>OZ035884.1:30678880-33083958 GCA_964034835.1 Muscina levida | reverse complement strand
TGAAGTTTATATATTTCCAACAGAATTTTGGAGTAGAGGTGAATGTATTTATCAGTCAGTTCAACTGACCGAAATTTTTGTCAGACTTGTGGCAATTTTTTGTTGTTGTTGAAACAGCTGGAGGAAGTAGATGGGGTGATAATGTTATCCGATTACCATACGATAATTGTTGGTAACTCTGCTCAACTATTTGTAGATAACAAGGTTTGTGTCAAGAGATTGTTAGATGTTGTTGTGAGTTTTAACCGCCAAATTCCTTCAAAGATGGCGCCAGCTAGGCTTGCCAGATGGTCGGGAATAGGCGGGATTTTCCCGTCTTCTCGCGAAAATCCCGAGTCCCGATTATTGAAGTAATTCAGGGGAAAATCCCGACTTTTCAATATTTACTACCTATACTTAGAATAATCAAAGAAACAACATATTTAAGAAGGTACAAAAAATACTTTTCTCTTATGAACTAGTTGTGTACACTTAACATTTTTCAATTTACCCATTTCCATGGGTATTAATCTCTTTCCCATCCCTAGCAATTGTCTACCATCTGATTTTACAACAGCTGTTCATAACATTACGACTTTCAAGAAATGTAAATTTTTGGACAAATTGCAGCATTTAATATTAAAGACTCACTATTGACTTGGGGTAATTCCCAAAGTTCTACAAATATCAGATGTAGTGTACAATGACATGTTGTACAGCGACTACTGCAGTCTTCAAGCTGTTTATAGCGAATTGCCCAAATATATACTAAATGACAAAATATGGTCACAGTTTTAATGGTCACTTGAATTTGTTTAAATTAATCTCATTTATATTTTTTTTACGATAAGTAACGCTTATTGCGAAAAAGTATTTAGTATTTTAAACAATTTATACACGAAAGGCTGAACTAATCAGATCTTGAGTTATTGAAATTAACCGATTTGTAATTAAAACCAGTTAGAAAGTATCAGTCGGGCAACCCGACTTACATATACGATTACCCTCAGTAAAACAAAAAATTTTCTATTATATTGATATTATTACTCGATTTCTAAAGTGGGCGGAGTGGTACATTTGTATGGAAGGTACGAGAAGGGGTGTGTCTAGGCTTCCAGATTTATTCTCCATAACTTTATCCTGTTATAGCTTTACTAACTAAAGAATTTGGGCACGATTGCGTTGGGTGTATTGATATAATTACTACATCCCTAAAGTGGGCGGAAAGGTACAATGGCATGGGAGGTACCATAAGGGGCGTGTCTAGACTTCCAAATTTTTCTCCAAAACTTTGCCCTATTATAACATAACATAATTCAGAATTTGGGCACGATCGTGTCGAGTGTATTAATATTATTACTAACTATTTCTAAAATGGGCGGAGTGGTACATTTGTATGGGAGGTACCAGAAGGGGCGTGTCTAGACTTCCAGATTTTTTCTCCAAAACTTTATCATGTTATAGATTTACCAAATACAGAATTTGGGCACGATCGCGTTAGGTCTATTAATAATGTCAATCGATTTCTAAAGTGGGCGGTACCAGATGTGTATGGGATGTACCAGATGGGGCGTGGATAGACTGAAATTTTTTTTCTTCAAAGCTTTATCCTGTTACAGCATTACTAATAATATAATTTATTCATTTATTGATATTATTCCTCCATCTCTACAGTGGGCGAAAAGGTAGATTTGTATGGGAAGTACCAGAAAGGGCGTGGCTAGGCTTTCAAAATTTTTTCCAAAACCTTATCCTATTATAGCTTTACCAAATACAGAATTTGGGTACGATCCCGTTGGGTGTATTGATATTTTACTCGATTTCTAAAGTGGGCGGATTGATGTATTTGTATGGGAGGTACCAGAAGGGGCGGGGCCATGTAGCCCTTTTGCAATACCGTAAGTAGTTTTGAGGAAATAATATCTCGTGCAAAATTTCAAAACATTTGGTTACGTCTTTCGAAAATTATCGTGCGAACAAGCCGGACAGCCAGACAAACAGACGGACATGGCTCAAACGACTTAAAAAGTCATGAATCGAATTTGATTCAAAGAAACCTATGGTCTAATGTGACTCCTTCTATGTGTTACACTTTTGGGTCGTATTAAATGATATATACCCTCATTCCTAAGGGTGATGATATAAAAATATCAAAAGCTATAAAATATGATCTTTACATTTGTCCCGACAAATCCCGCTTTTTAGTCTCGGTTTTCCCGACTTTTCGAATTCGGTGCCTGGCAACCCTAGCGCCAGCTGGTTTTGTTGATTTATTTATGCGATGTTGATAAATCATCTGGATTGGGAGCATCTATGATGATTTTTTTGTTGACTGGAGAACTCGAAAGTCGATAAAAAATCTTGTTTCATCGATGTTGATTTGGCCAGTGCCCCGGCCGGGAATCGAACCCGGCACCTTAGAATTGCTTATCTACGTCGATTCCACTGAGTTATGGAAGATTTTGTTATTGCATAAGCCGTTTGAATCGACAATTCGAAAGTTGTTGTCTCTAGCATCGGAGACTTCTTTGCCTTAATTCATTGCAAACAGAACAAAAACAATAATTGTACACACTAACCCATTTTGTAATTAAACGTCTTTATAAACTTTTGTTTTACAGCATTTATTGCCGTTTATTTATTGACAGACCAATTTATAAATTTTTTTCCACTATCTTTGTTTTATTGGCCATTATGTCGAAAAAATTTCCTTGAGTGTATTTAACACAATTTTTCATCGCCTCGTTGTATTTCATTTTGATATTTATAACTATTTCCGTTCTGTTCTAGCCATTCTTAGTTTCCTACGAGATACAAGACTATTCAGAAAGTATTCAAAAGCGATTAAATATAAATCAATAAAACTGTACATCTTATTTACGTACATAATAACATCGATCAGATAACGATGTTTTTTTTTCATAATAAACTGTAGATGTTTGTACTGCGCAACGACAATATAAGTGGTCTTTTGTTGGTAGATATTTAAACTAGTAATTGTTGAAGATGTATTAATAAGAAATGAGTGGGTAGAAATACTGTGCATAATTCTTAGAACATTTGCTATAAATGTCATATTGTACAAAAATTTTGTTTTAAGTAGGAGTGCAACACATTACACATTACATTTTACTACATTTTGTAACACTCATTGGTAATAAGTTTTAGTATCTTAAGTTATTCGGGTTTTGCAAATGTTATTTGTATGTAAATGTTGTGAAAAGTCTAGAATTATAAAAATCTACTAGTTAATATCTGATTTCAATATATTCATATGATCTCACAAGAGCTACAGACATAGTCAACCACATGTTATATGTCTGGAACACAGACAATGGCCTGGGGTATAATTGGTCAGATTAACTATTGACATTTCTTTATGAAAAGTGTGCAAATTTAGGCAGATGCAAATATAACGTGATGTTATATTAAATTTAAAAACACATTTTTTTAAATAACCTATTTCGTGTCGTTCTTGTAAAAAGAATTTCAATCACACCAGGATTTGTTTTATGAATCTTATAGTGTCAAGCAGATTTAGCCATGAATTTTCTAAGCATACTTTGTATAATGACTGTGATTAATTTATCAAGTCATAATCTTACAATCTGTCTGTGATAAATTTCACAGACATTGTTTAACAGTTTACAACTTTAATTCATCAGTTGTCTAACAACATATAACAGTTTCTTTGAAACATTCATATCATCCAGCAACAGTCCAAATATAACCCGCGAAAATAGTTTCCGCACATGCACTCCTCTCTACACAGTATTAGATTCCAACAAAACGTAAAATATTAGTTATACGCGTTCATCACCTTTTCCATTTGCAATTTTCAATTTCATACCAAACAATTTAATTAAAATATAAACTCTAAGGGAAGTCAAAGGCACGTTGTTATGTATTGCTGGACGCCCCTTGCGAAATTTCGAGTGAACAAATAAATCTCCCCTATTGAACACAAAGAAATTTAATAAAGCAAACCCTTCTGGGCACTCACATACAAATCATTTAGCAAACCATATAAATAAATAGAACTGAAGGACGATATTTCATTTTAAAACAAACAAATCAAACATTTTTAAAGAAAGAAGAAGAACACATTTGCCGAGAGACTGAGAGGGCAAAATGCAATAAAATTAACAATTATTACGAAATCGCAACAAACAATCAGAGGACTTTAGGGGGAGGAACTTGCCAAATCAAGCAAAAATTTAGAAAGTTGAAAAAACATCAACCCACCGTTAATGGCATAGATCTCTTAACAAAGAATTTGATTTGAACTATGTTTATGTAGTATGATATCAGTTAAAAAATATTCGGGGTATAGTGTGTTGGGCAGCAATATAATGGAGATATATTTTGTTTAAATTAATACATTGTTACATAAGTTTGGTTTGGAAAGTTGATATTGCACACATATTTTTATTAACAATGTTAGATGTAGATCGGGACCGATCGTGGTTAGAACACGCGACTTCCATGCGGGAGATTCCCGCCTCCAGTCATCTAAATTTTTCTTTCATTGCAGGCCCCCTCGATGTTGTCGACAGCAACGTCGCAGTACAAGTGTCAAGTCAATCGACATGTCTAGTACAAGCTTCTCAAACAATGACGTTCGCATTCGTCGATAAACAAGTAGGTGCCGTTAGTTGTGAATCTAAAAATAAAAAGAGTGTTAATTCACAACAACGCGAGAAGCTATCCCATACCTCATGCATGGGTCGTAAAGGGAAATTCATTTTTTTTTTCAAGTTAGATGTAGATCAACTACCACCATATTATTGTGGCTCGAGACGAAGTTATTCTTACAAAATCCGTACACAAATCATTCGGTTGTCGTTAACGAATTGTTGGTTATCGTAAACATCAAGCGGACACCAGTACACATATCCTACCTTAGGCATATCATTTCCCCAAATCTTTTCTCGTAGGTGAGTCTTTCTTAAGCTTTTGCGACAGCACAAGTTAATAGTTATTATACTAACTTACGATCTGTAGAATTGTTCAAAACATTCAGACCATCGTGAAGGTGTAGAAAGTAGTCTGCAAAGAGTTCGCTATGAATAAACTCTTATTGCCACGAACAACAGATATTCATCCATCAATTGCCGCACATAGAAGAGAAATTCAAGCGTTTAGATTTTTTCGCGCCGTAGATAGTCACTCTAAGTTTAGATAAACGCTACTTAACATGGTCCATCGAGTTCATTGCCGTTAACGATGATAGAGCCAAAAATTTTGCGGATAATTTTTCTCTCGAAGTCTCTTAAAATAGATGAAATCTGCGCTAAAGAGCAAGAACATACAGAATCAGAGTCTAGTAGAGTTGACTTGTGTCGAGTGAGGACATTGTCATTAAATGGGTTGCTTACCACGTAGTAGCTGTAGTATGCGATCTGTAGTTGTCTGTTGATGTCCAGGCTGACATTATTATGTATGTTTACGACGGTGCCTTTTCAATGCCTGATAAGGTCGCAGTAACATCCCGCAGTTATACATCACCGATAAACGGGAAAACCTTGTGAAGGTGATACCAGTCGCATTTACTACAGCCTTTCACCGGCCGCAGTAACATACGCCAGTCCTCGACCAACGCTATCTATATCACCGGCATACGCGCACAGCATGTTTATTAAAGATGGTACCGAACGTGTTTATTGCATCATGGGTTATTAAACAGATGGCATGAAAAATTATCGCCCTCTCGGAAGCATCAACAAATATCAAGGATTTGTTGTATTGCGAATATCTGGTCGGTCGTTGAGTTTACGAAAACCAGGACTTACAAAAAACCAATAGGGTTTGGTATTTGTTGTTGTTGTTGTGACAGATAGAGGAAGTAGCTGGTGTGATATTTCTTTATACCGATTTTCAATTTATCAGCACTCGATCGGACATGTCATCCATCTCTGTTTGGTACCTTTTTTAGATAACAAGGTTTGTGTCAAAGGATTGTTAGATGTTGTTGTGAGTTTTAACCGCCAAATTCCTGAAAAGATGGCGCCAGCTGCTTTTTTTGATTTGTATTGCGATGTTGATGACTCAGTTCCTTTTTCCTAGTGGAATCATGTAGGATGAGTTTTGTTGGCAAGAGAACTCGAAAGTATTTGAAAAGTAATTTTTCAACGATGTTGATTTGGCCAGTGCCCCGGCCGGGAATCGAACCTGGCACATTCAGATTGCTAATCTACATCGCTTTCACTAAGCTAGGCCAGGTTTGATCTGGTTTGGTCAAATGGTCTTTTGTCTTTCACATTACACACTCGACAGGACCTTGATGCTTTGCGAAAAACACGAGCACCTTACTGGCTGTATGGCCTCGCGGTAGCTGGTAGCTTAATGCTGGGGCTGACCGTAGCATGATGCTTAAAACACTCAACCATCGTGCGTAATACCAATGTTCGATCCCTGTCTCATTCACCTACATTTCATTCTTCGGCGACCATCTCAATGTTATCGGCAGCAACTTCGCAATTGAGTTGAGCCTAAGTTTGAAGTAGTTGAGAGATTTGGTTTGAGTCAGCTCTGCAATTAGGAGGTGATCCGAGTCAATGTTTCAGACATGATTTCCTTCGATTACCATGTAATTTATCTGAATTCTTGTCTTATGATCGGGGTATATCCAAGTTGCCTTTTGAATATATTTATACAGGAATCTGGTTCCACTCACTAACATGTTTCTTGCCGATGCGAAGCTAACCGGTCGGAATTCGTTATCAGATGTGTTGTTGTGTAGACTGAACTGTTCGACTGCTGGTTCCGGGGAATCTTCCCTTTCTATTTTGACATTAAAATCTTACAGAACAATATTAATGTGATGGCCAGAGCAGCGGACATATATTTCCTATAGGAGCTCTTAGTTTGCATCTTTAATGTCCTTGTCCATGTCTTCCTTCGAGGTGTGTACACAAATTATCGTGATGTAAAAATATTTCGCCTTAATGCTTATAGTGGCTATTCGGTCACTTATAAGGTTTTACCGTGAGACCAGATGTGAAAGTTTCTTGCCGACCATGAATCCATATCCAAATTCGTGTCTTTCTGCGTGGCAGCTGCAAAATATGTCTCAGTTTTGTCGTCGTGTGCATCCCTGTCCCGACCGTCGCATTTCCTGTATGGCAGTGATGTCAGTCTTGAATTTGTTGAGAATATCTTCCAATTGGGGCCGGTCGTGGCATGATGGTTAGAACACGCGACTACCATGCGGCAGATTCGAGGTTCGATTCCCTGCTCCAGTCGTCTACATTTTTGTTTCATTGCCGGACCCCTAAATGTTGTCGACAGAAACTTCTCAGTGTAGTTTTGAGTCAATCGGCATGTCTAGTAAAAGCTTTTGTGACGTTCGCATTCGTCGATAAACAAATAGGTGCCGTTACCTGGGAGCAGAATGCGTATTAATTCACAACAACGCGAAAAGCTATCCCATACCTCATTCTTAGAGTGTTAAGGGAAATTAAGCTTTTTTTATAACTTTTTATAACATTTGAGGGGGTTGTCAACATTTTCTTTGTGTTTCCATACTAGTTTTTGTTTAAGGAGAGTGGCTTATTGTTCCTCGGGGCTGCCAAAGCCTTTAAGAGAGCCGTTGTGTTAAGTTTCAGTAACTTCTGCTTAAAATTGCGCTTTCTTACAGTTGCTACCACTGAACGGATGTGCCTGTGGAACACATGATCTATCAGACATTGTGGGCTGCTTGGGGACCCCCAAAAGAAGATTCGAGTTAATCACAAGTGAATAACTCTATCACGAAAATCAAGTTAGAAAATCCATCGTCTCCCGTCCCCCATTTTGACCGTACTACTCTATCACAAATAAGAACTATTCTATTGTATATAAATCCATTAACCCTAATAACCCTAACTGTACAGTTAAAAGTTAAAATTAAAAAATTGGTTTCCTGGATGGAATCACTAGATAGAGTAAGCTCTTGAAAACCGTTCCGAAGAACTCATTACCAAAATTATCATAATAGCCTCATAACTTTACCGCCAACACTATGGAGACCTTTATTTATGCTGACTGACTGACTACTGCACTTGAGTCGAACAAATAATAAAAAACCGGAGACACTAAAAAAAATAACTGGAAAATAATCAACCTTTGTGTTATTCGCTCATTTTCATAGCAACACAATAAATGTAATAAAAATAGCTAAGAGCATTACAATAAACAATTTTCATATAAACGAAATAGAGGAAAACGACAAAAACTAAATAAATGAAATCAAAACAAACAACAACATCAAAAAGTAGAAGGCATCGTGATAGGACAACCCTCATTTAAACGTAGAAGGCAGTCCAGACATTGAAATGGAAAGTTGCTCCTTAGATGCGGCTGGATATAACGAAACGAACTGCGAATGATTTCCACATGAAATAAATCAAAATAAATAAACAAACAATTGACAAGGCGACACACACACACAAACAGTAAATACTATGCACTTACATGTATTGTAGTATTTAAATAACTTTCACGCACATACACACACAAGCTGATTCATATGTGTGTAAGCCTTACTAACCACTTTTATGCATCCGCCTTGTTGAGTCATTGAAAAAATCCTAGACATATAACAACTTTACAGTCGTCGCAACCCCAAATGATAAAGTTAGAGGGATAACTATGCATGACATACGGCAGGACTCGCAATATCTTCCTCATTCAAACATGGGGGGAATTTCCATATGTTCGGGCAATCAAGAAGCGTAAAAGCAGAAAAATAAATAAAAACAAATTAAAATCTAAACAAATCTAAAGATCTTTTCAGGGTCAAATAACATTTAGTAAGTGGAGAATACATTGCTTAGAAACTGCAAACGGAAAGAAAATGAAAATTAAAAGACAAAGGGGAGTTTGTATGTAATCTAAGACCGACACTCAACAGCCAAGGGGGTACTTGTGTAAATACTTGGAGCATGTGAGAGTGGTATCTTGAAATAGAAAAGAAAAAACGCCAAAGGACATCATCTTAATAAGTAACCAAGTAATTATGTCCTTAGAGCATAATAGCTAACAGTATATGAAGAATTTAGTTTAACTAGTAGCGACAATAGTAGGAGAAAAAGTAATGATGATCGACTGGCAGTTAATATGACCTTGAGTAACCAAAAAATTTGTAATAATTGATCTGAATGGGTAATACTGGAAGCTACATATCATTTATTTTTCTTTAATTTGTTTGACACCACATTCGCATAATTTAGAGTTTAACTAAGGAAATACAAAGCGGCACTGCAAATTGGTTTCATTTATGTTACATGATTTTAGTTCTGTCCAGTGGTTAATGAACGAAGTAACTACATATTTAGTAATCCATAACATCAGTATGACATTGTAAGGAAGTGATCTAAGTACTTAAAAAGTCACGCGTGTGTAATGTAAAAAATATCGTCCACTCATTGAACTCCGACCGAAATAGCACCAACTGACATCATCAGTTACTTCGTAATCAAGAGTGTTGTCAAGCTTGTTTCAAACTCCGCTTATAACGTAATTGCGACTTAAATGGCACTTACTTACATTGCCGCTTACTTTGTAAGCTAGAGCGCACCGATTAAACGGCCTATGGCACTCGGGCTAACATCAGCGATAAAGTAATGAGTATTTCACTTTTGGTGGTTATAAAGGCTGCAAGACAGTATACTTAGGCTAAACTTGCCCATTGCGATACCTGCAAATATAAAATACTCACAGGCTATCCAGCAAATTCGCCTTTTCTAGGAATTTTTCAAAAATTGATACAAGAATTTTTTGCTGAACCTTGATGCTTACTATATGTTTTCAGTCCAACTAATGCTGAGCAGTTTAAGAGAAGGTGTTTCGTTGTTTCTTCATACTCTTCCATGCAGCATCTACAAAGAGATCCCGCCATGCTATCATGAGTCCTGATGTTTAGAATGAATGGCACTAAGTGCTATACCTGAAGTTGTGTTGGATTTTGTAGCTTACTATATGTTCTCAGTCCAACTAATGCTGAGCAATTTAAGAGAAGGTGTTTCGTTGTTTCTTTATACTCTTCCATGCAACATCTTCAGAGAGATCCCGTCATGTTATCATGAGTCCTGATGTTTAGAATGAATGGCACTAAGTGCTATACCTGAAGTTGTGTTGATTGCTCCACTAATAACACTAATCAATGCTGATCTCTGAATTTTTCTCAAGGATTTTAAAACGCATAACTAATAAAGGATCTCCAAAACTACGATACTATAGGAAAGTATTGGTCTAACTATTGCCATATATAACCACATAGTAACCTTTAAAAGTAGACCCCAGCCCTTGCCCCGTTACATGCAATACAGAGCAACATATGCCTTTTTGGCCTCCTCCTCGCACATTGGATTTCAAAGACAGGTTTGCTATATTATATTTCCGAGAAAACAGGATAAGGTCCTTAAGTTTTCCTCTGCTATCTTTCCTAGCAATTGTGACTCATTCGTATTGACCTCTGACGCTTCTTTCAACCAGAAGTACCCCAATTAGGTGAGTCATTGAACTGTCAACCCTCAGATCATGTAATGATTTTAGATTTGCTTTAGGTAAAGTACTATTAAAAGATCTCCCGAAGTCTAGGAAAGAACCCAGAGCATAGATCTTACTCTCGATGGTGTTCTCGATTGTACTGACGAGAAAGTGTAATGCTCTTTCAGGAGGTATGCTGAGATTTTGATAGTAAATCCTGTGAAAGGTCGAATGTCTTCGGAAACCGCTTTATTTTAGCATCCAAGTGTTGGGTATGACTCCCAGCCCCTGAAAATTAATTCTAACCACCTGAAAGCCGTGGGACTGGCCGTGGCAAAGTTGTTACAATACGCGACTACCATGCGGGAGATCCGTGGTTGGATTCCCGGATGCAGTCATCTACATTTTTCTTTAACGTAGCCGATGTTGTCGACAGCAACTTCGCAGTATAGTGTCGAGTCAATCGGCATGTTAGTAAAATCACCTCAAACAGTGACATTCGCATTCCTCGATAAACAAGCAGATGCCGTTTGTTGTGAATCTTAAATAGAAAGCGTGTTAATGTACAACACCGCGTGAAGCTACCCGATACTTCATTCATGGGGTGTAAAGGGAAATTAAGTTTTTTTATATTTACAAGATTTGTTTTAATTAATTTTTGACTAAACATCTCTTTTTTATATTCCACAACAGATTTCAAGCCACTTTTGTTCTTTATTGTAAAATTTCCATTAAAGTGATAAAGGTCAATCAGCCGGGTTTCAATTTACGGAACTACAACAAATATGACTTTTACGTTCATACTGTGTTCTACCACACACACACATACACACAGTTAGTTATGCTCGTAAATTTCGATTTAACAAAATAACCATCAATCTTGAAGTACTTCACACTGTCAGTGGAGTTCTCAAATGGAGAGTGATGCTGTAACAAACAACTCGATTTTACACAATTCGATTGCAGCGAACGAAATAATATACGAGAATTGTTGTTTATTGCCGTGTGGGATGTTTGGATTTATGCCAGCAAAAAGTCTGTTAAGCAAATGATTTAAAATCAATTTATTTTTTTCTATTATCCTTATGTAAATTACAATATTCGACAGAGGATCCACCATTTTCCCATATAGCTCCACCAGACGGCAACAGTTTATCTGAAGAGAAAAAGTTTGACAAAAAAAGAAAAACCAATCATATCTTTAGTGTTGGAATAAAATGTTTCCTTTAGTAGATTTTTTTTTGCTAAGAGATAACAGGACATGTTTGTACACACACACACATGTTTTATTGGATAGGAGTGTATAAATAAATCAAAGTGATTCGTATCTACAAATAACTGTAAATGGATGATGTTGATGGTAATAACGTTTTGATGGCTGTGCACGGTGTTGCGACTTAAAAAATATCGCAAATATTTGACGAAAAAAAAAATAAAGTTAACAAATCCCTTAACTGATTTATGAAGAATCAGCATGGGCTTATTTTTAGATGTAGTTCACAACTTTCTCCGTTAACCACAAATTCCCGGATAACAAGTAAATAATCGACAATTTGTTGCACGACGTTATTGCCTCTAAAAATTCATTTTCTTCATTCCCATCTCGATATGATTTCCTAAAAACTAAGGTGACGAGAGACGAGTAATATATCATCTCCTGTAAGTCAATCGTACATTTTAAAACATTTGGCAACTTCAACAGGTAAAATGCCACACACCGATTTCTAGCCACTATGCTAGATTTGCAATAGCAAAGATGATTCTCCCATGGCTAGTCAGTGAATATGTTGTTGCCTTATGTTTACAAATTGATAAACAAATTTTCAACTTCTTTGTTTGTGTTTGTACACAATGATTTATTTGATTTTTTTTTAACCGTAGCCCACATAGAAAAACTGTTAATGTAAAACCGCTTTATAGACCCTCATGTCGTTTACTAATGGTTGAATTAACTTGGAATAAAAACTCATAGAAAATGGTTTGCCTTTACGTTATGTTACACAAATTTTAAACATTTGTTAATGCTATGACTGATTACATTTTAATTGAATTCAAATATTAATATGACATTAGCTGCACGTGAGATCAAGAAAAAAATAAAATAAAGACATATGAAAAGCTGATACATATATGGTATAAGCGTATGTATCCGCCTATGTGGCGAATATTTTTATAATTACATTTATAAATTTATAATTTTTTTTCACTGTTATAGTGCAGATAGGGAATTTGTTTGACGGTGGCATGATGAAATGTAAGGACTTTAATTTAAAAATCGATTCCAATCAAGATCTGTTTACCGATGTTTTGACATTGACATATCATTTTTTATAAATACTTAAATTTTTGACTTTGGCGAAAGAGCAAAATATGAGACGGTAGCCCAAACAAGAACAAAAATATACCATACACTTCGTCTTAGTCCCCAAACATCGAAATGGTAGGTCATAATTGTAGACGGGGAACATAGCGCCCTTGGGGGGGATCAAAAAGGGGCTCATTGGATTCTATGATGACCGCCTATGTGGGGTGCTCAAATGAAAGCTATTCCAATGGTACCCCAGGCAAAAATTTTTTTTACAAAGATTTAAATCATTTTTATTATTGAGAAACCTGTTCTCTATCATAAATAAAAAGTGCAATCCAAAGACCAGAGAAATAATAATTATTTGTACAGTAGTGTTATTGATAATTGACTCAGGAATTAAAATGGACTATATCGACTGACCCCTTCTGGTACATCCTGTACACAATGACTAGTTTTGGAAAATCATTATTCCCCCATGACTTTAGAGCTGCATCGTGGCATCGTTGTAACAGTAGGTAAAACCGCGGAAAACCGAAACATTTGCTACACGTATTGTAAAACGTCTTACACAAATAACCAAAATACCCCAATAGGTTAACAGGCATATCTTTTTTGTAATTACACTGCAGACAGAAAAATTGTGCACAAAGTAAACTTAAGTATAACTTCTAAAAGTAAACCCACAAAACTTTAAGTATATTTAACTTTTATCGGATGAAATCTTAGAAACCGAGGAATAATATTACGGATTTGACGTCAGTAAAACTCCACTACGTCACAAGTTGTCAAAAGTCGAATAAAAAGATATGAAAAATAATGTGGCAAAATATTTTTGAAAAAGTTCATTTTCAGGGTAATATTTCTTCGGAACTATTTAACCCTCTTCCACCCGCATGAGATATTTGTGAATCAATTAAAAAAAAGTACTTAAAAGACATCCTTGGAGAGGTTACAATCGTCGATAGACATATTCTCCGGAAAATTTCAGTGAAATAAAATCAAAATGAAAAATAAAGTATTATTTCACTTGATAAATTAAATTTGTGGCCATATATTGCAAATCCCAGAGTGTCGAACATTTCATTCGTATGTCTTTTTTTACGAATTTTTTCTACCATTAAAGGTTATGTTTGAGAAAGGTGTATATTATCGAAGAGCTATCTATAGGTATAATAAACAGAAATTAAAACTTAACTATTAACCTAAATTTTTATTTTTAATATGCGTTCGGACGTTTTACAAAACAAAAGAAACTTTAAAAAGTCCGAACGCTTTAAAAAATATAAATTTAGCCTAAATCTTAGGTTTAATAAAAAAATTTTTAAGTTCTATTTATTATATCAATATATACCACTTCGATAATATACACCTTTCCCAAAAATAACCTTGGGTGGTGTAAAAATTCGTAAAAGAAACTTAAGAATGAGACACCCAAAACGCTAAGAATTTACCCATATGGATAAATCGTGTGGGATCGCAAAGCAGTGTGCTGTAAATTTGGAATACAAAACATATAGCGAGAATTACAGCATTTTAAATATCTTACGTAAGTTTATTTAAATTTTATATAAAGTCCATATTCCAATCTATATCACTATCAAAATCTGAGCCAATAATGTCTTCCTTCATACGGGTGAGAGCTAGAGGATTGAAATATTCCCCTGGAAATTTTAAAATAGGTCTCCGAAGGCATGTAAATGTCTTAGTGGAGCTGTTGGAGATTTAGTTATTTTGTTGTTGTACTTATTATTATTGTTTTATTAACAATAATATTTATTGTTTAGTTTGTCTGCAGTGTTGCAGTGTTGTTAAAAGTTGTTACTTGTTTGTTATTTCTGCCGTAGTGCAGTTGTGTTTTTAATTGTTTTAATTTATATGTTTTCTATACCAAGTCTTTTTATTCATTTCAAATTATTTATATGTTAAAAAAACACTAATTATTTTTTAATAAAATTATTAAGTTGCTCAAATCGATCTTATGTTTGTGTTTTCTTTTCGTGGCCCTAGTGGTAGGAGCAAAATGGAGTTTTAAGGTTTTGTTACTGAGGTCATATGCTGTCGGTTGATATTGGTTTCGTTCACCGCTTGGTCAATGACCCTCTTATTCCCTTAACTTTCTTTGTCTTAAAATCAAATCGAAGAGGATCTTTTATTTTGTCTTTTTCTCGCTACATCCATTTTGGAAACAAAAAATTGTTAAGCTCTATATATATAATTTGCATTCTAAATTATGCCAAAAACTTGATACCCAAAATTAATGTAGTTTTTTTTTATAAAAAAAAAATAGATCTTACCTTTGAGTTGTTGCTAATGTTGTCATCATAGCTGAGATATATGTACCAAGCTAACGGAAACTCTGTTCTACCGACTCACGAACGATCGTTGATTCTTTTTACCCGTATACCGAACAAACGCACACACAATAGCCAACAGAAAAAATGAAAGCAAAATAAACTCTTGGCCAATGGCATAAACATAAGGCTGCCTAGCAGCCGGCCGGCAGTAGCAACACATTTGCAAATTGAAGATCACTGCATCACCATCATTAATTGCAACATAATAACATTTGTTACTACAAATAGTATTAACTTTATTTAACTACCGACACTTCTTTCATACAGTTATCGTATTCCCGTGGCAAAATTTTGGCAAGAGGCACCGACCAACCGATTCAAATGCAATTTTCTCTTAATTTTACTGTTGAATAATAAACGTAACACTTTCCCCTATACATTTATTACACTTTTTCATGATTTTAAATAATTTTTTTAGACAACCGGCACATTTATGTTGGCTTTGGCAGGAGACGACTTGTTTAACAACAATCACGTACCGAATAGAAAACAAAACTAATGAGAACAAATGTCAGTGAAAGCATTGAGAACATATGCAAATTGAAGTATACAGGAAGATAGACTGATGTGATTGAGAGACGGATGTGAAAAATTCCAACTGGTAGGCGGTTAAATGACAGCTTATCAATTTTATTATAGTAGTAGTAGTAGTAAATGGGGTTTTATTGAGTCTTTTCCATTTTTTTGACAATAATGATAACATACAAAAAAATTTAAAGCGAGATTTTCTTAGAACTATATTCGTCTTGCTCTAATATACAATGAGTTAATGAGTAAGCTACTTGCTAATATGAAATGTTAAGTAACAGTGTACACAATGATGATGAGATACAAGGCTTGCTCGCGGCCTTTATCGAATGCTTACAGAGCATAAATCTGTTAAAAATTAAAAACTATATAACAAATTAAAAATAAATAACAAAACGAGTGCTGTTAGTAACATGGGAGAACAGCGAATGTGTAAAAGTATATGTATGTGTGTATTCACTTAAAATATATCACAGCGTTAGACGATTAAAGTCATCAGGTACGAAATGTATGTATATAACCATACATATATACAGAACATGAAATGTAAACAAAACAAAACAGCGGACGTTTACAAGCATGCTAAGTAGAGTCATGAATAACAAAAAAAAAACGAAACGAGTAAAACTCCGAGTTCATATAATTAAAATAAGGTAAGTATAAGTATATATATATATAAATACAATTTGTTAATTAATATACATATAAATTATTTTCTATATTTGTTAGCCCCTATGTGAGCCTGGAAGAGATTTTAAATAGAATGATGGCAGTATTTCAGCACCAGCAGCAGGATTTTCATGAATGATGCCCACCGGTGACAAGTATACGGAGTTGGTCCAATTATTGTTTTGCTCGAGTTGGAATATATCACTCATGAGAGCGTTTTCGTGTGAGGAAAGGTTGCCCACAAATTTCCTCATTAATGACAAAGCAAATTTACAAAATGGGACTACATTGGACGTGTCGTAGATGTAATTATTTGAAAAACGTTTGGTGTAAGTTTCGAAGTTTTTACCAACGCATTTTCTCAGGAACTTGCGCTCAAAAATTTCCAATTCCTTGGCTACTATTGGGGAAATAGAGAACCAGATTGGAAAACCGTAAGTTAATATGGACCTTATAGCAACTTTATATAGGAGAAGCTTTGTGTTGTGGGGTAAGTATCTGCTGTTCATTATATTTGAAAATGATCCAGCAATTTTTCTTGATTTCAGCAGCACCTGCCTAGCGTGGCTATTAAATTTAAGCATTTTATCAAAGTGCACTCCAAGATATTTGATGCTGGATTTGAAGGGTATGTCTGTGCCATCGAGGGATAGCTGCAAGCACTTGCTTTGTGGAACTACATATCTGGGGCATTTTCCTGATGCATTTCTGATGCAAATGGTTTCTGATTTCGATGCGTTTATTTTTACGCCCCAGGTTTTGTAGAATGCACTTATTTTTCCAAGGTGGAAGGCAGCTTTGGTGAGAGCCTGGAATGGTGAAGAATCGTGAGCATAAATTAAGCAGTCATCAGCATATAGAATTGCATTTGAATCCTGGGTTTGGTGGGGAAAATCGTGCAGGAATAAGTTAAACAGGAAAGGTGCAAGCACGCTACCTTGTGGTACTCCACTTTTGATTGATCCAGGAACAGAGGATGAATTATTAATTTGAACAACAAATTGGCGATCAGATAGAAAGTTCTGAATCATCTTCACAAGGAAAGGATCTACATTAAGTTGTGCCAGTTTGTAGAGGATACCTTTGTGACAGGTAGAATCAAACGCCTTTTCAATGTCCAAGGATATGGCTACGGAACAGATCTTATTCCTGAGATTTCTCGTCACGTCTGAGTGAAACTTTAGGAGAGCATGGTGTGTGGAGTGGAAACGCCTAAATCCAAACTGAAAAGACGAAATGGGATCAATTATAAATTCTTTTTCAATTTTTTCCTTCAATATGTTCTCCAAGATTTTTCCAATATTTGAAACTAACGAAATGGGTCGATAGTCTGCTACGCTGCTACTATTTATTTTTTTTCTGATTGGTATGATCTTTGCATACTTCCATGCATTAGGAAAGTAGCAATTGTTCAGACAGTTATTAAAAATAATTGCAAGCAATTTTATAGTAGCATCTGGAAATTTTCTTATAATAAAGTTTGAAATGCCATCTGGACCACTAGATTTTTTATTGTTGATTTTCTGTATAATTTCTCGTATTTTTTCTACAGTTGTAAAATGGTAGTCATCAGGATTTTCCAGAGCGTTGAATGAATTTTCCAGAGAATATACATGTTGGGGGACTGCATCAATACAATTTGAAATTCTGAGATCTAGGTCGACTACAGGTCTCTCCGGCAGTGTTTCTTTAAAAACGTCAGAATAGTAGGTTCTGAAAGCTTCACAAATCTCTGAGCTATCGGTAATTGCGATGTTATTATATTTCAAATGTGAACAAAAAGCAGATGTTTTTCTTGGCATTAATTGATGCACTTCTTTGAAGGCTGTCGGACCGGGCTTTATGTGAGACAATTTATTGTGAAATTGTTCAGCGTCTTCCAAATTTACTACTTCCTTTATAATGATTTTTAAAAGTTGAATTTGCGTTGATAAGAGTTTATATTCAGAAGAGGTTCTGTTGCCGGTGCGGTGAAATGTCTTTTTCAGCTCTTTTTGCCATGAATATTTTATTTTAAACATTCGCTTAACTCTTTCAGAAAAAGGTTGCCTGGAATCGTTGATCTGAATAGTTTCAGAGTGAGTATTTAGAATGTGTGATACGTTTTCATTAAAATTTATGAGAATTTCCTCTATTTCGCAGTTCAAAAGGTTCCTGTTTAATGGTGGCATCAGTGTTGCAGATATAGCTTCCATATCAAGGCGGAAATTATGCCAATTGGTGTTTTTAAAAGACTTAAAGACAGGTGGGCTTCTCAGCAATAAGCAAGATGGATCCATTTCCAATTTAAGTTTTATTGGAAAATGGTCAGAGAACGTTGGAAGGCTTGATATCTCAAAATTTTGATCTGCTTGATTGATTAAATTGCTACTCACTAAAAAATGGTCCAGGAAAGAGGATCCATTAGGAAATGTTGGCGAAGAATCACTGATGCGGATAACATCGAGTGAGTGCGATTGAAGCCAATTTAAAAGTGCTCTACCGTTGATATTTTCAGAGGAATCACCCCATACTGGGTTTTTTGAATTTAAATCACCTCCTAGGATAAAACCATCAAAGCTTGATGCCGTATTTAAAATTGAGTTGAGTCCGTCATGCAGTTCTGAAGATGGAAAATTGCATGGAATGTATATGGAACCAATCAGATATTTTTTATGGATATCATTGTACTTGACGTCAATTTGAATGAAGATTCCATTAAAGCCAATGTCATCAATATTAATACGTTTATATTGTATATTATTTTTAACTATTACGGCAACGCCCAGAGGAGAGAAATCTTGGATAAAGTGATAGCCATTCAGATGAACTTTCTTATTTCGCCTCAAATGACATTCTTGGACAAAAGCAATGTCTATTTGATTTTTTGTAATTGTATTTAAAAGGTCTATTTGACGACTGGTGTCGACGAGGGACCTTACATTGAAAGACAGGAAGTTTGTATACCTATGGCCCGTAGGTGTTTTTAACTTTGCGCAATAATCGCAAAAATTCGGACTTTGCATCAGCTTTTGACATTGTACGGTATGTCGAAAGAAATTAACTTATTTCCAGCTCTAATGTTTGCTCTTCTGGCTCCAAAAAAACGTTGGCGAGTTTAAGAAATTCGTCTATGATAGCGGATTTTGGCACTTGTAGAGTTGAGTTATTGGAAGGCACTTGGAAAAGACTAGAAAAAGTTTTCCCAGGAGATTGAAAAACACCGTTCAATGCTTTAGCTTCATTTTTTGTTGCGAAGTGTTTTGTTTCACGAGCTTTGTTTATTAGCTCCTTACGATTTTGTGTATACGATTTATAAGATGGGCATCCTTTCCAATTGGCAGGATGGCCGAATTCTTCGCAATTGTGGCAATAAGGTTTGGACTCTTCGCTACGTACACGATCACATTCACTGGTCGCATGATTTTTGTCGCATTTAACACACTTAAACGTGGAATTACAATTTTTGGCCATGTGTCCCCACCTTTGGCATCTATGACATTGAATTTCTAAATCGTTTCTTTTTGGCTTCTCCCAAGTCACAGACTGGCTTAAAACATATTTAATATGCGAAATATCATTAAGGCCCTTTCCTGGTAAGAGCGAAACCAAAAACAGACCAGTGTCATAATTTTGTTTGACTGAGAGTGGTGTAGTAAATTTGGTGACTTTAGAAAAAGTTTCAGGTAAGTCAATGTCAAGGGCCGATTGAATCTCGTTGGCATCAGCACCGTAGCACAAACCACGAAGTATAAGGGAAACTTGTTTCAGTTCCTTTGGAGTGAACGAATAGGAATTAATACCCTTCTCCTTTAATAAGGCCATCATCTCGGCATGTACTTTAACATCAGAAAGATACAGTTTGCTTTTCGTTTTGTTGACGTTTTTGATTTTAAAATCAATTTTTGGAGTCTTGGCTTGAAGCTGTTGCACCAAGCTCCTGATGTCAACATTATATATAAATATCGGCGGACAAAATGACTTTCTGGCATTACTTACATTCGTTGATGGCACAGACTTAGTTGGCTTGTTGTTGTTGGTGACGGTTTTATTCCCATTGCTGACGGAGTTGTTCCCCTTGTGGACTATATCCAGTAAGCCCAAAATGGCGAATTTATTCGGGCTATTGATGGCCTCATCAATTCTTTGCCGTTTTGACGCTGAAATTTCGGCCGCCACTTGCCGGCTTCCTGATGGTTGTTGTCGATTATTGACAACGTCAATCTCCATGATGAGATAAGTTGGAAGTTAAATCCAATTAACCACAAATTGCAGGTTAAAAGCAATTGGGGTACTTTGCAGCAGTAAAAGTTTGTTTTAAAACAAAAAAATTGCAAAATTATTAAAGAGATTATGAAATGTAATCAAAATACGTCCAGTCGATGCTGAAGTTGGTTGCGGACAGCTTATCAATTTTATTATAGGTGACAGTGAGCTCTGCAGTAACCACCGCTAGGTGGCGGACAAACACTGTTTGTTCTCTATATACAATTGCCATTGGCTAGTAGGATATCTAATATAAAATAAACAAATTACACTGAATTCTCGATATTAATTGCAATATGAGATATCAAGTATATTTGTCATGAGTCATCTTCATGAACTACAAGAAAAAATTAAATGTTTACACAACACTCTGTTGTTAGGTGAATGTCCTTACTAAGCGCAAGATTGCAAATTGATCAATGCGACCTATTAGCCAAATTAGTTTTGTCTGTCAAATTACTTATCTGTCATCATCAATAGCAAATTCGTTCTCATCTCCCTAATCTGCCAAGTGCCAAACAACATGGAGATAATTTTGGCGCATTCTTTTAGTGTAATGGAGTATTTGTTGACATTTCTGATTAGTTTTGTTTTCAAGTCGGTGCATTGTAGTTGTGAAATAAGTGGTTTGCTAAAAAAGACAATTGTAATGGGGAAAAAACATAAGAAAAACAATAAAATTTCATAAATGTGTAATGTTTAAGTGTTTTACTGTCGAAAATATTAACCACTGCACATAGGGCCAGATTCAATTTTTTTCTTGGCAAAAAGTCGTAAATTTTTGTGAAATATATTTTGAATTTAACTGAATATTTTGAAAGGGCATACATTGGGTACATCGAATTCGCAAATAAAAACATTTCAGTGGCAGTCAGCTGTCTGGTAAGCTGTTTGTTTTGTCAAAATTGGCGGGAGTCTTTTACTCAACTTTGCGCTTTTGCTGTAGCAACACCAGGTATCCAAATCTTTTTTGGCAAAATGGAAAATAAAGGTCAAGGTATGCCAAATATAATTGTTATTAAATGTTTTCGAATTATGAGTTATATTTTTTAGTTGTGGATTGTCCTTAATATGTCTTATTTTAGAAAAAATCTAACCGAAGTGTTCGTGTATCGTGTAGTAAAAAACTAATTTCTGCCAATTTGTGCCAAAAAGTAATTATGCAAATGTTTACTCTAAACTGTGTTTTTAAACTTGTTGATAAAATTTTTTGCCCATTTTTGCCCATTCGCGCATATTTTGCATTTTTAGCCAAGTTTGAGGTAAGCCATTCTGCCCTACTGGATGTGTGGAACAACGAAAACCGAAATGAAAAAGCATTATTTGACTAGATTGTTGATAAATTTCATTTAAATGATGTATCAGTTGACTTAAAGGCCGAAATCACTAAGAAAATAAGGAGTTTTCACCTTTATATTCTGAAAAATCTACCTAAATGTAATCGTACAATTACGACATTTAAAAGGAAAATACGTGGAGAAAATCAACGACCAAGGTGCTTCAGAAAATCAAATGGGACGACCACGACTGTCTTACAGTGATGCAGGATCACGGCTAAAAAGAAAAATGGCAAAGAAACTGGCAGATAATGAAGAAAATAATACAAGTCTCCTTGTTCATGCAGCATCAGTTGCAGCGAAAAAGGCCAAAATGAGCGATAATGCGTTTGTAATAAAGAATAATCTTTCTACTTCCAGTTCATCAAGTGTGATAAGAAAGAAACTGTCATTCTCGGAGCCGGTACCACTCACACCAAGTCAAGCTCTGGCATTTTTGATCGACAACTCCGTCACTAAAGCGCAATACAACAGCATGAGAGCTTTAAATAAATCACAATTTTCCAACATTTATCCATGCTATAAAAAAGTAAGAGAAGCCAAGTTGAAGTGCAGGCCTACGGAAGTCAATGTGACGGAAACAAGAGCCGAAGTATCTCTCCAAAATTTGCTTAATCATACGGCCAGTAGAATTTTTCTTCTGCAGGATGATGTATTCAAGAAACATCAAAACATAGCAGATGTCAAACTAATAGCGAGCTATGGATTTGACGGCTCTACGGGGCAGAGTATGTACAAGCAGAGATTCCTAGGAGAAAGGTCTGATATCAATGACGACTCATTATTTGTTACGAGCGTCATTCCACTGAAACTAACGGATGATTTTGGGACGCCTTTGTGGGTAAATTAATCCCCACAATCAGTAAGATTTTGCAGACCCCTAAAGCTTGAATTTCCAGTAAATACTACTAAATTCAGCCAATTATGCCAAGAAACTGCGTCGAATTATATGGAAAAGTATTCATGGTACCCAATGTCAGCAACTGTGCACAAAGTTTTAGTTCACGGTTCACAGATAATAGCATCATCGGTATTACCTATCGGTTGCTTTGGAGAAAACGCATCTGAAGCGCGAAATAAACTTTATAAGCGCGATAGACAATAATATGCGAGACGAAATTCCCGTATCAACAATTTATCGGATGTGTTCCACCGATCAATGGATTCATCGGACCCCTTTCTTTCAAGCCTTAATATAAAACAAAGATTAGCTCAAAATACAAAAACCTCGTTACCAAAGGAAGTTATTGAACTTTTAGAAGCACCAAATATAGAATATAATAACCAGGAACAGTTTTTAGACAGCGATGATAGCAACTCGGATACGGATGATGAAGACAATTTTTGCTTGGATTTGGAAGTAGAAAAAGAAGATTAATTTAATAGTATTAATTTAATATCTTTAAGAAATCAGTATTTAAGTTGGGTTAAATCGAAACATCAAATAATAAAAAAAAATTTACTCCTCTGCAATGTGTCGTTATATGGGCGGTATAAGTGGGCGTGGTTGGATTGACTTGAAATTGTTCTCACTTACTACAAGTGCCAATATAATCAATTCCACCAAAATTCAGCTCTCTAGCTTTATTATTAGACTTTATGCCAAAAAAAATTGAATCTGGCCCTATGTGCACTGGTCGGTAAAACAAAGAGGAAAAGAAAAACGATGGTAAATTGGTTGTCCCCCTCCCAAATTTACCACGAAAACACGATAACTGTTTTGAAAAAGTGTCGGTAGTTAAATTATTGCATTAATATTCAATTGTTGCAATCACTGGTAGTGGTTGTGGGAGTAATCTTCAATTTAGCATTGTTTTACTTCTGTCTGCAGACTGCTACTGGAGTCTTGTGTTTGTGCCAGCTGCAAAGTGTTTGTTTTTGTTGGCTTCGGAGCGTTCGCGTCCGTTTGATTTACAGTTAATAACTTCAACGATTATTCGGCTTTTCCGTGGAACAACGACTCCCTTCACTCAGATCTTTGTTGTGATGACAACAAAAGCTATATATAACACTAAGGTAAGATATGTATTATATTTGTATAAAAAACAACAAAGATCAAGAGGGGATATACTTAACATAAGTGTTTCAAACCTTTTTATTAAATAGGAGTATGTAAAAAACTGTTTAGTGCACACATTGCCAAACTATAATATCTTCAGCAATATATATCAATAAATTCCTCTTCCTATTTAAATACTGACTGACCCGGCGTACGTTGGTACGACCACTTTTTATACCCTCACCCTACGGGGAGGAGTCACTTAAGACCCTAGGTTTCTTTGAACCAAATTCGACTCATGACTTTTTAAATCGTTTGAGCCATATCCATCTGTCTGTCTGGCTTGTGCGCACTATAACTTTCGAAAAAAGCAACCAAATGTTTTGAAATTTTGCAAGAGTAAATATTTCTTCAAATCAACTTATGTTATTGCAAATGGGCTACGCGCCCCTTCTGGTACCTCCCATACAAATATATCATTCCACCCATTTTAGAAATCGGGTAATAATATCAATACACCGAACGAGATCGTGCCCGACTTCGGTATTTAGTAAAGCTATATCAGGATAAAGCTATGGAGAAAAAACGGGTAGTCTAGCAGAATAAAGTTTTGGTAAAAAAAAATCTTGAAGTCTACACACGCCCCTTCTGGTACCTCCCATACAAATGTACCACTCCGCCCACTTTACAGATGGGGTAATAATATCAATACACTCGACGCGATCGTGCCCAAATTTGTATATTTATAACAGAACTAGTGGGCCCGGCAATGCTTCGCTATTGCATATTAACTTGTAATATTATTTAGCCAAATATATATTTGTAGGTCTACAAAGTACTTTGAAAACGGTACTTAAGCTCGGCAATAATATTTTGTAACTAATTTCAAGTAATTCCTTAACATGGAAGTTAACCAATTAAGTTTTATTGTTTAAAACGCTTAATGTCATGGCTCTATGACGATAGTAAAAAGTTCATCTGAAAAGTGATATCTATAGTGCCGACATGTAGACTAAGTTTTGTTTGTATGTTGGATGAAAAACCTCTTCTTTCACAAATTGGAAACGGACTTCCGCTAAAGATCAAAATTCAATTTTTATTTTTAACTGTAGTAGCGGAAACTGTCTGTATTCTATCTGTTTGGGCATAAAAAACACTTTTGTCGTGCCATCTCCGCCTATGACCGCAAATAAAAATTTCGTTTGAAGATTAATGCCTTTAGCAATTAAAACAGATCTCCCACGGATCAAGAATAATCCCGAATATTATCTCTGTATTGGACTCGTATTACCATTTTTTGATATAATTTGGTCACCAAACGTTTGGCTTAACAAAGTAATGGTCTCACGCGCTGTATTACATGATTTGAAATGACATGATAAATAACAAAATCAAGTGATCGTCTAATTCTTCCACCAATTGGATCTTATATAGATGTAGGCCAGGATATTTTCTCAGCATTTGCTGAGAACAGCGTCGGATTGATAAATTCGAGTTCCCTGTCACACTTACGTCTACAGCGTCGATGGCTTATATTAGCTGCTCAAATGGATTATTATATGCATCGGAAACTTGACAAAGGGTTTCATAAGTTTGGGGAACAGAACTCACATTTTTAAAATAAATTTGCAAGATTTGTGTTCGTTGTTCATGTGTAGTCTGTGCATGGTGATTTTCTAAAGTATACTGAAATAAAGTCTATCTCACTTCGTTATTATGACAGATAGATTTACACATATGCCTATCAGAAGATATATACGTCAAAAAAAATACCACATACTACCATTACTTACAAATGTTTGCTAATGTTACCGCTGATATACTATAACAATCCAAATTGTTTATTACCGATTCGCTCTCCTGAAAAATAATTGATAAATACATACCTGTAAAGTAAATTAAAAACATATCACTGTTTTAGACTGCGCAGCTACTATATGTCCTCAACTGCCTGGTGTACGGACCATTATTTGATACAGTTTAAAAGTCAGATATTGAAGTGCGTGGGCAGCGCCTCGGTACTTTTTACTTATTTAGTTAAAAAAAGCCTGTTAATTAGGGCGGATCAATTTGTTCGCGTCGAAAAAAAAAGTGGTAATCGTATACCAATATCGGAATCTACGATGAATTCTAAGAAAATTTCATTAAGAAACTATATATCTAAAATCAATTCCAAAGTTTGGAGACCAAGACGAAGAGGATGGTATATTTTTGACATTGTTTGGGAACCCGCTCAATATTCCGCACCTCCGCCAAAAGATTTTTAAAAACTTAATTTCTGTATGCCAACTTTCAGAGGCCAAAACTTTTTAACCAATACATAGATTTGTTTCTGCAAAACCTTATTTAGTTTGTTGGGAAGACAGTTTTACGCAGAAGGTTTAAAAACATTTATGTTTTTGAAGTTTTCCGTTTCTGCTCATTTAAAAACAAAAAAAACTCTATCTGAAATCTTCACGCTTCTCAGCGCGAGCTAGGAATTGAATTTAGACACAAAGTTTGTTGGTGAAATTTTCTAACAATTCCTCGTAGATTCCGATTTTGGTATGCGAATTTTGCGAAAAAACAATTTGCCCTCCCTACTGTTCATATCTCTAGGCGAACTGCAATATACTGTTGAATTTTGACAGTTTTAACTGTTTATTTTCAAAGGGATGTATCACAGCTCACTTCCACCCTTACCGAAATTCATACTGTAACAACAACATATGTAACAAATGGCATCTTCTTACCTCTGATAGTTCATGAGATATAGTCCTTTTTACTTCCAAGTTGTATGGGCGGTGCCACGCAACTTTATTCAATCACAACCAAGTACAGCCAGAGAATACAGGATATCAGTACCACTTGTTAACATTTTCGTATCAACCGGTCTGTTAGAAAAGCCGTCAGAGCGATTTTTGAAAAGAGGGCGTGGCATTACTAATAATAATTAATTAATACTGCTCCAATAACATATATACCGAATCTCATTATCATACCTCTAATAGTTCATGAAATATAGCCTTTTTAATTTTCAAGTTGTATGGGCGGTGCCACGCCCCTTTATCCAATCACAACCAAATATAGCCTGAGACTATCTACAGGTCAACAGTACCTTATGGTAAAATTTTTCGTATAAATCGATCTATTAGAAAAGCCGTTAGAGCGATGTTTGAAAAGAGGGCGTGGCACCGTCCCCTTCCATCCTGGCTGTAATTAATACTGCTCCAAGAACCTATATACCAAATATCATCTTCATACCTCTGATAGTTCATGAAATATAGCCTTTTTAATTTTCAAGTTGTATGGGCGGTGCCACGCCCCTTTATCCAATTACAACCAAATATAGCCTGAGATTATCTACAGGTCAACAGTACCTCATGGTAAAATTTTTGTATCAATCGATCCATTAGAAAAGGCGTTAGAGCGATTTTTGAAAAGAGGGCGTGGTACCGCCCACTTCCATCCTGGCTGTAATAAATACTGCTCAAACAACATATATTCCAAATCTCTACTTCATACCTCTGATATTTCATGAAATATAGCCTTTTTAATTTTCAAGTAGTATGGGCGGTGCCACGCCCCTTTATCCAATTACAACCAAATGTAGTCAGGAACTATCTACAGGGCAACAGCCATGTCCGTCTGTCTGTCTGTCTGTCTGGTGGCTGTCCGGCTGGTTCGCACGATAACTTTCGAAAGACGCAACCAAATGTTTTGAAATTTTGCACGAGTTATTATTTTCTCAAAACTACTTACGGTATTGCAAATGGGCTACATGGCCCCGCCCCTTCTGGTACCTCCCATACAAATACATCATTGGGCCCACTTTATAAATCGAGTAATAATATCAATACACCCTACGGGATCGTCCCCAAATTCTATATTTAGTAAAGCTATAACAGTATAAAGTTTTGGAAAAAATTTTGAAAGCCTAGCCACGCCCCTTCTGGTACCTCCCATACAAATCTACCTTTCCGCCCACTATAGAGATGGAGAAATAACATCAATGAATTAAACGTGATCGTACCCAAATTCTATTTTTAGTAAAGCTATAATAGGATAAAGTTTTGGAGAAAAAATTTGGAAGTCTAGACACGCCCCTTCTGGTACCTCCCATACAAATCTACGTTTCCGCCCACTATAGAGATGGAGAAATAATATCAATGAATTAAACGTGATCGTACCCAAATTCTATTTTTAGTAAAGCTATAATAGGATAAAGTTTTGGAGAAAAAATTTGGAAGTCTAGACACGCCCCTTCTGGTACCTCCCATACAAATGTACCACTCCGCCCACTTTAGAAATAGGGTAATAATATCAATACACTCGACACGATCGTGCCCAAAATCTGTATTTTGTTATGTTATAACAGGGCAAAGTTTTGGAGAAAAAAATTGGAAGTCTAGCGACGCCCCTTATGGTACCTCCCATACAAATGTACCTATCCGCCCACTTTAGGGATGTACTAATAATATCAGTACACCCAAGGCAATCGTGCCCAAATTTTGTAATTAGTAAAGCTATAACAGGATAAAGTAATGGAGAACAAATCTGGAAGCCTAACCACACCCGTTCTCATACTTCCCATACAAATGTACCACTCCGCCCACTTTAGAAATCGAGTAATAATATCAATATAATAGAAAATTATTTGTTTTACTGAGGGTAAGGGTAAATGTAAGTTGGGTTGCCCGACTGAAACTTTCTAACTGGTTTTAATTACAAATCGGTTAATTTCAATATCTCAAGACTTAAACAATATCTTATATTGGG
The DNA here is from genome assembly GCA_964034835.1 of Muscina levida. Lineage (NCBI taxonomy): Eukaryota > Metazoa > Arthropoda > Insecta > Diptera > Muscidae > Muscina > Muscina levida. Next base: position 33,055,311 of record OZ035884.1, on the reverse strand, counting down.
TGATGGTATTTATCAGTCAGTTCAACTGACTGAAATATCTGTACTGGTTTGTTTTACTGAGGGTGAGAGTATATGTAAGTCGGGTTACCCGACTGAAACTTTCTTACTGTTTATCTGCTTGTGGAGCAAAAACTTAAAAAAATTGAGTTATTTGTACAGAAGGTATAATTAGGGGCAGCACAACGTGTCTGATGTTTTTCGTAAATCAACTTTCAATGAGCGCTTACATTGGCAAAATTTGCCGCAATTCAGTGTACATACAAAAATGATATGTATGTACCAGAAGGACTATGTCAAATAGTTAGTGTTGCTGAGGTTTTGCCTCTTATAACAAGATTAAGCAACTGACCAAATTTGTTTATCCCGCAGGTACCGGTGTGTAAGTTATTAGAGAAATATAAATTTTCCAAAAACTGTAATTTTGTATTGGAGGTACCAGAAAGGGTGAACCGATACAGTCCATATTCATTCCTGATTCAAGTTTTCATAACCGTACAACTTTGGCAAAATTTGACTGAATTCAGTGTACTTACAAAAAAGATATGTGTGTAAGACTGTGGGGTGAGTTAGGTCATTTTTTTGAGAATTACCAAAAAGTGTGTTTCAAATAGTTAACAGATGAATTTTAAATACCCCCAAGTGTCCGTTTGGAAGTTATGGAAGAAATATTAATTTTCCATAAATGGATTATTTTGTATGGGTGGGGTACCAGAAGGCGTAAACCTATATAGTCCATATTCATTCCTGAGTCCAATACTCATAAGCGAACATCATACGCTATATATGAGTGAATTCAGTTTACTTAAAAAAAATATGTATGTAAAACTATGAGGGTCAATTCGGTCATTTGTATGGGAAGTTTCGGTTTTCTTGGGGTTTGTCTACTATTGCAAGATAAATAAACTGACCAAATTACAGACCAAAATATCCTCCGGTCGTCAGTTTGGCAGTTATGCAAGAAATATTAATTATCCAAAAATAGGTTATTTTGTATGGGAGGTACCAGAAGGGTTGGGGCTATTATGCCCATTAGACCGGTTCACATTTCAAAATTGTTAAAATTTCTCGATGCGCGTCCATTTTCTGAAAGTTCTACCCCTAACGGGATGAAAAATATTTCAAGACCCCAAAAATTTTTACCAAAATAAATGTAGGAAATATATACCGTTGTAGAGGCCAATCTCCGCCCAAAAATTCAAAAATTCTTTTTATTCCTATAACAAAATAAGAAAAAAAATTGATGTGGAAAAATGATAATGTTCGTTTGTAAGTTAAATTGCAGATTAAAAAAATCCGCCAAAAATTACGGGCATAGGTTTTTTAAAACATTAAAAATTCAAAAATTTCCTAGATTATTGTTAATGATCTCCCATCGAAATATTAACCATATGTCATTTGGTTTCCACATCACATTATTCAAAGGGTTTTAAGTCGTAAACAGCTCTCAAATTACTTTTCAACGATTTTCGTAATAACTAAGCATAATAATATCAAAAAGTTCTATTCTCTATTGTTGTCCAAAAAAGCTAGAATTAATACGATTAAATAAAAAAACGATTTTAAATTAATTCACTAGTAACTCATTGCCCCTTGCATATTTAAAATTGTACTGTATATAAAAGAAACCGGCCGTAGCATGATTGTTAGAACATGCGACTACCATAAAGAAAATCCCAGGTTCAATTCCAGTATCCAGTCATCTACATTTGCTTTCATTTGCATTCTGGTGCAGCTTCAACCGTGTGGTTAGTGCCATTTTTACCATCTTAAATCTTCGTTTCTTCTGTAAAAAAGCGAATTTCCCAGGCACCAGTCTATATCGCGTTTATAAAATTAAAGTATGTACATGTCAAATTTCAATATTCAATTTGTAACCCACCTATGTCACTAAAAGAACTCTAACGCAAAATTTCAAGGCTCTAGCTTTAGCCATTATGATTGGAACTGTTAAAATTTTGTTACAATCAGTACTTTAATATGACTGATATAACGATTTTTACACAAGGTACGAGGCATGAAACGTAATCCTCCTCGTATCAGTAACATATGTATTAAATCTCATCTTCATACCTCTTATGGCTCTTGAGATACGACCGATTGAAATGTCGGTTTGTGGTGCCACGCCCCATTGTCTAACTATGTTTTCATGTAGCCTATATTATAGGCCCTACGTACTATATTACACTGTAAGACCAATTCGAACTTTTGACCTCACCCATGATCAAACTGACCAGATTCTGAAAATATAGCTAAAATAAAAATATACGTATCTCCCAGTTTTTCTAGATTAGCTCATTTAAGTTTTTTAGGAGCAATTAAATTTTTGGAGCAAAGCTCCTATACAACGATTAGATTTTGATGAATTTTTTTTTTAAATATATTTCAAATGACCACGAGCGGGTTCTGCCAAAGTCCAAAATTAAAATCTGTCAAAAATTTATATTGTCACAAATTGTCAAAAAATTAAATTGTCACAAATTTTTTTTAAATGTTTTTCAAATGGCTAGGATCTGGTTCTGACTAGCAAAATGTGTTGTCAAATTAAATTTGTGACAAATTTTAAATTTGGGCTTAGTCAGAACCCGCTCCTGGCCTTTTGAAAAACAATAAAAAAAGTTCATCCAATTCTGTTAACAACTCGCAGAATTCTGCGAACAGGAAGAAGTCACTTTCAAGTCGTTGTATGGGAGATTCGCTCCAAAAATTGAATTGCTCCTAAAAAACTTAAATGAGCTGATCTAGAAAAACTGGGAGATACGTATATTTTTATTTTAGCTATATTTTCAGAATCTGGTCAGTTTGATCATGGGTGAAAAATCGTGTCGTACAGTGTTATAGGCCCTACGCAATCGTTAAATTCATTTGGCCTATATAAAGATTTTTTAAAAAGGGGCGTGACATCGTCGTTGTTTCTACGAACATAGTATTTTTCCTTGTACGACTAATATATGTACTAAATCTTTATGAGATACAGACATTTTCAAAATTTGAGCTGTATATGGCGGTGCCACACCTGTTTTACTCTCTTGCAGTTCGATTACCAAAAATCCTTTTTTAGTGCGCGCCTACATGATATAGTAGTTTACATTCCAAATTTCAGATTCTTGCTTTGGCCATTTCGGTTGGTAAGTGATTAGTCAGTCACCCTAGCCTTTTTTATATAAGATTACACATATAACTATTTTGTCTCAATAACTTTTTTAAAATTTGTTACCTTCTAGACTCTGCAGTAAAAAAACCTTTGAAGCCATCAATTATTATGCTATTACTTTGCTGACTTTCAAAACGGGGTGGTATGTCTTGTGACTTTCTCTCTGAAGTGGGATGCCGCACAATAGTTTGTGCAATATTGTTTCTACAAGTCTTTCGATGCATCATCATAACTTGTTTTACTTTTATAAAGCTAACGCCGTAATTTGTTCCATATTTAAAAGTTTATATTACTACAAGCAGTAACGTGTTGTCTCTCAGGATGTCACCGCTAACATTCGACATTGTCACGGAGGGAAAACAACAACCAAATTGCGTAAATGTATATCAACAGCAAGAGCTTATTTGAATAGTAGACTAAAATGTCCGTAGTCGCTGTAACAAATGTAGTTGTAGTGTTTTTCGTACAGCTAAAACACATTTCTCTACAGTCATCTATTCGTTCAGTCATCCAATTATTCATACAGGTCTAACGAATGCCACCCAATTCTAACTCAATGAAGACGTAGGAGGAGAGCTGAAGGATTCACAAAATCGGCTCTAACTATAGCAGTCACATAGCGCCAGATGACGTTATTATGTAGAATAGCAATGGGCAATACTATCAGCGTCACCAGGAGCAACATTGACGGCCATATGGACGGCTGGAATCCATTTGTATGGTGCGTAGATTGGAAGCTGGTGATACCAAAAACAATGTGATGCTGGTTTTGTCGTGGTAGTTGCTTAGCGAATGCATATAGGTGACTGATGCTGGTTAAATTGCAATGACATTTGCTTTACGAAAATGTCACTGCAGGGGTGGAATATGTAAGGCCTTTGTAGATAATGTACTAAAATGAAATCTAATATATAAAAATTACTTAAGGACTTTTCTTTTAAGTTTGTTCTAATAAAAGTCTTTTGCTTTAATTGCCATGCAAACAATTTGAAATTCACCACAAAAACTTGATACTGCAAAAAGCATAATACTTACGGAAAATCTCTAATAGAATATAATTTACGCTGTACAAATTTGTTTGGGGGCCAATGATTCCTTTACAGAGTAGAATTCTTTATGAGTATATTAAAATTCCGAAAGGATAGATCCTCTCTTAGTCTTACTTTTTGTATAGCGTGATGAAAATTAATTTTGGATTAAAATCGTACTTGAAATTAGTCGTTAAAAACTATATTTCATATTGTTTTAGTGAAAAAGATATCTTCAACGTAAAAATTATGAAATAAAAGTTTAGTGTGAATTTTCATAGAGGAAACAATCAAATTTAAAAAAATCTGCATTTTCACTACATCGCTGTGATAAACTATGGTCTTGCATGGCAATTATTTTTTAGATATATTTTATTAAAATTTTTTTTATCAATTATTTTCGTTTCCTAGCCAAGGCCTGCATTTGACTTTTAATCCATACATGTGTTAAGCCCCCAATACGTTTCAGTGTGAGCATCGTAACCATTTAGCATACATAAATATTTATGAATTTATTAAGACCAACGAATGTTTTCAGTACTTCTATGACAGGATGTTCATTGCAGTGATGCATCAGAAATTGATAAAAGGAAAGTTGTTTTAAGTAGCAGAATTTCTTTTACATTTTCTCTTCAATGGATATTCTGGCAATCACTTCATTGATAGCATTGCGTGGTAGGGTAATATTGAATTCTAGTTTAGACTAAGCAGTATATCCCAGGGGGGACATTAAAACGCTGATAGGTATTCTGGTATTGATGTTTTCAAATGATTTTTGGCATAGTGGGACAGAAAAAGTCGAATAAAATAATATTGCGAAGAGCAGAAATTCGCTATACCTTATAGTAAGCAAATTAATATAAATAATTTATTTTTTTTATTCGAAAAAATATTTAATTTTTATTTAAAACTTTCAGCTGTATGTGTAACCTTTAGTAATTTTTACGCAAAATTTCTGGAAGGCTTCAAATTTCAATATTTTTTACGAATATCCGGGAAATAAAGGAGTGGAAATTTGCATCAAGTTTCTTGATATCATCTAATTTTAATTGGTATTTTTTATTATGTCACAGAACTATATGTTACTATAAGGTCTCGAATGATATTTCATTAAAAACTTAAGTGTGAGGGCCGGGCCCACTGGGTCCTATAGGTCGGCCACGCTTTAAGGATATGTACATGGAATGACGGAGCACTCTACAGAGATGGTGCCTCCGTCAAATTGACGGATGTCCTCGACAAATACAAGACTGAGATCATCTCTATATAAACCAGTACAGAAATTTCAGTCAGGTAAACTGACTGATAAATACCATCACCCAATATAAGATATTGTTGAAGTCTTGAGTTATTGAAATGAATAGATTTTTAATTAAAATAAAATTACTTATGTATATTTTTTCCCCTGCTTGTGGTGCAAAATCGTCCAAAACTTTACTTATTTGTGTAGGGGGTATAGGTGCCGGTTTGGAATTTATGTGAGAAATAAAAATTTTTCAAAAAAATTGAATTTTGATAGGGGGTACCACAAGGGGTGAACCGATACAGTCCTTATTCATTCCTGACTCCCTGAGGGGTGTGTCAAATAGTTAGGTTTTCTGAGGTTTCGCCTCCTATCACAATATAAATTAACCGACTAATTTTCATTACCCCTCAAATGTCCGTTTGGAAGTTATGGGAGAATTATTAATTTTCCAAAAATAGGTAATTTTGTATGGGAGGTACCAGAAGGGGTGACCCGATATAGTCCATATTCACTCCTGATTCATATTTTCATAAGCGTACAAATTACTCATAATTTGACTGAATTCAGTGTACTTAGAAAATAGATATGTTGGTAATACTATGGGGGTGAGCTCGGTCATTTGTATGGGAGGTACGAGAAGGGGTGCGTCAAATAGTTAGGTTTTCTAGGGTTTTGCCTCCTATAATAACATAAATTAATCGACCAATTTTCATTACCCCCCAAGAGTCCGTTTGGAAGTTATAGGAGAAATATAATTTTCCAAAAATAGGTATTTTTGTATGGGAGGTACCAGAAGGCGTGAACTGATTTAGTCCATATTCATACCTGAGTCTAATTTTTATAAGCAAACATCATACGCAAAATTTGAGTGATCTCAGTCTACTTACAAAAAAGATATGTATGTAAAACTATAAGGGTCAATTCGGTCATTTGTATGGGAGGTACCAGAAGGGGTGTGTCAAATAGTTAGGCTCTCTGAGGTTTCGCCTCCTATCACAACATTAATTTATCGACCAATGTTCATAACCCCCCAAGTGACTGTTTTGAAGTTATTGGAGAAATATATAATTTCCAAAAATAGGTCATTTTGTATGGGAGGTACCAGAAGGCGTGAACCGATATAGTCCATATTCATACCTGAGTCTAATATTTATAAGCAAACATCATACGCAAAATTTCAGTGGTCTCAGTTTACTTGCAAAAAAGATATGTATGTAAAACTATAAGGGTCAATTCGGTCATTTGTATGGGAGGTACCAGAATGGGTGGGGCACAGATTTCGGTTTTCTTAGGGTTTGTCTACTTTTGCAAGATAAATAAACTGACCAAATTCAAACATCATCCGGTTGTCCGTTTGGAAGTTATGCAAGAAATATTAATTTTCCAAAAATAGGTAATTTTGTATGGGAGGTACCAGAAGGGGTGGGGCTATTTAGCCCATTTACAATCCCATAAGTTCGTTTTGAAAAATATTGATACTGGTAAATTTTCATACCGATCCGTTAAGGTTTACTCGAGTTATCCTGCTGACCAGCCATCCAGCCAGCCAGCCAGACAGACGGACATAGCTCATTCTTCTTAAAAAGTTCTGAAACGAATTTGGTCTTAAGATACTTGGGGTCTAACTCGTCTCCTTTAATGCGTTACACTTTTTTTCGTATCAAATGATATATACCCTCATCCCTAAGGGTGATGGTATAAAAATGCGATAGAAGGGACATGGATGAACACGACGAAAGAAATCTGTCATATTTTACAACTGCCTTGCGGAATAGCATGCGTTTTGGATGTGGATTCATAGTCGGCAAGAAACTTCGACATCTGGTCTCGAGGTTTAACCCTGTAAGTGATTGAATAGCCAATATCCTCATCAATAATAAATATTTTGACATCACGATGATTTGTCTACACGGTCCTGGCCATGACATTCAAATTGTTCTGGGAGATTTTAATACTTAGATAGCAAGGGAAGTTGCTCTTGATTTAGAAGTCGGAAAATGCAGTCTATATATAGTCCGATCGCGGATTCAGAATGGTTAGCTTAGCGTCCGCAAGAAACATGGTAGTATGTTGGTAAGGTTGTGTCCACGTAAAGTCTGGTAAAACCAGATTGTCTGTTAGAAAAAGGAGAAAGCCAAGGTGAGGAGAAAGAAGGAGTGAGGGAACGAACGGGAGGAATAGAGAGCCATAGAATGCATAACATAAAACATATTTTATCGTCTTCTATATCACTTACCCATAAGTGTCTTAGCCTCATACGGCCTAGAGCGGGACAGCTACAAAGAAGATATTCCATCGTCTCGGACTCCTCCTCACACACACGGCAGTAGTCCGGTATGGATCTATCCCATATTCCAGTCAGGTGCCTGATATTGCAGGCCAGCCTCAGGTCACTCCTGACCAGGCCAACCATCCCCTAATCAAAAAACCAGATTGATTACATGGTTATCACTTGAAGGCATATCTCAACATCGCATATCTACATATCACCGAGATAGCCAATGCCCACTCTACCCAACTTACTCAATTACTGTAAACAACCCTCGTTAATTCTGATTTTCCTAACACACAGTGGCAGCATACTGCAATTTCTATGACCACTGCCGCAACGACCGTACTGGGTTATGAAAATATGCTTTGGTACGATGAAGAAAGTCGCGTATTGTCTGAGGAAATGGATGTTTCATTCAAGACAAAAGTGCAGCCAATGGTAACGCGTGCTGTGACAGAAATTCACAATGAGAAGAGGAGGTAGATATAACGCCCCTTGAGGCGGAAAAAGCGTCTATGGCAGAAAAGAGAGAGCCAGGACATCGAAAAGTACGGTGATACCCACAAATTTGGTCACGGACTTGCAGAGGATGCTGTAAATATGGACATAACACTTTTCTACTCTGCTCGTTCCCGATGGCAGCATAAGTGACGAAATTACATCAAGCGTTCGACAACGGAGTAGAGTAGAGTTCACCACCGAGCTAAAACGAGCTCACCATGTAAATTGCATAAGAACTATAAAGCTGCTGGATCCGCCTATATAGATAAATGTGTCGCATACCAGGTTCTGTTAAGTGTTTTATGTGATAAACTACAGCCTATCCTAGCGAACCTGATTAGACCTTATCAGTGTGGCTTTTGATCTGATAAATCGATGGCCGACCAAATATTCACACTACGATAAATACTGCAGCAGACCCAAGAAATGCAAATAAATTTCTACCATCTGTATAACGACTACAAAACTGCATTCGACAGTCTGATACGACAGATACTGTTAGATGCATTGGCTGAGTTTAGTATCCCTCCGAAAATGATACGACTTTCCGAGATGACACTATTTAGTAACAAACGAGTCTTCAGACATGGTTATGGTTTGTCATGCGATTTCTTAAACTTTATGAGTGAGACGATCATGTGGAAAGCAGTAGTAAACACGAATAGTACCATATTTAACAGTAAGCTGATGATATAGATATCATTGGGCAAGGACTGCGGGGTGTTACTGCGGCCTTTTCAAGCATTGAGAAGCAGATATGGATCTGGTGAAAAATCTGTACAAAACCAAGGTTTCGACACTATACCGCGAAGTTGCTGTCGACAACATTGAGGGGGCCGGCAGTAAATGAAAAATGTAGATGAATGGAGATAGGAATCGAACCATGAATCTCCCGCATGTTAGTCGCGTGTTGTAACCATCATCCCACGGCCTGTCATTTTGTAAAAATAGATTACATTAACTAGACGTGTCTTTAAAATGAATTTTTGGTGCTACGCCATACATCAGCTATCAATGAATCAAACTAACTACAATCCGAATTTAAGATTTTTGACATGTGATGCTTTTAATACAGCTATATGACGTTTACACCTTTGCGACAGTCCTAAGCCTATAAAATTCTGGTACCGACTATCTCTAGTAACGATACAAGTAGATCAATCTATTATGGGAGCTTCGAGAGTAAAATCTTCCCAAAATATTTTGGATCCACCGTATGAAATATGAGTTGTATGAACTGTATAACGACATCGACGTAGTCAAGCGGTGTTCAAATAGACCGAAAGCGCTGGATCGAATCTCGAAAAGTCTTCGACAACAATTTCGTCGGTCGGCCAATGAGGGGTCATCAAAACTTCGTTGGATGGACCTAGTGGAAGATCTTTTATCTTAACGAATTATATACGGAGCAAAAGTGACCGAAGAGCTTAGAATTCGTGCGGCTACTGATGGATGAATTTCTGTTGCTACTGCCAAAAAAAAAAGAAGAAAAGCCACGATGCCAATAAGTAATCGCGCATTGCACAACATTCTCCACCGTACTCTATTATGTATCTCAGAGGTACTCTATAGATCTGTGGGCATTTCCGCACGTCAACAATACCATAGGATTGCAATAGTCAATGACAGCAACATAGAAAATCGACCGCAACTACATAATGTGATATCCTCTCAAAATTCACAGAGCACGCATCAATGCATTCTATATTTCAAAAACCACATGCACTTATATCGCATGTTCCCCTTATAACATCAGGTCATTTTCCATTCAAAATTCTCCAAGTGCTTTTGTATACTTTTCATACTGTTAGGCCAAAATATAATGCGAGCACTGGACTCGCTGCTCGAGGTTGAAAAACAAACATTTTTTTTGTTTCATTCTTGTGCCAAAATCCTTTTTACCCTCGTTGGGTAACTGTGGTGTTTTAAAGCATTCCCCCACCAGGTACAGGTACAGGAAACGAAACAACACATCATCTATCCATAAACCAAGTGTTGTCCACCAAGTGCCTCATATGCCATTTGCCTAATAATTTTCCCCATAGTGCGAATTTCCTTTGGACGTTACCTTTTTGCATAGGTCAGAGCACCTACTTTTGTGCGATTAACATATTTTTTGTTGTTTGTGTTTGCACAAAAAGAGATGTACTTGTCAGGCGGTATACCCACATCTCTCGAGGCGGAATTGCTATGGGCTGATGTCATTTTCAGAGTGGCTCAGTAAAGTTTTCATGTTGTGTGGTGTTTGTTTAATATTTTTCGAATTTTCGAAATCAAACGGAACATAAAGTTAAGATGCATTGCGCCCATAAAGCTAAATGCAAAACTGGGTTTACTAGTACAACTTATAAAATTACAGTAATTTGCAATCTGCTGTTAGTTAAAGTTGGGAGGGAGGACAATAAAAAAATATTTTTGGTTTCTAAAATCATCTTTGGATATTATTTAATCGCAGGGGGTGCCTGCCTCAACTTAATTTTGTGTATTGGTACCGACGCATACTATTGTACATTCACTTTTAATTATCTGCACTACCATTGGTGTTTCGGATGTTTGTTAATTTTGAAAACAAGTAATATTAACTTAATGTCAGATGCAGGAACAATTCACAGCTTCACAACACTTGACTCAATTGGAATTGATGCATATTTTGTATGATACGTTATACATAATTTTGCTCAAAAGTGCCTCTTATCACTAGCACCGACAGCATCACCGACATCAACATGAACATCATGGCCAGCGTCATCATCTCCATCTCTCATAGACAACATGGTCATCATTGTCATTGAAATGATCACTATAATGAGATGGGTTATTTTGTGTTTCAAGTTAGGGTGGTTGGGATGCAAAACTATACCAGACATAACCTCAGTAAAAAAAAAAAAATTACCACAAGTGTTGATAATCGGAAAAATTACAAGGGATTTAAGCTAACACTAAGAGCTAACATTGAAAAGTTGTTTTTGGAAAGTTTTAATTAGCTTTAAATGCATTGCAGTAAGTGAGGTTTGGCAAATTGGAAGACAATTTTGAATGTAAAACCAAAACGGGAACTAGTATAATAGTATTGGTGTAACGACTTATGACAACCAGTGTTTATTGTCTTGATCCCAAGTTGGATCTTATCTTTATTCAAAAAATTACCTGTTTATAAATAACTTATGAGAAGCTTTACAATAAGTGGCTTTCGTATTCTATTCAAAAGTTACTAATACTACTTAATATCAGGTGAGAGTGTGATACGTAAAAACATTGGCAATAAAAAAATTGATTTTAATGAAGTAAATCCAAAGAATTTAGATCATTACAATACAAATGAATATTAGGGGTGCTATAGTGTTGTATGGGGGTCCTTAGTAACAAGATTTGCATACGAACTACTCCCTAATTATGTGTGGTTTGGGGGAAAAAATCATGAGCCAACTTATGAGGGACGTGAAGTGTTGTCAAATGGCAGAGCATCGCGGTTCAAAGTTTGTGGGGAAAGGGAAAAAATCCACATCAAAAACCGCAACTGCCCCGGAGTCACCCCTAGAAGAGTAAATCGTTTGACCGACCCCCAGTTTTTTTGTTCTCCTAACATTATCCCCAATCATACCAGCCCCCATATTCAAGACCTAAGGGGACGTCCATAAGAAATGTAATTTTTATACATTTTGCTCCTAACGCCCAAAACTGCCCCAAAGGTACCCCTAGAGTAGTCAAATGTATGACCGACTCCCAATATTTTTGCAACCCACACAGTTTCTCAGAACACATCTACCCTCTGTTTTTAACCCTTAAGGTGGTCCACAACTAATTTGTGCAACCTTACCTTATGGTTAGCAGGGTATATATCATTTGATACGACCCAAAAGTGTAACACATAGAGGGATTAGACCCCACGTTTCTTTGAACCAAATCCGATTCGTAACGTTTAAAGTCGTTTGAGTCATGTCCATCTGTCTGTCTGCAGTCCGGCTTGTACGCAAGATAAATTTCGAAAGAAGCAACCAATTGGTTTGAAACTTTTCAAAAGTCTATATTTCTCCAAAACTACTTTCGGTGTTGCAGATGGACTACATAGCCACGTCCCTTTTGGTACCTCCCATTCAAATGTACCATTCCGGCCACTTCAGAGATAAAGAAATAATATATATACACCCAACGCGATCTTGCCCAAATTCAGGGTTTTGTTAAGCTATAACAGAATAAAGTTTTTGGGAAAAAATTGGAAGTCTAGCCACGCCCCTTCTTGCAACTCCCTTACAAATGTACCATTCCGCCCACTTTAGAAATCGAGTAAAAATAACGATACAACCAACGCGACCGTGTCCAAATTTCACATTTTGTAATGCAATAACTAGACAATGTTTTAGAAAAAAAAAAACTACAAGTTTAGAAACGACACTTCTGGTACCCCTCATATAAATGGGATATTTCCCACATTCTGTATTTTGTTAAGAAAATTGTTTGTTTTTACTGAGAGTGATGTTATATGTTTTTTTCTCCGAAACCGTATGCCGGTTTCTTCAAAAATGCCAATTTCGAATACCCGGTTTAACCGTTTTTTTGATGTTGGTTAACCGGTTTTCCAAAAGCAGTATTTTACAGAACATTACTAGGTCAATTATATGTAAATCGGCAAAGAAGGTTGTTTTGCTTATCCGATATTCTTCAGGCAAATCTCAAAGAATGCTTTCATTAAAATTTCCTTATGCAATACGAAAATTTGTTTGGAAAATGCTGTGAAGTGAATGTTTCCTCTCATCTTTAAATGGTTCGGGTGACTTCCATATTCATATGAATAACTTGTAATAGTCGCTATCTTGTCACTAATATATAGTTGTGAACTCTTCTTGTAATGGCTAGGATGCCGTCCATATTTAGATGAACAAGTTTAAATGCAGTTATTTAATTATTTTTTTTTTAAATTTTTCCTTTTCATTAGATGACTGGAGCCTGGAGTTGAACCTGTTATCTCCCGCATGGTAGTCGCGTGTTCTAACCATCATGCCACGGCCCGTCCAAGTGCCGGTTTAATTGCATATTTGGTTCTATTTTACAATTTCCGAAAAATCGAACGAAACCGGTTAACCCGGGTTTTTAGTAAACCATGTGTTCGAAAACCGAATTGTTAAAAAAAGGCATTTCTCGAATTATCCGGAAACCGGTTTTCTGAAAAATTCAAGTATTTATAGCTCTAACTGTCCAAAAAGTACTTCTAGAGGAGCCAAATGTATGACTGAATTTTTGTAACTCCAAAAGTTTCATAAAACATATATACCCTATGCCTTCAACCCTTAGGGGGGAACACCCAATACCGTTTTTATTGTTTTTTATGAATTCTAGTCCTCCAGCTCCAGTCCTCCAGCCCATAATGCCTCCTAGAGGGGTAAAATATATACCGACTCTAGGTCGGCAGCGAAATATGTGGACGATTTTCTTGCGGAAATTTAAAAGTGCTCGACCGGAATATTGTGCTACTTGATGTAACAATTACATGACGGAACTTTGAGTAAGATAGGCCATTAACCAGTCTTCCAGTCCTCTTGTATCTTGTATATTCACCGCGGACTATACAGCGGCATTCAGTAAAAACCATAAAAACATTTAGTCGTACTTAAAAATTCAAATCAACAAACACAAGCTAAGTTTTATAAACAATAGATTTGACCTTTGACCTCTTTGGTTGACGACTTAAAGTTGTCCGATTTTGTGCAAACATTGACCATAGCCATTTTATAAAACGGACACGATTTTCCGCTCGGGTATTACCAAAATATCCTGGGACCGGCCGTGGCATAGTGGTTAGAACACGCGACTACCATGCGGGAGATCGCAGGTTCAAACCTGGCTCCAGTCATCTTAAAAGAAAAAAAAAAAAGAAAATTTTCTTTCATTGTCGGCTCCCCTCGAATGTTGTCTAGTAAGAGCTTCTCAAACAGTGACGTTCCCATTCGTCGATAAACAAGTAGGTGCCGTTAGTCGTGAATCTAAAAATAGAAAGCGTGTTAATTCACAACAACGCGAGAAGCTATCCCATACCTCATTCATGGGGTGCAAAGGGAAATTAAGTTAAGTTTATTACCAAATATCCAAAGTTGAATTTTTGCTGCCACCCTAATGTTCAGGACAAATCTCTGCAAACGTCATACAAAACATCTCAGCTGTAGCTCGAAATTTGTTGTAATTTTTATTAGGTTGTTACAAATTACATTGGCAGAAGCTAGGTCGGCGTCCATCGTGAGGCGCCTTGATATTCATAGTCTGTCTTGACATATTGTACCCTGTGGGTTCCACCATAGTACACTGCGGCAGACGTCTTCGTCGTCTTTGCGAAGTGTATGTCCCAACCATCTGAAGCGGCGTTTTTTTACTTTATATCCAGAGTCGTTTCGTTAGTAAAGAGCAATAAGTCTAGTTTGGTGTTGCGGGAAATATCATTTGAGGACCAGACTCTGATCAGCATGGCGAATGCTTGTCTTTCTTAATTTAATCTTTCTTAATTTGTCTTTCTTTAATTTTTGACAGAGAAGAATGCGCTTTCATCAGCATAGGCAAATTGTTCCATGTGACTGTGCAGGTCCCCTCTGGTTCAGCTAGGGTTGTGTTTATCACTTCATTAAGCACAATTAAAAAAAGTAGTGGTGACATACGGCAGCCCTATTTTATCCCAGTGTTTGTTGGCATTGTTGGGAACAGCTGGTTTTTGTGTAGAAATTTGATTTTGAATTTCTCGTAGTGTGTTTTAATCATATTTATCAATTTTACTGGTACGTTTCTAGCCTCTAGGGATCTTTATATGAAGATCGAAACAGACATGAAGATTGGACTGCCATTCTTTGACTTGTTTGAGGGTAACACGGAACTATACACTGTGATCCGTGCAAGAGCGATTTGAATTCCAGTTTGAATTCTGGTGAAAGAAGACATTGAGATAGGTCACCTTTTTTAGGTACATTGATAAGGGTCGCGACCAGCTAGTTCCTGGTATTTTTTCTCCCTTCCAGATAGCTTTAAAAATGGGTGAAGATATAAAGCCTTTCCTCTAGAGTCTGCCGTTAAAGCTTTACCCTGCTTGATGAGTTAAAAACTACATCTGCTGAAAATAGAGTTTTTAGGGTTATTTGCTCGGATTGTTGGACTTGTCTAAAGCATTTAAGATTCTCCGAAAAGTGATCATGGTACCTGTTGGTAGGACATTTAAAGACGTAAGTAGATGCCCCATTGGACGTGTACGGCTTCTGTTGTTGCCCGCAAGTTTGATAGTGATGTTGTAGAGGTCTCTGAGGTTGTTATATCAAGCGTCGTCTTCGGCTTAGTTTGCGAGAGATGAGGACTAATTCCGTTTGTCCGTGTGGCAAGAATAAACATTCTTTGCAGAGAGCTGTTAATTCTAGGTCAAATTGTGTCCTTGAGTGGCGAGTGCGGGCTCTAGAAATTTCCGCTGATTTGCGCTGTTCGTTTCACTAATACAGGCCGACCTCGCTTTGGGATGTGGTTTTAGGTACATGTTGCAAGCCTCTGTTCGTTTGACCTTTATTGTGTTCCACATCTCGTTAACATAAGAGATGCGGTTTGACAGAGGATAAATGCTCTATCAGGTGGGACAGAAAACTTTGTAAGGGCGTTTGTGTTCTTTAATGCATCAACATTAAATCCAGCCTTAGAGTTTATGGATTGCTTGCGTATCGTCATTACCCGCATGCGGATTCTCGCAATGACCATGAAATGGTCGCGGCATCTGCGTTCCTAAAAGTTCGGACATAAAGAAGGTTGCTTTTCCACTTCTTGGTAATACAAAAATGATGGATCTGATTTACTTTGTGACACCTCTTATAAAAGAATATTGATCTACCGACCACAAGATTGTTGTTGTTTCACTTACATAAAAAAAACGTACTTTTCCTTTACACCCCATGAATGAGATATGGGATAGATTCTCGAGTTGTTGTAAATGAAAACGCTTTCTATTATTCGATTCACAACTAACGGCACCTACATATTTATCGACGAATGCGAACGTCACTGTTTGAGAAGCTTTTACTAGACATGACGAGGCAGTTAGTCTCTTTGGGTACTTAGTCTCGATACTCTATCTCTCCCTGTAGTGCGAGACAAATGCGGTGGGTGGCAAGCCCCCGTGTCTGCCCAAGATATGGAATTAAACCTCAATAAGCAAAATATTTCATGCTTATAAGCCCTCTAAAGATAAGAAGAAGAAGCTTCCCCATAACTAACTCAGGCGTTGAATGCGAAAGTAATTTATTTTTGTGCTCTCCTCTAATGATAAAATTATGGCCTAACGCTTATATTGTAATATTTTTTGTTAAAATTTTTTTAATTTTTGTTTTTTTTTACTATAATGATTTTACTGTAATTCCGTCCAGATCCGCTTAATTTCTAGTTTGTAGTATAGTGAATCTTAGACCACTCGTATGTTTTAGTTTCGATTTTATTGGAAATCAACTTTGTCCAAGTTATTTTGTACTGCTAAATATATATATACGAGTACTTGGTCATACACAAACCCTAACCCTCTCTCCGATTTGAACCAAAAAAAAACGGAATACCATTTAAACTCTAGCTGCTGTAAATTGAAACCTTTGTGTAATTAACGCAGTTTAGAATATGCGAATGTAGCAAAAACAAAAAAAAACCCACATGCGTTAGCCTTTCAACATTCAACTCTGATATGTAAATGGATCTGTGCATCTAAGTGTGGGTGTACATTTGAGTGTTGTGCGTGTGCGAGTGTTGGTAATCCTGTTAAATTGAAAAGGATTCAAAGTGCTTACAAATGCTTTGAAAATTAATCAATTTGTATTAACTCAACAACATCTACCATTGAATTCTGTGTTGTAACAAAACCAAAAAAGAGACCCTGATAGGAAAATCTCAAGTAAATTGAAATGTCTGTTGGATCAGTGGCAACAGCAACGACCCCGTCACCACAAGCTGAAGGACTCGTTTCACTCATATTCCCTTGCATACGCAATACTCAATTGAGATTTTTTTGATTAATGATTTCGTTATCTGTTCTTTTTACCGTTTTACATTTTACATTTCCACCAATGCAATGGATCGTGTTGTGGCATGTGTTGCCAGGGGGACAATGTGCTGCCTCCATTCTGATTGTTAGAGTCCTAGGCCTCGATTACTTTTCGTTTTTCTCTGTGGCTTAATAATTTTTTTTCCAAAGAAATGCAAACAAGCCACAAAACTCACTTTGATTGCTGTAAACATGTTTGTTTTATAGCCATTCAGCTTTTATATTCGGGAGTTATTCTCTTCGGCAGAGGTGGCGTTTTTTTTTTTTGGTTTTTCCATTCTTATGTTTTGATGCAAAAGCCACAGCAAGCCAAAAAGTGATTTTAACTCCCAAAACAAATAGGGTGGAGAAAAGTTTGGTGGGGCAAACGAGTTGAATGAGAGTTGGTCATTTTTACAATACTAGGCACAATGACATCAAACAAAACTGCAATTGCCAAATGCAAACATTTTGAATGACCGCCACTTTTTATTTCGATTGTCCCTAGCGTAATTGTTGTTGTTTCTGGATGCATTCCTAGCCGGGTTCAGCGTATAACTGTATTTAATACTACGGCAGCACAACTCATACGAATGCTTAAAGTAATCCCTACATTTGGGTGTTTTTGTTAAACGGTTGTACAGTCAGTTTGTCTGAAAATGAGACTAATAGAATAATGGCTGAACAATTTTTTATTGCCGCTGTCCGTAGCAATGTAGCAATGTAGAAGCAGTCACTAGTGCATTCAAATCTAGACCTTTATACTGAAGGCGGTCACTTCGTTATATATCACTTCATCAATGTCCAGCGGGGAAATTTGCAAGGACTTCTACAGACAGGCATGCAACCAAGATTTCTTAGTCATTCAGACGCCATGTCATCTCATCTATTCTTTAAAGACCATTGGTGATTCAAGGTTTTCGATGATTTGTAATTCCACTATTCAGTGTATATACATATTCCGTCTACCTTCTCATAAAATGTATGAGATAAGTCATGAGAAGAATAGACAACGTGAGTTATTCTTAAAATAGTTTATGATTAGTTTCAATCACACAATTTGATTGCATCTTCATAGGCTAGATGATAGCATGGCTGACTAACAATCGCGATGTAGTGAGCTCGAAGTCAAGCAAGAATTACTGTTGTTGGAAAAAAAGTGCAAGTATAGAGAGAAATATGTAAAAGTGAGAAATATCTAAAAATAAACTAAACAATTTGAGGGTGAAAAATATGCAGTTTTTTTTAAATTTCCATGTCCTTCTTTATTCATGTGTATGCAGACCTTCCGTTAGACCTTCTTATAGGAAGCGACGACACCCTACGCTATTTGAAAAGGAAGAGGGACTGCAAAGTGAAAGGCTGCTTTTAAAGGAGTTCTATAAGGCCTTCTGGGACCTTTCTTTCGCCGCTGAGTGTTTACTATGTGTAGAGATGGATGTAACACATTTATTCGAAATGCCCGAGATTTTGATATTCCATGCAAAATATATATCTGAAAATGGTACTGTGTTTTTTTTGTGGGGGTTTGTGTTTTCTTTTTGGATGAGTTATTCACTTGGGAGTAACCAAAATCTCTCTGTAGAGGTCCTCAAGCAGCTCACAACGTCAGATAGATCACGTGTTCCCCGGGAAATGCAAATATGACAAGGAGCAATGTTGAGCAACCTAAATGGCATGCTAGCACCGATTCGTCTTAAAGACTAGGTATCAGAAGTTACTGAAATTCAAAACAACCTCTCTCTTAGTGACTTTAGCAGCACCAAGAAACTAGAAAAGGGCGCGGCGGTCTGTTAAGCCACTCATCTCAAATAAAAACTATTATGTAAATACAAAGAAAAGACAAGAACCCCCAATGTTGGCGATCCTCGCAAACTTTTTAAGGGCCATGATTTAAGGATATGCGCCTAGAATGCCCGAACTCTCTACACAGATGGTGCTACTATATAATTGTCGGATATTCTTCACAAATACAAGGACGGCATCACCACCATATAGGATATGCATGTAATGGACAGGGGACAGGAATGTACACTAGGGTGGTACGAATTCCAGCAAGTTATTCAGATAAATTTATAATAAAGCGGAAAATTTGCTTTAGAACAATGCAAGTATTTTGGTAAAAAAAAATATAAATCGGGAGGGATGGAAGGTACGACCCATACGTTAAACACATAAATGGAGTCACTTTAGACCAAAAGTTTGATTGCACCAAATTCGACTCACGATTTTTAAGTTGTTTGAGACGGACATGGCTGTCTGGCTGTCCAGCTAGTACGCACGACTACATTCAAAAGACATAACCAAATGTTTTGAATCTTTGCACAAGTTAATATTTCAACAAAACTACTCACGGTATTGCAAATGGGCTATATAGGCACACACCTTCTGGTACCTCCCATACAAATATATCATTCAGCCCACTATAGAAATTGAGTAATAACATCAATACACTCACCGCGATCATGCCTAAATTCTGTATATAGCAAAACTATATCAGGATAAAGTCTTAGCCACGCCCTTTCTGGTACTTCCCATAGAAATAAAGCACTCCGCCAACTTTCATAATCGAGTAATAGTATCAACACACTCAACACGATCGTGCCCAAATTCTGTATTTAGTAAAGCTAAAGCAAGATAAAGTTTTGAAGAGAAAACTGAAAGTCTAGTCACGCCCCATCTGGTACCTCGCATACCCATCTGGTTCCGCTCGCTTTAGAAATCGGGTAATATTATTGATAGACTCAACGCCATTGTGCTATAATATGGTGCAGTTTTTGTCTAGTAAAAGCTTCTCAAACATTAATAGGTGCCGTTAGTTGTGAATCTGAAAGCTCTCACATACTTCATTCATGAGATGTAAAGGGAAATTGAGGTTTTTTATAGAGGCGATACCGTGGTATTTGCGGGGCTTAATGTGGATTTTTTCCCCACCAATTTCGACCACGATGCGTATTATTCCATGGTTTTCCGCACTATTAGAAATACACGAATTTGGATGTGGATTCTTTGTCGGCAAGAGACATCGAAATCTGGTCTCGCGAATAGCCACATAATTTTACATTACGCTGATTTGTGTACACGTCATACTATAAGTGCCTGGAGAAAATAAATGACCGCTGCACTGTCTACGTTATTAAAATTGTTCGGTTTTTGGTTCAGCAGTCGATAAATTGAGTCTGCACAACAAACAACTCCGATTGCGTTGGGATGAAATATGGTAGTGAGTGAAACCAGATTCGGAAAAAGATATCCACCACTATTCGAAGCCATGTCTAAGTTCGGTATCCCTGCGAAGATAACTCGTCTCTGCTGGTGTACCCTTAAGAATACTAAATTCTCTCTGCGGATTGTCAAGGATCTATCTGCGCCATCGAAACGATAGATATCTTAGACGCGGTAATGGTTTGTTATGGGTACTGTTCAACATAGCAATGGAGAAGGTGTTAAGTTAAGCAGCGGTAAATATGTCTGGAACCATATTGAATAAAAACCACTTGCTGCGTACATGCCATTGATATCGACATTATCGGTCGGACAATTAGAGAGGTAACAGCTGTTTTCTTATCTGTGGAAAGAGAGTCAGCGAAAATGGATTTGGCAGTGAAGGAGGATAAGCCTGGTATCATTGAACATAGTGTCCTCTCGTTGGGGACGCAGCGTGACTGTTGGGAACTGGCATCCGTCATGGACAAAAACAACAGTGTCAGCCTAGAAATAAAACGGAGAATAGTGCTCGTCAACAGGTGTCATAGTCCAAAGTCCAACTGTACCAGGTACTAATTTTACCGGTCCTGCTATATGCCTCGGAATCTTGGGTGCTTACACAGGCGAATGCAGCTTATAAGGACCCATTTGCGTAAACGGCGGGTTCAGGATTCGGATGAACCATGGTCTGTACGAGTTATACTACGATATTGATGTGGTTAAGCGAATCAAAGTGCAACGATTACGCTGGCGAGGCCATGTCGTGAAGATGGATAAGGAAACTCCAACACGAGAAGAATTTATCAAAACCTCATAGGACGACGCAAAATAGGGAGACCCCGACTACGTTGGAAGGACCAGGTGGGGGAATCACTGACGCTGTTTGGTAGGACTGACTGGAGAATGGAAATCTCTTAGGCTAAAAAAAACTTTATTTCCCTTTACACCCCATGAATGAAGTATGGGATGCTTCTCGCGTTGCCGTGAATTAACAAGCATTCTATTTTAGATTCACAACAAACGGCACCTACTTGTTTATCGACGAATGCGTACGTCACTTTTTGAAAAGCTATTACTAGACATGCCGATTGACTCGACATTTATACTGCGAAGTTGCTGTCGACAACATCGAGGCGGCCGGCAATGAAAGAAAAGTGTTTTTTTTTTTTGGAAGACTGGAGCCAGAAGTTGAACCTGGGATCTCCCGCATGGTAGTCGCGGTCGGTCCCGGACACTTACATATAAATACTGTTGTTGTCAAGTTGTTTTAAAGGCTAATAAGAATAAAAGAAGCTACCTGCAGACTTAATTAAAAATAAATTTTCCAACTCTTCTCTAAAAGGGTACTCAACAATCGGTCTCTATTGTAAAATCGAATGAATTTAACTCTTTGCCATTTCCTCGTTGTACCGAGTTTTGTATCATTTTTTTTTGCTGTTGTTGTTTTTCAAATTTCCCCTTGCAACGAAACATAAACTACCATGATATTTTTGTGTTTTTGAAACATTTTGTGGTCTTTTGTGTATTTGACGTGTTGATAATTAACAATTTCAATTTGTTGTTGTTGTTATTGTTGTCGTTGTTGTTGTAATTTTCGTATACAATACAAAAAGAGACTTTCAAAATTATGAGGGTCTGCAGTGGGAAATTCTTGAAAATCTGCACCTGCATACAAAAGTTCACAATGTGAATATTAAAATGTTAAGCCACTTATGCGAGTGTGTGTGTGTGTATAATACATTTTTTTATATTTCTGTATATTATGTTACTATATGACTGAAGTGCGAAAAAATTATATGCATATATCCACATGTGTACTTTTCGAGCTGAAAATGCTTTTGTTTTGTAATCATAACACACTCACACAAAAAAAGTCTGGAGTTCTTTTAACAGCCTTTTTGTCGCATACCAGAAAAACAGACATCATCATCAGTGAAAACATAACAATGACAACAACAACAACTCCATTTATTTAACCATATTTAAATTGATATGTATCACCGTCATTATCCTTTTGTTTTGTATTGTTTTCTGTCAATGTCATTGCTGTTGTTGCTGTTACTGTTGTCATCATGGTGTAGTACTACACAACAATCCTGAATGAGTGATCTTGTTAAAAGCTTTTAAAAGAGTATTTTTTCAATTATTTTTTGGCCGTCGTACAATATGACACGTGAAAATATTGTAGAAAAGAAAACAATGAATTATGTTTTTAAGCCATTTTTAATATTTAAATGGATGTTTTTGTGTGTGTTTTGTTGTTGGCAACAAAAAAATGTTGTAGTACTTGTTTGTAGTTACAGAGTGACCTTTTTGAATGCATCTAACAGCAATAGAAAATGGCATGAATTGTTGAGGCAATTAAGAAGAGGTTTCGTCCACAACTTCTATCGGGATCACTTCTTAAAACACAGTCGCTTCTTTATTGCTGATTTTTGATTTTACAAATGAATGAAGAAAACTTTAATATTTGTCGTAAACTGTGTTGTATGCAACATATATATACAAGTCTTCTCTGGGTAAGAGGCCTTGCCATGTTCTATAATTTATTTTGTGAATAATCGAATCAATCCAAGTACGCCGTGCGAGGTCTTTCCGAACTTTGAGTTTCAGATACCCACACATACTTATTTTCATTTTTCAAGCTTTAACTATGTCAACTGCCTTGACTACTAGAAAGAACTATCTAAAACATCGACTTCCCCGTAGATCAAAGAAATGTAAGGATGACTGTGGAGTAGGTCGGACTCAGGTCATCTGCATGGTAGTCGCGTATTCAAATTAAAATGTCACGGTTGGTCCAAATTCCTTCTGGATCATTTTTACTACCCTGTGGGTCCCAGTCGGAATCCTGGGCCGTTGTGTTATAGGTCAACTTTCTGATCGTTATTCACTTGTGAATAACCAGTATCATTCTTTGGAGGTCTCCAGCAGCTCACAAAGTCGTGAGTTTCCCGGGCAATACCCTTTAACATTAGTTCAGCGTCAGTGTCAAATGTGAAAAGGCGCATCCTAAATGACATGCTACCAACGATGCGTCGTAGGAAATAGGCAACATAAATTACTGAAGCTCAAACAACGGCTCTCTTAGTGGCTTTGGCAGCCCCAAGAAACTCGGATCGGGAGCGGTGGCTTAATAAGTCACTCTTCTTAAATACAGAAACACAATGAAATGGAAAGACAAGAACCCGCCCGAATTGTCAAGACTAAAGCAAATGTTATTAGGACCATGATTGAAGGATATGCGCCTGTAATGTCCGAACTCTCTACGGAAATGGGGCCTATATCCAATTGCGGGTCTACTCGACAAATACAAGGCTAATATCACCGCTTATGGGATAGCGATGAACAGGAAGCACGAAATGTGCTATCTTTTATAGCTGATATGTACAAAATATGAATTTGAATAAAATAGGTAGGGAAGATGGTCTTGGGACACCAATCGGAAAAATCTACACAACAACACCTCAGATAACGGTTTCAGCCTGGTTAGCTTCGCGTCGGCAAAAAACAAGGTAGTAAGTGGAACCTGTGTAAACTTTTATAGCTGACATGTAAAAAAAAAATATGAATTTGGATGTACATTCATAGTCGGCAAGAGATTTCGAGACCTGATCACGGTTCAACCATGTAATATTTTTACATGACGCGGTTTTGTGTACACGCCCTGATGACAAAGGCTAGTATATTACAATTTCGTTCTATGAGCGCCTGAAGGATATATATGACCGCTGCTCTGGCCATGACATTAAAATTGTTCTGAGAGATTTAAAAGGAAGATGGTCTTGGTACACCAGCATAAGTTTATCCACAAGGCTACCTGAATATTCCCTGGTTAAAATATAAGAAAACGATTGATCACGTGGTATTCGGTGGAAAGCATGACTCAAGCATGCTGAGAGTACGTGTGATAGCTAGACATCACAAAGCTGCATGTCACCGAGATAGTCAATGCCTACTCCAACCTCTTTTAACTACTTTAAACAAACCCCCCTAATTCTGATGTTCCCGACACCCAGTGGCAGTATATTGCGAATTCTTTGACCAAGATATTGAAAAGTACAGAAAGCAGCATAAGTGACGAAAATCATAGACGAAGGACTAAAATGTCCATCATCAAGCCAAAATGAGATCAGCACTGTAATTGCATGGCTTAAAAACAACAAATGGATGGACTGCAGCCAGAGCTTTCTAACTCCGGCGGCAATGAGCTGGCAGCTTTCGTGCACATCAGCTATCGAGGGATCAGCCTTTTACCCATCGCTTACAAGGACCTGTCTAGTGTGCATTGTAAAATACTACAGCCCATCTTGCAGAAGATGAGTGGACTTTGTCAGTGTGGCTTTAGACCTGGGACTGCCCACGACCGCCCAGATATTCACGCTGCTACAAGTCCTAGACAAGACCCAAGAAATGCAGATCAACACATACCATCTGTTTATCGATTACAAAGCTGCATTCACCAGTTCGATACAACAGAAACTATTAGATGCTATGGCTGACCTTAATTTTTCCGCGAAGCTAATACGTCTATGCGGGATGACACTGACTAACACGAAAGCTTTAGTTAAAATTGGCAAGAATCTGACAGAGCCATTTTCTACCAAGTGTGTGCAAATACAAGGCGATAGTTTTTCATGCGATCGCTGTAACATCATTATGGAGATTAGACCGGGTCGGTCCCCATACAAAATTTTTTTTTCTCCAAAGTCGAGGGCAAATATTAAAGACCACTTCGAGACAACTTCAAAAAAAAATTTTTTTTCCTCCCCCACCCCCCGGAAAAACAGCCAAAATCGTTTTTTTATCACTGCTTTTTTGTTTGTGGTTCAATCGAAACATTCAAGACATCGGTGTATAGGTCTCGACGAGTACTACATTTGTCCTATAGATGTCGCTGACATACGACAACATCTTGTAATGAAGGTATCATTAAGAGCAATTTCTACCCCTAAAATTTAAAAATATTTTTTCCTAGGATTAAAGCCCTTTAAAAAACAAGAACATTTTGCTTTGGAAGTATACAGTTTTATTCAAAAACAAAAAAGTTACGTATGAAAATATGTATTTACAGCATCAACACTAATATTTTTTCCTGTTGTTTGCATTATTATACTTTTTAGCGCTGACGGAAATTTTTTATAAAAATTATTCCATACTCAAATTGTTGCATAAGTCTTAACGACATCGAAAAAAAATTTAAATATTTCCTTGAGATAATTCATTTTTTATCTAGTTACCGACGAAATATGATTTGTATTACAAATAAAATCCCAAAAAGAGCAAAGATATGTATGTAATTACAAATATTATCAAGTTCCGTTCACTACTTTCAAGTTTTGCAAAAATTTTCCATTGTGATTAGTCTTTCCAAGCGCTGATTCACTTACATTTCGCACAAATGTTGAGTGTTGCATATTGCATGGGAAGAATACAAGTGCAAAGTTATGTCTATATTTTATTATTAATACTTCCATTGTGGATAAGGTTTCGTTTCTTGAATATTGGTGACACTGAATACCTTCATCCGCATGTTTGCGCTAAAAAGTATGCAATAACTTGTATTTAATTTTTTTCGATATCGCTAAGAATTATGCAATAATTTTCTGTAATAATGCAAGCAACAGGAAAAAATATTAGTGTTGATGCTGTAAATACATCTTTTCATACGTAACTTTTTTGTTTTTGAATAAAACTGTATACTTCCAAAGCAAAATGTTCTTGTTTTTTAAAGGGCTTTAATCCTAGGAAAAAATATTTTTAAATTTTAGGGGTAGAAATTGCTCTTAATGAGACCTTCATTACAAGATGTTGTCGTATGTCAGCGACATCTATAGGACAAATGTAGTACTCGTCGAGACCTATACACCGATGTCTTGAATGTTACGATTGAACCACAAACAAAAAAGCAGTGATAAAAAAACGATTTTGGCTGTTTTTCCGGGGGGTGGGGGAGGAAAAAAAATTTTTTTTTGAAGTTGTCTCGAAGTGGTCTTTAATATTTGCCCCCGACTTTGGAAATTTTTTTTCGTGACCCGGTCTAATGGAGATGATAGTGCAGAGGGATGCAGTTAACGCGACTAGTACCATCTATGAACAAAAGTCACATGCTGCCCGCGTATGCCGAGAACTGCCGGCTGTTACTGCAACCTTTTCAAGCATTGAGAAGTTGTCGGTAGATATGGGTCTAGTGATACATGAGGACAGAACCAAGATATTTGTTTCAACGAATAAGGAGCCTACTCGTTTGGAACGCTACGTGAGGGTTGACAACTTTAACTTTGAAGTGGTAGATGATTTCGACATCCGCTAGAAACAAAAGTAATATTGTCAGCCTGGAAATCAAGAGACGAATATAGATCGGAAACCGCCGTTACTATGTGCTAAGCAAGCGTTTTAATGAAACACACAGTACAACATTTTCCAGCTCATTGATTTAAGACTCAATTCTGAGAACTGCACGTGAAAGTGGCCCCAGAAAGAAGAAGTTCTGCATAATTCGTTTTGCCAAGTTACATGCCACAATAGTTTAATATCGACTTGAAGTTAGAAAGTATCGTATAGGGGAAATTGTCCCGTTTTAGTCCCCTTTGTTTGACATAACTCGAGAACCACCGCGAATTACATGGAGTCTGATTTAGCTGAAACAAATTATAAAAAATTAAGAATTACAATTCCTCTAATCTGTTCAAATAAAGTTTCCCTACATAAGCAACAGTTTCAGTTTTCCATTCATCAAATGATTTTGAACTGGGGTTATTTTGTAGCAGATACAATAAAACTGTTGTACTCCGTGGCGTATGATTTACGTGGAATGTTACTTATGATAATAATACGCCACCATATAGCACTTATTTTATGTCATACAAAAAAGCCTAAAACGTGACAAATTCCCCTATACGATACTTACTAAATTCAAATCGATATTAAATTATTATGGCATGTGACTTGACAAAATTAATGATGCAGAACTTCTTCTTTTTGGGGCTACTTTCACGTGCAGTTCTCAGAATTGAGTCTCAAAATTATGTGTTGTACTGTTAAATCTATCTCTCGATGAAATACAACATACACTGATCGTGACTGTCTTTCTCAACAGGGCAGACTCATGGGTTGTGACACAAATGGATCAATCTATTCTGGGTGATCTCGACTGAAAAATAGTATTTGGACCTATAGTCGTTAATGGCGAGTAACGTCGTAGAATGGACAATGAGCTGTATTTGCTATAAATCAATAGTAAAGTAGTCGAGCGCGTTCAAATAGGTCATATGTGCCGACTTGATCACATTGTACGGATGGATGAAAGTGTTCCAGTTCGAAAAGTCTTCGTCTCTATGGGCAGCTTAGGAGCGGGACCAAAACTTCGTTGGATGTTCCAGGTGAAAGAGCTGTTATATAAATTTGCTGTGGCGAACTATCTTCGTAGCGCAAAAGATCGAAACGCTTTAAATTATTTTCTATGTGTTGCTTCTGATGGATGAATTTACGTTGCTTTTGCCAAATAATAAGAAGAAGAATATCACCTTTTAAATTCACAGAATAAAGTCAAGCACATACACAGATTATAATAGATTTATGACAAATACTGAATTGAAAAAATTTTATGAACTAACTCTAAGGTTTTAATTAGCCTTAATTTTATTCTGATGAAACTAAACTAAATTTCCCTTTACACCCCATGAATAAGGCAAGTGATAGGTTCTGGCGTTGTTGTGAATTAACACGCTGTCTATTTTAAGCCTCACAACTAATGGCACCTACTTGTTTATCGACGAATTCAAACGTCAGTGTTTGAGAAGCTTCTATTAGACATGCCGATTGACTCGACAATATACTGCGGATTCGCTACTACATCGAGATGACCGAAGACAGGAATCAAACCATAGACTTCCACATGGTAGTCGCGTGTTCTTACCATAATGCCACAGCCGGCCCGTGATGAAACCCAGTCTGGCTTCTTCATCTCTCTATATGGTTTAATGTGTTAATGTACTTTACCAACTACTAAACCAAAATGTAAATGCCTTTTCACTCGAAAACATTTTCAGTAATTTTTTAGATATCATTTTTTGATTACATAAGAAATAATTGTTCACTTGATTTAATAACTCAATCCAGGTTCCACCTTGTACCAGTATTGCATGTGAAATTAAATTGTTATATATGGAAAAAGTAGTGACCTCACGAAAATCGCACATATGCCGGCCATATCTAAAATTTTTTTCTGAATAGATTGTTTTTTTAGTCTCAAATCTCTGGTTGTTATTAAAAACACATATTATTCCAACTTTAGTGCAAATAGACCATTTAAAGTGTGTAAACACTAACGAAAGTATTTAAATTTGTATTTGAAATAAAATTAAGTGAAAGCTGTTTTTTCAAGGTTTCAATTAAATGTAGTTTAGTTATTCCCTTTTTCCATTTCCTCTATGACACACAAATATTTCGTCGACGTCAACAACATTCGTTTTTATCGCCGCCAATAACTGTGTTTCGTATTTTTTTGCGTTGATGTTGATAAGAATTAAATAAGCTTAACAGATTTAAACATTTCTGGGAAAGGAAACAGAGCTGAGTCTTTTTTAATACGTGTTTTTGAGTACACAAGTTGAGGGCATTGGGAGAAGGAAAGCACTTTAAATTTCACATTCAATTGCATTTTGAAAGCGAAATACGCTGTAGACACTATGTAAGCGCGTGCTTTCTACAGTGTTGTCGATTCACTGGAAATTTAAATCGCTTTTGTTGCTACGTGTGCTGACAAGGAAGGTGTAGTTTTATGATAAATTTAATACTGACTTAATTTTGCTTCACATTTCATAATGAGGTATGCGATAGTTTGTCGCGTTATTGTGAATTAACACGCTTCTATTTTTGGACTCATTCTACGGGATCTACATTTTATAGTCGAAGTTGTTTGCGAAGATTTTACAATACCTTTTACTGCATCGATGTGGTTGCCGCTGATAGATATGTAGATGACCGAGACAGGAATCGAACCCTGGTCTCCGGGATGTTAGTAGCACTTTCTAACCATCATATCACTGTGATAAATGTAATAAAAACTTAATTTTTCTTTACACCCCATGAATAAGGTATGGGATAGCAGCTTATCACTTTGTTGCGAATTTACACACTTTCTATTTTTAGATTCACAACTAACGGTACCTACTTGTTTATCGAAGAATACTAACGTCACTGTTTGAGAAGCGAAATTGCTGTCGACAACATCGAGGCGCCCGGCAGTGAAAGCAAAATGTAGATGGCTGTAGCCAGCAATCGAACCATGTAGTCTATGTAAAAATAAACATGTCTCTGAAACCTGTAAATAATATCATTTAAGCCATTATTGGTCTTTTCGAAGCACCGTTCTTTCGAGTATTGCTTCAGTCTTAAATAACCCTGAACTGTCAATGTCACACTCTAGTGCACTGGTTTTTTGCGTTGACAGCAATACTGTAACAATAAAATTTGCATGCATTTTGGTATACCCCCTAAGTATCATAGCTGAATATCATACTTCGTTATTCATAATACGCCTACGATCATACGATGAAAAAGTTTCTTGGAAAATCTCAATTAAAATGCCATTCCCCTAAAAAAAAAACTCAGTTTGCCGGCTGCAGGTTGTGTTTTGCAAATATTTTCGCTAACTGGTCTGGGTAAATTCTGCTCGAGAATTTGAGGCTGACAACAACTTTGGTGGAGGTATTTTATATTGGCGTCTGCAACTCTGTGCCAATGAGCTTTAGGATTTTGTTGTGAAAACACATTTTGCTGATAATCTCTGATAAGGTGTGAAATAAGAACGCGTGTGTTAAATTTCCTTTTTGCCAAAAAAAACCCCCCAAATACGTTGAAACGCCCCTTCATTTTACGCATAACGACAATGTATTGCTGACATTATATTTAAAGTGTGAAAAAGGTGGGTGTATGTCTGTATACGTGTGCCTGTGTGTGTGTAGGAGTATAAAAGAATAAGTGTGTATTTTGTCAAGTCACTTTAAACAGATTGAATTTGTGTTCTTTTTTGCACATTTTCGTCCTAGTGACATTTTAAAGTTGGATCATTGGCTGCATGTTTTCTGTGGTATAGAACAGGGGAAGTATTCCGAAGTTTAATACATTATTTATAGGGTTGTGATAGTTTCGGACCTTAGCCTACGGATTGCTTGGTTGGCATTGGGCTTATGCGATTGGATTTTTTCTGTACTGTTGGCATAACATTGGTCCCTCACGGTTTCCCCAAAAAAAAGTCCAATGAGGTCAAACCGGCTCTCCGAGTCGGCCAATTGACATCGCCAAGACGGTTGATAACACGATTTGGGAACGATGGGAATGGGCTGTGCGGCATGGCGCTATGTTACATAAACAAGAAGTGGTCAAATCCATATTTTGAATGATTGTATGAAAAAATCGGGTAGCATGGCTCTGTAACGCCCACGGTTGGCCGTTACGTTGATTCCAGCCTCGTGGATTGAGTCTCACACTCTCGGATACAGCACCAACATTCTCGTCTGTGTGCACCATACGAAGACGGGGGCCATGAGTGTTGTCCACTAGCATACCAGTCTCAGGAACTTTATCCACAAACTTGCGTACAGCAAGCAGAGTGGGTGCTTCTCTTCGGCCAAAACTTATTTTCAAAAACAGGGCTACACATCACTCACTCATTTAATTTGCGCACTCATTTAATTTGAGGTATGATACTGACTTTCTGTCAAGATTTCGAGCGGAAGACAGCTGCTAGTGCTAAAATAAACTATAATTAAAAAAGAAACTTGCATTTGGCACACCCTGTATATCTGGACATTCAATTATTTATTAGCTTTTATCATCCTTACATTTTTAGGATGTTTGAGGCAACTTTTCTAAGTAAACAAACATAATTCAAAGGTTTGATTTTGTATGTCTGTGTAACGAGACCTTGAAATTGATGAAAAGTATTAGCTATGATATTATTTCAATGCATCATATTTAGATTTAAATGAAAATAAAGTATGAAGACTAAACACTCTTTAAAACCAGTACAGAAATTTCAGTCAGTTAAACTGACTGATAAATACCATCACCCAATATAAGATATTGTTTAAGTCTTGTGTTATTGAAATTAACCGATTTGTAATTAAAACCAGTTAGAAAGTTTCTGTCGGGCAACCCGACTTACATTTACCTTTACCCTCAGTAAAACAAATAATTTTCTATTATATGGATATTATTACTCGATTTCTAAAGTGGGCGGAGTGGTACATTTGTATGGGTGGTACGAGAAGGGGTGTGGTTAGGCTTCCAGATTTATTCTACATAACTTTATCCTGTTATAGCTTTACTAATTACAGAATTTGAGCACGATTGCGTTGGGTGTACTGATAATATTACTACATCCCTAAAGTGGGCGGAAAGGTACATTTGTATGGGAGGTACTATAAGAGGCGTCGCTAGACTTACAATTTTTTCTCCAAAACTTTGTCCTGTTATAACATAACAAAATACAGAATTTGGGCACGATCGTGTCGAGTGTATTGATATTATTACCTTATTTCTAAAGTGGGCGGAGTGGTACATTTGTATGGGAGGTTCCAGAAGGGTCCTGTCTAGACTTCCAGATTTTTTCTCCAAAATTTTATCCTGCTTAAACTTAACCAAATACAGAATTTGGGCACGATCGCGTTAGGTCTTTTAATAATATTAATCGATTTCTAAAGTGGGCGGTACCAGATGTGTATGGGAGGTACCAGATGGGGGGTGGATAGACTTCCATTTTTTTTTTCTCCAAAACTTTATCCTGTTATAGCTTCACTAAAAAAGAGAATTTGGTTCCGATCACGTTTAAGTTATTGATATTATTTCACCATCTCTATAGTGGGCGGAAAGGTAGGTTTGTATGGGAGGTACAAGAATGGGCGTGGCTAGGCTTTCAAAATTTTTTCCAAAACTTTAGTCTGTTATAGCTTTACTAAATACAGAATTTGGGGACGATCCCGTAGGGTGTATTGATATTATTACTCGATTTCTAAAGTGGGCGAAATGATGTATTTGTATGGGAGGTACCAGAAGGGGCGGGGCCATGTAGCCCATTTGCAATACCGTAAGTAGTTTTGAGAAAATAATAACTCGTGCAAAATTTCAAAACATTTGGTTGCGTCTTTCGAAAGTTATCGTGCGAACCAGCCGGACAGCCACCAGACAGACAGACAGACAGACGGACATGGCTCAAACGACTTAAAAAGTCATGAATCGAATTTGGTTCAAAGAAACCTAGTTAGACCCTAGGTTTCTTTGAACCAAATTCCTATGACTCCTTGTATGTGTTACACTTTTGGGTCGTATCCCTAAGGGTGATGGTATAAAAATGCTGAACCCCTTTATATTGTTCTTTTATAAAGGCCCCTAGATTTTCTGGGAAGTAATCAATGCAGCGGGCGTCGGGTGTGTGATGGAAGGTAAATCTTCTGATCGGTTTAACTTTGTAAACCCAGGGTGATCCTTGTTAATTACACTTCAAGTCTACTCAGAGAGCTCCGTGATATTACTGCGGACGGAGTACCTCCACATGGTGACACCTGGGAACGTGCCTAAGAGCACGTTTAACTGTGAGGGGCGAAATCTTAAACTCAGGCACTTCGACTCAGAGTGAGCGAATCTTTGGTCAGCGTCTAATACAGAATGGGCGTCTATAATAAAATCCTGGCAGGAGGAAAAAACTGCGATGTGGGGCTCTGCAATGAATTGCAAAGAAAAGTAGTATTCAAAGAATAAAACGGACTCCCAATATGTTGACGATCTCTGCAAGCAAATTAAGGATCATGATTTAAGGATATGCAACTGAAATTTTAAAACACTGTATCGATCCAAAAGTCCTCGAAAAAACATGGCTGTCATCTACTACATGAAGTGATCATGCAGACAAGCACGAGTTTGGATGTGGATTTGTGGTTGGCAAGAGATTGCGACACCTAGTCTCACCGGTCAATATGGTATGTGAACGAATAGCCACCATAAGATTCAAGACGAACTTTTTTCAAATTACACTTATATGTGACCATGCTCAGAAAAAAAGCTATGTGGGTTCAACGAAAGCCTACAGAATGTATATGACCGTAGCCCAAGACATGACATCAAAAATGTACAAGTTCTAGGCGATTGTAATGATAAAATAGGCAGAGAGACCGCAGTTAAGTCTAAAATCTGAAAATTCAGTCTGCACACCAAAACGCCGAACAATGCACAATAGTTTCAAATCAATTTTTTCTGGCCAAAATTATTTAAGTTATGAAAATCATAATTTTTGTTCACAAATAAATTAATATTGTTATATATTGTCAATTGTATAACTTTTTACTCCTAATTGATGAAAAGTTCTGGTTCCTGCTTTGCTAACTTATAATTAATAATAAAAACATAAAAAATAAAATTATACATTAAGTGCAAGTTATGTCAAGCTCGCTCATTAAGATTGCATTATCATCTTCGAATTCGTCTTCATACTCTTCATATTTCGTTATATTCGTCTTCATATTTTTGAAGCTAAGGTTGTCTAGGAAAATGTATGTACATTTAATAATCGCAAGTATTTGCAAGATGTAATCACAGAATATAGTTGAGCAGATCACATGTTGTTTTTGAAAGTTTATTTTATTCAGAAC
Source organism: Muscina levida (assembly GCA_964034835.1). Lineage (NCBI taxonomy): Eukaryota > Metazoa > Arthropoda > Insecta > Diptera > Muscidae > Muscina > Muscina levida. The sequence continues at coordinate 33,021,241 of OZ035884.1, read as the reverse complement.
AAACTTGGACTTTTTTTAAACTTTTAATCAATTTGAAAAAAGTGAAAAATTAAATATGCATGTATACAACACATTTTTTTCCTTTTTATCTTTCTTTTTTTAAACTTGTTATAGGGAATTATTTAAATACTTACTATGAGTAAGATTATCCATTACAACTTTTTTTAAACTTGTTATATTTTTATAACAACACCGTGCGACATATGTACATATGTTGTACTCCACTCAATTGTCTTCGAAACTATGCTAAAAATTTCTAACTTTGTCGCTCTAAAGACTAACGGTAAACAACAGTTTACAAAAGTAGAATTTATTTCCGTTTGCTTTGATGTGTTTTTAATTTTTGTGTAACGACAAAAATGGTAAAACACAAAGTAAAAAAATTTAATTTTGGCCACGTATTTGCTCAGAGAGACCATTGTGCAATGTCATCAGACTGATTGATTTCTCTGCGGCAAGCAGTATGGTAGTTAGTAGACCGCAGAAATATTTAAAAGGCAACATGATTATCACCAGATCAATTGACGGGGAATCAGAAAGATCACGTGGACGTCATGAATCGAATGTTCTGGACGTACGAGCTATTGACTCCGATCACTACCTTAGTACAGTTAAGTTATACACAAGGGTACTTACTGCAGACCACAGAGGTAGCGACTGCCTACTCCAACCACCTAACTCAACTGCTTCCAGATGCTCCAACGCAGCGGCAATATCTAGCCGATTTATATAGTCATTTGAAAGGACTACGAGAAAAGTACTTAAGCACTCAGAAGCTGTCCCAACACGATTGCTGATACGATTATGAATGTCGCAGTGCCACGAGAGGGACAGATGCTTCAAACAGGGCGAAACAGCAACTGCGAGCTCTTCATGATCGGCACAAGGAGAAGCGGCGAGAGGCAACACTATTTTTCTGCGTTAAAAGTAGGGGTTGAAGAAATGACAGGATGAATCCAGAATTTCTTCCAAGTAGAGGAAAAGCCAGAAGATTTTACCAGAGAGTTAAGCGAAAATGCGTGAACAGGGCTGCCCTACCGCAGGGACAGCGATTGTGACTGACCCGGATAACTTACTGAATATATGGGGAGCAAATTTCAGTAAATTTACTGGGTACGGACACCACTGCTGAGGGCCCTGCTCCAATCTATTTTGATGATATTAATTGTCCAGATCAAAGTCAAAGCGAGATATGTGTGGCAATATTCCGACTTAGTAACAAAAATGTGACTGTGGAAAATGGAGCCGATGGTCTCCTGGCTGAATTTTTTAAAGGAGGAGCTGGTTAAGAACATGCTTTAGACCATGGTGAACATGTGGCTAGAGGAAAGCATACCCGGGGATTGGAGTCTCAGTCTGTTATATGAGGGTTGAATTTTATGTTTCAGGATTAGAGAACAAAAACAAATATTAATCCTTGAAAATCACTTTGTTTTTCAAAATATTCCCAATAAAGATTTATACTCTTTTGCATACGTTTGAACTAATTGTCGAAGCACTTTTGCCACTCTGATTGAGGTATCTCCAAAACATGCATTGTGAATGCAGCAACCGCTTTTTCAGGTGTCGAAAAACGTTGACCTCTCAGAAGTCATTCGGAGCCAAGTCAGGACTTTACGGCGAATGACCCATTAAATCGATGTTTTGGGTGCTCAAAATTGCAGTTGTTTGAGCCGATGTTTGAGAGTTCGCATTGTCGTGGTGAAGAGTGATCCATCTTCGGCGGTTGGTTTTCCTGATATCTTGGAAGACAACTGCAAACAAATGGTTGTGTACCACTCAAAATTCACTGTTATGCGTTGTTCTAGTGGTACGGTTGCGACATGCCCAGTTTTTCCGAAAAAACAGGCGAACATTTGCTTTGGGCGCGATCAACTTTTGTTGGATTTGGCTCATCTTCAAACACCCAGCACAGTTGACTGCTGTTTACTATAGGGCTCATACGCGTAAATCTAGGATTCATCGCCTGTCACGGTGTCTTAGACGTGTTTCGAATCACCGCGATCGTATTTTTGGAACATTTCTTTCGACCAATGGACACGAGTCTTTTTTTTGAGCGATTGACAAATTGTGTGGGATCCAAAGCGAAAATTTTTTTGACAGTCAAATGTTTATGTACAAGTAGGGAGCATGTTAATTCACAATAACGCGAGAAGCTACCATTCCTCATTCATGGCGTATAAAGAAAAATTTGTACGTCTTTAAATTTTTTATTATTGTCGGTTATAGAGTTATATAAGAACAAATCCCATCAATTGCTAGTTGTTATCCTTCTCCCCTCCGTGTCAACTCAATTTACTACGGTGTTTATTATTTTAACTTACTTTGACGTCGCCGGTATTGGATGTTATCGCAGATTTTATACACATTTTTCTTAGGTAAAGATATAAATTGCATTTCTTTCCTTTACCAAACGTTATTGTGCTGTGCTGTGCTCTGCTTTACTTTCCATTTTCATTTCTTTGTAATGCTAAGTAAATAAATAAGTTTTGTGATAAGCGATTTTTTGTTTGTTGTACTTCACCACCTTTTGCACAACGATCTCTTAAAGCAGGGGTTGGCGAATTTTTCTCACCGCGTTGATGATGTCTAAAGAAAATGTTTATGTTTGTGTGATATAAGAAAAAAACAAAATACAACAAGAAAAACAATAAATTGATTTTCTTTTGATGTTTGATGAGGTGTTTGCCAACCAAGTTTGCTGTGCCGCGTTCTCCATGTGTTGCAGCAGCAGCAGCTGCGTTTGATGCCCAGCAAAAAAATGTATCATTGTGAAAAACAGTCAGAAAACTGTTCAAGATTTCTCTGAGCCCAGAATGTGTCACTTGTTTGTGGATGAATGAAAATATCTTTCATCGGCTTTTGTTGTTTTGTTTTTCAATTTGCATTTTAATCAAATTCCCGTAATCATTTTATGGTTTATGCTTTTATTTTAGTTTTCGTTTCTTTTGACATGTTTTCCACCATTGCGTTTGCTTCGTTGGAAAAATAGTCTGCCAGACGAAGGTCTTTCGTTTAAGGGTAAATAAGCTTAAAATTGGTTTAGCCAAACAAAAAAAATACACTAAGACAAAGGAAAAAATCCGAGCTACAACAAACATTTTCCTCTTTTTGCGTCTTGTTAAAAAGCAAATAAAAATTTTCCACCTGACTGCGGCACGAAAGCCCCAAGGTACCGAAACTGGGAGTGTGAGCGTCTATTAGTTTCGTTTGAATGACGTAGCAAATCATTAAACTCAATCGCCCATACCAGGTTGAATTAGACAAAAACATATGTTAGCTTTTTTGTATGTTTTGCTTTTGCAAAGCAAAATTTCATTTCTAAATTGCCCTTCAAAAACGAAACATAAGGATTAACCCTTTTAGAGGTAATTAACTTTTCTTCTTACTGAGTGTTCTTAAGATGTTTATGTAAGAATAAGGGTATTTTTATTACTGGTCCTTAAAGAAGTTACTGTAACAAATTAAAGTGAAAAGTGCGAATGGGAAATTCCCAAAAAATCTTTATGTACAAATACAAATAAGAAAACCTTCTTTAATTAAATGTGCTTCATTCCTTAAAGTAAGCCAATTAATAAATAAACATTTTGCGGAACTGTGAAATCTAAGTCTACCTTAGTACGTTCGATCATTAGCAGAAGTTTAATGTTTTACATAAATGTGTCTTATACCCTTAAGGTTACAGTATAAAAAGTTTTATTGAATTCGACAACAAATTAAAAACAAAAAGCAATTCCCTATTTCTGGGAACTAGGTAATTTTAATATTCCTGCTAAAAATATGTGCTTGTATGTATAACTATGAGGGAAGTTTCGGTCATTTGTATGGAAGGTCCCTGAAGGATCGTGGTTTTCGGTTTTATTACACAATAATTAAACTAAAAATTTTTTTGTATCCCCCCAGTCATCCATTTGAAAGTTATGGGAGAAATAATAATTTTCAATAAATAGGTCGTTCTGTATGGGAAGTATCAGGGGGGGTCTCCATATCCATTATTAACTCAAATTTAAATAAGAGTGCTTCTGGCGTAATATGTAACTGAACTAAGTGCTCTTACAAAGAAGATGTGTATGTAAGAAAATGAGTGTTGACCCTCGGTCAATTGTGTGGAGGATGCCAGGGGGGAAAGACAAAGGTCTCGGTTTTCTGAGGACTTCTCTACTATAACAAGGTTATTAATCTTACCAATTTGAAATATCCTACATTTGTACGTTTAGAAGTAGTGGGAGAAATATTAATTTATAAAAATTTGCCTTTTTTATGGGTGGTACCAGATGTGGTCGGTATTATAGTCCATATTCATTCCCTCGTCAATTTTTTATAAGCATACATCTCACCCAAAAGATGACTGAATAAAAGTTATGAAGGTGATTATGTGGGAGTTTACAGAATGGGTGTGGCAAAGGTTTAAGTTTTCTGAGGATTTGTCTGCTATCATAACACAGTACAAAATTTTTCAGCTTATTGATCTGGGACTCAATTATATAAGGTGTGTTCATTTTATTGGAATTTATTGGAACCGGCCTTGGCATGATGCTTAAAACACGAGACTACCATGCGGGAGATCACAGGTTCAACCCCTGGCTCCAGACATCTAAAAAAAAAAAATTTTTGTCTTTCATTGCCGGCCCCCTCGATGCTGTCGACAGCAACTTCGCAGTATAAGTATCAAGTCAATCGGCTTGTCTAGTAAAAGCTTCTCAAACAGTGACGTTAGCATTCGTCGATAAACAAGTAGGTGCCGTTAGTTGGGAATAAAAAATTAGAAAGCGTGTTAATTCACAACAACGTGAGAAGCTCTCCCATACCTCAATCATGGGGTGTCAAGGAAAATTAAGTTTTTTTTAAGTGTTCATTTTATAAAGTGGACACCTGTTTTGCTTCGGACATTTCCCCTAACGTGTTCCAACAATGTTCGCAATGTTTGTTAGTGATTTGTTTGCTAGTAGATAACCAGATTTTTTGAATATCTCAACAGATTCTATTTCTTTACCATTACTTCGCAAGTTCCTCTTCATTATTGCTCAGTATCTTTCAATAGGCCAGAAATTTGGGCAGTTTGGAGGGTTGTCTCGACACATTTGTAATATTAATCAGCCAAAGCCAGGGCGGGCTAGGATATTGGACGAGGTCCTTGTAGGAGTAGAAGACGTTTTTTGCTACACATCTAGCCGTACACATCCTCGATAATTGTGCCTTTTGTGGAAAAAAAAACAGGATGTTCTGACCTAATTTTTCTAATCGATTAGTTCTGTCCCCAGTAGATACCGTGTCTCCTTTGAAAGAATTGTAAAACTGTGGTCCTGTGAGCTTTGTAAAGGCCGTTTTGATGTAGGTTTGATGTATTATCCATGAGAATGTAGTGTTTCTTTTTGTAAAGTAAAATTGTATACAGTTTGCCGGAGTGTTTTTTTTATTGCTCAGACCTGTAGCGCTGAACTTCTTTTGGGAACTTTCTGCCTCTTATAATACGTGAGTGTGAAAGGGGACTCGTGTGATTTGACATAATTGGACTTCTTTATGTGGGAGTTCGTCAAACCTCTGGTCTATGCTGTCAAACCGATTGATCATTTAGAACTCAACATTTGACACACTGTTGACGAAATAATACCGGAAATGGTCGAACAAGTGGTTCATAAGGCATAGTCACGGAGTCCATATGTCAGAAATAATTTTTACATGTAAACAGTGAGCTAATAAGACCAAAAATTTGCTCATTTCATAGAATTTGTTATATTTTATTATAATAATATTAAGGTAATATTCTTTGGCTATGCTGAAGCTAAGACACCCTACAGCATTTGTAAAAATGGTGCATTATAACTATATTTTCTATTAAACTTTGTACCGCAAAAAAGGGGACATTTCAGCTCGAAAGCTTTTAAATTAAGACGGTAATAGCGGGGGCAGACGGACGCCCCCCAAAAGAAGGGAGTTGAGAGTAGTTTTTTTTCGGTCTTGCTCATCTTAGAACTTAATTTTCGCTTAAGAAAAAAGGCTTGTATAGCAAATTTCATATCGATGACTCTTCAACTACGTATGTGTTAGTATGGACAGCCATACGGGAACCCCCAAGAGAGGTGTTTGTGTGAGAGATGGATGCGGTTTTTATCTGATTTTGCTCATTTTGGAACTTAACCTCCGCTTAGAAGATGTAAGCAAAGTGTACCAAATTTCAGCTCGACAGCTTTTAAACTACGGCTGTAATCGGGGGTAAAGACAGATGTTCAACCCAAAAAAGGGGGAGTTTGTGTGGGAGGTGTAAGAAGTTTTAGTTTGATCTGTGAACTTATAATCCAGATAGGAGATAGAAGCTTGCACGCCAAATTTCAAAGCAGTTGGTGATACAGGGTATCAAAGTTGATTACTTTGCTTCCACTTATCCTTTTGGGTTTTTGAAATGGAAGAACAAAATTTAAATACACTTTATTCCACTCATGCTTGTGATGAAGGGTGTAAAAAGTTATATGTCTGGTCTTCCAGATGAATTGTTTAAGGTGGTTGGAGATGAGCTTGTTTTAAGCATGCCACAGCTCACAGATAATATTTGGCTTCAGGAGAGCATGCCAGAGGATTGGAATCTCAGTCTGCTATGTTCTATTTACAAAAAAGGTGACCGTAGTAAGTGTAAAAACTACCGTGGAATTAGCCTCTTACCGAGTGCGTATAAGGTCCTGTCTATCATACTGTGTGAGTAAATGTGGATAACCTGATTGGACCTAATCAGTGCAGCTTTAGACTAGGCAAATCCACGACGGATCAGATTTTTACACTACGGCAGATTTTGGAGAAAACCCATGAGATGCAAATAAACATTAACCACCTCTTTGTCGATTACAAAGCTGCCTTCGATAGTCCCATCAGGCATCGACTATACGAAGCCATGTCTGAGTTCGGTATTCCTGCGAAGATAATTCGTCTCTGCCGGTGTACCTTTACGAATACAAAATCCTCTGTTCGGATTGGCAAGGATCTATCTGCACCATTCGATACGACGAGAGGTCTTAGACAGGGTGACGGTTTGTCAAGTATGCTGTTCAACACAGTGATGGAGAAGGTGTTAAGGAAAGCAGCGTTTAACATGTCTGGCACCATATTTAATAAGAGCCACATGCTGCCCGCATATGCCGATGATATCGACATTATCGGTCGGACGATGCGAGAGGTTATAGCTGGCTTCTCATCTGTTGAAAGGAAGACATCGAAAATGCGTTTGGCAGTGAATGAGAACAAGACGAAGTTAATGGTATCATCGAACAAAGTGCCCACCCGTTGGGGTCGCAGCGTGAACGTTGAAAACTATTGCTTTGAGGTAGTGGATGAATTTATCTACCTCGGATCCGCCATGGACAAAAACAACAATATCTGCCTTGAAATAAAACGGAGAATAGTGCTCGCCAACAGGTGTTTCTTTGGGCTAAGCGAGAAGTTCATAAACATCACCCTATCTCGAACCACCAAAGTCCAACTGTACTACATACTAATTTTACCGGTCCTGTTGTATGCCTCCGAATCTTGGGTCCTTACACAGGCGGATTCAGCTAATCTGACATTGATGTGGTCAAGCGAATCAGAGTGCAACGATTACGTTGGGTAGGCCATGTCTTTAGGATGGATGAGGAAACGCCAGCGCGAAAGGTATTCTATCAAGACCTCGATGGACGGCGCAAAAGAGGGAGACAGCGACTACGTTGGAAGGACCTGGTGGAGGGGTCAATAACGCTGCTTGTGAGGACAGACTGGAGATGATTGAAGCGAATGGGAATCTCTAATCATTTCGGCCTCTGACTTGGACACTAATATAACAATATATTTGTTGTCAAATTGCTTTAAAGGCTAATAATAATAAAAGTTTCAAAATAGATAATAAGTATTTCCATTCATGAGTTGAAGTTAGAAACCATTGAAAAATTATGAAATTTTTGCGGAAATGTTAGCTTTTATTTTTTGGTTCTGGCTGACCTTTTTCAGGATATATAACTCGGCCATTTGACGAAAAATAATACTTCTTAAAGCACCACTAAATAGGCAATACACATTAAAATTTAATTTTTACGTAATGACCAAAAAATAATTATTTTCCAAGAATCCTAGATAAATTTTGAAATTTTGACTTAGGCAAACTTATTTAACGTAATCTTCTTATCAATTGCTAAGGCTCTATGAAAAATGCCCCAAATGCAAAATGTCCCAAAAAAACGAAAAATGACCCAAAAAAATTTCCATACAAAATTAGGGGAATTTTTCATTTGAAATATTCCCCATAAATTTTGGGTCATTTCATTTTATTTTGGGTAATTTTTCGTTTTTTTGGGGCATTTTGCATTTGGGGCATTTTTCATAGAGCCAATTGCTAATACACAGAGGCAAACACAGCATTCTCTTAAAATATTACCATTTAAAACAATTTTTTTATTTTCGGTATTTGCTAAAAATATCTCTCGAGATTTTTAATATATTTTACTATACCCTCTCCAAATTCAACTTTCCTCCTAAAACACCCCATTGCCATTTGATGTGCTTAAATATCTGCCAGTGATTTTGAGCCATAAGCCATAATACAACGCAACGCAATTATTTACCTACAATGAACTCCTTCACTGGCAAATGTTAAAAACCAAGTGTTCCCACTTAGTAACTGCACCCCAGGGATGTTCCACGGCTACATTCACTCCTGGGTGATTCGTAACAAAACAAGGAGGCAACAAAACTTCTTGTCTTCACTGACAAACACAAGAAAAAAAAAACACGACATAATCACAAAAGGTAGAGGAAACTTTTTAATACCATTATTAATATGAAACCAACAGGGTTAAATTACATTCATCCATTCATAGATTCACACAAAATGAATACAGTTTGTTCCTCTTGTTTTTTTCTTTGTTGTATGTTTTTTTGCCTCCTTTGATTTCAACATCATCTGTATGTTCCAAAAAATAAAAAGAATAAAAAAAACTGCTATTCACAAAAAAAAAACCTGTGACATTAAATATCTTGGTAAAAGTTGTTGCAACATTGTCAAGTTGGAATACTACAAATAAAAAGCAAAACTTTTTATTTTGAGTTTGAGTGTGTGCGTGTGTGTGTTCTTTTCTATTTTCTCAACTGTGATTTATACGTTTCCAAATAGCTGGAACAACAGCAGCAACAGTTTCTATTTCCTAATTCGCACGTAATCACACACACGCACATTCAGCCCCGAGACAGGAGGAAACAGATGTAGTTACAGTAACGTACGCATAACTTTTGCCTACCAAATTATAGACACCTTTGTTCGCAAGTGACTACACCCTAGAGAAAATCTTAGTGGATGTGATTAAGGAAGTGAAGAAATGGTGTTTGAATATGTTACCTTATTTAGCTATAACAGCAAATCGTTTGTATTTCGTACTTATGATAATGTTTGGAACTTTAAGGTATACAAAATAAATCTCATAATTTTATCATACCAGAGATCTAAAATTCACAGAAATATGAATGTTATTTTAGCTATTTTTTAGAACTGTTAATAACACAGTACAAAATTTTTCAGGTCATTGATTTGGGACTCTGCATCATTTGTTTTTTCAAGTTACATGCTATAATAATTTAATATCGATTCGAAGTTAGTAAGTATCGCATAGAGGAATTTGGGAATGTGGTGACGTATGACTATCAAATCATACGCCACGCAGAACTGCTTTCTTTTTCTTTCACGTGCAGTTCTCAGAACTGGGTCCCAAAATCATGTGCTGTACTGTGTAAGTAATACCATAAATTTTTAAATTAAACATTTTATCAGCGATAACCAAATTTTTTGGATGTAGACTTTTAAGTCATTGCAGTTTTACTACTTTTCTATGTTTTTATACCATCACCCTTAGTGATGAGGGTATATATCATTTGATACGAATAAAAGTGTAACGCATTAAAGGAGACGAGTTAGACCCCAAGTATTTTAAGACCAAATTCGTTTCAGAACTTTTTAAGAAGAATGAGCTATGTCCGTCTGTCTGGCTGTCTGGTATGAAAATTTGCCAGTATTAATATTTTTCGAATCGAACCTGTAAATGGGCAGAATAGACCCACCCGTTCTGGTACCTCCCATACAAAATTACCTATTTTTGGATAATTAATATTTCTTCCATAGCTGGCAAACAGACCATCGGAAGATATCTAAATTTGGTCAGATTATTTATCTTGCAATAGTAGACAAACCCTAAGAAAGCAGAAACATTTGCCACACCCCTTCTGGTACCTCCCATACAAATGACCGAATTGACCCTTATAGCTTTACATACATACCTTTTTTGCAAGTAAACTGAGATCACTCAAATTTTGCGTATGATGTTTGCTTATGAAAATTAGACTCATACAAAATTAGACCCATACAAAATGACCGATTTTTGGAAAATTTATATTTCGCCCATAACTTCCAAACGGATACTTCGGGAGTAAAGAAAATTGCTCGGTTAACTTATGTTGTAATAGGAGGCGAAATCTTAGGAAACCAAACTAGTCGACATACCCTTTCTGGTACCTCCCATACAAATGACCTAACTCACCCTCATAGTCTTACACACATATCTTTTTAGAAAATACACTGAATTCAGTCAAATTTTGCGCAAGTTTAACGGTTTTGAAAATTTGAATCAGGAATGAATATGGATTACATCGGATGACACCTTCAAGTACCTCCCATACAAAATGACCTATCTTTGGAAAATTAATATTTCCCCCCCATAACTTCCAAACGGACACATAGGGGGTAATGAAAATTAGTCGGTTAATTTATATTGTGATAGGAGCCGAAACCTCAGAAAACCTAACTATTTGACACACCCCTTCTGGTACATCCCATACATAGGACCGAACTCACCCCCTAGTCTTACATACATATAATTTTTTGTAAGCACACTGAATGCAGTAAAATTTTTCGTATGTTGTACGTATGAAAATTTGACTCAGGAATGAATAAGGACTGTATCGATTCACCCCTTTTCGTACCCCCAATCAAAATAACCTTTTTTTTGAAAAATTAATATTTGTCACATAAATTCCAAACCGGCACCTATACCTCCTACACAAATAAGCCAAGTTTTGACGATTTTGCACAACATGCAGGGAAAAATTATACATAGGTAATTTTATTTTAATTAAAAATATATTAATTTCAATAACTCAAGACTTCATCAATATCTTATATTGGGTGATGGTATTTATCAGTCAGTTTACCTGACTGAAATTTCTGTACTGGTTTTTAATTAAAATTTTTAAGAATAGGATGTAGTGTGTAGCCGTATAGTATAATGCGAGTAGTATAATGCTACATTGTCTTAAACCTACACTTGTGACTAACTAAGCATAAAGTGTTTTTGAGATACAATAAAATACATATAATCTTTCACAGCTCGGTGTCTTGGCTGATGTCCACCTATTTCATTTCTACAGTGTAATAGAAAACACACAAAACCTAATGTCTTCTTTTGCCTTTCTATCCTGGTAATAACATTTCCAAACATTTTTCTTCGAGTGTAACTAGTGGCATCACTAGGTTTTACGAATATTCAGGAAATAGACATAAATATTTGGGCAAACTTTTGCAAACCTCATATGGATCTTAAGAGTCGGCAGTTTGTTGTGTCTCTTCTTCACAGCCATAGCATTCAACATTCGCATAATACAGCAAGAAAAGCTCAAACCAGATAGAAATTTGTGAAAAATTTTGTTTGCCATTTGTTGTTAATACGTTCATTCTTTATTTATTACAAGTGTTCCTTCACCTTTTTACACGTTCATAGGCATCTTAAGAGAATTCCATAGAGCTTCCTGGTTGGGTTGAGGATCCAGTTGTACAGCCATTCATTCACTCCTGTCTCATTCATGCCATCAATTCATTCGACGACCCGTTAGGCTGTGCGGCGGCGATGAGAGTTGTGAGCGAGAGTTTTTGCTGTATAGGTCTATCTGTCTCTGGGGACTCATATTTTAACTGAAGTGTATTAATAAATTACCGCATTACGTAACATATTTATATACATAAAAGTCAAATAACATTGGTATATATGTACATACAAATGCACAGTTTGCGCCATAATGCTGTCTCACACCATTAAAGACAAAGATGCACACAGACATTTAGGGACATAACTTTAATATGTATATATGTATATGTATTTGTGTGCTACAAATTGTATGCTTAAAAAATGTTAATGGTCCAACAAGTAGACAGTTTGGTGCCGTTGTTTATACGACCTTTAAATTGTTTACAGCATTTTGCATAACTTTTAAGATTTATTAAAGGTTGTCTGCCTGTACAAATAAGACAACTGCTTGAAAAGACAAACATTTTATGGCCAGTTTAATAATTTAACACTGAAGAAACGGGTTATATTTTTGTTTTTGCTTATGTGATTTTATTTAAAATTATTTTTTTGTTGTTTGCTTAAATAAAGGCTTTGCGAAAATAGTCTGACAAACCAGAGTAGAAGTTACTTGAAGCTATGACTATATTGATATTCAATGGAGTAACCAGGACCTCTCTCTGGAGGTCCGCAAGCAGCTCACAAAGTCCGACAGATCACGAGTTTCCCGGTAATAAAACTGAACATTTATTGCAAATGTGAGATGGTAAATAGAATGCTACCACCGATGTGTGCTAGGAAGTAGGTAACATAAGTTACTGAAGCTCAAGATAACTACTCTCTTAGTGCCGTTGGCAGTTTACACAACAACACCTCGACAATGGATTCGGAATGGTTAGCTCCGAGTTGTCAGGAAAATTGGTAGTGAGTAGAACAGGATATACACAAAATATCCAAAGGCACCTGGATATCCACTGATCAAAAGACAAGAAATCAGATTGATCACATGGTAATCGATGGAAGGCATGCCTCAAGCGTTATAGACGTGTGTGTGATACGCGGTGCAAAACCTAGTTGCAGCATAAATACGCATGTGATAAAGTAGTGTTAAAAACACTCGTAACCAAACGCAAAGTAAGCTAGGCATCACAAAGCAGCATACAACCGAGATAGCCAATGCAGAGTCAAAACAGTTCTCTCAATTTCTACAAACAAAAGCCCCTAATTCTGATGTCCCGACATATACTGGTAGCATATGGGGAATTCTAAGACGGCAGTGGTCTTAGAATTCGCAATATGCTACCACAGTACTGGGTTATGAAAACCTACGCTCAGACCAGAGCTGGTACGATGAGAAATATCGCGAAATGTCTGAGGGAATGGGTGACTCACACAAGGCAAAACTCCAGCCAATACCAAGCATTGACGGAACGTATAATGAGAAGATGAAGGCCATGAAAAATACCTGTAAGGGTTAAAAGAGTCTATGAAAGAAAGGAAAGAGCCAAGATATCGAAAATAACAGGAATAAAGGTGCAGTTCGAAAGTTCTACATAATAGTAAAACAAGGGTTTTGGAACAAGGATCCCCTCCTGTAAGGACGAAGATGGATATCTGGTCATGGAGAACAGATTGTGCTGCAAATATTGAGGGAATGCATGCCCTATGACTGGAATCTGAGTGTTCTATGTTCTGTGCCTATAAAAGTTGATCCAAAAGGTGTGTGAACCAACACCTTTAAATATATTATATGAAAGAAAAAAAGCCCATCCCAGCGAACATGATTGGGCCTTAGCAGTGTGGCTAAGACCTGGTGAATCCACGACCGACCACATTCACCCGCTACGAAAAATGCTGTAAACCGAAATCCGAATCGACTATTAACATTTGTTTATGGATCTTAAAGCTAAATTCGACAGTCCTATACGACAGAAACTATTAGGTGATAGATTTCGGTAACGCCGCGAAGCTGATACGACTTTGCTAGATGACACTAGACTCTTCAAAACCGAAAACCGTCTGACCGGTTTTCTTTTCTTTGAAACCGTACGCCGTATTTTCTACATATGTATGTATGTGATTTTTAAATTATTTATTATTAATTATATTTTAGGTTGGATTTCTTGGGCAAATCGATATCTAGAAGGTTGTTTATGCTTGATATCCTTTGGGAAAATCTCATAAGATGCTTTCACTAAAAATACTTTTAGCAATACGAAAATTTGTTTGAAAAATGCTGCTAAATGACTATTCTCTCATCCTGAGATAGGTGGAAAGCAGCCGGTATTCATAAGAAAAACTTTGTTTGCAGTTATCTCCTAAACTAAGTTATCTTTTTAACCAATAGCAAAAAGAATCTTTTATTGTAATCACCATACAGGGAATCACCAAGATACAGTTGGGATCTTACATTAACATAGTGTGGGAACTCAAACCCCAGTTTTTCCGGTTTCTACCAAATTAGGAATTCGAAACCTGAATGGTTGAAAAAAGGTGTTTTCTAAATAAAACTAGAACCTTAACTTATTTAATTTCCCTTTACACAACATGAATGAGGTATGGAATAGCGTCCCGCGTTGTAGTGAATTAACACGCTTTCTATTTAAGATTCACAACAAACGGCACCTACTTGTTTATCGACGAATGCGAACGTCACAGTTTGAGAAGCTTTTACTAGACATGCCGATTATTTCGACACTTATGCTACGACGTTGCTGTCGACAACATCGAGGGGGCCGGCAATGAAAGAAAAATTTAGATGACTGGAGTCGGGAATCAAACCCGGGATCTCCCAAATGGTAGTCGCGTGTTCTAACCACTATGCCACGGCCGGTCCCGGTTTTCTAAAAAATTCAAGTATTTGAACCCTACATAAAACACGGACAGACACGAAGTCTTAAGTGATAATTTGCAAAAATCTGACAGAGCCATTTGCCACCTAGCGAGTCTTTAGATAAATCGATTGTCTGTATTGCGATCTCTTTATCAATATAATGGAGATGGTCATGCGGAAGGCTGCCGCAAATGCGACTGATATTAGAACCAAATTATTTGTTTCAATGAACAAAGAGTCTACTCGTTTGGGACGTTAGGTGAACGTATGAAGAGGTAAATGATTTTGTCTACCTTGGCTCCGCCGTAAACATAAAATGATGTAAGTCTGGAATTCAAGGGACGAATATCAATCGGAACATAAAATGATGTAAGTCTGGAATTCAAGGGACGAATATCGATCGGAATTGACACAAGTGGTCCGATCTGTGTTTAGAGTCTTCGAGATAAAAATACTTCGCAAAATATTTGGACCCTTCATCGTTAACTGAGTGTACCGTCGTCGAATAAACCATGAGCTATTCAACGACATCGACGTAGTCAAGCGCGTTGACGTTGTACGAATGGTTAAAAATGCTCCAGCTCGAAAGGTATTCGTCAAAAAACTCGATGGGCGGTGCAGGCTATTACCTAAACTTGGTGTGACAAATTACACAAGGGAACAAAATTGAACTTTTTGAGTGTTGTTTGGAATTCTATAGCTGTTTTTTACTAATTTGAGGTCGCTGATTTTAAATCTAATTTCCATTTTTCTCCATCAGCTCGAATTTTTAAGTTACAGGTACTAATCGTATTTTCGCCTATTTTCAAAAAAATTATAGTTCAAAAAATCATAATTTTTTTTTTCATAAGCCGGATTTTTAAATAAATATCGTTGTTACCTTTGAAAAAAATCAAATTTTTTAATATCACAAAAAAAAAATGACTGAGAAAAGACTCTTTTATTCAAAAAAAAAAAAAATTACAAAAAAAATTACACATTTAAATTTTCTTCACGCTGAAAGTTAATCGGTTGGGGGCAAATTGTTCTTTTTATTAGCTTTATTGAATATAATATTAAAGTAGCTTTCTAAAACATGTACGTACGTAATAATCGATTGAAAATTGAATGAGTTATGCAAAGTTCGGTGATAACAGATTTTTCGCATTTTTTTGTTTCTACCCAAAAAAAAATTAAAATTTTGTATTTTTAAAAATCATGACAAATTTGCAAATTTATTTATAGTTTTGCCTATTACAATATTAATTACAATATTAACTAACTGGCCAAATTTAATTAATCGGCAGGTTTCAATTTGGAAGTTAATGGAGAAATATTAATTTTCCAAAAATAGGTCATTTTGTATGGGAGGTACCAGAAAGGGTGATCCGATATAGTGCAAATTCATTCCTGATTCATATTTTCATAACCGTATAACTTACGCATAGTTTTACTGAATTCAGTGTACTTATAAAAAAGATATGTATGTAAAACTATTGGGGTGAGTTCGGTCATTTGTATGGGAGGTACCAGAAGGGGCACGGCAACGGTTTCGGTTTTTTTTTAGGGTTTATCTACTTTTGCAAGATAAATAAACTGACCAAATTTAAATATCCTCCGGTTGTCTGTTTGGCAGCTATCGATGATATATTAATTATCCAAATATAGGTAATTTTGTATGGGAGGTACCAGAAGGGGTTGGGCTATTCCGCCCATTTACAATCCCATAAGTTCGTTTCAAAAAATATTAATACTGATAAATTTTCATAACGATCCGTTAAGGTTTGCTCGAGTTACACTTTCACAAACATATTAATAAATGTTATTTCTGTATGGAAATAGCGATTTTTGTAAATTTAGTTACCTCAGTAAATTGTTGACAAAATCAAAAGTTGTGCACAGATTTCAATGAAATAAAGCTCATTTGATTCAAACTATATTAAACTAAATGTTTTAAGACCAACACTGTGATTTTTGTTGCATTATTTTTTTTATGAATTTTTAAAAAACAATTTTTTTTTTGTAAAATTTTGGTTTTTTTAAAAATTACAATGATATCTCTGAAACTACTAGGCCAAATTAAAAGTTCATTAACAACAAATACCTTGTTCCCTTGTGTTATCTACTGAGCGCAAAAAAAACCGAAGCGTGCGAGTACTGATGAAAGAAAGTTTATTTCCAAAACTAAGGTACTTCCACTACAAATATTTAAATAACTTGAAAACTGTTCACCATATTCAATTAAAAAAAAAAAAACTTAAACTCGTCAACAAAATTATCTTTAACCCGTACCTACATTGTTTTTAATTTGGCCTAGTAGTTTCAGAGATATCGTTGTAGTTTAAAAAAAAAACAAAAATTTTACAAAAAAAAAAAAATTGTTTTTTAAAAATTCATAAAAAAAAATAATGCAACAAAAATCACAGTGTTGGTCTTAAAACATTTAGTTTAATATAGTTTGAATCAAATGAGCTTTATTTCATTGAAATCTGTGCACAGCTTTTGATTTTGTCAACAATTTACTGAGATAACTAAATTTACAAAAATCGCGATTTCCATACAGAAATAACATTTATTAATATGTTTGTGAAAGTGTAACTCGAGCAAACCTTAACGGATCGTTATGAAAATTTATCAGTATTAATATTTTTTGAAACGAACTTATGGGATTGTAAATGGGCGGAATAGCCCCACCCCTTCTGGTACCTCCCATACAAAATTACCTATTTTTGGATAATTAATATATCTTCGATAGCTGCAAAACAGACAACTGGAGGATATTTAAATTTGGTCAGTTTATTTATCTTGCAAAAGTAGATAAACCCTAAAAAAAACCGAAACCGTTGCCATACCCCTTTTGGTACCTCCCATACAAATGACCGAACTCACCCCAATAGTCTTACATACATATCTTTTTTGTAAGTACACTGAATTCAGTAAAACTATGCGAAAGTTTTACGGTTATGAAAATATGAATCAGGAATGAATTTGCACTATATCGGATCACCCCTTCTGGTACCTCCCATACAAAATGACCTATTTTTGGAAAATTAATATTTCTCCCTTAACTTCCAAATTGAAACCTGCCGATTAATTTGGTCAGTTAATTAATATTGTAATAGGAGGAAAAACTATAAATTAAACTATAAATAAATTTGCAAATTTGTCATGATTTTTAAAAATACAAAATTTTAATTTTTTTTGGGGTTGAAACAAAAAAAATCGAAAAACCTGTTATCACCGAATTTAGCATAACTCATTCAATTTTCAATCGATTATTAAGTACATACATGTTTTAGAAAGCTACTTTAATATGATATTCAATAAAGCTAATAAAAAGAACAATTTGCCCCAACCGATTAACTTTCAGTGTGAATAAAATTAAAATGTGTAATTTTTTTTGTAATATTTTTTTTTTTTTTTTTTGAATAAAAATGGCTTTACTCAGTCATTTTTTTTTTGTGATATTAAAAAATTTGGTTTTTTTTAAAGGTAACAACAATATCTTTAAAAAAAAAACAAAATTTTAAAATCCGGCTTATGAAAAAAAAAATTATGATTTTTTGAACTATAATTTTTTGGAAAATAGGCGAAAATACGATTAGTACCTGTAACTTAAGAATTCGAGCTGATGGAGAAAAATGGAGATTAGATTTAAAACCTCAAATTAGTAAAAAACAGCTATAGAATTCCAAACAACACTCAAAAAGTTCAATTTTGTTCCCTTGTGTAATAATACATACAACTCTACATTTTTTGTGCTAACTCTTGGAAAATTAAAAAAAAATTATACTCTACTAGTGGACCCGGCAATGCTTCGCTATTGCTTAATTGTCGAATACCTATAATATGTTTGGCATGCCTACTTAAAGGGCTAAGCTTAAGCGTCGTTCCTGTACGCTCTGTAAACTATTCGTTATCCCAAGTTACTCTTAACCTAAACCTAAACCTAAAAACGTCTCACTAACCGATATTAAAACATGCGTCAGCAAAGTCATATATATCGCACCAAGTACTATCTGTATTCAAAAATTACCATACACAGAAAAAAATTACGACAAATGAATTGTCATATTAAATACCATTTCGTCAATATAATTAAATATTTAATTAAAAAGGCGCCAACAACCGAAAATGTAAAAACAATAAACAGTGTTGTCACATTTACAATTATTTTATTTTTGTTGAATTTGAACAGTGGTTGAAAATTTGTAAATATGACAATTTACAAACACTCTCAAATGGAAAATTTGTTATAAATCGAATTGAATGCTAACAATTTTATTTAATTACTTAACAACAGTTGTGTTTTTTTTCTGTGATATATAGCCCTAAAAACATGTATATATTCATGGCTCATTTGTAGCACTGATATCATTCTCAGTATTTTGCTGTAAATTTTTCGACAAAATTTTTCTGACGACTAATTGCCAAAATTGTTGACAAAATAAATTGACGCAGTGTAAATAGTCCATAAAATTTACTGACACAATTCTGAAAAATAAATAAATTTTAATTTAAGAAAAAAAATTCTTTTCGCTAAAACAGTTTCGTCACGCTCCCTCCCACTGGTCCAAAATGCCATCTACATATTCATATTCGTGTTTTCGTGTTTTCGTGTACTATCTTTGTGTCTTTAGGGCTGAAATACAGTTTTCCACGCACACTCCGCCCACCGTTCCAAAATATAAATTTCGTTTGCATATTTATATTCGTGTAGTCGAGTACTACCTGTGTATTTAATTTTATGTCTCTAGGACTAAAATACAGTTTTGCCACGCCCCCTTCCCCCAATGATGTAAAATTAAAATGTCGTCTACATATTCGTGTTGCAGTGTACTATCTGGGTGCTAAATTTTGCTCTCTCTAGGGCTTAAATACAGTTTTGTCACGCCCACTCCTCCCACTGACCCAAAATTCAAATTTTGTTTGCATATTTATATTCGTGTTGTCGAAAACTATCTGTGTATTAAATTTTATCTCTTAAGGACTAAAATACAGTTTTGCCACGCCCCCTTTGCCCACTCGCTCACTGATCGAATATATAAATTCCGTCTGCATATGCATATTCGTATTGTCAAGTACTATTTGTATACCGAATTTTATTTCTCTGGAGCTTAAATACCGTTTGGTCACGCCCTCTCCGCCCACTGATACAAAATTTAAATTCATATTCGTGTAGCCGAGTACTATCTATGTGCCAAATTTGATTTCTCTAGGGCTAACATACTCGTGTTGTCGAGCACTATCAGAGTATCAGATTGTATGTTTTTAACTCTAAAAAAAGCTTTGCCACGCCCACTCCGCCAACTGGTCGAAAATTTAAATTTCGTCAGCATATTCATTTTATTTGGGTTGTCGAGTACTATCTGGATATAAAATTTTATCTCTGAAAAAGTTTTGCCAAGCTCACTCAGCCCATTGGGTCCAAAATAATAATATCGTCTGCATATTCATATTCGTATTGTCGAGTTCTTTCTGTGTATCAAATGTTATCTCTCTAGCTCTAAAAAAAAGTTTTGCCACGCCCACTCCGCCCATTGGGTCCAAAATTAAAATTTCGTCTGCATATTCATATTCGTGTTGTCGAGTTCTATCTGGGTATCAAATTTTATCTCTCTAGCTCTAAAAAAAAGTTTTGCCACGCCCACTCCGCCCATTGGGTCCAAAATTTAAATTTCGTCTGCATATTGATATTCGTGTCGTCGAGTACTATCTGGGTATCAAATTTTATCCCTCTAGCTCTAAAAAAAGTTTTGCCACGCCCACTCCGCCCATTGGGTCCAAAATTAAAATTTCGTCTGCATATTCATATTCGTGTTGTCGACTTCTATCTGGGTATCAAATTTTATCTCTCTAGCTCTAAAAAAAAGTTTTGCCACGCCCACTCCGCCCATAGGATAAAAAATTACTAAATATATAGCCTATACTAATTTCCATATAGTACACTAACTGTCTTCCAAATTTCATTGAAATCGGTTCAGCCGTTTAGGCGTGATTGAGCAACAAACAAACAAACAAACAAACAAACAAACAGACAGACATTCACATTTATAATATTAATAATAGGATTTATGCATAACCATACAATTTGCCAACTTAAACTCTAACAACTACAATTTAATGCCATTTATAAAGGTCATTAAACTCTCACACATCAGACAACATATAAAGTTGTTCACAACAAATTCGTCGTTGGTCAAATACCGCTTAAATCCACTGGGAATACGGCGAGCGTGAGGGAGATGTTACATACCAAAATGTAATTGATTAATTGCCCAAATCAAATCGAATGACAATCAAACGAATTTGATACAAAATGAAACGTGGAGTACAATGGTAAAATATTGGCAGTAAATGCTTTTAGTTTTATTGAAACCCAAAAAAAAAACAAGAGAACGTTTAAATCAATAGTTAGGGGAGAGGAAAATACAAAAAAGGAAAAAAAACAAAATAACCGTTTTTAAATACAATTTTACTTAAACAATGGCGAATTAAATGCAAAAATATGGCGAAAAAAATAAAAATACCACTATTATCAATTATTAAAATTCAAATTTAAATAAAATATATTTGTGTTTAACTAATATGATTAAATGATTGGAATGATTGAAATTTAAATAAAATATATTTCTGTTTAACTAATATGACTAAGTGATTGGATATTAATTGTCATACATTCGGAGACCATTTATTTAGTTTGTTAGATGTTGATGAGCCATGGTTAAAAACTGCGTTAGGCTTCAAAAGTGTTCTCAGAACACAATGTGGCTTTAAAAGGATCTCATTTAATCATAGGCTGTGACTGAATAAATTAAGGCTCTCATCTTCATTTTTAGGCTCTGGTTTGTCTGATAGAATTTGTAGTTTTATGTTTAAAACTAAAGCGATACAGATAAATTCATGCTCTATAATAGAATTTATGATGAGTTTTAATTAAAACCTTATTTTGTGTATATGGCAATGTAGGTCTAAGAATATCTTTCAAATAATGAGAAGTTCTATCGAAAACTGCCAAACAAATAAAAGGAAAATAATATCAAAAACAATATTCTGGAAACATTTTATCGAAATTGTACTCATATTTGAATAAAGTACATCACAAATTATAACCAATCACATTGAAATACATATATTTTTGAAAAGGAACCAACAATTATGGCTAGTAGCATAACTTCAAAAGCAACTGCAAATACGGATGTGCCAAATACGTCTGCTGCATGCGACCCTAGCAAAAGTCCAAGAAGTAAAAATGTCAACAAAGAGGATATCATTCAATCAAGTCATTATTCAGAATGTGACTTTACCAGTTCTCAGGCAAATGAGGTGAGCGAACGTTGTGCGAAACAGCTTCATATGCCCACAGAATTTTTGCATAAAACACAAGATTTGCGTTATATTTTGGAGGCAGATCTGTTGGCATGCGATGCTAAATGGACGCTATTCGTAGCAGCAGCTTTTAGTTACCGCTATGATTGCAAATTGCGACCATGTCCACCAATGTTTGCCCATGAAGTGAACGGCTATCAGATGGATGCCTTGGCATCGGTTATAAAGGATACACCTAAGTTGAACGTTGTACTGCAGTATATAATTGAGCAAAATTACGATGAAATTGGCACAGATGTTATTGAACTATTGCATTGGGTTCTGGTAACACTCAGGCAGCCTTATCTTCGTTTGGTACCAGGGGATGCTGTGGACATTTTGCTGCAAACTGTAGAGGGGAAAGCAACCAACCGCAAACCAACACATGTCTTTGAAGTCGATGATGCCGAAGGTTATCATTCAAATGATGAATTTCGGAAAAGAGTAGCCGAGTTGCCCCTACAATTAGCTTTTTGTGGTCAGACATTGGACTCGTACTTTTCTTTAATACAAAATGGGTTTCCCACCAGCAGCCAAACTGAGCCACTCAAACTATCGACAGATCTTTCTAGCATTTTAAGACATACTCCCAGTGGTGCAGCTTGGGGTGCCTCACAATGTGGTTCCCTCATAGCATGTGTAGCTGTATGTGAATTTGCCTGCGACTCGACATCAGATACAATCGTGCCTAATCTTAGTGACAAGTCATGCCAAGATATTGAACTCTTTGATGCCAGCAGAAATCGTCTGAGATATCTACTTTTCTATGGCCGACGTTTTCCTAATGAACTCAAAAAACACAATGATGGATTAAAGGGCTGGATAACCCGTCACAAGTACGGTCTCTCGCTGGCTTCGTATCTTTTGGTATTGGTATCTATAGGTGTGGCAAATAGCGGTAGCGGTCATTCATTGAAAATGTACGCCAGTCAGAGGTTTCTAGACGTTTTGGATTTTTTCAAAAAAAGAATTATTGTAGAGTAGGTGAAGTTTCGGGGATACATGGATCTGAATGTGTCGCTCCGAAGATATACCGGAATGAATGTTGCTATATATTTTGTAAATATTTTAGAGTTAATAAAATAGAAAAATTAACAACAAAAACAGTATTATTGCAGATGAATGGGCAGACACTCGGTATGCATTTCGGAACTGTAAAATAAATAGAAAATTCATATATTCTGTATTAGAGTCGAATTATCTCATAGAATATTACACAGTACAACACATGATTTCGGTACTTAATTGTGAAAATTGCACATGAAAGTAGCTAAGAAACCACCTTGAGCAAAAAAATTGGTATGGCCATTAAATGATTATTGCAGTCAACTTAACAAAACGAATGATGCAGAAGTTATTATTTTTTCGGCTAACTTACTTACTTACTAAGCTGGCACATCTTTGCAATCCCAGTGGATTATATACCGTACTTAAAAAAATGTTATAAGCGCCTTGACCTTCTGCGCTTCTTCTCCAGTTAGTCACGCCAAGTTCTGTAAGGTTCTCAGTAACCTGGTCTTTCCAACGGAGTTTTGGTCGCCCCCTTCTGCGCCGTCCATTGAATTCAATGTCGAAGACTTTTTGAGCTGGAGCATTTGTGTCCATGCGCACAACATCACCTAGCCAACGCAACCGCTGCACCTTAATGCGTCTGACCACGTCAATGTCAGTGTACAGCTCATGGATTATACGACGCCGATACTCTCCGTTAACGATGATGGACCCAAATATTTTACGGAGTATTTTTCTCTCGAATACCGCCAGAACCGATTCATCCGCTTGTGTCATAACCCATAATTCTGAGCCATACATTAAGACAGGTAGAACCAGTATCTGGTATAGCTGGATTTTTGTTCGTCGAGAGAGGGCTCTGTCATTGAATCGCTTGCTTAGTCCGTAGTAGCATTTATTGGCAAGCAGGATTCTTCTCCGGATTTCGAGGCTGACATTATTTCTTTTGTTGGTGGCGGAGCCTAGGTAGATAAAATTATCTACCGCCTCGAAATTATAGTTGTCAACGTTCACGCAGTTTCCCAAACGAGTAGAGTTGTTCGTTGAAACTAATAACTTAGTTTTGTCCTCGTTCACCCTTTGACCCAATTTCGCTAATTCCTTCTGTATACCTGAGAAGGCTGCAGTCACATCCCGCAATTTTCGACCGATGATGTCTACGTCATCAGCATACGCGAGTAGCATGTGGCTTTTGTTGAATATCGTGCCACTAGTGTTTACTGCCTTGTCTGGTGTAGAATGGCTTCGCAAGGTCCTTGCCAATCTTCATTGAATACTTCGTGTCAGTCAGCGTCATTCCGCAAAGGCGTATCAGCTTCGCTGGAGTTCCAAACTCAGCAATAGTCGACGAAAAGGTGGTACGTGTCGATCTTGGGTTTTTTCCAGGATTTGCCGATGTGTGAATATCTGGTCAGTTGTTGATTTACCAGGTCTAAAGCCACACTGATAAGGCCCAATCAGGTGGGATAACTCTGGCTATAGTCTTTCACATAGCACACTCGACAAGACTTTATATGCGATGCGTAAAAGGCTGATCCCGCGAGAGTTGGAGCACACACTTGGATCACCTTTTTTTTAGCACAGGTCATAATACGCTTAGGTTCCAAGCGTCGGGCATGCACTCTTTAAGCCAAACCTTGCGTAGGAGCTGGTGCATGCTCGTTATCAGCTCCTCAGCACCGGATTTGAAGAGCTCTGCCGGAAGTCCGTCGGCACCGGCTGCTTTATTGTTCTTCAGCCGCGATATTGGTCCTCTTACCTCGGCTTGACTTGGTGGTTGGCAATCTAAGCCGTCGTCGACAATTGGCGTGATAATTTCATGTTCGCTGCCTTCTGGAACCAGCAGTTGCTGAAAGTGTTCTCTCCACATAGGTTTGCAGCACACTCTACGTTTCTGTAACCAGAATTTCATCCTTGTCCTTACAAGAGGGGAGCCCCTTACCGTAGCCTATTGCTTTTACTTTCTGGTAAAATTTTCAGGCCTTACCTCTATCCCTGCATCGCTCTATATCCTCGTTCTCCCGTTCCTTCATTTGACTTTTTTTTCGCTTAAATAGCTGTCTCGCCTGTCTTACTGTCTCCTTGTGCCGTTCCCTAACAGACCGGGTTACAATTGGCTGCAGCGTTTCCCTATAAACGGCATCCTGTTCCTCAGACGCTGTGCGACATTCTTCATCGTACCAGGATTCGTCTGAGCGCCGTTTTTCATATCCTAGCACGGTTGTTGCGGTGGTTACCATGGAATGCGCAATATGTTGCCACTGTGTATCGGGAACGTCAGAAGTAGAGGCGTTGTGTCGCAGTAATTGGGAGATATGTTTGGAGTAGGCAGTGGTTATCTCTGGGTTTTGCAGATTCGCGATGTCCAGCTTTCTCTGTGTTTGGTTACGTGCGTTTTTCGC
Organism: Muscina levida; assembly: GCA_964034835.1. NCBI lineage: Eukaryota > Metazoa > Arthropoda > Insecta > Diptera > Muscidae > Muscina > Muscina levida. Next base: position 32,995,805 of record OZ035884.1, on the reverse strand, counting down.
TCTGCTCAATATTGTGCGCACCTTGGCTGCAATCAGGTAATGATCCGAGCCAATCATACGCACGTCCTTGACACTAGATGCATGCCTGCCATCAATTACCACATGATCAATTTGATTTTTTGTGTTTTAATCGGGGGATAGCCAAGTTGCCTTGTGAATATCTTTGTTCTGGAATCTGATTCTACTCACTACCATGTTCCTTCCCGCTGCGATGTTAACCAGCATAAACCCGTTGTCTGACTTGTCGGTATGAAGGCTGAATTTACCGATCGATAGATCAAGAACATCTTCCCTTCCTGTTTTTGCATTAAAGTCTCCCAGAACAATTTTAATGTCGTGGCCAGAGCAGCTGTCATATGTTTCCTCTAGGCGCTCGTAAAATGCATCTTTAATCTCATCGTCTTTATATTCCGTCGGGGCATGAGCACAGATCAGCGTGATGTAGAAATACGAGTATTTCGCCTTGATGGAGATTGCGGCAATGCGATCATTAACAGGATGGAATCGCGAGACAAGTCTCCAACTACAAATCCACATCCAAATTCATGCTTTTCGGCATGGCAGCTGTAATAGATGTCGCAATTTTTATGTTGCGAGCATCCATGTACTGTACATCTCATCTCCTGGATGACGGTGATGTCAGCCTTATATTTTTTGAGGACATCCGCCAGTTGGATAGTCGCACCTTCTCTATATAGAGTCCGGACGTTCCAGGTGCATATCCTTAAATCATGGTCCTTATTTAGTTTGCGAGGGTCGTCAACATTTGGGGGGTTTCGTATGTAACTTTTTTGTTTCGTGTTTTCATAGCGAGTAAAGGACCTGAAGGCGGGTGGCTAACACAACCATCATGGTTCGTTGCTCACTATCAGCCGCTGTTCATGATAAAACATATCACGAACACCGTTGCGCAGGTGCAACCACGAAGGAGGTTGTGAGTCGGCTTGAGATGCAAGACTCACTTTACATCCCCAACGGCACCCCCTTTGTTAAAAAAGTACGGATATTCTTTTGTATATAAATTCGCTTTATATGTGAAAATATTTCAAAAAATTAAATGCAAATGTATTGTTTTTAACACTTGCATAATCATGACCGTTTTGTTTCGTTTCTCGTTGTCCAATTTTACTATTCTTTTACCTTTACCTTTACTATTTTGTTTTACAAGCCTAACTGTCAGTTCTTTCGAAACCAATAAATTAAAATTTAGACGTCCAGCATCTTCATTGTCAATATTTTATATTATTTCTAGCAAATTTTCCAATCGGATAACATGTTTTCCCCTTACTAGCTAGTTACTAACAGACAGGGGTGATTTTTTTTATTAACACAATTAACATGAAATATATCATAAAACTTTTCAGTGACGTAAAATAATGCAAACAACTGTGATTTTTGTTGTCCAGCCCACCCAAAACATGGTATCTGCTTCTTTAGGCCTTACTCAGACAAAGTATACTTTAAGTCAAAATGGTACTAAATGAAAGAAGTCTCACTCCCCCCACTGAGGAATCCCCATAACCACGACGACACAAAGATCTATAGCTGTGTGGTCTTTCCTGTTGTGACCAGCCTCATAAATCAAAACATGGCACAGACTTTTTCTGGTCAAAAGTTAATTCAATTTCCATGAAGCACTTTTCGTTTATCTTATGACAGAGTGTGATAGTGGTGAATACCATACAGCGCCGGTATAGCAGACGAAGACGAAGAAGCAGTAACACATCGAATGAAACGAAAGTGTAAAAAAAACTCATCGTACAGAATCACAACCAAAACCAATACCAAAATAACAACAAACAAGTGTAAGATAATCAAATCAAGATGAAGTACACACTAGAAGCCGAACTTTCAAATTGATGGGGGGTGGTTGTGTGAATAGAAGCTACGAAATATTACCCAGCCATCCCCAGGATGCGACATTCACTGCTCCTCACACTTAAACTCACAATCATATCAGAAGGACATCAAGGGGTATTTAGTTGCAAAAGTACAGAGAGAGTGAGAAAAAAACGAACAAAATGAAAATGTAAACTGTAGTCAAACCCTAAAAGCATGTCAATTATAATTTACAAAATATTTATGGAGCAAAAAAAAAAAAAATAAACTAAAGAAAAATGCAATGGTTAGAGGATAATGGTCGACTGTTTGTTAACTTATATCTATTGACAATTGTTTAGGCACAATTGACATATGTCACCTGAATTTGGCAGTATCCATTATGAGCATGCAGCTATTACGGTGTGAAGATTGCTACGGTAATATCGAATCCTAACGGCCAAAAAGACGTAGGCACCATGATTATCAATTTTTGTTTTTTGATAAAATTCATTGATAAATGATAAATGCAATGTATAGTTTAGAAATAGCAATGCATACACGGTCAATTTCACGGCAATATTTATTATTGAACCAAAAATTTTTAAAAAATCCTTCCACTGGATTTACTTGAGTTTTTGAAAACCGATGAAAATCTATTTAGGATAGTGCGAAGAGAGAAAAGTGTTAATAGTAAATGATATAATGACAAAGAAAAAGCGGAAACGAAACAGTGAATGAACTAGATACTAGATTTTGTTTGTAACCTTACCCTTAGGGATGATGGTGGATGATGTGATATATATCATTTGATACACGTGAAAGTGTAACGCATTAAGGGAGTCTTGTAAGACTCCAAGTGTCTTAAGACCAAATTCATTTCGGGAATTTTTAAGACGATTGAGCCATGTCCGCCTGTCTGGCTTGCTGGCTGGTGGACTGGATAACTCGAAAAAACCTCAACTGATTTTTATACAAATTTATCAGTATTTACAAAACGAAGTAATGGGATTGTAAATGGGCAGAATATTCCCATCCTTCAGGTGCCTCCGATATGAAATGAACAATTTTTGTAAACATAATATTGCTCCAATAACTATTAAACAGGCAACTTTAGGAGATTTAAATTTGGTTAGATCAATAACTTTGTAATAACAGACAAACTATCCGAAACCCAAAATCTTGCCACACCCATACAAATATCCGAATTGCCTCTTATAGTTTTATGTGCATATATTTTTTATATGAATACTGAATTCAGTCATATTTTGCGTAATATATCTTCTATATATATAAAATTCTACTGTACGTGTGTTGTGACTGAACTCCTCGTAAACGGCTGGACCGATTTGCATAAATTTTTTTGGTTGCGTTTGGGTGGCACCCCGGTTGGTTTAGATTTACAATTCGGTCCAATTGGACAAAGGGGCGTAGCACCGCCCATACAACTTAAAAATCAAAAGGATTGTATCTCATGAACAATCAGAGGTATGAAGATGAGATTTGGTATATATGTTGCTGGAGCAGTATTAATTACAGCCAAGGTGGAAGTGGGCGGTGCCACGCCCCCTTTTCAAAAATCGCTCTAACGACTTTTCTAATAGACCGATTGATACGAAAATTGTACCAAGTGGTACTGTTGGCCTGTTGATAGTCCCAGGCTATATTTGGTTGTGATTGGATAAAGGGGCGTGGCACCGCCCATACAACTTGAAAATCGAAAGGGCTATATCTCATGAACTATCATAAGTATGAAGATGAGATTTGGTATACATATATGATGTTGGAGCGGTATTAATTACAGCCAGGGTGGAAGTGGGTGGTGTCACGCCCCCTTTTCAAAAATCGCTCTGGCTTTTCTAATAGACCGATTGATACGAAAATTTTAACAAGTGATACTGTTGACCTGTTGATAGTCCCTGGCTATAAAAGGTTGTGATAGGATAAAGGAGCGTGGCACCGCCCATACAACTTGAAAATCAAAAGGGCTATATCTCATGAACTATCAGAGGTATGAAGATGAGATTTGGTATATATGTTGTTGGAACAGTATTTATTACAGCCAGGGTGGAAGAAAGGGTGCTACACCCTTTTAAAATAAGTAGTTATAACTGTCAAAATTCCTCAGTTTATTGCAGTTCGCCTAAAGATATCAATAGTAAGGTGGGCCAATTTTTTATTATTTTTTAATTGTTAGAAAATTTCACCAATAAAATTTGTGTCTAAAATCAATTCCTAGCTCGCGCTGGGAAGCAGGAATATTTCAGATAGAAAACTGACTTCCCAACAAACTAAATGAAGTATTACAGAAGCAAATCTATGTATTGGTTAAAAAGTTATGGCCTCTGAGTGTTGGCATACAGAAAACAATGTCAAAAATATACCATTCTCTTCGTCTTGGTCTCCAAGCATTGGAATAGTAGGTAAAAATTAGAGCCGGGGCCTATAGGTCTGAAGGTTTCAATAGTTGCTCATTGTTTAAAAAATATGTATACATGACATCTTCATGCTTCTCAGCGCGAATAAGGAATTGATTTTATACATATTGTTTCTTAGTGAAATTTTCTAAGAATTCATCGTAGATTCCGATATTGGTATACGATTACCACGTTTTTTTCGAGGCGAAAAAATTGATCCGCCCTAATGAACAGGCTATTTGGATCTAAATTAATAAAAAGCCACTCTTTCAATTTTTAACTTTTTATCTGTATCAAATAATGGTCCGTACACCAGGCAATTTAGGACGCATGGTAGCTGCGCAGACTAAAACAGTGATTTGCTTTTAATTTACTTTACAGATATGTATTTTTTAATTACTTTTCCGGCGAGCGAATCTCTAATAAACCCTTTAGATAAAATGCGCATTCTGTTCGCCAAACTTATAGAGCCCTTTGTGAAGTTTAGGGTGCATATAATCATCCATCTGAGCAGCTAATAGAAGCCATCGGTGCTGTAGACGAAAGTGTGACAGGGGACTCGAATTTATCGAACCGACGCACAGAGGGGCAGAATCGCAAAAAATGGAGATTAATTAAACTACTTGTCCGATTTTAAAAATTCTTTCACTATTTGAATGCTACGTTATCACTGAGTGACATAAGCTACACGTCTTTTGGAAAAGTGGGCGGTGCCACTCCCCCTTATTAAAAAAATCGCTCTAGCGGCCATAATAATAGACCGATTGTCATGAAACTTTCCCAATGTTGTACTGTTGGCCTGCTAATAGTCCATGGCTATACTTGGTTATGATTGGATAAAGGGGCGTGGCACCGCCCATATAACCTGAAACTTAAAATGAATATATCTCATGAACTATGAGAGGTATGAAGGTGAGATTTGGTATATATGTTGATCGTACAGTATGAATTACATCCAAGGTGAAATAGGGCTTTTGGAAAAGTGGGCGGTGCCACTCCCCCTTATTAAAAAAATCGCTCTAGCGGCCATAATAATAGACCGATTGTCATGAAACTTTCCCAATGTTGTACTGTTGGCCTGCTAATAGTCCATGGCTATACTTGGTTATGATTGGATAAAGGGGCGTGGCACCGCCCATATAACCTGAAACTTAGAATGGATATATCTCATGAACTATCAGAGGTATGAAGGTGAGATTTGGTATATATGTTGATCGTACAATATGAATTACATCCAAGGTGGAATAGGGGGTACCACGCCCCTTTTTAAAAATGTCTCTGGCTCACCGGAATTTTTTTTTGGGAAAAAGTAATATAATTTTTATATAGTTCAATTATTTTTCATATAATTTAATACAATTACGGGACTCAAAGCAGATATTAAAAATGTTCGATCGTGTACGGATGTGTCTGGTGAGTATTTTGTTCAAAAATATAAATAGCTTCTTCCTTCATGTCTACAAAAAAGGAAAAAAATTATACATAAGTTTTCATATATATGTATATATTTATTATAGGACATGTGTTTTTGACCTGCTATTTTAAAAAATATGCCCAAAGTCATCATACTCCAATGCATCGCCCTCGATATAATCATCGTCATCATCTGTATCATGATTTTTGCCTTCTGGTGCCACGTTCGTTAAAACTGAAGGCGAAACTAATAGATCTAGTACAGATTTTGGCAGTTGGTGAACTTTTTTTTTGGCAATTTCGTTTTGCCAGATATGAATGGATCTGAACTTAGTAGGAGCCTATTTAAAATGTCTCAATTGCAATCCTCCCGACTACATTTACGAGAAAAACGTTCTCTGTAGTTTTTAAAATCTTTGTTTCGGGCTTCCTGGGCTTCCTCAGACAGTTCACCGATCGGTAATAGCGCGTGTGAAATGATTTCTGGGCCATGTATTAAAAACTTATGCAAAGTTGGTGGCATGTTATACCACTGATACTTCTTAACAAAAAGTCGAGCTGTATTCTCAGCAAATACTCTAAATCAAATACTCTAAATACTATTGTCATTGTAACACAAAAACAACAATCATAACAACGAAAACGAAGACAAAGTAAACAAAAGACAAGAACTGATGTTCTTTGCTGGAGTGACTATTTTCACAATAAATTTAATAAAAAAAAATTCGCGCAAAAACGCGCAACATGTTATTACTGAATATGAAAGCTTAGGAACTGATGCTTCTTAAAATAATAATATCCTAACGCCATCTAACGCCATTCATATTTAAAAATCCACAAATATTTTGAAAATAGCCAAAATTTAGACACATTTTAAAAAAAATTTTAAAAATATTTCTACACAACTTTTGCTAAAACAATTATTTTTAGAACAACGCTAAAATACCTGAGGTTGAAGGTTCCATAGTAAAAGTATTACTTTTGGCTTGCGAAAAACTTTATATTAAGCGTTGAAATATACCGAATTTTAATTAACACTATTGTGCGCGAATAGCTCAAAAATTTCTTAACTTTAATACAATGCAGCTTGACAAGTAAACAACATATCTCATTGAAATTTTCAGTAGTGATGTAGAATTTTATATACTTTAATCGGATACTAAGTATTTTTCAAAAAATCTAATTTTAATTTTTCAATTAATCTCCATTTTTTGCGATTCTGCCCCTCTGTGCGACGCCGCTCTCAGCAACTCGGTCTCTGCAAATGCTGAGGAAAGATCTTCGCCTACATTCATATAAAATCCAACTAGTAGAAGAACTAGAGCCAGTGGACGATCAATTGATTTTTTTATTTATAATGTCCTTGCACATTATTTGAAGGAGAAATGGTTCCAACACGACGGCGTAAGATCATCACTATGTTAAGCCAAACGTTGGTGACCGAATTATCTCAAAAAATGGTAATTAGAGTTCAATATATAGAGAGTATTCGGGTATATTCTTGGTCCGTATGAGAAGAAGACATGGCAAAGCAGGTTTTCATGGCTAAAGGCATGAAGCTTCAAACGAAATTTTTATTTGCGGTCAATAGGAGGAGAAGGCATAACAAAAGTGATTTTTACGCCCAAAGACATAGTTAGTATACAGACGGTTCCCGCTACTACAGATAAATATAAAAATTGAATTTTGATCTTTAGAGAAATTTCTGTTTCCGATTTGTGAAAGAAGTGGTTGTTCGCCCTACATACAGACAAAACTTAATCTACATGTCGAAACTATAGATATGACTTTGATGATGAACTTTTTACTATCGTCATAGAGCCTATCAGCCTATCATATTTAGAATTTATAACAATAAAACTTAATTAGTTAACTTCCATGTTAAGGAGTTACTTGAAATTAGTTACATAAGTTAATAAACTCAACATATTATTTTCGAGCTTAAGTACCGTTTTAAAGTACTTTGTAGACCTAAATGTGAAATATATTACAAGTTAATATGCAATAGCGAAGCATTGCCGGGCCCACTAGTACACTTATAAAAATTTGACTTTGGAATGATAATGAACTATTTAGGGTTACTCCTTCTAATATCTCCTATACAAAATTACCATTTTTTTGGAAAATTATTATTTCTCTCTTAACTTACAAACGGATAACTGTTGGTTGGTTAGTTCAATTATTTTCAATAGTAAAAAAATACTATGAAACCCGCCTCGGGAGTTGAATGAGCAATGCACGAAAATAAAATGTATGGTCTTGTTTAAGTGGGTTGTTCATTCCACGACTTTAGGAAGCACAGCTGAATGCTACCGGGCGCGTCCACAGGTTGCGGATAGTAGAAGGTTCCGTAGATATACGGGGCAGCTGCTAAAGCGGTTCCGAGAGAAGAGGTTAATGTGTTTCCGGGTGGCACCGGACTCCTCATAAGTTCTGAGTGCCTTTGATACTCGGAACGATGAGGCCGGTAATTTACGCCTTCAAATAACGTCTGTTTGTCATTTTAGAGGATGCTGGAAGCGGGTGTCGGATCTTGAAGCAAGCGGCTCGCTATATAAACGTTATATAAGGCTCTTAAGCCAGACCGACTGGAGGCCAGGATCGGAAGCCTAATCAGCTATTCAGCTTATACCAAGTGATTACCGAAACCTTAAATGAAAATAATATGAAGAACCCCTTTGTTCTTTTAAGAAACCAAAGGAATTAATTATAAGTAAACCGAAACATTTACCACACCCCTTCTGTAATCGTCCGAATGGATACCTGGCCGAATTCACCCTCATAGTCTTAGAAATTTGTTTATACTTTTCACAACGTGACTACCATGCGGGAGATCACATGTTCAACTCCTGGCTCCAGTCATTTTAAAAGAAAAAAAAAAATAAATAAATTTTTCTTTCATTGTCGGCTCCCCTCGAATGTTGTCGACAGCAACTTCGCAGTATTAAGTGTCGAGTCAATCGGCGTGTCTAGTAAGAGCTTCTCAAACAGTGACGTTTGCATTCGTCGATAAACAAGTAGATGCCGTTAGTTGTGAATCTAAAAATAGAAAGCGTGTTATTTCACAACAACGCGAGAAGCTATCCCATACCTCATTCATGGGGTGTAAATGGAAATTAAGTCTTTTTTTAAGTTTTTATTATCGGTCAAAAACTACTCCCACCCCCTCTTTTTGGGGGTGTCAGTCTGTATGTCCCCTTGATTACAGCAGAAGTTTAAGAGCTATCGAGTTGAAATTCAACGCAAGCTGCTCTATCCTACGCGGAGATGAGTAAGATCTGTTAAAAACTACCTCCACCTTCTATACAAATTGCCCCCCTTTTTGGGAGTCTGTCCCTGCGATTACAGCAGTAATTAAGGAGCTATAGACCTAAAATTCGGTGTGTAAGCTCATATTCTCCCACCCGATTTCAAGTTCTAAGATAAACAAGTTCTAAGATAAATGTTGAGCCAAAATTTATAAGGCAAGCTTATACCCTCTAAGCGGAGGTTAATTTGTAACATGAGCAAGATCGGATTATAAATATTCCTACCTCCCGTACAAACACCCCTTTTTGGGAGCTGTCCGTCAGCCTATCCCCGCCAGTCTGTCTGTCCCCGCGGTTACAGCAGTAGTTTAAGAGCTATCGATCTGAAATATGGTATGCAACCTTTTGTTCTCTAAGCGAAACAGTTCAAGTCCAGGATGTGTTTGACATTTCAGTAAAAAAAATATTGACAAAAAATGGAAGTTGGAGGTTAAAAGTAACGTGCACCTTTCACCACCTACCCTTTTTTGCGGTACCAACTTTTAGGGAATATAGTTGTAGTGCAAATATTTAGTTTTATCACTATTTTTACAAATGGTGAAAGGTATTTGAGCTTCGGCATAGTCGAAGATACCTACCTTACTAGTTTTTAAAAATGAGTATAACTATATCGTACAGTTATGTACGAGTTATACCACGACATTGATGTCGTCTAGCGAATCAAATTGCAACGATTACGTTGGCTAGGCCATGTCGTGAGAATGGATGAAGAAACTCCAGCGCGAAAGGTATTCTATCAAGACCTCGAAGGACGTCGCAAAAGAGGGAGACCGCGACTACGTTGGAAGGATCAGGTGGAGGAATCACTGACGCTGCTTGGTAGGACTGACTGGAGACGGTGCGCACAAGATCGAAGCGCATGGAAATCTTTGATCATTTCGGCCTTTGACTTAGGCACTAAGATATAAATATATATATGTGTCAAGTTGTTTTAAAGGCTAATAATAATAATGGACTATATCGGCTGACCCCTTCGGACCCACCCATACAAAATAATCTTTTTTCCTCACGACTTATGAACTGCACGATTCTTGATTTTTTTCAGTTTAATTATTTTGTGACAGTAGGCAAAACTGCAGAGAACCGAAACCTTTGCCTCAACTATTTTGAAAAAGTTAGAAGTTTATTGAACGTCGATTTTTGAGTTAAAATCGGATACTTTGTGCCTCTAATATCGTTTCAATACAATGTTAAGAATATTTTACTTTACATATTTTGCACTTACAGGTGGAACCTTAGAAACCGGGAGGTTTACCCACCAATTAAAAATTATGATTTTTTCTGAGACTTATGTGCAAATTAAATAGCATATGCCCAGAGATATTTTAACATTTTACATTAGTTGGCTGTAAACGTTTTACGGATTTATTATACGTCTCATCTCGCCATTACGTAAGGATATTTATCTGTCAGTTCACCTGACTGAAATTTCTGTACTTGTGGTTTTCTTACATTTATTTTGTAAAGCACGAATTAGTATTTGTTTGAATTTCTATTCATTTTATTTTTTGAATATTTTTTCATAAAATAAAATCGTCTAGTGCCTAATTGCAACATAACTCTATGTAGGGTGAACAGTATTCCCAAGTTGATCGGCAAAATGGCCAGTAGTAGCTGTTGTGTGACTACATCAGTACCACTTTGAAGTTGACGTTTTGTTTTTTGTGGGTTGATTGTATTTAAGATTGAAAATCGCTCTGTTTGGGGTAAATAATGCTGGATGTAGTTGTGCACAAGTAATACACAGACACATGATGTTTTTTTTTTCGATCATATGGTGTTTGATATAACAGATTTTTGTTCTATATTTTCTCCTTTATGTTATATACTCTCTTACCATGTGAGGCGTGTATCATTATATGTCTGCATGTGTGTGTGTGTGTGTGTGTGAGTGCCACAATTGGACCTTACAAATCACAGCAAATAAGAAATGTAATGCGTTTTTGTGACATACAACGATTGTTGTTGCAGTTCAAAGAACCCATTTTGCTATTCAGTTAGTGTCAAAGTGTAGTGTATATTCACCTTAGTTGCCTCATTGACGTAGTTGTTTCGAGGCGATGCTTGCCATGCTTGCTTCCTTCGCTGTAGTAGATTAGCAGCTGTCATGTGTATTAACAGAAGTGGTTATGATTTTAGTCTTATTGCCATAATTTTTATTGTTTTTTGGGGTTATTGTTTTGTTGTAGGAGTCGTGTTTGTACGCGATGTTCGCTATGGGAGAAGATTATTTTGAACTTTTGTGTGCCGCGTGTATATGTAAGTTGTCCAGGTGCAGGCGTTTTGAGGAGGAAAGGATTAGAAGGATTGGAAATCAGGACAATTATTACAATTCATCATTCAATTGTGAAGTAATTAAATTAAGAATATGTTAACTGATACAATCGGATAAATGGTTGTTAAGTTATGCAAAAATATGTGAAACAGCTCTTTTTAAAAATGGGAATTGTAAATACATTTTTACTTATTAAAAAATTACTAAAGAGAATTTAATTTCGACTATAGCGTAATTGAACCAGTAAGAAAGTTTCAGTCTGGAAAACCGACTTACATATACCCTCAACCTCAGTAAAACAAAAATTTTCTAGTACATTGATATTATTACTCGATTTCCAAAGTGGGCGAAGGAGTACTTTAGAATGGGAGTTACCAGAAGGGGCGTGGCTAGACTTACAGTTTCTTTATCCTGTAATAGCTTAACAAAATACAGAATTTAGGCACGATCGTGTGGAGTGTATTGATATTATTACTCCATCTCTAAAGTGGGCGGGTGGTACATTTATATGGGAGGTACCGGAAGGGGCGTGTCAAGACTTCCAGATTTTTTCACCAAAACTTTTTCCAGCTTGAGCTTTACTAAATACAAAGTTTGGGCACGTTAGGTCTATTAATAATATTAATCGATTTCTAAAGTGGGCAGTTCCAGATGTGTATGGATGGTACTAGATACGGCGTGGCTAGACTTTCAGTTTTTTTTTCTCAAAAACTCTATCCTGTTATTGCTTTACTAGATAAAGAATTTGGGTACGATCGCGTTGGATTTGTTGATATTGTCACTCCATATCTTAAGTGGGCGAAAAGGTTCATTTGAATGAAGGGGCGTGGCTAGACTTCCAAGTTTTTATCCAAAACTTTATCCTGTTATAGCTTTACTAAGTAGGGAATTTGGGTACGATCCCGTTGGGTGTATTGATATTGTTACTCGATTTCTAAAGTGGGCGGAATGATGTATGTGTATGGGAGGTACCAGAAGGGGCGGGACCATGTAGCCCTTTTACGATACCGTAAGTAGTTTTGGGGAAATATTAACTCTTGCAAAATTTCAAATCATTTGGTGGCGTCTTTCGAAAGATATCGTGCGCGCCAGCCGGACAGACAGACGGACATGGCTCAAACGACTTAAAAAGTCATGAATCGAATTTGGTTTAAAGAAACCTAGGGTCTAAAGTGAATCCTTCTATGTGTTACACTTTTGGGTCGTATCAAATGATATATACCCTCATCCCTAAGGGTGATAGTATAAATATGTGGGTATAAAGATGCCAATTTTTTTTAATCTTGTTGCATTGTGTTATTCTTTACTATAAACAAAAATATATAATACAGTTTAAGGTCAACCTTAATTATTTACCTTCTGCTGCTTTCATAATCGTCTTCCGCTCACCGTAGATAGTTCGTCACACCAAGTTCAAAAAAAAGCATTTTCATCCATTCGTATAGCACGTCCCAGCCAGTGTATTCTATCTATTTGGACGCGCTTAACTACGTCGATGTGGTTCTACAGCTCATATTTCATTTATTACGAGTATTATTAGAATGATCTGCCCGATACAAAATTTGTAAACATAATTTCTCCCATTGCACTTACTTTACCGATTTCTTTATTTCTGACTGTATTATGGTTTCATATTTCCAACACGACAAGAAGCTGTGGCACTGCCAGTAATTTTTCAAAAATACAAAAACTGCCCATTTATTTCAAACATATAATTAGTTTCATTTCTCAGCATTTTCTTGGCATTTTGTTTTTGCTAATATAACAATTAATCTAGTTTACGAAACGTCATATCGTCGCTTTGCCACATGTTCACCACATTTCCGATACCTTAGCATCCATGTAATTAACCTTGATTGCAACAAAATCTAAACAACCCCCGTGTAAAGAGGCCGGCGTACCAGCCTCCTCACTTCAATGCAGGATATGCAACCACACCACTGGTTTTCGGTGACATTTCTACCCTCATGTTAGACGGCAGTGAAAAGTGCAATTTATGAATTAGACGTTGGGTATGTAATAATTTCTAATTTGTGACTTCAACTTCACTATAGTCAGGATGATGGAGACGACGATGACGACGACGACGGTACTGATGATGATAGTGGCAGTGTTGTTGCTTTTGCAAAATCACGGTAAGAAATGAAAATTTATTAGCAACGATACAAGTGACAAACTCAGCACCAAACTCAGTTCGTTTCTCCCTCTTGAATCACAACACATCATCTATAGAATTTTATAACAATGTTTAAGGCAAAGGCGTACGTTTTGGATGAAAATCTGCACATAATGTGGGCGTTTTGAAATATTTTCTATTATACAACAGTGGGTGTGGTTACCAGTAATTACAGGGTAGACTAAAAACAACACAGATTTAAGATACAATCAGTATACACGCAGTAATTGCAATAATAGTGACTTTAATTTTATTATCGTCATGTGAAATGAAAACAAATTATAAGCTTGATTTGTTGTTGTAGCAGCAAATGCAATTTATTACAAATGTTCATATTTCTTGTAGTATTTTGCTATGTTGTGAAACTCTGTAAACCCCTGGTAAACATGAGACACGTTTTGTCCTTTGGCGAAATTTGAAACCTGAGTTGGTTCCTGTTTGTTGTTTTTTTGTACTTTGTTACTAAATGCGGGAACTTTTCCAGGTTTGTTTTGGGCTCATAAATAACGACAATTTAACAATTTTCAAATTGTTCCTAATGTCGACTTGTGGTCATCTCAGTGGAATGCTATAAAACGGGAGAAGGAAAAAAAATGGGGTTACGTTACGGTTCTAGCAAATTTACAACAACGCATTTTTTCAATTTTTGCAGCCTTGCGGTGCGCCATTTTCATCATGTCTTGGCTTGTTTTGAAACATAACTCACGCTCACGCTCTCTCATGCACAATTTAAAATCTTGTTTTGTATTTGTGTTGGCAAGTACGTTTTTAAGTACATGGTGCAATATTGCATAAAAAAACGTGACGGATTTTGCTAAATCTTGGCATGGCATCTTGGTCTTTTTTATTCTAGAAAGTGTAAGTACTAAATTAGAGGGGTTTTGTTCGGAATGGCAAAATTTTATGCAAAAAATCGATTTTGATTGTCTGATCGGTGGGAGGTGGGCGTGGCCGTGGGTGTTGGGCGTTACAACCTCCATTGGGGGCTAATGTCCGCCTCTAATAGCAGACTTATCCCTCAAAATTGCTTTGGTATTATGTCCTCTGGCGTTATGTCCGGACATCGAAATCCTTCGGCCTGGTATGTGATATTTTACCCGCTTTGGGTATGAATGCCACCTTGGTGTCTCTCCAGCGATTTGGAATGTACGAAAGTTGAGTTAGCACTCATATATATTTACATGCAACACTGCATAATTTTCAGCATTTCTATGGGAGAGATAACGTCTGGACAAGGTGCTTTAAACGAGTCAAACTGTTCATCGCCCAACCTATTATGGATTTCGTCCCCAACAATTTAGTGACGCTTGTAATTAAGTGTAGTTAAGCTTGTAACCGATCGTGGCACGATGTCTAGAACACCCAACTATTACGAAGAGTCACTGTTCTTTATCCAGTTGTTATTCTCAATCTGTACATAACCCATTGCACTTGCCGTAGTGGATTGTATCTTTCTAAGCATTAAGTATATTTGGTCAATTTAAAAAGGCCGTTATCAGGCCTGCTTTCTGTCTTTTAGTGGTTTGATCTTCCTCCTAAGCCTTGGTTTTGGTCAGGCTTCCTCAAGGTTTTTCCTTGGTTATCCAATTCTACCCTATATACATTAACTAAAGTTCAGCTTATATCCAAATTAGAAATTTTTAATTAACAACACTGACGCAGAATACTTTAAATACTATCCAGCCAGCCTGGTTAGAACTCTTTGCAATAACAAGTGCTATCGAAATTGTACTGCATTCGATTTACCATCTCCGATCCACATACGTAAGTTATTGGTGCCAGAATCTGCCAACGTGTGTTAATGTATGTTTTTGTGCTGGAATATTTTCCTCCTGCATAGAATTGTAAAAAAAAACTACCAGAGAATCGCCTAAAAACTTGCTGTAAAAATGTTATCTAGTATAGCTAACATTCACACGCTCACACATTCACTGATTTGGATTGGTCATCTCTGCTCGAAAGTTTAATGTAGTTTTACATTTTTTTTTACATTCTCTCATAGCTTTGTCTATATTTTTGCTCGTTTTTTCGCCTTTACTGCTATAAATGTTAAAAATTTTTTCCTTGGACTTTGCCACTTATTTTTTTTCTCGTGCATCTCATCCTTTCGTTCCTTGAAATATTTCCTTAGTAAAAAATGATGGTACATTCTTACGCGTACATATGTAAAAATGTACCTACAGATGTCCAGCGTTGTCATTGGGTGCATAGATAGAGAGGTGGTAGGGGAGACATGTACGAGGAGTGATGTGGAAGTTTTCTATCAATTTAAAATAGTTCTGGAAAAATAATAAATTTTACGCTAGTATGATATTGTGCAAAGAGTAAACAGTTTTATCTTCCAAATATTCCACATAACTGGTACTAGCATTATTTAAACATATATTGAAGGGTATCTGAGCTTTAGCATAGCCCTAATTATCTTACTAGATATATTTTGTAAAAATTTTTAAATTAAACTTAGGTATAAAAGTAAACGCTAAAAAGGGGATGACTTAATATGGTCAATATGTTGGATGGGTAGGAGGTCTTAGTATAAATTTTGCCATGGCGGTTACACATACCGAACACTGTTTTTACCTCAAACTCTTCATCAGATGTTAAGGGAAAGTAAGTAATCCAAATTTTGAGTTGCTGGTCCTTACAACGTAATATCTGCATCGCAAGCCGTCTCACAACCTCCATGCAGTGATAAAATGATCACGAAATTGTGGTAGATAGTTAGATATTGATTGCAAACCGTTGCTACTATGCGCTAAGCCAGCAATTTAATGACCAAGTCTTCTTTCGAAGAAGAAATATCCAACTCTACCAGACTCTGATTCTACAAGTCTTACTCTACAGCGCAGAATCCTGGGCATGGTATTGACATAAACGGGTCAATATATTCTGGTAGTCTTTAAGAAAAAAATACTTCGCAAAATATTTGGAGCCATTATCGTTAACGGCGAGTACCGTTGTTGAATAAACCATGTGCTGTATGAGCTGTACAACGACATTAACGTAGTCAAGCGCGTTGAAATAGACCGAATGAACAAATGGAAGAAAATATTTCAGTTCTAAATGTATTTGTCAATAAACTCGATGGGCGGGGCAGGAGGGCACGTCACAAACTGCATTGGAATGACCCGATAAAAGAGCTGTTATCTACACTTGGTGTGACTAACTATCTACGAAGTGCAAAAGGTCGAAGCGCTTGGAATTCTTTTCTGCGTGCACCTTTTTGTTGCTGCTGTCAATTAAGAAATATATGTTTGCGACGAAGCCTGATGGCTGGGCCAGTGACCTGCTATCAGGCTCTGTACTGGTTATGAAAACAGTAAGAAAATCGTTACAAGGATCATGATTTAAGAAAATACAACTGGAACTTTCGTACTCTTTATAGAGCCTAGCATTCGACTAGTCTCTATTAAGGGACCAGCCATAGCATGATGGTTAGAACATGCAGTAATCTTTATTTTTAATTTCTTTCATTGCCGGCCCCCTTGATGTTGTCGCCAGCAACTTCGCAGTATAGTGTCGAGTCAATCGGCATGTCTAGTAAAAAGCTACTCAAACACTGACGTTCGCATTCATCGATAAACAAGTAGGTGAAGTTAGTTGTAAATATAAAAATAGAACGCGTGTTAATTCGCAACAACGCGAAAAGCTTAACCAGACCTCATTTATGGAGCGTTTTACCTCAAACTCTTCATCAGAAATAAAGGGCAAGCAAGTAAGTAATCCATGTTTTGAGTTGTCAGTGCTTATAACGTAGAATCTGCATCTGAAACCGACTCGCAACCTCCATCCGGTGACAACTATACCGGTTATGAAAATATGAAGAAAAACATTACAAGGATCAAGATTTAAGGACATGCTCCTGGAAAGTCCGGGCTCTCTATTGAGAATGTGCCAATATATGACTGGCGGATGTCTTCAAAAAATACAAGACTGACATCACCACCATCCGGGAGATGAGATGGACAGGACAAGGATCATCGAGACGAAAATATTGCGACACTTACTAAAGCCGACTTGCGGAATAGCACGAATTTGGACATGGATTTTTAATTGGCCAGAGACTCAGAAATATTGTCTCGCAATTCAATACTGTTGGTGATCGAGTAGCCACATTCCTCATCAAAGCGTAATATTTATACATCACGCTGACTTGTGCACATGCCACTGCGGAAAATAAAGACGATATGATCAAAGATGCATTCTACGAGCGCCTTGAGGAAACATACCACCGCTACCATGGCCATGACATTAAAACCGTCTAGGGAGATTTTAATGTACAAATTGGAAGGGAAGATGTTCTTGGTCCTTCGATCGGTAAATTCATCTTGCATACCGTTACGTCCGACAACTGGTTTAGGCTGATAAGCCACGCTTCAACAAGGTACATGGTAGTGAGTCGAACCGGCTCTATGAAAAATGCCCCAAATGCAAAATGCCCCAAACAAAAAAACGAAAAATTACCCAAAAAAATTTCCATACAAAATTGGGGAATTTTTCATAAATTTTGTGGGGTATTTTTCATAATTTTTGGGGAAAATTTCGTTCTTGAGTTTTGGGTAATTATACCATCACCCGTAGGGATGAAGGTATATATCATTTGATACAACCCAAAAGTGTAACACATAGAAGGAGTCACTTTAGACCCTAGGTTTCTTTGAACCAAATTCGATTCATGACTTTTTAAGTCGTTTGAGCCATGTCCGTCTGTCTGTCTGTCTGTCTGTCTGTCTGTCTGTCTGTCTGTCTGTCGGGTGGCTGTCCGGCTGGTTCGCACGATAACTTTCGAAAGACGCAACCAAATGTTTTGACATTTTGCACGAGTTATTATTTTCTCAAAACTACTTACGGTATTGCAAATGGGCTACATGGCCCCGCCCCTTCTGGTACCTCCCATACAAATACATCATTCCGCCCACTTTAGAAATCGAGTAATAATATCAATACACCCTAAAGGATCGTCCCCAAATTCTGTATTTAGTAAAGCTATAACAGGATAAAGTTTTGGAAAAAATTTTGAAAGCCTAGCCAGGCCCCTTCTGGTACCTCTCATACAAATCTACCTTTCCGCCCACTATAGAGATGGAGAAATAATATCTATAAATTAAACGTGATCGTACCCAAATTCTATTTTGAGTAAAGCTATAACAAGATAAAGTTTTACAGAAAAAAATTGGAAGTCTATTCACGCCCCATCTGGTACCTCCCATACACATCTGGTACCGCCCACTTTAGAAATCGATTAATATTATTAAAAGACCTAACGCGATCGTGCCCAAATTCTGTATTTGGTAAAGTTTAAGCAGGATAAAGTTTTGGAGAAAAAATCTGGAAGTCTAGACACGCCCCTTCTGGTACCTCCCATACAAATGTACCACTTCGCCCAGTTTAGAAATATGGTAATAATATCAATACACTCGACACGATCGTGCCCAAATTCCGTATTTTGTTATATTATAACAGGAAAAAGTTTTGGAGAAAAAATTGGAAGTCTAGACACGCCCCTTATGGTACCTCCCATACAAATGTACCTTTCCGCCCACTTTTGGGATGTAGTAATAATATCAGTACACCCAACGCAATCGTGCGCAAATTCTGTATTTAGTAAAGCTATAACAGGATAAAGTTATGGAGAATAAATCTGGAGCCTAAACACACCCCTTCACGGACCTCCCATATAAATGTACCACTCCGCCCAATTTCGAAATCGAGTAATAATATCAATAAAATAGAAAATTATTTGTTTTACTGAGGGTAAGGGTAAATGTAAGTCGGGTTGCCCGACTGAAACTTTCTAACTGGTTTTAATTACAAATCGATTATTTTCAATAACTCAAGACTTAAACAATATATTATATTGGGTGATGGTATTTATCAGTCAGTTTAACTGACTGAAATTTCTGTACTGGTTTTTAATTTTTTTTCGCCCAATTTTATTTTGGGTAATTTTTGGTTTTTTTTTTGGGGCATTTTGCATTTGGGGCATTTTTCATAGAGCCAGTCGAACCAGATTTCAGCATAAAGATATCTAGAGAGAAACTTGGGTATCGGACAATCAAAAAAGCAAAAATGTAATTAATCATGTGATAATCGAAGGAAGAGATGCATTTCATGAAGGTGCTACTGATCTGTGGTGCTTACATTGGCTTGGATCAAAACCAAGTTTCAACTAAGGTGCCCACAAGATTGAGCGGAGCAAAAAAACCTACGTAAAGAATCACAAAGAAAGCTGGACATCAGTATGACATTGTAACGAGCGATCGAATACTTAGAGTGTCTTGCGTGTGTAATGTAAAAAATTGCACTCATTAAAACACCGATTACAATGCTATTGAAATGGCACCTACTGACATCGTTACTACCTTCGTAATGAAGCGTGTTACCAAGCTCGCTTAAATCTCTGCTTACAACGTTATAACGCATTATTGCAACTGAAGTGACACTTACTGACATCGTCGCTTACTCTGTAAATCTAAGGAGTAATATAAGTCGAAGAATCATTGCTGATTACTAATAAATATAGATGACATCAGCGATTACGCAATGGGTATTTTTACCACTGGGATATTACTTTTTTTATGGCAACTGCTGCAACAGCGGTGCTTGGGTATTAAAAACGGCACTCAGAAAAATGTATCTTACTATGTCCGTAATATCAATTATTAACAAGCAAGCGATTTAATAACGTAGCCCTCTCTCGACAAAGAATAGTCCAGCTATACCAGTTTCTGGATCTACCTGTCTTGATGTATGCCACACACTTTTCAGTAATGACACAAGCAGATGAATTAGTTTTTGCAGTATTCGAGAGGAAAATACTTCATAAAAGATATGGACCGGACCCATCCTCGTTAACCAAGAATATCGACGTCATGAGCTATACGAGCTATGTACCGACATTGACTGGATCAAACGCATTAAGCTGCAATGCTACAGCTCGAAAAGTCGTCCACAATATACTCCACGGACGGCGCAGAAGAGATCGACCAGAACTTTGATGGAAATACCGATTTATTGATAACTTTGTAGAATTTGCAGTGACGAATTGGAGAAGTAGCACAGAAGATCGAAATGTATATAATACTTTTCTACTTGCGGCCTTTATTCACAATATAGGCTTGCAGGGGGCCAGCTTCACCACGACATTGACGTAGCTAAAAGAATCAGAATGCAACGACTTCGATGGCTGGGACATATTGCCAGAATGGAAGTAAATCCTCCAATGAGAAAGATGTTTGAAGGCTTCTGGTTCACTACGCACTTCGTTGGAAGGAACAAGTGGTAGGCGACTTGCCACTATCAGGTAGGACGCAGACGAAGCGTGTGGAATTCTTTAATACTTCAGGCCTCTAATTTATGAACCATGTGCGTAAATTGTAATGGGCCACTTAACCAAGTAAGCCGATGTCTCTTATCTGATACAAGTTTGAGTAAAAACTAGTAAGGTGGTTATCTTCGGCTATGCCGAAGCTCAGATACCAGGAAAGGAATTAAGTAAGTAAGTAAGTAAGGGGTTTAAATACAATTCAGTTGCTCAAATTTTATAGATTCGACTAAGTGCACCATCTTCCAAATACTATTTCTTTATAGGATGTCTTAAAAAAACTGAAAATTTCTGTAGCAGTACAAACGCTGAAAATACTCATATTTGACCCAACCTTATGTTCGACTAACATTACTTGTTATATTTTAATTTCATTTTGATCTATTATTATTACATTATTTTGAATATATGTATAATGTCATAGACTTTTCCTTCAACTCTCGTATGATATGCTGAATTCATGAATGTTTCACTTTTTTTTATTGTTATTTCACATGTGAACGTTGCCAGCATGTGCGACTGTATGTGTGTTTAATCCAGGAATGGTCATAAAAGACATTTTATTACTTCCTCGTACTCATACTTTGGCATCAAAGCAATTTGGCATGAAATGTAGATAACGTGCATTTTTCAAATTCTTAAAGTTTTCAGACACGATAATAATTTTTGTTGGTTAAGGGAGGAAAGAGCAAAAAATCCGTTGACATCGGCATTATCAAAAATGTATAATTCTTAAATTTAAAAACTCTTGATTTTACAGAGTTTGTGTAAATGGAAGCGGATACATAACCATAGAGTATATTTGACGAATATCGAAGGCCTATATTATAATTTTTGAAAAAAAAATTATGCTACGAGTTCTATTTTATCAGTTAAAAATATGTACCCATGGCTTCTATGGTTTCTGTTACATGGGGATGATGGTAGTTTTGCCCCCCTAAACAGCCATTTAGTCACATGTATTTGAGCGGCCATAAGCTATTTGGGTACACAGAGGGCTGCGAGTAATTGACAAAATACTATAAAGCATTTTTCAGTTAAAGTTTCCCATAATAATAATAATGGGTAGATCTAAAACCAGACACATGTTAACGTACTCAACTGCGAGATACCATCTCATATTTAATTTTTCAAAAGCATAAGTAAGCTTCTAAGCAAGTTTCTGATGCTGTGGCACTTTGCAAGTAGTTTTTGATATTGTCATCATTTTGTTTTTACAATACCTGAATAAACCAATGCTCTTACACATAAATACGCACCAACACTTACTTACCATAATTTCTCTTTTTTGCCATTGTACATACATTTCCCTTAATATAACAATCAATCCACTCATATTGCTTCCGGGATTCAGATCCCCCAAAACCCATTTAGTGTGACATTGCCAAAAAAAAAAACCTGTTGTTAGTTGCTTTTTCGTTTTTGTCATTCTCCAAAGGATTAAAACATCACATCACTTTATGACACTTTTGGTCCATGCATTATCCCTTTTTTTTGAGCTTGAAACGCTTTGCTCGATTTTGTGTTCACATTTCTGCATATTTTTAGTAATTCACCAATCGTAAAATCTTATTGTTATTATTCATTTGTGTGTAGAATAAATAATCGGGCTAAAAAATATCGTATAATAGTAACATAAAATGCCAGAGCACAAAAACCGAAAATACTTTCTTTAATATTTTTATTGAGTATTCATTTGCGTTATTGTGTTATCAATTTGTTAACGTTTTACAGCTGATTCTAATGCCACCCTTAGGTTTCTCGTTTTTTTTTGTCGGTTTAGTTATTATTGTAGTCTTACAATGGCTTATTATGGCTATATCGTATGGATTATATTATAACGTGGCTGGTATTGTATGTGAGACTGGATTGGCTAACAAGGGGTAGTGCTCACTAGAGTGGATTGAAAAGAACACCACCTACGTTTAAGGATAACAAAGTGGGAAAAAATTATCTGGGAAGTTATTCTCTTTCTCTGGTAGGTGCTGCTGAGTACAACAAGAATATGTTTTTGCCTTACAAAAGCAAAACTTTCGCCGACAAGTGCTATTCATATTTGTTGGACATTGTAGATATTGATTGTAAACAAAACTATGACGATGTATAAATTGAACTTTAGCCGTCCACCCCATCCTTAACGTTCTCCAGATTAAGTATTTTCCAAACCTGAAGAAATGGTGATGAAAACTTTCTGTCGAAGAGGTGTTCTTAAAACAAACTTTCATTTTGAGGACCTTAAGCACATCTTTAAAACAGTGCAACAGCCAATCCGGAGGTTGAGAATTTCCAAGTCAGGGTTAAGGTACCAGGCCAGTACAGTAAAACACCCAATGCGATTGGCATTCTGAGGCCAGATTTTTTTATTACATTTTATTCGCTTAGTTTGTCAGCTATAACTCAAAAACCATTGATGACTTCTCATTTCATTCTTCAACAAAATTGTAGGTTAGGTTAGGTTAGGTTGTGTACTCGTGTAATCAAGTAAAAACTAGATCATACTACACACCGAGATCTGCTGATCAATTGTGATTGTCCGTTAGAAAACGAAATGAAAGAGATGAGAGATAGGAAAGGAAGTGAAAATCGTGAGAACACCAATTTCTCTTGGCACAGTTAGCCATGGAAGATACCACAAGAAATGTATTAAGAGAGACTCTAGGTCTTCTATGTAACTCTCGCATAAGTGTCATAGCCTCTTGCAGGATAGAGAGGGGCAGCCACATCGTCTCGGACTGAACCTTGCCCTCATATACACGGCAGTAGTTGGGTATGGACCTATTCCATTTGCCTCTCAGGTGCCTGATATAGCAATGGTCTGTTACAATTCCAGTTCTGGAGAACCAACGTCTGCTGACTGTTATCCACATCCAATCCTTAACTTAACAGTAAAGGTAACAAATGGGCGGGTAACCATCTTTTAGAGAGTTATGATTAGAAATGGGACAGTCGCCTCAGGCCAGTAGGACTGCTGATTCGTTACTAGGAATCTCGCAATGTCCTGGAACCCAACAGAGGTTGACATCCAGAGGATTAAATCCTTCCAACTTCTCCTTACAGTTTCTCACCAAATTGGATTTACACAATGTAGAATTAATCGCTTTTATTACAGCCTGGCTATCCACACATATGGTTATCCGTTTGCTAGTATTAATTCAACGTCCCACAACAGCACCCGCAGCTTTTTAAATAGCCAGTACTTTAGCCTAAAGAACACTGCATTCATTACGTAGCCTGAAAGAGACAGATATGGAGTCACCATCATTCCAGTCCAATCTTTCCGAAATTTGAACATTTACTTTACGGAAATCCTCATATTTTTTTAAGAATTCAGCACGAGGTGGCAGATGGGAAGAAACGCCATTGCCCAAAAGCTGGAAAATCTTTGCGTGACCATGTTTTTATTAATGCCTATTGCCAGCTTCCCTCAGTCAGATAGCCCCTCGGGATGCAATAGCCTTGACGTACAAGACCAGAGGCGGAAGGCCTAATAACAACTCTGAAGACGCTTGCGGCGTGTTCCTTCTAGAATTTAATTTTTAACAAATTACTCTTATCTTGTCCCTCCCACTAAACCAGACATCCATAGGTGATGATTGGCCGGACTATTGTGATACACAGCTACATTGTTACCTACATTGCTGGTTCCCCAACTTTAATCTTTCCTCGATATTACCCCTAACAATTTAGCTTCTGATCAAAGACAACACCTACGTGGCCCAAAGTCCTTTATCTTATATCTACGAGTAAAAAAAACCAATTCCGTTTTCTCAGGGTTCATCCCCAAACCAGAGGTATTGATCCATTGTAGCAGCTTTCCAAGATTAGTTTGGATAAGATCACACGAAGTTGTTAGAAATTTCCCACCTATCATGATGACCACATCAGCCGCATATGCCACAATTTTCGTTCCATTCTCAGTAAACAATTTAAATACCCCGTTTAGCATAAGGACCCAAAGAAAACAGGACTTCCACCAAGTTTTGAATATAGGACACGGTTTCTTTGCATACAATCCACCCAATTCAATAGCAGGCGTGACAGATTAATGTTCTGCAAAGTGTTTTTTTGAGCATGACGTCACATTATTGAAAGCCCCTTCTATAGCCAAGAAGACAGATAAAGTGAAGTCGTGTAAGTCACGTGCATTCCATAAAGCCAACCACTTCATGGAGTAAGTTTTCAACTGATCTCCCTGCGATGTACGCATTTTGAGAGTTGCTCAGAGTGTGAGGACTTAAAGATGGTCTTACAAACATATCAATTAATCTCTTCTAACCCTTGAACGGAAAGGGTGAAATCTAATTGGTCTGTAGTCCTTTGGGGAGGCATGGACGAGCTTGCCCGCCTTAAGGATAACAAGTAAGGTGAATATCTTCGGCTATGCCGAAGCTCAGATGCCCTTCATCATTTGTAATAATGATTATAAACTTTTGGCTTCAAACATCCATTTTTTGTCAATAATTTTATTTTCTGAAATGTTTCGCTTATAGAACAGAAGCTTGTATACCTAATTTCGATCGACATGCAGATGAAGACCCCCAAAAAGGGAGAGTTTGTATGGAAGGTGGGAGAAGTATTCGTCCGATCTTGCTCATCTTACAACGTAAGCTTAAAGCTTATACAATTTCAGCTCGATATTTCTTAACATACGACTGTAATGGCGGGGGCAGTTAGGCGGACACCCCAAAAAAGGGAGAGTTTGTATGGGAGGTGGGAGTAGTTTTTGACCGATCTTAGAAAATAGCCTAAGCGGAGGCTAGAATCTTGCGTACAAAATGTCAGCTATATACCCCTTACACTACAGCTGTAATCGTAGAGACAGATCCCAAAATGAGGGAGTTTGTTTAGGATGTTTGAGTAGTTTTTGTCCATTCGGGCTCATCTTAGAACTTAACCTCCGATTGCATTCCAAATTTCAGCTCGATATCTCTTAAACTGCGGCTGCAATCGCGGGGACGGCCAGACGGTCACCTTTAAATCGACTCAGATTTCGATGCTGATCATTTATTGTCATACCTACCACGCCTTCTTATGGGCGTTACAAATGGAAGAACAAAATTAATATACCTTTCACACTGTTCACGCTCGTAGTGAAGGGTATGAAACCACCTTAACCTTCCACCATTTTTGTGGAACACAACATAGCATGATATAAGCTCTGAAGACCATCCTGACCAGACGATTTGCTCAAAAGTGTTTATGGCCCTCTGCAACTTATCTTCATCCACCATATTATTAACAACATCCCAGTCTACATAGTTGATCGACATGGGTGGTTTATACCACCGACCGCATTATCTACATCCAAACAGCTCGGAAAGTGTATGTATACACACAGCTCAAGTTTTACGGTGCTGGACTTGGTCCATGACCCATCTGTCCTTTGAATAAAGCCGAATCCCTTCGGATCCTTAGACAGAACCCTTCTGAATCGGGAAGCATATGTTGCAAGTTTATACATGGTAGTCGCAATATACATATGTATGTATGTCTGTATGTACAACATATGATTAATTTAAATTTTATACGTATTTCATATTAATCATACGCACATCGTTTTAGTAGTTTAGATTTATGGTTTAATAACACATTGCAACAGCGAATCTGGGAGTAGAGAAATATCAAATTAGGGATATTTATTTTAGCCCTCTAGGGGTTTTACTATACGGGCCGAGTACCTTCACCTTGACATGGAATTTCTTACCCCCAGACAATGACCAAGAAAATGTGAAATGAACAAAAAAAATAGCCACAAAATTAAGTCTTATTTAAAATTTCACTTTGCTACTACTTACTTACCAAACAGCTTCGACATTTTCAGATATCATTTCATACGTTTTCCTACAGTTTCGATAATTACTACTCCATGCATCAAAAATGTTTGCAATTTACAGTGAATCATATTTTATACGTCTCTTTCTGTGCCTAACCCCTTGTTTTAATCCTTTCCATTGTTAAGTTTTGTTTCCAGATATCTTTATTTAGTTTTTTTTTGTGTGCTCATACAAATAAAAGGAACCGAATAATTTTTACTACAGTTGTAAAAAAAAGCAATACCCATACATAAAATATGAACTTTTTGTGTATGCTTAGAATTATGGCCATGTCGTCCTTCCCACCCACTCACCCTAAGCATCGCGCTAACTGTTGACCTTTTATTTACTGAATTATTTTATGATACCATTATAATATATTTTTTTAGTATTCCTTTCCGCTTCTCTTTGCTCTTTGTTTGTAGTCCTTTGAAACTGGTGTTTGTTGGTGTTGATTTGGGTTTGATTTGATTGTGTTTGAAGTGAATTGATTTTGGTCTCGGGATGGCGTTGACATCGGCGCTGTTAAACAATGTTAAGATGTTGGGAGGTTCCTGCTTCCTGATGTGGGCAGAGATAAGTTCTTTAGGGATTATTTGTCATTTAAAATCCTCCAAGGAAGAAATATGATTTTAACGAGTCAACAATCCTGATGACGTAAATTCCATTATTATGTAATGTAAATATTAAATTTCGCAATGGTACTGAATGCTGAAAGTATAAAATGAAAAACAAATTAAATGAAAGATATAAATAAAATATACATATTTTTAAAATTTTACTAATAAGTATTTGAATATCGTGGCAGATATTGTTATGCAACCATGACAAAGGCCACAGCGTTAGGTGTGCAATTTATTAGTTACATGCCCAGTAATTTACAACATCTAAATTACTTGATTAAAGTTATTGGGCCCATAACAATATTAGCCTGAATTTTAAAACAATTTTCAATTGAACTACTTCGCTTCACTTCCCTTTTATATTCCCTACTAATAGATGATCCGAAACACAACAGCAAAAAAACTGCAAATTAGAAATTTCCTTTACAACTTCTACATACCAAATTGAAGCACTCATAAATTTAAACCATTATTATAACATTTATGGCCACCAATAAACCCGAAAATCTTGAACACCCCAAAGGTCTGCCTTTTAGAAGCAAATATGTAGTAAAGTAAAAAATATATTTTCGAAAACATATAAATTACCAAATTGGTTACGTTAGAGAAACGAGAAGAAAATACACAACATGAAAACAATATGGAATTAAATTAAGAAAAAGGACTTAAAAAGCATCAACAATTTCAATCACGTTTTTTACTCAAATTTTTTCTTTCAATAAAAGGCTGACTTTCACCTTTGTTGCCTTTCAATGGTACAGAGTATAATGTTTTCTTGGCTTTCCCCAATTTTAGCTTTGCAAAAGAAACAACAATGCTGCATTTATAAATTTAACTAATGGTTAGAAAAATATAAAGAATTTATTTTTTGTTTTGTTGTATGCAAGCAAGAACGGATTGAAAATTGTGCAAACACCACTACTACACATTATATGAAATATCCAGTTTTTAAGGAAGAAAGAAATATATGAGCATTGCCTTGGCCATGATATTAAAAGTGTTCTGGGAGATTTTATTACTCAAATAAGAAGGTAAGATGCTAACTGACTCAGACTGGTTAGCATTGGCAAGAAACATAGTAGTTAGTGGAACAAGAATCCCGCTTTTGATCCTCTGATCGAAAGACAATAAACCATATTGATCACGTAGTAATCACTTCGACGACAGAGTAGATTCTCCACCGCCGAGCCAATACGAAATGACTTAAGTAAACAGCTCATAAACACGATTAAGCTAAAAAAATTGAATTGAAATTGATTGGAACACAATTGTCCATGTGTGCACTAAATATCGTGGGATCAGTTCTGGGGTCAGCTTTAGATCTGGTTAACCCTCGATCGATCAGATACATATTTACGCTACGGCAAAAAATACACATTGACACAAACTATTTTTTGCTAAGTTTGGTATACCCATGAATCTGATACGACTTTGGGCGATGACTCAAGAATGCTTCAGTGAAAATAGGCATAATCTGACAGAGCCATTTTCTACTAGCGAGCCTTTAGTCAAGGCGATAGTCTACCAATATAAATTTTTAAATTTGCACCTTACGACAAATCCTGGAAAAACTCAAACTTCCTTGGAAGAACCAAGTGGTAGGCGACGTGCCAACATTTGGTAGAACTACCTGGAGAACACACGCAGAAGACCGAAGCGTGTGAAATTCTTTCATACTTCAGGCCTCAAATTTAAGAACCATGTTCGTAAGTTGTAACGGGCCACTTAAGTAAGTAAGTAAGATTGTCTACCGTTGCTCGATGACTGCCGGATGTTACTACAGACTTTTCAAGCATTGAGAAATAGTCGGCAGGTCTGGGTCTGATGATAAATATGGACCACACAAGTTATTTGTTACAACGAACAAAGAGTCTCTGCGTAATCTTTGACACCTACATTTTGTCATTAAATCACTTGCTTAGCGCATGGCAGCAGCGGTTTTCGATCAGTCGGACAAAGTCATCTAACACTACACACAGCGTTCCAAACGAGTATCGTTGAAACAAATAACTGGATTTTGTTCTCACTTATCACCAGACCCATTCCTCCAATTGCTTCTCAGTGCATGAAAAGGCCGCGATAACAAACCTCAGTCCTCGGCCAATGATATATGTATATGTCATCGGCATACAGCAGCAGCATATGACTTTTTGTTGAAGATGTTACCAGTCTTGCTTAAGCAAGACCATTTCCTTTACAATTTTAAAGGGATCGCATGACATGCCAACATATTCCATATAAAAAATAGTTCAGTCAGATTTTTGCCTATTTTCACAGAAGACTTCGTGTCAGTCAGTGTCATCCCTCAAAGTCGTACTAGCTTCGCGTTGATACCAAACTCAGTCATGGCATCTAACAGTTTCTGTCGTATTGGACCGTCAAATGCAGTTTTATAATCAATAAACAGTTGGTAGGTGTCGGTCTGCATTTCTAGGGTATTCTCAAGAATTTGCCGTAGTGTGAATAACTGGTCGGTCGTAGTTTTACCATGTCTAAAGCCGCGTTGATAAGGGTCAATCAGTTTCGCCAGAATGAGCTTTAGTCTTTCACATAATACCTTAGACAGGACCTTGCATGCGATGGGTAAAAGGCTGATTCCTAGATAGTTGATAAACACACTTGGAACGCCTTTCTTAACCAGAGGGCATAGAATACATTCCCTAATGGAATTCGTGTTTATGAGCTGTTGAATGCACATTGTCAGCTTATCGCCGCCGGATTTTAAATGCTCTGCCGGCAGTTTATTGGCTACGGTAGCTTTATTATTTTTGTGCCGTGCTGATCTAACTATAGATTGGTGGTGGACAATCCGCTCCGTCGTCGATAATTCATGTGATTTCGTTGCTTATGCTGCCCTACATGTTTGCAGCACACTCTCTGTATCCGTGACCAGATTCCCGGCTCTCTTCTTACAGTTGGGGATCATTGTTCCAAAACTTTTGCTTCTTATCTTTTAGTAGAACTTTCGGACTTCATCTCTATCCCTCATTTTTTCGATATCCTGGCTCTCGCTATTCTTTCATAGACGCATTTTCCGAATGAGGAGGCATTTGATCTCCCTTTTATTCTCATTATATCGCTCCATCACCGCATGCGTTAGCATTGGATGCAGATTTGCTTACATGCAGCATCCATTTCCTCAGACATTAGGCGACATTTCTTATGGTACCTTATTTGAATGTAGTTTTTCATAACCCAGTAAGGTCGTACCATCATAGAATTCCCAATATTTTGCCACTGTTTGTCGGAACCTTTAGAATTAGAAGGATTTATTTGCAGTAATTGAGAGTTTTGTTTTCTGTAGGCATTGGCTATCTCGGATGTCTTTGTGTTTGGCCACAAGCGTTTTATCACTTCTTAATCACGTGCCTACCTTGAATGCGACTAGGTGGCGATCCGAGTCAATAGTTGCACCGCGCATCAGTCGCGCATCCATAAAGATTGAGACATGTCTTCCATCGATTACCACGTAATTATCCAGTTGCCTTGTGGATATCTTTTTTCGGGAATATGTTACCACTCACTACCATGTCTCTAGCCGATGCGAAACTAGCCAGACTAAATCTGTTATTAGAGGTTGTTGTGTGGTTGGATTGGTGAACCATGAGCATCTTCCCTTCCTATTTCAGCATTAATATCTCTTGAAACCGTTTAAAGTCATGGGCTGGACAGAGGTCATATATTCTTCCCAGGCGCTCATAAATGCATTTTTAAAGCCTCTTATTTATCTTCCGTCATATGTTCCTTTTCCTCGTGTTTTTTATAAAAAAAAACTCAATTTCCCTATACACCCCATTAATGATGTAAGATATAGCTTCTCGCGTTGTTGTGAGTTAGCACGCTTTCTATTTTTACGTTGACAACTAACGGCACCTACTTGTTTATCGGCGAATGCCAACGTCACTGTTTGAGAAGCTTTTACTAGCATGCCGATTGACTCGACATTATATTGCGACGTTGCTGTCGACAAAATTGAGGGGCCGGCAATGAAAGAATCATGCCACGGCTGTGTTTTTATAACTGGGACCGGCCGTGGCATAGTGGTTAGAACACGCGACTACCATGCGGGAGATCGCAGGTTCAAACCTGGCTCCAGTCATCTTAAAGAAAAAAAATAAATAAAATTTTCTTTCATTGTCGGCTCCCCTCGTATGTTGTTGACAGCGACTTCGCAGTATTAAGCGTCGATTCAATCGTCGTGTCTAGTAAGAGCTTCTCAAACAGTGACGTTCGCATTCGTCGATAAACAAGTAGGTGCCGTTAGTTGTGAATCTAAAAATAGAAAGCGTGTTAATTCACAACAACGCGAGAAGCTATCCCATACCTCATTCATGGGGTGCAAAGGGTAATTAAGTTTAAGTGTTTTTATAAAAGTTTTAAATTTAGGAAGTAGCTTATTATTCCAAAGCCACTTCTTAATGTATTTTTGTTGTTTTTGTTTGCTTCTGTAACTTATTTCCTAAGACGCGTTGTTCGTAGCAAGCCATTTATGTAGCGCCTTCTCACATTTGCTACCACTGAACGGACGTTTAGTGACATGGTCCGGGGAACACGGGATCTACCGGACGTTGTAAGCTGCTCTTAATTCCAGAGTTAAAAACGATCATTAAACTCAATTTAGAATATCTTCCATCCCAAGTAGATCCTTACTGATTCATAAAAAACGTGTTACCATAGACGCAGGTAAATAAAAACACAAACTTAATTTAATTTTTATGTTTGCTTAAATTATAAAACTCAGTGCTGAATAATAAGGATATAGGTTGAGGGTATATATTAGCCAGTTCACTTCACTAACATTTCAGTACTGGTTTCAAAGTCCATTATTTGTATGCCTCTTTCGGTGGGGGACGTTTTCGGCATGAATTTTCCAGACAATTTTTTCAACTTGCCTCTATAATGTCATTATGACGCTCTGGCCTTTAATCGTATTGAATTGTGTACTTTTATTATATTATTTAATTACAAATTTATTTTATTTGTATTTTTGTATTATTTTTTTATAATGAAGTACTTTCCTAAATTGAAATAAACAACAAAAAAAAAATTTCAATGATAATTATATCGTATAAATTAATTTATGTCGCAAGCTTAAGTAAGTTTCATTTTCTTTTCCAAAATAAAATAAAATTTTCTTGCTATTTTTTCAGTTAACATTTTCGAGCTTCAAAGCCAGGCTAATCTTTGGTTTCTTCGTCACATGTAAGTTGGCCTTCTTTTCATTTTTCTTGCGGTATTCGTAACCATCATCCGTTACCATTGTTCTTGACAATTTGTTAAACAAGTCCTGATTCGGCTTTTTAATAGCATCGGTCTAGCTATACCTGACATCTCGAATTAGATCTAATTCTGATTACGCCAGTTTAAATTAGTTTTTCAACTTAAATGTTTTTAACGAGTATGGTTATACGTTAAATTTTGAATCAGCGGAATTATCCCCAAGAAATAAATCAAGCTTGTAGTTGCTGCGTTTTCTTTTCTGTTCCTAACTACCAAAAAGTTATTTAAAAACGCTAAGCAACACCAAAAAAGTAACAGTATTTCCACTATATTCTTTTATTTTATCATACTCCCACGATTACGAAAATAGTTAATAATATCTTCTTATAATTCCTTGCCATTCCTTTAATCCGTTAACCAAACAAATCATAACCACCTCGTATAGGTATTGTGATAAAAATGAATAAAAAACAAGAACTTTCACAAAAGGTATAAAGTTTAATGTTAAAAAGCCTTTTGTACAACCGAGCACGTACAATTTTTGCTTTAACAATATTGCCTTTGAGAGTACGTTGGCATGTTGTTGTTGTTTTTTTCGTGTTATCCTGTTATTCCTGTTAATAGGGGACCAAGAAATTTTTAAAACGAATTAAGTTAAAGTAAAAAAAAAAACATTTTAAATAAAGGTTTAAAATAACAACAACTTTTTATTCTCCCCAATTTTTGTCTAAAAGTGTTCGACAACATTGAAATAGCCAAAAAAATAATCCAATAACAAATAGATGGAGGTTGTGTAAACAAATACCAGTAGTACTCACCTGCATATTGTTTAGTATTTTTGAAAACTCTGGACTGCCAATACTATCGACAAGTTTTGAAAATTGTTCACTCGACTCGAGTTTATCAAAGAATGTTGCCAGTATTAGATCCTGTGGCAACACATCCAATATACTATCAACTAAACCGTGTAAACCATTAAGTTGCTCTTTCACTGTTGTTGTTTCCATATCTATCGTTGTTGCAGATATCGTTATTGCTGCTTCTGGTCCCGCAGACGATTCGGATGATGATGCAAACGCTGATGGTGGTGGTGGCGCTGTTGGTTGGGTTTGAATTTCAATATTTGTTGTGGGTTCAGGATTAGTCGCTGTTTTCGGTAGCATTGTTTTGCTTTCTTGTTGTGCATATTCAATATCTAAGTAAAAGAGAGGGCATTTTTCGTTACAAATGTTTTATTAGTGACAATGCTTTATTTGTTTTATCGTATATCAAATATTTTGATTTTGTAATTTTTTGTTTTGAATTCTTTTCATTTTACCAATTTGTGGGAAAAAATTGGATGGAATTTCAAAAAGGGAAACGTATTTTCTGTTTTTTATTTGTATGTATCATCGCTCATTGATACCGGAATCCAATTTACCAAAGATAATTAACAGATAAGAGTAACTATGCATAGTTGTTGAATACTTTGGTTGCATTCATATAAATATTTGATGCTGGTTGACACTTCAATGTGGGGACGAAACATTTACTGGATGAGTTGGAATGAAAGCGAGGAAAAAAAATTTATTTCATATACATATTGGCCATTCATGTACATCAATTAATTATTACCTATACTGAAGACTAGTTTGACTACAAGCGAAGAACATTACCTTACACAGATAGTACTGAGGTGGCATCCCCTGGTCGAGGAATTGCTGCTTCGGGTCAATCAGGTATACAGAACTGGCTGGCGTCGAGCTCCTCGAATGATAACATATGTGAAAGGCTGAACGTCTACCTAGCTGAAATTGTCAATTTCTTCGCTGCGAGAAAAATAAACATTTCCGCCATCAAATCATCGACCACACTTTTCACTGCATAGACAGCGCAAGAAAAGGAGCAGCTCGATGTGATAGTCGATGGCATTACAATTCCTACCAACAATTACCCCAAGGAGCTTGGTGTCACATTTGACAGCCTCTTCAGATTCAATGCACACGCCCCAGCTATCTGCAATAACAAGGTCCTCAAGTCACTAGCCGGCAGCACTTGGTGAACCGACAAAGAAACCTTGTTGACCTCTTCTAAAGCGATATGTCGGTCTGTGGAAACTATGCAGCTCCAGTGAAGAACCTGCAGACATGTCAAAATGCCGTCTTGAAAACTGCTGCAGGGTGCTTCTTCTATGGACCAGCTACATGAGGAGACTAAGGTCATACTCGTGCGCCGACATTATTTTCTTCTGTCGGCAATTACCGGTCCAGCCATCCCAACCACTACCTTGTGTATATGCTTCCACCCCCGGCAGGTCAGGAAAGACCTTCATGATCTAGAACGAGAGGTCCAACGTTACCAGAGAGAGCCTCTAGATCAAGGAGCATTTCAGGCAGGCTTAAGGAATATTCACTAGGACGCAGACGTCGAAGTCGAAAAAAATTATCAGTGGCTTCGAAGGAAGAGGAATTTACGTGGCAGACAAGAGTTGTATTGGCTCAACTAAAATCTGGCTGGTATAGCCGCCTAAATTCGTACTGGGCAAAAATTGATGGCAATACGACGACTGTCTGTCCTGCTTGCAACCAGGGAAAATACGACACACTACACCTGATCAACTGCCCTGCCAAACCAACTCATCTTGTTCCCAGGTCCCTTTGGACCTACCCATGGAAGTAGTCACCTTACTTGGCCTGGAAACAAACACAGCAGGAAATACTACACAAGGCGAACCAAATTACACCTAATGGACAACAAGACACATGTATTGCTACAACAACAATAACATTACCTTACTAGTTTTTATACCCTCGCCCTACTGGTAGGAGGATATATATCATTTGATACGACCCAAAAGTGTAACACATAGAAGGAGTCACTTTAGACCCTAAGTTTCTTTGAACTAAATTCGATTCATGACTTTTAAAGTCGTTTGAGCCATGTCCGTCTGTCTGACTGGTTGTCCGCCTGGTACGCACGATAACTTTCGAAAGACGTAACCAAATGTTTTGAAATTTTGCACGGGTTTATATTTCGCCAATACTACTTACTGTATTGAAAATGGGCTATATGGCCATGTACCTTTCCGCCCACTTTAGAAATCCAGTAATAGTTTCAATACACCCAACGCGATCGTTCCCAAATTAAGTATTTAGTAAAAGTGTAACAGAATAAAGCTTTGGAGAAAAAACTGGAAGTCTAGCCACAGCCCCTTCTGGTACCTCCCATATAAATCAAGTACCGAACACTGTATTTAGTAAAGCAGGATAAAGTTTTGGAGAACAAATTATAAGTTGAGCCACGCCCCTTCTGGTAGCTCCCATACAAATGTATCTATCCGCCCACTATAGAGATAGAGTAATAATATCAATACACCCAAAGTGATCGTACTCAAATTATTTATTTAGTGAAGCTGTATTAGGATAAAGTTTTGGAGAAAAATTTTGGAAGTCTAGACATGCCACTTCCGGTACCCCTATACAAATGTTCCACTCCTCCCACTTTGGAGTAATAATATCAATACCCTCGACATGATCCTGCCAAAATTCGGTATTTTGTGAAGCTATAACAGGACAAAGTTTTGGAGAAAAAAACTGGAAGTCTAGCCGCGCCTTTTTTTGTACCTCCAATACAAATGTACCACTCCGCGCACTTTAGAAATCGAGAATAATATTAATATAATAAAAAATTTTATGTTTTTCTGAGAATGGGGGTATATATAAGTCGGGTTGCCCGACTGAAACTTTCTTACTCGTTATTTATAAAGATAGATATCAGAGTTGTCCTTTACAAATGATTAATTTTTATTTTGACTATAATAATTATATTACTTACACGTGGACTTAAACATATATAGTCACCGCCAACAGCGCAACTTTTTGATAATATTCCAATTTTATTTTTTATTTAACCTTTGCGTAGCTATTACGAGCAAACCCTCAGAAGGAAGTATCCAATTTGGTGCAGCCGTTTTTAAGTTGTAAGCATCCGAACAAACCACTGGTAATTTTTTTACTTTATATATAGATTAAATTTACATTAAAGTATTTTTCGTTCAAAATTATAAAACCTTATAATACACATCGTAGATTATTAATTTTTTGGTGGAACTTAAATTGATTGTCTAATTTTATATTCGGTAAAAGGACATTCGATTCGATGTTAATGCTAAAAAATTTGTGTTGAAATATTTGTATCAATTATTTTTGTATCATTTTATGTTAATACATTGAATTTGGGGAATGCATTGGACATTTGACATGGATGATATGGATTAAGAATACTCCGGAAATGAATGACCGGCCGTCATTCCCTTAAAGCGGAGTTCAATAGTGGATATATCCTGGTGAAATTAATGATTAAAATTTGGTATGATCGAGGGAGTAAATTTTAATTAACATATTAACTCACAAAACTCCAAAGCTAATAGTGTTTGACTATATCCTTATATTTACTGAATATTACTTTTAGCAGGCAGGACCCCTTAATAAAATCAGAAGACGTTTTAAAGAAGACAAGAATAAATATTGTTATCTGCGATAAGATGTTGTTATTAGGACCGGTAGAAATATTATCCAAAAATTTGAATAATTAATTATCCATTTAAAAATACAACTCCTTTTAAACGCAAACTCGACCAGAAATTCTGTCAGCTTTCAGAAGGAGAAAAATATAAAAATTCTTCCAAATGCTGCTACGGCCGCCTTAAATATTTGTTTGCTATTAAAAACCCTAAAAACTGCTAGTGTAAAGTCATAGTACAAATGGAAATTAACGCTATACATTTTTTAGCTAGATCGGAAAAAACTAATCCTACCTTCTATAAAAACTCACCCTTTTTGGGGGTTAAAAGAGAAAGATTTATTTGACAGGTCGAAGTAGTTTTTTTTCTGATCTTCCTAATCGTAAAACTTAACCTTCGCTTAGAGGATAAAAGCTTGCATACCAAATTTCATTTTGATAGCTCGTTTACTGAGGTTGTAATCGCGGAAATCGTGGACGGAAGGGTATCTTTAAAACGACTTAGAATTCGACAATTATCGTTTATATATATGAAAATGAAAGAGCACACTGAATATACCATTCATTCCGTGAGCGCTCTTTATTCTAAACTTACTGATTTCCCACATGTATGCTTGTAATTTGTAAACCATTTCCCCTAACTAAAAACTCCGTCAGGCTTGTTATTATAATTCAAAAAATTGTTTTGTTTTTATCAATTCCCTATTAAGACCATTCATTCCCTATTATACCATTCATTCCGTGAGCGCTCTTTATTCTAAACTTACTGATTTCCCACATGTATGCTTGTAATTTGTAAACCATTTCCCCTAACTAAAAACTCCGTCAGGCTTGTTATTATAATTTAAAAAATTGTTTCGTTTTTATCAATTCCCTATTAAGATTGTTAGTATCCACTTTCCATTTTTCTATACACCTCTTCCCTCACTCACCTAATAATTCCGAGGCCACTTAAATGATTTCATTTATTTTCTTCGTAATTTACCTTATATTGTACTAACCATTTGTCTCATTTGTTGTCGTGGCATTTTTCGCCATGGATCCTTTCTCGGCCGCCGTGGTCGTTGGCGGTACTTTTGTCATGCTGGTGAGGGTTGTTACAAATTTGACTAAATCCAAACCGCTGCTATTTAAATATCGTAAAAATGCTGACATTTCCGGCACGGCAATTATATGATGCTTAAGCGCAATAAAGTCTCGACTAGACATGAATGCGTGGGCACGTTGAACTTCCGGGTCGTTGTGATAGTAGTGTGCCACAATGGCCTTAACCCGGTCGGCGGGTATTAGAGATAGAAAATCACTTAAATCGAGGGGAGCGACCACCATCGTTGCACCCGAGAGCTCTTCATTATTTTCCGGTTGTAAATCAATTTCATGCGGTGGCATTGCAACATCAGCATCAGGCTCTACATCGGTTGCGTCATCCCCCACATCGTCATCGATAGCATCCTGGGATGCTTTATCTGAATAAGTTGATGCGGACAACGACAACGACGACGACGACGATGATGATGTTGATGATGAGGCAAATGTTGTATGTGTTAATGAATCAGAGGAATTTTCATCTGATGTGCTGCTGCTGCCACTATTCAGACCATCGGCACTCAAATGATGATGAATTTCAAAATGTTTATGCCGATGATGTTGTTCACTTGGTCGCGGGGGCAGCTGGGCAACGTATTCGCGATGCGGCTGTTGCTGATGGTGGTTAATTGGTCGTTTGTCGAGAAAAATCAAATCATCAACATTTTCCGATGCTATGCTATCCGGTGATGTCTCCCACACACCCACATTGCCCTGGATCAATCCTTCGTTATGGCTTTCCATTGTCTGCAGTTTCCTCTCTACAGCGACTATAAATTCACTATCATCGTCAGTGGTGCCAAAGCTTTGATTGCTGTTACTGTCCACGTTAGCACGATTGTATGCGCTGTTGTCGGAGACAGAGCTAGGACTTGCATTGCTGTTGCCACTATTGTTGACTGTGTTGCTGCCACCCGGCCCCATTGCAGCATTATGTGGAAACATTGTAATAATTTGACAGCAACTCAATAACACAACACTAATTGCATAAAACAATTTTCGATTTTCCACCATTTTGATTTTAGTGATTTCAATTTCGATTATTTTCTGTTTTCTGTTACTTCTTTTCTTCCCTCACCCACTATGTGTTTTCAAATTCAATTCACTTTTCATATAAACTCTAAGTACAACACCAGTATTGTTTGTACAATTTTTTAAATAGGAATTATTAGTATGAACTTAATATTCTGGGTAACATTTCACAACGAGTACGTTAACGCCGATATCGTAAATTTTAAATTATTTATGAAGTAAATTGTCCGACCGACGTTAGATGCGTTTTGCTCAAAGTTTAAATTTGTACTAAACAATTTTGAGTGAACAATAAAATGTGGCGCAATAAAATGCGAATACTTGAAGTGATCAAGTTGAGGCACAAAGGTGATCACTATGATGAAAATGACCTAAGTCGTGTATGGGTTTGTTGAAGAAATATTGTTTACGTTTCACTGATTGAGACGACCAATGACATATACATTTCAATACAACTTTTTAGGTAAATCTATTGATCTTTAACTGAAACTTTGGATATGGTACTCGCTACATATGTAGGTATGTATGTAAAACGTATGGGTAATATTAATATTATGTGTATTTTATATTAATCATACGCACATTGTTCCAATTTTGGGGATATATGATTTGATAACACAGTGCGACAGCCAATCCTGGGGGGTGAGAAATTCCAAGTCAGGGTTTGGTGTTCTCTACAATTTTACTAAAGAATGAAATGAGGAATCATCGATCAAGAAAAGCAAAAATTGTAAAAGGTCATAAGAAAGTTTGGCCAGAGAACGCCAAACTGTTTGAAAGTTTTACTACAAATAATACCTTTAACCTGACTTTGAATTTATTATTTGCAGATTAATGCGACTGTTATTATTAAATGTCTAATATTTAGTTCATAAATTTTTTGCTGATGTGTTGAAATATTTTTCTGTAAATTCGGACTTATCATTTTTTGTAAAGCAATGAGTACATTTGCCTCCTATCACTACATATGGCCACTACAATGTTGTCTGGGGTGACAATAATAACAAAGATGTTTAAATTTGCGACGATGCTGACGAAAATGTCTGTTCTTAATTCAATTATCACAACTAAAGTTTTTTTGTTTGGTGGACAACAGTGTCTTGATAAAAGCTTTAGGCTCATGCCCCCAGAGTTTATGTGCGGCTCGGTCGTAACGTAAACTACGTAATCTCTTAATTAAAGCCTCACAAAGAATATGTGACAATAATGGGATATAATTGAATTACAGTTATCTATATGTAGATTCCACATATTACAAACGAAAGTGAAGCTTTTATGGGTTTTCTTGTAGGCAATAATTTTGATGTCCGGGAATAAATTACGTGGTCAAATAAACATTGATGTATGTTAGTAGACGGGGAATAATTAGATGTATTTAGACCTCCGCCTGCTATGCAAAATATTGTGACGGCATGATTTCGATTTGCTTATATTGATTCCAGAAATTATGTGCTGGAATAATGAAATTGTTATGAGCTCCGATCAATAAATCTGTAATTTTTTAACTTCCGTCGTAGTTTATTAAATTTTTCTGGTAAGGAATGTTCTTAATAGCTAATATTGAACTACATTTAATCTGATAACGCTTCCCTAACTTTAAAAAGTCTCTAAGGAACCTTTCTACATGATCATCACTTACTTAAAAAAAAAACTTCATTTCCTTTTACACCCCATTAATGAGGTTTGGGATAGCTTCTCGCGTTGTTGTGAATTAACACGCTTTATATTTAGATTCACAACAAATGGCACCTACTTTTTTATCGAAGAATGCGAACGTCACTGTTTGAGAAGCTTTTACTAGACATGCTGATTGACACGATACTTATACTGCGAAGTTGCTGTCGACAACATCGAGGGGGGCCGGAAATGAAAGATTTTTTTTTATCACTTACAATCTCTTATTTCACAAGAAAACACCAGATGTCAGTCCTGAAAATGAATTTTAAGCGTTATATATCTTTGATTTGGTCATGAAAAAATAAATTTGATACCCAGATGGTACTCAGCACTACATATATGAATGTACGGACAGAATATCAGAGGGCGAAGAGCGCACGAAATTTCACCTTAACGACTTGACCAATGTTGATAAAATTTTTGTGATAAAAAAGTGGGTCCGTTTATTTCTAAACATCTTTGTGCTGTCTATTGTATAATTTAAGATGGTGTAGTGGTATTAGAAGTGAAAGCAGCTATCCACGCAGACACTTATCTTCTCTAAAATCCACATAGTGAAAAGCGATTAAAATATGTAAGTGTACTAGTGTAAAATATCCACAAAAAATGGGCACTAAGTGATTACGTAGCATTCTACTCTATTACAAACAACTACTTTTTGTACCATTCAACTCGCGCATGAACGGTGTGAATGGTATATTCATTTTGCTCTACCATTTGTAACGCCCATAAGGCGGCGTGATAGGTACGATAATTTCTCCTAAGCGCAGGTTAAGCGGTAGTTAACTTCTGATATGCGTAAAATAGGTCAAAAGTTACTCCCACCTCCCAACCAAACTATCCTATTCGGGTCCCCGAGTGCAGCAATTTGGAATGCAAACTTCTATCCTCAAAGCGGAGGTTGAGTTTAAATTGCCCCTTTTGGGGAGTCTGTGTTGCGCTGTAATTTTAAAGGCAGCTTATACCTACTAAGCGGAGGTTAAGTTCTACAGCCATAGTTTAAGATAGAGGAGATTAATCCCTCAATCCGAGGTTAAATTTGAAGATTAACAAGATTGGACAAAAACCACCACCTCCCATACAAACATCGTCTTTTTGGGGTTGTCCGTCTGTCTGCCCCCGCGGTTACAGCAGTAGTTAAGGAGCTATCGATGCAAACTTCTGTTCTCTTAGCGAAACAATTCAAGATCAGTATTTGACTTTTCAGTAAAAAATTATGGGCAAAAATGGATGGCTTTTCACAAATTTGCAGATAGTGAGCGACGATCCCTGATGGTTAGGCTAGCCATCCGCCTTCAGGTCCTTTAATGGCTATTAAAACACTTAAAACGTAATTAGGACCATTATTTAAGGATATGCACCTGGAATGTCCAGACTCTCTGCAGTCAAGGTTCCACTATCCGAATGGCGGATGTCCTCAAACGCCGATTTGTGCTCAAGCCCCGACGAAAGATAAAGACGATAAGATAACAGATGCATTTACGAGCGCCTAGAGAGAACATACTTTCGCTGCCCTGGCCACGACATTAAAATCGTCCTGGGAGATTTTAGTGCAAAAATAGGAAGGACAGTTGTTCATGGTCTATCGATCGGTAAATTCAGCCTGCATACCTCAGATAAAGAGTTTACGCTGATTAGTTCCGCAACGAACATGGTAGTCAGTGGAATAAGATTTCAGCTCATGGTCATTTCGAAGTTGCAAAACCCAGAGAAAGTCACTGCCTAGTCCAACCAGCTCTCCCAACTACTACCGGACATCTCCTCTACTTCGGACGGTCCCGATACACAGAGACATCATATTGCGCATTCCATGGCAACCGCTGCAATAACCGAGCTTGGATAAGAAAAACGGCGCTCTGAATGCTGCTTACAGGGCAACGCTACAACCAATTGTAACTCGCGGTGTTAGGTGATAGGAGAACGGTAGAACGAGGATATAGAGCAAAACAGGGATGGAGGTGAAGCCCGAAAATTTAACCAAAAAGTAAAAGCAAAATGCTACGGTAATGAGTAAGGATGGAAATCTGGTTACAGATACGCTGAGTGTGCTGCATTTGTGGAGAGAACACTTCCAACATCTGTTGGTTTCGGAAGTCAGCGCACTTGAAGGTATCACGCCAATTGTTGACAACGGCTTAAATTGCCCTCCATTTAGTCAAACCGAGGTAAAAAGAGAAATATTGCGGCTGAAATGCCGACGGACTTACGGTAGATCTTTTCAAATCCGATGGCGAGAACCTGATAACGAGCATGCACCAGCTTTTACGCACGGTTTGGATTAACGATTGGAATTGAAGCGTATTACGTCTTGTGCAGAAGACATGTGATATAAGTGCGTGCTCCAACTACCGCGGGATCAGCAATTTACCCAATTTTAGATGAGACGGCAGTCCTTTCAGGTATACAGAAAGAATCAGCGAGAATGGGTCTAAAGGTGAACGGGGCAAAACGAAGTCATTAGTTTCAACAAACAAAAATCTACTCGTTTGGGACACTGCGTGAACGTTGACAACTATAATATCGGGGTGGTAGATAATTTTTTTAAGTTCGGCTATCAACAAAAGAAATAATGCCATCCTCAAAATCCGGAGAAGAATCTTGCTTGCTAATAAATGCTACCAGATACTGGTTCTACCTGTCTTGATGTATGGTTCCTGGGTTCTCAAACAAACGGATGAATCGGTTTTGGCAGTATTCGAGAGAAAAATCGTCCGTAAAATATATTGACCCATCATCGTTTACGAAGAGTATCGATATCGTAGGAATCATAAGTTGTATGAGCTGACATTGACGTGGTCAGTCGCACTAAGGTGCAGTGGTTACACGGGCTAGCTCATGTTGTATTCACCTTGAAAAGTCTTCGACAATAAACTCGCTAGACGGCCCAGATTATGTCGACCAAAACACCGTTGGGAAGACCAGGTTACTGAGAACCTTGTACAGCTTGGTGTTACTAACTGGAGAAGAAGCGCAGAAGATCGTCGCGCATATTATTTTATTGTACGTGCGGTAGAAAAAGGGGAGTTTGTATGAGAGGTAAACGGTACTTTTAGCCTTTTACATCAATTTTTTTTGTCAATAATTATTCACTTGA
The DNA here is from genome assembly GCA_964034835.1 of Muscina levida. Classification (NCBI taxonomy): domain Eukaryota; kingdom Metazoa; phylum Arthropoda; class Insecta; order Diptera; family Muscidae; genus Muscina; species Muscina levida. The sequence goes on along the minus strand of OZ035884.1, from coordinate 32,952,029 downwards.
ATGTCAAATACTGACCGCCAAAAAAGGGTGTTTTGTTTGAGAGGTAGAAATTCTTGTCCGAGTTTGCTCATCTTATAACTCAACCTTCACTAAGAGAATAGAAGCTTATATGCCAAATTTCAACTTGATACCTCTTAAACTACGTATGTAATCGCGGGGATGGACAGGCAGACAGAGTAACATCTTTAAATCGACTCAAATTCGATGCTGATCATTAATACACATTAATATATATAGTTAATACTAGCTGGCTCGGCAGACTTCGTCCTACCTCCAAGTTATTGTAAAAGATGTTAAGTACAGTTGAAATCTAATAACGATTGGTTAATTACTTTGACCTCTGAAATATTTAAATTTAAAGGTCGAGATTTTTCCGGACAAAATTTGTACTTTATATACCTAAACGAGTATTAGATATTATTGTAAGAATTGCTAAAATGGACTAGCAGTGTCGTCCATGATTTGATGAAAACTTACTTATTGATAGGCATATATTCTAAAACCAAATTTTTATGCCGATTGACTGACATATAACTTTCTGCGTTGGTGTACTGGGTGATTGTATCTTTAGGTGTTTGGTCTGAGCCATGATAGCACTTTGCCCCTTTTTTAACCTTTTTATCATGTACCAATTTTCAAAAATCCCTTCATTTGACTCAATAACCCTATAAACAGTTTGGTCTGGGTAATAGCAACAGTTTTTCCCATTTTCGGGTTAGTCCCCTTAAAGTTGGATATGCGAAAAACCACTTTATGAAGCTCTTTAATTTTATAGGAAGTGCGCCAATACAAATTTTCGCCATTCTACCTTAAGCCGTTTTGTGGTCTGGGTGACCATCTATAGTCCATTACCAACTCTCACTGACATTTTGGTACAAATCGGTTCAACCGTTTTCGCATTTAAATCAAAATGTTCATCCATTTTTTTCCACTTCAATAATTTTAATGTTTTAAAGATGTTTATATGTAATGTTATCACTGGTGACTAAATGACATTTCAAAAATTAAGTGTATAATAATCTAAACACCGGCAACTGAATAAAAACATACATCCAACATTTTCTCATGTTCAAAAATACATTTTAAGATTGAGTAAAATCGGACAATTGATACAAATTTTCGACATTATTCAACTCCAGCCAATGCAACAGCGGGTCCATTTATACAGAAAAAATTTCTCATAATAAAACAAATATACATTCCTAATTTCAGTCAAATTAATTAATTCGTTAAAATTTTCATTATAATTCCACCCTAGCGGCACTTACCGGGTCCATTTATACAGAAACTTTGTTCTCATGATCACTCAAATATACATACAAAATTTCAGTTAAATTGGTCCATTCATTCAAGTTTTGATTAAAAATCCACCCCAACGCCACCTACCGGTTCCATTTGTACATTCAATTTTTTCTGATGATCAAACAAATATACATTCTGAATTGGTCCATACAGTTAAATTGGTCCATTTGTTCAAATTTTGATATAAACCCAACCCAGCGCCACCTACCGGGCGCTGGTGGACCACCCTTAACATTTAGGGGGATGAAAAATAGATGACAGACCTACTCGATATGCTCACAAAATTTTATGAGGATCGGTCGAGCCGTTTCGGAGCAGTTCAATCACGCACCTCGTGACACGAGAATTTTATATATTAGATATAGTTATACCTACCACGCCTTCTTATGGGCGTTACAAATGGAATAACAAAATTAATATACCCTTCACTACGTTCGTGCGCGTGGTGAAGAGTATTAAAGCGATGTTTGTGGTTTATATTATATTTTTTACGAGATAAACAACTTTATCCGACAAAATAACTTTGGACACCGATTTCCTACGGTATGTAACTATACTAATGTTAAAGAATTTCCAATACTATACCTTTCCTGGTTTTGTTTTTTAATAATTACATCTTAAATAAACCTGCTCTGTTATTTATTTATGCACCACTTTCTTTCAATCGGGCTAATTGCAGCTAGTAGCCAGCTTAATCCCTGGCACCTCCTGCTGTTCTGCAATGCCGCTTATTCTTTACGACAAATATCTTAATTCCTCTATTTTCCGTACAGACAGTAAAATCTATGCACGAGCAGACAAACTACCCCGTAAACTCTTTGCCTATTTATAATTCTCCTACCAAAAGGGCCACATGTTGCAAAAACATTTTCTTTAATACCCCTCTGCGTGTAAAATTTTAAACTTTACACATTTTCTTAAGACCACAGAGTCATCAAAGTTTCTAACAAAATGTCTTGTGGCACCTAGAAATACAAACAAGCGTCGGCAACAAGGAGCGGATGGATGTTGATGGCAGCGATGGTATTAAGTCATAATTAACTGCGAAACTTGTAACCGCACACCCAGACACTGAAAAGGCTAAATCCTACTGGTGTTTAGTAGTAACACCTGAGTTCTGGGCACTGGCAGGGAACAATTTGTGCTGCAAAACCAAAGTTATGAACTTCAGCAGCAACAAAAGGAAATTCAAAGAAATACAGGAGGATACACGTATTCAAAGATGTTATGGTAACGATAGGAAATTGTTGTTTTTGTTGCTGTTTACCATAATTTATGATAATATTGAAATTTTGGGTTATTTTGAAAGAAAAGTAAAAAAAGAAAATATTTACATAGAGCTGGCACCTTTATGTAAAACATTATGCTAACATAGACAAAGTTTGGTGTAGTATCAATAAATTTGGTAGTGTTTCAGATTTAAATTTAGCAAATTTATATTGGCATTATTATGCTCAATATTGCAGGGGTAGTACGTGTAAAACTAGGCAAAGCAGTTATCTGATAGTGTTGAAGATAATCAAGGTCCTGTGATGGGTACACGCTCATAAAGTTACTATTATTTTCGTAATTGGTTAAAAATACCATGATCTTTAAGGAAGTCATAACCGAGATAATTAAGCTATGAATATCAAGATTACTGTTTGTATTCATGATTCCATAAGGTTCAGTATTAAGACCTCTTTATTTTAATATTACTGCCTTACTTCCAACATTGCTAATTCGTATTGCTAAGATAATAAAAGTCTACCCATTACTACTGCCCAAAACTGTAAGGATTCCTGAAATCATTACTTTAACATTCTTTTTATTAAAGAAATATCACACACACATTCATTGTACAGGTGCATAAACATGTCCTTACAATAATTGCAATATGTTTTTATTAAAAAAAGAGACACCGGAGTTAAAAGACTAACAAGTTTTACCATATGCACAACAACAACAGAAACTCGCCTCTAAAATACAAATCACTTCAGACAACATTAGTGTCATTTTAGTTCCCATTCAGCTTCCTTTTATTATGTGAGGCACAACCACCAGACCAGAACAACCCTTACGATAGTGTCGTCGCAAAGACAAGAAGAAAAAAAACTTCACTAATTTGTAATGAAAAACTTTTGTTATAAACATTACCGCAAAATTAGTGAAACTTCTGCTGTCATACTATTTTAGTTTTGTGTGTATTTTCACTTAAGATGTGACATAAATAATGTTTCCCTTAGCACTTTAAATGCGATGAAGAGCTTTGGTACCGACAAAAAAAAAACTATATGACACTGTGGGGGAAGTCTGGCATTTAGCAAAAGCAGTAGTTGTTAGTTTTTGAAAATACACTTGGTTCAATATAACTTCGTTGGATGGACCAAGTAAAAGAGCATTTGTCTAAACTTGAAGTGACAAACTATCTAAAGAGCGCAAAACAACCAAGCGCTTGGAATTATTTTCTACGTGCGGCTACTGATGGAGGCGTGGTATGTTTGATAATATATGTCAGTCCGTTTACCCCTCAATTACAGACGTAGTTTAAAAGCTATTGATCTGATATTTGTTATGCAACATTCTATCCTCTAAGCGGATGTTAGGTGCTAAGATGGGAACGTTCGGGCAGAAACTACTACCACCTACCATTAAAGTCCCCCTTTGGGTTTTAAAATTGATAAAAAAAAATAATTTAAAGAAAATTGGGTTATCACGATCTTAAGAGTCTAGAGTATTTATTAGGTTGATTCTTATTTGGCAAAAAAAAAATGTTTTTGGAATTTTTCATGGGCCAAGTTAAAATTTTATTAAGACGTACAAAAAAACTCTATGTGAATTTTTTTAATTTTTTTCTTAAAGGTTTAGGGGTCGCTAACGGGGTTCGAAATTCAAAATTTTACCGTCATCCTGAGGGATAAGCTGAATAACTCGAGTAAACCTTAACTGATCCTTTTGAAAATTTTTCAGTATTAATAATTTCCATAAGGAAGTAACGGAACTGTAAATGGGCAGAATTGCCCCACCCCTTCTGGTTCCTCCCATACAAAATTACCTATTTTTTGATAATTATTATTTCTCCCATAACTTTCAAACGGGCAGCTGGATGGCATTTAAACTTGGTCAGTTTAATAACCTTGTAATAACAGATAAACCCTCGGAAAATCAAAACCTTTGTCACACCCCTTCTGGTACCTCCCATACAAATGACCGAATTAACCCCCATATTTTTACCTACATATCTTTTTATTAAAAATACTGAATTCAATAAAATTTTGTGTGAGATGAACATGAGTGAATATGGACTATATCGGCCAACCCCTTCTGGTACCTCCCATACAAAATTACCTATTTTTAGACAAATTTTTTTTTACCAATAATTTCCAAACGGACAGCTGGATAGCATTTAAACTTGGTCAGTTTAATTACCTTTTAATAACAGATAAACACCCAGAAAATCAAAACCTTTTTCACACCCCTTCTGGTACCTCCCATACAAATGGCCGAAATAACCACCATATTTTACAAACATTTTTTGTAAGTATGCTGAATTCATTTATATTTTGCTATAGATATACGCTTATTGTAATTTTACTAATGCTTATCTTAAATAAAAATCTAGTTTAATGAATGTTATTAGATATTCAACATAGATAATGCAACGCTATTGTCTCGCCCCCCTCCACTAATTTGCAGTCCAACTTTGGAATTTTTACAGTACAGTTAATATGAAATGATTTATTTCAAATTTGTTCATCAGTTTTTGTTGTATTATTACTTAAAAAGGTACATTTCGAAAATAAAAATTAAATTAAACAGTTAAAAAATAATATTAAAATAAAAATTTAATATATTAATATTAAACATGCTCATTGCATGAAAAACTTAACATTAAAAAATATTGCCTTTAGAATTTATCTCAAGCTCAAGACCAGGGGTTTTGAAAGAAGTTAAAAGCAGAATGATATTCTCATAATGCCAGGCAGACTGTACAGCTGTTTCGGATTCAGCCACGAATCTATTCACGAAAATATAATTATAGACAACTGTATTACTGCTTACAATATTCTTTAAATTTGAAAATATTGTAAAATATTATTTACACATGGTAGATTTTTTTTGATCTGATTATTTTTTTTCTAAATTCTTTCACCAATAATAATAGGAAATACTTCTGTTCTCCATAATGTGTATGCAATTTATTGTATTCCTGCATCAAGGCCACTCCGTGTTTAGCAATATCATTAACAACCTTCAACCTAGACCGAACTAATTCTTTACTTAATTTAAAGTCTGCATCTTGCTCCCAATCTTCAACATTTTTTTTAGGAAACCCGATTTAATACCCGTTATGCTGAAAAATCTAAGAGTATTGTTGGATACAAAATGCTCAAGACTTTTGGAATGTAGTAGGTTTCCATCCACTGTAACTCGTTTTTCTGGATGATCTACTCCTTCTATTTTAAAGCATATACCATCTTCTTCTTAATTTCATGAGAAATGCAAATCCAACTAGCTCTTCCTAAAACTACCAGAGATGACCTAGAATTTTTTTAAGGCTATTGCCGCTGTCTCTTTATTAATTGTTCCATAAGACTTCAAGTCTTTTAATAACTGGAGGTCATTTCTTAAAGCAGAAGGTCCAGAAGTGGATTCAAACAAATATTTAAGGTAAATATTAATTATAAAAATGCAAACATCCTGTATTCCACATAATTCGCTTTCGTTCGTTGCTCTCTGAATAAATATATTTTTAAGGAATATATTGCCTTAGCCTTCCATCTAGCACGGTGAAGACCTGCTGGTGCTCTGAAGAATATTTGTGTTTTTGGAACATCCCGCAGAATATTATTGTCAGCTTAAGTAGCTCTTTGTATTCCTCTCGTGGCTGAAACTCTTTAAGCTGATTTTCGGAAAAACAAATAGCATTCGCAGAATTCTTTACTTGTCTTAATATGAGATCATCCGATATGCCAGGTTTAAAATTGGAATGATCAACTTTTGTCCAGGCATTTATAAACCTCTTAAAAAGTAATATTACAGGACCGGTTGATATTCCCGAAATACAATGCATAAATCATATTATATGACTTCTACGTTTAAAACTTTTAAGTTAACCTATGAAAAAAATCAAAATTTTCTGTCAAATAATTAGCATAAATATGTAAAACTATGAGGGTGAATTCGGTCATTTGTATGGGAGGTACCAGAAGGGGTGTGACAAAGGTTTCGATTTTTTGGGGGTTTATTTGTTATTACAAGGTAATTAAATTGACCAAGTTTAAATGCCATCCAGCTGTCCGTTTGGAAATTATTGGTAAAAAATAATTTGTTTAAAAATAGGTAATTTTGTATGGGAGGTACCAGTTGGCCGATATAGTCCATATTCACTCACGAGTCAAATTTTTGCATGTGTTCATCTCACACAAAATTTTATTTAATTCAGTGTTTTTAATAAAAAGATATGTAGGTATAAATATGGGGGTTAATTCGGTCATTTGTATGGGAGGTACCAGAAGGGGTGTGACAAAGGTTTTGATTTTCTGGGGGTTCATCTGTTATTGCAAGGTTATTAAACTGACCAAGTTTAAATGCCATCCAGCTGTCCGTTTGGAAATTATTGGTAAAAAATAATTTGTCTAAAAATAGGTAATTTTGTATGGGAGGTACCAGAAGGGGTTGGCCGATATAGTCCATATTCACTCACGAGTCAAATTTTTGCATGTTTTTATCTCACACAAAATTTTATTGAATTCAGTATTTTTAATAAAAAGATATGTAGGTAAAAATATGGGGGTTAATTCGGTCATTTGTATGGGAGGTACCAGAAGGGGTGTGACAAAGGTTTTGATTTTCCGAGGGTTTATCTGTTATTACAAGGTTATTAAACTGACCAAGTTTAAATGCCATCCAGCTGCCCGTTTGAAAGTTATGGGAGAAATAATAATTATCAAAAAATAGATAATTTTGTATGGGAGGTACCAGAAGGGGTGGGGCAATTCTGCCCATTTACAATTCCATAACTTCGTTATAGAAAATATTAATACTGAAAATTTTTCATAAGGATCAGTTAAGGTTTACTCGAGTTATTCTGCTTATCCCTCAGGATGACGGTAAAATTTTGAATTTTCGAACCCCGGTAGCGACCCCTAAACCTTTAAGAAAAAAATTAAAAAAATTCACATAGAGTTTTTTTGTACGTCTTAATAACATTTTAACTTGGCCCATGAAAAATTCCAAAAACATTTTTTAAGACTCACCCTAGTATTTATAGTTAACATTTTAAATAAGTGATAACTGTTTTTTGCATACCGAATTTCATATACTACTAAACATTTTCAATAAATGATAATTGTTTTTTGCATACCGAATTTCATGTACTGGTTCTACCTGTCTTGATGTACGGTTCAGAATCCTGGGTTATGACAGAAGCGGATGAATCGGTTCTGGCAGTATTCGAGAGAAAGAAACTCCGTAAAATATAAGGGCCCATTATCGTTAACGGAGAGTATCGGCGTCGTATGAATCATAAGCTGTACGAGCTGCACACTTACATTGACGTGTTTAGACGCATTAAGGCGCAGCGATTGCGTTGGCTAGGTCATGTTGTACGCATGGACGAAAATGCTCCAGCTCGAAAAGTCTTCGGCAATGAACTTGATAGACGGCGCAGAAGGGGGGCGACCAAAACTCTGTTGAAAATACCAGGTTACTGAGAACATTACGGAACTTGATGTGACTGACTGGAAAGGAAGCGCAGAAGATCGAGGCTATTTTTCTACGTTCGGTATATAATCCAATGGGATTGCAAAGAAGTATTTGAAGTCTTTTTCAGTGTTGTTCGAATTAATTAGCTCGTCTAATTCGCTATAGTGAAAAGGGTTCTTTGGAGGCTGTCTCTAAGGGTACTAACAAAATTTAACCTAACTACTTTTTGCCGAACTGTTTCAGTGAATTAAACCTTGCAATAAGCATGCTACTTGCCCAACAGCAGCTTTCGAAATTTGTTTGCCCTAAGGTCATTGTCAGTGAGTGTTTCCAGTGTTTTTAGAAGTAACGATGACAGGCTGATAGGTGTAAAATTTTTTGGTCCCTTATGTGAGGGATTTCCCGATTTGAAAATTATGACTACCTTAGTCTCCATTCACATAGTAGGGATATATGTATATTTAAGTCCATACTGCCGATATAGAGCTACTTGAGCCACGCAAGCAGCCATCGCTAGTTAAGGCATAACATAGGTCATTCTCGGCTCCCCGCAGAAAAAATTCCAAAGGGGTGAAATCGCAGCTTCGAGGCGGTCTACTTCATTGCGGCATGGGGGGTGTGGCATGACGCGCCATTTTGCTTAAACCAGAGGTCGTCCAAATAAATAAACAATCAGATAAAATGATTCTGTAACTCCCATGGGTGACCGATATTCATTCACTCTTTTTTTAAGACAAGTGTTTCCAATACTCCACAATCCGCACCAAACAGTAACTGCCTGTGAATGCATTGGCTTCTCGGCAATAACGTGCAGTTTTTTCGAGCCCCATATTCTGTGATTTTGTTTGTTAACGTGAAAAGATGATGATGAGAATGCACTTATACATTTTATTTTTTAATTTTGACACAAGTGATACCATACATATAACATAATTTTCAGGCGACCACATTGCAGAATCCGCTGAGGTTGTCAAATTTTTTTAACACTATATTGAACCAAGTGTATTTTCAAAAAGGTAGAAAAAAATTGGCAGTCCGATACGACAGAAATTGTTGGATGCTATGGCTGAGTTTGGTATCCCCGCAAAACTAATTCGACTCTGCGGGATGACACTGACTGACACGAAGTCTTCAGTGAAAATTGGCAAAAGTCTGTCAGAGCCATTTTCTACCAAGCGAGGCTTTAGACAAGGCGATAGTCTGTCCTGCGATCTCTTTAACATCGTAATGGAGATGGTCATGCGGAAAGCAGCAGTAAACAGGAATGGCACCATATTTAACAAAAGCCACATGTTGCTCGCGTATGCTGATGATATCGATATTATTGGACGTGGATTGCGAGATGTTACTGCGGCTTTTTCGAGCATTGAAAAGCAGTCGGCTGAAGTGGGTCTGGTGATAAACGAGGACAAAACCAAGTTATTTGTTTCAACGAACAAAGAGTCCACTCGTCTGGGACGCTGCGTGAACGTTGACAACTATAATTTTGAAGTGGTAGATGATTTTGTCTACCTTGGCTCCGCCATAAACAAAAATAATAATGTCAGCCTCGAAATCAAAAGACGAGTATTGATCGCAAACCGCTGCTACTATGCGCTAAGCAAGCGATTTAACGACAAAGCGCTCTCTCGAAAAACAAAGATCCAGCTCTACCAGACTCTGATCCTACCTGTCTTGCTCTACAGCGCAGAATCGTGGGTAATGACACAAGCGGATCAATCTATTCTGGGAGTCTTCGAGAGAAAAATACTCCGCAAAATATTTGGACCCATCATCGTGAACGGCGAGTACCGTCGTCGAATGAATCATGAGCTGTATGAGCTGTACAACGACATCGACGTTGTCAAGCGCGTTCAAATAGACCGAATGCGCTGGCTTGGACACGTTGTACAAATGGACGATAACGCTCCGGCTCGAAAAGTCTTCGGCAATAAACTCAATGGTCGGCGCAGGAGGGGGCGACCAAAACTCCGATGGATAGACCAGGTGACGGAAATGTTAAGTAAGCTTGGTATGACGAACTATCTACGGAGCGCAAAAGACCGAAGCGCTTGGAATGGTTTTCTACGTGCGGCTACTGATAGATGAACTTCTGTTGTTGCTGCTAGTAAAGAAGAAGAAGAAGAAAAAATTATCTATCACTTCAGAGTTATATTTCTCAACGTTCACACAGGGTCCCAAGCGAGTAGGATCTTTGTTCATTAAAACAAATAACTTGGTTTTGTCCTCGTTTATGAGCAGACATATCAGTCGACGACTTCTCAATGCTCGAAAATGCCGCAGTAACATCCCGCAGTCCATGGCCAATGATATCTATGTCAGACCTGTTTACTGCAGCCTTCCGCATGATCATCTCCATTACGATGTTAAAAAGAACGCATGACAGGCTATCTCCTTGTATTAAACCTCACTTGGTAGAAAATAGCTCAGCCACATTTTTGTCAATTTTCACTAAAGACTTCTTGTCAGTCAGTGTCATTCCGGAAAGTCTTATTAGCTTCGAAGGAACAACTGACTTAGATTTTAGATTCAATAATTTCTGTCGTATTGAACTGTCGAATGCAGTTTTGTAATCGATAAAACAATTGTAGTTGCAGATTTTCATTTCTTGGGTCTTCTCCAGGATTTGTCGCAGTGTGAATATCTGGTCGGTCGTGGATTTACCTTGTCTAAAGCCGCACTAATAACTTCCAATTAGGTTCACCAGAATTGGCTTTAGTCTTTCCCATAACATACTAGACAGAACCTTGTATACAATGGGTAAAAGGCTAATCCCGCAACAGGTTCACACACATCGCCTTCCTTAAACCATTGAACACTCAGATTCCAGTCATCAGGCTTGCATTCCTGAAACCAAATCGTGTTTATGAGCTGGTGCATGCATGTTGCCAGCTCATCGGCGCCGGCTTTAAAAAGCTCTGCCAGCAGTCCATTGGCTCCCGCAGCTTTATTATTTTTCAGCTGTGCAATTGCCGTGCTGATCCCGTTTTGGCTCGGTGGTGAACAATTTGCTCCGTCGTCAATGATGGTCGCGATTTCGTCACTTATGCTGCCTTCGGGAAAGAGTTTAGATCGAAAGTGTGGCCTCCATATTTGCAGCACACTCTGAGTGGCTGTGACCAAATTTCCGTCTCTGTCCGTATAGGTGGGGATCCCTGTCCCGAAACCTTTGCTTTTTACCTTTTGGTAGAACTTTGGGTATCACCTCTATCTCTGGAATTTTCGATATCCTGGCTCTCTCCCTTCTTCCATAGACGATTTTTCAGCCTGAAGAGGCATGTCATCTCCCTCCAGCTCTCATTATAACGCTCCCCCACAGCACGCTTTGACATTGGCTGCAGTTTTTCGCAATTTGCAGCATCATTTTCTTTAGAGATTGCGCGACATTTCTTATAGTACCAGGGCTTGTCTACAGTGTTTTTGATAACCCATTAGGTCGTTGCGGCAGTGGTCATAGAATTCGTAATATTGGTTGCAGTAGGCATTGGCTGTCTGGGTGGCATGTAGCTTCATGATGTCTAGATTCCTTTCCATCTGGTTATGAGCGTTTTACGACTACTGAATACCGTGCGTACCTTGGATGCAACTAGGTGGTCTTCTAGCTATTACCTGTTGCTATTTTGTTTGTGGCTCAATAGTAACATACGGTGTATAGGTTTCGACGAGTACTATAATTGTCCTATAGATGTCGCTGACGTACGATATCATCTTGTAATGATAACCTCATTTAGAGCAGTCTCTACCCCTCAAATGTAAAAAAAATTTTTTCGCAGGATTAAAGCTTTTTAAAAACCAAGACCATTTTGCTTTGGAAGTATACATTTTTATAAAAAAAATTCCGTCAGCGCTATAAAGTATGCAATAATTTGCGATAATAATGCAAACAACATGAACAAAATTTGTGTTGATGGTGTAAATATATCTTTGTCGTACGTCAGCGACATCTATAGGAAAATGTAGTACTCCTCGAGACCTATACACCGATGTCGTGTATCTTACGATTGAGCCACAAACAAAAAAGCAGCGATAAAAAAACGATTTTGTCTGTTTTTCGGGGAGTGGGGGAGGAAAAAAAATTATTTTTTTTTGAATTTGTTTCGAGGTGCCCTCTACATTGGATTTTTTTTTTCGTGACCGGGTCTAATGTATACTATAATACCTAACACGCCTCCTTATGGGCCGTGCGATAGGAAGAACAATTGAATGTAACCTTCGGTCTGACGGTAAGAAGACGTGTCTATCATGCAGGAGGTCTATGTTTCGGTACCTATAGCCTCAATGTGTCGACAACAACTTCGCAGTAAATAAAAGCGTGTTAATTCACTATAATGCGAGAAACTATTCCAAACTTGATTCATAAAATGCATAGGAAAATAAGATTTTTTCAAAGTCGGTAAAATATTAATTTTTAGTAACACAAAATTCGTTTGAAATTTTCGCATCTTTAAATTTAGAGTTCACTAACTACGTGATGCATTAGAAGACGACCCTGAAAGAATATATTTTTGTTTTTGTAGTTAATGGGAAGATACTCCCTTTTTGGATTTGATGAGCTTTTAATCCACTCGCTGTGGCTTTCTTATACCAGTAATAAATCATAAGAGCAAATAAATCACACAAGAGGCAACATTTTCAATTGGCATAATTTGACATGCGATACTCTCTTTTAAAGATATCTTTACACACACATACACACCGTACACAATGTTGTCTGTGCAGAGGCGGAAATTTTAGGGCCTTCGCTTAATAAGGGATAAGAGCTGTTGCGTTAATCGCAGGATATTTTATATTCAGATTTTATACACATATATTAAAGATTAACTTGATTGAAAGCTTTTTCTAAGAATAAAAAAGTAATGGTGATTACCTAGAATAGAGCACCTGACAAGATCATTGGGAGTACGAAAATCTAAGAAAATCAATTAGATTCAACAAGACAAGTATTTAAGTGTTAAATATAATGAGAAATTAGTATATGTCCTGTAGGACTTTTTAGGGAACTGGCCGTGGCATGATGGTTAGATCACTCAACTACCTTGCGGGAGTTCGATTCATGTCTCCAGTCATTGTTCTTTCATTGCTTGTCCCCTCAATGTTGTCGGCATTAACTTCAAAGTATAATGTCGAGTCAATCGGCATGTATAGTAAAAGCTTTCCAAAGAATAACGTTCGCATTCGTCGATAAACAAGTAGGTGCCGTTAGTTGTTAATCTAAAAGTAGAAAGCGTGTTAAATCACTACAGAGCGAAATTAAGTTTTTTAAGTACATAATTAGAAGTTTTAGGACAAATTGCGTGTCCATATGTCTTACCTGTTTCAAAACTTTTGTAATATTATGAGAATTGAAACGATCTACAGATCGTCCCCCATCAATATGTAGTGTGTATTCCGTGAACTTTTTTATACCATCACCCTTAGGGATGAGGGTATATATCATTTGATACGACCCAAAAGTGTAACACATAGAAGGAGTCACTTCAGACCCTAGGTTTCTTTGAACCAAATTCGATTCATGACTTTTTAAGTCGTTTGAGCCATGTCCGTCTGTCTGTCTGTCTGTCTGTCTGTCTGGTGGCTGTCCGGCTGGTTCGCACGATAACTTTCGAAAGACGCAACCAAATGTTTTGACATTTTGCACGAGTTATTATTTTCTCAAAACTACTTACGGTGTTGCAAATGGGCTACGTGGCCCCGCCCCTTCTGGTACCTCCCATACAAATACATCATTCCGCCCACTTTAGAAATCGAGTAATAAAATCTAGACACCATACGGGATAGACCCCAAATTCTGTATATGTAAAGCTATAACAGGATAAAGTTTTGGAAAAAATTTTGAAAGCCTAGCCACGCCCCTTTTGGTACCTCCCATACAAACCTACCTTTCCGCCCACTATGGAGATGGAGAAATAATATCAATAAATCAAACGTGATCGTACCCAAATTCTATTTTTAGTAAAGCAATAACGGTATATAGTTTTAGAGAAAAAATTGGATGTCTATCCACGCCCCATCTGGTACCTCCCATACACATCTGGTACCGCCCACTTTAGAAATCGATTAATATTATTAAAAGACCTAATGCGATCGTGCCCAAATTCCGTATTTTGTTATATTATAACAGGACAAAGTTTTGGAGAAAACTTTGGAAGTCTAGACACGCCCCTTATGGTACCTCCCATACAAATGTACCTTTCCGCCCACTTATGGGATGTAGTAATAATATCAGTACACCCAAAGCAATCGTGCCCAAATTCTGTATTTAGTAAAGCAATAACGGTATATAGTTTTAGAGAAAAAAATTGGATGTCTATCCACGCCCCATCTGGTACCTCCCATACACATCTGGTACCGCCCACTTTAGAAATCGATTAATATTATTAAAAGACCTAATGCGATCGTGCCCAAATTCCGTATTTTGTTATATTATAACAGGACAAAGTTTTGGAGAAAACTTTGGAAGTCTAGACACGCCCCTTATGGTACCTCCCATACAAATGTACCTTTCCGCCCACTTATGGGATGTAGTAATAATATCAGTACACCCAAAGCAATCGTGCCCAAATTCTGTATTTAGTAAAGCTATAACAGGATAAAGTTTTGGAGAAAATATCTGGAAGTCTAGACACGCCCCTTATGGTACCTCCCATACAAATGTACCTTTTCACCCACTTTAGGGATGTAGTAATAATATCAATACACCCAACGCAATCGTTCCCAAATTCTGTATTTAGTAAAGCTATAACAGGATAAAGTTATGCAGAATAAATCTGGAAGCCTAGACACACCCCTTCTCGTACCTCCCATACAAATGTACCACTGTGTAAGTCGGGTTGCCCGACTGAAACTTTCTAACTGGTTTGAATTACAAATCGGTTAATTTCAATAACTCAAGACTAAAACAATATCTTATAGTGGGTGATGGTATTTATCAGTCAGTTTATCTGACTGAAATTTCTGTACTGGTTTTTATAGATCTTGTCTCACCAAGTGATAAGAAATAAATTAAGATGGATTGTGGCTAAAAGGCCCACAAAATCATTTAGATGGCACGATGGAATCCTGCATTCTTCCCTCCGTTGAATTGAATAATCTGATGTATACATGTATATATGCGTAGGTATGTGTGTGTTTGCTTGTGCAGTAAACCAAATGGTGCTGATACAAATGCTGCTGCCAATCATGATAATTATCCCAGAGATGATACTGGCGACGACGATGATGACGATGATGATAGTAATAATGTCTATAATTCTTACGCTGATGCTGATTATAACACTAATAATAATTATGATAATGGCATGAAAATTGACATTATTATTGTCATGTTTATCCATCTAAATACACCACAGATTCGAATGAGATACAGCGGAATGCATGGGCGCTCTGTGTATTCCTTTTGTATGTGCTCCAATATATATAGAAAATGTTACGAACACGCTTGTTGAGCCGTACAGATTGTGCTGAATTGCAGATGTGTGTGTGTGGCTGCATCATAATGTATACACACACCCACGCTTTCAGACACACAATACACCCATAACTTTGAAATATGTCATTTTTATGGTAGAATAATAGCGTATGGCTATTCGGGCAAGTCACACTGGAATGGAGAGATTATTGATATTTGGACATGAGAACATTTCGAATGTGTATTTGGTTCCAATAGGCGGTCTGTTAAAGAGCATTTGAGGAACTCTCCGAGGAAGGATTCAGAAAAGAAACCTATTAAATAGCATTTTAGGAAAGTTTCGAAAAAGGATTCAGAAAATAAAACTATTAAAGAGCATTCTAAGAGCGCTCGGAAGGAGGAGTCAGAAAATAATCCTACTAAAAAACATTCTAGGAGCGCTCCGGAAAATGATTTTTATGTCAGTGTAAAAGGAGTCTTAAAGATCAATAAAAAATTCTTAAACACTCCTAATAAAAAGCATATTGAATGTTTTCTGAACAACAGAAATACAAAAAGTTTGCTTTGCTACTTGTGTTACTATGCTCAAATAAGAATCTTTTCTGACATAAAATAAATGCTTTTTCGGAGCTCAAACAAACAGTTTTTTTAGAGCTCAAAAAAGACTCCTTTCCGACATAAACTAAGCGCCATTTATTAAGACCATAAAATAAGTCTTTTTCACTTGGTTTTCGGAACGAAAATGTTTTTTTTTAGCAAAAAGCTCTGAGAATGGAGTCAAAAAGAGTTCTTTTCGTACACATAAGGTTTGCTGGGTAATATCTTTATATATAAAATTCTACCGTACGTGTGTTGTGACTGAACTCCTCCTAAACGGCTGGACCGATTTGCATAAATTTTTTTGTATGCGTTTGGGTGGCGCCCCGGATGGTTTAGATTTACAATTCGGTCCAATTGGAAAAAGGGGCGTGGCACCGCCCATACAACTTGAAAATCAAAAGGGCTGTATCTCATGAACTGTCAGAGGTATGAAGATGAGATTTGGTATATATGTTGTTGAAGCAGTATTAATTGCAGCCAAGGTAGAAGTGGGCGGTGCCACGCCCCCTTTTCAAAAATCGCTCTGACGGCTTTTCTAATAGACCGATTGATACGAAAATTTTACCAAGTGGTACTGTTGACCTGTTGATAGTCCCTGGCTATAATAGGCTGTGATTGGATAAAGGGGCGTGGCACCGCCAATACAACTTGAAAATCAAAAGGGCTGTATCTCATGAACTATCAGAGGTTGAAGATGAGATTTGGTATATATGTTGTTGGAGCAGTATTAATTACAACCAGGCTGGAAGTGGGTGGTGCCACGCCCCTTTTTCAAAAATCGCTCTAACAGCTTTTCTAATAGACCGATTGATACGAAAATTGTACCAATTGGTACTGTTGACCTGTTGATAGTTCCTGGCTATAATTGGTTGTGATTGGATAAAGGGGTGTGGCACCGCCCATATAACTTGAAAATCAAAAGGGCTATATCTCATGAACTATCAGAGGTATATATATAAGATTTGTTACAGTATAAATTACTGCAAGGGTGGAAGTGGGCTGTGCCACATCCCAGTTATAACTGCCATAGTAATAGTTTGATCGTCCTCTAAATTCCATATTATATTGCAGTTCGCCTAGAGATAGGTAGAGTTTTTTTTTGTTTTTAAATAAGCAAAAACCGAAAACTTCATATATATTTTTTGAAACCTTCTGCGGAAAACTGTGAAAAATAAGTTATGGCCTTTGAAAGTTGGCAAGCAGAAATTAAGTTTTTTAAAATCCTTGAATTTTTGCCTTTGGCGGAAGTCCAATATGTAGGGCGGGATCTCAAACAGCATCAGAAATATACTATTCTCTTCGTTTCCAAACATCTGAATGGTAGGTCAAAATTGGAGCCGGAGCACATGGGGTCAAAATAAGGGCCTCTTGGATTCTATGATGACCCTCTAAGTGCGGGTGTTGTTTCTTAGTGAAATTTTCGTAGGTTCCGATTTTGGTATACGATTAAATTGATCCGTCCTAATGAACAGGCTATTTGGAACTAAAAAAATAAAAAGTGCCGAGGCGCTGCAAGCGTCAAGCGTTTGGTGACCGAATTATCTTAAAAAATGGTAACACGAGTTCAATGCAAATACAGTATTCGGAAATATTCTTGATTCGTGGGCGAAGAAGACATGGCGAAAGAGGTTTTTATGGCTAAAGGCATAAATCTTCAAACGAAATTTTTATTTGAGGTCATTAGGCGGAGAAGACATGCCAAAAATGTTTTTTACGCCCAAAGAGATAGTTAGTATACAGAAGATACCCGCTACTACAGAAAAAATAAAAATTGAATTTTGAACTTTAGCAGAATGTCCGATTTGAGAAATAAGTGGTTTTTCGCCCTACATACAGATATGATAGATATGACTTTGCTGATGAACATTTTACAATCGTCATAGAGCCTACGATATTAAGCATTTAAAACAATAAATCTTAATTGGTTAACTTCCATGTTAAGGATTTACTTGAAATTAGTTACATAAGTTAATAAACTCAACATATTATTGTCGAGCTTAAGTACCATTTTCAAAGTACATACTTTGTAGACCTACAAATATATTAATTAGCGTTTATATAGCATTTAGGATGGCAAGAAATCTGAAATGTATTACAAGTTAATATGCAATAGCGAAGCATTGCCGGGCCCACTAGTTGAATATAAAAAACTTAATATCTCCCACAAACTGGACAAAAAAGTAAACGTACTGCAATTTGTGCACACTTTTCACTGTGCACGCAAGTCAATAATTCATTTACACGTAAAATATACATATGTCTACTGGGGCAGTAGCACCCACCTCTTCCTGTACTATCTGTGCGTCCATTAAATCATTCAATTCAATGGTCCACACCAAAAACAATTGCTTACGGTGTGTTACGTTACGTTGTATCCGATAAGATTGTCTGTGTGTGTGTGTCTGCGTTACAATCGCTTGTACGACTAAGCGAAATGGAGACAGCCCACAATATTGATGTAATCATTGCGGAAATGTGTCAAGTGATCTTAACGGCTTTGATGGCACATCACACATTTCCTCCTTAAATGTAAGGCAAACAAACAAACAAACAAACACATGACACAATGTGAAGTGACATCGTGTCAGATATAAATACGAGACAATGAACGCATTAAATTCACATTTTGCTTTAATGACTGGACTTGGCTGCACACATTTAACTACGACATTTACGAAATCATATGTCCGTCTGTTGGCATTTAAAATATATACATATAACATATATATAGATGTTATTATGATTAAAGTTGTATATGTATAGGAGTGTATACAGCGTTTGTGAGATGCCTTATAAATTTTGTATAAAAGATTTTGGACCCTGAGGGGAGCACATGTGTATTGTTGTCTGCATTTTCATCTTAATTTTATGATTTATTAAATGTATTACTTCTACCTTTACACTCACATTAATACTGATGTAGAGATGAAGATCTATGTATGTACGAGATATCTTGTGTGATGCATGTGTGTATGTGTTATTACATACGAGTATCAGTAATTTTTTTTATAAGAAATTATATTTTATCTTTTTTCAAAAAGTTTATTGCTCTTCGCATGTGACAATTTTATTGTTATAGCCCTAAGGTCATATCATAATTTGTTGTATATTTCAAATAATATCTAGTGCCATTAGTTATTGGATGGGTCTTTTATTTTACTGTATGGAAATTTGATGCTTTCTTAATTAAAAGGGTTATCATTAAAGTGAAGAAGATGAGATGTTGGCGCATATATTTAAAGTGTACGTACACTTCTGCGACTGGTAATTTTTTTTATAATAGAAAGGACTATTATATAAATGCGCAACTTTAAAATATATAAAACATGTACATTAGAGTGGGTCAATTTGTATGGAGTAAACAAAATGCACCAAGCGGTTATACATTGAATTCTATGAATATTTGCTCAAGAAACCATTAGTCTCAAAATAATCGAGCCCCCGGTTTTCAACGAGAACGAAAGAAAAAAATTCACAACAAGCCCCGCAATCGTTCCTAGAGGGTTAAATGTATGACCCACCCCCAGTCATTATTCCCTCCTAACATTTTTCCCAAAAATACCTGCCCCCCATCTTCACCACCCATGGGGGCCTCCATACAAAACGAAGCGTTTATAAAATTTACTCTCAGCGCTCTAACTGTTACAAAAGTGCCCCTATAGAAGTCAAATATATGATCGGCCCCCAATATTTTCGCAACCCAACAGTTTTTCAAAACATATCTACCTTCTATCTTCAATCCTTACGGTGGTCCCCATACAATTTTGTATAACCTTCACCAGGTGCTTACAGTATTGCAAATGGTCTACATGGCCACGCCACTTTTGGTACCTTCAATACAAATACATCATTCCGCCCACTTTTGAAATCATGTAATAATATCAATACACCCAACGGGATCTTATCCAAATTCTGTATTTAGTAAAGGTATAACAGGAATAGGTTTGGAGAAAAATCGGAAGGCTCCCATACAAATGTACCACTCCGCCCACTTTAGAAATCGTACCGAAATTCTGTATTTAGTAAAGGTATAAAAGGATAAAGTTTTTGAGAAAATATCTGGAACTCTAGACACGCTCTTTCTAGTGCATCCGATACAAATATATATACCACTGTAGAAATCGAGAAATAATATTAAAATACTACAAAATTTTATGTTTTATTGAGGGTGAGGTTATATGTAAGTCGGGTTTTCTGACTGAAAATTTCTTTCTGGGTTGCTTTTATTTTTAATATTTCAAGTGGGCGTGGCCCCGTCCATTGGACATTTCTTCGAAAACGCGATATCTGGAAAGCTGTTTCACCAATCGCCTTGAAATTTTATGTGGTTACATTTGGAAACAAAATTCGTGATCCAACAGGAAAATGAGCGGGGTCGGATCAGTTACCAAAATGTTACAAAGTGGTACTCATGACCTGTTGATAGTCCCTGGCTATACGTGGTTGTGATCGAATAAAAAGGCGTGGCATTGCCCATACAACTTAGAAATTAACTATCAGAGGTAGGAACTAACTATCATATGTTTTTGGTGTGGTATGAGTTAAAGCCAGGGTGAAAGTGGACGATGCCACGCCCCCTTTTAACAAATCGATCAAACGGCTTTTCTAATAAACCGATTGTTCTTAAATTTCACAAGGTGGTGCTGATGATCTGCAGATAGTCCTTGGCTGTACTTAGTTGTGATTGGATAAAGTGGCGTGGCACCGCCCCTTTCCAAAAATCACGCTTATGGCTTTTCTAATAGACTTATTGTTACCAAAATGTTACAAAGTGGTACTCATGACCTGTTGATAGTCCCTGGCTATACGTGGTTGTGATTGAATAAATAGGCGTGGCATCGCCCATACAACTTAGAAATTAACTTTTAGAGGTAGGAACTAACACTGAATTTGACCAAAAATATCAAACAATAAAAAAAAAATTTTCTGATCTTTAGCCGAATTTGATGTATGATACGATACACTAACGTAAATTGATATGGTAGGAACTAACTATCATATGTTTTTAGTGCGGTATGAGTTAAAGCCAGGGTGAAAGTGGACGGTGCCACGCCCCCTTTTCAAAGATCGTTCAGGCAGCTTCTCTAGTAGACCGACTGTTACGATAGTCCCTGGTTATACTTGGTTTTGATTGGAAAAAGGTGCGTGGCACCACCCATACAACTTGATATGTAAAATAGTTATATCTCATGAACTATCAGAGGTATGAGTTTGGTTAGTTAGTAAAGTATGAATAACAGACACGGAAAATGGAAGTAGGCGGTGTCACGCCACCTTTTCAAAAATCACTCTAACAGTCTTTCTAATAGACTTATTGTTACGAAAATGTTACAAAGTAATACTGATAATCTTTTGATAGTCACTGGATATATTTGGTTGTGATTGGATAAGGAGGCGTGGCACGGCACATACATCTTAAATATGAACTATTGGAGGTAAGAGGATGAGATTTGGTATACATGTTGTTGGTGCGGAATGAATTACAGCCTGGGCGGAAGTGGAAGGTGCCACTCCCCCTTTTAAAAAATCGCTCTAACGGCTTTTCTAATAGACTTATTGTTACGAAGTGGTACTGATGACCTGCTGGTAATCCTTGTCTATACCTGGTTATGATCGAAAAAAGGGTCGTAAAGCCGTCCATATGACTTGAAATTTTAAAAGGCTAACGAAGATAATTGAAGATGAGATTTGGTTTATATGTAGTTGGTACAGTATGAATTACAGCTTTTACAGTTGCCCTAGATATATAAACAGACAATTTGAAACGAAGTTGGCAAAAAGTGCCGAGGCGCTGCCCCCGCACTTTGATGTTTGAATATTAAACTGTATCAAACAATTGTCCATACGCCAGGCAGTTCAGGACTTAACGAAGCAGCCGCGACTAAAATAGTCATACGTGTTGAATTAAATTTACAGGACAGCGAATCGGTGATAAATTCTATAAATAGAAAATTTAAGCATTGTTCATTGGAATTGGACTGGGGACACAATTTAAATTATCATAGTATGTCAGAGGTAGCATTACCCAACATTTCTGAAAGTTGATATACAAGCTTATATCCTGTATCTGGGTGTTTAGCCTCAAAATCAGTAGTATTGGACAAATCTCCGCCTTTTTGAGGTGTCCGTCTGTCTCTACCTCCGATTGCAGCCGTAGTTAAGAGTTGTCAAGCTATATATTGATACAAAAGCTTCCATCCTCTAAGCGGAAGTTAAGTTCTAAGGTGGACAAGACGGACACCTTTTTGGGTGTTGGTGTCCGTTTGTCTGTCCTACTATCGCAGGCGTAGTTTAAGAGCCTTCGATCTGAAATTCGGTGTACCACCTTCTATCATTCCAGTGTTTATTAAGTTCTAAGATGAACAAGATCGGTCAAAATCTAGTCCCACCTCCCATACAAACTTTCTCTTTTGGGGGTGTCCCTCTGCCTCCGTGATTAAAGCCTTTAATTAAAAGCTCCTCTAAGCGAAGGTTATGTTCTTAGACTAAGAAACTTCGGACGAAAATTACCTTCACCTCCCATACAAATTGCACCTTTTTGGGGGTTAAAAAATGCACAACATTATTCTCAACTGTTATAAACTTTCGGTCATTATACCAGAGGTCTGGAGACATGTTGCAAGTCCGTAAAATTTTTACTAATTTTTATAGGAGGGGCACCACAACATGTCCGATTTTTTTTTCGTAAATGAACTTTCAATTAACTCTTATGGGAGGTACCAACAGGGGTCAACCGATATAGTCTATATTCATTCCTCAGTCAAATTTTCATTAGCGCACATCTTACGCAAAATCTGAATGAATTCTGTGTACCGGTTTTCTTAGGGTTTATCTACTATTACAAATTCAAATATCCTCCAGTTTTCCAATTAGAAGTAATGAAAAAAATAAGTAATTTTTGTATGGGAGATACCAGAAGGGGTTGGCCGATATGTTCAATTAAAACTCTCACAAAAACTCTCTGGCCATTTACAATCCCTTTTCTTTATTTTCGAAAATATTAATACTTGAAATTTGTCATAAACAAGAAGGGGTTGGCCAATATATTCCGTATTCATTCTTAAGGAAAACTCTTACAAAAAAAAACACTCTCTGGCCATTTACAATCCTATTGCTTTATTTTCGAAAATGTTAATACTTGTAAATTTTTCTAACCGACAAGTTAAGGTTTACTCGAGTTATCCTGCTCACCAGCCATGCAGCCAGCTAGACAGACTGACATAGATTAATCGCCTTAGAAAGTCCAGAAACGAATTTGGTTTAAGATAATTATGGTCTATGTCGTCTCCTTTAATGCGATACACTTTTTCCTGTATCAATTGCCATACACCATCATCCCTAAGGTTGGTGGTATAAAAATGAATGTTAGAAGCTTAAAGTAACGTCCACCTCTAATACAGACCCAGTTTTCGGGGTACAACGTTTTTTAAAATATATTATATTTGTATTGCAAATAAGCATTTTTATCACCGAGACCGGCCGTGGCATAGTGGTTAGAACACGGGACTAGCATGCGGGAGATCGCAGGTTCAAATCTGGCTCCAGTCATCTTAAAAAATTGCTCATTCATTGTTGGCTCCCCTCGAATGTTGTTGACAGCAACTTCGCAGTATTAAGTGTCGAGTCAATCGGCGTGTCTAGTAAGAGCTTCTCAAACAGTGACGTTCGCATTCGTCGATAAACAAGTAGGTGCCAGACTTTTCTTATGTTTGTTTTCATTAAACAAGTTTTTAAATAGAATTTTATAAAAACACACTTTCACCAAAATCATTACAATACATTTTGTAATAAATATACCCAACACCTAAAACAATTTGATTTCTATATAACAATCTGTTAAGTATCAATTTACAAATCAGCAATTAGTGGACCATAACAGCTTGCACGTTTACTACATGTCTAAGCATTTACGCTCCTAACGTTTTCGGTCATCAAACAATTTACTTTAATTTGGTCACTTCTTTTACATAAATCTACTGGATTATATAACAAATGAATCCGTACGTGTTTATTATCCTTGCTTTATCGGTGTGTAATCCTTATACTCTCCCTCTCACTCTCATCCTTTATGATCCTAATGAAAGCCAATTTGACACGCAATTTTGCCGTTGTAATATTTTGGCTAAAAAGCATGAATGGAACAACACTAAGGCTAACACGATACAATCACAACAATAGGCAACATAACACAAACGAAGGCAAAAGAATAGAAAGTTGTTAAAATTAAATCAACATTGTTTGTTAAAAATGGTGCTAATCATAAATATTTACTTAACATCGTTAAATTTAATTTACTTGTTGCACGCTACAAT
Source organism: Muscina levida (assembly GCA_964034835.1). Taxonomy (NCBI): domain Eukaryota; kingdom Metazoa; phylum Arthropoda; class Insecta; order Diptera; family Muscidae; genus Muscina; species Muscina levida. The sequence goes on along the minus strand of OZ035884.1, from coordinate 32,927,720 downwards.
TTGCCGCAAAGAAACGCCAACAACAATAGCCCATATAACAATAATAATAAATAAATAAAAATAAAAACTAAAACGAAATAATATATATATGAAACTTAGTTAAAAGATGGGGGAATAAACGAGCAGAAGCAATAACATTACCATTACGAGAAATTCAGTTAATATTTGAAAGGATTTCTAGGTAAATGCTTAAGATGGGCAAATGTTAGTTAACAAGAATTTCAGACATCTCCTACATGAGAAATTTCAGTCATAATAACGTATTATGAGGTTTCAATGAAATTTGGTAGAATAACCAAATTTCAACCAGAATTCTCTCTTTGGAGGACCCTAAGCAACTCACATCGTTCGAGAGTTCACGCATCCAACGGTCAATGCTATTGGACATATGTTGAGTGGTAGCAAAAGTAGGAAGAACCGCTGCATCTTAGGAATAAGGTAACAGAATATACAGAAGCTCATCACAAAGGCCCTCTTAGTGGCTTTGGCAGCCCCAAAAATATGGATGGGTGGTCTAGTAGACCACTCTTCTTAAAGAAAACAACTACATTATGAAAATATGAACAAAGGGAAAACTAGTACCCCCGCAAATGTTGACGACCGACGCAAGCGTTATAAAGACCACGATAAAGGAATATGCACCTGAAATACCCAAAATCTCAGCAGGGATGGTGATTCTATTTGACAAATACAAGGGTGATATCACCGCCATACACGAACGGCGATGGACGGGACAGGGATACGCACTTCGAATGAACTGTGAAATCTTTTTCGGCTGTCATAAAGAAAGACACGAATTCAGATGTTGATTCATAGTCGGTAAGAGATTTCGATGTCTGGGCTCGACGTTTATCATCAAGGCGAAATATTTTTACATCACTCTGATTTGTGTACACGCCCTAACGGAAGACAAAGAAAATAACATTATAGATAAATTATATTAGCGCCTGGAAATAATAATATAATATGACCGCTGCCCTGTTCATAACATTAAAATTGTTATTGGACATTTTAATGATAAAATAAGAAGGGAATATGGTATTGGGTCAACAGTCGCAATATTCAGTCTATACAACACCCCCGACAACGGATTCAGACGTGTTTGTTTCGCGTCTGCAAGAAACATGGTAGGGAGTGGAACCAGATTTCCGCATAAAGATATCTACAAGGCAACCTGTAATCAAAAGACAACAAACCAGATTGATGCGTGGTAATCAATAGCAGGCAAGTTTCAAGCGTTATGGACCTGCGTGTTATGTATAGTGTAGTTCTGAAAAAAGCTAGTAACTAAACGCAGAGGAAGCTAGACATCACAAGGCTGCATACCACTGAGATAGCCAATGCCAACTCCAATCAACTCTCTCAATTACTTCAAACAAACGCTTTTAATCTGTTGTTTCTAAATCATATTGATAATTCTATGACCACTGGCAACGACCGTACTGGGTTATGAAAAAACAAGCTCAGACAAGTCCTAATACATCTGACAAAAAGTATGCTGCACACAGAACAATACTGTAGAAATGCTTGATGTGACGGAGCGATACAACGTGAAGAGGAGGGAGATGAAACGCATCTTCAGGCGGAGAAAGTGTCAATGGAGAAAAAGAGAGAGCCAGGATATCGAAAATTACAGGGGTAAATGTAAAGCACGAAAGCTCTACATAAATGTAAGATTTTTGGAGTAAGGATCCCCACCAGTAGGACAAAGATGGATGGGGAAGATTGTCCACCACCGAGCCAAAAATAAAGCCGCTGGAGCCGATGGACTGCCGGCAGAGGTTTTTAAACCCGGCGGCGATGAGCTGGTAACATGCATGCACCAGCTCATAAACACTGTTTGGCTCAAGGAATGCATGCCCGATTATTGGTATCTGAGTGTTTTATGTCCGGGATCGCGGGATTAGCTTTTTACCCATCGCATCCAAGGTCCTGTCTAATGTGTTATGTGAGAGACTTAAGCCCATTCTGGCGAACCTGATTAGACATTATCAGTGTGGCTTTAGACCTGGTAAATCCACGACCGACCAGATATTCACACTACTGCAAATCCTCAAGAAGACCCAATATATGCAGATCGATGCTTACCTACTGTTAATCGATTAAAAAGCTGTATTCGGCATTTCGACACGAACGAAATCATTAGATGATATGGTTATGTTTGTTATTCACGCAAAGCTGATACGACTTTCGGCGATGGCACAGACCGACACGATGCTTTAGTACAAAAAGGCCAGAATCTAACAGAGCATATTTTCTACCAAGCGAGGCTTTAGACAATGCGATAGTCTGTCCTACGATCTCTTTATCATCTTTATGCAGATGATTATGCGTAAGGCTGCAGTAAACAGGAATGTTACCATATTCAACAAAAGTAACATGCTGCTCGCGTATGCCGATGATATAGATATCATTGGCAGTAGATTGCGGAATGTTACCACGGCTTTCTCGAGCATTGAAAAACAGTCCGCGGAAGTGGGTCTGGTGATAAATGAGGACAACAACAAGTTATTTGTTTCAACGAACAAAGAGTCCACTCGTCTGGGACACAGCGTGAACGTTGACAACTATAACTTTGAAGTGGTAGATAATTTTGTCTACCTTGTCTTCGCCGTAAACAAAAACAATAATGTCAGCCTGGAAATCAAGAGAAAAGTATTGATCGCAAACCGCTGCTGCTATGCGCTAAACAAGAGATTTAATGACAAAGCCCTTTTTGAGCGAACAAACATCCAGCTGTACCAGACACTGATCCCATCTGTCGTGCTCTACAGCACAGAATCATGGGCAATGCTTTCCGGCTCGAAAAGTCTTCGGTAGTTAAGTCCATGGGCGATGGGCGATGGAGGCGACTAAAACCTCGTTGGATGGACCAGGTGAAATAGCTTTTTTCTAACCTTGGTGTAATTTAAAATAACGCGAAAAGCTTTTACATAAGTGTGAACCTCATTTATGAGGCGTAAAAGGAAATTAGGTTTACATAAGTTCTAACAATGAATGTTTGAAAAACTTAATAAAAACAGTGGTCGAAGTCCACTTTTAGACTCGGATTGCAAAGACATGACTTTTGTTACATTAAAATCACTCTTCTATTCAAAAAAAGTACATTTTGATACACTAAAGGAAATTTTGTTACAATAAATGTCCACAAATTTAACTGAAAAAGTGAATCGCACTTCATTTGTATGACATTAGCTTTTACAGATATCCCTATCGGAAGTTCTATACATATAAAAAGAAGCACTTAAAACTTAATTTTCCTTTACACCCAATGAATGATGTAGGGGATGCTTTTCACATTGTTGTGAATTAAAAAACTTTATATTTTATATACACAACAAACCGTCACATACTTGTATATTGACGAATGCGAACGTCAATAATTGAGAAGCTTTAACTAGACCTGCCGACTGACTCGGCAAGTATACAGCGAAGATGCTGTCGACAACATTGAGGGGCCGGCAATGAAAGAAAAATGTAGATGACTGAATCCGGGAATCGAACCACGGATCTCCCACATGGTAGCCGCGTTTTCTAACCACGATGCCACGACCGGTACCAAGAAGTGAAAATATGCGAAATTCTGTTCATAGGACTGCAATTTTAAGGTCTTCTAATTTCAGATATAAAGTAAAATGTTGGTGTTTCTTTTAAGTCAAGTTTTGTTATTTTGAAGAACTCCGACATATATAACTTATAAAGGCCAGTATTTAATTTTCATTATATTCAATGACTCGTATATTCAACATAGTATGCCTTTCCCAGTTGATAGGGTGATTACGAGAAGCCCTATATGTATTAATTTAATCTTATGGAAACAACCAAAGCTAATCGCATGTTTCCTGAAAATTACAATTAAATATTTCTTAGTCCTCTTTCAAAACGAGTATCATGCACATTAAAGCTTAATGAGTTATATTGGATTAAATTTACTCATATCTTAGTATTAACTAATTTTTAGCACGCTGAAAAGACATGATTACTCTATTTTGCGATGTTATATTCGAATAATTATTTATTAAACTACTTAAAATGGAACAACTTTTGTCGTTGCTTATTGATGGTTAAGCATATCATCTCAAATTATAATTAAAATGCATTGTTGGCTTAATGGTATTCAGCTCAAATCATATATTACTTGAAGTTCTAAGAACACCACTTTTGTTGATCAAAAACGTTTGATTCGAGATTTTTCCAAGTCAGCGAAACCGTAGTTACTGCACATGGACAACTGTCCCTATTAATTTCAGTCTCATCAAGATATATTAATTGAAATAAAACAAGGCTTTTGAATTTATTGCCTAAATAACGTATTAATATTATTTCTCTTCATTTAAATCTTTTTAGCTCTATTAGAAAAAGATGAAAAGACAATATGGCCCAGATAATCATATTCACATACAAAAATATTTACCGCATTAAATATTTCAAGCAATGCTATAACCTCAAACTACTGTGCGGCTATCGATAAAAATCACTTTCACACACAACACATCGGGTAACTTTTTAGCAATGAAACTTAAGCAAATATTTGCGAAACGTGACAGATCCGTAGACACCGATTTTCTCTCACCTACGAAAGTGGAAATGGAATATGCCAAGAACTACATGCATATTTCATTAAAAAGCAACTTTAAAGCATTTTCCAAATGTGTATGTAGGTAAGTAGATATACATAAATACGCGTATTCATGGATGAGATTGTGTGTGTGTGTGTATATATGTATACGAACGAACCTCAGCATCACATAAATATTTCAATTCATGCATGTCAGTTCTGCCCACATGAAACTTCGTCACCATTTCTGTCAGTTCTTGCATCGTATGCAACGTATAGTACGCGTGTCCTTTTTACCCACTTGTATGTCGATCTGTCTATAAATTGTGACCATTTTTACAAGGAAATATATTATTTTGCACATTCTCTTTTTGGCTGACACTTAACGATGGAAGGGCGGAATCTACAAGTCACTTGCAGGGATTGTCCAGTGAACAATAATACTAGTAATATGCAAAAATATAAGTTGCGGAGAGGAAGTAGCTACAATGTCGGTTATAGCCGTATAGTCATTGGGCGGAATGGTACATTTGTTTTTGATGTACCAGAAGGGGCGTGTCTAGACTTCAAATTGTTTTCTCAAAAACTTTACCAGTTATAGCTTTACTAAATATAAAATTTGGGCACTATAGCGTTAGATGTATTGATATTATAACTCGATTTCTAAAGTGGGTGGAATAGTACATTTGTATGAGAGGTACCAGAAGGGAAGTGGGTAGATTTTAATTTTGTTATTATAGCTTTACTAAATACATTATTTGGGTGTATTGATATTATAAATTGATTTCTATAGTGAGCGGAATGGTACATTTGTATGGGAGGAACCACAAGGGAAGTGGCCTTGTAGCTCATATGCAATGCCGTAAGTAGATTTGGGACAATATAAGCCCATGTAAAGTTTCAAAGTAATTGGTTTGGAAAATGTTAGTTTGAAAGTTATCAAACGACTTAAAAAGTCATGAATCGAATTTGCTTCAAAAAAACCTAGGCTCTAAAGCGACTCCTTCTATGTGTTACACTTTTGGGTCGTATCAAATGACATATATCCTCCTAACCGTAGGGTGAATATATAAAAATGTTGTTGCCTGAAGAAAGGAATCGAACCATGGATCTCCCGTATTGTAGTCGCATGGTCTAACCATTATGCTACGGCCGGCCCTTTACCTATGAGTACAAAATGTTAAAAGTGAACTATTTTCAATGTCTTAAGGAGTTCCTATAAAAAATTATTGGAAAATGTTTATTTTCAGTAAATCAGCTAATTTGTTTTGGAGGCATCTGTGGTGGCAATCCACTATCCGTCTTTTATTCGTAATTCGACGTTAAATGAACTGTTACCTTCTGCCATATTTGACTATATATCCTTCAGTTAACCATTTGGAAATTCTGGGAGAAATATAAATTTTTAAAAATATGTTGCTTTGTATAAGAGTTTCTAGAAGGGGTTGGCCGGTATAGTCCTAATTCATTTCTGAGTCAAACTCTCATAAGCGTACATCTTTCGCAAAGCTTGTCAGAATTCAGCGTACTTACAAAACAGATATATATGAATGCAAATTCGGTAATTTGTATGGGAGGTAGCAGAAGGAGAGTGATAAAGATTTCGGTTTTCTGAGGGTTTGTCTAGTTTTACAAGATAGCTTAACTGACGAAATTAAGATATCCTACAGATGTTCGTTTGGAAGTTGTGAAAGAAATTTTAATTATCAAAAAATTGGTAATTTTGTATGAAGGTACCAGAAGGCGTGGGTCAATTCTGCCCGTTTACAATCCCATTACTTCATTGTGACAAATATTAATACTGGTAAATTTTCATAAGGATCAGTTAGGGATTACTCGAGTTATCCTGCCCACCAGCCAGACATAAGGACATGCCTTTTAAAAGTCATGATACGAATTTGGCCCTAAGATACTTGGGGTCTAACACGTCTCCTTTAATGGTGGTGGTATACAAGTGTATGTAAAACTAAGAAAGTCAACTCGTTCATTTGTATGGGAGGGACCAGGAGGGTTTGATTTTCTGAAGGTTTGCCTACAAGATAATCAAACTGACCATATTCAAATATCTTACAATTATCCGTTTGGAAGTTATAGAAGAAATATTTTTTTCGAAAAATAAATAATGTTGTATGGAACTTACCGGAAGGGGTGGGATATTCTGCCCATTTAAAATTCCATTACTTCATTTTCGAAAATATTCATATTGGGTAATTTTCATAAGGATGAGTTAAGGATTACTCGAGTTATTATGCCCACCAGCCAGCCAGCCAGCCAGCCAGACAGACGGACATGTCTCAATCCTCTGTAACAAAGTTGGTCTTAAGATACTTTCGGTCTAACACGTATTTTTTAATGCTTTACATTTATTCCCTTCTCAAATGATATCTTTCTCTATTCTTAAGGGTAAAATCATACCTTAGAGTAAGGTTTTAAAAATCACGAATCATTTGTATGTATTCTTCTTCTTCTTATATAGCAGCAACAACAGCAATTCATATATCAGTAGCCGCATGTAGAAAAGAATTCCAAGCCCTTCGGTCTTTTGTACTTCGTAGATAGTTTCTTACACCAAGTTTAGATAACACCTCTTTCACCTGGTCCATCCAACGAAGTTTTGTTCGCACTCTCCTGCGCCGCCCATCGAGTTTATTGCAGCAGACGTTTCGAGCTAGAGCATTTGTATTCATTCGTACAACATGTCCTAGCCAGCGCATTCGGTCTATTTGAACGCGCTTGACTTCGTTGACGACGCTGTATAGCTTATATAGCTCATATTAGCAATGATGGGCCAAATATTTTTCGAAGTATTTTTCTCTCGAAGACTTCCAGAATAGATTGATCCCTTTGTGCCATTACCCAGGATTCTGCGGCGTAGAGCAAGACAAAGTCCACGACGCTGTATAGCTTATATAGCTCATATTAGCAATGATGGGCCAAATATTTTTCGAAGTATTTTTCTCTCGAAGACTTCCAGAATAGATTGATCCCTTTGTGCCATTACCCAGGATTCTGCGGCGTAGAGCAAGACAAAGTCCACGAGAGTTTTACATAAGTCTCGCCTGAAGGCCTTATCCATGGTGTGCTGATCATATTACAATTCTATTGTCAGCGTCCCCCTGGGATAACACAAGCAAGCTTGAGCTTTCTAGGAATAGGAGTCGACAATTTTGGAAGAAAACTTTTGCAATTGTCTGCTCTTTTTTAAGCCAGGGGATACCAAATTGGGTATGAGAGTATGGGCCATACCCTCTTGTGAAGGTGAATTCCATGTCACCCACGGTACCAGAAAAAGAGTTCTGGTGGGACTTCGTAGAAACTACTACCAGTTTAAACTCCTTGCAGTTCAGTGACTGGTGCCGCCGCAACAGACAGTGGCAGCCGTTATTCGGCAGAACAAGATTTTGGTATAGGCTCGATCAATAGTCTTGCGACCTCAGACACCCCCGATAGACCTGTCTAATCAAGGTCAGCAGACCCTCTTCAACAATTATATTGAAATAGGTCTACAGCGCGCAGACAGGCTAGAAGCAAACTCCATTGCTCTAGCCAAAGCTCCTGGAATAGAGAGTATCTCTAATCCCTGGGGATTCCTTACATCATCATATAAAGGACAAGCACGCAACCGGTCTTCTGACGGTTTTCCACAGGCATTGAGCGACCCGTGTTGGAAAGTAAACCAAGGCAAAGATTGAAAAAAAAATTCAGGGTTCACCCCATCGTACCTAACACTATAACACTTTCCTCTCTCATCCCAACTTGTTTGCCATCTCAGCAAGGCACGCCCATCAAAGAGCGCCCTACTCATACCACTCTATACTCCCTCAACAAGCCAGTCCAACCTCATGAGTGGATACCCTTTCCTGGACTTGAAATCCCCCGCACGACGGATTATAACAAGATCCAGCGGGCCAGAACGCGTTAAAACCTGCAGGGCCTCCGTCGATACCGTACGGCATACTAGCAAACAAGCCAATAACACCACTCTCTGACAAGATAGGGCCTATCGATATGCGAAAGCAGGACTTACCACCTCGTACTACACAGAAGACCCATATGCTGATATGGCAACAAAGAGTCCCTGATAAACATTACGGACAGCTCGTCTACTAAGACCCCCATCGTTCCTAAGCTATCGCCTCTGCTGGCCGACAGCATCGACCACCTTGCCTTTCAACCTATCTAATTACGGCAAATAGTTCATCCGTATTCTCATCCGTACATCACTTGCGTAACACATCTGAGTACAGACCTATCAATAGCCTGACTAAGGGCCTACGTGACAATTTGCCATGCAAAATAGGTAGGATCAGTGTCTGGTACAGTTGAATCTTTGCCACGCAAAATAGGTAGGATCAGTGACTGGTACAGTTGAATCTTTGTTCTTCGAGAGAGGGCTTTGTCCTGAAATCGTTTGCTTAACGCCTAGTAGCAGCGGTTTTGCGATCAATACTCGTCTCTTGATTTCCAGACTGACATTTTTTTTTATTTGCGGCGGAGCCGAGGTACGGAAAATCATCTACTGCTTCAAAGTTATAGTTCTCGTAGCATTCCAATTGAGTAGACTCCTTGTTCGTTGAGGCAAATACATTGGTTTTGTCCTCATATATAACCAGACCCACTTTTGCCAACAGCTTCTCGTTATTTGAAAAGGCCGAAGTAACATCCCGAAGTCTACGGCCAATAATATCTATGTCATCGGCATACGCCAGAAGCGTGTAACATTTATTAAAGATGGAACCACTTCTGTATACTGCGCCCTCCGCATGATCATCTCCATTACATTGTTGAAAAGACCGCATGACGGACTATCTCATTTTCTATTATTTCATATTAACTATAAAGGAATTGTATTCTTATTTTTCTGATATTGAAATTTAAATCAATTAACGTAAATTTAAAATATTAAGTTAATATCAATCATTACCTAAAAATCTATACTGGGTTATTTATTTCAACTGTTTATTTGCAATCACACGCAGGGGATTACACTTGCATTTAGTCTCTTTTCTGTATTCATTTATGTTAAGTGTTTTGTTTGTTTGCTGGTCCGTGTATTTGCTATAACATCGCATTAAAAAATAAATCGACCATCTGAAACTGAGTTTTCGTCCTTCCAAGTATCTGTTCATTGTCCATTCAAGCACTCATTTAAGCATTAATTATTGACCGACAAGAGTGTCAGTAGTTGAAATACAACACAAGTACACGGATGACACGACGGATATAATAAATGGATATTGCAGGTATAAATGTAAATTATTATTGGAAAAGTGAACAGCGAAAACAATTATGGTCTGGACAACAATAAAGCGGATACAAGTCAAATGTATTGTTATATGTCTTTCAAATGAAGATAAGCTCTCTCTTTCTATCTCTCTCTCTTTGTTATAGATAGGGTTCAGTGACACAGTTACATATATGGCATTGATGGTATAATGACCATATTGAATGTGGGGGATAATTCGGTCATTGACTGGTGGACAAAGGTTTGCAAATGGTATTGAAATCTTAAAATTTTATGATGAATAAATTAACTAATGCTAGGATGGATGCCGCTACCATTACGATGAGTAAAAAACGATATTTTGTGGGTACTAATGTGTTCTTTAAGGACCTTAGCTCTATAGATCAAAGTAAACCACTTATAATATATAAATATAAGAAAATGGAACTAAATTTAAATTAATATAAACTGTTGGATTGACGTTTGATAAATGTATCAACATTAAAGATTAAGCAATGGTTAAATGTCTATAATACACAATATATTTATTTCCTATAAGTTTAACAGTTTTGTTCGATTTATAGCACTTTAAACTCTTCTCCATCTTTATTTTCTTTGAACATTGTTGACATATTAATAAAATTCAACGTATATTTTAAACCACCCTTATATACCCAGATTTACTGCAAATATACATTCAACTGCATTTGACAACTATTGCCAACATGACACTGATCACATTAAGGAATTTAACCATCATAAAAAAAATGGCAAAACGGATATAAAATATAACAAAACCACCACTAGAAACAAATACAAAAACCAAACTTATCACTGATTTTACTCAAATGTGAATCGATAACAAAATGGCATCTACATTCACTGGCTGGCATTTGTCATTGTGTTTTCCCCTTTGTGTGCGAGAAAACTGCAAAATGCAATTTCACTCAAAAATTAAATGAAACGAAAATTTACTAAAATCCAAATAAAAACTGAAACAATATTGTCAACAAATAAATATAAAAATGAGATAAAAACCAACTAAAGCGAACACAAGTTGGAGGTAGGGAGGGACAAATGAAAGACTATGCCCGTATGAATGCACAAAATGAAATATTTAAGTGATGGTGTCTAACGTGTGAATGTTGCTGCAAATGGAAAAAGTTTTTCCATTTGTGCTGAAATTGATTTCAGTTCCAATGTGTATTTTTTCGGTTTTTGTTGTTGCTTGATACATCGGAAATCTGCGTGTGTTTGTTTGTGTTCACAACATGTGTTCCATAATGTACCCGGTGAGTTCTCGTAGTATGTCCAAACGAAGTATGAATGTCATGCATGTATATTAAAGGATGGCACAAGGTAGTTATAAAAAACAAGGTATCCGAAGTAGAAAGGCAAAATTTGGATATGAATAGCTTAAGAAGTAAGATCAAGTATGTATATTAATTCCAAAATTTTCTACCGTCTGTCTTAAAGGATAATGATGGATTAAATTAGAAAGGTCCTTTTTAAAATTTTTGTTCTATTTTTTAAAAACAAAAACAATATTTGAAGATATAAAATTGCTCCCTTTAATTTGGTGGCCATACTGTCGAACTAAGATCGGTAGAACAGTTTCGAAAATTTTTCAATATAAAGTCCTTTTATACGCAAACAAGAGTGGCAGCAAAAGTTCAACTTTGGAATTTCGTTAATGCGCGAGCGGAATATAGTGTCAGTTGTTATAAGACAGCTATTGTCAACATTTTAGCAAAATCAGACAACTTTAAGCCGTGTCCCAAACAGGTCGAATGTCAAATCTATATATGTGTATGAAAATTGTTTGTCTTTGTTCATGTGCATTTTTAAATACCGTATAGACTAGAAAACGGCCTAATCGATCTTTTTGAAATTTTCACAAAATGTAGCTGTGTGGTGAAATATATTTTTCTTGCTTTTTTGATATATCAAGTTGGCGTAAGCACGCCCATTGGACCCTATTTTTGAAACCGCAATGTCTGGAGGATATTTTTCCAAACCAAATTTGTTTGGATGCTTTTGGCAGCAAAGTGAGTGATCCGAAAATGAGCGGGACCGGATCAGTGGGCGTGGCTGTATCTCGTGAACTATAAGAGGTATAATAATGATAGTTGGCATGTGTTGTTGGTACAGTATGTATTACATCCAGGGTGGAAGTGGGCTGTGCCATGCCCCACTTAATGCAACTGTTATAATAGCCATAATAATAGTTTGATCATCCTGAACAGTAGTATAGTAGAGATAAAACCAGGGTATTTGGAACCAATTTGGCAAAAATGGCAAAAAAGGCGTCTATATTTGCGAGAAAATATATAATTTCTTATTCGAACCTTAGTAAAAATATAGTTTTTACAAAGAACCTGACCTTTGACCTCTTTGGGGGACGGGAAATAGTTGTCCTTGCATACTCAAATTTCCGTCATGTATTATCAATTGACAGAAGATTCCGGTCGGGCATTTTTAAATTTCCGCAAACAGATAAAAAAAACTTAATTTCCCTTTACACCCCATGAATGATGTATGGGATAGCTTCTCGCGTTGTTGTGAATTAACACGCTTTCTATTTGTAGATTCACAACTTACGGCACCTACTTGTTTATCGACGAATGCGAATGTCACTGTTTGAGAATCTCTTACTAGACATGCCGATTGACTCGACACTTTTTTTTTCAGATGACTGGAGCCAGGAGTTGAACCTGTGATCTCCCGCATGGTAGTTGCGTGTTTTAACCACTATGCCATGGCCGGTCCCTCCGCAAATAGATGTTGTCCATATATTTCGCTGCTTTTGTGTCATGGCCCCAAATTAGTGTCGCACGGTGTAATAAACGATCTCCTTGACAATGGCGGGATAAAATGTAACTACCACAAGTTTTACCATATACATATATCGTCGCTACGTCAACCAAATCAGTTATGTGAAATTTTTCGATTTTTTTTATTGCATTTTTTTGAAGCTCTTGTGGTTCTCATCGTCCCTAAAATCCATTTAACGATATCTTGATTGGTTTCAAAGTTATCAAGACTAGAAAAGTGTAGAACGTATGAAACATTTTCCAAAATAAACAAGTATTTTGGCTCTCCTGAAAAGTAATTAAAAAACACATGACTGTTTTGGTCGGCGCAGCGACGACATAAGATATTAATTATATTTGGATTTAATTCAATAAATACCTACTATTGTAGGACTGGGATATGAGTTAGATGCTCTCTACTCCAGGAGGCTAGAACAGTGGAGTTTGCTTCTAGATTGTTTTCGCTGTTGAAGCGGGTCTGCTGACCTAGATTAGGCATGTCTTTCCGTGGTCAGGCTGTTGGATCAAGCCTGACTAATGACGGCTGCCACTGTCCGTTGCGACAGTATCAGTCGCTGAACTTGAAGGAGTTAAAACTGGCAGTAGTTTCTACGTGGTCCCACCAAAAGCCTTTTTCTGGTACCGTGGGTGACTTGGGATCCACGCGTGCAAGGTCTCCAGTACGTGTCCTTGTTCATGTGTGACTTATGGATCTCACGGGGGTTCAGACGGACCTACTTACTTACTTCAGTGGCCAATTACAACTAACGAACGTGGTTCATAAATTTGAGGCCTGAAGTAAAGAATAAAGATGGCACGTCGCCTACCATAGTCGTTGGACTCTTACTCTTTTAGCTACGTCGATGTCGTATAGGTCAGATAGGTCCATATATTTTTCGGAGTACTTTTCTCTCGAATACTCCCAGGTTTTGTATGTCCATTGTAGTAAGTACCCATGATTCGGCAGCATACAACAGAACAGGTAAGATAAGCACCTGGTATAGCTGTTCCTTAGTATTCCGAGAGAAGGTGGTGTTACTAAAGTGCTGCCGAAGTCCGTAGAAACATCTATTGGCTAGCGCAATTCTCCGCTTAATTTGTTGGCTGACATTATATTTCTTGTTGACGGAAGATCAGAGGTAGGTTAACTCATTGACTACCTCAAAACAATAATTGTCAACGTTCACGTTGCGTCCCCATCGAGAGGACTCTTTGTTCGTCGAAATCATTATTTTTGTTTTGTCCTTGTGGACCGCTAAACCCATTTTTGCTGAATCCTTTTCTAGTGATAAGAAAACTGCAGTAACATCCCGCAGATTTCGGTCAATGATGTCTATATCATCGGCATGTGGCTCTTGTGGAATATGGTGCCAGACATGTTGACACCAGCCTTTCTCATCATCTTCTCCATAACTATATTAAATAGTGTACAGGACAGGCTATCGCCCTGCCTGAGACCTCTTTCCGTGTTCAGACTGATCTTTACCAATCTTAACCGAGGTTTTGGTGTTGTCCAAGGTACATCTGCAAAGACAAATCAGCTTTGCAGGAATACCAAACTCAGACATGGCCTCATATAGCCTATTCCTTTTCGGAGAGTGGAAGGCAGCCTTGTAGTCGACAAAGAGGTGGTAGGTGTCGATCTGCTTTTCATGGGTTTTCTCCAAGATTTGTCGTAAGGTAAATATTTGATCCGTCTTAGATTTTCCAGGTCTAAAGCCGCACTGATATGGTCCAATTAGTTTTTCTACAACTGACTTTACACGTTCACACAATATGCTTGAAAGGACCTTGTACGCAATTGGTAATAGGATTATTTCACGGTAGTTCTTACATTCACTACGATCTTCTTTCTTGTATATGGTACATAACAGACCGAGACTCCAATCCCCGGGCATGCTCTCCTCTAGCCAAATGTTCTCCATGAGCTGATGCATGCTCCTAATCAGCTCCTCCCCGCCAGCCTTAAACAATTCAGCAGGGAGACCATCGGCTCCAGCAGCTTTGTTGTTTTTAAGGCGGGAGATTGCCACACGTATCTCGCTCTGGCTCGGAGGTGGACAATTAATACCATCGTCATGGATTGGAGCGGGGTCTTCTGGAGTGGTGTGCGCATCCAGTTAATTTTTAAAATGATCTCTCCATATCATCAGAACGTTATCCGGGTCCGTCACTAGCTGACCATCGCAGTCCTTGCAGGAGGTCAACCCTGTTCCACGCATTCTCTCCTTAACTCTCTTGTAGAATTTTCGGGCTTCCCCCTACTTCGGAGCAACTCTGTACACTCATCCTGCCTCTTCTTCAGCCCCTTTTTTTCCGTCTAAAAAGACGAGTTGCCTCTAGTCTCTTCTTCCTGTGCCGTTCACGAACAGCTCGCGTTGCCGTTGGCTGCAGTTTCGCCCTGTATGCAGCATCCGTCTCTCTCGTGGCATTGCGACATTCATCATCGTACCAGGCATCTTCTTGAGACGGCTTTGAGTACCTAAGTACGCTTCTCGTAGTCCGTTGATGTCGGCTATATTTTGTCACTGCGAAGTTATATTATCAGGGGTTGGAGCATTCCACAGCAGTTGAGTTAGGTTGTTGTAGTAGGCGTCCGTCCTTACCTACCAGCGGTAAGGATGTGATCGGAATCAATGTTCGCACCCCTGATCACTCATTCGTCCAGAACACTCGATGCGTGCCTTCCATTGACTAGTGCTGCTATCTACCATATTTCTTGCCGCAGAGAAATCAATCAGTCTGATGCAATTGTCAGTAGCGGTGCTGTTGACTGAATTTTCCGATGGTAGGCTCAAATGCGGTCTTCCTGTCCATCTTAGCATTAAAATCGCTTAGTATAATTTTGATGTCTTGGCTTGGGCTACGGTCATATACATTTTCTACGCTCTCGTAGAACTCGTCTTTGTTCTCATCGCTTTTCTCTTCTGTCGGAGCATGGGCACATATAAGTGTAATATGAAAAAACTTTGTTTTGACTCTTATGGTGGCTATACGTTCACACACCGGGTTGAACCTTGAGACATCCAAACTCGTGCTTGTCCACATATCCTCTATAGTAGATGTTGCACGTGTCTCGTCCACCGGATTTTCTGTAAAGCGGTTATGTCAGCCTTTTTTTTCTTCGAGGACTTCCGGCAGTTGGATGGAGGCACCTGGTCTATACAGTGTTCTAACATGCCAGGTGCATATTTCTGTTGATACGACACAAAAGTGTTACACATACAAGGCGTCACTTAATCACTTTTGAACCAAATTCTATTAATGATTTTTTAAGTCGTCTGATCCATGTCCGCCTGTCTTTCCGGGTGTTTTTGTTTTGGAACTCTTCATGGGTTAATATTTTCCCAAAAATAATTAGGGGATTGTATATGGGCTTTATAGCCACGCTCCTTCTAGTACCTCAAATACAAATGTGTCATTCCGCCCACTTTAGACATCGTGTAATAATATCAATACACCTAACGCGATTGTGCCTAAATTTCGTATTTAGTATAGCTGCTACAGTGTAAAGTTTTCGAAAAAAAAACTGGAAGTCTAGCTACGCCCCTTCTTGTACCTCTTATACAAATGTCATTCCTTTCGCTTTAAAAATCGAGTAATAACAATAAAACACCCAACGCAATCGGGCCCGAACTCTCTATTGAGTACATCTATAACTAAAAAATGTTTAGAGATAACAAAAAAAAATCAAAATTTAGTCACAAGCGTTTCTGTCACCTTCCATACAAAGGTTCATCCCGCCCACTTTATAATTCGTGTAATAATTTGACTACGGCTAAAACAATCTTATCCAAAGTCTGTATTTAGTAATTCTTTAACTAGATATAGTATTAGAGAACTATTTCAATCCTAGTTTCAGTAGGGGTATAACTTTTTTGTAAGTGATTTTTGATTTCAGTCATAAATGGCTTACAAGTTTAACTCTGTATTGAATTTGGATATCGACCAACCCTTCTGGTACCTCCCATAGAAACTTACATATTGTTCTAATAATTCTCCCATAACTTTAAAGCGGAAAACTGGAGGATATTTAAATTGGGTCTATTTTGTATCTTGTAAAAGTAGGCAAACCCACAGAAAACCGAATCATTTGAAGCATACCTAGTGCTATAAGTCAATGCCATGCAAATATCGACAAAAGGCCAAGAGTTGTTACATGTGCTTATATCATTAATAACATAGTCTATTACCTATGCCTGTAGGTAATCGCTGGGTTTATGTAGAAATTTGCAGGTAAAAGCGGGAACTAAACATAAGGATATACTTGCATCCTAAAAATCGGACCAAAAGAAACCAACAAATACTTGGAGCAAAAACAGCCCTTGCAGGTCACAGGTCTTTAACTGGACACAAACCAAACTTTGGCGATATAGAGATACTAACAGAGGAGAGAAATTACACACAAAGATATACCCTGGAAATGTTCCATATAATAAATGTCCTGGCTTAGAACATACTCAATTACAAGAGCGATACGGACATATGCTTAAAAATTTACCAACATATTACTAACAAATTTGAACGACAAGGACAGTAGTTAACAAATGCCTTTTCAAGACAGCACTTTTATATAAATTTCAATGTTTGAAATTCCAATATAAATTGTTTTAGTTATTTTTTATATTAATTCGCGTTTTTTCAGAACTCAATGAAGATTACTAAAGATTTTTGTCGAAATATCTAAAATTAAGTGACATAACGCTTTAATCCCGTTTGGAATATTTTTTGTTGTTGGTTCTGAAGTTTTCCTAGGTTGTTTTTCTGTCAAAAAAAAAAAACAACAAGAAACCCTCACATAGAAAACTATAACTGTCAGCATTAGCTGAAACTCCAATTAATTTACTCGTGTCCATTTTGCAATATCTCATTCTCCGTGTGCCGATATCATTCAATGCAATAAATAAAATTGTCAACATAACCGAGTTACGAAAGGCACAGAGGCAACACCAAAAGAACATTACACTGGCACTTTGTTTCTACCAATCGGTCAATGTTCACGGAGTTTGTTCGGGAACATGGCCAACAAATCAAACTTTGATAATGAAATCAATTTTCAATCAATTGTCAACGATATGAGAATGCGAAAAGGGGAGAGAAGGTGAAACAAAAAACAAAAGTTAGCCGAAGCGAAAGACAACTGGAAACAAAAATTGTGCAATTTATAAACGAATTGAGGGAAAATAATGTACAAAAAGATGAGAAGTTTAGTTTATATTGGGTCTTACATGTGCTATGAGGTAAATGGTAATATGGAGTACTGTGAAAATATTTATTTTGTATTACTGCATAAAAGTCGTTAGTATAAAGGCAAATCCTTGAGAGAATGTGGCTTACTTAACTTTATTTCCCTTTACACTCCATGAATGAGGTATGGGAAAGCTTCTTGCGTTGTTGTGAATTAACACGTCTTCTATTTTGAGATTCTTGTTTATCGACGAATGCGAACGTCACTGTTTGATAAGCTTTTACTAGGCATGCCGATTGACTCGACACTTATACTGCGAAGTTGCAGTCGACACAACATCGAGGGGGCCGGCAATGAAAGAATTTTTTTTTCTTTTTCGAGATGACTGGAGCCAGGAGTTGAACCTGGGATCTCCCGCATGGTAGTCGCGTGTTCTTACCATCATGCCACGGCCGGCCAGAATGTGGCTTAGTTTAGAGTAATAAATTGGAACTATCATAAAAGCTGCTTACATGATTAGTCCCTAATCATTAGAGAAATGTTCTCTTTTTTTGAGCAGAACATTACCTTTCTAGCGTTAGAGTTAGGTAAAGCACAAAAGCATTATTTGGTTGTTGTTTTAAATGTTAAAGTCATA
This sequence comes from Muscina levida, assembly GCA_964034835.1. NCBI lineage: Eukaryota > Metazoa > Arthropoda > Insecta > Diptera > Muscidae > Muscina > Muscina levida. Next base: position 32,909,300 of record OZ035884.1, on the reverse strand, counting down.
GACAATATTGAGACTATTTTTATCGGTGTTCTATAAATACGCTTACAATTACACTTAATTGAAATATAGGCACAATTCCATGGCATATAACTTTTACTTACACCTAATACTGCATGTTAAACTTTGTTGTTACAACAACCATTTTATTTCCGGCAACAATTTATTCCATAACACAACACTTCACATTTGCTCAATGTTTATATGTCCATACAAACTGTGTATGTTGTGTGACATTTTCCATTCACGGCCAAATAAAAGCTGAAAAGATCTTAAAACTTATTTGAATATTTTTTTCACATCCTTGTGCTAGGACCCGGACTATGTTTGTTTTTTTTCTATTTGCCTGTTCGTTGCTTATTTTTTTTTTGCCTAAGCGGGCGGGGTATTACAAACGCTGATGATGTGTTATAAATGTTATGCATTGACCATATTGAATTTTTTTTTCGTCATCAAGCTTTTGCCGCAGGTCAAACATTAAAACAGTAAACAATAACCGTTTCAGAGGGAATAGGTCAAAGCTGTGGTTGGAGTTAGGTGGTGCTTATTGGAGGGTTGGCATTGCAATGCGAGAGGTGTTAGGGAAACGAGGCAAGAGCTTTGAATATCGCTGTAATAACATTTAAGTTAACGGTGTAGACGACAGGAATGCCAATTGTTCGGAATATAGCTATTAAGTAATATATAGCTTAAGGGTTTATGTATGGAATTTAAGCCGTATGAATGGAGTAGAAGGCAGTGAAAGATGGAGAGGATAAACAACTTATCGTTATCTAATAGTTCGAAGTAACAGTTTAAATAAATGACTACAATTGGTATTCAAATCTCTATATATTTCCCTTACAGTCAGTCTGAGTATGAGCAACTTATAATTAGTAGAGAACTTAATCAAAGAATCTATCATATTTTGTTCTAATAACCATTTGTCGCATTTTGGAAAGCAGGGAAATGTTGCTAAAAAAATCAACCAAAACCAATGTTTTATAGGTGTAAGAAATTTTTCGATTTTATCTGCCTCTTGGTTTTATCTGACGATGGGTAGGCACATTGTTGTGCACAAAAATTACCTTTAGGTTGACTAACCGACACTAAAAATGTGTTTCCTGCGGAAATGCCATTTTTTCCACGCCTCACTTTTTGGCCATGAGCCAGTATATCATATTTAATGCTTCGATTTTTAGTCCACTCGGTCTTTAGCTGAACCCACTTCCTTCTTAGTATAACAAAACTTTCTCATCTCCACCCTGGCAACCCTACGATATATAAATTGAAAGAAATTCCATTTCCTAGCTCAAAAAAAGGGCGAGAAAAATTGTTTGATTTTTGTTTAACTTATTACACTTGTACTTTTGCCTCGAAGCATTGAATGAAAACCAAATGCTAATATGTGTACCAACATTTGGGTAAAAGGGAATGAACACCAAAAAGAAAAAACGCATATTCCCATATTCCTATTAGAAAATGGTCATACGTATTGGGTAGCATTTTTGGAAATTTGAATTTTTGCATATTAACGATTCCCACTTTCACATGTACGACCAAAAGCCTTACACATCGGCACACATATGCATTTCTGTATTGCTATGTACATTAGGGTGGCAATCAATGTAAATGTGTGGAGAAAAATAAATGTTAAAATTTCAAAGCTCCAAAGGCTTAATATTTTACTAAATTACTACATTACTACTAAAAATGGGTTCGGTGAATACAGGATCTTCGGTAAAATGACCAGTCGTTCACAGACATGTACTATAGAAAATGTTTTAGTGTACAAATTTTTAATAAGATCTTCAACAGCTGCGATAACTTCTTTTCAATATCTGTCGGTCTAGGTGATTTTTATAAAATCATAGTTTCATTGGTTTCGCCTATAAATACACCGATATGGTACTTATACCCTCACCCTACGGTTATATACCCTCCACATTTGGTATGACCCAGAAGTGTAACACATAGAAGTTGTCACTTTAGACTCTAAGTTTTTTTGAACCAAATTCGATTCATGACTTTTTTAATCGTTTGAGCCATGTCCGTCTGTCTGCCTGTATGGCTGTCCGGCTGGTGCGCAAAAGCAGGATAAAGTTTTGGAGAAAAAAACTGGAAGTTTAGCCACTCCCCATCTGGTACCTCCCAATACCCATCTGGTACCGCTTACTTTAGGAATCGGTAAATATTATTAGTAAGCCAAACGCGATCGTTCCCAAATTCTGTATTTAGTAAAGCTAAAGCAGGATCGTCTCCAAATTCTGTATTTTGTTAAGCTAAAAAGTACAAAATTTTGGAGAATAAATTGGAAGTCTAGCCATGCCTTTTCTAGTACCTCCCTTACAAAAGTTTTTTACGTTTTTTCCCTTTAATTCATTCCAAGGAAATTTTTTTTTTCAAAAATTTAACTATATTTGCTTTTAATAAATACATGCATATGTATATTTTTTAACATTTTTTTGATAAGAAAGATGTCTATATTTAAAAAAAAAAAAACAAATATTTAATTTTCAATTTGAACTGATATTTTTTTGTAATTTTTTTTTTTGCAAATGTTTTCCCTTTGCTTTCACAAATAAGAAAACGACGCAAACCGAAGCATAACCGACGCAAATTTAAGCCACAAAACCAAACTTTGGAGATGCAATTCGGGGCCATTCAACTTTTTTACACGACGCGAATCGGGGTATTTGTGTACTAGAAAATTTTATGTTTTACTGTGGGTGTAAGTCGGTTTTTTCAAATTGAAATTTTCTTACTGGTTATATTAATTTCTAAAGCATGGGTAATTTGAATAAGAGTGCTAACAGTGCATAAGTCAGAGTTCCATGAAATGTTAATTTTTGTAAGTCATAATTAATTCTGAGTCAAATATCAATAATAAAAACTTTTTCCATATAGAAAATAGTTTAAACCCATCAAATCATTCAACTGAGACTTAAAAAAAAAACTTAATTTCCTATTACACCCCATGAATGAGGTATGGGATAGCTTCTCGCGTTGTTGTGAATTATCACGCGTTCTATTTGAGGTTAATAACAAACGGCACCTACTTGTGAGAACGAGAACGTCAATATTTGAGAGGCTTTTTACTAGACATCTCGATTGACTCGATATATACAGCGAAGTTGCTATCGACATCTGGAGTGGTGTCCGTATCCAGTAAATTTCTGAAATGATCTCTCCATATCTTTTAAACATTATCCCGGTGCGGCTATATATTGCCACTGCGAGGTAATATTATCAGGGGTTGGAGCAATTCGTAGTAATTGGGTTAGGTGGTTGGAGTAGGCATCCGCTACCTCTGTGGTCCGCTTTTAACCAATGTCCAGCTTTCGTTGTGCCTGGTTCCGTACGTTTTTCGCCATCAATCAGTCTGATGCCATTGTTTGACGTTTGGGTGTGCAGACTGAATTTTCCAATGGTAGGCTCAAATGCGGTGTCCCTGCCTATTGTAGCATTAAAATCGCCTAGTACAATTTTGATGTCATGGCTCGGGCTAAGGTCATTTTATTTTCTGTCGGAACATGGGCACGTATAAGTGTTATGTGGAATAACTTAGTTTTAACTCTTTTGGTGGCTAAACGTTCACACACCAAGTTGTACCTTGAAACTAGGTGTCGCAGTCTCTTGCCAACCATAAATCCACATCCAAACTCGTGCTTCTGCCAGAATTTTATTACAGCCGCCCATTCTGGATCAGACGCTGACTACGGTACCGCTTACTCTGAGCCGACGTGCCTGGTGTCAAAAGCACGTTACCAGGCGTCACCACGTGGAGGTACTCCGTCCGCAGTAGAACGACGAATACGGAGCTCTGTTAGTAGACTTGAAGTGCAATTGGCAAGGACCACTCTGGGTTTGGCAAGTTAAACCGATCAGAAGCTTTACCTTGCATCACACTCCCGAAACTTTACCATTTGCACGAAGAATGCACGACCCTTCAAGTACCTCCCATACAAAAATACCTATTTCATTGGATTTTAATAATCACAGATTCTTATTGGTAGTGAGGGGTGTTACTATTGTCGTCATTTAGGTAAACCTTAAAACAGTTGACCCACTGATTTGTCATTACTTAATAAAACTGTTTCGATTTTAATAATCACGGATTCTTACTGGGGGGTTAAAAGTACTCAAACCTGATTAGCCGTTTTGTCGTAATTTTAGATAAACCTTAAACCAGTAGAGAACCGCTGTGTAAATTTGATGATATCCTCATCTAATACTAATCCCTTAATTTCATTGGAGACAATAAGTTTTAGAATTCCAGCTTTTGTTTTCTCACACAGTCAACGGCCACCCTAACATAAACGTACGTAAATGCGTATGCAATAGTTACGTACGTAGGAATGTACGTAACCATAACAAACAAATCCTCTTATGAAACACAATAAACTGATATTCTTTTATTTAGCATGACTACCAGTATGATACTCAGTATTAAATTGGATTTCTCATCTGGTTTGATACAATATTAGCCACTGTTAATGCTACTGATCTTTCTTAATGTGGAATATGAGTTGTGATGTGAATTTTTCTTTTTTACAAATTTAACATAAGTTGGTTTCAAACTGTTTTGATAGGTTGTGTTGAATAATGTTATCGGTTGTCTTACGTGCATATAACCTAAATCACTATTTGAAAATGTAGCATCAATTCAAGTCGTATACCCCTCACTTATTGTATTATTTTACTTTTGGTACATTTCAAATTCTTCTGATGTAGTCGGACATTAGAATTTGGTACAAAACAATTTGAATATGTTGATAGAAAATTTGAATATTGTTTAGATAAAAATTGGAGTGGTGTAAATGGGTGCTAAGTGACTTAGGGGTGTAGAGAGTGGTGAAAGTGTAAAGAAAAATAAAACAAAACAAAATAACAAGCGGCCATTTGATTTGAGTACAAACTATCCCATTTACTATTCAATATTTATGATGATTGTGGGAAGTCATTCGATTGCCAGCACCAGTGGGCCAATTTCTATGACCATCGGCATTATAATCACCACCAGAACTGTGACCCCACTATAACGTTTACATAAATATGAATGTATATGTTATGTGAATTTGTGAGAAATTTTTGTCCAGTCGTCATTGAAGTTAAATTTCTTGCTGTAATCTGTTATTTCTATTTTATACGTACGTCTAATAGGAGGAGGGTATGAAAATTGATGCTATAAGTAAATATTGGTCAGTCAAAAATACATAGTTTTTTTTTTTGCTTCTCCTGTAAAATAAAAAACATGTTAGGTAGGGCCGTTTGCATATCAGCTGACGATATATAAAATCATGTCATATCTTCTTACAAAAAGTAATTACAGTCGGTATCAAAAACAATGTTACATTTGCGGTAAAACTATTAGACGGACATAAGATGCATCGACTTATTACACAGTACATCTCATGATTTTGGGACTTAATTCTGAGAACTGCCCATGTTCCGACAGAATAGAAAAGCGATGAGGACAAAGACAAGTTCTACGAGAGCCTAGAAGATGTATATGACCGTAGCCCGAGCCATGACATAAAAATTGCACTAGGCGATTTTAATGCTAAAATAGGCAGGGAAACCGCATTTGAGCCTACCATCGGAAAATTTAGTCTGCACACCGAAACGTCGAACAATGGCATCAGACTGATTGATTTCTCTGCGGCAAGAAATATGGTAGTTAGCAGCACTAGATTTGACCATAAAAAAATTCATAAGGCAACATGGTTATCTCCAGATCAATTGACGAGGAATCAGATTGATCATGTGGTAGTCGATGGAAGGCACGCATCGAGTGTTCTGGACGTACGAGTGATTAGGGGTGCGAACATTGATTCCGATCACTTCCTTACCGCAGTTAAGGTACGCACAAGGCTAAGCATGGCGAAAAACGTTCGTAACCAGGCACAACGAGAGCTGGACATCGGTAAACTGCGGACCACAGAGGTAGCAAACGCCTACTCCAACCACCTAACACAACTGCTGCGGAATGCTCCAACCCCTGACAATATAACCTCGCAGTGGCAAAATATGGCCGACTATAGAGGGGAAGCCCGAAAATTCTACAAGAGAGTTAAAGCGAGAATGCGTGGAACCGGGTTGCCCTCCTGCAAGGACAGCGATGGTCAGCTAGTGACGGACCCGGATAACGTTCTGAAGATATGGAGAGATCACTTTAGAAATTTACTGGATACTGACACCACTCCAGAAGACCCCGCTCCAATCCATGACCATGGTATTAACTGTCCACCTCCGAGCCAGAGCGAGATACGTATGGCCATCTCCCGCCTTAAAAACAACAAGGCTGCTGGAGCCGATGGTCTCCCTGCTGAATTGTTTAAGACTGGCGGGGAGGAGCTGATTAGGAGCATGCATCAGCTCATGGAGAACATCTGGCAAGAGGAGAGCATGCCGGGGATTGGAGTCTCAGTCTGTTATGTCCCATATACAAGAAAGGAGATCGTGGTGAATGTAAGAACTACCGTGGAATAAGCCTATTACCAATTGCGTACAAGGTCCTTTCAAGCATATTGTGTGAACGTATAAAGCCAATTGTAGAAAAACTAATTGGACCATATCAGTGCGGCTTTAGACCTGGCAAATCTACAACGGATCAAATATTCACCTTAAGACAAATCCTGGAAAAAAACCATGAAAAGCAGATCGACACCAACCACCTCTTTGTCGACTACAAAGCTGCCTTCGACTTTCCGATAAGGAATAGGCTTTATGAGGCCATGTCTGAGTTTGGTATTCCTGCAAAGCTGATTCGACTTTGCAAATGTACCTTAGACAACACCAAAACCTCGGTTAAGATTGCTAAAGATGAGTCTGAACCATTCAACACGGAAAGAGGTCTCAGGCAGGGCGATAGCCTGTCCTGTACACTATTTAATATAGTTATGGAAAAGGTGATGAGAAAGGCTGGTGTCAACATGTCTGGCACCATATTCCACAAGAGCCACATGCCACTAGCCTATGCCGATTATATAGACATCATTGGCCGAAATCTGCGGGATGTTACTGCAGTTTTCTCATCACTAGAAAAGGAATCAGCAAAAATGGGTTTAGCGGTCAATGAGGACAAAACAAAAATAATGATTTCGACGAACAAAGAGTCCTCTCGATGGGGACGTACCGTGAACGTTGACAATTATTGTTTTGAGGTAGTCGACGAATTTACCTACCTCGGATCTTCCGTCAACAAAAAAAATAATGTCAGCCAAGAAATTAAACGGAGAACAGTGCTAGCCAATAGGTGTTTCTACGGACTTCGGCGGCACTTTAGTAACACCACCTTCTCTCGGAATACTAAGAAACAGCTATACCAGGTGCTTATCTTACCTGTTCTGTTGTATGCTGCCAAATCATGGGTGCTTACTACAACGGACATACAAAACCTGGGAGTATTCGAGAGAAAAGTACTCCGAAAAATATATGGACCTATCTGTGTCGAAGGCGAGTTTCGCCATCGGATGAACCATGAGCTGTATGAGCTTTACCACGACATCGACGTAGCTAAAAGAGTCAGAATCCAACGACTTCGATGGCTGGGTCATGTTGCCAGGATGGATGTGAAGGCTCCAGCGAGAAAAGTGTTTGAAGGCGAACCAAACTCCGTTGGAAGGACCAAGTGGTAGGACTAACTGGTAGGACTAACTGGAGAACACACGCAGAAGACCGAAGCGTGTGGAATTCTTTATTACTTCAGGCCTCAAATTTATGAACTACGTTTCGTAAATTGTAATTGACCACTTAAGTAAGTAAGTAAGTACATGCCATCATGATTTAATATCATAATTTGTCACGTTTTAAGGTCTTTTGTTTGAAAAAACATAAATACTATATGGTGGCGTATGATACGATTGATGCAGAACTTCTTCTTTTTGGGGCTATTTACACGTGCAGTTCTCAGAATTGAGTCCCAAATAAAAGAGCTGAAAAATGTTGTACTGTATTATACAACAACATTTCACCTTTTTGGAGAAAATTCTTACACACAAAAAAATAGACCAACCAGACAAACGCAACTATTGCTGTCATCCTCTGAACTTCCCAGTTATTGTAAATCTGACCTCGTTTACTGCGTGAAATTCACATGAATAGCCTCTTCTAAAGTATGGTAATGGCAGTCATGGCACCGTCATAACCATTATCCCAGTTTGTACCCGCTATTGCCTATAAATATAACAAAAACAACGACTACATTTTGTACTACAAACTAGAGTGGTTTTGTGTATCATTGAGGAAGAAGGCCTACATTCTCCTAGTATGCTCTAAACAACTTTAGTTCGTTTTAGTTTTCTTTGGTCCAGTGTGGGTTTTATGCAAATATTCCTAACTCAAAAATACCCAACAACAACAGCACTAGTGACGTCTAAGTGACAACAACAACCACGCAAATATTAGATTCGAACATTTATTCCTATGCAAAAAAGACAAAGAAAACCGCTGAAAAAACAAACAACAAATATTGGTCATTTAAGCCGTGAGGCAATTTTTGACAACTGGCAAAATCCTACGAATAAGTGGGGAGAGAGCGAAAACACACAAGCATACAACTACATAGCATTCCCTGTTCAATTTATGAGTATGTGCTAATTTGGTGTTAGGGGGGTGGGGGTGTACTGGGGAAAGGTTAATGAAATCTTTCTCCCATCTTCCGTTCTCCTCGCACCCTCACTCTACATTGTACGTTATACACATTTTGAATAATGAAAATGTTTTCAAATCATCGCAGTTTCGGATGCTGATGAATGAATATTCATCCATTCATTCAGTGGAATGTGGTGAATCATCCACAAGCACACATGTGAAAATATGCCAATAAAGGGGGGGAAGGAGAACAGGACGGGCATTCATAAACCCGAATCGCTCGACTGACATGGTTTGTTTTTCAATTTGCATTCTGATTGAATTTGAAAGGAAATTAAAAGTTTTGTGAACAGAATTGAAATGAATTAAAAAAAAGGTGAAAAAAAGTGTAAATTGCGCTCAAATGTACACATGTATTTTTGGGTTACGACACAAACTTCATTATAATATGAATGGGAAATAAAATTTATTTTCATAGTTTTTGTGTGTGGCTGTTGCAGTTGTTTGACTGAAAGTGTCACCTGTCATCAAACCGTGGGGAAATAGCCTACGGTTTTATGCATTTGCACATATTTCCAATTATTTTCGAAGGTATGACTTTTTTTTACGTTTTTAGCGTTTTCCGAATATGTATCAGAGAATGTGTTTGTCTGTTAAGAATACAGCCAGTGGTAATTATCATCCACCAGAATGATGAACTTTTAGTAAAAACTGTGAGAAACTGTGACAATATTTATAGATAATTTGATGATTTAAGTTTTCTACATTTTTAGTTTTTTAATCTGACAAAGCTCAAGCACGATAAAGTTGTGGAGATAATGTGGAAGTCTAGCCACGCCGCTTCTGGTACCTCCCACATAAATATACCACCCCGTCCACTTACAATCAAGTAATAATATCAACACACTCGACACGATCCTGCCCAAATTCTGTATTTAGTAAAGTTATAGCAGGTTAATGTTTTAATGTTTCTGATACCTCCCATACAAATGTACCACTCCGCCCACTTTATAAATATAACAAAATTTTATGTTTTACTGAGTTTTATTGAAACTTTCACACTAGTTTTTATTGTCATTCAATGGGCGGAGTAGGCGTGGCAAAACTGAGATTTAGCCTAAGAGAGATAAAACTCGGCACAACAATTATAAATTTTCTATCCGTGGGCGGAGTGGAGTGGAGTAGGTAAACCTAATTTGCAGTTAGTACTCGGTACTACAGATTTAAATTTTCAGACGACATTTTTATTTTCGATTAGTAGACAGATTAGGCATGGCGAAAATGTTGTTTATCCCCCGGGAAATTAAATATAGTACACATATATGAATATGTTGAAGAAATTTATATTTGTCGTAAGAAGGCGTGACAAAAGAAATGTAACAATTTGATATACAGATATACATATAAAACTTGGCGCAACATATATGAAATTTTAGGCTATTTGCTCTATGATAGGGACGCCAATTCTCTTGCGAAACTTAGGTTCCATAGTCTGGAGCAAACTAGAGAAGAATTATTCAAAGGTGGGACAAAGTGGATCGTATGTTGCGTGTGGAAGCTGGGTGCACAAAAACATAACATAATTCACATTTTAACATTAACTTATAATAGTTTTTTTTAGTAAATATTCAAGAAAAGAATTGACATATCCCATCTCCCAACATCGAACATGTTAGAATTCTAGCGTATTCATCAAACTGACGTCTGTTATTAGTCCAGAGAGAGTTGGAGACACATTACGAACGCTTTTGGTCTTATCGAGCAGTCAGTAAGATACCGATTCATGTTTGCCGAGAGCGAAAATACGAAATTATTAAATAGAGGGTTGCAGTTCAGATATTGAATGTCCAGTCACGCCCATTCTGGTACCTTTCATACAAATCTGACATAATGCCAATGGGTATAATAACAATATACCCAAATTCTGTATTTAGTAAACCCATGACAGGATAAAGTTTTGGAGAAAAAACTGGAAATCTAGCCCATTTTGGTAATAATTTTCGAGACAAATACAACGGTAGGACCCGTGGAGTCTTGAAATTAACACCACGGGATCCGTCTCAAAAATACCTTTCATTTGAGTAACCGCGCATAGGAGGGCCCAAGGGCGCAATTAAACCCGGCCTGATTGCCCGTCTAGATCTTGAAATATAGGTCAAAATAAAAAAGCACATACGGCAAAGAAAATTACAAAAATATTTAAAAAAAAATCATCTCCAATAAATTGTTTTTCCAATTTTTTTCTTAATCAGATCCTCAATCATAAAAAATAGTAGGTATCCAAATACCAAAATGACTGTAAGCTAGTGTAATTGTTCAATGTCAATAGATATAATTTTGATATTCTCATTATATTGCTCTATTTTTGGGCGCCCTAAATCGATTTTTGATATATGGCAGATCTGTGTAAAAATTATTCATCCTCATTTCGATTTCAAGATCTGGAAATATTGAAGAATTCCCGTCTCTGATACAATACAATACGGAGAGACGCATTTCTTATTGTTTGTTACTTGCCTTTGTCACCAATCAAAAATAACAAAACAAAAAATACAAAATAAAATAAACAGATTGAGAGCAGAACAGAAAAACAGACTGATAAGAAATGTGACACCAAGACCCACAATACAATACATCGGTTCCCAGCTGTAGTGCGGGTACATGAAATGTAACTAGTCTCATACAAGTGTTAGAACGAAGTATATCGACTACTTAAGATTTAATAAGTGAACAATATTGTAATCTTTAATAAGAATATGAAAATTCTATTGAAACTATTAATAATTCCTGTACTGCTATTAATTGTGGCAAATGCACAAGAACGTTACCTTGATTCGACTGTGAAAACTGCAAAAATTTCACCCGAAATTATTAATGAACTCATAGATTTTAAAACTTTAATACCAGAGGCTAAACTGGACGCAATCGTTGCGGAACACTATTTGGTCGATGGAAATTTTCGCAAGGCCTTTAAGTATTTGCGTAGTAACGAATTCACGCAATTGCAAAAACAGCTACTCGATGTTGCCGAAATTATCGAGGTATTGGATTTTCTGCATATGACCATTAATGCAACAATACCCCATAGTAATGTGGCAGCAACGGATGGAGCATCATCGTCGGTTAATGATAATGGAATGGACAAAACAACCGCTAACGCTGCGACCACTGGCACTATCACGTCGTCGTCCACTATTGCAACGAGTGGTGGCATGGAGGCAATGGAGGCCAACGACGCAGTTCTCACATATGAAAGACCACAATTAGACGAGCTGGAGAATACTGTTGATGTCAGCGGTGACGACGACTCAGTGGAGTTGCCGCTATTGGACATAGTACTGTTGGATGGAAGGAAAGTCACTGCAAATGATGGCCGAGGCATTACTGACCACCATCTGCACCATCATCAGCATCCCGTCGGTACGTTTACATCGTTCGTTGAAGACATAATTAAACAGTTACCACGAACTGCATATCAGAATATGATTATCGAGAAATGCAAGAAAAATGCGAAATTTGCGGATTTCTATAGAGCGTTGAGAAGTGCCGAATTTGAGCCATTGGTGGACGAGGTCATGGTAAGTGAACGTAATTCAATATTACTGGACAGTAGTTTGATTTGCAAATGTGTTACATTTTGATGTGCTGTTGTTTTTTTTTTGCAGAAGTCTTCGAACGTTGTTAAAATTATCAATACTTTAAGTGCAAATGATGTGGATGTCAAGTCGTTGAAACCCATTGGTTTTAAAGTTATCTCATGGGGGCCAAAGCCATAATGTATTGAATGATTACATATGGAATTGTGCGTATGGAGGCAAAATGTGAAATTTAAAATAACACGATGATTTGTATTGCGGTTGTTACATTTAAATTTGCAAAACAACAATTTGTGAGATGATGTTAATAAAATAGAGGTGTAGTTTTTTACATAAGTGGTTGCGTTGTAACTTTTACTAATGTTTAAGCATTAAAATCGGGTCGATCTTTATTGCGATGTCGAAGGTTTAAGAAAATTTAAAAAAAAAAATCGTTTAAATTTGCATAAAAAAAATCTTGTGATGATTTTAATAAAATAGTTAAGTTAGTTTTTTTTATAAAAATGTTGAGAAAAATCGGGATTCTTAATGCGATGTGGAAGTGGAAAGTTTAAGAAAACTTGAAAAATATACACATATGCCGGGGTGTGAGTTTTTAATAAGTTCTAGATAGGTTTTATGTGACCGACGTTTCACGGCAACTAAGCTGAAGCGCTAATGATTATGTAAAAAACCCGTGGCAACGCACAAGATCTCAGCCTTTGGCAGACTTGAACGTGGAAATTGGCGCTGGAGCTTGAGCGGCTAATTCGTTTCGTTTGTTCGCTAAGACAGCTTCGGACCACTGAGAAGAAAAGCCAAATTCGGCCGAAAATTCATACATGGTGGCAGGACCCATTTTAAATGATTGACATTTTTAACAAGTGACGACCATATGAGATAACATGGTAGCAAATCATACATCAAAAAGTTAAAATTAACTTGAACATTTCGACTTTTTCAAAAACGACGTTAGTGAGTCTAACCATGTGAATGGCCAGCGCTATAGAACAATGATAACCAACTTATTTTCCCCATGTCAATTGTAGGCATCCCATAGCGTCGCGAGGCCGGAAGGAATAATTTTGTCCACACAAACACGATCGGTAATTTACACGTTCTCGAAGGTTTTGTTTGATTCTGCTTGAGTGTTATAAAAGCAATGCCACACGTTTATTTCTCATTCAACACAAAAACAGATACAAGTACGTGCAACGTAAGCTCTTCTTCGGCTGAATCTAATCCAGAGTCGGCATAAGGGCACACCAATCTTAAGGACTAGGGCAAGTGGCCTTCGATAGCTCAGTGAAAGCGACGTAGACTAGCAATCCGAAGGTGCCGGGTTCGACATCGATGAAAAAATTAATTACTTTTCAAATACTTTCGAGTTCTCCAGCCAACAAAACTCATCCTAGGCGCTTCCACTACAAAAATCCAGATTGCACAAGGACCAAGGAAAAAGGAAAATGATTTATCAACATCTCATATAAATCAACAAGCCAGCTGGCGCCATCTCTGGTGAAATTTGGCGGTTAATCTCACAACAACAACACCTAACAATCCTTGACACAAACCTTGTTATCTACAAAGGAACGAAACAGAGTTGCCAACAATGATCGTATGATAATCGGATTATATGCCCGATCGAGTGCCGATAAATTAAAAATCGGTATAAAGAATTATCAACCCAGGTAACCACCAGCTGTTACAACAACAACAACAACTAGGACAAGTAAATAGAGTTTATTATGGTTTAATTTTGTTTTCTTACACTTGTGGTAAAAATACGTCAAATAACTTATTGGTTTACGGCAGCAAACAACTCCTTTTCGAGCTGAATCCAATTACCGGTGCTGGAGACACTTGCGAGTCGCTAACGATATCGATTTTCAGATAACCGAGAACTATTTAAATAGCCCAGTACTGGTACGATTAATAGAATTCAGCCATAAGGTCCGGTTACTAAGTTCGGTTTCAGGTTTCGGATTCGGGTTTCATATTTCGGGTTTTTGATTAAGATGCAAAATTCGTAGGACCAGTTTGGGTATTAGATTCTATCAGAAGGTTAGGGATCGTGGAGTAAGCTCGGGATCGTCGAATAAGCTCGGCTGTGACTAGCAGGTTCGGATTTCAGAATAGGTTTTCAGGTTGTAGCAAAAGCTCGGCTGAGGGTACCAGTTATTGTTATACATACAGCCAGAGCTACGATGGGGGAACAGACAATGGAAGTCGCTGTGGGGCAATAGACAATCGAAGTCGCTGTGGGCGAACAGCCAGACGCAGGCGCGGTGGGGGAACATAGAAGCGAAATCGCTGTGGAAGTACAGACAACTAAAGCCGCTGTGAGTGAGCAGACATACTAAGTCGCTGTATTGGGCAATAGACAACCGAAGTCGCTGTGTGGGGAAATAGACGGCCGAAGCTGCTGTGCGGGAGCAGACAATCGAAGTGGCTGTGTGAGGAAACAAAAGTCGAAGTCGCTGTGGGGAAACAGACATCCGACGCCGCTGTGGAATAACAAATAGCAGAAGCCGCGGTGGGAGAACAAACAACCGAAGTCACTGTGTGTGAACAGACAACCGAAGTCACTGTGAGGGAACAGATGATCGAAGCCAATGTGAGTATGTATTATCACCTGATCAGAAGAATAGTGCATGTAAATGGCACATTAGTATGGAAGGTACCAAAAGGGGCGCGGCCTAACTGTCAGTTTTATCTCCAAAACTTTATCCTGCTGTAGCATTACCGAATACAGTATTACTCGATTTCAAAAGTGGGCGGAGTAGTTAATTTTTATGGCAGGTGCCAGAAGGGGCTTGGCTTTGACTTTTAATTTTTCCTCCAAAACTGTATCCTGCTATAGCTTTACTAAATAAACAATTTGGGTACAATCGCGTTGGGTGCATTGATATTATTACTCCATCTCAAAAGTGGGCGGAATGGTACATTTGTATGGAAGGTACCATAAGGGGCGTCGCTAGATTTCCAATTTTTTTCTCCAAAACTTTATCGTGTTGTCTTTGCAAATTATTTTGATGAGAACAAGGCGGCCCTACATGCCATACTGCATTGGATACCTTTTTGTGACCGAATTATCTCAGGAAATAGGCCTATAAATTCGCCCCTGCGTTCGTAGCATTTGACACCATTAGATTACTCTTTGTGGTGGTACGTAAAAATTCAGGTATATGCTGATAAACCAGAAACTCTGGATCATTTAGAAGCCAACAAACCACTATTGATGAAATGAGACTGGGTATGTTCGACCAAGTAGTGCAATATGTGGATGAGGCGTTTATAAGATGCAGTCGCCGAGACTACGAGGAATTATTTTAAAACCTTAAATGCCATGAAATTTTGGTCAATTCAATGAATTTGAAGTGTTTAGCTAAAAAATATCTATATTTTTAAATTTAAGAGTCTATAATTACTTATCCCTTTTTTGTTTAACCTATTCATTAGTTGTTTCTTTAAGATGTAGTACTTAAGTTTTGAAGAGTTTGATTTAAATTCCATTTAACCTTTAATTTCTCTACTCATTATTTATGTTGCTCGTCTGCAAAGTTTCTTTCTAAGGTTTTCCCATTCATTCCACCTGACCACAGTTATGTTGCTGCGTTCCTCAAATTATGCAAGTATGAAGTTAGTTCAGGATGAACATTTCACTACCTACAAGGCAGCAGATACTAAGCTATTGTTGCTCACATTTGCGCAATAAACAATATATTTTGTACGTATCGAAGCAAAAGTTTTGACCTTTAAAACTGCAAAAATAAGTTAACAGCCGCAACAAAAACTAAAAGTTTTGAAATAAACACTAAAGCATCTCTCGGTGGGTAGGAGAGAGAGAGAGCATCTGATGCGTCCAACTCTCATAAAGGCAATGACCACGCAAATAGTTTCAGGTAAGGGCAAACTTGAGTTAATTTAGGAAATATTTAATATCTGCAAGACATAATATTTAATTTAATAGCACTGTATGTGGATTTTTTTTACCACTTTAAAATATCATTACCCATTTTATTTATCATACTTTTTGGAACAAAGTATGATAAATTCAGAAGTTAATTAACTTTTTTAAAACTATCGTCAAAACTAGATTATTCCACTTCAAAATATATATATTTTTTAGTCCTATACTGTGTTTATAAGATAATCTTGACGTCTTTTATAATGCAACAAAATTTCGAGTTAAAAAAAAAACCTAAAAAAATATTTTCTCAAATTGCCCTAAAATATTTTTTTTCTTTATTTTAATTTATTATTTTTTTATTTATTCTATTTAATTTATTTTATGTATTTTTTATGTCTTATCTCAGATTCCGTTTGCGACGACTTTTGACCTCGTTGTAGTTATAATTATACGAGTAGTCATTATTTTTAATAGTCAATTTTATTCGTTTTAATGTGTAACTCACACTTGGCTGGCATATCTTCCCCCCTCTATCACCCTCTATCAGGTATACATCACAGGTGTCTGCAAATGGTAAACATTATTCACTCTTAACCTTTTTGGTTGCCCATTTCCAGCGAAGCCCCTTACGAATCCTGGATGGAAAACCATACACAACTGATGTTGTTTTAACTTTTTCCTTATATACCTCATTACTTTTCTTCACTCGAAAGTGAGTTTGTACCAGTGAGAATGTGTGTATGTGGTTTGGGGCAGGTTACTTAATATGGCAGACATCTTGGTTGGAATGAGGGGAAACGTGGCGGTGGTAATAAGAAAATAGGCAAACCCGAAACGTGTGTCTACCCGTTTACGTCTCACAACTATTCAAAATGTATAAGACTTCGTCCGTGAGGCGGTTGTGGTCTTCTTACCCAAAGAACATAAATTACTCCAGTTTTTAGACAAATGTGTGCCATTAAGTAGTTTTTGTTTCATTTCATGGTAATGGAGGTGAGAGGTCCAGTGCGTTCTTCCGTGTCTTTGAACATGATGATTTAATAACCTTAAAGTGTTTTTGTTTTGTTATCATCGTTAGTTAACGAAAATGTTGCTTAATAACTGGAGTGCTTACTGCCAAAATCTGTTCCCATATAATTTAACTAATGTTTCAATGGTCAATGATGAAATGATAAATGCATGTAAATGAATATGAACATCTTAGTGCAGAAACTAGTGCAATTTCTTACAGGAATTTAACGAATGTTTATCAGAGACTAGTACTGTTGAGTAACCTAAACGGCATCCTACCGCCGATGCGTCTTAGGAAGTAACATAAGTTACTGAAGCTGAACACTGAGGCTCTCTTGGAAGCTTTGGCAGCCCCAAGAAGCTAGGATCGGTCGCGGTGGCCTAATAAGTCACTCTCACTAAACAAAACAAGTGTTATGAAAACCCGAAGAAAAGAAAAAAAACAAAAAACCCCCACAAATGTTGACGATAACCGCAAACATTATAAGGACCATGATTTAACGACATGCACCTGGAACTCTATACAGAGATGTTGCCTCTATGCAATTGTCGGATGTTCTCGACAAAATATTTTTACATTACGTGTGCACGTCCCGACGAAAGACAAAGACGAGGACATCAAAGGTGCATTATATGAGCGCCTGGAAGAAATATATGACTGCTACCCTACACATTACAATAAAATTGTTCTGGGAGATTTTAATGCTAAAATAGGAAGGTGCTCTTGGCTTAGCAGTCGGAGAATTCAGCCTACACATCAAGACCCCCGATAACGGATTCAGATTGGTTAGCTTCGCGTCGGCAACAAACATGGTAGTGAGTGGAACCAGATTACCGCACCAAAAAGATATCACCAAGGCAACTTGTATATCCCCTGAGCAAAGGCAAGAAACCAGATTGATCACTTGGTAATCGATGGAAGGCATGTCTCAAGCGTTAAGGATGTTCGTGTGATGCGAGGTGCACACACTAACACGGTCACCAACTAGTTGCCACCAACTCCACCATACAAAGGAAGATAGACACCTCAAAGCTGCATAGCACCGAGATAACCCATGTCTACTCTTACCAACTCTCTCAACTACTTCAAACGAACCCCCTAATTCTGCTGTTCCTAACACCCAGTGTACAGTGGTTGCCGTTTCATAAAAAAGAGGCCAAAAATAGAAGGAGTTATCAAAGGTGAATAATATTTGGCACATCTCACAGTCTCTTTAAATGATTCCAATTTCTAAAAATTGTTTAAAATCTGTGAAAGCATTCAAGAATCTCTCTTAGATCCTGAAAATTTGATTCCATTGATTTCATCAATCTGTGACTAAATCTAAAATTCGGTCAATGTCGGACAAAGGATTCAAGGACCCCTCTTAGATCCTGGAAATTTAAATTTCATAGAAGCCATACCAAAGTCGATGTATCCACTGATTTCATCAATCTATGACTAAGTCTACAGTTTTGCCAATGTCGCACAAAGAATTCATGGACCTCTCTTAGAGTACACAATCAGAAAAGACATCGACAACGGTGAGGCCGCTTTGTTCTATTGAAGATAAATCAACACATCGCAAATTTCCGCAGCTGAAATATACATCATATAATCTGTAAATCTTGGTAAACATTTTAAGTGCTGAAATAGACACATATAATAAATTAATTTATTAAAATAGACACAACTTGCTAAGAAGTTTTTAATTCTTTTAAATAATAGTTAATACCTTTCTTTGCAATATTAAATTCTTCCATTGTTTAAACAATCTTTTTTTAAAGAGGTTTTTACGTTTTATTTTGGACCTTCACTTGGCAGTTACTCACGCTGCGAAACAAAATTATTTTCATGGTCTGCCTTTTGCAGCTATTCTTAAAGAGGACAGGTGGAATAAAGCAAAAACAAAAGTAATCTGAAAGAGCAAAATCTATTGTGAGATAGTGTTGCCACTGTTTTACCCAGAATTTTGACTTAATTTTTTTATTTTTGGCCAATGGGGACGACCACTGTGCAGTGGCAGCATATTGCGAAGTCTATGACCACTGCCGCAACGACCGTACTAAGTTATAAAATACCATGCTAAAACAAGCCCTGGAGCGACACTCAGAGTGTGCTGCAAATATGGAGGGAACAATTTCGATCTCTACTCGTACCCGAAGGCAGCATAAGTGACGAAATCACACCATCTATAGACGACGATGTAGATTGTCCACCACTGAGCAAATACGAGATCAGCCCGATGATTGGAATCAGAGTGTTCCATGTCCTGTGCTTAAGAAAGGCGATCCAAGTGTATTTACCAAATATCGCGGGATCAACCTTTTACCCCTCGCATAGAAGCTCCAGTATAGTGTGTTATGTGAAAGACTAAACCCCATTCTGGCGAACCTGGTTGGACCATAGCAGTGTGGCTTTAGATCTGGTAAATACACGACCGACCAGATATTCACACTAAGACAAATCCTGGACAAGACCCAAGAAATGAAGATCGACTCCTACCATCTATTCATTCACTACAAAGCTGCATTCGACAGTCCGGTACGACAGAAATTATAAGATGATATAACTGAGTTTGGTATACCCTTTAACTGATACGACTTCGCGGGGTGACACTGACAGACAAGAAGGCTTCAGTGAAAATAGGCTAAAATCTGACTGAGAAATTATCTACAAAGCGAGGCTTTAGACAAGGCTGTCCTGCAATCTCTTTAACATCGTAATGAAGATGATCACGCGGAAGGCTGCAGTTAACAGGGCTGGTACCATCTTTAGCAAAAGCCACATGCTGCTGGCGTATGCCGATGACATAAATAATTTTGACCGTGGACCTTGGGATATTACTGCGGCCTTTTCGAGCGCTGAGAAGCAATTAGCAGAAGTGGGTCTGGTGATGGCTGTGGTTGATATCTCCTCTAAGCTGATACGACTTTGCGGCATGATACTGTCTGACACGAGGTATTAAGTAAATCTGACTGAGCCATTTTCTACCAAGCAAGGCGTTAGACAAGGAGTTAGTCTTTTATGCGTTTTCTTTAACATCGTAATGGAGATGTTCATGCGGAAGGCTGCAGCAAACAGGGTGGCACCATCTTTAACAAAAGTCGCATGCTACTGCCGTATGCCGATGACATAGATAATATTGACCGTGGATTGCGGGATGTTACTGCGGCCTTTTCGAGCATTGAAAGGCAACTGCCGGAAGTGGGTCTGGTGATAAATGATGACAAGTTATTTGTTTCAACAAACATAGAGTCTACTCGTTTAGGACGCTGTGTGAATGCTGATAACTATAACTTTGAAGTTGTAGATGATTTTATCTTCCTTGGCTCCGCCGAGAATAATAATGGTAATATCAGCACGGAAATCGGGAGTGCCACATAATCCCCAAAATCAAAATCCCCAAACACAAAATCCCCAGCCAAAAAAATGCCCAAAATCAAAATCCCCAAGCACAAAATCCCCAAACACAAAATCCCCACACTTTTTTGGCGACAGTGTTACAAAATCCACAAACACAATAACCATTCAAATTATGTTAAAAATCGCCGCGATTTTCTGTGTGATAACCATTCAAATTATGTTTAAAATAGCGGCGATTTTTAACATAATTTTAATGGGTATCACACAGAATTTGGGGATTTTGTGTTTGGGGCTTTGTATTTGGGGATTTTGTGTTTGGGGATTTTGATTTGGGGATTTTGTGTTTGGGGATTTTGGTTTTGGGGATTTTGATTTTGGGGATAACGTGATACACCCAAGGAAATCAAAAGACAAGTATTGATCGCAAACCGCTGATACTATACGCTTAGCAAGCCCTTTCTCGAAGAAGAAACGAATGGATGAAAATGCTCCAACTTGAAAAATCTTCTGCAATAAATTCGGTGGGCGGCGCAGGAGGGTGCGACCAAAATATGGTGGGATGAACCAGATGAAAGAACTGTCATCTAAACTGGGTGTGACGAACTATCTACAGAGTGCAATAGACTGAAGCGCTTGGAATTCGTTTCTATGTGCGGCTACTGATGGATGAATTTATGTTGGTTCTGCAGTAAAGGAAGAAGAATAACTTCTCATAACCTCTATTATAAATAAAAAATACCCTTTAGTTGTTACGCCCATAGAAACTTCCATGGGAGCTGCATTAACAACAAATTGGAACCTAGAAAGTTCTAAACTTATGTACATTACCTATATCGTGTTAGCCTGTAGAGTAGTAGAACCTACGTTTGACGACAGCTACCTAATATTTGAGAAGGCTGCAGTTCTATTTCTCAGTCCTCTGTTTTTGATACATATAAACAATTATGTGATGCAACTCAGGAGTGATCGTAATACATCTGCAGTAACAATTTGTGTCCTAAGGTGCTTATTAAGGCGCCGCTAGGTTGATTTCTGAGTTCATCTCGTGGAACTTAGGTGCTTAAGACACATCAGTGCTTTTCTACTAACGCTTTCATCGCAGTGATAGATTACAAGTTCAGTTATTTAAATTACTGTTAATTTTCGCGCCAAGTATGTATAGATAACGTCTAGTAAATTGCGGACAGGAAGATTTAATTAGTTTTAAAAGCAACATGTTAATAACATATGTAGCCTTCCTTACAAATTACGCCCACAACATAATAATCACTGGTTTCCTTTTTTTATTTCATACTTTGTCGTCTTATCAATTCAGTTTTTCCGATTATGTATAAAAAAATCATTTAAACCTTAACTCGTTGTTATTTATACAGAAGTCCATATTGGTGATCTCCTTTTAAAGACTACTTTATGTACTTGATTCATTCTTAATTCGCTTTTAGCCAACATGTTGTAAAATTTGGAATCTTTCCTGGACTTAAGAACTTTGTGCAGCATGCTGGAATACACTAGGGTGATCACAATAATAATAGTTTGTAAAAAAACAAAGACAAATCTTATGTTCTGATAATATTATCCACAATTTGTTTTGATTTTCAAAAGAGAATATTTGTAATTAAAACATAAAAATGTCTAGAAACACTTCACCATTTTTACAAATGGTGATAAAACTGGTTATTTGCACTACAACTATGATTTATTAAACTTTGAGAGGTTACTTTTAGCCTCGCCAATCCATTTTTTTGTCAATATTTTTTTACTGAAATCTTAAATACTGAGCTTGAATCGTTTCGCTTAGAGAACAGTAGCTTGCATACCAAATTTCAGATCGATAATTCTTAAACTAATGCTGTAAATGCGGGAACAGACAGGCGGACGCCCTCATAATGAGGAAGTTTGTATGGGAGGTGGGTGTAGTTATTACCCAAACGTGCTCATCTTAGAACTTAACCTAGGTTTTAAGGGATAGAAACTTGCTTCCAAAATCTAAGCTTGATTTCATTAAACTACTGCTTTATTAACGGGAATAGGCAGACGGACAGCCCCAAAAGGGGGGCATTTGTAGGGGAGGTGGGAGTAGTTACTATCCGATCTTGCTCATGTAAGAACTGAACCTCTGTTTAGAGGATATAAGCTTGCCTATTAAATATCAACTCAGTATTTATTAAAATAGTGCTGTAATCGCGGGGACAGATAGACGGAAACCCCAAAAGGGGAGTTTGAGGTGGGAGTATTTATGCTTGCATACAGAATTTCAATTCGATAGCTCCTTTATTAATTCTGTTATCGTTGGGTCAAACTCCCTTAAAGTGGCAATTTGTATGGGAGGTTGGAGTAGTTTTTCACCTACCTTACTTATCTAAGAACTCAACCTCCACCTTGAGGATAGAAATTTGCATTCCAAACTGCATTAAATTTGCATCATTAAACTGCTGCTGATATCGTGGGGACAGACAGACAGAAACCCCAAAAAAAATGGGATGTTCGAGCAGTTTGTGACCGATCGGTCCCATCTTAGAACTCAACTTCTGCTTCGATTAGAATAGCTGGGATACAAAATTTCAGCTTGATTGTTCTTAAACTACGGCTGTAATGCCAGGTACAGACCCACAAAAAAGGGGAGTTTGCAGTAGTTGGGAGGTGGGAGTAGTTTTCGACCGATCTTGCTCATCCTAGAACTTAACTTACGATTGGAGGATATAAGTTTGTATTCCAAATTTCAGCTCGATATCCCTTAAGCTAAGGCTGTTTTCTCGGAGACTTGCAGACATACGGACAGAAGGCTACCTTTAAATCGACTCAGATTTCGATCTCCTTATAGGCGTTACAAATGGAAGAACAAAATTAATATACTCCGTTCATGCGCGTTGTGAAGGGTATAAAAAGAAAGGCCTTTTTTGTGGACACTTTGCTTTCTTTGGTCACTTACTGACTCTCAGTAACTGAGCGACAAATGGTTCTGTTCGTATCGAGCAGTCAGTAAGAGACCGATTCATGTGTAACACTCAACCAGTAACCCGAGAGTGAGAACGTGAACGAAACGAAAAAATAGGGTTGCTGTTCAGACACTGAGCGATTCCGTCTGATTTGTTTCTGCCTTTTAAGTGAACAGACCGCTCAGAAAAAATTCGTTGAGCATATTTTGCAAGCTCTGGCTTTTATTCAAATGTTGTGAATTGTATTATGTGACATCAGGTTAGGCGTATGGCGTCATTTTGGCAATAACCACAAAGACTCTTCAGCTCTTTCTGCTGTGACTTCTCTTCCGTCATCACAAACCTTAAGCGAAGAAAGTATCTCAATACAACAAGTTTGATATTTTCAAAAAGAATTGAACACAACAAGTTTTTTAAAAGCCCAAATTGGTCACCCTAGTAGTACCTAACAATCCATGATGTAGGAGTGCATCATACAAAAACTTAGATATGTATGAAATTTTTATACTTCTTACATGAACGCATAGATACGAAACATAGTTACATATGTAAATGTAGATACAAGTTTTCAGTTAGCAAAGTTTCTTTACACTTCTCTTCTTTATTCAGTCTCTCTAACTTGTTCTTTCCCAAATGTTGCATGCATCAATGTACTGTTGCGATGCAACATTTCCTAAGAAAATTTCCATTGCAAATTTTACCATATTCGGTATATGTAGGAATTTTGGAAATCTCATCCTCAGTGATTTTGTTGCTTAGTCTTTGGAGTTAAAAGTGTGTGTGTTTCTTTAAACCAAGCACAAGTCCTTAGCATTGTTGTCTATCTTGTTGTACAAATAGATTTAGCAGCTAAAACGCTAACCAAAAGGAAATACGAAAATCTTTGCAGTTTTTTTGGTGGAGAAGCTCAGCGCAGCACTATTGCCGTCACAAATATGGATGGATGTCATCTTAGTTGGATGGATGTATTGTCGCTGTATTGTACTTAAAGTTAGCTTTAAGTTAGTTTTTGGACATTGAGGCACAGTGGAGCAAAAGCTGGATTGTGCTAAGATTTATTGGAGAAAATGGGACCGGCCGTGGCATAGTGGTTAGAACACGCGACTACCATGCGGGAGATCATTGGTTTGATTCCCTGCTCCAGGCATCTACATTTTTCTTTCTTGCCGGTCCCCTCGATGTCGTTGACAGCAGCTTCGTAGTAGAAGTGTCGAGATAATTGGCATGTGTAGTAAAAGGTTCTCAAACAGTGACGTTCGCATTCGTCGATAAACATGTAGGTGCCGTGTGTTGTGAATATAAAATAGAAAGAGTGTTAATTCACAATCTAGGAAGCCATGGACGGATTCGTCCCTAACATGCAAAATAAAAATGGTATACACACACTTATATCCAAAGGGTCTGCACAGACCAGGTTGAAACTCTTAGGTTTAACAATTATCGATTTTCGAAAGCATTTTCGAGAAATGATCCACTGTTTTTTGTGTAACCCTACTGAATTTTCAAATGTATTGTTTAACTCGTTCCAGTAATCAAGAGGCCATTTTTGCCGAATTATCAGTACGCTTGTTCTTCGTTCATATGCCCGGCAATTTTAAAGAGTAGGAAACCAAATATCATTTTAGCAAACCAAAGGTAAAGTCAATTCCAACATTAAACATACATGAGTACCAAAACACTCTACCTTCAGTTCAGGAATATATTATCTGAATTATTTCTAAAATATATTTATATTTCTTCACTGTCCTCTTCACTGTAGCGCTGTCGTGGTCAAAACATTGTCATTCCATCTATGCTGAAAAAACTAGTTTCCCCCTCACTTTTGGGACACTTTTGAAGAATACTTGTGTGGTTATTTTGTCTTGTCTTGTGTCGTCTCCATACAAAGCCATCCTACCACCTACTGTGGTTTTGAATAGAATTTGAGTGAATCATCTTGAAGTTGGTAGCAACAGCATCAGAAGTGGCCGCAGCGGAAAACAGTTTTTTTTTTTTTGTTTGCACAAGAAAATGTAAAACAATTGTGTTTATGTATGTCTCCATTTGTTTTCACTTTAGTTAGGAATTTGAAAATGATTCCGGCATCATATCCTCCCATAGTCTCTCTCTCTGCTGTTTAGTCATGTTAATGGCGTGGAGTATGGACAATTTCTTGGGTTCCTATCTTTTTTTTCGTTGTTTGCCTTTCCAATGGCATGTGCCAAATGATACACCCTGAAGTTTCTTAGATGCTTTAGTTTCGTCGTTTTTTTTTTTTTTTGGCTTTTGCTTTACCAGGCGTTGTGGTCCACATTTGCATAATTCTTTAAATGTGTAATAAGCACAGAATGTGCATTTTCAGTATGCAAATGAGGGCAAATTGAATGTGGTTTCACTTGAACGCAAGAGGACGACAGGCGGACCGAGGTTGCTGGAGTTTCTTTTTTGCGAGATCTTTATTTCCCGCATGAAATGTTTCAAGTGTTTTGGTTTTTCTTTCATCTTCTTGTGCAAATGTTGTTTTACTTGTACACACACACATACACATACGTACACTGGTAGAGTATGTACACTCAATTATATTGTTGGCTGTTGGCTCTTAGGGGTAGGTGGTAGACCATAAGAGGTCGCCAAGAATGTTATGTGCGTAATGTTTAAGTGATGGCACAATGCAAATTGTGTGGCATGCCACAAGTGTCATATAATGTATTACTTAACTACACAATTGCAGGTGTTGTTATGGTGCGTTTTGTAGCACTTAACCGTAATCTCATAATAATGCCGCGTAATATTGTTAGATGTGAGTGCGTGTGTGTATGTGTACGAATCGTTAGAGTCATTTGAATTTCTGACAAAAGTTCCACACAACATCTGTGCAGGCCCATCAGTGACACTAATTAGAAGATGACTGACTGTAAGAGGTCCTCTGATAACACTTGAGAACAGTCTTGATGACATTAGGAGAGAAAAACCTTGCCATTAGTTATTCCATGATAGATTAGATTGACTATAATGTTCAGGTAGGGAATGCTTTCGGCCAGAGAATCACGTATACTTTATATTTTAAAACTAATGAAATCATGTAAGTCAATTTCCTAGCAGCCAAAAATGGTGCTTTGCTGGCCTGCAAAGGCAGTCAGAAGCCCTACCCGTCAAATGCAACTTTCATTTTCAATTAACATACGGCGCCATAGGCAGGCTAGGCCTGCACATTCCCTTTCTCATTGAAGGCGTTTCAGTAGGCATGCCTAGTAAGTCTCCTGCACTGCAAGTATCTCCTGCAAGTATATCAATACTCCTGCACTAATATTGTAAAGAGAAAGTGTTTTTTATTTAGTTTGTTTGTATGAAGAGGGTAAGCTTCTGAACTACTCATCTGATTTTAAAAACTATTTCACCAAATACGAAATTTGTACTTTTAGTTGTACTTTACTTCGTACTTTTAGGGCTAAAAATGTCCAAAAAGGGTTAAAACTAGTATTATCACCTGGGCCAATGGTGAACATCTTTTTTATGGAGTATTTGAGCGCTATTAAGGGATTTTTTCTAATTTCGTACTATTAGGGAAAAAAGGCCGGAAAAGGGATTGAACTGGTTCAATCGCCAGGGCCAAACGACTAAAGGTGGAATGATGGTGTATATCTTTTTCATGGAATATTTGAGCGCTATTAAGGAATTATTCCAATTTCGTACTTTTAGGGCTAAAAAGGCCCAAAAAGGGATAAAACTGGTACATCAAAAATAACAGCCCAATTTTTGGAAGCGATGACACAAGGCGAAAATTATGAATGTCAATGATATGTAAATCAAAAGAAATTCTGTGATAAGAATTAGCATCTGGGAAAAAAGTGCCATCGTAGTCCACTTGAGGTGGGTATTATGGTACTTTTATCTATAGAGATTTGAGGGATGTTCAAATTCTTGTTTTCTGTTATTTGTTATTAACACTATTTTAGAGGTCACCATGAAACTCACAAGGTCCGATAGATAACGTGTTGCATGGGCAATGCCACTGAACATACGTTGAGTAGTTGAAAATGTGTGATGGTGCAATGTAGAGCAACCTAAATGGTGAGTTTTAGGGAGTAGGTAACATAAGTTACCGAAGTTCAACACAACGGCTTAATATGCCATCCTCTTTCGCCTAAAACTACATATTTTAAAGACAAAAAAACCCTCTCAACTGTTGATGAATCACGAAAAAGTTATAAAGACCATGATTTAAGGATATGCACTTGGAACGTCCAAACTCTTTTAAGAGGTGTTGCCTCTTTCGAATTAGCAGATGACTTGGCAATCACAAGGCTGACATCAACGCCATGCAGGAAATGCAATGGACAGGACAGGGATGTACACGACGAAAGAACTGTGTCATCTTTTACCACTGCCATGCAGAAAGACACGAATTTGGATTCGTAGTCGGTAAAACACTTCGACATCTGCTCTCGCGGTTTAAACCTGTACGTGACCGAATAGCCACTATTCGCCCACGCCCAGACTGAACGAGGACGAGGACGCTGCCTTACACATGACATTAAAACTGTTCAATTAGATTGTAATGCTAAAAAAGGAAGGAAAATGCTCTTGGTTCCGCATTTGAAAAATTCTGTCTACACAAAAATACCTCCGATAAGGCATTAAGACTGGTTAGCTTCGCATCGGCAAGACACATGATAGTGAGTATAACCACATTCCTGCATAAAGATATCAACAAGGTAAGCTGGATATCACCTGATCAAAAGACAAGAAACCACGTGGTAGTAGACAGAAGCGCGCTACTAAACGCTCGTAGCCAAAACCAAAGGAAATTAAACATCACAAAGCAGAATACCACCGAAATAGCCAATGCCTAAACCAACCAACCTCTCTAAATTACTTCAAACAAACTCCTTACTGGCTTGTGAAAAACCACGCCCATTCACGCCCTGGTACGATGAGGAATGTTACGAAATGTGTAAAGAAAAGGATGCTGCATACAGGAAAAACCTACCAATAACAACGAATGCAGTAATGGAGCATTATAATGAGAACAGAAGGGAAATGGCACGCCTCTTAGGGCGGAAAAAGTGTATATGGAAGAAAAGAAAGAGCCAAAATTACAGAGATAGAGGTGAAGCCCGAAAATTCAACCAAAAGGTATAAAGGAAAGGTTTTGGAACAGGAATCCCCACATGTAAGGACAGAAATGGGAATCAGCCTATAGATACGCAAAGTGTGCAGCAATTATGGATGGTACACTTTAAATCTCTGCTCGTTTCCAAGCCTAATCTACGTCCAAATATAACAATATAACTTTGAAGTGGTAGGTGATTTTGTCTACCTTGGATCAGCCATAAACAAAAAAAGTAATGTCAGTCTGGAAATCAAGAGACGGGTATTGATCGTAAACCGCTGCTACAATGCGCTGAGCAAGCGTTTTAATGATAAAGCGCTCTCTCGACAAACGAAGATTCAACTGTACCAAACGCTGATCCTACCAATCTTGCTCTACAGCGCAGAATTCTGGGTAATAACGCCTGGGAGTTTTCGAGTGAAAAATACTTTGCAAAACATTTGGAACTATCATCGTTAACGGCGAGTACCGTCATCGAAAGAGCCATAATGATGGCGTTGTCATAGACAAGCGCGTTCAAATAAAACGAATGCTCTGGCTTGGACAAGTTTTACCAATGAAGGAAAATGATTTAGCTAAAAAAGTCTTCAACAATAAACTCGATAGGCGGCACAGGGGGAGGATACCAAATCTTAGTTGGATGAACCGGCTTCAAGAGCTGTTATCTAAACTTGGTGTGACGATCTACCGGGCGCAAAAGACCGTAGCGCTTGGAATTCTTTTTTATATTATGCTACTGATGGATGAACATCTGTTGCTTATTTAATGAAAACACTTTATTGAGAATTATATTTTGAAACATGATTCGAAGCATTGAATTGAACTAATACCATAATTTAAAAATATAATTTCGAAGAATTCTTCGCATCAGTTTCGTTTATTAAAATTTCTTTCTTCCTTCCTTCAATTTTTAAAATTTTGGTGGAATAATATTCATTATATGTGCACAAAGACAACTGAACCTTAAGGGCATTCAATATTTTGTATCTGTGCTCTCAACGACAAAGGTAGCAATGCAATTGTAATTCTACATACATACATTTCCGCTCATATATATACTTACATGACAAGTACAATCAGTGAACATTACATAGACAGCTGAACATGAAATGTGAGCAAACTTAAAAGTGCTTCTGGCAAATTGTACTATTTGTGATAATTAAAATTACACTGAATACAAGAAAATTCGTTCATTTTTTCTAGCAATTCTGTTTTTCCATGAACATAAACAGTTGCACGTAAACAATGAAATTGACACGTTGGCAAAAGTATCAATGTTTTACCACATGTTACCACATGATATATGCTAGTACAGGTATTGGAACTTTAAATGTTTTCTGGTTTACTAAGTCGGCCCCCAAGTTTTAAAGTATTTTTTCTCTCGAAGATTCTAAGAATATGTTGATCCACTTGTGTCAGTACCCAGTATATTGCGCTGTAAGGCAAGACGGATAGGATCAGTTTCTGGCAGAGTTCGCTGTTCGCCGATAGAGGGCTCTGTCATAAGATCACATGCTTAGGGCATAGTAGCATCGGTTTGCGACCAATGTTCGTCTCATTATTTCCAGGTTGACATTATTATTTTTGTTTACAGCGTAGTAAAGATACAAAAAATCATCTATTACTGTAAAGGTTTAACATGAATTTTAGTCGTATTGGATATTTTTTATAAGTAAAAAGGTCCTTTTTACATATTTTATGCACAGGTCCCACAAAATATCGCTAGTGTTCGAAGTACACATATTAACGCATGTCTCTCTATAATTATTATGAATTACATCCAATCCTAATCACTTAACATATATTACAATCAAAAATTCCACTGGGTACTTACATATTGGGCGAGAGAGAGAGAGAGAGAAAGAGAAAGTGAAACTTGAAGTAAATTTCAGTTGTTTGAAATTCTGCAAACTCATCATTCAACATCAACACTTATTAACAGTAATTAAGCATGAAAAACAAAACAAAGCTTTAAAACACTCACTCTTGCACAAACACAAGGATTTCCTCACGCAGCCTGACACACACACAAACACACATACACACATCAAGTTATCAAATACACATGCAATTCCTCCTACTACACCATCCAACATTGTGTTGTTGGGACATGTGAAAGAGTTACATGATTCGTAAACACAATATTTATAAGCTTTTGTGATCTAGAAATTACAGGAATGAGGGATGTCATTAACAAAGTTTTTGTGTGAGTAAATGTCGGAGCACAAAACTGCTGCAGGAGTGCGATAACGTCGTGGCGCACTCTAAGAAGATGATGGTGGAGGTGATTCGGGTGCTGACTCTGTCGCTGATGGAGGTGATGATGGTTCTGCCGTTTAAGGCGATGGTGGTGTTGATGACAATGACGATGTTGCTTTAACTTTGTTGTCATTGTTCGGAAGTGTTATGATGTTGTAGCCAGATGACAACGTAGAAGTTGGTGATGAGATGATTTGAGAAATGTTTCTCGCTATTGAAACCAAGTAATTTTAATGGCTGAATACTTTACAGCTGCTTGATGTACTCGATTTGCAAAAATATTGCCTCCGGTTGTGTCAGAGAGACTGTGAAACAAAACTTTTCTATTATTCTATTTTGAAGTATGTATTTGTAATTCATACACTCATTGACATTTTCAATATAGAGTGAACGTGTGACTTACTAAGGTTGGTGTTGTTGTTGTTGCTTTTGTTGTATTTAATTACTTTGATAAAATCTGAAAATTTATAATTGGATTGATTTTAATTAAGCATGATTCTCATGTTTTATATTGTTGTCAAAGTAATGCTGCTGGTTGAAGTAAAGGATTTCCTTGCTTGCCAAACGTGGGAAAATGAGGATGTGTTGGCTCCATCATATCAGACGTTTAATGAAAACTGTTTTAATAAGGTTTGATAGTTTGGGAATGTTAAATATTTTTGTAGAATCTCTTTTGGCTGAAGAGTAATGGTTTTGTAGTATAGAGTCGCCTGTGGATATCGACAGCAATATGTTTGAATTTGGTAAGAAACTGGACCTGAGTTTGATAACATTAATTCGAGTATGCTGAATAAGGTGTGCAAATTGATTAAAGACATTATATTTTGCATCAGAAATATTTGCGATAGAAAATTGTGGTTCTAAAACGTACTAGTTAATGCTGTATAAATACGCTTAATAATATAAGTAAGTAAAGCGGCAGTTTTGGGAATTGGGGGTTTTTCTGATGTGGGTCCTTCTGATCGTTATTTAGTTGGAAATAACCAGAATATCTCTTTGGAGGTCCCCAAGCAGCTTCACAAATTGGCTTGGACTCATTGTACGATTGGCTAAAAATGCTCAGGCTCAAAAAGTCTTCGGCAATAAACTCGATGGGCGGTACAGGAGGGGGAGACCAAAAAATAGTTGGATGAACCTGGTAAGAAAACTGATATCTAAGCTTGGTATGACGAAAGACCGAAGCGCTTGAAATTCTTTTCTTCCTGCGGCTACTGATAAATTAAAAAAAACTGAAAGCTAAGTATGAGTATGTAGACACTCTGGATATAAATACACCGCAATCAAAAGGATTACTCTAGTGAAAATTTACCAATAGTAATATTTGTCTAAATAAATTTATGGGGTTAATAACCTAGTTTCTTCGGCTCTATGAGAAAATGCCCCAAAACAAAAATGAAATAAAGCCCTAAAAATGGGGTTTTATTTCGTTATGAAACAAAACCCCAATATCAAGAATGAAATAAGACCCCAACTAAATGCAAAAACACCCCAATTCATAAATGAAATAATGCCCCATTTTTGGGGCAAGCCTTTCAAGTAATGAAAAGGCTAGGTACGTGTGGTGGGGGTAGTAGAAGTGGGGCGTGTCCCCCACCGCATTCGTCTTTTAATAATGCCAGTGAGTGAAAGTTGCTAGATTGACAACGACGTATGCGGCGGGGGGCGTCAAAGAATAAGAGTTGCGAGATTAGGGCATTATATAATTTTCGAAATTTGGGGCTTTATTTCATACCGAAATAAGGCCCCAAAACAAAAATGAAGTAAAGTCCCAAAAAAATGAAATAACACCGCAAATTTCACTGTTGTTGTTTTCTGAACTAATTTTTGGGGCTTTATTTCATTTTTGTTTTGGGGCCTTATTTCATAGACCCAGTTTCTTCTTCTTCTTCTTAATTGGCAGCAGCAACAGAAATCAATCTATTAGAAGCCAGAATTCAAATCGCTTCGGTCTTTTCGGCTCCGTATAAAGTTAGTCACACCAATTGTTGATAAAAGTTAATTCACCTGGTCCATCCAACGAAGTTTTGGTAGCCCCTTCCTGTGCTCTCCATCGATTTAATTGCCCAAGACTTGTCCAGTTGGAGAATTTTCATCTTTTTATACAGCTTGTCCAAGCCAGCGCATTCGGTCTATTTCGGTCTGTCATTGTACAGCTCATGATTCATTCGACGACGGTGTCTAGTACAGTTGGATCTTTGTTTTTCAAGAGAGGGCTTTGTTATTAAATCGCTTGCTTAGCTTACAGTAGCAGCAGTTTGCGATTAATACTCGTCTAATGATTTCAGGGCATTATTATTTTTGTTTACCATGGAGCCAAGGTAGATAACATTATTATCTACTTTAAATTTATAGTTCTCAACGTTCATGCAGCGTCCCAAACGAGTAGACTCTTTGTCCTTATTTATCAGACACACTTCCGCCGACTGCTTCTCAATGCTCGAAATTACATCTGTACCATTCCGCAGTCCACGGCCAATGATATCTTTGTCATTGGCGTACGCCTGCAGCATGTGACTTTTGTTATATATGTTACCATTCCTGTGTACTGCAGCCATGTCCATTACGATGCTAAAGAGAAGGCAAGACAGACTATCGGCTTGTCTAAAGCCTCGCTTGGTAGAAAATGGCTCAATCAAATTTGGCCGATTTTCATTGAAAACTTCCTGTCAGTCAGTGTCATACCGCAAAGTCGTATTAGCTTCGCGGGGATACCAAACTCAGCTATATCATCTATTTATATATGTCGTATCAGACTGTCAAATGCAGCTTTGTATTCGATAAACAGATGAAAGATATCGATCTGCATCTCCTGGTCCTTCTCCAGGATTTGTCGCAGTGTGAACATGTGGTCGGACGTGGATTTACCAGGTCTAATGCCACACTAACAAGGTCCAATCAGGTTAGTCTTTAGTCCTTCACATAGCACACTAGACAAGACCTTGAATGCGATGGGTAAAAGGCAGATCCCGCGAAAGTTGGTACACACATGGTTCTCACTTCTTAAGAACAATCATCGGTCATGCATTCCGTGAGCCAAATAGAGCTGGTGTATGCATGTTGCCGGCCGTGGCATAGTGGTTAGAACACGCGACTACCATGCGGGAGATCGCAGGTTCAAACCTGGCTCCAGTCATCTTAAAAAAAAAAAAAAAAAAATTTTCTTTCATTGTCGGCTCCCCTCGAATGTTGTTTGACAGCAACTTCGCAGTATTAAGCGTCGATTCAATCGTCGTGTCTAGTAAGAGCTTCTCAAAACAGTGACGTTCGCATTCGTCGATAAATAAGTAGGTGCCGTTAGTTGTGAATCTAAAAATAGAAAGCGTGTTAATTCACAACAACGCGAGAAGCTATCCCATACCTCATTCATGGGGTGCAAAGGGAAATTAATTAAGTAAGTAAGTAAGTATGCATGTTGCCAGCTCATCGCCGCCGGCTTTAAAAAGCTCTACCGGCAGTCCATCGGGTGGTCTCGTTTTGGCTCGGTAGTGGACAATCTACTGCGTTGTCGATGATTGGCGTGTTTTCGTGATATATGCTGCATTCGGGAACGAGAAGAGAACGAATGTTTTTCCTCTATGTATGCAGCACACTATGAGTTTCCGTGGCCATATTTCAGTCTCTATCGGTACAGGTGGGGATCCCTATTCCAAAACCTTTGACTTTCACCTTTTGGTGTAACTTTTGGGCTTCACATCTATCTCTGTAATTTGAGATATCTTGGCTCTCCCTTTTCTTCCTAAAAGCTTTTCCGCATTAAGAGGCGTTTCATCAGGCCGTCATCGCGTGAGTTATCATTTCCTCAGGCATTACGCGACATTCGTCATCATACCAAGGCTTGTCTGAGCGTGGTTTTTATAACCCAGTACGGTCGTGGCGACAGTGGTCATAGAATTTGCAATATGCTGTCACTAGGCGTCGGCAACATCAGAATTATTGGAGTCTGTTTGAAATAGTTGAAAGAGTTGCTTGGAATAGGCATCTCCTATCTCGGTGGTATGCAACTTTGTGATGCCTAGCTTCCTTTGTGTTTGGTTTGTTTACGAGCACTACTAAATCGAGTGCGTATCTTGGCTGCAACTAGGTGGTTATCCGAGTCAATGTTTGCACCGCGCATCACACGTACGTCTATAACGCATGAAACATGGTGTTTAATGGTTATTAAACAGACGAAAGATTGTTGTGCGAGACATGTGTCTTATGATTCCTGACTAAGTGTATGTATTTTATGATCACTGCTGATTAGGAAAATTCCTTGTAAACTCATTAGGGGAGGTCCCAATATAAAGGACAAGACATATGTATTTACTTATGCGTTATGATACTTTAGGAAAATTATAATCTGGCTGTGTGTGGTTTAACAAAGCAGATCACACACACCAAGCTATTTACAGATCAAACACAACAATCTGGTTATTGATAAGAAGCAAGAAAGGGAAAGGTTTGGGATTTCCTAAGTGGGTAATAAAACGTTGCTGATAATGCATGTGGTCTGCGGACTGATAAACGCTGATAATTTCTTTCTCGCTTCTTCGTTAGTTTTAAGTAGTTTAATAAGTATTCTCAGATTTAGCTATTAAGTACAAGTGTTTGAAAATAAAATCAGTTGTCTCTACGAAACTCAAAGAAGCGGTTGTTTTATTAAAGTAATCTTCGCGCCTCAAAACATTGGTCCTTCGAACAAAGAAAAATCAGTGAAAAAAAAAAAAAAAAAAAATCTGCGAAGTAACAAACCTCGAGATTAACTGAATAAGGAAAAAAAAATATAAATCTGCGAAGTAACAAACCTCGAGATTAACTGAATAAGTGTAAAAAAAAAAACGAGAGCCAAAGAAAAACGGTTCTGCGAATCAAAGCGTATTTTACGGCTTGAAACAGTAAAATAATTGAAAAGTTGTGTGCGTATCTCAAGGCCTAAACATTGAGATAGTGAGTGATTAAGTTAAAACAAAAAGAAAAACATAGTGCATAAAATAAAAAAAAAATGGCAACGGAAGCTAGAATGAACCTATATAAGAAACAGGTATCAATCGTAAAGGATATGGAACGATTGGGAGAAGGGCGGAAATTGAGATCCGTCGTGAAGAAGCAAAAATTAGAAAAATTGGAGTTACTGTGGCAAGAGCTGAAGAAGAATCACGAGCTTCTGGAGCAAGCAGGCTGTTTCACGGAAATATATTTTAAGGATGATTATTTCGGCAGCTACGAAGCATCTTACATCAAATGCAAGGAAACTCTGGAACTAATGGAAGAAGAAAAAGATGAAATGGTCCGAGATGGAAATCAAGTCCAGGAGAATGCTGAAATTACTTACTGGAGAAACCAGTTTTATAAGGATTTAGCAAAACTAAGGGAAATAATAGACAGCGCAATTGATGGAAAAAGCCAAGTAAAGCTGAGAAGTCATAAAGCAAGAATATTGGAGAAAAATGAGCGGATGATGAAAGTTTATGATCAGCTGAGGGAGAAGCTTCATGTTCGAGACAATTTGCTAGACGATGACTATGAAGTCATTCAAGAAGAAATAGTATCAGCGGTAGACGCTATAGCAGAAAAATTGGATGATGTATGTGAAATGGCAAAACCTCAATCGCTGCAATTAGAGGCAATAAGGATTCCGAAATTCTACGGAGATATAAAAGAGTGGTCCTCATTCCACGACCTATATAAAAAATTGATCCATGAAGATAATAGGATAACAGATGTTGAAAAGATGTATCGACTAAAAGGCTTAATATGTGGAGATGCCAGCAGATTGATTCAACATCTCCAAATCAACAGCAACAGCTATGAGGCTGCATGGGAAATACTCTGCCAAAGATATGACAACCAAAGACAGTTATTCACGAAACTGATTGATAGAATACTTGATCAGTCATCGGTGACTAGTAATAATGCTACAAGTATGAGAAACTTGCTTGATACCACGATCGAATGCGTACAAGCGTACAAGCAATCAAAGCGATGGGATTGAAACTAGATGATGCAGACCCAATATTGGCGAGAATTGTAATTCGAAAATTGGACAATGATGGACTCAGGCTGTATGAGCAGACAGTAAAAAAAGCGAAAGAAATTCAAAAACTTAATGATGTTATGGAATTCCTGGAACAGCAGTACAATGCGTTGGAGGCAACGAAAAGCAAAAAATCGTACATTGTACAGAAAACGGCACTGGTGACAACAACAATGCAGCAATGTTTCCATTGCAAGGCGAACGGGCACCATATTATAAAGTGCGCCAAATTTATTGAACTGCAGGCCAAAGATAGAAATGATTTAATAAAAAGCTATAGACTTTGCCGAAAATGTCTAAAACATAATGTCAGCCGAAGATGTGATAGTAAAATAGGATGCGAGAAATGCGGAGGGTTCCATCATTCAATGTTGCATATCGAGTTTTGCAAAGGAAAGAACGTTGCGATGACAATGAATTCAACTGAAAACATATTGTTGGCAACTGCACAGATTCGAGTAAAGAAAGTGCAAGGCGGTTATGCGACTCTGAGAGCTTTAATAGATCAAGGATCACAAACAACAGTGATATCTGAAGAAGCAGCGCAAATACTTAATCTTCCGAGAAAAAGGGTAAATGTGGAAGTTCATGGACTCGGTGGGACGCTAGTTGGTGTAGCAAAACATCAAGTGCAGTTAGAAATCCGGCCACGGTTCGTCAGCAACAACAAATTGGACGTTAATGCAATTGTAATGCCTACAATTGCTTCATGTCATCCAGACGACTCATTTTATTACAAAATTAGCGAATGGAAAAATTATACGTTGGCAGATCCCGATTTTAACCAGTCAAGCAGAATTGATGTCGTCATTGGTAGCGATCTCTATGTCGTTTTACTGGACGAAGGAATGATTAAGAAAGAGAAGATCCTCGGACAAGCAACAAAACTTGGGTGGATATTATCTGGCCACTTAAACATAAGAAGAAAGAATAAGAGTGTATCAACTAACATGACTCAATTGGAAAAGTTCTGGGAGTTGGAGGAGGTAAATGATGACGAAAATCCTCACGAAGACGAAATCTGTATGCAACATTATTTATCGACGAGCAGAAAAAACAGCGAAGGGAGGTTCGTAGTGAGTCTGCCATTGAAAGAAAATAAGGAACTTGGCGACTCATATAAACGAGCAATGGCAAGATTCATAAATTTGGAAAAAAGACTTCAAACTAACCATAAATTGAGAGACGAGTACACTAAGTTTATGGAGGAATACAAAAAACTTGGGCATATGAGGAAAGTAGAGCAGAGGATGTCTGGGAATTACTATATTCCCCATCAAGCTGTTATAAAAGAAACAAGTCTGACAACAAAGCTACGAGTGGTATTCGACGCATCAATGAAAACGTCGAATACAAAAAGCCTCAACGATATTATGTACGTCGGTCCACGACTACAAAAGGAGGTGTTCGACATAATCCTCAATTTTCGGATGCATAAGTACGTGATGATTGCTGACGTGGAAAAAATGTATAGACAAATTATGGTGGATGAATCAGATCAAAGTTATCAACATATTCTATGGAGAAGCGACAAGAACACACCAATAGAGGAGTACAAGTTAACAACGGTAACATACGGAACATCATCAGCTCCTTTTCTAGCTGTGAGGACGTTATTCGAAATTGCAGCAGAGTGTAATGATGAGAAAATTGCAAAAATAATAAGGGATAACTGCTACATGGACGATCTGATGACGGGAGCAGATTCAATTGAAGCCTGTATAGAGATACAAACAAAGTTGCGAAATCACCTGCATAATTATGGATTTCATTTGAGAAAATGGTGCTCGAATGCGACAGAAACTCTAAACGGCATAACATCGCACGACAGCAATGAAGTGATCGATATAGAAGAGGACGAAAACGTAAAAACTTTAGGGTTGCAATGGAGGCCAAAATCGGATAATTTTTTGTTCAAAATAGCAACTGCTGGTAGTACGGATATAACTAAAAGGTTAGCGTTATCGTACTTGGCGAGAATTTTCGATCCTTTGGGACTACTGACTCCAATAACGATCACTGCTAAATTATTTATACAGCAGCTTTGGGTGATGAACCTGGAATGGGATGTCAAGATGAATGATGATTTAACAAAGCAGTGGATTAAGATAGTACAAAATATGATTTTGCTTCAGGAAATTCGAATTCCAAGATGGGTAAACACAACATCCAAGGAAAGAGTAGTGTTGATGGGCTTTGCAGATGCATCGGAAAAAGCTTACGCAGCAGTAGTTTATGTTAAGGTCGGAAAACAAGTGTCTATACTTGCGGCAAAAAGTAAAGTCAATCCGATAAAAAATCGGAAAACAATTCCAAAGCTCGAATTATGTGCAGCACAACTATTAGCAAGACTCGTTGGAAAAATAATGAAGATAATGCACAACGAAATAGAAGTACACGCTTGGACCGATTCAACGATTACTTTAGCGTGGATCCAAAATAATACCAGTAAAGACAGATTTATTCGAACAAGAGTAGCGGAGATACGATCATCAATACCATGCAGTCGTTGGCGATATGTAAAATCAGCGGATAATCCGGCGGATATTGGATCCAGAGGAATCGCACCAGAAAAATTGAATGAAACATGCCTGTGGTGGAACGGCCCAAATTGGGCAAAAGAAGATGAAGAGAATTGGCCGACAGTTGGTGCAGTTAATACGGTGACCACTACGACCAGGATCAATGGCGATAACTTCATCAATGATATTACCAAGAAGTATTCATCGTGGAATAAAGTAATAAGAATTCTAGCATACGTAATACGGTTTGGGAAGAAGCTGAAGAAAATTAAACTGCCGGAATACTTATGTGCAGATGAATTAGAAGAAGCAGAGAAATTAATAATAAAAAATAATCAAATGTTGGAGTTTGCAGCAGAAATTGGTCAGTTGAAACAAGGGCAACATGTCCATCATAAGAGCAAGATAGTGACGTTAAATCCATTCTTAGATGCAGACGATGTGCTTAGAGTTCGTGGTCGACTACACAACGCAAAAATATCTTTTAACCATCGGCATCCGGCAATAATTTCTGAAGGTCATCTGGCAGACTTAATAATAGAAGATGCACATAAGCGGACGTTGCATGGTGGAAACCGTTTGGTCGAAGGTGTTATCCGAAGAAGCTATTGGATTATTAGATTAAAAAATCGTGTTAGGAAATTGATTCGCAGTTGTGTCAAATGTACAAGATATCGTACGGAAGACAAAAACCAGTTAATGGGCAATCTTCCGAGCTGCAGAGTTAATGCGTGCCATCCCTTCGAGCATTGTGGTGTAGATTATGCCGGTCCAATACAAGTTAAGTGTACAAAAGGTCGAGGTATCAAAACACATAAAGGCTATATTGCAGTGTTTGTGTGTATGGCCACAAAGGCTATACATTTGGAAGCTGTAAGTGAGCTGTCTTCAGATGCATTTTTGGCAGCGCTAAAAAGATTTTTTGCCAGAAGAGGAAAATGTCGCCATATGTATTCCGACAACGGGACGAACTTTATTGGAGCAGCAAAAAAATTGGACAAGGATTTTAATACGGCAATTAAAGATAATTCAAAATTGGTCGGCGTATTAGCAGAAGACAGAGTAGAATGGCATTTCATCCCGCCGGCAAGTCCCCATTTTGGGGGATTGTGGGAGGCCGGTGTAAAATCTATGAAGCATCATTTGAAAAGGGTAATCGGCGAGAACAAATTAACTTTTGAAGAGTTAACCACGGTGCTGGCTCAAATTGAAGGCGTATTAAATTCCAGACCGTTATATGCAATTGCGGACGATGCAGATGATGAAGTACTAACTCCAGGTCATTTCTTAATTGGTCGTCCACTTACTGATATACCAGAACCAGCGGAGGAAAGAAAAATATCGTCGTTGAACCGATGGAGGTTGCTAAACAGTCTAAGCAGACAGTTTTGGAGAAAATGGAAAGATGAGTACCTGACAACATTACAAAGCAGATACAAATGGACAAAAACTAAACCGAATGTGAGAGAAGGTCAGCTGGTGATTGTCAAAAATGAAGATACTCACCCATCAAGATGGCCCATGGGAAAAGTTATAGAAGCACATCCGGGGAATGATGGACTAGTTCGAGTCGTTTCAATAAAGACACAGAATGGGATAGTAAAACGCCCAATAAGAAAAATATGCACTCTAGATGTGATACAAGATCCAGATCCGATAGCAGAGGTCGGTAAAAGGACTAATGCAAAGAAAGACTCCAGGTCATTGAGTGTTAGCATGTCAAAAGTGATGATAGTGACGTCGCTAATATCAACCATCTTATTCTACAAACTCGTGAAGCACACTGGCACTTACAGGGTCTGCAATTTCATCATGTATCCGGGCACTCCGCATTAATATTAGTCATTGTTGTAATTGTAGTATTAGTTGTTGTTTTTATAAGACTAAAAATAAGGGAAAGACGGGTGCAAATTATTTTGAATGGCCGCCGGGAAAATGTTTAATGGTTATTAAACAGACGAAAGATTGTTGTGCGAGACATGTGTCTTATGATTCCTGACTAAGTGTATGTATTTTATGATCACTGCTGATTAGGAAAATTCCTTGTAAACTCATTAGGGGAGGTCCCAATATAAAGGACAAGACATATGTATTTACTTATGCGTTATGATACTTTAGGAAAATTATAATCTGGCTGTGTGTGGTTTAACAAAGCAGATCACACACACCAAGCTATTTACAGATCAAACACAACAATCTGGTTATTGATAAGAAGCAAGAAAGGGAAAGGTTTGGGATTTCCTAAGTGGGTAATAAAACGTTGCTGATAATGCATGTGGTCTGCGGACTGATAAACGCTGATAATTTCTTTCTCGCTTCTTCGTTAGTTTTAAGTAGTTTAATAAGTATTCTCAGATTTAGCTATTAAGTACAAGTGTTTGAAAATAAAATCAGTTGTCTCTACGAAACTCAAAGAAGCGGTTGTTTTATTAAAGTAATCTTCGCGCCTCAAAACACATGGCTTCCATCGATTACCACGTTATCAATCTGGTTTCTTGTCTTTTGATCAGACATCGGGGTTGTCTTGTGGATATCTTTATTCGAGAATCTGGTTTCACTCGCTTCCATGATTCTTGACGAAGCGAAACTATCCAATCAGAATCCTTTATCGATAGTGTTGTTGTGTAGACTGAATTTTCAGACTGCTGAACCAAGAGCATCATCACTTCCTATATGAGCATTAAAATCTCGCTAAACCATTTTAAT
The DNA here is from genome assembly GCA_964034835.1 of Muscina levida. Classification (NCBI taxonomy): domain Eukaryota; kingdom Metazoa; phylum Arthropoda; class Insecta; order Diptera; family Muscidae; genus Muscina; species Muscina levida. The sequence continues at coordinate 32,867,356 of OZ035884.1, read as the reverse complement.
GTCATGTGCAGGGCAGCGGCCATATATATCCTCCAGGCGCTCATAGAATGCATCTTGAATGTCCTCTTCTTTGTCTTCCGTAGGGGCGTAAACACTAATCAGCGTAATGTAAAAAAATTTCACCTTGCTGCGAAAAGTGGCAGGGTTAAATCTGACCAATTACATCCAAGTGTGTGCTTTTCTGCACGACAGCTGTAATAGATGTCGGAAGCTTTACGTCGCGAGCATCCCTTTCCGGTCCATCTCACCTACTGGATGGAGGTAGAGAGTCCGTACATTTTAGGTGCATATCCATAAATCATAGTCCTCATAAAGTTTTGGGGGTCGTCGACATTTGGGGGGTCTCGTTTGTTAGCCAATACAGGACCTGAAGGTGGGTGGCTAGCCCAACCATCAGGGTTCGTCACTCACTATCTACAGGCATTCATTAAACAAATATCACGAACATCGTTGACCAGGTGCCACCACGTATGAGGTAGTGAGTCGGCTTGAGATGCAAGTTTCACTTTACACACTTTATCCCCAATGGTACTTATTATTGAATATCGTCGTTAGGAAAATATTTTATACAAATGCTATTAAATATCACTATTCATTTGTTCTCACTCTAAAATGTATTTCAATATTTTTCTATTTAGCAAATTAACATACAATTTATGAATTTCCAGACAATAATGGGTTTGCTTACTTGTGTATGTGTGTGTGTGACCAATACATAGACCTTTCCGTAGACATTCAACATAAACAAAATTAAAATATGAACTTAACAATTACTGAGTTAATAACACACTATACAACTATAACTACATATATGCAGACGCAAGTCACACTCACATGTTCCAGGAATGGTTGAAAGTTCTTTCAACTTGCTACAATATACGGCAACGGTAGCAGTGATATTGTTGGTGCAGTTCTTTGTGTGATGAACTTTGCTTTTATAGCTGCAACAACAACATGAACGAAATAGGTTTATAACAGAACAATACAATTCCCTACAATAACATAAACTGTCAATTATGAAGAAATGCTTTGAAGTCGCAGCACAAATTTCTAATAAAAGTTCACAAACAAGCAAATAGTAAACGCTGGCAAAAGTATTTCGTCGGGATAATAAGTAAAATAGTTTGGGTTTGAAAGTTTTGGTACAGAAGAAGCTACAAGCTATTTTTTAAAATTCTCTATTTTATAGAAACCCAGGCTTAAGTGTTTAATTTTAACTAATTTTTGATTTTCTTAACTAAACTGTTTTACTTTTCTTACTTACTTACTTAATTTCCCTTTGCACCCCATGAATGAGGTATGGGATAGCTTCTCGCGTTGTTGTGAATTAACACGCTTTCTATTTTTAGATTCACAACTAACGGCACCTACTTATTTATCGACGAATACGAACGTCACTGTTTTTGAGAAGCTCTTACTAGACACGACGATTGAATCGACGCTTAATACTGCGAACATTCGAGGGGGGCCGACAATGAAAGAAAAATTTATTTCTTTTTTTTTTAAGATGACTGGAGCCAGGTTTGAACCTGCGATCTCCCGCATGGTAGTCGCGTGTTCTAACCACTATGCCACGGCCGGTCCCTTTTACTTTTCACTGCAATTATTTCTTCAGAATGATTTACGTACTTTTTCATTGTTATAAGTTCTTTGCTCTCTACTGTAATTGAAATACATCATAAGGAAATCTTAAGCGTCATATTGATTACCCTCATACATATATACATTCATATAAACATATATCTATATGTGTATGCATGCAATTTACCAAATAAAATTCATACTAAACTCAACAACAATGGACGATGACGACGACGACTACGACGATAACTGTTGAAATGTACGAAGCAAATACACTGCAACATACGCCTGTCGACTATGAACATGCAACGTGTAAATATGGTGCAAGATGCGATTAACTGCATGCAACTTTCATGTGAAATTTTACACATACTCCATCATTTGTACACATGTTGCTGACCTAAGTATCGTATTTATGAATGTGTAGACATTATCCATGGCACACAAACTTCGTTGCATTTACCTGCTGCTGAATAGACGGAAACTATGGCTAAAGTGCCTTGAAAGCATAGCATTAAAGCTGACGAAAGGTACAAACGAAAAGGAACAACGGCCTTATGCTAGTGCAGAGCGTACCAAAACATTTATAAATGTTCGAACGAAAGAATTTCTCTGAATTGAGGTATGGGTAATGTAATGAATGGGGTCAGTTCTTTTGAATAGGCGGAAATCAAATGATTTTGAAAAACTGGCTACTGAAATATTTGAGTTGTTGGCTACTTGAATAATGGTTTGAACAGATAGTTGAAATTTTTAATAAAGGAATATTAAGAAGGCTAAAATATATGACTGGGGAATGGGGGTTTTTCTAAATTGAGTTTTTTGATCGTTATTCAGAATCTCTTTATGGACGTCCCCAAGCAACTGTTCCTCAGGCCATGCCACTGAACATCCGTTGAGTGGTAGCAAATGTTAGAAGGCGTAATGTTGACTAACCTAAATGGATGTCGGGACAGATACGCACACGACGAAAGAACTGTTATATCTTTTACAGCTGCCATGCACAAAGTCACGAATTTGGATGGATTTCATTGGATTCATAGTAGGCAAGAGACTTCGACATATGGACTCGCGGTTTAACCCTGTAAGTGACAGAATAGCCGCTATTCGCATTCGGGCGAAATATTTTTACATTACGCTGATTTGTATAAACGTTCCGAAGGGAGACAAAGACAAGGACTTTAAAGAAACATTCTAGTGGCTCCTGGAGGAAATATATGACGACAGCCTTGGCCATGACAGTAAAATTGTTCTGGAAGATTTTAGTGCTAAAATAGTGTCCTATTTTAGTCTACACAACAACACCTCCGATAAGGAATTAAGACAGGTTAGCTTCGCGTTGGCAAGATTCCTTCTCTTTCAAAAAGGGATATCTTTTTAAGGGAATTGGAACTAGATTCTTATTAAGATATCCACAATGCAATCTGTATACCCCTGATCAAAAGACAAAGAACCAGATTGATCACAAGGTAATCGATGCAAGGCATGTCTCAAGCATTCCGGACGTGTTTGTAATGCGAGGTGCAAATATTGACTCAGATCACCACATCATTGCAGCAAAGGTACGCACGCATGCCACCGAGATAGCCAACGCCTCCTCCAACCAAATCCAACCAAAATTACAGAAATAGAGGTGAAGCGAGAAGATTCAACCAAAATATAAAAGACAAAGGTTTTGAACAAGGGGTCCCTACCTGTAAGGACGGAGACGGAAATCTTGTTACTGACGTTCAGAGTGCGCTGTAAATATGGAAGAAATACTCTCGATCTCTACTCGTTCACGAAGGCAGCATAAGTAACAAAATCACACCAATCATCGACGGAAGACTAGATTGTCCACCACCGAGGTAAAAGGAGATAAGCCCAACAGCAACACGGCTAAAAAACAATGAAGCTACGGTAGCCGATGCACTCCTGGCGGAGCTCTTTATGGCCGGCGATGATGAGGTGGCAACGAAAAGTATCCGCTCATAATCACGATTTGACTTAAAGAATGTATACCCGGTGATTGGAATCTGGGTGTTTTATGTCTTGAGTTTAAGAAACGCTATCCAACTGTGTGAAAAAAAATACCGCTGGATCAGCCTTTTACTCATCTCAAACAATGTCCTGTGACCTTGCGTGATGTAAAAGATTAAAATCCATTTTAAAGAACCTGATTGGACTTTATTAGTGTGGCTTTAGACCTGGTAAACCCACGACCGACCAGATATTATACTTCGACAAATCCTGGAGAAGACCCAAGAAATGCCGATCGATACCTACCATCTGTTTATCGACTGAAAAGCTGCATTCGACAGTTCGATACGACAGAAACTATTAGATGCGGTGTCACTGACTTGCACGAAGTATTCAGTAAAAATAGGCACAAATCTAGCATATTCATTTTCTACCAAGATAGTCTGTCATGCGATCTCTTTAACATCATAATGGAGATGATCATGCGGAAGGCAGCAGCAAACACGACTAGCACTGCCTTTAACAAAACCACATGCTGCTCGCGTATGCCGATGATATATATATCTGGGGGATGTTACTTCGGCCTTTTTGAGCATTGATAAGCAGTCGGCAGAAGTGGGTTTGGTGATAAATGAAGACAAAACCAAGTTATTTGGTTCAACGAACAAAGAGTCTATTCGTTTTCGATGCTGCGTAAACGTTGAGAACTATAACTTTGAAGTGGTAAATGATTTTGTCTACCTAGGCTCCACCGTAAACAAGCGTCTTCAAATAGACCGAATGAACAAAAAGACCAAAAGTCAAAAAGTCTTCGGCAATAAACTCGATGGACCAGGTGACAGAGATTTTATCTAAAATTAGTGTGACGAGCTATCTACGGAGCACAAACTACCGAAGCGCTTGGAATTCTTTACTACATGCGGCTACTGATTGACGTATTTTTATTGCTGCTGTGACATAAAATGAAGAAAAGTGTTCGGATAAGAATTTATGTGAGAAATAATTATTTTCGAAAAAAAAGCTCATTTTGCATGGGATATACCAGATCTACGTATTTACAATACCGTAACTTAACTTAAAAACTTAATTTCCCTTTACACCCCATGAATGTGGTATGGGATAGCTTCTCGCGTTGTTGTGAACTAGCACGTCTTCTATTTTTAGATTCACAACTAACGGCACCTACTTGTTTATCGACGATTGCGAACGTCACTGTTTGGAAAACTCTTACTAGACATCGCGATTGCCTCGACACTGAAGTTGCTGTCGACAACATTCAAAGGGAGCCGACGATGAAAGAAAATGTTTTTTTTTTCAAGTTGACTGTAGACAGGAGTGGAACCTGTAATCTCCAGCATGGTAGTCGCGTGTTCTAACCATCATGCCACGGCCGGTCCCACAATACCGTAACTACCTTTTGGAAAATATTATTACTGCAAAATTCTTATAAGGATCAGTGAAGGTTTACTCAAGCTATTATGCCCACCAGCAATCCAGCCAGTTAGACGGTCGGCTAGGCTCAAAAACGCCCTTAAACGAATTAGGTCTAAATGTACTTGGGGTCCAAAACTTCTCTAATGATATAAAACCTCATCCCTATGTGTGAGTGTAAAAAAATCAATTTGCTTACGTTTTTACCAATTTGCGAATCTCAGTTCATACGAAATATCCTTTTCAAATATCCAGCGACCGGCCCATACCGGGTCCATTTATACAGAAAACTTTGTTCTCATGATCACACAAATATACATACTAAATTTCAGCTAAATTGGTCCACTCGTTAAAATATTGATTGAAAATCCACTCAAACGCCACCTACCGGGTCCATTTTTACATAAATTTTTTTTTTGATCAAACAAAAACATTCTTAATTTCAGTTAAATTGGTTCATCCATTAAAATTGTCTATATAAATACATCCCATGATGAAACAATATGCATTCTTAATTTAAGTTGAATTGTTTCATGCTTTCAAATTGTCGATATAAATCCACCCTAGCGCCACCTACCGGGTCGATTTATACATAAAACAGTTTGTCATGATCAAATAAATATGTACTCTAAATTTCAATTGATTTCGTCCATGAATTCAAATTTTCGAAATAAATCCACCCTAGCGCCACCCGGAGTAGATCATTTTCTTTACAAACCATATCCTGAAAATTTTGAGAGGATTGAAAAAAACAACCAGAGAAATCGCTCCAGCCGTTCTCCAGTGATGGGTTTACATACGTGGACCATTTCATTTTTATAGATTTAATTGCAACAAAATTTTTTTATTTGACGTGGGTTAAATTTTTTAAATTGAGAGAAAATAGGTTCAAAGTTTTTTCAGCTGTCATAGAATGTTTCGTTTATTCGGCGCGATCTTTTTTTAAGTTAATCTAGTGCTAATACTCGTACTTGATTTATTTTAATTAAGTTTTTTTATGTATTCCTCGATGTATGGAAATAACCAAAACATGTTATATCAATACATATAAGAAATTTGAAAACCAATAAACGTTAGTAGTTTGATAGTGGAACAAACCACTGTGTTGCCCGATACGTAGAGTTTGTCAAGAGTTACGACATATGCATATCTTCTGATATCCAACATAAACGAAATTAACACATATCCTTTTCTATGATATGTACCGAAAAACGTTATAAATTCTTATGGTTAATCTTTCTCATTTCGTAATTGCGAAAATTTAGTATTGTTGGTATGAAATTTGCTTCAAGCTAAATAATAAACTGAGTCCTTTCTTTCTCCTACTCTTACCATGTATTACCCCGTAAATACCAATGCCATTGATAATTACATTTACGTTTGCAATTGTAACAAATTGTTAGAATATGCCCATACTCTCAACCAACTCAAAATCAAACCATTGGTTTATGGTGCAAGCAGAAATAGTGGCACTGGTGGCAATGGTTCTGTAGGTGGTGCTGATATAATGGTGTCTGTTATTGACAGTTAACACTATAATCATTTAACTTTTTCCTTGCTGAAAGAAAGACCCAAGTAATAGTCCTGGTAAGTGTGAGTGTATGCAACGAGTCTGCTTGCATTTTTATAATGATGTATGTTTGGCAGCATGTACAAACGTATGTATGCATTTGTCCCATTCCGTCTCTTAGAAATCACTTCTATTGCTTATGACATGTTTCATTATTCAGCCAGCAAAAAAAAAGCAAATGGGGGAAAATATGAGTATTATGGGGAATACGTTATGATTTCTATGTGTACAACTGTAAAAGAGCAAACATTTATGGTTCTCTTTTTTTTTTTGCTACTGTTGCCAGCTATTATTGGTTGCCATTTCAAATTATAGCTTTGCGTTATGTGTTTTTTTTTTGTTTTTGCTTCTACATTTGCCATTTCAAATAAGAGTTTTTCTCGGTTTCGTTTCGTGGATATATTACATTATGCACTTATAATTAATTTAAATGCAGTGAGTCAATGAGGCATGCGACATGGTATGTTGACAGCTCGTACTGAATACACTTTAATAGAGCAAAGCTTTAGTTTAAAAATGTATTATGGTTTTAATATTCGTTTAATTTGCTGTTTATATGAAAGTAACAAAAAAATTCATTAATTTTTACTATGAACCTAACTAAGTCAAGATTGAATAAATAACAAAACTCTGTAAATATAACTGCAAAAAATTAATATATGAAATCTTTTTTAGCTAGTTGAAATTATGGAATGAATGAATTTGAAAACGACTGAAACGATGTTGAAAAATGTTGTCAAATATTCATATCGATAGAGATTTACCCAGAATTTCGGAGTGATAAAAATCAAACTCCGTATTCCGCTAGAACGCATAATTTACATGATAAATGCATTTACCGCTTTTAATTAGAATTTCGACTATTCCTCAATAGTATGGTAGGGAATTTGCCAGCTCTTTCTAAATGATTCCCTTAGATTTTCGTAGTGATCACTAATATAGCTCTTTATGGCGATAGGATGCTTTAATCAATGTATGTAGGAGATGAATATATTCAAAGATTTACAGATGGATTATGACGATATTATCGTAAGAAATTTTCCACCTCTTTGAAGTAATTCCCCCCTTTTTCATAGAGATCCCAAATAAAGCTCCTTTTTGCGCATATGGATTTCGACGATTATTCTAATGAAATATCCAACATCTTCTTAGTGATCCTCCCACTTTTTATAGTCATTACAAATAAAGCTCCTCTTTTCGCTAGGATGCATAGTTAAGAAGATAAATGTATTTAAAGATTTTTATATGTATTTCGACGATTCCTCATATGGAATGTCCAACTTGTTTTTAGTAATCTTCCCACTTTTTCATACTGATGACAAATTGAGCACTTTTTTGCGCAAAGCAGCTTATTTTAGGAGATAAATGCATTCAGCGATTTATAATTACCTTTGAAGATTTGTCAAAAGTTTGGTAGAAAATTCCCCACCACTTCCAAGTGGTTTCCCCAATTTTTCATAGCTTTGGGAGATTAATGCATTTAAAGATTTCCATATAGATTCCGATGATTTCGCATATGAAATTCCAATTACTCCCTTAGTTATTCAGAGAAATTACAAATTACAAATCAGACTTAATTCAGGATATAAATTCCAATCAAGATTTCTAATTCGTTTTAAGGATTTGTCAATAATTTGGTAGTGAATATCCACTCGACGATTCCTCAATCTTTAATATATAAAATGATGATTCCTTAATTATTTCATAGGTTTTTAAACTACAATGCAACCAGGACAGAAATGTCAGTCGGATGAACTGACTGATATATACCATCAACCAATATAAGATATTGTTTGAGTTATCATATTTTGGAGCGTAAACGGCTGTAGATAGGACTTCTTTAAAAATTTGACTAATTTTTATAACAGGCACTATTAGTGGCAGCACAACCTGACCGATTTTTTACGTAAATCAACGGTTACCTTAAAAAAATATGACTAAATTCAGTGTACATACAAAAAAGATACGCACGGAAAAAGGGCAATTTCGGTTACTTACATGGGAGGTAGCAGAGTGGGTGTGACAACTAGTTATGTTTTCTGAGGCATTGCTTCTTTTTACAATAAATAAAAACAACCCAAATTTCATTATCCACCAGATGCCCGTTTGGAAGTTATGGGAGAAATATTAATTTTCCAAAAATATGTCATTTTGTATGGGAGGTACCAGAAGGTGTCAACTGATATGGTCCATATTCATTCCTGAGGCAAATTTTTATAAGCAAACATCTTATGCAAAATTTGACTGAATTCAGTGTACTTACAAAAGGATATGCAGTTATGATAGTGAATTCGGAACACCCAAAAGAGGGTTGGGCCATTTGCCCATTTACTTCCTTTTGAATAAAATCAATGCTGGTAAATTTTCCATCCAGCCGGACAGACGAACATAGCACAATCGTCTTCAAAAGTCCTGAAACGAATTTGGTCTTAAGATATTTGGGGTCTAATACGTCTCCTTTGATGCGTTACACTTTTTTTCGTATCAAATGATCATTCCCATCAATCAAAACTAAAAAGATAATTATCAACGGCTTATATTTACCATTTGCAGAAATTGTGATAAAGCTGGTTATTTGCACTACAACTACATTTTTTTTAACTTTTCTATCGCAAAAAGGGAAGTTTGTTAGTCTCACACATTTGGCAATATTTTTTTTACTGAACTGTCAAATACTGAACTTGAATTGTTAATATGAGCAGAGAATATTGTAATGCACTCGAAACCTCCGAAAATGGGGAGTTTTGTATGGGAGGTGGGAGCAGTTTGTGTCCAATCTTGTTTACCTTGGAATTTTATATTTGCTTGGCTTCAGCTTGATAGCTGTAAAACTACTGCTGTAAAATCGGTAACAACCCCAAAAAAGGGGTGTTTGCATGGGAGGTAGGAGTAGTTTTTGCTCGATCATGCTATATTGTAACTTAACCTCCTCTTAGAGGTTTTATGAATATCAAATTTCAGCTCAATAGATCTTTAACTAGCCCCTTAGATAGGGTGTTTTTAAGGGATGTCCGAGTAGCTTTTTACCGATTGTGTAATCTTATAACTTAACATCCGTTAAGGGAATAGTAGATTGCATGCCAAATTTAATTGCTCGATAACTCTTAAACTACAGGCAGACGAACACACCCAAAAAGGGGGGTTTTGTATGGGTGTTGGCATTAATTCTGCCCGATATTGCTCATATTAGAACATATCCTCAGCTGGAGACATATAAATTAGCATATAAAGTTTTAGATCGATATTTCCGCGACTGTAATCGCGGTGAAAGATCCCCAAAAAGGGCTGTTTGTATAAATGGTGGGAGTAGTTTTTGACTGTTCTTGCTCATTATAGATCATAACTTACACTGAGAGGGTAGAACCCTGCCCGGTAGATCTAAAACTGTAATCGCGGGTATGGATAGACGCACACCCCAAAATGAGGACTCCTCTTTATGGTAGGTGGAAGTAGTTGTTGTCCCATCTTGCTTATCTTAGAACTTAACCTCTGGTTAGAAGATAAAAGATTGCATTCGAAATTTCAGCACGATAGTACCTTAACTACGGCTGTAATTGCTGGAAGAGATCCCCAAAAAGAGACATTTTATAAGGGAGGTGGGAGCAGCTTTTGACCGATAATGCTCATCTAAGGACTCAACATTCGCTTAGAGGATAAAAGCTTGCATACGTACGAAGAAGAACATTTAATTTGTCTTTAAAATATATAGCATAGACTTGACAGACATCGTCCTTCATCCACTATTACTATACTTTCCCGTTACAATTTAATAACGATTTGTCCATTACTTTTGTTTCTGAAATAATCAAGTTTTATAAGCATTCCTGGCTCCAGTCATCCAAATTGTTTTTCATTGCCTCGATGTTGTCGGCAGCAACTTCGTAGTATAGTGTCGAGTCAGTCGGCATGTCTTTTTTTTGTTTGTTTTTATTAAATTGACAATTACATGACATACAATATTTAGGACAAGTTTTCACGAACATTTACCATAAACATTGATGATTTTTTTTTTAAGTTTTACAATAAACCCTAATAGGGGAAATAAGTATTACATCTCAGATGTCTTATAACGTATGTTCAACAAGTAGTTAGTTCACAATTTCTATTTCACTAACTTCATCGTTTTCTCCTTAAGAATAACCTCATCGGCTCCCGCAAAACTTTAGATACGTTTCTTATTTCTGATGAAAACAATCGTTGGCATACTTTTGACCTTGTAATAATCAGATATATCGGGAAATTTGTCAACATGGTTTTAAACTATGATAACTTTATCCTTGTAATCAGTGGCCAGTTTTCGTACATAGCGATCCATATCTTTTCACGGACCACACCAGATGGCATAGAAACTCAGTAGTATTAACTTATTTCCAGCATTATCCATTTTCTTAAGGAGTTCCTCGGAATTTAGGATGGATACCATTTTGTTATTAATTTTAGTGATAAGTAGAACAAGATGTGTACTGCTGTCTAGATTAATCTAGTTAAAGCTTCTCAAACAGTGACGTTCGCATTCGTCGATAAACAACTAGGTGCCGTTTGTTGTGAATCTAAAATAGAAATCGTGTTAATTAACAAGAACGCGAGAAGCTATCCCATACCTCATTAATGGAGTGTAAAGAGAAATTAAGTGGGTATTAGCACAAAATGAATTCATACCCTTTTGGAGGACTCAAGATATGCTTTGGAAAAACTAACTGAGTGTTTGAGGTAAAACAACCATGGCTTCGTCCATGCTCAATTTAAGCTCTATCTATAGCATTCATAAGGGAAGATTTCATTCACAGTTTGGAGACATTATTTTATATTATGGACATTCAACAGTGGTACAAATGTTATCGCTAAATCAACGCTATTGCAATGCAACCTATCTAGTCCTATTGTCATATAAATGTGTCAAGGAAAAATGAGTTCAGTGGCAAACTCTAGTTCATGAAGAATTATATATATTCTCATCTTAGAAATTTACAAGAACTTCTAAAAGCAGGCATGCGACAAGGCCTTCTTAGACATTCAAAAGTCATGTCAGCAAGACCTTCTTTTCACATGCCTAAAACCAGGCCTTCTCCTTCCATTCTAAAACATTCCGAGCACATGTTTACTTCATTATTTAAAGACCACTGCTGCAGGCCTTCTTGGAGAATGAATTATCAAGGTGGTTTTGCCTTCTCATAGAAGGCATAAAAAGGCAATGATGAAGATTTTCATGTGTTTTTGTTAAAACAGTTTATGAATAGTTTCAGTCACACAATTCGAACGCATATTTATAGGCTAGATGGTAGCTTGGTTGACTAATAATCGCGACGTAGCCAGTTTAAACTCCAGCCAGGTTTACTGTCGTTGGGAAAAAAGTGTAAATATAGAGAGAAATATCTAAAAATAAACTATGATTTGAGGATGACCAACTGCATATTTTTTTAAATTTCAAGTCCTTTTTTCATGTGTATGCAGGCTTTACATTAGGCCTTCTTATAGGAAACCAAAATGGAATGCCTTGCGTCCCAAAGACACCCTATGTTTTTTGGAAAGGAAGAGGGAAGACCTACTGACTGCTTTTGAACGCGTTCTATAAGGCTTTCTAGGTCCTTCCTTTCGCCGCTAGATATATAAAGATATGACAGAAAAAGGATTGGTTGTGAAGGACGTATTTGTAAAATTCGGTTAAAAATTTATTTCACCCCTGTTACCACATTAATATGAAGTGCCATTTACCCTTAGAAAGATAAATACACCTTACATTTGGGTTCTTATGTTCATTGTACACATATGATAATTGCTTCCATGGTGTAGTATTTAACCATTTAGCCATATGTTCGGAAATGTATTGAAATTTTGTATTAATATTACTTACAAACAAAATAACGACAACCAGTACTAATTGCATTTACTGTATAAAAAGAAGTACGTATGTACAAAATTGTTGTCCTTGTACGATATACTATAGTTACGATCCTTTTCATTGATTTGATTGATTGTTTTTAATTGTGCGGTTTTGTTGCTGTCATTGAAAAGCCAATGTATCGTAATTACTGCTATTGCTTTACATTTAATTGGGAATTGCCATTGCGATTGATTTATCCACTTGGACTAATAAAAACCTTGAGTAAAATGTCAATACTACTTCTAAGGATGTGGTAACCTTTAATGTCTTTGACTAGTTATTTCTCAAAACAAAATAAACATTTACAAAGAATTAATGACTTTGTGTCCTCTGGGGTATTTTATGTTGAAATGTGGTGAACTTTCGTTGACAACAGTTGTACAAATTTGCAATGAACGTAAAGATTTTAACAAGGATAAATCAAATTTCAAAGAGACAGGAAAGTTCATTATATAAACTGTATTAGTAATTTGTTAGTAAAAAAAAGTAATTTGGGTGAGAGTGGGTTTATGCGATTCGAATTTATTTAAATTGAGGTTCTAAATAGGGTATACAGCGAATAACTAGTGGATGCTTTGTTATTGAATAGTTGACGAACACTAATAACGCAGTGCCACAGCCAATCTGGTGGGTGAGATATTCCAAGTCAAGGTAAATGTACTAGGTTAGTATAGTAAAACCCCCAAAGGGTTTGGCAGAACGAACTTTTAAAAAGTTGTCATTTATCGCCTTTTTCTACAAAATGTCCCCCATAGCTTCAACTTTTTGGCAGTATATATAGGCTGGCTCATCTGTGATAAGTTTACAACTGGTAATTGTTGATGATATTGATTGACGACCCTGGTCGCAATACTATATAGCGCATATGTAGCGAGTTTGCATATTGTGTTCGCAATATACACAATCGTATGTTTGTACAACGTATGAGTTATATCAACGTTATGCGGATCTTATATTAATCATACGCAGTTCGATCCAAGACGATATATCTTTTTTATATATAAAATTCTACTGTACGTCTGTTGTTACTGAACTCCTCCTAAACGGCTGGACCGATTTGCATAAATTTGTTTGTGTGCGTTTGGGTGGCGCCCCTGTTGGTTTAGATTTACAATTCGGTCCAATTGGACAAAGGGGCGTGGTACCGCCCATACAACTTGAAAATCAAAAGGGCTATATTTCATGAACTATCAGAGGTATGAAGATGAGATTTGATATACATATATGTTGTTGGAGCAGTATTAATTATAGCCAGATCGAAGTGGGCGGTGCCACGCCCTCTTTTCTAAAATCGCTCTAACGGCTTTTCTAATAGACCAATTGATACGAAAACTTTACCAAGTGGTACTGTTGACCTGTTGATAATCCCTGGCTATAATAGGCATAAAGGGGCGTGGCACCGCCCATACAACTTGAAAATCAAAAGGGCTTTGGTATATATGTTGTTGAAGCAGTATTAATTTCAGCCAAGGTGGAAGTGGGCGGTGCCACGCTCCCTTTTCAAAAATCGCTCTAACGGCTTTTCTAATAGACCGATTGATACGAAAATTGTACCAAGTGGTACTGTTGACCTGTTGATAATCCCTGGCTTTAATAGGTTGCGATTGGATGAAGGGGCGTGGCACCACCCATATAACTTGAAAATCAAATCTCATGAACTATCAGAGGTATGAATATGAGATTTGGTATATATGTTGTTGTTGCAGTATGAATTACAGTAAGAGTGAAAGTGGGCTGTGCCACACCCCATTTAAAGTAAACAGTTATAAATGTCAAAATTCCACAGTATATTGGTGTTCGCCTAGAGATATGAATAGTAAGGTGGGCCAGTTTTTTTATTCGCAAAAATCGTAACCAAAATCGGAATCTACGATGAATTGTTAGAAAATTCCACTAATAAATTGTGTGTCTAACATCAAGTCCTAGCTCGCGCTGGGACGCATGAAAATTTCAGATGTTTTTAATTTACTTTTCAGGTATGTATGTTTTAATTACTTTTCAGGAGAGCGAATCGTATAACTTCTGATAGGTATAAGTGTAAATCTAGCTATCATACTAAAGACTTTGGCAAATCACCATGGAAAGACTACGGAAAAACAACGTCTACAAATCTTAAAAATTTATTATCAAAATGATGGAGCCCTTTGTCAAGTTTACGGTGAACATAATCATCCATCTGAGCAGCTAATAGAAGCCATCGCCGCTGTAGACTCAAGAGTGACAGGGGACTCGAATTTATCGAACCGACGACGTTCTCAGCAAGTCGGTCTTTGCAAATCTTGAGGAAAGATTTTGGTCTACATCCATATAAGATCCAACTGGTAAAAGAATTAGAGCCAGTAGACGGTCAAGTGATATTTTATATTTATCATGTCATTGTAAATCTTTCAGAGGAGAAATGGTTCCAACACGACGGCATAACATGCCATATAGCGCGTGTTTGGTAACCGAATTATCACACGTAATGGTAATACGAGTATAAGATAGTATTAGCCAATATTCTTGATCAGTTGTAGAACAAGAAAGAGCAAAGTGTTTTATATGGAAAAATACTTAAAGTTTGGTAAACATACAGTTCTTGACAATAAATGCATGAATCTTCAAACGAAATTTTCATTTGCGGTCAATGGGCGGAGATTGCTGCCAAAAGTGTTTTTTACGCCCTTAGAGATATAGTTAGTACATAAACAGTTCCCAGTACTACAGATAAAATTTATTTTAGATATTTAGTGGAATGTCTGTTTGTTTTTGTTGCGAAAAAAGTTTGTTTTTCAACTTACATACAGAAAACAAAGATATTAATTTGCTGATGAACTTTTTACGATCGTCATAGAGCCTAAGATAGTTAGCATTTAAAACAATAAAAATTCCTTGGTCAACTTCCATGTTAAGGAGTTACTTGAAATTATTTACGTAAATTACAAAACTCAACATATTATTTTCGAGCTTAAGAACCGTTTTAAAAATACTTGGTAGGCCTGCAAATTAGGGATGTAACGAACGTTCGCATTCGCATATGCGAATGCGAATTATTCGCATCATTTTGTACATTCGCTTTCGCATTCGCATTCGTATAAATATATATTTCAATATTCGCATTCGCATTCGCTTTCGCAAAAAAAATATTCCAATATTCGCATTTGCATTCATACAAGTAATTGTAATAGTGAGACTGATGACGACATGCAAGACATTACGTTTTCAGTCCTTTGGCACGCCATTTCTTAGCTACGCCTCCGGGAAGTGTCCCTAGCGAACAGTTGTTTAGTAGAGCCGGACTTATCTATGATCCACTAAGAGCTAGATTGCATAGCGAAAAAGCAGCATAGCTTCTTTTTGTTAAATACAACTTGGCTCTACTAAACTTTGAATACTGAATACGTTAAAGTTTTCGAAAGTAAATAAAATTATTGTTTAGTTACCTTAAAGACTGAATTTCTGAGAATTATATATATTTTTGTTTTTGTTTTACTTTGAAATCAATATTTTATACTTAATTACTTAACTGGAATACATATTTTTATTTGAAAAGGCAGACAGTAGGAATGAAACTAAATTATTCGTTTACGTAAACAATTTTTTGCCATTCACTAAACAATTTTGGAATATTCGCTTTCGCATTCGCATTCGCAAAAACCAAAAATAAGTATTCGCATTCGCATTCGCTTTCGCAAAAAAAATATTCCAATATTCGTATTCGCATTCGCATTCGCTAAAGCACATTCGTTACATCCCTACTGCAAATATATAAATTTGCGTTTTCATAGCACTTAGGGCAGTAAGTAATGTGAAATGTTTTATAACTTAATATGCAATAGCAAAGCATTGCCAGGCCGACTAGTGGTTTAATAAAAATGAACATTTTTAAAAGATTTCATTAGATAAAATTTCTCCAAATGAAATTTGTACATGGATATATTGATGTAAATTGGGACAGGTCGTGGCATAGTGGTTAGAACACGCGACTACCATGCGGGAGATCACAGGTTCAACCCCTGGCTCCAATCATCTTAAAAAAAAAAGAAAAAATGTCTTTCATTGTCGGCTCCCCTCGAATGTTTTCCACAGAAACTTCGCAGTATTAGTGTCGAGTCAATCGGCGTGTCTAGTAAGAGCATCTCAAACAGTGACGTTCGCATTCGTCGATAAACAAGTAGGTGCCGTTAGTAGTGAATCTAAAAATAGAAAGCGTGTTAATTCCCAACAACGCGAGAAGCTCTCCCATACTTCATTCATGGGGTGTAAAGGGAAATTAAATTTTGTTTTTTTATTCAAGCCTTTATTGTCAAGGGGTAAGCTAGCAATATTTTCTAATTTTTAGCCCCCCTGTCTAATTGTTGTACTTACCTTTCAGTTTCATTGTCTTGAAAAAAATACTCAGTGACAAAAATGTGTTTGTTTTTATTTTTTTTATTAAAAATCTTATCACATTTATTTACTGTGTTTCTTAATCGTTTTGTTTTTTTTTTTTTGTTTAGTTAATTTCATAGAATTTATCCATTAATTACATGTGAATTTTATATTCGATACTTCGTTAGGGGAAACTTAATTATAGACTGTCATCTAATTACTGTTTTTCATTTAGTTTTCAATATTCGTATTCTTAAATTGTAAGTTAAATATTTATATGTAAATTAATAGCTCGTTAATTACAGATTACAATACATTTTGTTGTTATGAATATTTAATTATGTTCTAGCTCTACCTTGTGACTAAGTTAGCTTATCTTTTATAATTTTTCGTTAGTTTGTGTTCTTGCTGTTTGTTTTTGTTGTTTTTTTCGTTATTAGACGTTAATAAATTAGTTTTGCTTGAAAAAGTGGTGTATCGTTCTTTTGAAATTGTAAAAAGTGCAATTTAGCCAATGTCGATTTAATAACCGTTTTATTGTTGAAACTACTTGTTGTCTTTTTATACGTTTGTTAAATTTTGTTTAATTATAAATACTTTTGTTGTTGTTCGTTTTCTTATAATGTGATTGTCATACAAAACATTTCACATAATAGTTAATAATATACATTTTGTCGTTTTAAATAAACTTAACGATACATTGTTAGTTTTTGTTTTTTGTCTAAATTTAGCCAAAGAATTATGTGATCTTGTTACGAAATCTAATGCAAGCTTGTGTGTTTGTGGTTTTTGTACAAATGTTGCAAAATAATATGGATAAATAATAAAATATTTTATGCTGAAGTAAGGAATTGAAGCTGGGAATCGATGCATTAGCTTTAAATCATGGTCATAGCACGATTTAAGGTCACTAGTCGTATCTAGCCAAAAAAATTATGTCAATGGGTTAAGCTACGACGCAAATTTTTGAGCCATTTGGATTATTTTCTGTGTGAAACAATTAAGGATAAATGTTACGCAAACCATCCAGAGACAATTGAAGCGTTGAGACATGAAATCGAAGTGGCCATTAAAGAGATTTGACCCGAAACAATGGAATATGTATTGAAAAAATTGGATTGATCGGACGAAGAAGTATTTAATTTGTCGGTATTGTCAACTGTTCTTCTTCTTATTTGGCCGAATCAATAGAAATTTATCCATCAGTAGAAGCACGCAAAAAGAATTCCGTAAATAGTTCGTTACAACATATTTAGATAACAGATCTTTCAACGAGTGTATTCAACGAAGCTTTAGTTGTCCCCTCCTGCGCCGTCTATATATTTTATTGCAGAAGACTTTTCGAGCTGAAGTTTAACTAAATCGATGACATTGTACAGCTCATGGTACATTCGACAACGGCACTCTTGTTGATTACACTCCATTAATGAGGTATGGGATAGCTTCTTGCGTTGTAGTGAATTAACACACTTTCTACTTTTAGATTCACAACTAACAGCACGTACTTGTTTATCGACGAATGCAAACGTCACTGTTTGAGAAGCTCTTACCGGACATGCTGATTGACTCAACACTTATACTGCGAAGTTGCGGTCAACAACAGTCGAGGGAAGCCGACAATGAAATAAAGTTTTTCTTTTAAGATGACTGGAGCCAGGAGTTGAACCTGTGATCTCCCGCATGGTAGTCGCGTGTTCTAACCACTATGCCACGGCCGGTCCCTTTGTTTCCAAGTATTATGCGAAGAATTTTTCTCTCAAGAACACCGCTTGTGTCATAACCCAGGATTTTGCGCTGCATAGCAAGTGGCTGGTAGAGTTTGATCTTTGTTCGTTGAGAGACGACTTTGTTTTTAAATCGCTTGCTTAGTGCGTAGTAGCAGCCAGAGAATGACAATAAGTACTCGGCAAGAAAGTATACTTAAATAAATACCCATAATTTTTGTACTTTTGTGGATCCTTACCGTACACACAGAGAATGCTTACAAACAGATATGTTTGCACTCAATTTTACTATAACGAACATTACCTTTACCCACCCGACGCTCACAAAATCAGAAGCCACTCAGACTCAACTTCTCCTGTACCTGGGTATACCTATGCACAAGTGGGTGCAGATATGGCTACGGTTTGATCGTTTAATCTTCACAAAAGTATATGTTTGGACACTTAAACTTCAATAGTACTCTCAGTATACATTTTGTCATTCTCTGGTAGCAGCGGTGTGCGATCAATAATCGTCTCTCGATTTCCAGGCTGACAGTATTATTTTTGTTCCTTGCTGTAGCCGAAGTAGATAAAAACCTCTACCACTTCAAGGTTGTTGTTGTTGTTAACGTTCACGCAGCGTCCCAAACAAGTAGACACATAGTTCGTTGAAACAAATAACTTGGGCTTGGGTTTGTCCTAATTTGTCACCAGACACACTTCTTCCAACTACTTCTCAATGCTTAAAAAGGCCGCAGTTACATTCCGCAGTCCTTAGCCAATGATATCAATATCGCCGACATATGCGAGCAACATGTCACCTTTACCCATTATGATCTTACAAAGGTCGCATGAAATCGGAAAAGCGCCTTGTTTAAAGCCCCGCTTGATAGGTAGTGGCTCTGTTATTATTTTCACTTAAGCATCGTGTGGGTCAGTGTCGCAAAGTCGTATCAGCTTCGCGGGTATAACCAACTCAACCATAGCATCTAATAGGTTCTGTCATGTCGGACTATCGAAGATAGCCTTGTAATCGCAAACAAATTGTAAATGTCGATTTACATTTCTTGGATGTTTTCCAGGATTTGTCTGGTCGGTCTTAGATTTATCTTAAGCTCAGGATATAGAACACTGAGATTCCAATCAACGGGTATGCATTACTTAAGCCAAGTCGTGTTTATAAGCTGGTGCATGCACGTTACCGGCTCATCGCCGCCGGCTTTAAAGTCTATGCCGTCAGCCGAACGGCTCTCGCAGCTTTGATGTTTTTTAAGTCATACAATTGCCGTGCTGATCTCTTTTTTGCTCGGTGGCGATAGAGTAGATTATCGTCGATGAATGGCGTGATTTGGGCACTTATGCTGTCTTCGAAAAAATGTTTGCTCCATATTTTGACCTCTGTCCTTGCAGGTGGAATTCCCTGTTTTAGAACGTTTTGGCTCAGTGGTGGATATAGTGTTCAAATACTTAAATTTTTTAAAAACGCGGTTTCCGGTTTATTCGAAAAATATCTTTTTTCAACAATCCGGTTTTCGAATGACTTAGTATTTAGTAAAAAACCGGGTTCACCGGTTTTATACGGTTTTTCGGAATTTTTGAAATAAAACCAAATATAAAACTAGATATGAATTAAAGATGAAAACATATGAATATCGATACCTTAATTCTTAAGTATGCTAAGTAATTTTTTCGATTAATTAGAAGTTTTTAATTAAAACTTTCATTTTTCACTTAGCTTGGTTTAGAATTAAGGTATCAATTTGATCACAATAAACCTCCTTTTTACCATTGGATGCTAGGAAAATAAAGGCACTTAAAGTTTTTCATATGAATATCGACGGCAGCCCACCCATTTCAAGGTAAGATCTCAATATATTTTTAAAGATGAGATCACAACTATATCTTGGTGATTATCCCAATTACGTTTTTGTGATCGGACACTTAGTTTAGGAGATAACTGCACTTACAGTTTTTCATATTAATATCGACGGCTTTCCAGCCCAGTGCTTTCACAACTATTGTATAGTTATCACAAATTTGCGATTGGACAATTAGTTTAAGAGATAACGACAATTGAGAGTTCTAGCAGCATTTTCGAATTGCATAATGAAATTTCAATGAGGCATCCTTTGACATTTGCCCTAAGAATATCGGATAAGCATAAACTGCGTTTTATGCCAAATTGTCTGGAGTTAACCTAGAAATGTTCTGTGAAAATACTCCATTTTGAAAAAGGGGTTAACCGGCATCAAAAAACCGGTTAAACCGGGTATTCGAAATTGGCATTTCTGAAGAAACCGGCATACGGTTTCGGAGAATAAAACCGGTTAGACGGTTTTCGGTTTCGGTTTTGAACACCCTAGTGGTGGATAATCTATTCCGTTATCGTCGATTTACGCGATTTCGTTACTTGTGCTGCCTTTGAGAGCGAGCCAAATACCCTAACTGTTCTCTCTTTATCGGCAACACACTCTGCGTGGCGGTGACCAGATTACGATCGCTGTTCTTTCAGTTGGGGATCCCTATTTCCGAACGTTTTGGCTTGGTGCTGGACAATCTACTCCGTCGTCGATGACTGGCGTAATTTAGTCACTTATGCTGCATTCGGGAACGAGAAGAAAACGAAAGTGTTCCCTGCATATTTGCAGCACACTCTTAGTGTCTGCGGCCAGATTTCCATCTCTGTGCTTAAATGTGGGGATCCCTGTTCCAAAACCAAGTCAATATTTACACGCTGCATCACACGCAAGTCCATAAAGATTGAGACATGCGTTCCACCATTACTACTTGATCAAACTGGTTTCTTGTCTTTTGATCACGGGATATCCAGGTTACCTTGAGGATATCTGTATGTGGAAAATAGCGAGATGTAAAAATATGTTGCTTTCATGCAGATAGTGACTATACGGTCACTTACAGATGTCGAAGTCTCTTGCCGACTAAGAATTCTTATCCAAATTCGTGTCTTCTTCATAATAGTTTTTAATTATTTAAGTGGAATGGCTTATATTTGGCTTTCGAAACCAAATTGATGGAAAAATAATTCATTGAACCCAATTGTTAAGCGCTTTAATGTTGCCAATTTTGGAGAATTCTGAAAAAATCAGGTATCTGACCACTGTTCATTGTTCAAAATTACAAGATATCCCTTCTGCGTTTTTAGTAACTTGAATAATGCGAAGCTCTTATGGCCTAGCTGTTTTAGTGATTCTATCTGTTTTAGCTGGCGTCTGCGTTTCTTTTATATTGTATTGCTTAGTTTCTGTCGAGTATTTCACAGCTTCTTCGTAAGCAATCTTTATTTTTGGCCCATTCTACAACACGTTTATTGCGTACAACTAAGATATAGGCTTTTATGATCTACAAATTGCGATATGGTCAATTTGGTTTATTGGTTGTTGTTGTTGTAACAGCTGGTGGTAGCTGGGGTGATAATTCTTTATACCGATTTTAAATTTATCGGCACTCCGATCACAAATATATAATCCGATTATCATACGATCATTGTTGGCAACTCTGTTTCGCTCCTTTGTAGATAACAAGGTTTGTGTCAAGGATTGTTAGATGTTGTTGTTGTGAGTTTTAACCGCCAAATTCCACCAAAGATAGCGACAGTTGGATTGTTGATTTATATGCGATGTTGATAAATCATTTTCCTTGATCCTTGCGCAATCTGGATTTTTGTAGTGGAAGCATCTAGCTGGCTGGAGAACTGGCTGGAGAACTCGAAAGTATTTGAAAAGTAATTTTTCATCGATGTTGATTTTGCCAGTGCCCCGGCCGGGAATCGAACCCGGCACCTTCGGATTGCTAGTCTACGTTGCTTCCCCTGAGCTATCGAAGGCTACTGGTTTATTGGTCATCCTCCCATGCCGTGGGTGCCCATAGAGTGTGTCTTCGCTTGGAGTTATCGTTACCGATAACGGATTTTAAGACTGTTGTAAATATTTGCTATTTATTTTACAATCAAATTGTAATGTTTATATGGATCAATTCTCATAGCGAAGTTCGTGTTCATGAAACAATAATTCTGCCCTTTCCAAATTTGCTTATTATTTTTGACAGTTTTTGTGAACACGTATCAGAACAATAATACTGTTATTTGTATAGAGGTACATATGTAAAAGGCAGTACTTATAGACCCCAAAATTGGCAAAATACAACAGCCTGAAGTGATAATAAATAATTGATACTTGGAACTAAACATCTCAGTTCTTCAAAAATTGTTACAACTCTCTGCAACTATAGGATAGCTTTACTAAAAGCTGCAAGATATATTTAGATTTTTCTAATTTAGTTTTCCTTTCAAATGTTAAAAAATCCTGTTGTTCAGCTGATAAAAGTCTAGTAAAATACAAAGAACAAGTATCTGTGCTTTGCACATTTCATTGCATATTACTTCAGAGAAAAATGTAATGCGATTCCACTCAGCTTATTACACCTAGAACAATGTTTAACAATATATTGTTTTTACTTCAATTTCACTTAAAAGAAAATATATATTGCGTAAAAGCAAAGCACTGATTTCTTTTGAAATAATGTATTTGCATAAAATATTTTATTATTCACATGATTTTTATTTATTTATTTTTAATATTACTTTCAATTAGACTTAATTTTCAGCCCACAAAAAAATCAAAACAATTTATAATATAATAAATCACTATTCGTATTTTACATATGCTGTTGAAGCGTTTAGGTTTTCCTTTTATTTGCAAGCTATAAATTGGAGTGGTTTTCTTTAGCTTTTTACCTTGAGTATTTATTCTGTATATACATGTGTAATTGTTTACTTTATAAATATTTTCTCATTTATGTAAAGGACTATGAAACAGTTTTTCTAGTTTATTAAAAAAGTATTTGCAATATTTACAAATATTTATATTTAATTATCAATTCGTTTCAATTTATTTTTGTTAAAGTACTATGGTTTCTATATAGATATTGCTTATTGTGAATGTTTCGAAAACAAACGAAAGCCCAAGATAATTTACAAGCGTATACGGCAATGGAAAGTAAATGTTAAAATTGAGATATCCAATCAAAACTTATTATTACAATATATAATCAAATGATTGTTTTTACTTACATGAATGTTGTTAACATAGCATTTGAGCTTAATAAAATACTTGACTTAAAACTGTATAAAACTCTAAATTGTGTTAAAATACTATGCACTTAAAAGTTGTAATAGTTAAAAAAAATTAACAAAGTTCTCTATCACTATTCACAGAACTTTTCTTCGAAGAAATTCGTCAATAAAGAACGATCAACTTTTACAACAAACTTTGCAGATAAATAGGAAGCAATGTGGAGGATTGTGAATGTGAATTCTCGATACAAAAATTTTAACAAAGCTGAATTTATTCCGTTAAATTACTTGTACTAAAAAAAAACTTTATTTCCCTTTGCACCCCATGAATGAGGTATGGGATTGCATCTCGCGTTGTTGTGAATTAACAGGCTTTCTATTTTTAGATTCACAACTAACGGCACCTACTTGTTTATCGACGAATGCGAACGTCACTGTTTGAGAAGCTCTTGCTAGACACGCCGATTGACTCGACGCTTATACTGCGAAGTTGCTGTCAACAACATTCGAAAGAACATTTTTTTTTTTTTTTTAGAAGATGGTAGTCGCCTTTTCTAACCACAATGCCACTGCCGGTCCCAAAACTACTTATACTTACTTATACAATATTTTCAAAATTACAATAACACCGTGAAACAAATGCGGAATTAAGCGCCACTATGACGGTTCGTAAGTGTATCCAAAATAATGACGACTGTCTAAAGGATTTGTTTACCTAGGTACAAGTCTTCGAAATATCGCTCATAGCATTTTCAAATTTTCAGGTATTGTGTGCATATTTATGAAACGATTGCCAATATGATAAAAAATAAATATCTTGGATTTTTTTTGCAAATTTTGACGTTTTACCTTTTATATGGAAGAAACTTTGCCTGGGATGCATAGAATAATGCGGCTATACAATTGAAGCCCAATTTTTATTTCATAATCAACTTACCATGATTGATTTTAAAATCATTTGAGCAATCGTCATCATTTTGGACACACTAAAGATCCGTCATTGTGAGGCTTGAGTTGCACAATCACTGTCGCTCAGTGTAAAAAGTATTTAAATCTAATCATTACTGTTATAGAACTTCTTCTGCTGTTACTAAAATTAAACAACAAAAAGGCGGTCTATGGCCAGAAACCAAATTGGGCGCTAAGAAAGCCCGAAGGACAGTCTAATGGCTTGAAAAATTTTCAAAAGAAGACAAAAAACATATTGGGTACATTACAGTCACGGTATAAAATCAAACAGGAATGAGTTAGGCCTATTTTTGTGGATTCCTATAGTCAGTTGTAAGACAAGTGTTATTCAAACCAGTACAGAAATTTCAGTCAGGTAAACTGACTGATACATACCATTACCCATTATAAGATATTGCTTTTGAGTAATTGAAATTAATAGTTTTATAATTAAAATAAAATTACTTATGTATCATTTTGTGCCAGCTTGTGAAGCAAAACCGTAAGTCTACATTCGGTGAACGCTAACCTTGGCAAAATTTGTCTGAATTCAGTGTACATACAAAAATGATATGTATGTAAAAGGGGAAATATCGGTTATTTATATGGGAGGTACCAGAAGGGTGTGTCAAATATTTAGATTTTCTGAGGTTTCACCTCCTTTCTCAATATAAATTTATCGACCAATTGTCATTACCCCCAAGTGTCCGTT
Organism: Muscina levida; assembly: GCA_964034835.1. Taxonomy (NCBI): domain Eukaryota; kingdom Metazoa; phylum Arthropoda; class Insecta; order Diptera; family Muscidae; genus Muscina; species Muscina levida. The sequence goes on along the minus strand of OZ035884.1, from coordinate 32,842,126 downwards.
TGGAAGTGCTGGGAGAAATGTAAATTTTTCACCAAATAGGTCCTTTTGTATGGGAGGTACCAGAAGTCGTGAACCAGTATAGTTCATATTCATTCCTGAGTCCAATTTTCATAAGAGAACATCATACGCAAAACTTGAGTGAATTCAGTTTACTTACATATAAGATATGTATGTAAAACTATGAGGGTCAATTCGGTCATTTGTTTGGCAAAGGTTTCGGTTTTCTTAGGGTTTGTCTACTTTTGCAAGATAAATAAACTGACCAAATTTAAATATCCTCCGGTAGTCTGTTTGGATGTTATGAAAGAAATATTCATAATCCAAAAATAGGTAATTTTGTATGGGAGGTAGTGACGCTATTCTGTCCATTTACAATCCCATTAGTTCGTTTCTGAAAAAATATTAATACTGGTAAATTATCATACCGATCCGTTAAGGTATACTCGATTTATCCTGCTCAACAGCCAGTCAGCCATTCAGTCAGACAGACGGACATAGCTCAATCGTCTTAAAAAGTCCTGAAACGAATTTGGTCTTAAGCTACTTGGGGTCTAACTCGTCTCATTTAATGCGTTACACTTTTTTTCGTATCAAATGATATATCTCCTCATCCCTATGTGTGAAAATTCAAACTATAGGATTTTATTTATTATTCCTTGAATTCATTTGTTTGCTCTTGTTTTATTGATGTGAATGAGTTATGATTATTGTATTGTTATTAAGTGACTAGAGACTATATTGGTCCAGGGGACCCGTGTGTCCTTGAAAAATAAACCATTGGATGCGACATGATAAATATCTTCCAGATGAGTTTCCGCACACATGGGGTCATCATAGAACCTAAGGGGCCCCATTTTGAATCCCCAGGGCCCTATACTCCCTAGCGCAAACTTTGATTTACGATTTTAAAGTTTGAGGACCAAGACGAGAAGAATGGTATATATTTGTTTGTTTTTGGGCTGCCGATCCATATTCTGCAATTCATACTTACTAATTTCCAATCGATATATCTCGATTCTTAGACGTGACCCACCGAAACGAAAACGTATACATTTGGTAGACATAACTTTTTCTTTAATAAATTTAGTTAGAAACCCCGTCGATCACTGAACCCTACCATTTGTCGCCAAGTGTTATTATTTGCCTGTTTGTGGAGCATAAACAGTTAAAGATAGGTCTTTCGGTCGTATGACCAAACGTTAACAGCCAGGTTTTACAACTGTGGAATGTATTATAGTGAACATTGTTAATGAATTTGTCAACAAAATAAGGTTATTTTGTATGGGTGTCATCCTAAATTTTACCTTACTTAATTTCCCTATGCATTTCCTTAATTTTCCTTAATTTCCTTATTATTTATCATTTACTTTCCATCACCTGTCTTAATTTGAATAGGCTGTTTGTTTTTGTCATAAAAATCGTTGTTAAATCATAACGACCAAAGAAATTATATATTTGTTTTTTTTCTATCACTCGATATCAAAAAAAATAATAACATTCAGTATTAATTTGTTAATGGTATTTATTTAATAATATTTTACAAATATTTACACAATCCTCTTTCTCGGTACTTCGTATTTTATTTTAAAATTTAACTTTGTTTTTACTATATTACTTTGTGTGTATGTGTGTTTTTTTTGTGATTTTTAATTATAAATTTTTCAATATCACTAAACTAGAATTAGGCTTATGAACTAGAGAGTTTTGTTTTGTTGTGTTGTTTTTGTTATTTTTTTCTGCATGTTAAATTTACTTTGTATTTTTTCATTTGTTGTTTTTTTTATATAAAAATATTTTTTTTTCATATCCTTAGAATCTGAAAGTGTGAGTTGATTTTTACAGCTTTGTTATCAGAGAAATAATAGTAATAATAATAGTTGAAATCAAAGTTATTTCGCTAGAATAAAACGGTAATGTAATAGAACATATAAGATTGTTTTCGTAATTCTCAAAAAGGATGTTTTACAGGTGTAGTTTTTAATTTTTGTCGTTTTCGTCTTCAATATTTACAAAATTTGTCATTAGATGTAAAGAGTTCACAGTGCTTACAGTGGAGAAATGGGAACGTAGAAGTGGGAATAATGTAGAGTTTTCTTTAATTAAATATTTTATGTCCTTTATAAGTGGAAAACTTTTGAAGTCGTTTTAAAAAAGTTACACGGCAACTTGTGAAGAGTTAATATTTTAAGTGTTATAACATAACGAAATCAAATGATACTGTTTGGATTCGTAAAAATTCTATATAATATATACTTTTACATTAATATATACTTTTACAGGATATATAATATTCAGAATCTTTGACACATATCTATTAATAAAAATTCCAACTGGTTTAAGGGCTGCAACTACTGAACCAAAACTAAACATCTCACAAAGTATCAGTCTGGTGTCAATTCCTACTTTAGCGGCCAATTCCATTCAATACGAACCGATTATCTACATATACAAGTTCTGGAACCTGGATCGATTCGAGCACCCCAGGGTACCAGTGCAGCGAATGTTGCTGCACCGGATTATTTTTCCCAAGGAATGTTTTCTTTGAGTAGCGATACGAATCTGGCGGAGTCTCTTAAAACATTTAAGGACCTTAGCAGGGAGGCAATACTTAGAGTATTTAAACAACAAGAAAGAACTGTGACTTCTTTTACAGCTGTCCTGCATAAAGACACGAATTTGGATGTTAATCCTATAAGTAACCGAACAGCCGCTATTCGCAACCTGCGGAAATATTTTTACATTACGCTGATTTGTTTGTAGGCCCTGAAGGAAGACGAAGACGATGACATTAAAGATGCATTTTATGAGCGCCTGGAGGAGATATATAACCGCTGCTTTCTGGGGATTTTAATGCTAAAATAGGAAGAGAAGATGCTCTTGGAACATTTAGTCTACTCAACCACAACTCCTAAAACAGATTTAGACTGGTTAGCTTCGCGCCGACAAGAAACAAGAAATCAGATTGTTCAAGTGGTTATTAATGAAAGGCATGTCTCAAGCGTTATGGACGTGTGTGTGATGCGCGGTGCAAATATTGACTCGGATCACCACCTAGTTGCGGCCAAGGTACGCACACGTTTAAGTAGTGCTAAACACGCTCGTAATCAAACGCAAGAAAAGCTAGACATTACAAACCTACATACCACCGAGATAGCCGAAACTGCAGCCAATGACGGAGCATTATAATGAGAAGAGGAGGGAGATGGAACGCCTGTTCAGGCGGAAAAAGCGTCTCTCCACCATCGAGCCAAAACGAGATCAGCACGGAAATTGTACGGCTTAAAAACAACAAAGCTGCGGTAGCCGATGAACTGCCGGCAGCGATGAGCTGGCAACATACAGACGATTTGGCTCAAGGAATGCATGCCCGATGATTGGAATCTGATCAGCCTTTTACCCATCGCATACAAGGTCCTGTCTAGTGTGTTAAGTGAAAGACTAGAGCCCATTTTAGCGGACCTGATTGGACCTTATCAGTGTGGTTTACGACGTGGTAAATCCACAACCGACCAGCTAATCATACTACGATAAATCCTGGAGAAGCCCTAAGAAATGCAGATCGACATCTTCCATCTGTTTATCGACAACAAAGCTGCATTCGACAGTCGGATACGGCAGAAACTATTAGATGCTATGGCTGAATTTTGGTATCCCCGCGAAACTGATACGACTTTGCAGAATGACACTGACTGACACGAAGTCCTCAGTAAAAATTGGCAAAAATCTGACAGAACCACTTTCTACCAAGCGAGGCTTTAGACAAAGCGATAGTTTGTCCTGCGAAGATCATGCAAGGGCTGCAGTAAACAGGAATAGTACCATCTTCAGCAAAAGTCACATGTTGCTCGCGTATGCTGATGATATAGATATCATAGGGCGTTGATTGCGGGATGTTACTGCGGCTTTTTCGAGCATTGAAAAGCATGATTTGGGTCTGGTGATAATTGAGGACAAAATCAAGTTACTTGTTTCAACGAACAAAGAGCCTACTCGTCTGGGACGCTGCGTGAACGTTGACAACTGTAACTTTGAAGTGGTAGATGAACAAAAATAATAATGCCAGCCTAGAAATCAAGAGACGAGTTTTGATCGCAAACCGCTGCTACTATGTGCTGAGCAAGCGTTTTGTGATAAACCACTTTCTCGACAAACAAAGATCCAACTCTACCAGACACCGATCCCACCTGACTTGCTCTACAGGGATTCCTAGGTAATGACGCAGGCGGATCAATCTGTTCTGGGAGTTTTCGAGAGATAAATATTTCCCAAATATTTGGACCCATCATCGTCAACGGCTAGTACGGTCATCGAATGAATCATGAGCTGTACAACGACATCGACGTAGTCAAGCGCATTTAAATAGACCGAATATGCTGGCTTAGACACATTGCACTAGTGGACGATATTGCTCCGGTTCGAAAAGTCTTCGGCAATAAACTCGATGGGCGGCGCAGGAGGGGGAGACCAAAACTTCGATTGACAGACCAGGTGAAAGAGCGGTTTTCTAAGCTTGGTGTGACGAACTATCTACGAAGCGCAAAAGACCGAAGCTCTTGGAATTCTTTTCTACGTGCGGCTACTAATTGATGGATTTCTGTTGTTGCTGATATTAAAGAAGAAGAATAACTAAGTCAAATTGTTGCAGTGGGAAAAAATGCGCACAAATGCTCCACTAGTAAAAAATTAGCATTTTTAATCATAATTGTTTGGCATTATTCATAGTTAGATAGTCAGAAAGTAATAAAAATTTAGATTTGTAAAGGCAAAAAAAGATTACTCAGTTGATGACATTTTGAAATCTTGAAGTCAATTAAAACATAACTACATAACAGGAGACTTAAAACATAGCAGTTAATTAAAGAAAATATTTTTATAAGTCTTCAAATTACGGTTCAAATTACACGCACGTCATAATCCCCCGCTCTCTGCTTTAAACTCCACTACAATGTGAACTCTTTAGTTGTTTGTTATAATTCTTGTTATTCTGGCGAATAAATGTCTTGTTCCAGTCCATTTTGTTTGTTTTTTTTTCTTCTATATCATGTAAACACTTGTAACATTCCATTTTTTCAACTCATTTCACAATTCGAAAAGATCCATAGTATCTGGCATCATTAAAAAGAAAGTTTACCTTATGCTGTTTCTCTACAAACATTTGTAGGTATAAAAAAACGCTATAATACACTTGGTTATATAAAATATTAGGTCGTTCGTTTTTATAAAAATTAAAAATATTAAAGTAAAATGTTGTATTTGTTTTCTTAAAACCATACCCTTATGTGATTTTTTTCATCTTCTTCTTAACAAAAGCTGTAGAACTAAGTAAAATTGATTAAGACAAACATAAAATCTTGAAAGTTGTTATCGTATCTCTATAGTAGGTGGTTTAAGTGGATATTTTCGTTTTCCTTTCATACCGTACATATGTATATAGCACAATCAATTGGTGTTGTGTTGTGTATTGACACTGGTACACCTTTTTGTTTTCTCTCTGTGCTGCTGCTGCTGCTGTTGCATTTGTCATACTATTTTGTTTTGTTTTTGTTTAAAACCGTTTGCTTTTCATTATTGTTTTTGTTTGTCTATTTGTTTGTTTTCATTAAAAACTATTTTAAAATCCATTTTTATATTTCATATACGAGTTGTTTTATCTCTCTCACTCTCTCTCTATCTCACTTTATCGCTCTGTTCCGTTTAATTCTCTATTTATTTTTGTATATGAGTTGAGTTATCCTCGCTTGAGTGAGTTGAGATTGTGTGTGTGTGTGTATGAGTTTTGTTTGTGGCAGGATTTTTGTCATTCTATAGTAACTTTTTTGTTTGTAACTGTAACTTGTAGTTGTCGCTTTCCTTTTTATGTGGGTGTATTGAATTTTGGTTCTCTTCTCGATTCGGAAATAAAACCAACTTAAATTTTTAATCCTGTATTTTGCTGCATTTTTGTTGTTGCTATATTTTTTTTTTGCAATTTGTTCGGGGAAAATCCTTGTAATAGAGTTTACTTTGCGGCTGCTGATGATGCGTTTGCTGCATGCGTTTTTAAATACTTTTTGTTGTTTTTTTCTGTTGTTGTCGTGGATTGCGTTTAAAACTCTAGAATTTCATTTAAGTAAATTTGTTTGCGAAATAAAATTTCATAATATGAAAAACTAAGAAAAATAAACATAAATGTTGGGGAAATATTGTCGTTTAAAAGCTTAAAAATGTCAGTCTTTAGTAAGTATTTTGCTGATCTGTAACGAAATGGAAGAAGAAGAAAAATAGGAAATTTGTTAGTTGGCGTACAATTTGAAGGATGTAATATATAATAGTAATGTGTGTGGTTTGTGTTATCAGGCTAATAATCAGTGCGTATATATTAAAGTAATTTTAATAATTATCACATTAAATTCCTTTAAAACATATAACAACTACGATCGGTTTTGATCAAATTTGTAAGTGCTCGTTTCCAAAGACAGTATAAGTGACGAAATCACGCTAATCATCGACGACGGAGTGGACTATAGCCAGTGAGCAAACAAGAGATCGGCACGGCAATTGCACGACTTAAAAACAACAAAACCGCAGTAGTCGATTTACTGACGGCAAAGCTTTTAAAAGCCGGCGGCGATAATCTGGCAACGTGCATGCACCAGATCATAAACATGATTTGTATAAAGAAATCAATGTCCGATGTTTAAAATGTGAGTGTTCTACACACTTTCTTTTACCCATCGCATACAAGGTCTTGTCTAGTGTTTTATGTGAAAGACTCAAGCCCATCCTTGCGCACCGGTTTGGACCAATTTAATGTGACTTTAGGCCTGGTAAATCCACGACCAACCTGATATACACAGTACTGCAAATCCTGAAGCATGCAGATCGGCATGAAATGCAGATCGGCATCTACTATGTGTATATCGATTACAAAGCTCCATTCGACAATCCGATTCGACAGAAACTATTAGATTCCATGACTACTTTGATAATAAAAAGTGGGCGGTGCCACACCCCATATAACTCGAATTTTGAAATGGCTGTATCTTTTAAACCATTATAGGTACAAAGTCGATATTTGGTTCGTATAACGGTCGTATAAGAAAAAATACTTTGAATGAGAAAGAACCTCTTTTTAAAAAATAGTTATATTGTCCAAATAAATGGACTGATTGTAATTATATTTTCTTTGAGTGATACTGTCTATAGGACCTCTACAGTTACCTACATGGAAACATAACACAGTGCAACATTTCTAAGGTCAGCGTCTAATGCCACCTTCGTACCCAGCTATTTTTGAAGTATATTCCGAAACTAAAAAAATCCCCAAAGCATTTGACCCCATAACATCGAAACATTTTTTATGGATACTCCAATATTTTCACCCCAACACGATTTTTTTTATCATTTTTACGGAGTCCATATTTCATTAATCGTTCGAAAATTTTTCTTTTTGTCTTCGGCAAAGTTGTAAATCTAAACCAGAGCAAAAAAAGTGTCAAATAGCCCGACCCGAAAAAATTGCATCCAATGCTTGAAAATTGCAAAAATATGGGAAAATGTATATATTTCGTGATGTTTTCCACATTAAATTTATTTTGTTGTACGCAGTGGCGTATGATTTATGTGGAATATAACTTATTATAATCATAATTTTATGGTGGAAATATCATGAAAAAAATAGCCTTTTTCCCATTATTTTACAATTTTCATGCACAAGATGCAATTTTTTCGGGTCGGTCTTTATGAGACTTTTTTTTGCTCTGGCTTAGATCTGCAACTTTGCCGAAGACGAAAAGAAAAAATTCCGAACAGTTTATGAAATATGGACTCCGTAAAAATGGTCAAAAAATCGTATTGGGGTGAAAATATTGGAGTATCCATAAAAAAATGTTTCGATGTAATGGGGCCAAATCCTTTGGGGATTTTTTTAGTTTCGGTATATACTTCAAAAATAGCTGGGTACGAAGGTGGCACCAATTTATGTGTTGCACTGTGTAATTAGACAAAGGGGCGTGGCACCGCCCACACAAACCAACATTTCAATAGTTTGTATTTTATGATCCATGTAAGGTATGAATTTAAGATTTCCTATATATGTAAATGGTACATAGGGGATTAGGTCTCGGTTGGAAATGGGCGGTGCCTCACCCCTTTTGGAAATATTGTTATGATTGTTATATTAATATAACGTTTGTAATAACATTTTCATAATCTATATATTTAAAATTGTGTACTGGCTGTAGATAGGATAATGAAATTTAGAGTGGTTGTCCCCTTTTCGAGTAAAAGTCAGCTAAGAATGGATTTTTGGAAATTCGTAGATTTAGAGGTAAAAATGAGCAATAAGAGATAAAACTTGTTCAATCACCCAGACCAATCGGCTTAAGCTATAATTGATATGGGAATGATCACAATCAAATTGGATTGAAGTTTTTTTTTTAAATCCGAAAAAATTTATAAAAATATTTATATCGGCCAGACCAATAATGATATAATTATAATAATTTATATGGGCTTGTTCTCTATGGCATTAGAACGACGCAATGAAGATTTGCCAAAATCCTACCTTTTAGGGTTTAAAAAAGGCCGAAAAAGGTTAAAACTGGTACTAAACGGCTAAAGGTAAACTGTCTAAAATGAAAGTGAATATTTTAGTTGTGCGTTGTGAAGTAATTTTTCAAAATGCGTTCTTTAGTTGTAAAAATAACAGGAAAGGGATATGACCGGTACTATCGCCCAGACCAAACGGCTAAAGCTATAATCGGATATAAGCATTAGAGGGGGTATCAGTTTATTTAGTTATGTTATGTTATGTTATGGATGTTACTGGAGCCTTTTCAAGCATTGAGAATCAATCGGCAGGGTCTCGTGATAAATGAGAACAAATCTGAGTTATTTGTTTGAACGAACCACGAGTTTACTCGTTTGAAGTGGTAGATGTTTATATCTTCCTTGGTAAACTCTGGCTGGCTCATCGCCATCAAATGTCGGACGCAGTGGGAACCATATCAGTTGATAACATTATTAATGTTATGACAGCCAACAGGAGTAAATTGGACTGCAGTACCGAAGAACATTGATCAGATCATTAGGAGAAGGATATTTGACGCCTCAGCTTCCTGAGGTGCAGCGCGAGCAAAGCGGGGGCCTGGACGCAGGTCAATTGAAGACATTGGCATATATGGCTACATAGGAACCACATTGAAGTAATTCGAAAGGGGTTCCGAAGTGAAATACTTTCCGGAGAGGAGACAGGGACGGGTTTAATTCGGTATATTATATTGGTGAGTCCGCGGTAGTGATAACTATTGTGAATACGAGTACATAAAGCATTTTCCCTATCTAACTAGCAAAAAAAGCTTTCTTGGCTCCGCCGTAAACAAACATAATAATTCAGACTGGAAATCTAAAGACGAGTACAAATCGCAAAACCGCTGCTACTATGAGCTAAGCAAGCGATGTAATGACACAGCTTTCTCTCAAAGAACAAAGATTCAACTCTACCAGACACTGATCCTACCTGTCTTAATATACAGCGCAGAATCCGCAGGCGGACCAATCTTGTAATTAATTTTTATGTACGGCTACTGAAGAAGAAATTTAGATATTGTTCAGTTTTCCGCTAGAAGTTACATGCGACATATACATTTTATATGAGAGGTATCAGAAAGGGCTGTACGATATAGTTCAAATTTATACCTGAGTTAAACTTAAATAAGCGTACATCTTACGCAAAATATGACTGAACTCAGTGTGCTTAAAAAAAAGAATACCTATTATGTATATAATACTATGAGGGTTAAACTATAAAGTGGTGGGGCACAGGTTTCGGTTTCTGAGGGTTCGTCTACTATTACAAAATAAACTAACTAAATTCATTTAACCACCAGTTTGAAAACATTAATATTTGTAAATTTTCATCCAGCCAATCAGCATGTCACCTAAATAAACGGGAATAGTTCAATTGTCTTAAAAAATCGTGAAACAAATTTGGTCTCAACATACATGGTGCCCGATTCTTCTTTAATTTTGGGTGTTGCAAAGTGTTTTTGTTTTTATTTAGTGTAAAGTGTGAGTTCGAATACTGTGCAAAATATTTAATCCAAGAAAATCCTCTGGCGTATAATTTTCAAATAAAAAATAGAAAATTATTGGTAAAACTTTCGTCTAACAACAACGAAAATCATAAAATGTTGGAGTCTTTTGGGAAATTTACTATTCATAATTTCATTAAATATTAAATTTGAGTTTTTATGGAATTTGCTGCACAAATATATGCCCAAGCCCCATTTTGTATAATTTTCTTACGGTATCAATTATCCAAAACCAAATATATAACGACGCGGTTCTCTACAGACAAATGTAATAGAACTAGAACTGGTTCATTTACCTAGGGAACCGATCCCGTGAAGGATGTTTCACAGGTGTATTTCCCCATAGGGTTATCTTACACAATACTGAAATCCATAAAAACTGTGTTATGGACTAACGGATTGATTAGGTACCAACGGACTACTCTACTATAGTAAGTGGTAGTATGTGCTGTTGCCACGGTGACAACAATATAAATCTAACTTCTAAGGATACAGTTAAATCGTCTTGTCTCTGCTACAGAATTTTCTATCGAAACTCCAAATTTTGTAGTCTTAATACATATTTTTCGATTACTTACCATTAGGTCAGACTACGTTATCATTACTATAGACTTCATTTATATGCTTTCCATTCGATTTTTCCTTCATGTTACATTGCTGAAAAAGAAAGAAATATTTTACAATTGTTGTATAAGTAGATCAAAAAATAAATGTAAAGTTTAACCAGGATTGTTGTTAGAACCACATTGTTGTTAGTTTTAATGCTTGCAGTACTTATTAATTACCAAACTGATCTGGTAAGATCTAGTGAGATCCAACAAAAGTATTATATCTGATACGATCAGATTGGACTAGATCTGGTCAAATTGTATCTAATTAGGTCTTATCTTATCCGAAATATATGTTGTTAAATAACACCCTTTTTTAGATTTAGATTCACAACTAAGGGCACCTACTTTTTTATCGACGAATGCGAACGTCACTGTTTGAGAAGCTTTTACTAGACATACCGATTGACTCTACACTATACTGCAAAGTTGTTGTCGACAACATCGACGGGCCCGGCAATGAAAGAAAATTGGAAATGGCTGAAGGCTGGATCCAGGATCTTCCGCATGATAGTCGAGTGTTATAATCATCATGCATCATAAGTTTGTATCCAATCTGATCTAGTAACATAGTAAAATTTTTGTGATCTGTCGAGGTCTCAGATTTGAATCGATCTTCATATACCTCCCTATTGCATTCCTGTGATTTCGTGAACGACCTCTACAGCGTTTTACTGCATTAACAATCTCCTTTCTCCGTGTGAAGTAAGTTTTCCTTTAACAACCCGTTCCTCAATTAATCTTAACTGAATAACTACTTTATAATTTTAATTCTCTATCCATACCGCAATGTAATTGTAACCTGTAATACAAAATCCATGTCGTTGACATTTCATTTTCTACATTTCTAACCAGGTTTTCCCTTTTTCCCAAGTAATTCTATGATTTTACATTATGAATTATAGAATTCCACTCAGTAATTTATACGGCCAATAAAGGCATTAATAACTTTAAGGACATAACTCATTTGGCTAATAAACTATAGAAAGTAATGAGCAAAAATCTGTAACGTATATCGTACTAGCACACACAAAATCCACAGGAAAAAAACAGCAACAAGAATCCTTAAAATATAATTTTTAATTGCTTCATAAATCATAAATCTGAACATTGGAGGGTGGCAACAAATGCTGCCATACTGAAGCAGTTATCCACCAATCAGGGAGAGAGAGAGAAATCATATTGAATTGAGCATAAAGTTGGACATTAAAATTGAAATCAAAGATCTTTGAACTGTGGGCAATGGCAACACTTGTTCTACGTTCTGTAAGCAATGTAATGTCCTTCGTCCTTCTTCCGCCGTTGGTTGTTGTTTCTGCGTTTAATTAATTGTAAGAAAACACGGTTAGCACAGTAAAAACTCTATGTTAGGAATACCATAAAATGTTTATTACACAAACAGACGTAGTGGTGGTGGTGGTGGTGCACAGGCACCAACAGCAACAAAAGCATTAGCGAGCGCAAAAAAAATACGCTCGAAATTAATTAAAAACAATTAGCAACGTTTAATTTGGTGAAACGTTTAATTTCATGATATAAACATTTTTCACGTGCTCCAAACAGACAAAGATGCCAACAATTAAGAGATACGAATGAATTACGCACGAAAGGCTCGACACTAACAACCATGATGGTATCTGACAGGATCTTACCCTGAGGCATTTAAGGCGTTTAAAAGGATATGTTGAGGCAAAGGTGATGAGCTGTAGGACGAGGGGTTTGGGCGTTGCTAACGACACATTAATAAGTAAATGTATGTTAATGTTTAAATGGTCGATTAATGAGTGTTTGGCGAAGAATTTAGAAATTAGAAAGTCGTATAAAAAGTGAAATCTTTTGGAGAAGAGATGTTGTTATAAAAAAAAGATATAAAGCAATAGAGAGTGGGAGGAATCCTGCGATAGAAGTATAATTTCCTGTGATTTGAGAAGCAAAAGTTGTTGTTTGTTTTAAGGAAACACTAATACATATAAATGTAATAATTATTTTTCCTACGGTAATGTTTTTATAAGTTTTTGCTAAAAAATTACTATTTTTGAAAGTGTTGTTAACATAACACCAGCAAAATTTGACCAATTACATCGGAGACGTACCAAATGTTTCTGAATTTACTAACTTCGTAGTCGGAAAATTTGATTTTAAGCCAAAAAGCCACGTTCCCATACCTCATATGGGGTTAAAGTCAATACACTGGCCCTCAACTTAATATATAGATACGTATCCACCTTAAAATAGTTCCCAAACTTCATATGGGGGTAAAGTCAATACACTGGCCCTCATCCCATTATATAGATACGTATATAACTATAGTAGTAGTTGTACTTACCTCTTGCTTGGCCTGCCACTGTTTCATGGCTGATTTATATTTTTCAAATTCATTACACCAATGTGAGTAAATTTTCTGATAATCGTTTTTCTTCGATGGCGGTGTACATCTGTAATTAAAAAAATACACAATCACAAATAAAGTAAAGCAAAAAGTTTTTGCAAGATTTACACACACACACACACACACAAACGAACATTTCGCGGGCGTTAACCATAAATTTACTTTGGCAACAACGATTGAATAAATAAATGAATGAACCAACGAATGAAAGTTCAATTCAACGAACATACGTCTGTACGTACAGTAAATGCAAGTCCTTTTTAAGCCAGTGTTTGTGTATATGTGTCTGGGAAAGGATATAAAACATGTGCATATGGCGATAGTAAATTAACAACAAGAAATCGAGCAGTTGCCACGTAGAAACACACAAAGAAACAAACGGAAATGAAATGAACAGACGCAAAGGCGTTCATAATTACTGTCATCAAACTAAAGGAAATTGACGATTTTTATGAATAACGCCAAGGCGCGAACTTGGCAAACGTTAACCAAAGTAAAGTAAAAAACAGCAACATTTTCTTTGGGATTCATAACAAAACGAAACTGTGAGAAAATATTGAAGAAAAACGTGCTGAAGCATTAATTTTCTCGGTCATTAATAAGTAAATCATTAATTTTGCTTCGTTAAATGTTTTCCCTCAAAAACGTTCGTTAAGCGGATTTTCTCATTGTTTTATGTTTCCTTTTATATTTAGTACACTTTTAAGGTTTTTTTTTCTCTCCCTTACTAATAACGCTGTATTTATGGCTAAAATAAATATGTGTTCCGCCGCGGAGACGAAATACATTATGCTGTCCTCCACACTCACCTGTGGGCATCGACGTTCACGCTGTAACTGCACAGCAGTGTTCCACCCAAATAACTGTCATAACGTCCGCCATCCGCCTCGTTAATTGATATAATCACCAGACCACCCTCAGATGTTTCAATGTACTTGGAGGGGGTAAAGGCAATTTCGTAGCTAGAAAGATACAAAAAAGAAGGACAACAAATTTAAAATAAATTAGTCGAAGGTAGTCGAGGTAGCAAAATATAAGTTTACATGAATTTATTGAAAAAAAATATATTAAAATTAAAGATATATTATGATTTTGTCATCTCAATTTTAGAACAAGTAAATCTCATGCAGTTGGTCCAATACAATATCGTCGATGTGCCGACCAAAACCAAAATCACGTTTTTTGAGTCATGACGGTCTTGCACGAAATGAGCGATATATTCTACACATAACACAATATTAACAACTTCCAAACGTATCAAGATATCGCAAAAACGATTTAAGGGTTGATGGACGACCACAAGAGCTTTAAAAAAATTCAATAAAAAAATCAAAGCAAAGACGATATGTTGTTGCTTTCAATAGAAAGAGGTGCACTGAATGTCGAAACACATAGAGTAAAATTAGATAAAAAAAACTTCAGGCAAATACCTCTCACGTCTATTTTTCGTAAGTAATTTTTTTTATTTAATGATTGTTTTTTTATTTTTTATATGACATGCCAGACGGACATCGTCAAAAAGAGGGAGTTGAAATGGGTGATGGCAGTGGCGTTTCTCTGATCTTGCACATCTTAGAACTTAATCTCCACTTGAGGTATAGAACACATAACTATTTTGGTCGGCGCAAAGACGATATGTTGTTGCTTTCAATAGAAAGAGTTGCACTGAATGTCGAAACACATAGAGTAAAATTAGATATAAAAAAATTCAGACAAATACCTCTCACGTCTATTTTTCGTCAGTAATTTTTTTTATTGAATGATTTTTATTTTTTATATGACATGCCAGACGGACATCGTCAAAAAGAGGGAGTTGAAATGGGTGGTGGCAGTGGCGTTTCTCTGATCTTGCACATCTTAGAACTTAATCTCCACTTGAGGTATAAAAGCATGCATACCAAGCGGGGGTAGAGACAGACGAACACCCCAAAAAGGGGATGTTTGTATAAGAGGAGTGAGTGGTGCATATCTGATCTTGCTCATCTTAGATTTCAATCTTAGCTCAGTGGATGGAAGCTTGTGTATCAAATTTCAAATCGATAGCTCTAAACTACGGTTGTAACCAGGGCTATAGACAAACGAACACCCCCAATAAGGGGGAGTTTGTATGGGGGTGAAAGTAGTTTTTTTCTGATTTTGTTCATCTTGGAACTTAGCCTCCAGATAGAGAATAGAATAGAACTTTGCATATCAAATTTCGGCTCGATATTTTCTAGTTAGTCGGACACCTGCAAAAAAATGAGAATTTGTATTGGAGGTGGAATCATTTGATGCGACTGAAAATTGAAACACATAGAAGGAGTCACTTTAGACCCCAGATTTCTTTGAACTAAATTTGATTTATGACTTTTTATGCCGTTTGAGCCATGTCTTGCAAAAAGGATACATGCCCTTTTTGGGTTTCACACACTTGGCGGTAGTCCGGTAAGAATCTCTCCCATTTGCCTGTCAGGTGAGTGATATTGCAATGGCCTGTTAGAATTCCAGAGGCCAGAGACAGATCACTGCAGCACAGGTCAACCATGTGCGAAGATCAGGATCTGCTATATTCGGACCACAGGTATCTAACAGTTATGCTGTCGGTTCTAGAGATCCAAAGTCTGCTGGCTGTTTTTCACATTCAAGCCTCCACTAAGACAAAACTGTAATAACTGGGCGGGTAATCGCCTTCCAGAGAGTGATGATCAGACATTGTCCAGTAGGTCTGCTGAGTCGTTATCAGAAATCTCGCAATGTCCTGGAAGCCAAAAGAGTTCGACATCCAGAGGTATCCATCCCATTTCTTCCTACAGTTTCTCACCTAATTTGATTTATACAATGTAAAATTGAGCGCTGTTATTACAGCCTGGATATCCACACATATGGATATCTGGATATCCGTCTGCTAGCTTCAATTCCACATCCACACTATTATTGGGCAGGACCTTAGCCTGAAAAACGCTGCATTCATTATGTAGCTACAGGTCTTCGCTGTAGACACCAGCTTCTGTGCACTGTTTTATTTTTGAACCGACAGTACAGACAGAAATGGAGTGTCCCTCGAAAGCGCAGTGGAAGCGACGTGACTTCTCATCCTTTACTCCATTCCGATCTTTCCAGAATTTAAACATTTACTTTACGGAAATTCAGACATTTTTTCAAGAAATCAGTACGAGGTGGCAGATGAAAAAAAACTATATTTCCCAAAATCTAGAAAATCTTCGTATGACCATGTATGGATTAACTTCAATCGCCAGCTTTCGTCAGTCTGATAGCACCTCGGTCTGCAAAAGCCTTGACATACAAATCTAGGGTCGGAAGACCCCTAAGGAACACATCCAAAGTCGATAGCGACGTGCTCCGTCTAGCCCTAATTATCCTTATTACAGCCATTCTTTGGATCTTGGCGAGCATTTTTAACAAATTACTCTTATCTAGTCCCTTCCACCAAAAACAGACATCCATAGGTGGGAATTGGCCGGACTACCGTGGTATACAGCCACATTGTGACCTTCGGGCTTAGTCCCCAACTTTTACATATAGAGTTCCGACCCGCCTTAAAGGCATTCATAACCCTCTTTAAACTTTCTCCATATTCCTTGACCAATTTAAATTCTGATAGGTACTTGGCCCCCGTTGAGAGCATCAGTTCCACTCCATGTTGTCTCGGTGATCTGAAGTCCTTAATCGGATATCTAAGAGTGAAGAAAACCAATTTTGTTATATGAGGGTTCACACCCAAACCACAGGTATTGGGCCATCGTAGCATCGTATTTTCGTACCGTTCTCACCGCCATCGTAGCATAGTATTTTCGTACCGTTCTCATTAAAAGATTTAAGTACCTCAGAAGAGGAGACATGACTTCCTCTGTGGTGTTCATTTATCAGTAAAGGTTTATTTGAGTTATCCTGCTCATCAGCCATCCATTCAGCTAGACAGACAAATTTGGTCTAACACATCACCTTTAATGCGTTATAGTTTTTCTCGTATCAAATGATATATACCCTTATCCCTAAGAATAAAGATATAAAAAACCAAAAATTGTGACCAGTCTTACAGTTGCAAAGTGTTCGTATTGATATTTTCGTCCACCAAAAGACTTCGTAATAATCACAACCAACCATTTATTATCACTTTTATCTATATATGCATTTTTCAGGCACATTTCTTTCTTCAAAATATATTGTTTAAATTGAATTATTCGTTGTTATCACATTGAAATTTCCATGTAATCCGAGATTCTTTGAACGAAATGAATTTATAAGAAAACCTGATATATTTAATATAACTATTCATACTGCCAATTGCCATGACTTTGTCATATCATGATAAACTGTGTGATTTTTCGAGAAAAAAATGCCATTTAACACGAAACCTTATAACATCAACAAAAGTATTTGAATATTTTATATAGTTGTCTATCTTCTTGTCTATCTGTATCTGTAGTTGTTTATACAAAAAAAGAGCAGCGACTTTAGCAGGAAACTCCAAAAACACTTTACATATATCTGTATGCTTATATATACATTTATATGTGGTTGTTTATTACTGTCAATGTTCTTAAATTGAAAATTTCGATATGCTGTCTTCACACCAACAACGCGAAACAGACAACATATACCAACTCGCTTAATGTGGTACTAGGCAAACCGTCTACCTCACTAGCTTCCCTCTTATAAGTGTTCGAGTATCGTCTCTTTAAAATGTTCACTCATTCATACTCATTCAACACAAATATTTATACATATGTAATATATATTTGCCTTTTGCCAAAAATTTAAATGGAAAACTTTTTTTCTGTGCTACTTTTTTTCGGCAAAGAATTTTTTATGCCAAAGTCTGATGTACAGTGGTGGCGTGTTAGTCATTAAATGACTTGATGTTGATTTCTTTATGTTTCAACAATATGGACAAAGCGTAGACAAGAGCTTGGGTGGATAATGCTGACGTGTGGTCTTCGTTGATGTTTTCTTCGCACTGGTGTGTTTTGGCTTCTCAATTCTTTGAAGAAGCTTTTAACACTTAAGGTTTGTGATGATAGTGGAGAAGTCACAGCAAAGAGAGCTGATGAAATAGTTTGGCAAATATCTAAATAGCTATCCGTCTTGCCAGCTGTCGCATAAACCATTTCAAACAACACTTGTAAAACAAACAATATTACAAATGTTAAAAAGATCTTGAACCGAACGGTAGAAACAAACTCATATTCAATAAAGTTGTTATGGTAGTAGTAAAGAAATTTGTAACTTTATTTATTTTAGCAAATATACTTCTGTCAGAAAGGATCATTTAAAATGCCCGATTGTCAACATTATTTTTGTCGCTAGGTTGGAATAACTTGCCTCTAGACGAGTAGCCTGAAGGTGCCTCTAAGCTGACCAACTTACCTTTAAGAGTCCTTCTCCTCAAATTCATGTATTCCAAGAATACTATGCAAGGCATTTTAATGTTGTTGTTTTACTGCTACATTTTATCTTTAAATTTTTCTAAACCTATGCTCCCGGAAAAATTTTCTATACTAGTGTAAGTAAGTATTGAACTTGTTCCTTTTCGATAGATGATTTTAAATAAGTTTTTGAAATTCTCCTCTTTTAATTCATCCGTTGAAGAGTCCTTTGGAATGCTTTTTGTTGTTATTATATTCTAAAAATTTTCTGTAGATTTCTCTAAATCCTGCCAAACCACTGTTTTGTGTTTGACTAAACTCAATACACCCACATACACACTTGAGTTTAAGTGTGCATATTGAATTCAAGTTGGAGGAAGAATGTGAAACATACTGTAACACACACACACACACCCAAAATATTGACTAACAACACTGTTTAAAGTGTCAATTTACCGCTTTAATGCCAAAACAAAACTTTTGTACTTCATATCCGTTTCCTCTAGCTCACACTCAATTTTATTCGATTCGCTTTGTGTTCGTTCTTCTTGTTTCTTTCGCAGCTACACCCAGCCACATACACAAATCTCATTGATGTCTGCTTTTGGCTTTGACATTATTGAATTTTATTTTAACATTTTATTTAGTAGGATTTTCTAAATTTTTTTTTCTACGTTTTTTCGAAGGCCATGAAGAAATTATGTGCCGCTGCCACCCAAACAAATGTAATCTAAAAGCCTCATCAGTTACATTTCCGTTTTCATTACCAACCGTATTGTTGTTTCTCACACACACACAGTTTTTGCACTAGAGAGCTCATGTACACGCCTGCTAGAGTTCTTTTAACTTGGTTATATCTTCATTATGCTCTCTGTTGTTTTTCGTTTTTTTTTTGCTTCACTTTGCCACAGAATTTATGTTTAAAGTTTGCAGCTGTTGTTGTCTCAGAGGATTTTCATTTTCATGTCATCTTTAATGTGTATAACAAAATTTTGTACATAACGCAAATTTTGTATTTCATAGCGACAATTTTGTGAATGCTATTAAAATTTATTATCTTTTTACAGGCATTGCAACAGACTTTTGGGCCAAACATTGCCTTGTGAATGGTTGCAAATCAACCACCGGAATAGAAGATTTCGAAATGACAAAAAATCGTCATCATTTCAATTATTTATTTCCCTTTTTCGTTATGAATACGAAAAACAAGAAATCATTTTTCATTTATTTTTATGTTGTTATATGGTGATGGGTTTTATTTACGGGCAAAAGGGATTCTAACAAGTGTCACTGCAGCATACATGTGACATCTTTACACAGATGGTAAGTGGTGGGTTTTCCCATCCTTGAGATGTTAGTGAGGGCGGTGGTGGTGGTGGGTGAGTGTCAATTACTCTGAAATTGTATACATATCTATGGCATATTATTTACTTGATCTTTTGGATAAATTCGTTACAGTATTTGGTAATAAAGTTATTGTTATTCATAGTCAAGTATTTAAAAGACAATTTATAACTCATATTTAGGATATGGGTTGAGTTTGAGTTGGGGGGAAGTAAAGTAACTTTTATAACGCTGTGATTGCATTAAGATATCTGCAAAATCGAAAGCAATTATTTGTAATATAACAATGTCAAGGATGTGTGTTGATATGAGTGTTGGTGAGCGAGGGGTGCTGATGTTTTTGCTAAGGGCATGCAAATCGTCTTAAAAAAATCGCGAGGAAGTTGTCTTAGAAATGTGAGTGAATCGGCTTAAAATGATGCTACTCAGTAAGCATATTGGAGAACTCTCATCGTTTTGGGATCTACTTAACATCTAAAGAATTTTAACTCAGTGAATGGTATTGAAATAACTCAGGGTGAGCGTACCGCAAAATAATTAAGGACCATGGTTTGAGGATATGCACCTGGAATGTAAAAACACTGCATAGACCACGTACCTCCATTCAACTGTGCGGAAGTCCTCGAAGAATACAAGTCTGACAGGTAATCCGGTGGACGGTACATGGGAACTCGCGCATGAAGACATACGACATCATCTTTAGTTGCCATGCGGATAAGCACGAATTTTGAAGTGGATTTGTGGTTGGCAAGAGATTATGACCTCTAGTCTCACGGTTCAACCCGGTTTGTGAACAAATAGCTACCATAAGTCAATACAAAGTTTTTCTATATAACACTTACATGTGCCCATGCTCCGACAGAAGAGAAAAGCGGACAGACGAGTTCTGCGAAAGCCTAGAAAACCCGAAGCCATGACAACAAAATTGCACTAGGCGATTTTAATGCTAAAATAGGCATACCATCGGAAAATTCAGACTACAGCACCGATACTGACAATTGCATCAGACTGGTTGATTTCTCAACGACAAGAAATGTGGTAGTTAGCAGCACTAGATTTTAACATAGAAATATTTATAAAGCAACATGGTATTCTCCGGATCAATTGACGAGGAAACGGATTAATCAAGTGGTAGACGATGAAAGGCACGCATCGAGTGTTTTGCACGTTCGAGTGATCAGTGGTGCGAACATTGACATCGTTCACTACCTTACATCAGTTAAGGTATAGACAAGGTTATGCATAACGAAAAATGAACGTAACCAGGCACAACGAAAGCTGGACATCCGTAAACTGCGGACCACAGAGTTAGCGGACGCCTACTCCAACCCCTGATTATATTACCTCGCAGTGTCAATATATAGCCGACTACATAGAACGGTATTTAAAAGCTGTCTCAAGATGATGCCTGGTACGATAATGAATGTCGCAGTGCCACGAGAGAGGCGGATGCTGCATATAGGGCGAAACTATAACCAATGGCAACGCGAGCTGTTCGTGGACGGCACAGGGAGAAGAGACGAGAGGTAGCTCGTCTCTTTAGAACTGAAGAAGAGAGTTGCTCGGAAGTAGAGGGGAACCCTGAAAATTCTACCAGAGTAACTCTTAAAAGGCGAGAATGCGTGAAACCGGGTTGCTCTGCTGCAAGAACTGCGATGACCAGCTAGTAAAGGGCCCGGATCACGTTCTGAAGATATGGAGAAATCATTTTAGAAATTTACTGGATACGGACACCACTCCAGAAGACCCCGCTACAATCCATGACGATGGTATTAACTGTCCACCTCCCATTAGTGAGTGAAAACAAATCTCTTTCCCAAAGGTAGTATAAGTTACGAAACCAAGCCAATCATCGACGACGGAGTAGATTGTCCACCACCGAGCCAAAATAAGATCAGAACTGCAACTGCCCGGCTCAAAAATAATAAAGCTGCGTGTTGTGTTCTATGTCCTGTCATTAAGAAAAACCATCTAAGTGTATATATCATCTATTGAGGGATCAGCCTTTCACCTATCGCTTACAAGGTGCAGTCTAGTGTGTTATGTGACAGACTAAAGCCCATCCTAGTGAACCTAATTGGACATATCGACAATACAGAAGTTATTAGATGCTATGGCTGAGTTTGATATTCTCTGGAAGCTGTCGACACTGACTGACACATTCTGAATGAGCCATTTCCCAACAAGCGAGGCGTGCGGCGCTGGAAGGATCGACCGAAACTTCGTTGGATGGACCAGGTGAAAGTGCTGTTATCTAAGCTTGGTGTGACGAACTATCTACGGAGCACAAAAGACCAAAGCGCTTGGAATTCTTTTATACGTGCGGCTACAGATGGATGAATTTCTGTTGTTGTTGTCATATAAGAAGAGGTGGAAGTAAGAACTACCGTGAAAAAAGCCTGATACCATTTGCAAAAAAGGTCATTTCGAGCATATTCTTTGAACGTTTGAAGCCAGTTGTAGAAAATCTAATTGGACATTATCAGTGTGCGTTTAGACCTGGTAATCCTACGACGAATATTTACTTTACATCACTTTTTGAAAAGAAGATCGACACTTAACACCTTTTTGTCGATAACAAAGCTGCCTTTAGACTATAGACTTTGTGAAGCCATATCTCAGTTTGGCATATCTGAAAAGTTAATACGTCTTTGCTGATGTAGCTTAGAGAATACTAAATTCTCGGTTCATATTGAACCATTCAATATGGAAAAATACCTCGGGCAGGTTTATAGATTGTCCTGAACACTATTTAATATAGTTATGGAAAAGATGGTGGGATTGACTGGTGTCAATATGTCTGCCACCGTATTACCTTGGCTGGGACATGTTTCCAGGATGGATGTAAATGCTCCAACGAAAAAAGAACGAGAAATCGAACCTACAGGACTAAATTCATTACAGGTAAGTATACATATACTAACGAAAAAAGGGTGCGGTCCACTCATGTTATTGTAGCACGTTCAACGGAACATCTACCTTATTTTCATCACTGTCCCTATTGTTAAGATTGTCTGTTCCATAACATTTTCTTTATCAGTCAGCAAAAATGGGTTGATTTCTACGAACAAAGAGTCATGTCGAAGGAAAACACCGTGAACGTCGGAAGTTGTTGTTTTGAGGTAGTAGATGAATTGATCTACCTCGGATATTTCGTCAATAAGAAAAATAGGCAGCACTTTAGTACCACCACCTTATTACGGGTTACTAAGAAACACCTATACCAGGTGTTAATTTAACCCGTTCTGTTGTATGCTGCCGAATCGTGGGTGTTTACGAAAAAGGACATGCAAAACCATGGGCTGTATGCGCTTTACCATAACATCGACGTAGCTAAAAGAGTCAGAACTCAACGACTACTATGACTGGTACATGTTGCCAGGATGGATGTAAATACTCCAGCAAAAATCGATTTGAAGGCCAACATAAATGACGGCGCATACCAGGGAGACCCTGACTTCGTCACAAGGTTGGCGACGTGACACCTTCTTATGACAAACTCGAGAACGCACGAGGTATACCGAAGCGTGTGGAATTCTTTAATCTATGAAACACGTTCGTAAGTTGTAATGGGTCACTTAAATAAGTAAGTAAGTAATAGGTAAAATCTACTCTATTACAATTTATTGTTTGTATTTAAAGTCCTTCAAAAATATATACGAG
The DNA here is from genome assembly GCA_964034835.1 of Muscina levida. Lineage (NCBI taxonomy): Eukaryota > Metazoa > Arthropoda > Insecta > Diptera > Muscidae > Muscina > Muscina levida. Next base: position 32,818,683 of record OZ035884.1, on the reverse strand, counting down.
ACATATCCGCACTATGCTGGATTTCTTAATGCAAACAAAATCCTTCAATTCATCTCTTATAAAAACTTTAAAATCTTCAAAAGTTCCCATTCCTCTCTACACACAACAGTATATAATGTCACTAAAATAGACATCCGCAATATACTTTGCTCTGTTCTCTCGCATTGCAGTTCATCGACTTGCTCCTACGTTTCTACTACATATACGTTCATTTCAAACGCACTTGACACTTCCAATATCTTCTCAATGATATACGAGACAACACATCGAACCATATCAGTCTCACGTGTTGTTTTTTTTCGTTCATCCTTAGCAAAGGACTTTTGCCAGCAGCAGCAGCAGTAACAACAACAATAACACTGAAATCTAAAAACAAGGAACTAGAATGCGAAATTATTCTTTGAAACTTACCGTCCTTTTTCCGTTGAATGATGATACCATCGAACTGTTTTTTGTTTTAGAACTTCGGGTACTTTGACAAAACATGATAGATGCAATGTTTGGCCATACGAAGCGGTGATACGTTTCTTTAGAACACTCGTATCACATATACCGGATGTTTCGTTGGCAACATCCTAAACGATAGAAATGAGAAAACATACAAGGGATTTAAAGAAATTTCAAGAGAAACAACAATGAAACAAACAAAAAAAAAAACAAATGAAATTTAAGATATCTACAAATAAGATTTAAGATACTTGAGACTTTAGTGAAACAATATACATACACACATACACATGAAAAATAAAACAAAAGGAATTTGCTCTCGTTCGCTCATTTACCTGCAACAATCCCAGTTGATATGGTTTACATACACCGCCATCTTTGTCCCATCCACAATAGGGATCCGAGACACACCGGAAACAGGAGTCATAACGTCTAACGCACATTGCCAAATCGATTTGTTTGACCGCATAATCTGTCGATAGGTACAGTGAACTCGTTTTCTGGCTAATGCCCATTTCACGTATTGGCTCATTGTTGGCCACTTCTAATATGTCCAAAAGATTGGAATGTCTGCGTCCATAACGTATGAATTGTACAATCTTATAGATGCTACCGGTGGCAGTGCCAATGAAATAAACTAGATACTCCTGATTAAGTTTATCGATGCGAATTCTGAAATGAAAAATATGGAATATGTTTTAATAGAAAAATGTGCAGAATTAATGTGGAATACCACTTGTTATGTAGATATAACGACTTAGATATGGAAATTAAATGAAAAGGGTTGCCAAATTGATAGTATTTGTTATTATTATTGTGAAGTAGAAAAACAGTGGGGTATTTTGTTGTATTGTGCCAAATATGTCATTATTTATAAGCGATGTCATATTGGCAAATTAAAAGAATCGTTTATTATGTACAACAGTTGCAGATAGATTAAATCGAATGTGTATAAAGTATATAAAATTAAAACAAAGTTGTGTTAGTTGAAACATTTATAGTTTAAGAATGGCTGGACCGTTTTTGATGATGTCTGGTTTGTGGCATTTGTATTCGCCATACAACTTTAGACAATCCTAAAACTATGTTCACTTAATTTAATTACTCTACGTTTCATTCTTCAGAAAAAATCCTGGTCTTTCCTGTACATAATTTGTTATCTTGCAAATTAGGTCAGTTCTACACAAGCAAAATAGTCGCATAGTTTTACTTTCTTCACTAAATTTGTCCTTATGCACTAAGTTCTCCCCTAACGACTCCTAATGACTCTACTCTCCTTGTGTGTGTGTTTAAATCAAATTGAAAAAAGCAAAACTTTATTAAATTTCTTTCACAAATTTCATCGTTTAACCCTTAAAGACTTTGTAAATGCTCATAGTTTGTTCGAGTTTTTGGCAAACTATTGTAAAAGAAAAGTTTACCTCTCCCCTCCCCACACACAACAAGATCTGGTTAGTTCTGTTTTTAGGACCCAACAAATGAACTTTCTTCTTACATATTTTCTACTTGGAGTTGCTTTAAAATTTAGGTTAAAATCACCAACACAAACAACAACAACACCACAAGAAACTATAATAACATTTGGGAGGAAACTACTTCCGCTATTGCTGGTAGCTGGTGCTTCACATTCTTTTCCTCATTTCTTTCGAGCTAAAGAAATGCACTAGAAAACAATGCCAGACTAAGTGGTTAAAAAAGAAAAGCTTTGGTGTTGGCCAAGAGCTGGTAGGAAAATAACAAGAGAGCCTTTTTAAATTATAGTAATTTTTGTTGTTAAAAAAACATTAACCCAACAACTATTACCACTAGTCATAGAATCAGCAACAACTAGGGGACCAACAATGACAAGAGTGCTGAATATAGCAGCCACAGAACTGAAATAAAATTTGAATCTTTGGTTAAATTTTCTTATTTTTTGTTTAGATAGAAGTTGATTTGACTAACAAAGACAGTTATAAAAAATGTATGTATGGGAGGATCATTGGGCGTCAAACAAAGTAACTAGAACCTACATAGAATGTTGTTAGTGTGCTTAAATGCATGCTTGCAAATGAACTTGCAGTTTAGCTGGAAGACTCTATTGCCAATTGTCATTAAATTTGCTGTGGTTTCAGTTATGGTCAGTATACATATTTTAATGAAAAATGGGCGGGGTTTTATGAAGGGTGTGGTCCTTGGAACTAGTCTGGGCGTAACGAATATTTTTAAGGTAGCCGTACGTGGCACTGCACACGCAGGAGTACTCTCTCCTCTACTATGGAAACTCAACATCAATACTCTTCTGAAGATAATGGGCAAGATGTGCTACTAAATTGATTTCTTAGATTCCAATCTGCGCTGAAACTTTTGCTATAATAGCGTCATAACTGCGGCCTTGGGGTTAACCCAGGTAAAACGGAACTGGTGCTATTCACTTAGAGATACAAAATCCCTTAATTTGCAAAACCCTGACTGAATGGAGTCGTACTAACTTAAAAAACTTATATTCCCTTTGAATGAGGTATGGGATAGCTTCTCGCGTTATTGTGAATTAACACGCTTTCTATTTTTAGATTTACAACTAAGTTGTGAGTCATACTAACACTTACAGATAATGTCAAATACTTTGGACTCATATTGGACAGTAAACTAAATTCAAAGGATATTTGGAATTAGCCATAAAAATGTTAACTGGTTATATGATTTTACTATTAAATCAATCTTATTTTCGGATCGGCAGTTTGGTGGCCGGCGCACAAGAAAGACAACAGGGCAAATTCAGGATCATAGTAAAGGATGGTCCAACCAAAACGCATGATGTTAATTGTATATACAACAAAAAGTTTTCAGAGATTTATCTTAATTATGTCTTATTATGATAGAAGGATCTATGACAATTATGTGTGAAACAAAATAAGGAATAAAATGCTCTCTATACGGTTTGGGTGGCATACCTCTATCCGATGGGCCATATTTTAAATGAATCTGAAACTTAATTGTACATCAATGTCGTTAATGTGCCAAACTATCACATCCTTTAGCTCTTGAATTGTTCTTGGCTTATTGACGTACACTCCTTCCTTTAAATATCCCCAAACAAGTCCTTACCGCCCTTTGCTCTAACTTAGAGCCGTAGAAATGAAATAAAACTAAAGAAGTTCAAACGGTGTCAAATCACATGATCGTGATGTTCAATTAAAATTGCCACATCATGCGACAACACGGACTTTGAATATCTCGCGTAAAAGAGTCATTGTTTCGCTGCCTGTGCGACAAGTGCCACTATCCTGTTAGAAATACATATCGTCCAGGTCCATATCCTTAATTCCTGGCCACAAGAAATCCGCGATAGCGAACACCATTCCCGGTGACTACATGGCCAACAACATTTTCGAAGAAGCCCGATGACGGCGGTAGCCCATAAATCGCACCAAACAGCCACTCTCTGTGGATGTATTGGCCTTTCAACAATAACTCGTGCATTCTCAATTGCCCAAATGCGGTAATTCTGCTTTTTAACATGATCGATTATGCTGACCAAAAAAATCACGGTGTCCACGAAACGCATCTTTTTCGTAAAAGGCTTCAAAAATCTTAATATCAATTGTGTACCTCTCCATGGTTGAATTCTTCAAACACTGATGCAAAGAAATGTCAATATAAATTAGGAAAAAAACTTGACATTAAAGTGCGACTCACTATTAACATTGTACATTATGGTTGGACCACCCTATATATAAGGCGCCAATATTCATTAACTTACTGATCCCAAAACGGCTATCAGATCCCTAGAGAATGTGTACACCTCTTCGAGAAATGTTCAAGAATGCCGGTCTTCTTTGGAGGAGATTGGAAGGAACATCATAGCTGTAAAAACATTTGACTGGTCACTTTAAAACTTCCATACAACGAATAGAAAACGGAGACCACAGATCATCTTCTACGTTACTTCCCTGCTTTTGGTGACCTGATAAATGAGAAGTTAGGTCATCCTACACTTATGAACAATACCTGTCTATCACTAGGCGAACTGCGTAACAACCACGCCTCTACCAAAGCAACGAAATGGGTTGAAAGCAACGTTGACCATATAGAGAAGGAACCAGTACAGAAATTTCAGTCAGTTGAACTGACTGATATACCATCACCTATACGACTTTCAGTAACATGGCCCAACGATGTCCCACACAAATGACCAGAATAGGTGTGACAAATGTTTCGGCATTCTGCGGAACTGCGAAAACCTGGCAGTTTGGTAGTTAAGAGGGAGATGTTAATTGTTCAAAAATAGGGGAGCTACCAGAAGGGGGCCATATTTATTCCTTAGTCAAATTTTAATAAACTAATATCTTGCCTAAAATATGACGGAATTCAGTGTATCTACAAAAAACTGTATGTAGGTTGAAATCGATCATCTGTATGGGCGGTACTAGAAGGGGTGTGGAAAATCCTTCGGTTTTCTCAGTATTTGTCTACTATTACAAGACAGTTATATGGACCGAATTCAAATATCGTTGAGTTGTCCGTTTGGAAGTTATGACAAAAATAATAATTTTACAAAAATAGGTCATTTTGTATGGGAGGTACCAGAATGGATCGGCCGATATAGTACAGATTCATTTAAGAGTAAAATATTCAAAAGCGTACATCTGGCGAAAATATAACTTTATTGATTGAACTTACAAAAAAGATATGGATGTTAAACTATGAATGGGAGCTACAAGAAGTGGTGTGGCAAAGATTGTGGTTTTCTGAAGGTTTGTTTGCTATTGTAAGGTAATTGAACTGACCAAATTAAAATGACCTCCGGCTGTCCGCGTAAAAGTTATTGAAGAAATATCATTATTCCAAAAATGGATCATTTTGTATGGAAGGTGGCCGATATAATCCGTATTCATTCCTAAGACAAACTCTCACAACTTTTACACAAAATATGGCCGAATTAAGTTTACTAACAAAGAGAGATATGTATGAAAAGCTATGAGGATCAATTCGGTCATTTGTATGAGAGGTACCAGAAGGGGTGTGATTTCGGTTCTCAGAAATTTTGATTGCTATTACAATATATTTAAACCGAACAAAATCGAAAATCCTCTAGTTGTCCGTTTGGATGTTATGGAAGATATATTATTTATCCCAAAATATATAATTTTGTATAGGAGGTACCAGAGGATAAGGCAATTCTATTAATTTACAACCCCATTACTTCATTTTGGAAATATTATTACACAGAAAAAAAACACTATTGTTGTTAAGTAATTAAATAAAATTGTTAGTATAAAATTTTGATTTATAACAATTTTTCGATTTGAGAGTGGTTGTAAATTTCCATATTTACAAATTTTCTACCACTGTTCAAATTTAACAAAAATAAAAAAAATTTTAAATGTGACAACACTGTTTATTGTTTTTACAATTTCGGTTGTTGGCGCCTTTTTAATTAAATATTTAATTGTATAGCCGAAATGGTATTTAATATGACAATTCATTTGTCGTAATTTTTTTCTGTGTACTCGTAAATTTTCATTAGGATCGGTTAAGTTTTACTCCAGTTATCCTGCTTACCAGCCAGCCAGCCGGGTAGACGGAAATGGCTCAATCGTTTTAAAAAATCGTATTACTTTTTCTCGTATCATGATGGCGACTGCCAAATTAAACTAACAATGTTTACCGGTTCGTGTACCTTAGGTAATACACTTAAAGTACATGTTTTACGTATCACCGATCTAATGTCAGGGTTTTCCGTGTTTATCTCAGTTCATATATTTTAACACATATATACTCTCTTGCCTTTATCAAGAACGCATTTTGCGCCTTTTATGTAATTTACCCTCCGTACTCATTACCTACCAATGGCTACATTGCTACGGTGTACCTTAGGCAATGCACGATCCACTTCATTATACTAGGGCAAGTCTGAGGGAGTTTTTTAGGTACAAGAATCGTCGTGAGACGGCGGTATATAATGTCCAAATTGCTTTCTACTGCTTTATGTCTGGAACATCGAAATTTGGCAGTTAGTTTACAGCAATCGAGATATTTGGTTATAACATGCATTGGTTATCTCAGTAGGATGCAGCTCTAGATGCCTAGCTATATATGTATGTGGATTCCAGTACAAATTTGTCTTCATTCACTACCATGTCTCTTGTCGACTAAGTTTTCAAACTCAATGACCAAGCACATCTTACTTCCCTTTCTATTTGAGTAGTTAAAACTGTTAGCGGTCATATATTTCCTTCAGAAGATCATGTTTATCGGTGGAAGTGAGTTCTTTAGTTAACTCCGCAGATGAATTGCGATCACAGGGTTCAAATTGCAAAAATTGTGTGATTGGAGATGCGGTAATATGTTTTAAAAAATGAACTCAATTATTTTACCTAACTTGATAAAAAAAACGTAATTACTCTTTTCACCCCATGAATGAGGGATTGCTTCTCGCGTTGTTGTGAATTAACACGCTTTCTATTTTAGATTCACAACAAACGGCACCTACTTGTTTATCGACGGATGCAAACGTCACTGTTTGAGAAGCTTTTACTAGACATGCCGATTGGCTCGACACTATACTGCAACGTTGCTGTCGACTACATCGAGGATACCGACAATGAAAAATATATATGTGGAAGACTGAAGCCGGGAATCGAACCACCGATCTGCCGCATGGTAGTCGAGAGTTTTAACTACTATGCCACGGCCTGTCCCCTCTTAATAATATTTCATTTATTCGAGATCTTAATTTGTTAATGATACCAATTAATATTTTTCATAATTTAATTATAATTATTTTTGCAACAAACCTCTGTTTGCTATTTAATAGCTTTGTACCAATATCGTATAACAACATTATTGTTGTGTAGTTTTCTTCACATTGCAATGCATTGCTATGTCCTACAGATGCTATTCACTGTTGCCTATTGCAGTAATGCTTTTGCCAAATATCCACTTGTTTATTGGTCTCTTAATGTTTTGCCACTTTCTCAGCCCCTCTCTCTCCCTCTTTTCTACTTTGTGGTAAATAGCTTTTGTTTTAAATTTCATTTTTGGCAATCTCACAAAAATGTACTATATATGCATTTATTTAATATATCTTGTGAACACAATAACTAGCTCTAGCATACAAAGTCATTGTTTAAATAAATTATTATGCCATAAATATTTTGTGAGGCTTGGTTTGGCTTAAAACCCTTTTGCCATGGCATAGGGGCAAAACAGAAGAAGAAATGGAAATATGTTTGTGTTTGTTTGCCACATGGGCCATTACTTACTTGTCCACAACCAATTTGGTCAAGATAATATCACGTTTATAAAACACTGGATTGCCAAATTCATGATCGATGGCTTTATCCATCAACGGATGTTTACGTATAAAATTGAGCACAGAATCGGGCAGAGCGGTGGTGTCGTTTACACATGTACCCGGTCTAGGTTCGGGTACTTTGGAGTTTAAGACCGGTAGCCAGGCAGAATTGGAGGCTGCTTGTTCTTTAAATTTGCCTGGAATAGAAAAAATAACAGAAGATATACTTTATTAGAAAGGTGTTTAGTTATATTTTAAAAATATTCTTATAATGTAGAAAATTTGTAAGATAATGAATAAGGTTGGATATTCATGTAAGATCAGCTTGGTGATGCAAAATATTAAGATGGACTGGCTGGCCACTGTTTATCTGGCCATACCATTCACATTGAAATGAAGATTTAATGACGATGTTCTTTATAGTTGATACGGTAAACACTATGTTTCCAAATGTAAACAAAACAATTTTAGGCATTCATTAGCAGTCACACGAATGATAAATTTCCTTATATACCTTAAAAATAAGGACTAAATTATCACAATTCTTCGTAAGCAAGTTAGCAATGAAATCAGTATATATTTCTTTTCTAAAAACATATCTGCAATAACCAGAAGTCATGCATGTGTTTGACTAATGTGTTGTGCCCTTCAGATATTTTTTCCTGACAGCACTTATTTAATTATTACTTAAATAATGTTAAGTTTATTTACTCCTGTTAACCTTAATGCTATACTTATTCTGTACCTTTTCTAATATATATGTATTAAATTCATCTTTTTTTTAATGCTCACATGCATAAATTTGACTATAACAATTGTATTTAATGTAATGCAACCTCATTTAACAAGATTGTTTTGTGTTACAAAAAAAGAATTGTATTGTATTCAAATGTAATGCAAAAGGATATGCACTCTTAAGTGCATTTTTATTATGGCCATGAAACACCTGAGCGAATATCACACATAAAATTTGTTATACCTGAAGTAGAATGAATAAGAATGGATTTTGCATATAGAAAAGATGTTTCATGTAAATGCATAAAAAAATGCAACTACATATCGTAAAGTCCTTACTGCAACATGTAATTGTATGCATGCAAATGTAATGTGATCTCATTTCTTTAGGGTGTACAGTATTTCGTGGATTTTTTTAAAACAGAATAAGAAAATCATTTTTCCTAAATCTTATTTTGTTAATTAATATTATGCTAATTTAATTTCTAAATTTTTTTCAGAACTTTTTATGACTATTGAACCATGTCTGGCTGGTGTGCACGATAACTCGAGTAAACCTTTAGTAATTCAGCGATTATAGTTTTTATAATGTAGATATGGGATTGCGAACAGCTGCCAACCCCCTTATGGAACCGACCAAATGTGTCCACAATCGGGAGAATTGTGCAAATGGGAATCCACGAGTGATTGTTGAAAAGCCTATGCATCCACAAAGTGAGAAAATTTGATGCGGTTACCTCTTCGAAAATGAGGTGGGCCAAACAGTAGGTGTTCGCTATCTCGAGATGATAACGGATTTCGTGTGGCCAGAAGTTAACGACATAGACCTGGATGATATGTGGTCCAAAAGGATGGTGCCACTTGTCACAGAGCCATAGAAAAAATGACTCTATTGCGCGTAAAATTCAATGGCCGTATTAACTCAAATTGTGGCGATTTTAAGTCAAGGACAACCCAAGAGCTAAAGGATGCGATAATTCGGCACATTAGCGACACTGAACCTCAATTATGTCTCAGAGTTATTGAAAATATGGATAATCGGATAGAGGTATGCCACCACCGAAACTGTGGCGAGCATTTGGCCCATATTTTGTTTTACACAAAACTCGCATAGATCCTTCTATCGTAATAAAAAATATTAAGATAATTCTCTGAACCCTTTTTGTTTTACTTACAACTAACATCGTGCGTTTTGGTTGGACCACTCTTCATTACTACATGCTTATCTTTTTTTGTAAGTTAACTTCATTCAGTCACATTTGGAGGAGGGTTTATATCATTTGATACGACCCAAAAGTTTAGCACATAGAATGAGTCTCTTCAGAGCCTAGGTTTCTTTAACTACTTACGGCATTGCAAATGGGCTACATTACCACGCCTCTTCTGGTACATCCCATACAATTATATCATCCCGCCCACTTTTGAAGTTAAGTAATAATATTAATACACCAACTGCGATCGTGCCAAATTCTGTATTTAGTAAAGCTTTATAAGGATAAAGTTTTAGAGAGAAAAAAATGGAATGGAATGGAAGTCTAGCCACGCCCCTTCTGGTACCTCCCATGCAAATGTCCCACTCCGCCCACTTTAGAAATCAAGTTAAAATATCAATACATCCAGCGCGATTGTGTCCAAAATCTGTATTTTCTTAAGCTATAACAGGTTAAAGCTTTGGAGAATAAGTGGGAAATCTAGCCACGCCCCTTCTGGTACCTCCCACAGAAATCTACCATTCCGCCTACTTTAGAGATGGAGTAATAACACCAAATTTCTTACTGGTTTTTGTACGTTTATTGATTTCAGTCGTATTTTTCGTTAGACGTACGCTTATTGAAATTTTAGTCAATGATGGATTTGGGCTATACCGGCCGACCTCTTGTGGTACCTCCCATCCAATCGGGAAAATTAATACTTCTCCCATAACATTTTACTCGTCAAATCCTCTTTGCTCATTTCTGGCTTATTGGGTGTATTAAAAAGCAGAATTGTAGGTTTTGCAGATAACGCAAACCTCATGAGAATCCATTACATCCCTAAAACATCACTGATTAGTGCGGTATGCATGCCGCAGGCGTCAATGGCCCATTTGAATTTGAATCCGAAACCGTTACCAACATTACCGTGAATGGCGAACGTTACAGGTAAATGATTCGCAATTTTTATACCCTTTATTAATATAGAGTATATCAATTTTGTTCTTCTCTTTCTAACGCCCATAAGGAAGCGTGGCAGTTATGACAAAATATATATATATAAAAGACCAGCGCCGAATTTCGAGACGATTTAAGATGTCCGTCTGTCTGTCTCCTCGATTACTGCAGTAGTTTAAGATATTGTTCTAAGATAAGCAAGAAGAGTCACAAACTACTCTTACTTCCCATACTTTTAGGAACTTTTCCTACTATTACAGACGTAGTTTAAAAGTGATTGAGCTAAAATTTGGTATATAACATTATACCAAATAAGTGGAGGTTAATATTAAAAATGAGAAAGATCGGTCAAAAACTATTCTCGTCTCCCATAATAACTACTCCTTTTGAGGAGTCTGACCCAGCGATTACAGCCGCAGTTTTAGAGTTTTCGAGGTGATATTTTGTGTGCAAGCTTCAATCCTCTAACTAGAGACTGAATTTTAAGATGAACAAGATAGGACAAAAACTGCCCACACCCCCCATGCACACTTCCTTTTTGGGGTTGACCCGGTATTCGAGCCGTTTTATATATTCTGTCCTCTAAACAGACCTTGAACAATCCACCACTCATACAAACTGCCCCTTTTAAGGGACTTTTCCCGCGATCACAGCCGTAGTTAAGGAACTCTCTAGGTGAAATTTGGTATACAAGCTTCTATCCTTTAAGCGGAGTTTAATTTATAGGATAAGCAAGACTGGGCAAAAACTACTTCCACCTCACTCCCCCTTTTTGTCCCGCGATTACAACCGTATTTTAATAAATATCGAACTGAAATTTGATATGCCAACTTATATCCTCTAAACGGATAAGCAACACCAGAAAAACACTACCTCTAACTGCCATATAAACACATTGTTTTTGGGGGTGTCCGTAGGTCAATTCCCGCACTTATATCCCTCAAGCGGAGGTTAAGTTCTGAGATGAGCAATATCGGACAAAACTACTCTCCTCCCATACCGTCCCCGCAGTTACTGCAGCAATTTATGAGCTGGCGAGGTTAAATTTAGTATGCAAGCGTCTATTTAATAAGCAAAGGTTAAGTTCTGAGATGAACTCCCTTTGGAGTTTAAAATTCCATAACAGTATTCTCAGCTCTTATAAACAGTTTAAGCGCAGTATTTGACATTTCAGTCAAAAAATATTGACAAAAAATGGATGTGAAAGGCTAAAAGTAACATCAACCTCTCATTCAAACGCCCCCTTTTTTGGTACAGAGTTTAATAAAATACAATTGTAGTCCAAATAACTAGTTTTATCACAATTTTAACAAATAGTGAAGGGTATTTGAGCTTCGGTTGTGAATTTACACGCTTTATATTTTAGTTTGACAACAAACGGCACCTACTGTTTATCAACGAATGTGAACGTCGCCGTTTGAGTAGCTTTTACTAGACATGCCGATGGACTCGACACTTATACTGTGATGTTGCTGTCCACAACATCGAGGGGGCCGGCACTGAAAGACAAATGTAAATAACTGGATGCGGGAATCATTCCCGGGATCTCCCGCATGGTAGTCGTGTCCTAACGACTATGCCACGACCGCTATTGCACGTGAAAGTAGCCCCAAAAATAAGAACTTCTAAAAGTAGTCCCAAAGATAAGAACATCTGCATAATTCGTTTTGTCAAGTTAACAGCATTAATAATATAATGGCCAAACGAAATTTTTGGCTTAGGTTTGTTTTGGTTGTGTTGTCGATAGGGTTTCTCTCCCGGGATTTCCCGGGCGGGAATTCCCGGGATTCCCGGACATTTTTAATTCCCGGTTTCCCGGGAAATTCGTCCGGGATTCCCGGGAAATTAAAACACCTTAGGCAGAGCAAATTTTAGGAGCTTTAAAGAAGCGAATTGAAGAAAGAAGGGACAAGGGATTTTATACTTTAGTGTATTTCAAACTGCTTCAAATCAAAAAGTGATCACTTACGCTGAACAAATTAATACTCGACTTTTTAAAAAAGACGTTATCGGTGAATTTCTGGAATCAGACGAAATTCCTATTTGTGACATTAGTACCGAAAGACCATTTGCGGATATTTTAACCGATTCCATAACAAATGCAAATGTTGCATCAAGTAAAAGACTACTTAATAACTCGATAAAAAAGGATTTACAATTTTACGAAGCAAGTGGAAAAGCAGCAGGAAATGTCGCCTTTTAATTAAATGCTCTTCTGAGAATAAGGCCAACATCAGTTGAAAGCGAGAGAATATTTTTAACAACAGGGAAATTTGTAAATAGAATTAGAAACAGATTGTCTGTTGAAACCATTAACGCTCTTTCCGTTTTAAAAACTTATTTTCAAAATGACAAATTAACTTTCATTGTTTAACTAATATTTTTATATATACTTTAAAATGAATGTTTTTCGTTTGTTATGTTTTTGTTTTACTTGCAGCATGTATTATATGATCTCTTAAATTAACAAATAAATATATATGTACATACTGCAAAATTGTGTAAAATTAACATAGTTTGTCTTGTTTTTCTACTGCACGAAATTTCCCGGGAATTCCCGGGAATCCCGGGAAAGGCAAAATTTTTTCCCGGTTTCCCGGGAAATGAAAAGTCCGGGAAAAAGAGAAACTCTAGTTGTCGACAACTAGAATGAGCAACTCTTTATCGATAACACTTCTGACAGACAAATATTTCTGATCGCGCCTTAACACTTACTTTCGTATACACTGATTTACGTATGAGTAATACATACAATTCCACATAACTCATACGCTCTGGCATGGGTAAACTGCATAACTGCACATATTACGCTAATAATAATGATCTTAATAAAAAGCTAAGCAATTAACAATATAACATAAGAGCCTAAAAAGTGCCAAATTCCCCTATACGATACTTACTAACTTCAAAACGATATTCAATTATTATGCCATGTAACTTGACAAAACGTGTGATGCAGAATTTATTCTTTTTGGGGCTACTTTCACGTGCACTTCTCAGAATTTAGTCCCAAAAACAGACAAAAAAAAAAGGATGACTAAACTGGAAATGCATTTTATGCACAAAATTATTTTACTTTTTGTAAACGTATACTACACGTATTTTTGTGGCATGAATAACAAACAGTATTTCATTCACCACCATAACAGTGCTGTCGTGATGGCTCACAGTTGTGTTGGTTTGTATGCAATGTGAATATGTTTCCGTTTCCGCAAACAAAGTGTTCAGATGAGTGTGTGTGCAAATTGCGTATGTGCTACTCATTGTATCAATAATGCTTTTAAATGCGTTTTTCTCACTGATTTTTTATATGTGCTTTAGTTGTATTTCTTTAATTTTTACAGCAAACTTTAACATTTAGAAACTGCTTCACAAAATAAAGGTTGAGTTTGTGTAAGAAACATGGCATTGTTCATAGAATGGTAAACAATTTAAAGGCAATATTTGAATTTATCTTTATAATGCCAATTTTTCTACTTACTATTCTATGTTCCACAAAACTAGGGTTAAAGGAAAATCCACCTAGTATTTCAACGATGACTCTGTTTGTCTTTATTGTCATTCCAACTCACATTTGTTTCCTTTTCCCACAATTTAATATGGTTTTCTTTGAGTTGTATGTTTGTGTGTTACTTTTTGCATCCGACTCGTGATTACATGCAAATGTGACATTTGGTGCATGCTCAAACTTGCATACCAGGCGAAAAAATTATATTATTTTTCGTTTTCTTTTTATGCTACCTGTTTATATACTACCTACTTGCTTTGGATATCATATATGGTTTTCGTGTGTGGAGGATACATCCTCCTCTTTTCGAACATGTGTAAATGTCACGTGTTTTTAACGTTAAACGTGCTGTTTGTTTGAGTCTTATAATACAGCGATATCAGCGGTGTAGAAAAAGCAGCAAAACAACAACAGAAAGTGCAATATTTCTAACTACATTGTTAGCACAAAACGTGTAAGCCAAACGAATTTTCGTAAAAGAAACTTGGTGGTATCATGGTTTTAGGAGAAATCTCTTTGATACGGTTTCCTTTTGTACAGTGTTGCCGTTTTAAAGGTGCAGGAGTATATGTCAAGCGTCCGAAATATGCCACATATTTTAAAGCGGCATTAATAGTATGACTTTAACACAAATATTTTTGTGGGTATGCCAAGTGCACTGTAAATATAGAAGGATTTTATATGTTGATACTTCGAAATCTCGCACAAGTCACGAAATTACTACTTGGTTTTCACAGGCATCAAGCAAGGCAAAGCCACATCATGATGCGAATTTTACTACATAGTAGAAAAAAAATTCAATATTGGGGGTATGTTATTGGGGTTTTAAATAAAACCTATACAGTAAAATACTAACAAAATAATTTTCTTATACCCCAAATGTCTGTCGTCTAACAAAAGGCGAAATGTTTTACCACCGGTACTTGTAATTCCCCTACTTGACTGATGTAAATGCTCTTCTTTATTGCAATAATGATATTCATTCATTTTCGTTAAATACTTTAAACAATTTAAATTTTAGCGACAAAGTTATATTGCTACTTCAAAAACAAAAGAAACGCGAGAAAAGAAAAAAATAAAAACTATGTAAACGAAAGGACATAGTGTAATGTGGAAAATATAAAACTTTACCATCATTTTTCTTAATACTTAAACAGCCATACATACGTATATCTAAACACATTGGCTTTATATGTCTGTAGTATTTCGCACCCGTACGGAGTTACACTCCAACAAATGCTGATTTTTTTTGTGTGCTCTCCCACTCTAGGAGAATAAAAACTTCACTTTTTAAGAATTTATAGCAGGTGTAATAAATCGTCACAAATACAGAGACACACTAATACAAGCACCACTCTCACACAAGTCTAAACATGGACAAAACAAACACCACCACTGGGCTATGGCTGGGAAAGTTCAACAAACAGCTAATGTGTGTGTGTTTTTCTAAGTGTTGCCTTTAGTTTCCGTTGACACTGCACACTGGGAGACAATATCGTTGTGAATGGTAATATAATAGGCGACGTGCTAGCTAATAGGCTAGGAAGTGATATTTTATTAATGCAATGGACCTGTAAATTTGATACCTTGTTTGACACCTTTAGACAACTTTTTGGGGGGGTACATCAAATCTCTGGTCTATGCCGATAAACTAGGAACGAATGATTATTTGAAGTATACTCGAATAATTGTTGCGAAATTGGACCATCCCAAAGGAATCTTCCTGATTTTGAAACCGAAAGCAAAAATAAATAACAACTAGAAACCCCCGATAACGACCTTTGCAGTAAAATGGTCTCATGTTGCGTCTGCACTAGACACTAGTTACATGAGATCGGAAAATTACACCTCCTAGTACTTGATTTCCAAAGGCTTAACTTAAATATCCTAGGCATCAGTGAATGCAGATGGGCTGGAAATGGTGAATACAAGATTGCATAGATGTTAATGTAATTTGTTTGGGTCACAATGAACTCAATACTGAATATTTGAGGCTTTTACTCAGTAAGTAAGTGTCTTATGTCATACTCGTCCGGAAGCTAATCCCGTCCATAATCTAACTCGCCCGATTCCTCGCCTATCCGCAATGTATCAGTCGTACAAATATACACATCGACAGAGCTAAGCGACACTTACAATAAATGCGATTTTTACAACGAATTAAACGCCTCAACTAAAAAAAACTTAATTTCCCTTTACATCCCATGATTTAGGTATGGAATAGCTTCCGCGTTGTGATGAATTTACTAGACATGCCGATTGACTCGACACTTATACTGCGAAGTTGCTGTTGACAACAACTAGTGAACCAACAATGAAAGAAAAATGTAGATCACTACAACCAGGAATCGAACCACGGATCTCCCGCACGGTAATCGCATGTTCTAACCACTATTCCACGCCTTATCAGTCTTCATTAAAAAACAGGATGTCGTTACTCTGATGGGTGATCTGAACGGCCAAATCGGTTTGTGATAACAGGTTAGGACAACGAAATGAGAATGACAATCTTTTAATTGAGCGGTACAACAACAACAACATTGTGAATGGTCAAATAATATTCCCACATAAGAGGTGTCATAAAGTGATTTGGCGCTCGCCGAGCAATATAACTGAAAACCAAATCTTTGTTTTAGCAAGAAGTGGGGAAGAAGCCTTTTGGATGTCCGAAATTTCAGAAGTGCAGATGTCGCATATGACATTTCCTGGTCAATGTGCAAATAACGATCCGCAAGGATTCTTTCAATACCAACACAGTACAACATTTTTCAGCTCATTGATTTGGGACTCAATTCTGAAAATTACACGTGAAAATAGCCCCAAAAATAAAAACTTCTACAACATTCGTTTTCTTAAGTTGGCTGCATTAATAATTTTATGTCTCTAAGTCAAGGTGGATTTTTAGCACTTTTTCTCGGTATACTGTGCAGAATATCTTTTTTGTGTCTGAGGTATAGTTGTAGATATTGAATAGGAGAAAAAAAATGCGGAACAAATAAGCACGAAAAAATCCTAAAAATTCCCATTTTTACCATTAATCTATTGGTTTAAGGACATGAGCTCAGGTTTTCCTCTTAAAGATAATTTTTGTGTGTGAAACTTTGTCAACAACTAGAATGTCAAAGCAATTAGTTATCGATAACACTCCTGACAGACAAGTTTTTCGATATATTCCTTGTGTCTGAACACGCCTTTTGACTTACTTTCGTATAAACTGACTTACGTATGAGTAATAAATAAAATTCTATATAACTCATACGCTTTGGAATGTCTGAAATTCATATCTTCACATAATATTCTCGACTTCAATAAATAACTGAGTGCAACACAATAACGTTTAAACCACAATTACTAGGAAATTTTATGCTTTCTTACAATTAAAAAAGATTAGGTAAGTTTTAACAGTTTTATTTGCTAAAGCCAAAACCCCTTTGACAAAACTAACGATGTAGAAGTTCTTGTTTTTGGGGCTACTTTCCCGTGCAATTCTCAGAATAGAGTCCCAAGTCATGTGTTGTACTGTGTAATGCTCGATTTAATGCTGGTGCTTTTAAGAACACAAACGTCCTTTCAAGATTTGTGTCTCAATTGAGAGAGAATATATCCTCTGTCTCGAGCGGCAGCTCTGATGTTAATGAGAACTGGTACACCATAAAAGACAAATTAACCTTAAAACACTGCCAAAGCCAGATCTGTCTGGATTATCGAAGCTTCACTAGCTCTCATTGAGTTGCGAAAACTTGTCAGAGCCCGCACTCGTTAGGCAAGGACACATCTTGATTCGGAATTGAGAACTCTTTGCAAAGCGATCAAACCTTCATGCAGCACAGACAAACGAAATTGGTCCTCACCTCTTGCAAACCAAGTACAAGGCGCAACTAGACCAATTAATTGCTCCCCACAGGTCCAGAAATCCGAACAAATAAGTGCGACGACCGTAGGACCACTAAAGAGTAATGACGCTATACTTCAACCTTTTCTCTTGGAAATATCAGGAAGACAGAACAAATACCAGTAGAGTGGCTGGTTGGGACCCTGATCAAAGTACCTAAAATGAGTGATCTATAACACTGTAAGAGCTACAGGTTCATTACGCTTCTAAGCTCCTCTTCTAAAATTCTAGCAAAATTGATACTAAACAGAATTTAGGAAAAGCTGGAATCAACTCCCCGCCGACGGTAAGCCTGTCTACTAATCGCAAAGTCTCATTCAGTGCAATCCTCGAGCAAGTCAAAGAATGATAAAGAATCAGATTTGCATTTCTAAAGTCGACTGCCTTCGTAAGAATCTACAGAGAGACCATTTGGAGATCCCAACAAGAAAACTAAAATGAAATTGGAAAGCAAAGCAAACTATAAAAAATTAAAAATCAGGGCCCTCCACAATAACCAACTGTCGCCCACCAAATTTAACAAATTCTGAAGGTCAAACAGGTTTGCCATGATTTCAGTCCAGTTACCTAGAATAACTTTTCTATGCTGTTGACATCGGCAGTCTCTTCATCAAGAGGTCTTACCTACAGACCTGCAGCGATACACCGCCACAGTAAGTACACAGTGCCAAGACACTGTGTATCGTGCACAACGAAGACTGTGCTGTATTTGTTTTACTCAACATTCAGAGTATGTGACACATACAGTACATCGTGGGCAGCTGTGTCTCTGACACAGTGTTTGAGGATGTTAGGAAACTTTAGTATAAAGGGTCATATTGCACTCGACCTGACCTACAGCATGCACCAGATCACTCCCCAAGTTCCAAATGACTGTCACATAGTGTCGTTTGTGGCACAAATAACAAATAGCAACTCAAATATCATTTGTTATTTGCTTAACAATTTATTGAATAACGCACAACACTGGTTTCTGCTTATGATGACACTTTTCGAAAGGTTGCGTGTTTTTGTGAAATATAAATTTTCACACAAAAAAATCCCCTATAAAATTGTTCTTTCTAAATAATCCCCTAAGCCAGAAAAAACCCTAAATCTAGGGAGAAAAACTCTAAACTTGCTGAATAAAGTTTGGTCCTAAAATGTGATTTTCCGTGACACCAAGCTGCGCGATTTTAACGTGAACGCTAAAATCATTCTGCTCTACGTACGTGAGTCATAGGTGCTCACAACTGCGATATCGCGTTAGCTCCAGGCCTTTGTCAACAGCTGTATTCGGAAAATTTTCATACCTTGGTGGCCCTACACTATATCTAACCAAGTCCTACTGTACTCGAGAAACGAGTCCCCGATACAGCAACAAAGCTTCGGATTTTTGGGACGCACAGTACGTAAAGACGACAAACAAATCTGCCACCAAGTACTATCAAACCCCCATTCTACTCTGCTCTGCGGACGAGAGTCATAGGAGCCCACAGCTGCAATGTCACGTAAGCACCAGGCCTTAATCAACAGCAGTCTAAAAAAATTCTGAGAATTTGGTGGTCCCAAAATATATATAAGCAGGGCCTACTGCATTCGGCAAACCAGTCCAAGATACAACAATGACCCTTTACATGGTTGGGACACACAGTACGCAAAGACAACCAATAAATCTGTCACCGGGTACTAGGGTGAAACCGCCAGGTTAAAGGCCAATGTACTTACTTAATTAACTTTCCTTTACACCCCATGAATGCGGGGTGTTGTTGTGGGTTAACACGCTTTCTATTTTTAGATTCACAACTAACAGCACCTACTTGTTTATCGACGAATGCAAACGTCAATGTTTGAAAAGCTTTTACTAAACATGCCGAATGACTCGACACTATACTGCGAAGTTCCTGTCAAGTTGCATCAAGGGAGCCAGCGATTAAAGAAAAATGTAGATGACTAGAGACAGGAATCGAACCATGGATCCCACGCATGGTAGTCTCGTGGTTTATCATACTTCGGCCGGCTCCAATTCAACGTGAACCAATTACTAATATATTTTGTTTCGTGAATAATTTTTTATGTCTCTAGAAAAACACCCGATAGAAATATGTATTTCTAACAAATATAGTACATTAACTGAAAAAACACTACCTGCAAAGATTGTCTATGTTTCCTTAAGCAAAATTTCATGTCCTCTCATAAGTTTTCTAGCAAGGGCAACTATTAAATTACAATATTTTAAATTTCTTCCACACTGTGTTTACCAGCAAACACTTTCTTGCCACCTCGCCATTCCTCCACAGTTTCTTTGCTGCCGCTGCTATATCTTTTAATGTGGGTGGTGTTGGATATGTTTAAATTGTATTTCGTTTCGCTTTACTTACCTTCAAATGCGGCATTTATGTCGCGTATATCGTAGCTGCACACAGCTGAACCCACTATGCCATGGGTGTTGGTTGTAAATGTTGCATAAAATTTCGTATCATCATGTGGCATTTTATATACCGATTGGATTTCATTGAAATAGAAGGGGAATTCGCTTGATATACTGCAATTGATGCGCGCCTTCAGGTATGTGGCCCAATTCTGTCCGGTCATATATTTGCCACCACGATCGTTTTTGCAAACGCGTGCTATGCGCGAGTATATAGCCTTGCCGCAATTGATGTATTCGACAGCATGTTCGCGGAAGAAGAAATAAACGTATTCTCCTATATCAAAGGAGCCAACAAAATTTGGTTCTGCAATGGAAAATGCAAAGCGGGTGGTTAATTTAATACAAATGCAATGTAAACGTTGGCCCACATAATGATACTTACTATCCAGCCATTTGGAATCGTATTTAACGGTCCTTTTGAAGTTATGTTCCCTAAGTTTAGTTGTCATGTTGTACAAGTCAGAGCGGAAAATAACCGAATCTGCTTTGGTGAATTCGGCATTTGTGCCCGAATACTAAAATATTGCAAAGAAGAAAAAAAAGACAAAAATTACAGATGAATGCAAAACAAAGTGAGCAAGCTTAAAAAAGAATTCTGATACATTGGAAAACAACATTTAACAAATCACTACACCCAACAAATCTGATATTACTTCCCTATTATCATATGCTAAATATAATCATAATAAACGTTACTTTTCTTCTAATACATTATAATTATATATATATATAATAATGTTTTCATTTTTATATTTTATTTTTAATCTATGTGCTCTAGAGAATACATCTGTATTAGCATATATTTCGCCCACATCTAATCTATACATTGCCTAAAATATATGTTTATATTTATATATTCCATTCCATAAATTACTATGCAAATCCTTTAACTCCTTTCTAAGGAATAAGAGTTTTCTTTTTTTGCATTGATTTATTAGATCTCGTTAGTGTCGAAGAAATTTCCCTTGCCCTTGTGGCTTTACTTTCTTGCTCACATGTAAGAAGCTTTACTCACTAACCATAGATTTGTTGACCCTCGTTTTTGGGTCAAATTTTCATAAATAACATTTGTTATATAAGTGAGCCCTCATTAGTTTAGTCTCTTGCCTCAAAATCCTCTATTTGAAATGGGTCAAGCAATATACAATTTTCCTTAATTGTATCTGGAAAATATTTAAGTACGGTATTTGTTTTTGTTGTTTTCCCTTAAATTGTTGCTATTCCTATAGATATTGTGAATACCAAGAACAAAAGTTTACTTACCAGTGCTGATAAACCGAATGGATTACCCTTCTCCACGTAAACTGCCGTTGAATTATCAGCCGGATCGTAGGGACATTTGCCAATGCCTAAACCAATGCCGGGCACGTACTTGTTTCTGGGTAAATGTGTTAAGTTTGCCTTTAACGTTGTTAGGTCACGCAGTCAAGACAATTACATTCAAAAAGAAAGAAAATAGAAGAAGCAGAAAAAAAAACGTTTCAAAAATTGAAGTAAACGAGAAGGAAAAAAACACAAAACGAGAAAAGAGAAAAGACAATAATCACATTAGTTGTTAAGAAGACTGAAAATTATGTCCTAAGGATAACCTAACCTTGGCATTTTGTGTCGCTCAGACCGTAGTTGACATACACTTTCACACTGCTGCTCATAGATAGTATAGTATAGTATAGTATATACACGCACACACATATCAACAAATCTAGTTAGTTACCTAAAGACTGTAGCATATTTAACTAAGGGTATTTATTATTGCTGTCTTAGAAAACAATCATATGAAATTGTCTCTTTGAACGTTGTCCTTGTCTTGTACTTTAAGACTTTTCATAAAACAAATTATAAATATTTAAAAAGTTTCTAAATGTTCTTGTTGTTGTTGTCGTTGTCATTTCTAAAGATTAAAATCTATCTAAGAGGTTTGAATTGAAACAGCAAAAAAATATATATATGTATTAATAAGTGTGTTTGGTTATGTTGGGAAAAGGTCAACTTAATGTGATATAAATTTACTGGAGTATTTTTGTATTTTTTTCTTTTGGGCACTTATTAAGGTTTTATTATGTACTCGTATTGACTACGTAGGGAAACAGATAATAAGGCATACGTCAGGGTTTTTTCAAGGGGACATCTAGTGACTTAATCTGGGAACTTTGCTTATAATTGTAAAATTTTAAAATAATGTAAATTGTTAAGTACATTATGCTATCCTTAATTTTTAAGAGACGATGTGTAATATTAATAGACTGGGTATATTTATAATTTATAATGTTTTATAAAGCATGGGAGATTTTTTTTAATCAAACAAATTATATTTGTCCTTATAAATTTTACCTATAAACAATCAAATGTATTAGTATGGGTGTGTGCATGTCAGATTTATACTGCTTTCAATGCACATTAAACTTTGATAAGACACCGGAAATTAAGAATAGATCAGATTGAGTACAATTTCTTACATAAACATATCTCTAACGTTATGATAATAGTTAATATGTAATTTTTTTTTGGAAAAATTCTGATTTTTATTTAATATGCCTTTAAGGACTTTTAGAACAATTTGATCAAGGATAATATGTCTGAGATAAGTGCAAGTCTAATAAACGGCTATATAGAAGGTTAATATGGCCTTATGTCTTAATGAGGTTTCAAGACTTTATAATGGATATTGAACATATCAACTTTTTCCACTATCTTCTTTTAATTATTAGGTAACAGCAATTGCAATTTAACCATCAGTAGCCGCACGTAGAAAAGAATGCCAACGCTTCGGTTTTAGCGCTTCGTATATAGTTTGTCACACCACGTTAAGATAACAGATCATCCACCTGGAGCTCCTCTCATGAGCCGCCCATCGAGTTCCTGCTAAAGACTTCGACCTAGAGAATTTTCATCCATTCGGACAATATGTCCAAGCCAGCACATTTGGCCTGTTTGATGTCGATGTGTCATAGTTCGACGACGGTACTCGCCGTTAACGATGATCGGTTCAGATATTTTTTAAAGTATTTTTTCTCAAAGACTCTCATTACAGATTGATCCGCTTGTGTCATTACCCATAATTCTGTGATGTAGAGCAAGACAGGTAGCGGCAGTGTCTAGTAGAATTGTGTATTTATTCGTAAAGAGAGGGCTATGTCATTTAATCGCTTGCATAGCGCATATTAACTACGGGTTTCGAACTACACTCTTCTCTTGATTTATAAGCACTCCTATGCCGCCCATTATGTTTATTGTCGAAGACTTTTCGTGATGGAATATTTCGAACCATTCATTTAAAGTGTCCCAGCCAGCGCATTTGATCTATTTGAACGCCTATGTCTATATATAGCTTATACAGGTCATGATTCATTTGACGATGCCACTTGACGTTAATGATGATGGGTCTAAATATTTTGCGAATATTCTTTTCTCTCGAAGACTTCTGACTGCTCCGCCTGTGTCATAACCTAGGATTCTGCGCAATAGAGCAGGTAGACAAAATCATCCACCACTTCAAAGTTATAGTTGCTATAGTTCACGCAGTGTCGCGAACGCTGTTCCTCGAAACAAATAACTTGGCTTTGTTTCCATTTATCACCCGACGCATTTCTGTCGACTGCTTCTCAATTCTTAAAAAGGCCGCAGCAACAATACGCCGCAGTCCTTGGCCAATAATATCTACTTGTATAGTTTATACAGGTCACGGTTCATTCGACCACGGTACTTCGCGTTAACGATGATGTGTACAAATATTTTGTAACAAATTTTTCACTCGAAGACTTCCAGGATAGATTGATCCGCTAGTGGCATTACACAGGATTATTGTCTGTTAGAGCTGATCTTTGTTCGTCGAGAGAGGGTTTTGTCATTAAATCGTATGCATAACGCATAGTAGCAGCGTTTGGCGATCAAAACTTGTCTCTTTGTGTCCAGGCTGACATCAATGTTTTTGTCTACGGCGGAGCCAATTTACACAAAATCATCTAAAACTTCATAGTGTTTCTTGAAACAAATAACTTAATTTTGCGTTTATTTATCACCAGACTCACATCTGCCGACTGCTTATCAATGTTTGAAAAGACCGCAGTAACAACACCCCGCAGTCCTCTACCTATGACAGTCCTCTTTACTACAGCCTTCCACATGACCCTCTCGATTATGATGTGAAACAGATCGCATGACAAACTATCGCCTTGTCTAAAGATTATTAGAAACGCTGTTGAAACCAATAACTTAATTTTGTCCTTATTTATCTGCCGACAGCGTCTAAACATTGAAAAAGGTCGCAGTAACAACACCTAGCTGTCCTTGACCAATAATGTCTATATAATCGAAGTGGCATGTAACTTATATTTTGAGTAAAGATGATACCAGCCGTGTTTACTGCAACCTAGTCAGTGTCAAAGTTGTATCAGCTTCGCGGAGATACCAAACTTAGTCATAGCATCTAAAAGTTAATGTCGTATTGAAATGTCGAATGAAGCTTTATGATTGATAAACAGGTGGTAGGTGTCGATCTGTACTTCCTGCTCTGGAGGATTTACCAAGTCTAAAGCCTCACTGATAATGTTCGCTAGGATAGGCTTTAATCTTTCACGGCATGGATGCCTTTAGCCAAATTGTGTTTATAAGCTGGTGCATGCTTGTTGCAAGCTCATTTCCGCCTTAGAAAGCTCTGCCGGCAGTCCATCGACTCCCGCACCCATATTGTTTTTCATTCGTACAATTGCCGTGCTGATCTCGATCTGGCTCGGTGGTGGACAATCAATGACATCGATGATAGCCGTGATTTCGTCATTTATTCTACATTCGGGATCGAGCATAGTATGAAAGTGAATCCTCCATATCGACAGCACACTCTGCGTGTTCGGGACCATATCCATGTACTTTCAGGTAGGTGTCCCTGTTCGAAATCCTTAGGTTTTTACCTTTTAGCAGAACTTTCCGTATTAACCACTATCCTTGTAATTTTCAATATCCTGAATGTCTCTATTCATCCATAGATGATTTTCCGACTGAAGAGGCATATAATCTAACTTCTTAGATTATAGCTTTTTACCTTTTTGTAGAACATGGGAGCTTTACCTCTAGCAATGTAGTTTTCGATATCCTGACTCCTTATTTTCTTCCATGGATGCTTTTTCCGCCTGAAGAGGGTTTAATCTCCATCCTCATCTTATTATATGGTTCCGTAAACGCACGCGTTACCAGTATTGCAGTTTTGCCTTGAATGCAGCATCCTCAGACATTACCCGACATCTCTCATAGTAACAGGGCTTTTCCGAGTGAGGTTTTTCATAACCCAATATGGTAGTTGCGGCAGTGGTTATAGAATTCACAATATGTTGCCACTATGCAGCGGGAACATTAGAATTAGGGGCATTTGTTTGCTGGTTTGTTGGTTGGAGAAGTCGTCGACTATCTCGGTAGTATGCGGTTTTGCGATGTCTAGCTTCCTTTGTGTAGTTCTTAGCGTGCATCCTTAACTGCAACTAGGTGATGATCCGGGAATATCCATGTTGCCTTGTGGGTATATTTATGCGGGAATCTGGTTCCACTCACAACCATTTATTTTGTAACCCAGTATGTTCGTTGTGACAGTGTCCATAGAATTCACAATATGCTGCCCGTGTGTTTCAGGAATTTTCAGAATCATAAGGCGTTAGTGTAAAATAATTGTGAAAGTTGGTTTGAGTAGGCATTTGCTATTTCGGTGGTATGCAGCTTTGTAATGTCTAGCTTCTTTTGTGTTTGGTTACGAGTGTTTTTTATCAATACATTATCGTGAGCGTACATTGGCAGTCCACTAGTAATATATACAAATTTATGGATAGATTTTTTTTATTGTGTTATTGTGTTGTCCTGCCTCGTCTAAAGGTACCTAAGGACGAACTTATCTCCCAGACTGTGTCAAATTTTTTTGTTTCAAATAATTTTCGTTCATCCACCCAAAGAGTTCTGAAACGAATTTCAACTTAAGGCACCTAAGGTCGAACTCATCTCCCAAACCATATCACATTTTTGTTTTTTCAAACAATATATGCCCCTATCCCACGATGAAAGCTAAATATATACCCAAATCAATCTGCTAAATATTACAAGACAATATTGTTGTCTATAAATTAAGACAATTTTGCAGTTGAGCTGATATTTCCGTCTCTGCTTAAAGGGAAAATATTAAACAAAACTGAAATGTTGTGTAAATTTACTAAATGCAGCCAAGTTGAATAAGTAATATAATTGGGGCCTTTTTCGCCGTTACCATCATTTAAAACCTCTAGTATCTCCTATAGTTTTTTTCAATTTTGCAATCTTTACCTAAACTCCGTTTAAGTGCTTCACAAATTTTTTCGTACCACAACAAGTCAATGTTGGAAATAATAATTCGTTATTGAGGTAAGACGTTGAACCGGACAAATCGTTTATATAATGCTATTTCACCTCACTTGTAGTCTTACTTTATGCTAGAGCACTACTAAATTCATTCAATTTAAGAATCTTGGACCATGCCAAGCACACTCTCTGCTAGCGTTACTTACGACGCCACTACAAAGGACAACACGAACAACTTTATGTTCCGGAATCATTTTTCTCTAAATACACACTTTACCTAAATGCCTGGATTGTTGATGATGGTCCAGCAATGCCACTACTAATACTACTACATACTACAATTACAGTTTATGTCAAATACAGGAACAAAGAGAGCGAGAGCGAACGAGAGAAAGAAACTTGGTACAACAATTACATTTTGTATACTTACATATATCACGTAGTCCTTGGGATTGTGGGCGTTTGTGCCACAAACATATAGACGTGTCCCCGCGTCCATAGGTTGTATAACACGTATGTGATTACGGCATTCCACCTTCTTTAAGGCAATTTAAACAGCACGTACGCAAAGAAAACAGAATATGAGAAAAAATAGGAACACAAAGAGGAAGTTGCAAGCAAACAAAAAAAAAACACAAAAAATTATGGGAATAAACAAACAAAAAGCACAGGACACCAAATGGTATTCGGGAAGAAAATGTGACAAACGTTGAACCGAAATACAACAAAATTTTTTTTTTTTATTTTAAATCATGAAATAGAGTATGAGAAAAGAAAAATAAATGTTGCAAATTTTGTGAGAGGGAGAGAGAGAGAGAAAACGAAAACGCCTGCATTAGTTTGGGTCCAAATTACATTATCTTTGCTAATTTGGAAAAAATCAATATGAAATTTAGAAAGCTTTTCGCTTAGTTGTTTTATTTAAAATTAAATCAAAATTTAATTTAGTTGCCTACATTATGCTTTATTTTCTCCCTCTATAGTGAATAATAAAGTGGGTAATATAAAGTCACGGATGCAAACGACTTACCTCATGTTTGCCCTTGGAGACACAGCTTAAAATGTCTGAACCTGATGGTTCGAGTATAAGAACATCACGCTGGAATTAAAAAGAAATACAGAAAAATAAAAAAAATGCAGAATTGTATATGTAAACAAATGAGAATATGGATAAACTATGAAATTTAATTAATTTAAACAATTGTTTATGTATGGTAATCAACAATTATTTAAAACACCAAAGATATTTTCTTTACCACCGCCTCTACATTAAATTTAGCTATAATTTGTTATATTTATGTTGTGTCGCCTTTAAAGGCTACTTACTATTCTCACTTTGTACAACCGTCTTCTTGTTTCAACCAAATAATATATAAAATTTCAAGAACTTTACGAACGAATTTAAAAGAAAGCAATGCTAAATGGTGAACATGTCAAACAGTTTCCGGTTCAAGTTTATTCACACATATGCCATTATTTACACAGTCATTGACAAACTTTCAAACCTACACACACTCAGACACACCCATCCTTGTACGAGTCATGATCACACACATGCCCTCACACGTTGTTTGTGTAAACTGAGATGTTTGTTCAACTTGAAAAATTGCTGCATACATTTTTATTTATTTTTTCGTAGCAAATAGGAGAAAAAAAAATTGGTAAAATTTTTATTGATTTTTAAATGAAAGTTTTAAAAGTGCTGGTGCTGTGCTGTGTTTATGGGCAACATTTACAGTATGAACAGTATGAAAGTGACAGTCAGTGTTATGCCATGGTCCAAAATTGACGTTGAATTCATTTAAAATTCACTTAATATCTTAAAACTGTTAGGGGACTTAGAGTGCGAAGTACGTGTATGTTACGTATGAGTAATATGGAATTTTGGCAAATCTAATGGGAGTTCTATGGGGTAAATTGGGTATTTGCACCAGAAGTGTAGCACGTTCGTATTATACATATTAAGTAAAGTATAAAAAGTGAATGTTAGGAATGTTACTTAAAGCCAACGTACATTGTATATATTAGTCAACGTAATAGGTTTTAACACGGTCATTGTGTTAGTAATCGCTGTTCCCTGTAAAACTTTAAATGATTTTTTTGCTAGAAATTACGCATGAAACGTGATCAAGTTTTTTCTGCAAATACGTTCATTGTATCCAGTTTATTTAAGTGAACACATTTTTATTGGTAGGTATAAGGTGTATATGAGATCATTTTTGCAAATTTACCTTACAAATTAGTTAAAATTATTGGCACAATGCAAATTATTTTTTGTGAATAAGATTCCCTATTGGACCTGGGTTGTGGCGCCGCATTTGTCCGGTTTGCCGTTCGTTTGTTAAAATACTATCGGAGCTACACCTATCAATCGATATTACGGAAATTATTACAGCATCTATATGTCAATCGTAGGGGTAAAATAGTGTATATAGTACTAGCTTTCCCGGTTCGCGTTGCTTCACTCGTGCTACAAATGAATCTTCTTAAGAATTTGATACAGATAAAATGCCAACGCTTCATAAGACGAACGGACACACATATATGTGATTGTGGTTTTATTCCATTGGTATAAGTGGTTGTACTACTTTAATCCCTTTTTATCCCTAAAAGTTCGGGATATATTCGTATCGCACAACTAAAATGGAGTGCGCCCGCCCCATCTAATTATATGCCCATATACGATTATAGCTTTGTTCTGTTTGATGGTACCAGTTTTACCCCCAAATGTTCGAGTTTCTAAAAACCCCATCTTGCGTCTCAGTAATTCTATAGAGACCAATGCTAAATACATTTTCGTAACTCTACCTAAGGCATTTGGTATGAAAATGTTATGAAAATGTTGTTACAATAGTTCTATTAATATGACCGAAATAACAATTATTTCCAAAGGGGCATGGCACTGCCCATTTCCCAGCGAGATGTAATCCCCCATGTACCATTTATATATGTAGAAAATCGCATCTCGTGGCTCGCAAAACATTAAAGATTATCATTTTGGTTTGTGCACTATATTTAACAAAAGCCACATGCTACTCGCGTACGCTGATGACGTAGACATCATCGGTCGAAAACTGCGGGATGTGACTGCAGCCTTCTCAGGTATTCAGAAGGAATCAGCGAAAATGGGCCTAACGGTGAACGAGGACAAAACGAAGTTATTAGTTTCAACGAACAAAGAATCTACTCGTTTGGGAAACTGCGTGAACGTTGACAACTATAATTTCGAGGTGGTAGATAATTTTGTCTACCTAGGCTCCGCCATCAACAAAGCAAATAATGTCAGCCTAGAAATCCGGAGAAGAATCCTGCTTGCAAATAAATGCTACTACGGACTAAGCAAGCGATTCAATGACAGAGCTCTCTCTCGACGAACAAAACTCCAGCTATACCAGATACTGGTTCTACCTGTCCTAATGTATGGCTCAGAATCCTGGGTTATGACACAAGCGGATGAATCGGTTCTTGCGGGATTCGAGAGAAAAATACTCCGTAAAATATATGGGCCCATCATCGTTAACGGAGAGTATCGGCATCGTATGAATCATGAGCTGTACGAGCTGTACACTGACATTGACGTGGTCAAACGCATTAAGGTGCAACGATTGCGTTGGCTAGGTCATGTTGTACGCATGGACGAAAATGCTTCAGCTCGAAAAGTCTTCGACAATGAACTCGATGGACGGCGCAGAAGAGGGCGACCTAAACTCCGTTGGAAAGACCAGGTTACTGAGAACCTTACAGAACTCGGTGTGACTAACTGGAGAAGAAGCGCAGAAGATCGACTGGGATTGCATAGAAGTACCAGTTAAGTAAGTAAGTAAGTATTTTGGTTTGTGTGGGCGGTAATTATGTTTGTCTAATTATGTTTTCTTGTATGGTAAAGGCCCTAGGGACAGTACTACACACTGAACATTTCATTGCAATCTGTCCATTTATTTTACCCAGAAAACTTTTTTTCAAAAGGGGCGTGGCATTTTCCAGCCGCCCATTTTCCAGCCAGACGTATTCCTCTTTGTATCAGTAACATTTGTAGCAAATGTGTGTGGGCGGTGCCACGCCCCTTTGTCTAATTTTGTTTTTATGTAGCCTATGATAGAGGCCCTGCAGACAGTACCTCACAGTGAAAATTTCATTACAATCGGTCCATTTAGCCAGTATAACAATTTTTCAGTAAGGGGCGTGGCACCGCCCACTTTCTATAAACAAAAATTGTTTTTTCTTATACGACCGATATACGTACCAAAACTCGACTTCGTACCTATAATGGTTTAAAAGATACAGCCATTTTAAAATTCCAGTTGTATGGGGCGGTGCCACGCCCATTTTACCCCCTTGCAGTCCGAATTTCCAAAAATCCCTTCTTAGTGCGCGCCTACATCATAAAAGAAAACTGCATTCGAAATTTCACGATTCCATTTGGGCTGGGGAGTGATCAGTCAGTCACCCAAGCGTTTTATATATATAGATTGTAATATAAAGTGAGCTTGGAACTCCCATACAAGGTAATAAACATATATTTTGTATTTCTACTATAGATACAAGCTGATCAAAACATAATTTGTATTGCTACTACAGATATTAGTAGCGTAATATAAAAGCGAGAGCTTCGAAACCTAGTATGAGGATCTTTTTAACTATAATAATATGTGTAGCATGCCTGGGGGTAGAGGTATTTAATAATTGGATTTTTCATATCGTTTATCACTGGGGAATAACCTTAATCGCTCTTTGGAGGTCCCCAAGTAGCTCACAATGTCCGATATATAATGTGTTTCCCGGGTAATAACACTGAACATCCGTTCTTAAACTTAATTTCCCTTTACATCCCATGAATGGGGTAAAAGATAGCTTCTTGAATTGTTGTGAATTAATACGCTTTATATTTGTAGCACCTACTTGTTTGTCGACAAATGCGAACGTCAATGTTTATGAAGTGTTAACTAGACATGCAGATTGACTCGATACTATATGAAATTTCTGTGTAAAACATCATGGGGGCCGGCAATGAAAGATAAAGTTAGATGACTGGAGGCGGTAAACAAACCCGGGATCTCCCGCATGATAGTCGCGTATTTTAACCATCATGCCACGACCGGTCCCGTTCAGCTGTAGCAAATGTGGGAAGGCGCGGTAGCCTAATATGTCACTCTCCTTGATTAAAAACTATTTTGAAAACACAAAGAGAAGACAACAACCTCTCTCCTCTACAGAGATGTTGCGTCTATCCAACTAAGGTATCTGCTCGACAAGTACGAGGCTGCCCACTCCGCCATACAGAAAATGATATGAACCGGATAGCTGCCATGCAAAAAGACACGCATGTTCAAATATTGTTTCGGATCACCACCTAGATGCAGCAAAGGTTCGCAATCGATAAGGTTGTTCTTAAAACGGACTTAACCAAATGCAAAGGAAGCTAGACATCTCAAAGCTGTATACCACCGAGATAGCCAATGCCTACTTCATCGAAATCTCTAAATTACTGCAAATAAAACTCAATAATTCTGGTGTTTGCGACACACAGTGACAGCATATTGCGAATTCTGTGACGACTGCCGCAACGTCCGTACTGAGCTATGAAAAACCACGCTCAAACAAGCCGCTGTACGATAAAGATGTCGCGAAATAGAGGTGAAGCCCGAGATTTCTGTCAATAGTTAAAAAGCTAAACTGGGATCCCCTTCTGCGTCTCATAAACATTGCAAATATTAACTCGGATCACCTCATAGTTGCATCGAAGGGTTGCAGTGTAAAAAACAGTCCTAAATAAACGCACAGGAAGCCAGACATAGCAAAGTTGCATACCACTGAGATAGCCAATGCCTACTCCTACTACTCCAACCAACTTTAAGCAAACTTCATAATTCTGGTGTTTGCGACACATAGAGACAGCATATGGCAAATTCTATGGACAATGCCGCAGCGTCCGTACTGGTCAATGAAAAACCATGCTCGACACGTCCTGGTACGGAAAAATCGTCTACAGAAAAAAATAGGGATCCAGGAATTCGAAAATTACAGGGATAGGGGTGAAGCTCGCAAGTTCTATCAAAAGGCAAAAAGAAAAGGTTTTGAAACGGGGAACTCGCAGAGTGTGCTGCAAATATGGAGGGAACACTTACGTACTCTGCTCGTTCCCGCAGGAAGCCAAAACGACGAAATCCCGCCATTTATCGACGACGGAGTAAATTGTCCACTACCTAGCCAAAACGAGGTCAGCACGGGTTAAAAATAATATAGCTGCAGGATCGGCTGGACTACCGGCAAAGCTTTTAAAGGCCGCCACGATTTGGCTAAAGCAGTGCATAGCCTGAGTAATTTATGTCCTGTGCTTAAAAAGACGAAACAAGTATATGGACTAACTAAAGCGCGATTAGCCCATTACCAATCTCATTCAAGGTCCTGTCTAGTGTGATTTGTGAATTCTGGCGAACTTGGTTGGACCTTATCAGTGTGGCTTTGGACCTGGTAAATCTACGACCGACCAGATATTCACACTATGACAAATCATGAAGAAGACCCAAGAAATGCATATCGATACCTCATATCTGTTCAAAGCTGCATTCGACAATCCTATGCGACAGAAATTGTTAGATGTTATGGCTGAGTTTGATACCCCGCAAAGCTAATGCTACTTTGCGGCATGACACTGACTGACACGAAGTCTTCAGTGAAAATTGTCGAAAATCTGACTGCGCCATTTTCTACCAAAGTAAGGCTTTAGACAAGGCGATAGTCTGTCTTGCGATCTCTTTAGCATTGTAATGGAGATGAACATGCAGAAGGCTGCAGTAAACAGAAGTGGTACCATCTTTAAAAAAAGTCACAAGCTGCTCGCGAATGCCGATGATATAGATATGATTGGCCGTAGATTGCGGTAAGTTACTGCAGCCTTTTCAAGCATTAAGAAGCAGTCGGCGGAAGTGGGTCTGGTAATAAATGAGAGCACAACCAAGTAATGAAGATGACCATGCGGAAGGCTGCAGTAAACGGGAGTGGTACCATCTTTAACAAAAGTCACATGCTGCTCGCGTATGCCTATGATATAGATATGATTGACAGTAGATTACGGTAAGTTACTGCAGTCTTTTCTAGCATTGAGAAGCAGTCGGCGGAAGTGGGTCTGGTAATAAATGAGAACAAAACCAAGTAATTTGTTTCAAAGAACAAAGAGTCCACTCGTCTGGGACGCTGAGTGAACGTTGACAACTATAGCTTTGAAGTGATAGATGATTTTGTCTACTTTGGCTCCACCATAAACAAAAATAATAATCTCAGCCAGAAGACAAGTTTTGATCGCAAACCGCTGCTACTAAGCAAGCGTTTTAATGACAAAACCCTCTATTGACGAACAAATAACCAACTCTACCTTACCTGTCTTGCTCTACATCGCAAAATCCTGAGATGTGTCACCAGCGGATCAATCTGTTATGGAAGTGTTCTCGAGAAAAATTCTTCCCAATATATTTGGACTTATAGCCGTTGACGGTAAGTATTGTCGACGAATGAACCAAGAGCTGTGTGAGCTGGACAGACTGCGCTGGCTTGGACACGTTGTACGAATGGATGAAAATGTACCAGCTGGAAAGGTTTTCGTCAATAAATTCGATGGGCGGCGCAGATGGGCCTGGTAAAAGAGTGTTATCTACACCTTGCGTGACTAACTATCTACGGAGCGCAAAAGACCTAAGCGCTTGGAATTCTTTTTTACATGCGGCTACTGATATATGAATTTCTGTTGCTGCTGCCAATTAAGAAGAAGAAGTATGGACTGTATAACAACATCGTCGTAGTTAAATGCGTACGAATAGACGGATATAGTTTCAAAACTCTTCAGCCGAAAGACCACTGCTGATATCCACAAAGTTTGCCTTGCTTGGTTAAGGTAGTAGGTGGCACTAACTTCAAGCTTATATATTATTTGTTTTAATCACTACCCTTCACCAGTAACTAAGTGTTAAATCTATCAAATTACAAAACAAAATTGGATATTTATTATTCGCATTTCAATAGATTGTACACATAATTAAACTGAAGGCCATTCTTGGCCTAAGAGAAAATCTTCTACTCATCTCCACTTTAATAGTTTCCAAGGCAACATTTTAATACCTTTAAGCATCACAGCGATTCCCTAAACTTTAAGATCTGACATCACATGTCTTAACACACATTATTTGAAATATCCTAAAAATCAATTCAAATTTTCCAGCATCATCATCATCATCATCAGCTTCCTGCAAACTGAATATCAATTTCACTTGAAATGACATTTCAAAAACTTCTCTAGTTTCAAATGTCCGTACTACCCAAACGTGTTGGAATGCTTGGCTATGGTGTACATTTATTTCTTACACAACTGTATCAATTTAACATTTCAAATGCGTTGCTGCTTCTTTTATTGTGAGTAGGAAAATTTTCCAATTTATTTAAACGTGCTACCCAACCTCCCATCATGTGTACCAGCATTACCTGCATTTTTCTACTGCTACAAAAATACCTTTAGGAAGCCAATTGAACAGGATTAAAAATCATTGCTGGTAGTAAGACGGAGGAGGGATGGAGTAATTTTGTATTTATTTTTTGTATTGAAAATTTTAATGGCATAAAAAAAAATGGTGATAAGTACTTTGAATATCCACTAGTTGTCCAACACAACACCAGGGGGGATGGAGAAGGAGATGTTAACCCACATTTGTTGGCTGGGCTGAATCAACAATAACAAAAGTAGTACCAACATCAATTTAGCATGTGGCAAAGTACAAAAACGGAAGCAGCATGGCATTCAACATTGCCATACTGGTGTGCGAACGTTTAAAATGAAATTTTTACAGTTTAGTCACGTTACGCATTTGTTTATTTAATTCGATTTGTTGTACGCGCGACTAAAAGACGCTGGCAATATCAACAGCCATTGCCATTGCCACGACGACAACAACCAGTAGCTTTTGGGGGATAACAACAAGCGACGGCGGCGACATGTCAAAGCATTTCATATTGAGAGCCATTTAAATAGGGAAGGAACAAAATCGCTATGCAAAAATTCATAATAGATGACTGACTGGGTGGCAATGAGTTGTGTGTGTGTGTGCCGGCGAGAGGCTTAAGTATGTGGCTGGGTTGAAAGTTGAAGCTAATACAGTGGAGTAGAAGGTCAATGTTTGGCTAAACGTTCTGGAAGCGCAAATGTGGGTAATGATATAATAGTCAAGATGATAATGGAGATTACCACGCAGAAGGCTGCAGTAAACATGACTGGTATCATCTTTAATAAAAGTCATATGCTGCTCGTGAATGCAGATGACATAGATATGATTGGCCGAGAACTTCTGGATGTTACTGTCACCTTTTCAGGTATTAAAGAGCAATTGGCAGAACTATTTAAAGTTATTCCTTGATAAATATCCCGCAAATATTCATAATAGATGACTGACTGGGTGGCAATGAGTTGTGTGTGCCGGAGAGATGCTTAAGTATGTAGCAGGGTTGAAGCTAATACAGTAGAGTGTAAGGTTAATGTTTGGCTAAACGTTGTAGGAGCGCAAATGTGGTAATGATGATCATGTAGAAGGCTGCGGTAAACACGACTGGTATCATCTCTAATGAAAGTCATATGCCGCTTGCGTATGCTGATAACATATTATCATAGACCGAGGACTGCGGGATGTTACTGCGAACTTTTCAAGTATTGAAAATCAGTTGACAGAAGCGGGTCTCATGATTAATGAGAACAAAACTATGTTATTTGTTTCAACGAACAAAGAGTTTACTCCTTTGGGACGCAGCGTGAACGGTTGCAACTATAACCTTTAAGTGATAGATGACCATGGCTGCGCCGTAAATAAAACTAAAAGTGTCAGACTGGAAACCAACATACGAGTATTGATCGCAAACTGCTTCTACTAAGATCCGATTCTTCCTGACTTGCTCTACAGGTCAAAGTCATGGGTAATATCCCAAAAGTTATTCAACCTTTTTGAAGTCACAGCTAAATTATTGTGTTTTTCTTCACCAAGTTTTCATATATTTATATTAAAATTTTTTGATAAATTTATTTCCTTATTTTCATATTACTTATCCACTGTGCAATTATTTGAGTTTTAAGCTGCTTTATATGTTCGCTTTCCTTTCGTTATTTTTTTTTTTGTTCTTTTTGGGTGACAGGAAGGAATTGTGGTTCACTGTTGCGTGAAGCCTAAACTTTGGTAAAATATACAGAGCAACGAAAAGAACAGCTTCTCGCCATTCCATTACACGCCAGCCAAGAATGCGAGAGAGATTTTCTTTTCGATTCTCGATGCCAGTTCCGTTGGTAATAGAAAATAATAATAGCATTTAAATTTTTGCACGTTTTTCTATTTGAAATATTTATGAAAAGAAAATTGATTTTGTTTTCGTTGTTGCTGTTGGAATTTAGAGTGTGCGTGTGTGTTTGTGTGAGAGTTTGTTTTTCAAATATTCCTTCCTGCCAAGTATTAGTAAATAATTTCATGTTTGTTGAAACGTATATAAAAATATATGGAAAGGTTTTGCTGCTACTGTTGTTGGGATACAAGAAGGCGTTTTCACTGAGTTAAATTATTGAAAATAAAAATCCTTAAAATTTTAAAGGCAATAAGGAAAATTGGCTCATTTTATCAAAGTAAATCCCAATGAACGTTTTAATGTGTGGAAAGAGGTAATTATTTGCGGGAGGGCTAAGTTCAATTAAGAGTTTTTTGAATATATTTTACCTCAAAATTTTGACAACTTACACAGTACAACATTTTTCAGCTCATTGATTTGGGACTCAAATCTGAGAACTGCACGTGACACGTGGTCCTCGAGTTACGATACTTACTAACTTCAAATCGATATTAAATCATTATGGCATGTAACTTGACAAAACGAATGATACAGAACTTCTTCTTTCTGGGGATACTTTCACGTGCAGTTCTCAGAATTGATTCCCAAAATCATGTGTTGTACTGTGTTAGGAATCGTTGCCTTTCTATAGATATTACTGAGTACATTGCGAATTTGTTCGAGACACCAGTCATCGGCCAACTAAATGTAATGGCCTGAGTAGAAACAAACTCTGCATCGTATTTTTCGTTCATATATGTCGTTTTTTTGTATTGAACAATAAGGCACAAAAGGTTAATTTGAAATCAAATCCTTAGTCTAAATCTCTATCACTTCTCCATTATATCTAAATTTTAAAACACATGCGAGGATATCTCATAGTAAGGAAGCCGTTACAATTACATTACACCTAAACTTGTAGTCAATATCGCAAAGACTCTTACACTAACTGTATTTTCTCTGCAATAGACACTTGCTCAATATGTTGCTCAATGAGAAGAGATTTTTTTCTATTGAATATTCTAACTTGAGTATTTTAAGAGTACTTTAAAGTATTTTGTTCCAAATATACTTTAGATTTGTTGCAATAGAAACAAACCATCTAGGTGTTGTAAAAATGTAAAAATAGAGCAGATTTCAGTTGAAGTTGTGTCTTTTGTTATGTTAGAAAAAGCATTACAGCTATAGCATACGTTGTCTCCAGTACGCTACACTTGGGCAAGTTAGTGAGCAAATGTCGTTTGCTTCATATCAGTGCACATTGGTTGGTTTTGTGAAAAATTTAGTCTTAATAAGAAGAAAACTTCCAATATGCACATGGAAAAATTAGTATGCTATAGTTGCAATGGATTTTCTTTTAGGTTGCTGTTTTAGAATTTAGGGTTAAATTTAAAAAAATTACGGTTCAAAATGGTATCCTTGCGGTATAACTTTTTATCCTTTGGTAGTACCAATAATCCTTGTTTAGAAACGCCCTGCCTGAGGGACTCTGATCAAGTATCTTTGCCATAGCTCGCAAATAACTGTTGACACTTTTTCGTTGTCTGCAAATAAGTGTCTTTCACTCACACAATAAAAAAGACTCAGACAGAAACTGATTTTTTCGCGTCTGACTTAGTTCGCTCGCACTCTGAGCAAGACAGATATTTCTGTTTCCGTGTCGCTCAAGTCAAACACTGATCGTTTGCTTGAGTTAAATGAAGCAAATTGTCTTTTGAGTATGTATGGGTAAACACGCTAAACTCCATTTAAAAAAAAAAAAATAAATATTAAAAACAATATAAAAATAAATATTGTTCCTTACAAAACAAAACATTTTTTTTTTCACATTTTTATTTAACATCCGATTGCATTGTCTTTTTTATTATTTTCATGCTCATGTACATTATGTATGTAATTACATGCACACGAAGGCAAAGATCATTTCTGTTGAGTTTTTTAGTCAAACTGTCTTTTGGTAAGAGTCTTTGTGTGAGCGAAAATCGTAGTACTCTTTACGCGACACTCATTTGAGAGCGTCACACGAATGAGTCAATGCAAAGCGCTTGAGCGGAAACCGATTCGAAACAAAAAAAAGAGAGCCGCTCAGAGAGAGATCGTGTCTGCACAATCTTTTCGGTAATGTTACGAAGCAGAGCATATTAGAAAAAACGATCAACTGTCATTTGCGAGCTATGATCTTTGCGGTACAACTTCTTATCCTTTGGTAGTACTAATAATCCTTGTTTAGAGACGCCCTGCGTGAGGGACTCTGATTAAGTATCCTTGCGGTAGAACTTGTTATCTTTTGGTAGAACAAATAATCCTTGTTTAGAGACGCGCTGATCAAGTATCCTTGCTGTGGAATTCGTTGCTGTTTTTCGAATTTTGGGTTAAATTTAAAAAAATTACGGTTCAAAATGGTATCCTTGCAGTAGAACTTGTTATCCTTTGGTAGTACTAATAATCCTTGTATAGAGACACACTGCCTGAGGGACTCTGATCAAATATACTTGCGGTAGAACTTGTTATCCTTTGGTAGTACTAATTATCCTTGCTTAGAGACGCCCTATTTGAGGGACTCTGATCAACAATCCTTGCAGTAGAACTCGTACCCTTTCGTAGTACTAATTATCCTTGTATAGAGATGCACTGCCTAGGGGGCTCGGATCAAGTAACCTTGCTGTAGAACCGATATCCTCGCGCAGCCGCAGTTATCCTTGCTGTACGAGCATTCTTACCATTGCCCTCGTTATCTTTCCTTCGTTTCCAGTCATCGTTCCTCACCACAACACGTCGTTGACCCAGCCATACAGCGAGACTCTAGCACCAGTCATCAGCAGCAGAGTTTTACCCCACACCGAGCCGTCGCTTCGCAACAGAGGAAAAACCCCTGCTAGATTAACTTATCATATTTGTAAGTTAGTTTAAGGTCGTGAAATTTAAATAAAGAATTTAAAAGAAAGCTAATCAACATCAATTGCGTATTCTCTCTCACGCAAATAAATGGTATGTAACGGACTCTGGACACCACTGAATCTACCCTAGCTTCAAAGAGAGAAAAACTCGTCGTTACACCACTTCTCATACAAACTCTACCTTCTTTTGGTCTGCTATCGTGGTAACAGTCTTAGTTTAAGAGCTATCGTGCTGACATCGGTCAAAATCTATTCCTACCTCTTATAAAACGGTCCCTTTTTGGGGATCAGGCTTCGCGTTTACAACCAGAGTTATGGAACTATCGAGCTGAAATTTGGAATGCAAACTTCTATCCTGGGTAAGATCGGACTAAAACTACTCCCACCTCCAGTACAAACACGCCCCATTATGGGGTTGTCCGTCTATCTGATACCGCAATTGCAGTCGAAGTTCGAGAGTTATCTATCTGAAATTAGGTACGAATAAGCGCGGCTTATGTTTATAGATGAGTAAGATCGGTCAAAATCTACTCCCACTACTTATACAAACCGCCCCTTTTACACCTGCCTTTTTTAAACCTTTCACCCTACCTCCCATACAAACTCCACCTCTTTGTAGGCTTGTTATCGAAATTTTGGATTCAAGCTTCTATCCCCAAAGCGAAGCTAATGTTTTAAGAGATTGGTAAAAATTGGTCAAAATTCTTCCACCTCTTATACAAAACGCCTTGTCAAACCTTTTACCCCACCTCCTATACAAACTCCACCTATTTGTGGGTCTGCTACAGAAGTTACAGTCGAAGTTTAAGAGCTATCGAGCTGAAATTTGGTTTTCAAGCTTCCATCTTCTAAGCGAAGCTTACGTGTAAAGGGATCGGTCAAGATCGGTCAAAACTACTCCCACCTCTTATACAAACTGACACTTTTTTCGGGATCTGGCTTCGCGAATGCAATCGTAGTTAAGAAGTAGAGAAGATAATTCTCTGAGCGGAGGTTAAGTTCTAAGATGAGCACCATCGGACAAAAACAACTCTCACCTCCCATACGAACACCCCCTCCTGAACACCCCCTCCTTGGGGGTGTCCTTCTGTCTGTTCCCGCGATTATAGCCGCAGTGTAAGAGCTTTCACGCAAGCTTAAATACTATAAGCGGAGATTCAATTCTAAGATGTCCCAAATAGAACAAAAACTACTCCACCATCCATACAAAACTATCCTCTTTTTCGACATTACAAAATGCTTAACAATATTCTTTGCTCACTAAAACCATTCACGCTCCACATTTTATATTTTATCATAATAAACCAGTAAGAAAGTTAAATTTGGAAAAAATCAACTTACAAGTACCCTCACCCTTGGTAAAATATAAAATTTTCTAGTATATTGATATTACTACTCGATTTCTGAAGTGGGCGGAGTGTAATATTTGTATGGGAGGTACCAGAAGGGGCATGGCCAGTTTTTTATTTTCAAATGGGCCACGCCCATAATGCTTTACTAGTTTGTTCCTTAATTCAGTTAATATATGGCTCTGTGCTTACTCACTTGGTTTAAGAGTTATTCTTATGACTACTGGACGTGGTAACGGGGAGGTATGCATTCCAAATTTGGAACAAATTTTGGTATAAGTATCCGAAAATGCGGAGAGTGGAGAAAATAAACACTTTTTCATTTCTCTGTGTACTTCGAGAAAACTCTAGTACACTTAATGTACACGATGAATTAAGATGTCTCTCTAATGACCATTTCTAGCGTAGCGACCCCTTTTGGGCGACCTAAAGGTTTGGTGTCCTTTGCGATGCTATGATCACAACGGAACTTCAGTGAACTTCATCCTAACGATTGTAGTAAATGGCTGTAGTCCCTATAGCAATTTTCAAACCTATAGGTAGTTTAATAATAATATTTTTTTACTTTCAAAAAATTGTTATATGTTCTTTTGATAGACTGAAGGTGACAGGTGCTGTTGATTATTAAATGACTTCACAGAATGTTTCAAATATTGACGACTTTTTAAACTTTCCTCATATTGAAGCTATTGGAAAAATCTGTTTATGAAATGTAATTCAGATGTTGCCATATTCGTTAAACCATTTCATAAATCTATTAAAAAATTTTTCTACTTCAATGGCGGTTTTGAATAGAAGACTCCAATTACAAATTA
This sequence comes from Muscina levida, assembly GCA_964034835.1. Taxonomy (NCBI): domain Eukaryota; kingdom Metazoa; phylum Arthropoda; class Insecta; order Diptera; family Muscidae; genus Muscina; species Muscina levida. The sequence continues at coordinate 32,776,542 of OZ035884.1, read as the reverse complement.
CATAAAATTGGTCATCTTACTACCTTAGATAAGTCTTTTTGTATTTCTGTACTAAAGCTCACTGTCTAATATAAGATTTCATTGGCGGTAATATAAATTCAATTATTTAGTAAAATTACCGACACCATCTTATTCAAGTGTACAGCACCTTTGTGTCACCCAGAACTTTTGTGAAATCATCAACTTATAGATTTTTGTGTATTTTTCTTTTCTTATTTTGTTGAAAACTCATACAATAATGTCGAGTGAGAAAAAATAGCATGCATTACTTATTCTTTCACGTGTGAAAACATACTTTATATGCAGTCACAAAAATATGCTCCGACATCTCAGCAACAACATGATGCAGGCAGCAAAACAACATATTAGAAGCCGGAGTTACGTTTCGCTTTGCGTAGAAAACTCTGTATAGGTATACAAAAGAATGTGCAACGACAACGACAATACTTGGCAGACATGTTTTCCACCTTGGCTGCTGGATGTTGCAATCAAAAACACAACAGCCGGCCATAGAACCAGACACAAAAAGCGTTAGACAACGACAAAGGGAGAGAGAGAGAGAGCGACAGGGATAATGCAAGTGAATGATAGTGTGAGTGAGACACTTAGTCAGACACAAACTGAAAGTGATGCACGGCATGTGTTGTTGCTGCTACTGTTGTTGGAAATGTTGTCAGTGTTGTTGGTGTTACTGTTGTTATCATCATCATAGTCGTCGTCGTCGAGTGCATTGCAGTTATGTATGCAGGTGTAGAATACAACAGCAGCAACATAAACAAACAATCTTACACACCAAAATGCAGATAAAGATACTGTCCTGGTTGGACGGACGGACACACAGTCAGATAGTCTAAAACAGATTGATGTTACAAAGTTTACATTTGCCATATATTTCCTTAAATGTATTGCTGTTTATGTATGTGTGCACAGGGTGTTGCTGTTTGTACTTTTTTCCCTAAAGGATATCTTAAAAAATATACAGACCAAAGGAAAAAAAAACAACTACAAGACAAAAAAAAAACAATCTTGAGCATGTAAAATGTGTCTACCTGTATGTCTGGAATGTATGTATATGTAATTGCATGAATGAATATAACTCCATATATGGTGAAATAAACATATTTTGAACTGAAAGGTTGTCAGACAACCACCGTATGCATGGATGCAGTCAGATACATACATATGTATGTATGTGTAAGGAGTAGTTGTAATATTTACACTTGTGAGCTTATTTTTACTCCACATGAGTTTTCATGTGAGAAATTTCACCAAAAAGATCCGGAAAGACAATATTTAAGTAAAATTTAAAAAGAAAATCATATATTATGTTATCTTTTGCAGCCATGTCGCTTCAAATGTTAGGCTCAATTATAACCTTCACTTGACAAATTAATTGACTTGCAATGAATGAAATTTTCTTTAAAATTATGAAGTGTGACTTTTTAAAGCAGTGATAGGCATCCGATAGACTCGCGAGTCCGGCAATAAAAGTTCGTTTTCACGATTACACGATCGGCAATACAAAAACATATACGAGTACAGACAGAGAAACAATGTTCAATGATTATTGGGAGATAATGAGAGCACGATAGTTGTGGGAGCACAAACTATGCACCTTGTTGCAGAACGAACGCGCTTATGCTTCTTGTGTGACCGCAGACAAGCACACTACATTTTTGTGTGCGTGCGTTCGTTTATGCCTACTACTGATTTAGAGGTTTCATTTCATATATGGAAAATCAACTACTTTACAAAAAACAACGCTCTGTGAAAAAGTTTCTCGCGCATGCCATATTGTATGCATTACAAACCTTTTGAGCCCGCTGTTGCCATCACCATCCATAAATGTGTGTCTCAATGTACATTAATGGTAGACATGTGACCGAAAACACCACATCCAGTTAATACTGAAGATAAAATTGCGGCTGTAGCGAAGAGTAACTGAGAACCGTAAACAGTCGATTCAACGTCGTATGCAGCATCTTGAATACTTGCATGCAACACCTAATTATGCACGGCTATGCAGTATTTTCTTTGGGGTCTAGTGAAGTCTTCGTCGATAAGCCATGGTCAATTCAAAGTTTCGGAGCCAAACTGACTCGTGTAATTGAAAAATACTGGCGGATATGCTGGAAACCCTATCAGAAACTATGACCTTCCAGATACGCCACCACGAGGCTCTGTGGAATGGTTTCATTTACCCATAACTCATAAGGAGTGGTTATTGATCATAGAAAGTTCGCTCTGTGCAGTGGGGCAGCGAGCATATAAAGACGAGAGGTGAGTCAGTCTTGATTTTATTATTCAGTATAGAATTAAGAGCTTTAACACGAGGAATAGGGACTGGAATGTCTCTGAGGAATTTTTACTTCTCGGATCATAGATCCATCTACTTTACAGTGGATATGGAAGCGGAATGTCTAAAGCAAATTGCAGCTGTAAAGCATTATGAAGGGAATATGCAGTTGATGACGTAAATTGAAAATTGTTGTGCTGAGTCTTGCCCTCTCTAAAGGTCAAAGAGAGATTCTTGGATAATGTATTGTGAGCCCATAATCGGTGTTAATGATACCGCTCGATTCAGAAGGGTTTTGTGTAAGGACCCGAAACTTTTGGGTTTCATTAGTAAGACAAATGGGTCATGGACCGAGTACAGCGCTAAAATACTGGAGTTGCTAATCGATACACAATCTCCTGTCTGTTTAGATGCGGACACTGCGGTCGGTAGTATGAGAAAGGGATATTTAAAGGTCAAAGAGAGCCACCTGATTGAGAAGGGTTATGTCTAAGACTTCCAAAGTTTTGGGTTTTATTTGTAGGACAAATGGGTCATGGACCGAGTCCGGAGCTGAAACACTGGAGCTGCTAATGTGTACAGACTTTCCGGTCTGTTAGATGCGGACTATGCGGCCGGTAGTATCAGCCCACCCAACGGACTTAGATTAACACTATCTTAGTTAAGGCGACTTCATTTTAGCGGCCTTCCTGGATATAGAAGGGGCTTTCAATAATGTGACTTAAACTTAACTTAATTTCCCTTTGCACCCCATGAATGAGGTATGGGATAGCTTCTCGCGTTGTTGTGAATTAACACGCTTTCAATTTTTAGATTCACAAATAACGGCTCCTACTTGTTTATCGACAAATGAGAACGTCACTGTTTGAGAAGCTCTTACTAGACACGACGATTGAATCGACGCTTAATACTGCGAAGTTGCTGTCAACAACATTCGAGGGGAGCCGACAATGAAAGAAAATTTTATTTATTTTTTCTTTTTTAAGATGACTGGAGCCAGGTTTGAACCTGCGATCTCCCGCATGGTAGTCGCGTGTTCTAACCACTATGCCACGGCCGGTCCCTTCAATAATGTGACATCAGGCGCAATAAGGAACCGCTAGTGAATTTGGTAGATTGCTTACTGCATAACACTGTCGTCAACTCAGAATTTGGCGTTAGCCGCGTGAAAAAGATAGCCACTCTATGGCTGCTAGTAATAAACGGACTAATTGAATAATTCACTGAGGATGGTAAGAGAATTGCGGCATATGCGTACGAATTGGAAATAATAATAGGTAGGAAATTCTATCAGCGATGTTAGACTTTATGCGAACAGCCTTTGGAAAACTACTATGATGGGTCATGGACTGTGGCCTGGGGTTAAACCCTTAGAAAACGGAATTGTTTCTTTTTACCCCTAGATATAGGTTCAAGGATTTTAGGTTACCGAAATTGAATGGTGTGGAATCAAAGCCCTAAATGGGGGCCATGTACCTAAATGTTTGGAACTTTGATCAAGGAAGATCGTGAAGAGGATAAACAGGGGTGTCATTGGCCTTTACCGGATCTCTGCAGGTAAAATCAGGGGACTCAGCGCAAAGATGGTAATTTGGACGAATACTGCGGTAGTCCGACCAATAATTATATAGATGTCTGGTTTTGTAGAAGGGTCTTAATAGGAGAAATTTACAGAAAATTCTCAGCAAGGTCCAAAACATGGCTGCAGTGTGAAAACTTAGTTTCCCTTTACACCCCATGAATGAGGTATGGGATAGCTTGTCGTGCCGTTAGATTCACAACTAACTGCTCCTACTTGTTTATCGACGAATGTGACATGTTGATGAACTCGACACTATACTCCGAACTTGCTGTCGACAACACCGAGGGGCAGTTCTAACTAGTAAGCCACGGTTAGTCCCCACATATGGTCATGCGAATATTCTCCGGCTTTTGGGCAAAGACAACTCTTTTTATATGCCACATCTAACTGATTTTTTCACGAAACGTTTGGATTTCCATAAAGAAGACGTTGAAATGCCGGAATGATCCGAATGGAATGGCGGCAGGACTACTTATGGTCACTCCAAGGTCCTTAATGAATCAGCCTTTTTAAAACTGAAGAACAAACTGTGAAACATAACCAAAATGAAGTGAAACATAATGTCCCAAACTACAAACAAAACAATAATTTTATGGTAAAGTAACTCCAAAGTGAATAAAAGCAAATATGACTTTTAAAACATCCTTCAAGGGACTCCAATACAAACTATGTATTTAAAATTTGGAGTAATTCTTGGGCGAAGGAAAATATTTGAAAATAGTTCGAAAAGAAAATCTTGTAATTCCATTATCAAATTAAAAGTAATATGAAAAATAAAATAGGAAAAGTAGAAGACAGCCCTCTCAAATGGAAATTCCGTTACAATTTTAACCACAACCAGCAATATGCAAATATTCTAGCTATCAATTAATATTCACTTTTCCTTGCCGCCCCATAAATATGGAATGTCTCATACACTTGAGATAGCACTCCGTTGACGATGCATAAAATTTAAGGTGATATTGCTACAATAAACCAGGAAGTTATGAATGTAAAGAAGTTGCATACAAAAAAACAAGAATAAATGAATGTATGCACAAATTGAAACTGAAACTTACCTCACATATTGATTGGCTTATATTATGTAAATTTAAACGAAATATACGATCCCTGGAAAGAGAGAAGAAGAATGAAAAGAAAATTAAATTTGCAGTTAAGACATAAAGAGAACGAGAAGAGAAACTTGCATCATGCATTTTATTTCAATATCTCAATCTGTTTTTTTTTGTTTATAATATTCACATGCATTTTATTTCAATATCTCAATATGGGTTTTTTTTGTTTAAAAATATATTGGTTTGTTTTCTGCACTACAATGTAGCCCTTGCAGGCAAACATCATCATTGTTCGTCCTCCATTTTGCAGCAGTTGTATTGTTTTTTTCGATGTTGGTTTATTTGTGTATACTTTTGTTTATTTTTGGAACAAGGACCACTTGCTGCATCACGTTATCGTGTGACACGCAAAAATTCCTTACGGTATTTGTATTTCCTAGTAACATTTTTCCTGACAAGGGAAAATACAAACTTCAAACAAACAGACATTAATGTCCTTATAATAACTTAACAACAAACTTTATAAGAGAGAGAGAGAGAAACAGAGGGAAAGGCGTACAAATACCAACAATCATTAATAAAAGGCTTTTGCGGTTTCAGTTTCTTATTACCACTCAAGTCCCATTGTTTCTATTTTTTACCAGCTTTGTATGAAATTTTCCCAATTCAGTCATTTTTCATTCTATTTGTAGTTTGTTGCCACACAAAGGACATAACAGGTTACCAACATCGTTCTTACCCCTGTCATTAGAAGTACCTGTGACAGCGTAAAAGGTTAAGAAGAGCATAATGTCTTTTATATTTTGATACATTGACATTTTGTGGCTTTAACCTAACACCACCTGATGTCTTGTTGAATTTTCTGAACTGATTGATGGATGTCAGACACTGTGTACTTGTGTGTGTGTATGAATGTAAGCGTTGTCATTAAGATATGTCGTAGTGAAAAAAACACTCAATACCACAAAAAAAAGCCAAGGGAATTCATGATACCACATTTACCTAGTAGTGCTCGAAAGCTACGAACACCAAGTACTGGCGGCACACGAGTTTAGGATTAATCGTGAGGTCGGTCGGTTGAATTTCCAAGTAAAATTAATTTTTCATTTTATAGAAATACCAAACTTCTCCGCATGCGGTATTGCAGTGAGCAGGAATTTTTCAATAGGTGAAACGAAACTGAACAACTCAAAACCGTTCATTTCCGACTACAGTGGCCTGTCAATTGCATAGGGAATTGTGCTTGGAAATATTACAAAACAAAGCCGCATGAATTGTATTTTTTGTTGGTTTCTTGATTTCTCAGAAACAGCTATGGAAAAAACTTGATTAACGAAACAGAAAGAAAGTAAAATAATAACGAACTGGATGTTATGGCAACAACATTTGGCACACAAAAAAAAAACGCGTATAGTCCACTAGATGGTACGAAATCTTCGTTAAGCATCATAACTAGAAAATCAAATTACGTCGTTTAAAAGTGAAGTCTTAGGCGCAAGCGAAATATGATGGATTATAATCCCGATTTTATCACAGGATATGGTAGTCGACTTTATCATGGCTCACAATTTTTCCTATACTATTTGTTCAATGTCGCTCTCGAGCCATTTTGTTGCTCTCATAAAGACGTGAATGTTACCCAAATCGCCTACTAATAGACAAAAGTGTCTGATAACCAAACTTCTCATATCCCAGGTCCGTGGTCCCTTTCTCCTTCTCATCGTTGCAGCTTCTACAAAAATTGTTGTTAAAATATTTTAGCGTGTTTGTCAATCGGCCAGTGACCGGAACAGCAATGATGTTCATCAGATGAACTTTAGACAGGTTTAGCACAAATATTTTATTCTGTATACCCATTGTGGGGGCAGCAATTTTCGTCAATGCTCGACCGGAATATTACGTCAGTTGTTATAAAGCGGCTATGGTCAAAATATGAGCCAAATCGAATAACTTTTAAATGTTGATAATTCTGGTATTTGGTATGTGTTGTGGTACAGTATGAATTACAGCCAGGGCGGATGTGGGCTATTATATATTTGCTAGAAAAAAAAATACAGTTGCTTAATCGAAGATTGGTAAAAAACAGGATTTATTGAAAACCTGACTTTGTCCTCTTTGGGGCACGGGAAGTAGTCGTCCGATCTTACTTAAAATTTCGTAATGTATTTTTTACATCAATTGGAAAAATATAGCGTTCAGGCATTTTAAAATTTTCGAAAACAAAATCGTCCATACATTTTGCTGACGCCCTAACGGTAGGCCAAATTTGTGAATGTGTGGACTCACACAACCTACAGTTTATAGACGAATCTGAATGTCAGCTCTTAAAGAAAGTTTTACTACACTTTTACTGCGAAGTTGCTGTCGCCAACATTCAAAGGGCCGTCGATGAAAGAAATATAGATAACATAGACCTGGTCTGCCGCAAGATAGTCACATGTCCCTTCCCATCTTGTCACGGTCGGCTCCTATTTGCCTCAATTTGGAAACAGTAGAATTAAAAAAAAAATCCTGCATTTAAGACAATACTTGGAAGCTAATTCGTTAAAGAATTGAACTTTTGAGGAACTTAAGTTGTAGCTGAACAACAAAAATACTACTACAGCAGTACCAACGGCTCACTAAACATGTAAGGAAAGGTGCAAGAAGAGAAAAAAATAGAGGTCCTTAAACGGCTAGCAACAGCAGGAGAAGAAGCGGCTAGTCAGAACATCATGAGAAAACTCACTATTCGAAGGTGTAGCAGGAGCCAAACAGTCGCTGATAGCGGTGGTGTAAAACACTTCGAAGAATTTAGTAACGTCAGCAAAATGAACAGCATCAAATTAAAAAAAAACCAACTTAATTTCCCTTTACCCCCTGTAAGTGGGAATAACTTATCTCTTTATATATTTACATTCATAACTAACGGCAACTACTTGTTGTTCGACGAATGCGAACGTCATTGTCTGAGAAGCTTTTACTAGACATGCCGATTGCCACGACACACTAAGTTGCTGTCGACATCATCGAGCGGACGGGCAATGAAAGTAAAATACAGATGACTAGAGGCAAGAATCGATTCAGCTCTCGCATGGTAGTAGCGTGTTCTAACCATCCTGTCACGACCGGTCCCAAAGCTTTTCAGATATCCGATGGGGAATAGGCGTTTTCTAATTTTTTCTGATTGTTATTCACTTGAGAAGAATCTCTCTTCGGAGATCCCTAAGCAGCTCCCAATGTCCGAGAGGTCTTGTAATCTCCGTTTTGTGGTCGCAAATGTAAGAAGGCGCAATGTTGAGTAACCTAATAGCAGGTAACAGAAGTTACTAAAACTCAACACAACGGCTCTCTTAGTGGCTTTGGTAGCCCCAAGATACAAGGGTCGCGGTGACCTAATAAACCATCTTATTTAAATAAAAACTATTGTGAACACACATGTTCCCCCACATTTTGACGACCCCCGAAAACGTTATAGGGACCATGATTTAATGATATATAGATCTGGAATGTCCGAACTCTCTAAAGAGATGGGAGACATCGTAGCATATTTAGAAAACCCGCAAAAGAAACACTGTTGTATAGTACAAATACAAAGGAGATCCTGTATATTAGATGAAGAACATTGTTAAGATGTAAGTTATCAACTGGCATCGAAACCACAGCTGAACTTCTGCAGCATCACATCATATTAGTAGTATACCTGAAAGTTAATCGGATCATCAGACCTTTTTTCGAGGTTGTAGAGCTTTCAGTTCTTTACAGCGCACAGTGGTTCCGTCGTAGGCCAAAAATCAAAAAACTAATCACAAAGTATTAAAATAAAATGTAAGCAAATTATCTCTTAAATGTCCAATCTTCATAATGGTACACCGGATTCTTCTGAAAATCTAACGGGACTTTTTAAAAATAGAATTTTATCATGAACATTTGTTCGCGCTTTTGTAAGTTGGTCGAATAATTTAAAACAAGAGTGCAGTTCAAAACGGATTGCTCGTTGCATAAGTCTAAAAAATTAAAATATTTTTGATGGATTTTAAAATTAAAAGTATTTATTTAATCTCCACAAATTTTTAAAAACTAACTTGTTTTGTAATTATTGTCAAATTAATGTTTTAGGTAACGTATTTGTTTGATCCTATTTTGTGCGTCTTCATTATGATTATTTAGAGTTTTAGTTGTGTTCCCCCCAGATCCCCCTTTAGGTCTCTTTTCCATTGTATTTGTAGTAGTCTTAAGGTAATAAAAGTGTTAAAGTTTGTTGCGGAAATTTGCGGATGTGCGTGTAGTTTTTAAAATGCTAAACCGCCTTCTAAGTAAATCCTCAAACTTAGGTAAGAGGATAAGTATAATTTCATAAGTGAAAAAGTATAACACCCCAATTATCTCGACCCAAATTATCTTAAAACCAAATTTGTTTAAAGATTTTTTAAGACGATTGTCCCATTTCCGTCGGTCCGGCTGGCTGGCCGGTTGGCTTGCTGGTTGGAAGGATAACTGATGGGCATGATAATTTGAGTAAACCTTAACTGATCTTTATGAAAATTTACCAGTTTAAATATTTTTCAAAATGAAGTTACGTTATTGTAAATAAGCAGAATTGCCCCACCCTTCTGGTACCTCCCATGCAAACTTACCTATTTATGGATATTTCTTCCATTACTTCCAAACGAAACACTACATGATCATGAACTTTGGCGGACTAATAATCTTATAAAACCAGGTAAAACTACAGAAAATCGGAACATTTGCAGCGCCCCTTATGCCACCTCATTGTATATAAATGACCTAATTCCACGTAATATTCCCACAAGCATATTTTTTTTCAGTCAAATTTTTTCCAAGGAAAACTTAGGGATGAATACGGACTATGTTGCTCTACCGCTTCTGGAATGTCTTATACAAAATTACCAACATATTTTTGGGAAAATTAATATTTCTCTCATAACATTTAAACGAAAAACTGGAGTATACTTGAATGTGGTCAGTTGGATTATCTTGTAATCCGACGCAAAACCTCGGAAAACCGAAATATTAGCTTCAGACGGTTTTACAAACATATCAATTTTTTAAGAGATATTGAATTGAACTTTTTACAACTGTTGTTAGTTTTGCTACATGTCTGTAAACTTCTGGTCATACGACCGAGAGTCCTATTCCCGATCGTTTAAGCTACATAAGTAATTTCTTTTTCAATTTCATTAACTCGAGAGTAAAACAATTTCGTACATAGGGTGAGGGTATTCATCAGTCAGTTCACCTGATTGAAATTCCTGTACTGTCTTAAATATTTTTTAAGAGCCCTGCTGAACATTTCAGCTCTGTACTACCATTAGAAGTATTTTTGGCCGCGCCTCCATACAAGCGGATCCACTGTGCAGCGGAAGCATCGGCCAGACATTTCTCACTAACGCTGTAGTAAAACAAGGATGCCCATTATAATCTCAACTATTCATCATCGTGCTGGATCATATTATGAGCGAAGTTGGTTTACAGATTGTTTACGGATCATCAGACCTTTTTTCGAGGTTGTAGAGCTTTCAGTTCTTTACAGCGGAAGCATCAGCCAGACATTTCTCACTAACGCTGTAGTAAAACAAGGATGCCCATTATAATCTCAACTATTCATCATCGTGCTGGATCATATTATGAGCGAAGTTTGTTTACAGAGAAGAGGAATTGTGTAGAGTTATTCAGCCCATTCAAGGATTTGTATAATGCGGATGATATTTGTCGACCCTCGCACAAAATCTCTAACATGGAGGCGAAACTAGAACATATGTAAAGAATAGCGCTTAATGATTGACCTGAGATAAGTTTCAAGAAACACCAAAAAAAAAAAAAAAACAAAGATATCACGAAGAACAACATACCACACGACCGACTAGTTTAATATGTATATAGTTTTTGCTTTTAGAAACACTCGCAAGCAGCAGGCTCAGCAAAGCGAGAACGACCTTCTGATGACTCCAATCAATATAATGAAACTCACATATATTCAGTAAGTAGAGAACACAATTAAGGGAGGCGGAAGCAAAGGGGTTAAAGAGACAAAATTTTCATTTCGAAATATTCGATTTCAAAGTTTCAAATTCTAGTGCAAATGCAGGTATTACTTGAACTGTTTCGGCTAGATATCACCACTGGTAACTAGAATTGATCTCATCTCATGCTAGTAGACAGAGATGGAGCCAAAGACCACAACTGCAAACTTATCACAATTTTTGTCTATTTGTCACTTGCACCCCTATGCTTCAGATCCGCTCAATTACGCAAAAACTAAAAAAACGCTAAATAGTTCAAAAAAAAAAAATTAATTCTGGATTCAGTGAATTACATAAACTGACACCGGAACCATATCAAACCCCGCTATAAAACAGATGTCTAGTGTAGCATTTACATAAAACAAAATAAACTAGTTTGCATTATTCACAAATACATACAACCACTTATTCTTTTCAACAGTTTTAAGCAATTATACAGTATTTAAAATTTTCGCTACTTAACTCATTATCATTTACAGTCAGTCCCTTGACCACTTGATGTAGTTTAATTTTATTCTGATTTTTGCTCCTGTTGGGTAATTTTACAAATTAAGTACTTAACTTTTATAGTAACCCCTCATTTGTCCAACCCTCTTGGCAAATTAGCCTAGAATTGAAAAAAAAAGCACAGCAACAGAAAAAATAGAAATTGCTCAAGTTTACCAAGGAATACATCAGCAGAACAAAAAAGATGGGTTGACAGTTACAAAATACTGACAGAGGGTGAAATGAAAAAAGGTCAAACCTTTTTGCAACGTCTACTAGCCCAGCATAAGAGTAAAGCGAATGTTTGTGGCTGTTTAGTTGCTTATGTCACAAGTTTACATTATAAGGCTAACAAGTGAGTAAAAGCCAACACAAATCATATTTCAACACAATGAAATACTTAAAATTATGAATGACTTTCAATGGAATCTGGAAAAATAACCAGGCCGGCATACAAATACGACAACAGTGCCACATTTATATGGTTTGGTTTAAATAGATACGAACTGGAGCACAAGTAATAACAATAATGGCCATGGGAATGGTAATGATGATGATGAGCACTGGCAATAGCAGTGGCGTTGGAGAAGTTGATGTTGGTGTTTGTGTTTGTGTGGAAGACCATGAGAATGACGACGATGATGGTGATGGTAATGTTGAAGCAAAGGTTCATGTGACTATTAACTGGCGCTGGTACGACTGACGATGATTATGATGGTGATTATGATGACTTTAATGGGGAGGGGTCCTTGTTTAATGTAAACCTAAGAGACATTTGCGGCGCATGAGTTCAGGGTTTTTGCTGTGGTTGCTTTTCACAATTGTTGAAATAACAGGCAAAAATATTTTTCAATATTTCTCTTTATTTCATAGACTTTTTTCTACTCGCAAATATGCCAAGTGAAGCAGAAAAATTTGTTTCGGAAAGTACTTAAAAGGTCATTAGAAATTAGAGGAAAAAGTGAATGGTTGCTAAGCACTAATTCAAGGAAATCGTTATTTCCTTTAGTGGTTAAGAACTTTAGTTTTTTAAAGTTTTAAATGTGGAAAAGTGGCAGAAAAAAAACGGTGGTAATATTTCCTGAAAATGGGTTAAAGAGCTGTTCGGCTGCTTTGGCCTGGGTAATTTGGAATACAAATTTATTTTTCTTGACTGGTATATGTAGTTTCAACTATTTGTCTATCTCTGTGTATGTGTGTGTGTGTGTCTGTCTGTGCTGTTAAGCATTCTCTATATTGTGGTTAAATTGTTCTCTAACAACAATCATTAATCTTCATTTTATAACAACTTCTAGCAGGGCTACCAGTGTTGCCTCCTCCAACTAGCTGCCTTTACATTCCGGATGCTTTTTAAGTACGCAACAAACATTCCAACCACCACACGGAAAGTTTAACCGACAGTTCAGGAAACACACAACTACACAGACATGAGCACTTTTGCACTGCAAGCAGAGTTGGCCTAAATGTTTGCAGTTATGCAAAGCGAATACTGAATTAAGGGATTTATTTGGTTTGTTTAAGGTTTAATGGTCGTAAAAAAAGTAGGAAAACGAGATTTGTTGAATTTGAGTAGAGATGTGGAATTGTATAGGGTGTTTTTGTTAGACGTATAGAATTATATGTCATCTACATCGATGATGCTCATTTCTGGCTTAAAGGGTATGTAAGTATGCCGAAGGCATCATAGCGACACTTGTCTTTAAATCGTGTGTTTTGACACTGTTGGACTTAATGTTGTTAAGTACATTAGATTTTTGATCTTTGCTGATAAACCTGCACGGATGGATTTAAAAGGCATCATAGGCCTACCTATCTTTAAACCGTGTCATTTGACACTTTTGGACTACATTTTGTAAAGTTCGTCAGATCTTTGATCTATGCTGATAAACCTGCAAAGAAGAATCAATTAGAAGCCAACAATGCCAAAATGTTGATCACTTCATAGAATTTTTTGTGTAAAAAACCAACCGAAATAAACTTAACATCACAGTTTCCCCAAACTTTGGCAGCAATCAGCCTTAGGATGATCGACGGTAGTTAAAAAAGTAACGAAGAATAGATTGAATCGACATCGTACTTTCTTAAAAATTTACGACATACTACAATAACTTGAATGTGTAAATTAATTAACTTATGCTCAATTTCAATAGAAAGTGTGCTGACGACGATAGTTTGGCAACTATCGAAATAGCAGTCAACATAACACATTTCATACAAATCTCGTAAAAATACACTCTATTGGCATTAATTGTCAATAGTAACTGATCTTTAACCAAACTATGAAACAATAGTCATTAACAATTTCTTTAAATTTCCACCAAATCTCAGTCAAGGTTGGTTCCATCTGTCATTATTCTACAGCAGCATGCCTGCCATATACAATATCCTGGCATTGCTAAGCATATAAAACTCTCACACATATACTTACACCCATATCTTTACATTCTCACATTTCCCTACACCCACATACTAACACATGCCTTTTCCCACCTATGCAAGGTTTTTACGTGCTATAAATAAAATTTAGTAGCAGCACGTTTTCTGCACGAGCATGAAGATAGCGGTGCTCGATTCAAAGTTTTCGTGGATACTAATGAAAAAGTTACCTACGTTTTATTATTGCGACTACTAATACTTTTACTACTTGTGCCACTTTACCACTACCACTACACTGCAGTGAAAGTGTAGTGGTGCGTAAACGGATGTTAGCGTGCGCCTATGACTAGTCAAGTGTGTGTACTTGTGCGTATGTTTGTGACTGGCATAAGAGCAGACATTTTGGTAGACAAATGTGGAAAAAACGGTTAATTTATAATTATGTATGCTAACAAAGTTGCCAAGTATACTTTGGCATATAGTAAAGAATGTGAATGATTAGGATGGGGGGAGGGGTTGAGGGTTCAAGGAGACAGCCTCAACAAACGGAAATAAGTTTGGAAATTTGTTAAAATATACAATCATCAGCAAATCACAATGACTGGCTTCAAGGGACTACTAATGAATTTATTCGAAATTCAAATTCGAGGACTGTATGTTTTGGTGTGGAGATGAGTAAGAATGATAATATTTGAGAATACTAGTAAGTTAATTCTGTTGCCATTTTAGCTGCATACAATCAAAGAAAGTTTGAATATTGCTTCAACGAACCTTTAAGGGTAGATCTACCAATCATTCCAAACGACTTAAATAATTTTGTATATAACTCAGTGGATCCCTGGAAAGTTCGTATAAACAATTGAACGCGATAGGTGGTGTTGTGCTCTGTGTTTGTGTTACTTTTGTCTGAATCTAAATCAATTAATCTCTCGTTTAATAATGAGTTATTGAATTTTGAAGGTGCAACTGTAATTAACCATACAGATGTAAGAATTGTTATGCACGCGGTACTACCGATAAGAATACTAGACGCATTCTTTATTCTTGGGCGGACATTACGTGAGTGACATGTCTTTTTTAGTCCCAGATATATACAAATTGATTTTTAGATTCACAACTAACGGCACCTACTTATTTATCGACGAATTCTCGTCACTGTTTTGAGAAGCTCTTACCAGACATGCCGATTGACTCGACAGTATACTGCAAAGTTGGCGTCGACAACATCGAAAGGATCGGCAATGAAAGAAAAATGAAGATGACTGGAGGCTGGAATCGAACCCGGGATCTCCCGGATGTGTGTTCTAACCATAATACAGACGGAATGTTTAATATTAAGTTCTTTTTAAATTATACCCGGCAGTCGGTATATAATTGTTTGCCCTATGTTGTCGCCTTCACATATTTGTCTTCGGTAAGATGTGAACATTTGAAAATACATGTGCCAATTTTATAGCTGATTAATATGATCGGCCATAGCATGCAAACGGCAGAGAGCACAAGACTTCGGCATATTCAGTTTGTCTTTGGTAATATATGAACATTATAGAAGACAAGTACGAATTATATGGCGTAGCGATCGAATATGGTATTATTGATGACCGTGGCCACAGAGAAAGAAGAGAATGTAGAGATAACTGAGAAAACTTAGACCTCAGGTGTACATATAAATTCAAACTGGAACTACAAAACATTTTAGAATTCATCCAGGGAGAAACTTTCCAACGAACCTTATAGTGAAATCATTTAAATACGTTTAATACAAAAGAGGCCCTATGTTCCTTGTAGGAACCAAAGGAATTAATAATGCAAAAGTTACAAACAAGAAATGTAAGAGTCGAAACTTCCGGGAGCCTTGTAGTGAATCCGAATGATGGATGATCGTCTTAAAATTACTTAATATTCTTTTACAATTCGTGAATTAGGTTAAACTCACTCTTTAACTGCGAAGTTGCTGTCATTAGCATCGATGGACGCACATCTTCTTCATCTTACTTGGCAGCAGAAATAGTAATTTATACTATTCCAAAACACAACACCTCCACCTATCAATATTTTGGTCGTCTCCTCCTGCGTTAGTGTGTAGGAGGCGATGAGCTGGTGACATGCATGCACACGATTTAGCTCAGGGAGTGCATGCTTGATGATTGGAATCTGAGTCTCCTATGTCGCATGCTTAAGAAAGGCGATCCAAGTGTGTGTACCAATCATCGCGGGATTAGCCTTCTACCCATCGTATACAAGTTTCTGTCTAGAGTGTTCTGTGAAAGACTAAAGTCCATTCTGGCGAACCTGATTGGACCTTATCAGTGTGGCTATAGACCTGGAAAATCCACGACCGACCAGATATTCACACTACGACAAATCCTGGAGAAGATCCAAGAAATGCAGATCGACACCTACCATCTGTTCATCGATTACAAAGCTGCCTTCGACAGTCCGATACTACAGAAATTGTTGGATGCTATGGCTGAGTTTGGTATCCCCACGAAGCTAATACGTCTATGGGGAATGACAGTGACTGACGCGAAGTCTTCAGTGAAAATGGCAAGAATCTGTCAGAGCAATTTTCTACTAAGCGGCGATAGTCGAGGCGATAGTCTGTCCTGCGATCTCTTTAACGTAGTAATGGAGATGATCATGCGGAAGGCTGCAGTAAACAGAAATGGTTTCAATTTCGACAAAATCACATGTTGTTCGCGTATGCCGATGATATAGATATCATTGGGCGTGGATTGCGGGATGTTACTGCGGCTTCTTCGAGCATTGAAAAGCAGTCGGTGGCAGTGGGTCTGGTAATAAATGAGGACAAAACCAAGTTACTTGTTTCAACGAACAAAGAGTCCACTCGTCTGGGACGCTGCGTGAACGTTGGCAACTAAAATTTTGAAGTGGTTAATGAGTTCGTCTACCTACTCTCCGCTATAAATAAAAATAATAATAATGTCAGCCAGCAAATTAAAAGGCGAGTATTGATCGCTCCCCGCTGCTACTATGTGCTTAGCAAGCGATTTAATGACACAAGCGGATCAGTCTATTCTGGGAGTCTACAAGTGAAAAATACTACGCAAAATATTTGGACCCATTATCGTTAACAGCGAGTACCGTCGTCGAATGAATTATGAGCTGTACAACGACATCGACGTAGTAAAGCGCGTTCAAATAGACCGAATGCGCCAGCTTGGACAAGTTGTACGAATGGACGAAAACGATCCGGCTAGAAAAGTCTTCGGCAATAAATTCGATGAGCGGCCCAGAAGGGGGCGACCAAAACTCCGATGGACGGACCAGGTAAAAGAGCTGTTAACTAAGCTTGGTGTAACGAACTATCTACGGACCGCAAAAGACCGAAACGCTTGGAATACTTTTTTACGTTCGGCTACAGATGGATAAATATCTGCTGTTGCTGCCATTAAAGAAGAGAAGAAGAAGTGTTGGAGGTGTGCTTTGCACGTCGTAGACGTGCCCTTGCTTTGTGGATTGGGAAAATATCCTTGGGGAGAATTTCGTTCTCGTTCGTTCAGCATGACAAGACTAATGACTGGTTAAGGAGGAACCAGTGGCCTAGCTACAATGAGTCAAATCTGGAAGTATTATTTGATGCAGTGTGGTAAGAATGGCCTCCCCTTGTTCATTCTAGTATCTTCTGGCTAAAAGAAAGAGACGACAATTGCTGCAGCTTGCTCTCTAAATTGTCGGCTGCGGACTGATTTGAACACAAACTCGAACATTGACCTCTATGCGGCATACTTTAGCGATTATATGAAATGCAAAATTTCGCGCGATGTATTCAAAATTTTGTAAATAACAAACTTGGGGTGGAGCTCGATGCTCAACTACGCAACTACTATATTTTTTTAACGAAGTTTCCAAAAATACCATAAAAGAAACAGCCTAACCTTAGTACATTTCATAAAATGATTTGCACCAATCATACAGTAAAATCAAAAACATACAAAAAGTACAACAATAAATTCATATCCGCACTACCATATTCTAACTATTCATTAACTAACATAGTACAAAATTTTTTTCCCCACAAAGAAGAAGTTCGCCATCATTCGTTTTGTCAAGTAACATGCCATGCAAATTTAATATCGATTTGAAGTTATTAAGTATCGTATAGGGGAATTTGTCACGTTTTAGGCTCTTTTGTTGGACATAACTCGAGAACCACTGGTCCGACTTAGATGAAACAAATTTAAAAAAAATCAGAATTACAATTCCTTTAACCTGTTTATATTATATTTATTACACAGTATAATATTTTTCAACTCATTAATTTGGGACTCAAATCTGAGAACTGCACGTGAAAGTAGCTTCAAACATAAAAACTTCTGCATCATTCGTTAACTCAAGTTGGCTGCATTAATAATTTAATATCGGTTTGAAGTTAGTTAGTATTGTGTAGGAGACTTTGTCACGTTTTAGTCTCTTTTGTTTGACATAACTCAAGAACCACAAGACCGATTTAGCTGAAACAAACTTAAAAAATTAAGAATTACAATTCCTTTAATCTGTTCATATAACGTTTCCCTACATAAGCAACAGTTTCACTTTTCCATTCATCGAATAATTTTGAACTGGGTTTATTTTCTAGCAGTTACAATAAAACTTTTGTACTCCATGGCGCTGACTTACGTGGAATATTACTTATGACAATCATACGCCACAACATAGTATTTATGTTATGTCAACCAAAAGAGCCGAAAACGTGACAAACACGTGCATACTCGTACAACAAAAAGCCTGGAAAATGTAAATTTTTTAGATATGCGGTAATTTAAATAATCAGTATTTCATATAATAGATATCTACTGATTTCAAAAATTTTACTTGTCGTACAAACGGATATCTGTAATATGTGGAACTAAAGGAAACATCTGCAATAGGTGTAACTAAGGCAAACAAATATTGCAGATATCCGTTTGTAGCCGATCGACGTTTTAAACACGCATGTATAGTTCTTTCTACAATCCTTAAGTTTGAAGTTATAAACAACATTTGAATTACCGACAAGGCGAAGTCGTACATTTTAGCAAACCTTCGTGCTTATTTACAATTTATCTAGTAATAGTCACGAAAATACTTACATTGCTCCCACGTAGAGTGCATTATGCTTTTCATCAAAATAAAAAGTCTTATAAAACAAAGGACCACAGCTAAAGTCTTTGACATGATCTGCAAAGAGATAAAAGAAATAAACAACATAATTAATAATGTAATCAAATTTTATTTCAAACATTATCCTAAAAAGTAACTACAGAAGTTTATCAACAACAAATGTCGTTAAGCCCAAAAGATTTTACAGTAATTGAACAAGGTAATCCCCAAAAATTTTTTTTGTATACACAAAATTAATTTTAAATGTAAACACAAGCATAGACTTGCTTGGCTACAGTAAATTAAGTTACATAAGAAACTGACGTCATTTCAAATATTTGATATAATTCCAACGAAATCCTATTATGTTAGCATTTTCATTTATCCTTCCATGTTAAAGGTTAAATGTCACCACTGCGAAAAATATGTTGCTTTGTTTCTACGAGTATTCTTCTATTATTTTCGTCATTTTGTTTGTTCTTTTTTTAAATCAGTTTATCAGTTTTAAATGTTGTAGCTTTACGTAGTACTTTGTTCTACAGAAGTATTTCCTGCCACTCTTCATTGTGCAGCCATTTATTTTGCACAGGCAACACTTGGTCGCTTGAAGTTACTACAGCCATTAAATTTTGTTGTGTCAACACCTGGAGTTGACATAACATTTCTATTTCCTTTTACGCATCTTTAGATTATACACTTGCTTTTGCTTCTTGTTTTGTAGGATATACCTCAATTTTTCTCTTGAGTTTGTGGAATCAGGTGTATGAAGAACTTAGAAAATCTCTGCTGCTTCTGTTGCTTGAAAAAAAGAGTTCCTTCCCCTTGGTGTTAGTGATATAATTCTGTTATAATTTCCATTTTCTCTTGAACTATCGTTCTGTTGTTCCTGCTTTTGCACCAAATAATAGAAAAATGTTTTGCTCTCTTCTATTTGTCTTAATAAAGTTATGTATTGTCCTGTATGCCAGGGGTTCGGTCTGAGTCGGTTTTTCCTTTACCATTTTTGCTTTGGCGCTGACATCTAAAGGTAAATAAGCAGCAACGTTTCGAAGTAGTCCGTCTATAGTGAAAGAGCTGAGTACCTGACAATTTGAGTTGGTAAAGCTGTTGTAAATGTGGATATATGTCAATTTTTTTCTGCAGGATTTCCCCTCGTCTAGTCGTTTGTTCATTTTGCTTCGTAGTGACAATAACAGTGTTTTTTTGTTTTCAATTTTAGCTTTCTATTCCTTTAGCCATCACAAACACCTGAAGCCATGAAAATCTGTTGTCTCTTCTTTATTTCTTTTCCTGTGTTGTTTTGATTATTGAGTTAGTGTTAGCTGAGATAAATAAATGAAACAAGAAGTAAGCAAAACAATAGTATTGACTTAGTTAAGAAGGTGTTAATGTAAATGTGTATGTATTTGCTGCTAAGCTTAACTTTGCAGGTCATCAGTGTGTTTGTATGTGAGGAGGCGTATGATTATTGTTAACTTAAAATAATAGCAATCATACGTAGCGGGGTCCAGTTTGTAGAATAGACTTATTGAACCTATTTACAGCATAGTCACGCAATTAGATGTGGATTGTCACAATTAGAAATTTCATGTTTCTAAGATGACACGTTACCAAATCTTGTCTTCATACCTCTAATGACTCGTGATATGTGACTGATTGAAATTTAGCTTTGTGTGGGCGGAGCCACTCTCCATTGTCTAACTATGATTTCATATAGCCTATGATAGAGGCACTATGGACAATATAAAGCAAAAAAAATATGATTCCAAACGGTCCAGGGGAGTGGCATCGCCCACTTTCCACTAAAAAAGTATTTTTTCTTATACGACCGATATACGTACCAAATTTCGGCTTTGTACCTATAATGGTTTAAAAGATACAGCCATTTCAAAATTCGAGTTGTATGGGGCGGCGCCACGCCCATTATACCCCCTTGCGGTCTGAATTTCCAAAAATTCCTTCTTAGTGCGCGCCTATGACACAAAAGGAACCTACATTTCCAAAATCACGGTTCCAGTTCTAGACGTTTGGGTTGGGGAGTGACTAGTCAGTCACCCAAGCCTTTTATATATATAGATACTAATACTCATACGTAGCAGTTTGTAGAATAGACTTACACAGTACAACACATGATTTTGGGACTCAATTCTGAGAACTGCACGTGAAAGTAGCCCCATTAAGAAGAAGTTCTGTATCATCCGTTTTGTCAAGTTACATGCCATAATAATTTAATATCGATTTGAAGTTAGTAATTATCGTACAGTTGAATTTGTCACGTTTTAGGCTCTTTTATTTGACATAACATAAATACTATATGGTGGCGTATGATTATCATAAGTAATATTCCACGTAAATCATACGCCACGGAGTACAACAGTTTTATTGTAACTGCTACAAATCGAAAAGACTTTTCGTTGTCGTTGTACAGCTCATACAGTTCATGATTCATTCGACGACGGTACTCGTCGTTAACGATGATGGGTCCTACTATTTTGCGTAGTATTTTTCTCTCGAAGACTCCTAGAATAAATTGATCCACATGTGTCATTAACCAGGAATTCGCGATGTAGAGCAAGGCAGGCAGGACCAGAGTCTTGTACAGCTGGATCGCCTTGTCATTAGATCGCTTGCTTAGGGCTTAGTAGCAGCCGTTTCCGATCAATACTCGGCTTTTGATTTCCAGGCTGACGTTACTATTTTTGTTTATAGCGGAGCCAAGGTAGACAAAATCATCTACCACTTCAAAGTTAGAGTTGTCAACGTTCACGCAGCGTTTCAGACGAGTGGACTCTTTGTTCTAATTCGAATTTTGCCAATTTTCACTGAAGACTTCGTGTCTGTCAGACTTCATGTCAGGCAGGATCATCCCACAAAGTCGTATTAGGTTCGCGATTAGGACCAAACTCAGCCATAGCATCTAACAATTTCTGTCGTATCGGACTGTCGAATTCAGCTTTGTAGTCGATGAACAGGTGTCGATCTGCATTTCTTGGGTCTTCTCCAGGATTTGTCGTAGTGTGAATATCTGGTCGGTTATTGATTTACCAGGTCTAAAGCCACACTGTTAAGGTTCAATCACTGATTGGACGATACTAACTTTAAATCGATATAAAATTATTATTGCATGTAACTTGACGAAATGAATGATGCAGAAATTCTTCTTTTTTGGGGCTACTTTCAGGTGCAGTTCAAGAATTGAGTCCCAAATCAATGAGCTAAAAAATGTTGTACTGTGTTATTGAACCTATCAACCGCATAGACACGCAATTGCCTCTGGATTCATAGTCGGCAAGAGACGCTGCCCAGGCCATTATATTACAAATGTTGTGGGAGATATTAATGCTGAAATAAATGGGAAGATAATTCTGGTTCAGAAGTCGGACAGCAACACCTCTGATAACAGATTCAGGCTGGTTAGCTTGGCGGTGGTAAGAAACATGGTAGTATATGGAACCAAGATATACTCAAGTCAATCTGGATATCCCCTAATCAAAAGACAAGAAAAGACAAATTCTATGACCACTGCCGCAATGTTCGTATTGGGTTCTAAAAAAAACCACGGTCAGTAAAGCACTAATCGAACAAAATTTTCCAAAACTTCCCTGTCATTTTGGTTATTTTGCTTATTTAAATATTTCTGCACATTTCAATAATTGAATGCTAAGGTAAACTGTTTCTTTCCCTTAAATATTTTCTTTCCTTCCATCGCTTAGTTATCCTTTGCCATAATTTACATTTTTGTGCTTTAACCTTACCTCATTTAAAAAAGAATCTATGCAATTTTTTTCTCCCCCATGTAATTTGCAACCTTTACCACAATTTACATCGCATTATGGTAGAATATCCTTCTGCAAGAAAAAAAACTCAAATATTCATCCTAAATATCTTTAAAGCATAAAATACTAATGCATTCCAATGACTATTTCATGAGATCCGCACTGTAGACAACTTAAATTCTAAGATATCCAAGTAGAGAATATAGAAAAGTTAATGTGTGATGCATAAAAAAGGCAAAAGAAACCTCAAAATCATGTAAAAGTAAATACTAAGAAAAATGTAAAAAAAGAATACTGTAAAAGCAAAAAAAAACGTTACGCAAAGAATTCACTAAGACTCAGCAGCAAAGGAAGCATTACAAAGTCTAGACACCTACGTCATGCAATTTTCAACACGTTTGTGCGATGTAAAATCTACAATTTTGCTTCGTTCAACTAAAAAGAAGTCATGAAATCCTTTGAACTAACTGTGTAGGAGCTTGTGTGCATTTATGTAGATACTTTTTGCAAATGTGAATTTTACAAATGCTTCCTAGCTTTAGAGTAACATCTTTTTCTATTCACTCTTTGAGCTGACTATTTAATATGCTGCGAAAATTTTACTACTTCTCTGTAGTCCTATTAGATGCTACTACAAGCTGTCTGGCATATTCAACCTTTTGAGTATGGATGAAGAACTTAATGTGCAATGGCTTTCATTTCCACTTTAGCAGCGTTGCCTTTGAAATGATCAAATGGTTGCTGTGAATTTGCATCTATGTTGGCATACCTCTAACACATAATTTGGTGTTATTGATATTTTGAAGAGTTGGTGGCGGTTTCAATACAGTATTATGTCTGGCTTCTTTTTTTTTGTTGGATGAATATATAAAATATCCATAATTTACTCGAAAAGGTTAGGATTCATGGCAAACGGAAATTTGAAATGAAATTCATGTAATTTTTTTATATCTTACATTTGTAAGTTGCTAAAGAATCCAATGTAGTTCTGATAGCTAAAGAGAGCACTACTTGCAATTGATGCTGTCAATTTGCAATAATACTAACTAAGTATGATTATATGTGGCTCTTTAGAAACTTTTAACTAGACTCTCAAGTATCCTTTTCTAAACTCATGCTTTTTATAAGATTTCAAGCTTATTATTTATCGGCTTATTGAACAACAAAATGCGCCTTATCGGTACCTAAAAACAAAATCGTTTAGGTATTAAGTAAATGCAAGCACTGTCATCTCTTTATTATCTAAAGGGAGATGAGGACATTTTAACGAAAGTCCTTTTGTGACTAAGCTTGCAAAAATTTAACTTTTTTTTCAAATTGTTTCCTTCATTTTAGCTTTTTTTACTTTTCATTTGTTGTTTACGCTTTTCAAATTGTACTCTTCATTTCGTTGCTTTTGTTGCTCAAGTTATATTGTATCGCAAATCGCTGTACCAAAAATTATTCATTTGCATTTGTTAAAAACTATTTTTAGACTTTATTATCTCGTCTAGACAACAACTAGCTTCTGTTTTCTATGTTTCACATCAACGATTTTTTGATGAATATGCTAAATTTTTTTCTAGTTTACCACATAACACTAGAAGCAAAAACGAACTCAGTCCTATCATTAAGGTATTACAAATGATATAGTCAGTGCTTTTTTCTAAACCACTGGGAATAGTTAAATTAAATTAAATACACATCGTTGCACAGCATGAAATGATAAAAATCTTCCAATTAAAAAAATGCCATGAGCACTTGGTTACAAAAGCGCAAACTAACAACGGCCGGAAGTTAAAATATAAATATATACAGTAGCGGCAGTCATGTGAAGGCCTTACGACGCTATTGATTGGCTTTGCGAACGACATATTTCTGTTAAAGGTTTTGTAAAGGGCCGAAGTTTGGCTCTCCATAATAAGTGTAAATTTAAATTTTTAAATTAAAA
The DNA here is from genome assembly GCA_964034835.1 of Muscina levida. Classification (NCBI taxonomy): domain Eukaryota; kingdom Metazoa; phylum Arthropoda; class Insecta; order Diptera; family Muscidae; genus Muscina; species Muscina levida. The sequence goes on along the minus strand of OZ035884.1, from coordinate 32,751,915 downwards.
AGTCGTAAGCTTTCCTTTATCACATCAATGAGATACGAAGACAGCTGCAGTCAAGGCCTTCTATACACAAGGCTTTGACTGCGCCACTACTGAGAGCGAATACTGTACTTGCATTGTTGAATTGCATATGAACACAAATATGTAAGTACTGCCAAATCTACTAGAGTGTTATATTCCTAAGCAAATATAACTTACTAAATTTATTTTCTAACAGCAGATAATTTATAGTCTACCACACCGAATGGATGGAGATTATACATTAGGGTGGCAGCAAAAATTCAACTTTGGACTATCGTTAATGCCCGAGCGAAATATTGTGGCAAATGTAATACAAAGGCTATGATTAATATTTGAGCAAAATCAGACAAATTTAAGCCGTGCCTCAAAGAGGTCAAAGGTCAATTCTATATATGAAAATGAGTTTTTCTTTATTTGTTTGTATTTTTTCGTACGGTATAAACTTGAAAACAGCTTGACCGATCTTTTTGAAATTTCCAGCGAATGTAGTCGGTGGCGAAAATAGAGTAATTTAATATTTGATATATCGAGTTGGTGTGGCCCCGCCCATTGGACCCTATTTGAAACCGTAATATCCAGTCGCATTGCATTTGGCAGCAAAGTTCGTGATCCAACAAAAAATTATCTTAATGAATCAAAAAGATCTGGTGGGAATGCTGATGCCGATTTTGTTTTGTTTAATTTTGTTGCATAGTATTATTTGTGCTTATTTTAAGAATCTTTGGAATTCATTTGGAATTCATTTGGAATTCACCACTCATACCCGCCCCAACCGACCGAGGGGGCCGTAATGGAGAGCGAACAATATAGAAAGTTCAAATTCGGCTACAGATTAATGCAAAATGTACCATTCATACTAATGAACATAGAAAAAATTAAAAACAACAAAATTATAACAAGCTAAAGAACAATCTTACATAACCTCGAAAATGGTGGTGGAAGATTGGAGTTTGGATCCCATCGAAGATCCCTGAGACAAAACAGTAGAATTGCTTCTGAACCGACTCTAACATATAGATATAAACATCATATTGTGGATCCCATACAACCGATCCATACCCCAGAATGGGTCTTACAAGTGACGTAAAAAGTTTCTTCGTAATATACGGGTCAGTAAATTCCTTAGCCCAACGCTCTATAAAGGAAAGAACTCTATATGCCTTGTTTACTGTTGTTACAATGTGATTATTGAATGTTAATTTTCTATCAAGTAATATTCCTAAATCTAGAAATGAGTCAACCTGTTCCAAAGTCCATCCTCCCAACCTATATTGGGATGAAGAATGGCGGGATCTATAGAATACCATATTTTTACACTTTTTTAAGTTAAGCCCAATTAAGTTAATGTCGCACCAAGTACTAAAGCGATCAAGATCATTCTGAAGAAGAACATGATCGGAAGCATTGTTATATGATAAATATATCTTGACATCTGCCTCAGGCAGATCATTAATAGACAACAAGAATAAAATTGTACCCAAATGGCTTCCCCGGGGAACGCCTGATGTCACATGAATAGACTTAGAGATGGAATTGCCGAACACGAACATTAGTTCACGGTTCATTAGATAAGAAGAAATCCACTTTATGATATTTTTGTCAAAACCAATATTATTTAACTTGTGCAATAAGAGTTTGTTATTAGCCTTGTCGAAGGCTTTACTGAAATCAGTACGTCAGTTTACATTACTTACTAACTTACTTAGCTGGTACCTCTATGCATTCCCAGTGGATTATATACTGCACGTAGAAAAATATTATAAGCGCCTCGATCTTCTACGCTTCTTCTCCAGTTAGTCACACCAAAGTTCTGTAAGGTTCTCAGTAACCTGATCTTTCCAACGGAGTTTAGGTCGCCCTCTTCTGCCCCGTCCATCGAGTTCATTGTCGAAGACTTTTCGAGCTGGAGCATTTTCGTCCAAGCGTACAACATGACCTAGCCAACGCAACCGTTGCACCTTAGTGCGTTTGACTACGTCAATGTCAGTGTACAGCTCGTACAGCTCATGATTCATACGACGCCGATACTCTCCGTTAACGATGATGGGCCCATATATTTTACGGAGTATTTTTCTCTCGAATACCGCCAGAACCGATTCATTCGCTTGTGTCATAACCCAGGATTCTGAGCCATACATTAAGACAGGTAGAACCAGTATCTGGTATAGCTGGAGTTTTGTTCGTCGAGAGTGGGCTCTGTCATTGAATCGCTTGCTTAGTTCGTAGTAGCATTTATTTGCAAGCAGGATTCTTCTCCGGATTTCTAGGCTGACATTATTTGCTTTGTTGATGGCGGAGCCTAGGTAGACAAAATTATCTACCACCTCGAAATTATAGTTGTCAACGTTCACGCAGTTTCCCAAACGAGTAGATTCTTTGTTCGTTGAAACTAATAATTTCGTTTTGTCCTCGTTCACCGTTAGGCCCATTTTCGCTGATTCCTTCTGTATACCTGAGAAGGCTGCAGTCTCATCCAGCAGTTTTCGACCGATGATGTCTACATCATCAGCGTACGCGAGTTGCATGTGGCTTTTGTTGAATATAGTGCCACTCGTGTTTACTGCAGCTTTTCTCATTATCTTCTCCATCACAATGTTGAAGAGATCGTACGATACGCCGTCGCCTTGTTTTAGGCCTCGTCTGGTATAGAATGGCTCCGTAAGGTCCTTGCCAATCTTCACTGAAGACTTCGTGTCAGTCAACGTCATTCCGCAAAGACGTATCAGCTTCGCTGTAATACCAAACTCAGCCATGGCTTCAAGTAATTTCTGCCGTATCGGGCTGTCGAAGGCAGCTTTATAGTCGACAAAAAGATGGTACGTGTCGATCTGTTTCTCTTGGGTCTTTTCCAGGATTTGCCGAAGTGTGAAAATCTGGTCAGTTGTTGATTTTCCAGGTCTAAAGCCACACTGATAAGGCCCGATCAGGTTGGATAACACTGGGTATAGTCTTTCACATAGCACACTCGACAGGACCTTATATGCGATGGGTAAAAGGCTGAACCCTCGGTAGTTGGAGCACACACTTGGATCACCTTTTTTCAGCACAGGACATAATACGCTTACATTCCAATCGTCGGGCATGCACTCCTTAAGCCAAACCGTGCGCAGGAGCTGGTGCATGCTCGTTATCAACTCCTCGCCACCGGACTTGAAGAGCTCTGCGGGCAGACCGTCGGCACCGGCCGCTTTGTTGTTTTTCAGCCGCGATCTTGCTCTTCTTACCTCGGCTTGACTTGGTGGTGGGCAATCTAAGCCGTCGTCGACAATTGGCGTGATAACTTCACGTGCGCTGCCTTCTGGAACCAGCAGTTGCTGGAAGTGTTCTCTCCATATGTGCAGCACACTCTGCGTATCCGTGACCAGATTTCCGTCACTGTCCTTACAGGTGGGGAGGCCATTACCGTATCCACTTGCTCTTACTTTCTGGTAAAATTTTCGGGCCTCACCTCTATCCCTGTATCGCTCTATATCCTCGTTCTCCCGTTCCTTCATCTGACGTTTTTTTCGCCTAAATAGCTGTCTCGCCCGTTTTACTTTCTCCTTATGCCGTTCCCTAACAGCACGGGTTACAATTGGCTGTAGCGTTGCCATATAAGCAGCATCCTGTTCCTCAGACGCTATGCGACATTCTTCATCGTACCAGGATTCGTCTGAGCGCCGCTTTTCATATCCTAGCACGGTTGTTGCGGCGGTTGCCATGGAATGCGCAATATGCTGCCACTGTGTATCGGGAACGTCAGAAGTAGAGGCGTTGTGTCGTAAAAGTTGGGAGAGTTGGTCGGAGTAGGCAGTAGCTATCTCAGTTTACATTCCTGAAATAAAATCTTCAATAACGTGTGAAGAGAATTGTAGCAGACTGGTGATAGTAGACATGTCCTTGCGAAAACCATGTTGCCGATAATCAAAAATTGAAGAGACCCTGTAATATTTAATATCGGTCACCAATTTTTCAAAAAGTTTGGGGATGGCGTTGAGTTTAGCAATACTCCTGTAATTCGACACTCTTATAGTGCTACCAGACTTATGAAGAGGAATTATATATGAGCTCTTCTAGATTTCTGGAAAATATCCAAATTTTAAAGAGGCGTTGAATAACAAAGTCAATGGTTTTGGCAATGTACTTAAACAATATTTTAAAATAGAGTTGGGAATGCCGGAGGAGTTTGTAGGTTTCAACGATGACAATTTCTGGCGAATCCATTTTTTTATCGAGATAAGGAAGTCCGAATGATCGCACAGGAAAAGGATAATAAAAGTTGTTAGGGAATGTTCTACAAGAATATACCGTGGTAAAAAAAATCTGCAAAACAATTTGCAATAGATTGTGTATCAAAGTGCTCAACACCATTCATGACAATTTTCGTAGCAGTTGATGCGGATTTATGCTTAGCTATCACAAATTTATAGAAACTCTTAGGATTATACCTCAAATTATATCCAGCCCTCGTCAAATAAGGCAATGGAGTACTTGCAATAATCAAATACACTACCTGACCTCTGGTAATTCTTATACAACCTAGTTTTCAAGTTCTTCAGTTGTCTCAAATACTTAGAGGGCCAAGGGGTTGAATCAGGTAATCTTCGGCACAGATTTATCCATGAAATGCCGTATAATATCATTAAAGATTAACAAAAGCCTTGTCCAGACCTAATCGATCATTTCAAAGTAATAATGATTCCTAGTCTTCTGCTCAGATAAGGCTATTAAGGTAAACAAATTAGCACAAGAGTAATAGAAAATTTTTCCAATTTACCGACGCAAGCCCGCATTTACAGTTTAATAGGAATATCGAATTCCGATTGTTGGATGATATGAGTATTCAGGACAAGTAAAAGGATCCACTCGAGATACTTCGAAAACATCAGAGTCATTAACTAGAACTAGAACTCTTAAACAGTAATTTAGAATGACCGTGTGTCTATTAATCTCATTGAATATAGTTTAAAGATCTTTTTAGAACTAAAATATAATCTATAAACATTTCGGAGGAAGTTACAAAAACTCTACTCCTTCGAGTGATTTTAACTATTCTTTTCTGGAGTACATGTCTGTTGCTTTTTGTAATAAAATTTAAAGTCAAACCTTAACAGTTCCATTATGATAGATGTTAGCACTCGTGAATATCCTTAATTAAACTGTAATATCCAAGCAACCAAATTATATGACAAAATTGAAGTGTTCGTTGTTCACCAAATACATGGAATGCATTTCATGACCGTGTAGGAAAAAAATTTAGCATTCCTTTACTCAAGGTGTGCCAGTTATTTCGCTTATACTCCTTCCCCAAACAAGCGCTGTCTATTTGCCGCTTACTTTAGATATTTTTATTATCCCATCAGCATATAATAGGCAAAACTACTCCCCTAGGACTCACAGCATTCTTTGAGAACATAACTAGTCATAAGTGTGATATATGAATCATGCGACTACACTCTCATACACACCGGTACGTGCCATTGTGGATGCAGCTACTAATATCACCAGGACAACCGTCTACACATGTAGGTAACCATGATAAACACACACACACACAGCCATAAGTATAGCGGTAGGTGGTACTGAGTAGTCAAATGGCATGCAAGAGAGTGTATATCCTATAGAAATAGAATAAATTCATGGGGGCCGGGGTGAAATTGTTTCAAAAATGGCATGTCTTTATTCCTTGCAGCAGGCACTTACTCACTCGCTTACATGAACCCAGCTCTGCTCAATCAAAATCTGATGCTTTTCAAGTCATTTACATAGATGCACATCTATTATGGCCAAGTTGGTGGTAGTACTGGCGATAGATGTTGTTTTCTTTTGTTGTTGTTGTTGTTATTGTCGTTTTTCTTTATGTACCATTGTTACTTGGCATCTGACATTGACTCACTGTATTCACTTAGCCATACTAGTATAAGCCAGAAATTTTACCGGCATATTTGTAAGCCGTTGTGTTGTTTTTTTTTTCTTTTTTATACTCTTTTACTTAGCTTCTTTATTCGTTTTTTCTTTTACAGCACGTTATTGTTGTAGTAGTGGTGTTTGCTATCGATAATATATGGTTTGCATGAGTGAGTAGTGAGAACAGTGATTTTATCCTTGTGTGTGTGTGTGTGTATGAGTCGTAGTCGTAGTACTGTCACTTTGTTGGCTTGTCACTGCAAGGTTGTGTCAATCTTTCACAGGATTTTGCTCTCTTTGCTTGCTGTCAGTGGCAGTGCCAGTGTTTAAATATGTGTCAGTGGAATTTCAAATGAGCTGTTTTATTGCTTGTAGCTTATACAAATATTAGTGGCAAACGGTGGTGAACGTCACAGAAGCACAGGAGGGAAGCACGCAAAAGCAGTGCGAATATCGGCGAAAAAGGCAACTTGTGGCAATGATGGCAGGCAGGTAAAATATGTGTGTCGTGAAAATATTTGCCATGAAATTTATGTTTAACGATTCCCTGGCAACGTACAATTTATTCTACCAATATGCCGAACATAAGCGTATTGGCATTAAATTTTAACGAAATTTTGCAAATCAGGCAGTTGGTTTAAGAGTCCATGGAAATATAGTAGTTTAATAGGTGGATCAGATTAAATATGAAATTAAGTCGGCGGTATTATGAACCCCCCAAGGCAGCCTCAGGAAATGCCGCCCGAGTCACACATGATGTCGGCAAATAGATATTAAAGCAACCAGAGTCAACAAAACATGGAACGAGTTGAAGACCGTGGCAACAGATAAACAAGAGTGGAATTCAATCTGAACATAACGAATTTATATATATGTGCTTCCATACTATGTGCAAATTGAAAATTTTATTTTTATGTTACAGTTTATTTGATAACACAGTACAACACATGATTTTGGGGCTCAATTCTGAGAACTGCACGTGAAAGTAGCCCCAAAAAGAAGAATTATCGCATCATTCGTTTTATCAAATTACATGCCATTAAAATTTAATATCGATTTAAAGGTAGTAAGTCTCGTATAGAGGAATTTGTCACATTTTAGGCTCTTTTGTTTGACACAACATAAATAATTTGTGTTGGCGTATAATTATCATAAGTAATATTCGACGTAAATCATACGCCACGGAGTAGAACAGTTTTATTGTAACTGCTACAAAATAAACCCAGTTCAAAATAATTTTATGAATGGAAAAGTGATACTGTTGCTTAAGTAGGGAAACTTTATATAAACAGATTTAAGGAATTGTAATTCTTAATTTTCTTAAATATGTTTCAACTAAATCGGACTAGTGGTTTCCGAATTATGTCAGACAAAGGAGCCTAAAACGTGTCAAATTCCCCTATACTTACTAACATTAAATCGATATTAAATTGTTATGGCATGTAACTTGACAAAACGAATGATGCAGAACTTCTTCTTTTTTGGGGCTACTTTCACGTGCAGTTCTCAGAATTAACTCCCAAATCAATGAGCTGAAAAATGTTGTATTGTGTATGGAATCCAATACTTCTCTGAAAATTATATCGTATGATTAATATTAATTAAATATGTTACAAGGTGGCGTATGATTGATAGTATTACTAGAAGCCACATTACAGTTAGGGGCTAGGCTAGGGTCGGAATTCCGTTTATTTGTAGGGCTTTTTCGCTTTTGAAAAACTCGATTTAAGATAATTCATAGTCTTTATTTGAAAATACTTCCATTTATTCTATTCCTTGTAATATAAAGCTTTAAAACATAAATTAAACCAATTTATCTCTAATTTATTATAATCGAATTATTTTCATTTTATTACAAACGACTTAAGTTTGTCATACAGCCTATAAGCTTAATATAAACACCACGAATCTGGCGTCTATAGATAAACAAAACCACTGCTGTAGTTTGCTAGACTTATCAATAAAATTACCCATTTTAATTTATGATCTGCGACATAAATAAAAGTTATAACCTGTTGCTTACTGTTGCTCATAATTTCAAGCTTCCTTTTCTGTCGCTTCGCTAAGTTTTCTCGAATTTATTACTTTAAAATTCGTTTCAGTACGCAGTTAGTCAACATTTCTAATTTCTCTGTAATCCTATACAGCCTTAACAACCTCGAGCTAACTTTTCAGGCTATGAAAGCTGCCATTGTGATGAATAGCATCATAAAACAATATGTTATGCCTTTTACTACTTGGCTTTCAACTAAAAGAATCAATGTCCTTGATTGTTTTCCACTAAGCCCTTCAGTGGCTATAAATTTACCATGTTATGAACATTTTCTATTACTTCAAGTTTTTTGTCGTAGCTCTGTGGATTTAACAGTATATCCTCTTAGTGTCGTCGTCGTCGTTTTTATGAAACAATTTTCAGCCTATTTAGATGGTAGTGCCTTTGGCTTTTTTTTAGAATTTTATAGAATTTAATTGACCATAAACATTGTGAGTTGAAAATAGATAACATAAAAAAACTCAACACTCTGATAACGCAGTACTGTATAAATCTAAAATCGAGCAGTTTTTTAGAGCTGTGATTTTCCATTTTCTTGGCTCGTTGCGTTGTGTTTTAACAAGCCTCTTAAAATCATGCAATTACTGCTGATATCAGCTTAACTATGTTGCATGGACTGAGGGGTTTTCTCGCCACAATATATGCGGAAAAGTGTGTGTGTGTGTGTGTGTGTGTAATACGTGTATTTGTGGTAGAAGAAACAAAATATGTAAATGCCACAAGCAGGTCATAAAACTTAAGCCAAAGGTTAAAAAAATAAAACAGAATTTATTTGATTTCGTTTTTCTCTTTTCACTTCTCTAGATGCTTTTAACTTAGGGAGAGTATGAGCCATAGCAAATTGTTAATGTAGTAGTTGTTGTTAAATGAGCACTGTGGGAGAACCGTAGATTATGTGAGAGTGGAATGTGGTTAAAGAAGAGGAAGTTGTTTCTGAGGGATGTAAAGAATTAAGGTTTTAATTCATAAATATGTCCCACTATTGAAACTCAAGTAAGACAATTGTCAAAACAATGGATTTATTATGATCACCAAAAACAAATGATATTTCTGTCCACAAACTCCATCATGACCATCATTTTCACATGATTAAGGTAGTTAGGTTATGTTAGAGTGGTAGGCAAAAAATCTAACCCAATTACACTGAATAGTCCATTGTGATATCATGGAATCTAGTGAAGATTCCTTGCTTCCCGCGTTGAGCTATCCTGAGCTCCTGAGTCTCTCAATAAAAATATCCAGCAGATCACCTAGGTCCCTCAATAAATAGGAGTATGTATTTTATAGACTTCTCCTCCGCCTCATTCCCACAACTTTCGCTAAAATCATTATTTGCATCTTCTAGACCCATTACATACGTTCTAATCAGATATTCTGGTCTTGGTAGCGCAAGCATTGTATGAGACGGAAGGACGTGAAATGAAACGTCGGCGATAACATTGTGTCAACATATTCGCGGATTGCAGGTTGTAAGGTTACGTTAGGATTGTGTGGTAGTCGGCAAATCAGACTCACGTAGACTATACAGTTCATTGCGATACCACAGCAACTGGCAAAAAAAATCAACGCTTCTCCTCTTAAACCAACCAGAGCGCCTTAAAAGGCTACTGAGCCAGCCAATACCAATATTGGTCAAATTACCAAGTTACCTCTTATGGAGGGAGAGTAGACCAAGTAGACCATTAGGACTATTGGATTGGTAGACGACGGGACGCTTATAGATATAGCTTTAGATCTTAATGAAGCCAAAACAGTGTATTGTGCCAATATTGGTGTGGTGATATCATGGATTCCTTAAATGAACTTTTTACTCTCAGATCATAAGACGGAAGTTGTCGTCATATCCAGCCGACGAGTTAGAGAATCTTAAAATATAAACATTTTAGACTGCGGAATATCTTCAAATATCATACTGATAGATAGTAAATAATCTTTTAATAGTCATATGAACTACGTCGTAAGAAAGATAAAATCGTCTGCAGCTTCTCTTTGCAGGTTGATGCCGAATTTTGAGAGATCCCAAATACCTCAGAAATAAGACTCTAGCAGGGGTAGTTAACAGCACCATTCTATACGCCTTACCTTTGTGGGCGGATAGCATGAAGTTTAAGTTATACTGCGACAAACATAACTTGGTATATAGACTGACAGCACTAAGGGTTTGCTGTGGTTACAGAATGGTATCTGATGAAGTGGCTTTCGTCATATTAGAAATGATACCAGTGAACTTTTTAGCAAAATAATTCCCGTGTACATATAAAAACGTCATACCAAAAACGGAAACCAGAGTAAACACTATGGAAACCTAGCAAAGAAGTTTAACTACAACCACAAAAGGAAATTTCAACATAAACTTTAAACATAAACTTATACCTGAACTAAATAATTGGATAGGAAGTTTCGACATATAAACTTCTACCTAAACTAAATAATTGTGGATATATTAAGTACTACAAAAATCAGTTGATAACCTTCATCGTTTTAAACTTATAAATATTCCTTTGTATCATTATAGTCAAGATGTGATTGAAGATGCTGAACAGGTTTTCTCAATATGCCCGAGATTCACAGAGACTCTACAACTCGGTTTAGCCCAGGCGGCCATAGTGGAGGTTGGATAACCTACCCGTCACCGGTATAGAAATACTTCACGGTTATATCATCGGAATTAGGTCAACGTTTGGGGTATTTTACCGTCTTAAAGAATCAAACATTGTCTATCGCTGATTTCATTTTAAAACAAGAGCAGAGAAGTTGCTCTAAGGACCTCCTTCTCCCCCTCTGCATCACCACAGCTTCTCCAGAAATCACTAATCGGAACCTTAAGTCCCATTGCGTGTCTACCAAGTATCATGACAGTATCCCGTCATGACGCACACAAATAATAAAACGTCGGGTTTTGATAGTGACAGCATTGTATGAGCCGGATGGACATACGTAATGAAATGTCAGGTTTGACGACATTATGTGAGAAAGATTCTAATCTAATCGAGGCAACATCAGCTTAAATTGAGTACAACCTTGGAGAGACACCCACCCACCTGCCGTCTACTGCTTAATACACAGGTGAAGCTTGTTAGTGACTCGAGGCGCTCCAACGGACCCCAGTTTAGCTCTTATCTGTAACGTAGTACCGAGTCTTTGTAGTTCATCTGCTTTGCAGCTTCGAGGTATGTCTCTGAGGCCCGGCACTCACTTCAGGTGAATGCAAAATAGCTCAGCCATATTATTGAGAGATATGCGACAATCCATGGCTGATGTTGAGTTTACGAAGACATAATCCACAGATGTAATAGCAGCTTGACTATCGGAGAATATATAATAATTCTCACTGTGGTAAGGACTCCCAGCGGGTGTGTACTCTCCGGAGGGCCTTCGGGGAGTTTCGTCTCCGCATACCCAAAACAACCACAGTTCGACCACTTTCCGACTCTGCAACGGTAAAAAGTGGTAGCAAGATTTTTTTTTCTTTGCGACGGTTGGTTTAGTTTCGAACCGAAACTTTCTGGTCGAATAGGTAGGAAGCCACTGTGGTGGTGCCATGAAGTGACTGTGTTTAAACCAAAATGTACGCTGGAAAATTTAAAGTTTAATGTTCGATTTATAGAGTTGAGTGCCCTTGTCACCATCGAGACTTGAATTTTTTATTGTGCATCAATGTCCAATCTATAGTTTGCTGATAAATATGCTCTATCGCCCTGCAGAATCTTTAAACAGGCTACAAGCATATTTACGTATTCAAGTTCGGATAGAATCTGTAATATAGTCCCAAGTCCTGCTGTTACTACAGATCTGTATTTTTTTTTTCTGGTATGTCCCATTGTCACGGTACCCACAGAAGGTGGATGCTGAAATGCTCTGACATCTCGTTGAGAGATTGGCGGCGTTATGCTTTCTGGTGAAAGCAACCATTTCTGTTTTGTTTCCGTCTTCCCTCGTCCACTTACCCATATTGAGATGGGCTATTTGAATAATTTTTCGAAGTGTACTCAGAAACTTTCCCCCTAACTATTGTTGCCGCATAGCCTAGATATGCGACAAGCTTGATGCCATCCTTCTCTAGGTGGAATTTAAAACTGTTTAGAGTCATGTTCATAGAACACCAGCCTGCTGACAAATCCATATAAAGCTGAAGATCCTAACATGACCTTGATACATCTCTTTCTAAGAAGAAACAGGTGTTTATATTCGTCATCACATATAGAGTATTCACAGATCATATAGTTATCCTTTCACTAACACTATTGGGGTGTGAAAGTATACTTTCGAATAGAAGAACATTATTATTTTTGGAATTTTAACACTCCACTGCGCATACAATGGTACAGCTATATTTTAGAAAATCCTTTCAGCAAAGGATGGAAATTTTTACTCCCTGATAAAGACAGACAGATCGGTTTTGTTTCGATTTACTCCATTTCCGATTTTGCATTGCCTCTGAGTGTACTCAGAAGCTTCCCCCTAACTTATATTTCCATATAGCATGGATATGCGAGCTTGAGATTGACGCAATCCTTCTCTAGGGAGGACATAATACTGTTCAGAGCGATATTCAATAGGAGGAGGGATAGAAAAACGATTTGGGTTATACCCCTACTGACAAATCTATTTATGTCTAAGTAACCGAATTTAACCATGACACAAGAAAACATCAGCAGAAAGTAAATATTCGTCTTCTGTTATAAAGTACTTACAGAACACTTAGTTGTCCTTTCACTAATACTATTAAGGAACGGTAGAATACTTTAAAATACAAAGCTTTTATAATATTTGCAATTTCAACACTCCACTGTGCATTTCCTGGTACTGTAGCTATATACTAGAAAATATTTCCAACTACATTGAATTTGGTAGTGGTACTGTTGGAAGCGTTGGTGATGCTGATCCTTGTTGAGATGTCTGTCGGTATGAGTGTGCGAGCAAGTAAATGTTCGTCACTGGTTGTGTCAGTACCGCAACAGTTACTTTTATTTTATGATGCGTCAGCTTTAAAAGGCATAAAAATGCGATGCGGCATAAAAACAACAGACAAAAGTAAAAACAAGACAAAACGGAATATGAAACTTGAAATGAAAAATAACAACATTTCCTTTTTATTTTTTTGCTCTTTGCCACAAATACAACGAATTGTGTGTGTATATACGAAAACTATGTACGTACATTCATCACAAGTTACAACCAAATAAAAATGCTGAAATGAAAACCAAGAATACAATTCAAAAAAAAAAGTATGCAACAAAAATATGTGAAAAGAAAAACTAAAATTAAAACTAGGTCGGCAACACTAAAACAAGCACAAAATAGCTGCTGCTAGTACTGGTGCAGTGATTTCATAAAACGAAATTGTTGTTGTTATATCTGACATAAAACTTGAAATCAGTTTGACATGTGCTCGTTTCCTGATAGCAGAGTAAAACTTTTGATAAGGGAGAACACAGCTGGAATATTTGCCAGGCAGCAGGTGCTTTTGTCACATTTAGTTTTGGCTAAAAAACCTCTTAAAATTGTGGGTATGTGCATTATGGTACCCAAAATACGTTTATTAAATTACACAAAATAAGGAAATTACAGCATAGGAGTTTCTGATTACAAGTGAAAAATAACAAGAATCGGGTAGAATTTCTAAAGATTTAATAAAAATATGTGATTTCCTGGAAGATTTACATATATCTAGGACGAAATCTACATACAACACATGTATACAACATTTGTATTGTCATATAGCTTATATTAGCAGGATTACTAATGTTTCAAGCAACAGAAAGCATCCCAAGAGCGTATGATTATTACTGTGTCTAACACAGTACAAATTTATTCAGGTGATGAGTGGGACTCAATTTTAAAAATGACACATGCAAGTAGAACAAAATATAAGAAATTCTGCATCATTAGTTTTGTCAAGTTGGCTGCATAAATAAAGTAATGGCCATGAGATTTTTTTTAGCTCAAGGTGGATTTTTATCACTTTTTTTTATATTTAAACACGAATAGGAGTCAAAAATTAGAAAATTCCTTCATCGTTTTACACTTGTTGATACACCTTAGTGTTCTTTTTGTTAAGATGTGATTGAAGAAGCTTTCTTCATATGCCCGAGATTCAGATCCAAAACAGAGTATCAGCTAATTGTCGTTGCCACTGAAATCGCAGTATGAAATATTATAAAGTTTATGGTGGATATACCTACAATTATTGATACCCCACCTGTTTGCCAGGGCCGCAAAAGTACACACAAGTTTTTCTAAGGACTCCTCCTCCTCCTCTTCATCTCAACAGTTTCTCCAGAAATCATTAATTGCTTTTTTTAGCGTGCCTTGCAACCAAAAATTAACCCGTCATGACGCACATATGTGATGAAACTCCGGGTATTGGTAGCGACAGCAGTGTATGAGATGGAAGGACACAAGTAGTGAAACTTCGGGTTTGATGGCGACAGCATTATGTGAGGACATCTAATCGATGCTACATCTGTCTGCCTTGAAAGCAACTAGGAACAGATGCCTACCTGATAATAATGCTCTATCACAAAGGAGCAGCTTGCAACAGGATAAAGGCATGTTTAGATATTCCACTTCGGCTGGAATCTGTAATGTAGTCCCGAGTTCTGCTGGTACGCCCGATCTGTAGCTACCTAGTATGACCCTGACACTCAGCGCTAGTATGGTAGATACTGACATCTCGTCAAAATCTCCGGTAGATATTGGCATCTCGTCAAAATCTCCGGCTATAAAGGTTGCCTTGAAAGCAACTAGGAACAGATGCCTACCTGATAATAATGCTCTATCACAAAGGAGCAGCTTGCAACAGGATAAAGGCATGTTTAGATATTCCACTTCGGCTGGAATCTGTAATGTAGTCCCGAGTTCTGCTGGTACGCCCGATCTGTAGCTACCTAGTATGACCCTGACACTCAGCGCTAGTATGGTAGATACTGACATCTCGTCAAAATCTCCGGTAGATATTGGCATCTCGTCAAAATCTCCGGCTATAAAGGTTTGATAATGAGTTCAGGAAGATAGAATACTGAAGTCTGATAACAGTTTGAGTATCATTTTAGGTTTAAGGACATAAGCTTAGGTTATCCTCTTACAGATATTTAATTTTTTTTGATTTATTACCTTATTTTGTGATAAGTGCAGTAAGTGTTGCCTCTATAAGAACGATAACGTGATTTCATTACTTTCGTAGAAAAAATAACCAAATATTCTAGTCTTCATACACACGAATTAAAGATGCAATACGACAACTTATGTCTTAAGCGGTGCGAGAAAATTTTGTGTGCCTGCCTGTGTGAACGGTTGTCGACAACAATAACACTGCTTACAGACAAAATTTTCGACAGATTGTCAAAACCCGCCTCTATACTTACTTTCGTCTATACTGACTTACGTATGAGTAATAAATAAAATTCCACATAACTCATACGCTCTGGCATAGGTAAGCTTGATATCGTCACATAATATAATATGCTATGGCGGCCGGAAGACGGTTCCTGGACCCGATAACAAACCAAATTCAGAATAAAAGTAGGCCCCTATTTTGGGGTCTGTTTGTATACCCCAAAATTTTGTGTTGTTGTTTCTTGTATGTTGATTTCGGGCGCATTTTCGTTTTGAAAATGTTATTTCCTGGGGTCCGTCTTCATTTCGCCTATGCTATTACTTTAATAAATACCTTATTGCGACACAAGAACGTTTAACCCACAATTACTAGGTCAAAAAATATTTCCCTTTACACCCCATTAACATGGTATGGGATAACTTATCGAGTTGTTTTGAATTAACACGCTTTTTATTTTAGTTTCACAACTACTGCACCTACTTTTTAACGACGAATGCGAACGTCACTGTTTGAGAAGCTTTTTCTATATGTGCCGATTGACTCGACACTTATACTGCGACTTGCTGTCGACAACATCGAGGGGGCCGGCAATGAAAGAAAAATCTAGATGACCGAAAGCGGGAAATGAACCCGGGATCTTCCGCATGGTAGTCGCGTATTCTAACCACTATGCCACTGCTGGTCAAACATGACGAGATACAACCGTGTTTAAATATAGAAAAAGTGGAAAAAATCCACCTTGAGCAAAAAAATGCAGCCAACTTGACAAAACAAATGATGCAGAAGTTCTTATTTTTGGAGTTACTTTCACGTGCAATTCTCACAATTGAGTCCCAAAATCATGTGTTGTACTGTGTGCAATAAACAAATATGTTTTAGGAATTTGATACTACAAAAATGTTGCAGTGCCGTAAATAAATTACTCATTTAAAGACGAAAGGTCACTAGCTATAGTAACTGTGAATCTAATAAACAAATTACATACCCTATACCAATAATTCATTGCATTTTTTTGCAGCACAGGCAGGATTATGTTATGTTCCAGGTGTGGTCCACCTTAGATGACCTTTGAATACACAATAAATATATTTTTATTCCAAGGACATACAATATTTGTTGTTAACAATTACTAAAGGTAATACTACACTCTTCAGATTAATACAAGTTTTTAATTAATTAGCTAGCAGTGCTTTCACTTTCTTTAAAGTTCTTACAGTTAACACATGTACAAACATTTCCTTAGTTATGGCCTTTGGCACCAGAGAGAAATACGTATGTCTGCTGGCTTTGGTAGATCCATTTATTGTGTGTGTGTCTGCGGCTCTAAACATTAATATGCATGTGAGTATTTTCTTTGCCAACGCATGTGTTTGTGTGTGTACCTTATATATCTTGCTATATAATGCCTGACTGCTACTTAAATCTATTATTTTGCTTATTTTAGAAATTTATTTCTGTAGGTCTCCCGCATATCCTAATATTAGGAAATTGGTATTTCTCCACTGGTGTTGTAGTTGTTGTTGTTGGTGGCAGACCGTTTATTTAATTGCCTCATTCTCCTGTTTGTCTCTTGGTAAATTCCCTTTTGAACACACTTATGCGACTACACACACGCATATACACTTACTCACGCAGGTGTGGTTAGTAATGCGTTTTGTGGGGCAAGCAAAGCACGGGGGGTGCCGGCAATCCAAAGGACGTCTGCAAAGCTTTGGGGTATTTTTGTGTGTTAGTGTGGTTGGCATTTGTGGCCTTTTTGTGATGTTATGTTTTATTACCAACAATTTTTGCTGTTGTTGTTTTGTTGCCAGCAGTGAGTGTTGTTTTTAATTTATACACTACCGTGTACAATTTGTCGTGTGGATGTGTGTGTTCGTATGTGAGTGTGGGTGTATGTATGTGTTTGCAATTTCATTTTCATTGTTTCGATGTTTAAAAAAAAAAAAAAACAAAACAAAAAGAAAAGAAAACTTTTTCATCATCAGCTTTGTTTAAATTATTTTCTTGCGTTATCTTTGTACCTTCAGACACAGCTGATAATAGTCTTTTATTTTTGTCTTTGTCTTGTGGAGGATAATTCACTATCTTCCTTAAGACCTGAGTAGGGGTCTTGGTATGTAGCATTGCACATACAAAGGTATGTGTATACAGATGAGAATAAATGATATATTTGTCTACAGTCATGTGGAGCTGCTGAAGTTGTACCATAAAACAGACTTTATACTTTAAATAATTAGTATTGTCTATGGTGCAGTATACTATAATGTGAAGCTTTTGTAAGTTGCGACCATAGGTATTATTCACTGTCTGTCACTGGAGTGGGAAGTAACAAGAGCGGCTAAGAAAATATACATTAGATGGAAAGCTTTGCTTAAGTTCTTTTGGTTTCTGGGATAAACTTAAATCTTTCTACACATTATTTTATCATAAAAAAAATTACTCCAGTTCCTTTTAATCGACTGCAGTATCACTAATAAATTCCGTTATGGTTATTAAATTTCGTTCAAATATTTGCCAATGTTTTGTCTTGATAAATCTTTACTCTTATCTACTTTAGCACTTCAATGTCAGCCATTATAAGTATTTTGCGAAAATTTCACAGCCTCCACTACAGTAACAACAACAACACCCAAGTTATTTACACAAATTCTTATGCTAATAGGTTAATAACACTCATCCGCCACCAATTATTATTAATATTATCCCATAACAATCATACGCCTCTATAACACCGCAATTTAATAACACTAATACATCCCCATGGACAAGTTGCCAAGTGTATTTTTTTGCGCAAAATTACGCAAATGAATGTGACAATTTAATTTGATGAAACTTTAAATTCAATCTATTTATTCCATCACGCTGTCTTCTCATTGATATGCAAATCACGCTTTATTTAAATTGTATCATTAAAATATCGTGATGAAGTCACTGATGAGAAACAGCCGCAGATGCGGCGGCAAAGGCAACACAAAACTCTGATGATGTCTCTGACAAAACAGAGAGTTTGATACATAGACAGCATTTATACTTTAAGTCTATTCCTTCGTGACACATAGTACTACAGCGGCATTGTTGTTATTAAGTCCTTGTTAAATTATTCATAAATTAGTAAAGTTCTCATCCTCTCAGTGTCACTTGTCGTACAGAGAGAGAGAGAGAGTCAAAGACTGATTGTTTGCTCTTCACTTTGCATCCTCCTTTAACGCTTTAATTTGATGTGTTTCATTTTAATAGAGTTTTATTATGTCGTGTCTTTGTTGGGTTTTTTCCCTGTATTTTGTCTATATTTGTCTTTAACTATAATGTACATACATTTTAGCGTAATTGTAACAAATTACACTATGCAACAAATGACGACTTTTTGTAAAATACAAAAACGTGACAGTATAGGTTCGATTCTACTATCGAAGGGTAATAAAACCCTGTACTCAGTTTGGCCAGATTGGTGACCAATTTTTTTTTATGGACCCCTAAAGATTCTCAGAACCAGTAAGCCCCATGAAAAAAGGTGACATCAGTTTTTGTCCAACAGCTAGCTCACACTTCGTGATAGCGCTAAACTGTATTTGGCAATAATGTAGCTGGGAGTTTTGCGCACTAACTTTATTAACAAATTATGTCAAAAAAGTTGGTTATTCCTGCTCTTTTTCAAAAAAAATTGAAGAAGAATTTATTATTTTTTAACTTTTTTGAGCATTACTTTGAGGGAGTCCAAATTTTTCTTTAACAATGTTCACCAAAATTGTAGCCCTGGTAGAGATGAATAAATTTCGCGTAGGTATCAATCCGATCTGAACGTATCTAGGCAACCTAAATAGCTCGTAAAGTCCACAATGATACCGTTTTTTCGAATCTTTACGCACTTATAAGCCAGTAACGTGGTTGAATTTCAACCGATTTTAAATTTCTCAGTGGATTTAGAAAGCAGAGACTGCGGCGTTTCCAACCATATATATAGTTAGATTGGTAACTCATCAAATCTGTTTGTTTTTTGCCTCGAAATTTCAAACTTTTGTAATTTTTTCGATATTTTTTAAGTTTGATGAAGTTTGTAGCCCCTATTTTATAAGGACACCCTAATGTTTACTATTTTATTCAAAAAGTGCACGCTTTCACGAGTTAAACGCATGCTTGTTTGTAAAAATCGGTTAACAAATAGTTAAGTTATTCACGTTTTCTGAGGGACGCAATTTTCATATCCTATGCTAAAGTTAAAGTAATTAACAACACCAAAACAATGCTTCTTCTTCAACTCTTTGATTTTAGTTTAGGATATGAAAATTGCGTCCCTCAGAAAACATGAATAACTTAACTATTTGTTAACCGATTTTTACAAACAAGCATGCGTTTAACTCGTGAAAGCGTGCACTTTTTGAATAAAATAGTAAACATTAGGGTGTCCTTATAAAATAGGGGCTACAAACTTCATCAAACTTAAAAAATATCGAAAAAATTACAAAAGTTTGAAATTTCGAGGCAAAAAACAAACAGATTTGATGAGTTACCAATCTAACTATATATATGGTTGGAAACGCCGCAGTCTCTGCTTTCTAAATCCACTGAGAAATTTAAAATCGGTTGAAATTCAACCACGTTACTGGCTTATAAGTGCGTAAAGATTCGAAAAAACGGTATCATTGTGGACTTTACGAGCTATTTAGGTTGCCTAGATACGTTCAGATCGGATTGATATCTTCACAAAAGTTGTTCATCTCTACCAGGGCTACAATTTTGGCGAACATTGTTAGAGAAAAATTTGGACTCCCTCAAAGTAATGCTCAAAAAAGTTAAAAAATAATAAATTCTTCTTCAATTTTTTTTGAAAAAGAGCAGGAATAACCGACTTTTTGACATAATTTGTTAATAAAGTTAGTGCGCAAAACTCCCAGCTACATTATTGCCGAATACAGTTTAGCGCTATCACGAAGTGTGAGTTAGCTGTTGGACAAAAACTGATGACACCTTTTTTCATGGGGCTCACTGATTTTGAGAATCTTTAGGGGTCCATAAAAAAAAAATTGGTCACCAATCTGGCCAAACTGAGTATAGGGTTTTAGTACCCTTCGATAGTAGAATCGAACCTATACTGTCACGATCTTGTATTTTTTTCACTGTTGCACTGTGTTATCAGACAATGCTTTGTTACTGTTAACATGTATACTTGCTTGGCTTGGAAATGTTTACAAAAAAAATATAGCAGCACAAAAAGTGAAAGAGGGAAAAGTGATATTAAGTCTGTGACACTATAGGGTATGGGATGCCTGCCCAGCAATAAGTGTAGCATTAGTCTGATGACAACCTAAATTCCGGGTCTTACAAAAGAAAGTAGCAACGAGCTAAAACAAATGATGACAGTATATGGAAAGCTGGGTAAATCTCAGCGACGTGACATAAGTTTGTCATGGTTTGAATGGTTTCTTAAGGAAAAATTTAATGGAATAGTTGACATCCTTAAAAAATTGCAATATACCCCTAGTTCATAATACTTATAATACATTAGGGTATAATGTTGCTGAGATATGTCACTGCAGTATAGTTTAGCAGTCTTATAAATATGTAGATTGATGAAGAACTATAAAATGAGTTCAATTTTAATTTTATTGTGAACACATTCCAATTAATGTTTGTTTCTATGCTTTATTTATTAAATTCGTGCCCGTTCAACTAAATTTTACCAATTAACACATATTCCAATGATAGCAAGTATTGAAGATTAATCTTTCCACTTTAGGCCTAAATTATGGCTCTCAAATTAAATGCCAACTTATAATTAACAAATCCGATTGCATCACATTGGTATGTAGATATTAGGTTAATTTGGCTGCCGCGTTTAGCATAGTGTAGGTTCGGTTTACATATTAATACAGTAACTTTTTGGAATTGACTATTTTGTTGTTATTTATACATTTTTAATTTTAGATTTTTTATCATTAATACAATCTTAAGAATACATTTTATAATTACATTTTAAAATTATTGCAGTTTTTCTGTTGCCATTGCCATTTTACTGAAATATAGAATGGGTATAAAAAATGTTCAAAATTTGAAAAATTATCCCACAACTACAATACAACATGTAAATAAATATATTAATAGCATCTTTTTATTGCAGCCGCAATACAAAATCTTGGTAATGGCATCCAGTACCAACCGAGTATATTAATTATCTCTATATTCCAATGAGAACATTGAACACACGTTCTGAAATTTTTGTTTTTCTATACGACAAACAAGCCATTCTCACTGTGCACAGTGAGAGATTTTGTCAATCTAGCATCTCAAAATTAATTTTTGTATGAAGTTTTAGAGATATCAACTTGAAATTTGGCACGATTGTTAAGGAGATTATAAGCTTCAATATGGTAAAAGATAACTAGTTCCAACTAGTGTCAAAGGGGACTAGTTCCGAACTATCCTCAAAAACACTAGTTGGGGACAATTTTTTTTTACTCATTTATATTCAATATTTCTTCTTTTTTTCTCTTCTAACTAAAACTTGTCAATATAATGATATAAGTACCCACATACAACCATTTCTATAAAATGCTTCAAGTTTCGAACTTTAGTTTTCGATGATTCTTTGCAAATGAGAAAAATAAAAAGTTAATGTTGTTTCAATGTTAAATTTATTGATATCTAAAACATTATAAAGAGGAAAAACTAAAAAGTTCAACGAAAGTTCTTAAAAGAATGGAAAATATTCAAAATAAGATATTATTAACCAAAATAAAGAAATTATATACAAATTATACAAAAGTAAAAAGCGAAAAGTAGAAATAAAAAAATAAGGAATTTATACAAAAATAAAAAATCCAGAGAGCTGCAAGCAAAGTTTTTTATGCTAAATCATCAAATTCATCATTTAGTTGGGTGTCAGACAAAAGTGCAATGACCTCAGAAGGTAAAGTAGAACGCTTGGTTTTTGGGGGCAAACGTAAACTTGCAATCAAAGGGTCTGACGTGATAAGCAACCTATGCAATAAATCTATGTTGGTGTCAACTCGGGACGTTTTTCTTGTGAACAGTTCGCGATACTGTCTTGACTCTTTATTGCGTGCTTCTTGCGCTTCTTCAGAAAAGTTTCCTATGGGAAGAATGCATGAAGATATTAACTCTTTGCATTTCCGTTTTTGTGTACTCGAAGCACTTTCAGCAAACTCTTTTTCTCGCTTTCCGCGTTGCGGTATTTGTTTTGAAGTGGATGGTGCGTGATCAAGAGCAAAATCAACAGCAGAAATTTGTGAACTTAGCCAAATAGCATTGTCATGCAAAAATCTTGCTTTATCACGGTGAGATTTGCTCCATCGCGATTGAAATTGGTAGCAAAGCTTTTTTATACGATCTTTAATTTTGGTATCGTCAACATCTGGTCCAAAAATTGATATAACGTGCTTTTCGACCGCTTCTGGTTTTTCTATTTTCACCTTGCTCAACCAAATCCAAAATAGCTCCTCTCGCGATATTTCACTCATACTAAAAAAAGGCAAAAAATGGGCAGGATTTTATCTTTTAAAATTGTTTTGGGCACATTAACAAAGATTCTGCTGGCATTCCCATCACGGAACTCCGTAGGACTTGGCAGTTATAGTCTATCAAAGATTTGAAAGCTTTAAAATTTTCTTACCTTTTAGGTGGTTATAAAACTATTTTTTCAAAATACTTGAGTGCAAAAATAAATATTGAATAAAACAAAAATTTTAAATTTAAGTAATAACCTTCAATACAAAAAATATTTTAAGCCAAAAAAAAACACTCACAACTTCGACCTGATCACTCAAACTGATGTGATCAATGCAAGCTTGAAAATCAATTGTTGCATGCTATGAAATTGCTCGTGTTTGATAGCTGTTATCACGCCAATAACATTTTTTTATTCTCTTTTGTGTTTGTTTTCGTAACAATTGGGGTCTCTTCTCACGTAAAAAAAAATATGGGCGAGTTACGAAAACATTTTTTTTTTAATTTCGAGATGCCAGATTGATTAAATCTCACAGTGTGCTGTGGTGAGGTGGGCGTTCTTGTAGTAAATCAATACAAGATCATACTGGTTATTTTCATCTGAAGGTATAGGATCCTTCCAGTGGAAGACATTTCTTAGTGTCCTTTGTCGGATTGTGCAAAATATCACGACGTAATATTGGACAAGAAGCTAAATTTCAAACTCTATATACGTGCAAGAAGATGATAAGAGGCACTGTGGCTTAAAGCCTCGCATTGTTTATTCTTTGTATACTGCAGTAGTAAGGACCACAGAAGCTGGTACCTACTGCAAAGACCTGCATATAAGCCTGTCTTTCAGGGTACATAATGAATGCAGCGTTTTTCAGGCTAAGGTACTGACTATTCAAAAAACTGCGGAGGCTATGTTGGGATGTGGAATTGACACCAGCAGATGAATAACCATATGTGAGGATAGCCAGACTGAAATAAAAGCAGTTAATTCTACAATGCGTAAATCAAATATAATAAGGAACTGTAAGAATAAAGTGGATGATTTAAAGTCTCTGGGTTCCAGGACATTACGGAATTCCTGGTAACAAAACAGCAGATCCACTGGCCTGAGGTGGCTGTTCTATGTCTGATCTTAACACTTTGAAAGATGTTTACCCACCCATTTGGATGCTTTTTGCCTTAGTGTAGGATTGATTGTGGAAAAGAGCCAGCAGAGGTTTGATCTCCAGAACCGACTGAATAGCTGCTAGATCGCTGTGCATGCATCTTTAAATATACACAGACTACATTACTGTTCGACAAGATGTACCATTTCTTATACCAGAAATGTAGAACTTCTGGTACAAGTCTATATTTTGAATTCTATACTGACGTTTGAGAATTAAATAATCAAGACGGTATCGGTATCTACCCCAAAGACCATTTTAAGCGATGAATCGCCATTTTTATAGGTCAAATGGCAGTAATTCACTGATATCATCACGCCACATATTGTGCCCTCACAGCTATCTCCTAGCATCTGAACTTCCCATTTCGTCTGTCCCTCATCCTTCTGTAGTATATCGCTGTATACAGCCGCAACAACAACATCCTTTACCACTATCTGCTTGGAGCATAGCTCCCTATCAGGCAGACCTCATTCGCTACCTTCTGCTTGGGGCTGTAGCTCCCCATCCAGTTAGCATCATCAAAACATTAGGTTTCACTCTGGGATAATAATACAAATATAAACTTCGTGTGTTACTGTCCACTCAAATGGACAGAAATATACACAATAGAGTGGACAATTTTTTCAAAATCTTAATCTGTGATGAATTCTAAGATCAAAATCGAGCCCAGGGTTTTTAACGAGAAGATTTAAAGTTTTCAAACTTTAATATGAAATGACTCAAAAATAGAAGAGGTGATTAGCTGGCAAATGGCTGTTCGTTGTGGTTAAAGGTGGCGGGGAAGGAGAAAAATCTACAACAAGCTCCACAACTGTTCCGGAGTCGCCTTTAGAGGGGGAAAATGATTGACCGACCCCATATACCCCACATACATATCTCCCATCTTCACCCCATAAGGGGGCTCACATACAAAAAAAAACAGATATTTATAAAACTTGCTCCCACCACTCTTTCTGCCCCAAAGGTGCCTATAGAGGAGTCAAATGTATGACCGACCACCAATATTTGCAACCTTAACAGTTTCTCAGCACATATCTACCCTCTACCTTCAACCGTTAAGGTGGTCGCAAAAAATTTTGCTTACTTTGACATAAAAACTTGAAGTAAGCTAAGTTTACCAACAAAAACCTTGTAAAGAAGCATGAGCTTTAAGGTAAATTTCCTCCATTCTCATGTTTCAATATTAACGGTCAAATTCAAACTATAATTGGTGCTGGACATTTTCGGCTGATATCTACTTCGCATGTACATGTTTGACATAATTGTAGATATATATACAGCTGATGATGTACCATTGTGCATCAGTGCGTCACAAAGGGGTCTGACGATGAACTCGTCATGGAGTTCGAAACGCGTCATCCTAGTGCGTGACACACTGAATTTGACCAAAAAATATCACACAATAAAAACACTTTTCTGATCGTTAGCCGATTTTGATGTTTCATTTGATATATATATACAATACGATCGACTAAAGCTAACAAACAATACAGTTTAAAATTTTTTTTATATTTTTATAGTTTTTTATGTAATCAGCTCCTACTGCTCCCATGGTGCCTCCTGGAGGAGTAAAATGTATGATAAATCCCCACTTTTACCATTCCTACATTTTTCCGAACATACCAACCCCCGATCTTTACACCCTTTATAAAAATTTTCTAAATAATTTAATGTAGCTATGTTCAGGAACAATGTTAGGAGAGAAAAGCCTGACTAGTCTAGTATGGTGTCGAGGAGCACCCAGCTTCATAAATCGAACATCAAACGTTCAATTTACCGGTGTACATTTTGGTTTAACCACAGTCACTATATCAGAAGTGGTTCCTTATCCATTCGGACAGGAAGTCTATGTGAAAAATATACTGGGTACCCTGGCCGCCCGTATTACCACCTTTAGATGTGGCAAAGTAATATACCCTTGCAATTGCGTTTTAACGCTGCAGAGTCGAAAAATGGCCCTACGGTGCTTGTCTTGGGTATGCGGGGGCGATATTCCCCGAAGGTCATCCGGAGAGGATGTCGCCGCTGGAAGTCCTACGAACAGTCAATCTGGCATCATAATTCTAGATTCTGTCTTCTCGAACTCAACATCAGCGCTGGATTCCCGGAGATCTCTCAACGAGATGGCTGAGCATTTCATCATTCACCTTATGTGAGTGCCGGAATTCAGGGACATAACAGAGAGCTGCAGAGCAGACGAACTAACAAGTGTCGGCAATACATTACACATTCCAGCGAAGCTGCAGTCCGCTGGAATGTCTCTAGCCAGTTTCCAGCTTGACCTGCGCGATAGAACATATTTAGCAACGTTTCTCGAAGGTTGCACTCAATTCAAACCGATGTTGCCTCCATTAGTTTTAAATTATGTTTATAAGTTTACGTTAAAACGGACACTATAGGCTCTTGGGATAAAGACGGGGAGTTGTCAATAGAATACCTTACTGCATTTGCCCTGCCCTGGTGAACAAATGGGGATCAATAGTGGTCTCTTATTTATTTATAGACGTAGGTGATCTAGCCAATATTTATATAGCTAGTTTTTCTGGTATTACAATGGACTTTATTGTCTATTAAGACAGATTTTACGACGGCAACACTGACCTATTTGGATGTTTGTATGTTGGGTATCAAAAGGGGTGTGGCAAATGTTTAGATTTCCTTTAAAGCTTTGAAAGATTTACTTACTATTTATCCAAATATAGATCCTTTTGTATACGAGGTACCAAAAGGAGTAAAGGTATTCTGTCCGGTTTCTAATCATAAAGACAATTGGATATTTTTCATAAGGTATAGTTTAAGTTTAATAGAACCAAACAGACGAACTCGCCTCAATTGTCTGACAAATCTTACA
Organism: Muscina levida; assembly: GCA_964034835.1. Lineage (NCBI taxonomy): Eukaryota > Metazoa > Arthropoda > Insecta > Diptera > Muscidae > Muscina > Muscina levida. The sequence goes on along the minus strand of OZ035884.1, from coordinate 32,725,144 downwards.
AAAAATATTTGAATGCTGACTTTTATATGATTTCAAGTAACGATTATACTAATTTGTGTAACACTACCCAAATATTTGATATTCAATGATGTTTCTACATATATAATGGCTCATAATGTTTCTATTTATTCAGAAATTGTCCAACAAAATTTTTGTGGTAATTTTTTTTATTAAATTTTAACTTAAATTTTAATTCCTCCCTTCCTGGGTGCATTACTTCTCTATATACACATGTGCATCCAGCAGTATAAGTCTTATATTCTAAAGAATTTGTTATCCTCTCGGTTATACACTGTAATGTATTTTACATACATGGCCAATAGTTAACAGATTTACGTCAAAACTAGAACAAAATTTAAAAGTAGCAACTAAAACAATGGCCACGTTGAGATGGACAGAAAATATGTAAAAGTTTTGTAAATATACCCAGTAAAATAGCATGTGTAGTATACTGCATACTAAAATTCTTAGTACTACTGCAAGAACTATATGCAGCATAAGCTTCAAGCTTTTCAAGAGTACAAGAAACAAGTAAAACATAAAGTAACATGAAAAGTAGAGTACGTAATATGCTTTATATATAGGACAAAGGGAACATCCATGCAGCATTGTATTGCATTATTCTTGCATCCAGCATAGCTACATATGTAACAAAAAGTACATATTCCATTGTATATAATACAATACAAAATTTTCTAACTCTTCATCGTTTAAAATGTCTGTTTTCCGTTGTGTTCTGTTTTTTTCATCTTTAGTTAGTTACAAATATTTGCTTATACAAGTAACTCTCCCTACTTATTGTGCCATCTGGCACAGTAAATATCCAGGTGTGAGTGTGTTGCCTCATGTGTGCCCGTGTGCGTCTATGCCAGCGCATATATGCGAGTCTGTCTGGTTTTCGCACAACGCCAAAATCATATATACCATCTCCACTTGGGCACACACATGTATATAAAAATAAACATATATGTGTATGTGTGTGTGTATGACTGGTTGTTTATTTGTATTGCCAGTGACAGGTAAATACTCAGACCTTTAGATAAATAAGCGATCTTGTGTATGAGAATACATACAAAAATATATTTACACCATAGGTTGTGTATATATTTGTCTGTTTGTTATCTCTGGCCAGGAGTTTGTTTTATTTCTGGTTAAAATAAACAATATCTTATTCTCGGAAATTTGTGGAGGAAAATAAATGGCGTGTGTGCGAAGTATAAAGAAATGAAGGATTAAAGAAAAATTATCTAATTTGTCGAAATACGAAATTTAAAATTAAACTTCTAGTAACATTAAGATGATTCAAGAAAAAGCATTGAGGAGTTATAGGACTACAAGCTTTTTAACAACGCAGCAATTTGTGAAGTTTGGCATAGTTTAATAAAAATAATACTGGTGAGTCGGTTATAGAAGTCATTACTGGACTTGAAGTTAATGTATAACATATTGTTTAAAGAACACACTGCTTATTGACTTTTTGGCCTCTGGACTGTGGAAAAGGTGACATTTTTTGTTTAAGTAATGCTAGTCATTTCTAAAATAAAACTACGCCGAAAGCATCATAGCATTATGCAGTATTCAAATATTTTTTGCAATATTTTAAGGAGAATAGAACCGTCTGTCTGGCTCTTTTAAACTACACCTTATGAAAAATTGCCAATATGTCTTTATGGAATAAAACTGGACAGAATAGCTTACGTCCATTGGGTATCTCGTATACGATCTATATATATGTTCTATTTTTGGAGAAATAGTAAATCTTTCACACCTTTTAACGGGAAATCTAAACATTTGCCACACCCCTCCTGATATATGTCATACAAACAACCGAATTCATCAATTTTTTTAGGTTGGGTTAGCTTAGTGTTGTAGTCGGAAAATCAGACTCTCTTAGACTATAAAGTCCCTAGTAATACTACGAAAACTACCGATGATCCATAGCTTCTCCCGTTGAACCATTCAAGAGCGTCTTAAAAACCTCCTAAATTTTCCCATATAAATATCACCTAAGTCCATAAATAAATAAGAGCCTAGTATTGACCCCGCCTGTTCACAACACCAGGACAAGTGCAGATAAGGTAATTTATGGAGTCCTCCTCGTCTTCAGTACAACAGCTTCTGCTGTGCCTATAATGTCCGTCATAACAGAAACATGTAATGAAAAGTCGGGTCTGGATCACGACAGCTTTGTGTGAGAACGCTTCAACTCTAAACGAATCCAAGTTTCTATACATTGAACACAATCTCTGATATAGGACTAAATATCATCTGCTGCTAAATACTCTATTCCGCACGTGAAGCTTGCTAGTGACTGGAGGCATGCCAATCCTTCCGGTATCTGTAACGTTGTCCCGGTTTTTATAAGCTTGTCTGAGAGATCTGCGGCAATCCAGGGTTTATGTTGACTTCACAAAAAAAGAATCCAGAGATTAGATGGCAGCTTGACTGTCAGAAGAAATGTAAATTCTCACTGTGGAGGGCCTCTTGGGAGTATCGTCCCCACATACCCAATACAACCTCCGGTGAACCATTTTATGACTCTGCAACGTAAAAAACCGGTTCCTTTGCCAGGTGTAGATTCCAACATACACCTCCTGGTCGAATAGGTAAGGAACATCTTCGGATGTAGTGGCTGTGGGTAAACCAAAATCTACGCTGGTAACTTGAAGGTTTGATGTTCGATTTATGGAGTTGGGTGCCCCTGGACTAAAACAAGGGTGTAATTACGGTTGCAAGAATGTAGTTACGTTATCACGGGGATGAGAGTTCATGATTGTACATTAAACAGGGTCAATTTGAACGAATTAAAAAAAATGCAACAAGCGGTTACCACAGTCGTAGTCTACGAAAATTTACCAAGAAACTATGGGTCTATAATCAAAAATCCCAAACATTCCCCATTTAAAAGCATCTTCATTTTATAAAACTTCTCCTTATTTCCTCCAATATTTTTGCATCTACAAAAGTTTCTCAGAACATATCCACCCGTTATCTTCAACCCTTAAGTGGTCCCAATACATTGTTTTAAGAAATAAAGTTCTGGCGCCCATACAAAAGTTTTACAGAACATATCCACCCGTTATCTTTAACCCTTAAGTGGTCCCAACACATTTTTTTTAGAAAAAAGGTTCTGGCGCCCCTTTTTGCCTCCTACAAGGGAGGCAGACATTTTCCCCCCTAACATTTGGTCCCCATATAATTTTTTTTATTTTTCAGAATTTTTTTTATAATGTCACCAGGTGCCGCCCCCAGACATTTTCCTCTCATAAAATTTTTCCGAAACATACCTACCCCCCATCTTCACTCCTTAGAAGAACTTCCATACAAAATCAATTTTGATATAAATTTTGCTTCCTCCGCTCTAACCGCCCCAAAGATGCATATAGAAGAGTCAACTGTGTGACAGCCCCCAATTTTTATACATAGGAAGGTATATATCATTTGATACGACCTAAAAGTGTAACACATAGAAGAAGTCACTTTAGAGCCTAGGTTTCTATGCACCAAATTCGATTCATGGCTTCTTAAGTCGTTTCAGCCATATCCGTATGTCTGTCTGCCTGTCCGGCTGGTGCGCACGATAACTTTCAAAAGACGCAACCAAATGTTTCAAAATTTTGTAAGAGTTAATTCCTTCCCAAAACTACTTTCGGTATTGCAAAAGGTCTACATGGCCCCGCCACTTCTGGTACATCATATTCAAATATTTCGTTCAGCCCACTTTAGAAATCGAGTAATAATCTCATTACACCCAACGGGATCATACCCAAGTTCTGTATTTAGTAAAGCTATAACAGGATAAAATTTTGGGAAAAAATAGGAAGTCTAGACACGCCCTTCCATCTTCGCTTTAGAGATGGAGTAATAATATCAATAAATCCAACGCGATCGTACTCAAATTTTTTATTTAGTACAGCTATAGCAGGATACCGTTTTTGAGAAAAAAACTAAAAGTTTAGCCACGCCTTATTTGGTACCTCCCATACTCATCTGCTACCGCCCACTTTAGAAACCTAATTATATTATTAATAGACCTATATTATTAATAGACAGGTTAATAGACAGCCCGTCTGGTACCTCCCATAGAAAATGTTATGTTTTGCTGATGGTGAGGGTTAATGTAAGTCGGGATGCCAGAATGAAACTTTCTTACTGTTTTGTTTAGAAAATTCGATCCACCCGCTCTAACTGACTGGGAGTAGTCACTAGAGGGGTAAAATGTATGACCGACTCCCAGTCAATTTTCCCTCCTTACATTTTTGCCAAACATACCCCATAAAAAAAAAAATTTTTTTATAAAATTTGCTCCTAACTTCCCTAAAGGGCCCATTGAGAAGTCAAAAGTATGACCGACCTTCAGAAATTTTTCTTCGCCTCTTCACCTCTTAAGGGGGCTCCATACAAAAATCAATTTTTATAAAATGTTCCTCCCACCGCTCTAACCGCCCCAAAGGCCCCTCCTAGAGGAGTCAAATGTATGACCGCATAACACTATTTCAAAACATATCTTTCATCTATCTTCAGCACTTAATCTGATCCCCATAACTTTTTTTTAATAATTTTTCTTAATCAGCAGCTGCCGCCCCATTTTTAAAATGTACTAGATTGGTAAAATGTACGACCGACCTCCAGAAATTTTTTTTCCTAAAATTTTTCCTAAACATTCCTACTACCCATCTTCACCCACTTAGGGGGTCCCATACAAAATTTTTTCTTTTATAAATTTTGCTCCTACCGCTCAAACCGCCCCTAAGGTACCGTTAGAGGAGTCAAATGTATGACCACCCCTAATTTTGTTTGCAACCCCAATATTTTTTTTAAAACAGTTGGTCATCTTGCTTTTACTAGTATATTGTCCACATAGACAAGTATCAACAAGAAATTATTAATACATCAAATGCGACTGAAATTTTCAATCTATATATATAAAAGGCTTAGGTGACTGACTGATCATTGCCCGGGACAAACGGCTAAAGCTAGAACCTTGAAATTTGGAATGTGGATTCCTTTTATGACGTAGGCGCGCACTAAGAATGGATTTTTGGAAATTCTGACTGCAAGGGGGTAAAGTAGGCGTGGCACCGCCCCATATAACTCCAATTTTGAAATGGCTGTATCTTTTAAACCGTTATTGGTACGAAGTCGAGATTTGAAACGTATAGCAGTAGTATCAGTCGTATAATACTTTGTTAGTGGAAAGTTGGCGTTGCCACGCCCCTTGTTAGAAAATCGTTTTATGGACCAAATAAATGGACCGATTGCAATTGTATTCTCTTTGTTAGATACTGTTCATAGGGATATGATATTTGCAACATATGTATATGGAACATGAGGGACTGGGTCTCGCTAGGAAATGGGCTGCGCCACGCCTCTTATGAAAAATTGTTATGCCAGTCATATTAACAGAACGATTGTAGTAACATTTTCATTAACTTTGCATTTAAAATTGGTTGACTAACTAATTAGGTGAAATGGCTGTAGAGGACGATGAAATTTGGGGTGGTTGTTACCCTTATTGAGTAAACGTCAGCAAAGAATAGATGTTTGGAAATTCTCACTTCTTTACCAATTCTTTTTCAATAAATGATACAACTTATACCATCACCCAGACCAATCGACTGATGCTATAATCGCTAAAATTGATATGGGCATACTCACTATCAAATTGGATTGAATGTTTTTTTTTTTTTGAATGCGATATTTTTGGGGTAAAACATCGAAAAAGGGATCAATATGTTACTGTCGCCCAGACCAAACAGCTAATAATATAATCATGATAATTTATATAGGCTTGCTTCCTATAGAATTAATACAAAGCCAGGAGGAGTAAAAAAGGTCGAACTGGGATAAAAGTTACTAAAGGTATAGGCAAAAATTTAAGTGAATATTTAAGTTGTGCGATGTGAAGTAATTTTTCGAAATTCGTTCTTTATAATATAACTGGTACTTTCGCCCATGTATATAGACGTGCTCTCTATAGAATTAGAGAGCCGTCAGATGGGGTTTTCAGATGGGATTTTTAAAAATTCGAACATTTAGGGTCATAAAGGCAGAAAAGGGATAAAACTCAGACCGAAAGGCTTAAGTTATAATCGTATATGGGCATGCTTCCTATAGAATTCGAGGGGGTACCAGTCCATTTTAACTGTGCGATACGAATATATCTTTTGAAATTCGTACTTTAAGGGATAAAAAGCAACTTAATCGGTACAATAATTTAGACCAATGGGACAAAGCTGCAATCACATAAATGGAGTGTTCCTTTGTCATATGAAGCGTTTGCATTTTACCTATATTACTTAAATTCGTACGAATAGTCATTGCAAGTACGGGTGAAAGCAACGCGAGCCGGTAAAGCTAGTATTCAATCAATATTTTAATTATTGGCAAATTTATAGCTTATAATTAATGCCTTTCGGTTTCCTCTAGAGTAGACTCAACCTAAGAACTCATGAGTGTAAACATAGCCATCTAAAACTTAAAAATACTTAATTTCCCTTTGCACCCCATGAATGAGGTATGGGAGCTTCTTGCGTTGTTGTGAATTAACACGCTTTCTATTTTTAGATTCACAACTAATGGCCACCAACCATCAAATCAATTTAATGCTTAACCGACTTGAAACAATTGCAGGTAAGGTAGTGATTTGACATACATGTGGCCCTGTAGTTAACCCCTATCTTTTGATTTTTCTTTAAATTTGTATAAAAAATAAACTAAGATTTGCAAGGTTTCAATAAAATATTCATTGGGCCTTGAACTGTATTAAATAATCCTATTATTTGTAGAGATTTAAATTTATTTATTTGTATATTAATGGCAGCCACCCTTACCCCCATTCACACTTCAGACATTTTCCCCCCCCTATATTAGTATAGTATCGACACTATTAAATGCCACGTTACTTGTACTTATTAATTAATTTGAACTACAAAGAGGTGGCATCTTTGTTTTAAATATTTAAAAACATTAATTAATTCTCAACTTTTAATTACTCGACACCTTTTTGTGTCGACATAAAACAAAAGAATATCTACGGCAACTGTCACTCCTCTTTCGGGCTCGAAATCATATTTTGTCTTGAAGTGTTATTCACACCAGTCATTATTAGTATTTGTTGATGTTTATAAATCCCATCAAATATTATAATTGAAGAGTAAAAATAAACACTATAAGTAGATATTAATTTACCTCATTAGTAGGGAGGGTAAGATATAAACATAGCAGCTATGCGAATGCACTCTAATATTCATATGAACCGCCTCATGTGAATATGTTTTTGAGAATGATTTTTGTGGTGTTCCAACAAGAATTATAGTCAGCATGAGAGCATAATTTGTAATTATAGATATGAATTGCGCATTTTAGTAAACATTTGTGGTTATCATGAAATAATGAGGAATTTAATTAGTCCCTATGATATGAATTTAGATATGAAATTGTTACGATAAATAAAGTGATTTTATTTATATATCATGTGGAGAAGCTTTAATAAATCTTTGCTAGAAATTTAAGAGTGGTGGGTAAAGTTATCAATTGCCTGTAGATATGGTGAGTTGGAAGATTTTAAACAACCCTATAACTGTAAACTCTGTAAAACTTTAAACAATTACACATTTCTCTGTGTAGTTTAAAAGGATATTTTATCTCCTTTGTATTTCCCAATCACCGTTTAACAACTACCACGTGCAACGTGTCGCTGTCATGTTACACACTGCCTTATGTTTAATCCCTTGACTTTTCGCTGTAGTTTGTTGACTCAACACATTTTGTGCGTTTCAAACATTAATTAATCTCAACTGTCGTGTAAATCACATTAAAAGTGTTTAAAAAATGTGCAACAAACAGGCTGACGCAAAAAATCACTTTCGGAACACGCACTTTTGTGCCAAACTAAACTCTGCCTCAGCTACAACTAATGTGCCACAGTGGATGCGTGTAGAAGTCTCCGTAGACTTGTCTGGCAACAGACACAAATCAAGCGAGTGTCAAGCCCCTTTGCTTTTCCTTAACAAATAAACATGTTTCCGTTATTAATTAAATTACAACAAAGCCAACCGTAGGGACAAAAACGTCAGCAAATTAGAACAAGGACTACGAACTACACAACTAATGTGAAAAGTTCAAAAACTCATAAATCAAAGTGTATGTGTGTGTGTGTGTATGCGAGTATTGTTAAGGCCAAACCAAAACCGCTTGCGCACACAAGCACACACAGAGCGGAAGAAGGCTGCAATCAACGGCAGCATACTAATGAAAGGAAAAGCATAGTTAAGGAAACTTTAACTATCAGAGCACAGTGGGGGATAATGGAGATTGTTTAAACAGAATAGCGTTAAATTTAATGTTACAAACATTGCAAGTAGATAAGTTAAAGTTAATAATGGTAAAATAATGAAAAGAAACTGAACTGTTTTTAGTACCAATTTTCATTTCTTAGCTGACAACCACACAAACATTGGTCTTAATTTAGCAGTTGTTATTGGTCAATAATACAAAAGATTAAAGATAGCCAAAAGCCAGATATTTGCCTACGCTGATGATCTTTCCATCTTATGTATGGGTAGACACCTCAATTGACTTAGCATTCACATAACCGGCATACATTATTAAAGAATTAAACTGGGCCGTGTATAGCGAAGTATAGCTAAACCCACTTTAAACTCAGCTTATCCTAATTTTCGGGGAAATCAAGTAACAACATTTAAGCCACCGTCACTTAATGAGGTCCTCTTGCAGTTGACAAAGCAGGTCAAGTATTTAGGGATCATGTTCGACAGAAAACTGTCTTTAAAATCCTATATGGGGAAGGGGGTCAAAAAGGTATCCGTTGCTCTTTACTCATGTGAAGAGACCAAGCGCTATAGACATTCTCCAAGGGCACTACCAAAAAATGTAAACCACTAAAAAAATATTATATTTAAACCAGTGACATATTTTCAAATCTCTAATAATAACTCTTACTTTCGCCCCTCAACAATTTCGCCCACAGTGCCACAGCAAAACGAAAAAAAACAACAAAAATACCAAAAGTCTTAACTAACGCATGCAATATTTTGCCACTTTTTGCCTTTAGTTCTGTAAAAGAAATTAATGATGATACCAACACAAATACACTTGCACTGTCATAAAAAAAGTAACCCTTGTAACCCTACGATTTGTGTTTGGCTGGAGAAGTAATAACCACTGCATGCTGATTGCTGGTACTTTGGTGCTGCAATTCCTACCCACAAACATACACAAGCACACATGAAAAAGACTTTAACCATCACCACCAACATCATCCCCCTCGATCCACCAACAACACATACGACACCTTTGCCACTATCTATACTACACTTCACTACACTACACGAATAGTCTACAGTGATACTCTCACAAATGATGAGTCGAGCAGCAGCAGTGTATCAACCCAACTCATGCATATTATGGTCTCTAACTGAAGAGGTAATTTTTCTTTCTCTTCATTATATACGCAACGCATTGTTCAATTCAAGTAACAGCGGTAAAAACCTACCGGTTGTACTAGATTCTGTTACTATTGTAACCTGAAAACACGTGGGCTATGTAACACAGTCTGGTTGAGTGGGGGAGGGTGGGGAGTGAGGTCTTACAGCCACGGTTGATGTTGGTGGTTGTAAGTGTAGACGAAGATTTGCTTAAATAGGCAGATAAACTCATTTAAATGTTAATGATTTTCTCTTTTATGTTATTTTATTTTTTTTTTTGCTTTTTATTCCCTAGGCTTTTTCCGTTGTGTAAAATGACCCGGTTTTCCTAGTTCTTTGGTAGTTGTTCGTGTTGCGGTTTTTGTTTTTTGTTACAGCAATAAATAGCAAAGCAGTAATACTAAGAAACATAGCAGCAACACTGCTTACATTATAGTAACAACCCCTCATCAGCATAGTTACAGATTTATACATTTTTAGTGTTTAAAGTAAAATTTTATAGTTTGCGCTTGCTTTTGTATAGGGACCCTCACAAAGGTGAGGGATAGGGAGTAATTAAGTTCACAAGAATTGTTTAAGGATGAAAAAAATAACATGTTAACCTTATATTGTATAAAATGCTCTGCTCAAAGAGGATGCCGCACAAGTCAACAAAAACAATGGGAAAACTATGAATGAAAGTTCGACTAGCTTCCGCAACCAGATTTGGCTCTAAGCGACTATTAACGCCGGTAAGAAGTAAAACTGAGGTCTGTCTTGATGCAAAAAATCGCAAAAGAAATCGTACCAAAAATTGGTATTAAAATGTTAGAGTGGCGCTAAAATGCTGCTCTTGATGAAGAGTATATTGATAAGTAAAGCAAATTTTGAATGAAAAATTATTTGTTTTCGGATAATATAATCTTCATAATCATATCATAACCTATACCACTGGCAGGCATAACAGAACGCACGTACACTAATACGGTGTGCTTGTGTACGGTGGCACAAGAATCAACAGCGCTGTTGAATTGTACATGGTGTAAATGTTGTTGTCTCCCAGCTCTCCCATTGCTTCTCTGTGTTTACTTGTGTCGGTTTTTGTGTTGAATGCATAACAAACGTATGTGGTGCTATTTTAATAACAATCAAGTAGGGACTGACTGTTTTGAAGCAAACTAAATTTTCCAAAATTACCGATCGTAATGTGTGTGAAAAAATAAAATATAGTATAAATTATACGAACAAGGTAGCCAATTCACAATTCCCTTTCTTGAGATAATTCGGTCACCAATTGTTTGGCTCAACATTTTATATGCTAGCTTCTTTCATAAAATTGAAGGTTATGTTCGAAGCTAAGCAAGATGGGCCAAAAACTCATCCCAGTTTGGATAATGTCGATGTTTATACCCACACCCTACGTGTAGGAGGGTGTATATCGTTTGATACGACCCAAAAGTGTAACACTCAGAATGAGTCACTTTAGACCCTAGGTTTCTTTGAACCAAATACGATTCATGACTTTTTAAGTCGTTTGCGCTATGTTCGTCTGTCCGTTTGTCTGTCTGGCTGTCCGGCTGGTACGAACATTAACTTTCGAAAGACGCAACCAATTGTTTAGCAACTTTGCAAGGGATAAAATTCCCCAAAACTATTTTTGAAAAAAAAAATTGGAAGTCTAGCCACGCCTATCCTGGTACCTCTCATACAAATGTACCATTTCGTCCACTCAATACAACCAACGCGATCATGCACAAATTATGTATTAAATAAAGCTATATCTGGATAAATTTTTTGAGAAAAAAACTGGAATTCTAGCCGCCCCCTTTCTGGAACCTCCCACACAAATGTACAAATCCGCCCACTTTAGAAATTGTAATAGCAATACACCCAACGCGATCGTGCACAAATTATGTATTTAGTTAAGCTATAAAAGGATAAAGTTTGGGAGAAAATGCTGGAAGTTTAGGCACGCCCCTTCTTGTACCTTCCAAACAAATGTAACATTCCACCCAATTAAAAACTTAATTTTCATTTGCACCCCATGAATGAGGTATGGGATAGCTTCTCGAGTTATTGTTAATTAACACGCTTTCTATTTTTAGATTCACAACTAACGGCACCTACTTGTTTATCGACTTGTTTACTAGACACGCTGATTGACTCGACACTTATACTGCGAAGTTGAAGAATGAAAGAGCAATTTTTTTTTTTTTTAAGATGACTGGAGCCGGGTTTGAACCTGCGATCTCCCGCATGGTAGTCGCGTGTTCTAACCATTATTCCACGGCCGGTCCATTTAAGAGATCAAGTATTAATGTCAAAACACCCAACGCGATCGTGCCCAAATTCTGTATTTTATTAAGCTATTAGAGATAAAAACAGGGACCGGCCGTGGCATAGTGGTTAAAACACGCGACTACCATGCAGGAGATCGCAGGTTCAAACCTGGCTCCAGTCATCTTAAAAGAAAAAAATAAATAAAATTTTCTTTCATTGTCGGCTCCCCTCGAATGTTGTTTGACAGCAACTTCGCAGTATTAAGCGTCGATTCAATCGTCGTGTCTAGTAAGAGCTTCTCAAAACAGTGACGTTCGCATTCGTCGATAAATAAGTAGGTGCCGTTAGTTGTGAATCTAAAAATAGAAAGCGTGTTAATTCGCAACAACGCGAGAAGCTATCCCATACCTCATTCATGGGGTGCAAAGGGAAATTAAGTTTTTAAGTAAGAGATAAAAACTGGTGGTCTAGCCACGCCTCTTGTCGTACCTACAATACAAAGGTTTCTTCCCGCACTTTTATTATTCTTTGCGCCCCAAATTTTTAATTCTTCACCAAAAGTAATGAGACTTGGGACAAGAACTCAGTGTTATGAAGTTAGTATATCTGGAAGGATTCATGGAACTCAGCCTCGCCCATTGCCCCTCGCTCTGTAACCTATGTATTTTCGCCACAAATTTTATTTCTTCACCAAAAGTAAAGAATCATGTCACAAGTCATCAGTGTTATGAAGTCGGGATATCCGAAAAGATTCATGGAAATCTGCCACTCCCATCACCCCCCGCCCATGTGAACCATAAAGATATTTTCGCCTAAAATTTGTATTTCTTTACTTAAATTCATGAAACTCAAGTCATCAATGTTATGAAATTAAGATGTTTGAAAAGATTCATGAAAATCCGTCGGATTGTGCTGTCTCATGCCTAGGGCAGGTAACTTTATGCACTAAAAAATTAAACATATGCGCATATAAAATATATAAACACATAAAATAAGCAATTAACAAATTATTAAATTTTTTCTTTTAATTAATTGTTTTTTGGTATTTTGGCAAAAAAAAACAAACAAAATTCATTATTATATCGATGTCGAATCGGAACTGTGCAACTCTTTCACATATTTGACTGCATTAAACCACGCTCCCAAAGAGAATTCAGTTTAATAAAATTACTGACTTTCGAAATCCCCACAGAGCCAAGCTTTTGTTGTTTGGTTTTATATACTGATTAGTCTTATCTATTTACTGGTTTTACCTGTTGATTGGTTTTGTCTATTGACTTTGAGCAAAATTTTTTTTAGCGCATACCTTCTTTCCGTGGAAAATTCCCATAAAAAAATTTACTTCATATATTCCCTGAATAATAGTAAAAATATTATTTGGGACTCAGATGAATACTGTGTAACAAATTAAAAAACAACTTTTGCCCAAAGAGTTGAAGGTGTTTTACTTTTTAAAGTGTGTCGTTAATCAAAAATCCAAAAAATTATGCAACAAAATATGCAAAAATATAACTTAACAGTTTCTATTTTAGGATCCCCAGAAAAAATATGCATTTGCATAAGATTTCATGCCCTACTCATACCTCTTAAGCCAGAAGATGAAGATGATCCAAACCTTAGTGAATTATCGTAAATATTTGATACGAGAATTAATGCCAAAAGATCTCGATGCAATATTAAATCCATGGGTACAAAACTAATAACGGATCTGTCTAAATATAAGTCATTCATGTGGTATACATATAACACAAATGTTTTCTGAAAAAAATAGCGATTTCAGACGGCATTAATGAAATACAATGTGAACTGCCTAAAGAAATGCGAAACGAAATATGCAACAAAAACATGCATTTATTGTAAAATTTAAAATATAAAAAATGTAAAAATATGCAGAAGCAAGCGTTTTTCGTAATATATGCAAAATATTTTAAAGAAATTTCATGATTCGTAAAGATAACTTGGCCGTTTCTATTTAAGTATCTCCAGGAAAAATGCATTTCCATAAGATTCCTTGCTTTTCTCATATCGCTTAAGCCAGAACATGAAGTGCTTTTTAAGTCTTTGCATTGTAATATGCCAACATTTCCTAGAACCAATCGAAATGCGGGAATATTTAATCCATGGGTATAAAACTAATAACGAATCTGTTTTAATATAAGTCGTTCATGAGGTCTACATATAGCTCAAATGTTTTTTGGAAAAACTATCGATTTTAGACATGCCGCCCGTAATGAAATACAATTTTAAAACAAATTATGCAACAAAATAATGCATTTATTGTAAAATTTGCTAAAATATGTACATTAAAATGCAACAACACGTATATTTTGTAAAATATGCAATATATGCAAAAGCGACTGAATGTCATTTTAAAAGAAATTTCATGATTCGTAAAGATATCTTAACAGTTTTTATTTAAGGATGCCCAGAAAAAATATGCATTTGAATAAGATTCCCTTAAGCCAGAAGATAATAATAATGATGGTAATTTTCCAACATTTCTTTGAACCAACCATTAGTGAATTTTCCTAAATGATTGATGCGGGAAATAATGCGAAAAATGTCCATGCAAAGATTTTTTGATAAAGGTTCACACATAGCATGCAAAGCTACAGATTTTAGATGGCATTAATGAAAATTAATATAAGCTACTTTAACAACGTCAAAACAAGTTGATAAGAACTATGCTGTCAAATTAATGAAATTGAATAATTTTAAACATATTTCTTTATACCATTTGAAAGGTCCTTGTGAAATGAAATCGAAACACTAGAAAGCTGATTTACAACTGTTTAAAGCTACGTTTGTATCTTAAAATATAACAATAATATCATATGACTGAAAAATGCATGTTGAAGAGTGGCCTTATCTTAGTGACTGATCTTTTTCCAGTGTCCCCTTAAAAGAAACCCATTTCCTTAAACATTTTAACAGTTGCACTTGCTACAACTATATTCGCCAAAATCCACAGCACCATTTATGTCCTATGCTCTGCAGATAAAATACAACCCTCACATAATTTTAAACAAAATTTTCAGTTGTTTCCCCCCTTACAATTTTCATCTATTGTTGCACACTTTGTTAAAAAAAAAAAACAACACAAGCCAAACAAGTCAATGTACCCTCAACTTGCATAAATAATTTTTTTATGATTGCCTTATATTCAGTCCATTTGCCTGATGTTGTTGTTTCTGTTGTTATGTTATTATGTTCCTCTCCTCTCCTATTATGTTCCTATAATAAAGTTAAAAGTTGGTTTGGTTCCGCATTCTGTTGTTGTAGTTGTTGTTGTTGCCATAATTCCTGTGCCACTACACTGACAGATGGATAGTAGTGGTAGTGGCATAGTAGTTCTACTGCAATATATGACTCACTTCTTCTTCACTAGCACTAGGATGTTCCTAGCGGATATTCTTAGCTGTATGTATGTAGCAGAGGGTGGTGGATTTGTTAGCAACTCCAATAACAACAAAATGAATATGTTCCAGACACAATGGAGATGATGTGCTATTAAACCCTCTTAAAGTTGTTTTTGTTATGTTGCATCCGATAAGATTATCTTTGAATGGCAAGAACAATGGATATTTCATAGAGTACTAGAGTAGCTCACTATAATGGGCCAGGGGTGGTTTGTTGTTGTTGCAATGACCCTGTGACGCGCGTTGGTATGTTAATTAGGTGGAAAAATATTATATTGTCCTTCAATATAAATCAAAATTAAGGTGCATGCAAGTGTGCCTAAGTGTCGGCAGCAAGACCATGAAAATGAAAAATAATTATGCTTATGTAGGTATAAAGGGGACAACAAATGTATATTACCATATTGGGGGTAAGGTTGGTAGTGTATAGTTTACGTTTTTATAAAAGTTGATTAGATGAGTTAATGGGAATAAGTTTAGGAAGTCAAAACTGGCAATAGGGGAGGGAAATTATAACAGTTAGTTAGTGCTTAATAGATAGCTAGTATTATGCATACAGAAAATGCCGATTATGACGCGTAAGTTTTTGTTACGGATTAAGAATTAGATTTAAATTAGCTTTTAAAAGGATTTGACTGCAACCAGTTATCAGAAGTAGTATTAAGATATTTGTTTTATATGTACGTAGGTAGTAATTTTTTTTTGGTCAAAGTTTGTAGAAAAAGCTTAATCTTCAGACAATTTTAATTCTTATTCCGCGCAGAAGGACTTCTAAGTTTTAGGTACTTTGAAGATTATTGGAAGCTACAGCTGTTGCCCCGTACATAGGATCATATTTTTGAAAATGCGATATCTTGAAGACTTTTGGGACAATAAACACTTGGTGTCAATTCATCTTAGGTCAATACACGTATATATTGGATAAAAGGTTCTGGTCCCTCCCATATAACCCCATTAAGTTATTTCGAATTGTGTTTGGATGTACTTGACGGCAATATTCGTGATCAGACCAACAATGGGCGGCATAAGATTAGTAGGCGTGGCCCTGTCCGTTGAAACCCATTTTCGAAAATGCAATATATGGGGGACTATTGCACCGTTCAACTTTGTATACTGTATTGCGCAAATACGACTCATAACCGTGTTCTCTACCTTGTTTCTATATATCTACTTAATTGCATTGCATTTCTTACCATATCCCAATGTATACCTATATACAACGAAGACGCATGGGTGTGACTTTTATTCCAAACGCTTACCTGAAAAGATACAAAAAAGAAATAGAAATATTTATTACTATTCTCAGCATAATATCGAAACATTATTAAAGTTAATGGAAAACCTTTTTCTTACACACAAAAGTATAACCAATACCTGCAATTTATTTTCATCCACAAAACATAATACGTAGTAAAGATTAGTAAACACATAATACATACATACATAACGAAATTCGTGACAAAATGCCTTATTCGTTTCTTACTTATGACTTAAATCAAAAGGAAATTTTCTTTTTCAGCTTCTTCTCCTCCATACATATTTATGATCGCTGGCATGCACAACCGGCACATAACTGAGACCAATCACCCTGATGGTGTATACAAAAGTGCGTGTAAGTTTACATTATTATGAAGATACGTCGTTGTGTTTGTAATTGTGTGTGTTACAGGTATTTTTACGTATAATAAGGCCAGTTTTAGCTACACATGCACACGCCAACATATAAGTGTGCGTGTGTGTGTATAGATGTGTAGACATGTGTCGTTTAACAAATATTGACATGACTGCATATTAAGAAGCTAACAACTTACGTGAAAGACAAAAAGGCATTTTTCTTCAAGTTGCAAACATTTGAGGAAAAGTGACAAAGAAAAGTATGTTAACGTCAACGCAAAACGTTATAATGCACGCACATCTAAGGTTGGTTGATTTAACGACGTGTCGGTGTTCCAGTGCATGTGTATGTGTACACCAGTGCGTGTGCGTTTGTTTGCCTCTCTATGCTTGTTAAGCATAGTAAAGGTGTGAGTGTTTTTGTATGCTAACATGAAATTGTGCTGCATTACAGAAGACAGCAAAATATTTTCTATACAAAGCATTGGAGTGTTGGAGTTTTTTTGTTTTTCTTGAAACAAATCTATTTGTGGGCATGTCTGTCTTTAGCACCTTAAGCTAAAATTGCAGACATATTCACTTTCCCTGGTAGTTGATAACTTACTAACCTAAATGCCAAGATCGTTGTCTTAGTTTAAGAGGGAATATAGAAAAGAGTGCCATAGGGTTTCCCATAAGGAATTTCTGGTAGAAGACGTGAAACAAACTTTTTTATAAAGGGTGTATTTTTGACGTATATAACTTCCTATAAGGATAATTGTAAAACTAGGTGGCATTCTAATGAAGTGTGTTTGACCGTGTCTATATACTTTGGCATATCACCATGCAGATACTTATACCAGATCAAAAAATTATACAAATCGCAAAAATTTATTTCCAAAATTCACGCTGAGTTCGCAAACTTTGTGAAGTTGACGTTGTGCATAATTGTCCATCTGAGCAGCTAATACCTAAAACTATAGATCGATTAATGATTGCAATTATTCTTCCTGATAATATTCACCCAAAACCGATACCTAACCGTGCTCAAAGAGTCCATAGGAGTTGTACATGAGTCTTACCTTGAAGGCCTTACCCATAGAGTGCTTAACACACTGGGCATTAGGGCGGCAACGAAATATACGGACAAATATTTTTGCGGAAATTTAAAAATGCCAGACACATTCTTAGTAAATACTTAGTAAATCCTATGTTGTATATTCATACTGTGCCAACAACACATACCAAATATCAACTTGAGATAAACCTTTGAAAGTTTCAAGAGTTAAACCACGCCCATTTACCCGATCCCGCCCATTTTTTTGATGGATCACGAACTTTGCTGCCAACGATATCCAAACAAATGTTCAAGGTGGTTGGAGGAACAGTCCTCTAGATAATGCGGTTTCAAAAATAGGGTCTAATAGGCGGGGCTACGCCCACTTGATATATCAACTAGTACAGATATTAAAGTCAGGGGATCTGACTGATAAATACAATCATCTATTAGGTGTATAGATATTGGTACTCGATTTCTAAAGTGGGTGGAACTGTACATTTATATGTGAGGTACCAGAAAGGGTGTTGCTTGACTTTCAGTGTTTTCTCCAAAAATTTATCCTGTTATAGATTTACCAAACATGTACAGAATTTCAACACGATCGCTTTGGATATATTACTATTAATACTCGATATCTAAAGTGGGCGGAATGGTACGAATGTATTGGAGGTACCGGAAGTGGCGTGGCTCGACTTCCAATTTTTCTTCAAAACTTTATGCTGTTGTAGCGATAGACCAACAT
The DNA here is from genome assembly GCA_964034835.1 of Muscina levida. NCBI lineage: Eukaryota > Metazoa > Arthropoda > Insecta > Diptera > Muscidae > Muscina > Muscina levida. The sequence continues at coordinate 32,706,622 of OZ035884.1, read as the reverse complement.
CGCGTTGGGTGTATTGATATTATTACTCAATTTCTAAAGTGGACGGAGTGGTACATTTGTATGGGAAGTACCAGAAAGGGCGTGGCTAGACTTACACTTTTTTCTCCAAAACGTTTTCCTGCTTTAGCTTTACTAAATGCAGAATTTGGCACGATCGTTTCAGGTGTTTTTAATTACTTCTCGCTTTGGGAGGTACTAGAAGGGGCGTGGCTGGTCTTCCAAATTTATCTCCAAAACTTTATCCTGTGGTAGCTAAACAAAATACTGAATTTGGGCAAGATCGCATTGATTCTCCATTACTCCATCTCTAAATTGGTCGGAATGGCATGCGAGGTTCCAGAAGGGGTGTGGTATCATGTAGCCCATTTAAAATACCGTAAATTGCTTTGGGGAAATATTAACTTCTGCAAAGTTTCAAAACAATTGGTTACGTCTTTTGAAGTTATCGTGTGTACCAGCCGGACAGACAGACCGACATGGCTCAAACGACTCAAAAAGTCATGAATCTAATTTGGTTCAAAGAAACATATGGTCTAAAGTAAATCCTTCTATGTAATACACTTTTGGTCGTAGCAAATGATATATATCCTTCTACCTGTAGGTTGAGGGTATAAAAATGCAAATAGACAAAGACAAGCTCATTTTCATATAGGTATGAAAATGACCCCTCTTTGGGACACGGCTTTAAGTTTTCCTATTTTGTTTAAATTTTAATAATATCCTTTTATAACAACTGACATAGTATTCCAATCTGACGTTACCATTATTACAATGCGATTGCTAGCACATCGCTGCGAGAATCCAAGCAAGATTGATCTATCTAGGAATATGAGTCGACCATTTTGGGAGCAAGCTACTGTAATTGTAGGCCCTTTCTTCTAGCCAAAAGATACCAAATTGGGTATGACAGTATGGAGCATACCTTCCTTTGGTCAAAGTGAGGCCTATATCAACGCCTCTGCTACTTTATGGGTCTGCAGCACCTTGTTGCAAAGCAAATTCCACATTCGACCTGAAGACTCTACCAGCGATGTCGGTATTACCCCCAGCCCGCGCGATGCACCGACGTTGGGGCCTACACCACCAATCAGAAGGGAACAAGTCCTACGTCTACTGATTTCCACGGTACCGTTAACACTCAACAGTGGGATACCCCTTACAACATCAGACCAGCCGTAAAGACCAGTCAGTCTACAACTTCCTCAAAATGGGGCGTGCAGTTTGATAGCAATTTCCGTTGCTCTAGCCAACTCTACTCGGAGAAGAGAGCATCTCACTCACATACCACTTATTTTTTACTCTTGTAATCACTAATCACTGGAGAGCCCTTATACCGCTTATACAACTACCTCGAGCAACAGTCTGGCAACAAACTCCGTTTCTCCTAGAGTAGAGAGCATTTTATTCACATTCGTGTTCCGACCACCATATAGCTTCCGACCACCCTAGTAGAGAGCATCTTACTCACATGCCACTAATTACCTACTCTAGTTATCGCTAATCTCTGGAGATCCCTTATATTATATTAGGGACAATCACATAATACGTATCCAGAAGGTCCTTCACAGGTGCATAAGGCACGATAGGACAATACTCTCTCAAACAAAAAGACATTAATTGACCTATGCCCTATTAGTAGAAAACCAAGAGGGTGAGAATATACATCGTTAAAAAACTTATTAGACTCTAAGTATCTTTAGACTAAATTCGTTTCAGACGATTGCGCCACGTTATTATGTATTAACTGATCCTTATGAATATTTATTCATATTTTCCAAAGTGGAGTAACTAAATTGTAAGTGTGCGGAATAGTCGCACCTCTTCTGTTACTACCCATACAAAATTTTGTATTTTTGATAACTAATACTTATTTCTGCATAAAATTTGTTGGATCTATCAGCGTGAACAGTAGACGTTAATGTATGTAAAAACTTTATAATCTACATATCCCTATTTACTCCACACGTTGGTTTGGGAGGCCTAATATGTACAAATGTGGAAATACCTGAATATTTCTCTATAGACATATCAGCATAAATTTCTGCAGATAAAATGGTAGACGTGCGTGTCATATCAGGCTTCAGGCAAAATGCGTTAAACAACTACCTCTGTAAGCAACTTGAATAACTATAACAGTGTGATAAGTGTTGAATTCGTTGGTTGTAGTAAGATAGACGCCAGCAGCGGAACTGTCGAGGCCTTAGGCTTAGTATATATATTACTATGTGATACCTTCTAATATATCTTATAAACTAGAGCAAATGCACAACAATAGAATGCATTGCAATGCATTGTATCTTCCTTAAATTGGGGTTCTAATATACATATAAGGTAAATCCTTTTTTTACCCAACTTAGCAAAAGCTTTTCGGCAAAAGGCGGAAATGAAGGTTCTTCTATTAAAACAAGGTTCTCCAATGAAATTACTTTAGAATGACTTAAGTCTTCATTCTATTTAAACAATGTTATGTTAAGTTCTTACAGTAGATGGCGACAACTAATATTTCTAGGGTCATAATTTTAGCAGTTGCAGTGGCAAGTGCGGCATCTAATCTAAATCGAGTCCCAAATCGAATGACATCGAAACAAATTCAATATCCATAATAACCGGCCATAAAATTTAAATATTCAACAAATTATTAAATTTTTTATAGATCATTATTATAGAGCCTGCATATAAGTGATCCTGTATATGAAGGGGACATCTTCAATAACATCCTGTTTATGAAGGTAATCGCAAAGTCTGCAGAATTGTCACCATCTAAAATAATTTGCATAATGGAAGGTCTATTACGCTACTGAAACATGTAAAACACAAAAACACACACATATATATGTAAACCCACAGATGAAGACGACAAAAATAACTAAACTCACTCAGTTGTACGTTAATTCTATCGATAGAATATAGGTAGGGACTAGAGAGCGAGTGTGTGTGTTTAGGTGCAAAATAAACACCTGTCTTCGTTAATATATGTGTACATAGGTATGTGTCTGTGTATTATATAGAAACTCTTTTTCTTTTATTATAATCACAATTCTTTCCAGATATCTATGTGTGTAGTATAGTCGGTATATTATTCTACCATTCCCATTTTCATTTATATTTTTATCATATGTTTTATTTACTTAGCTGAAGCTATTCTAGCTTCTTTCATTTATTGCTTTCGTTTCATTTTCACATTTTCCTTATAGTCTACTATAAACACACACAATCACACACACCTACACATATATGTATGTATGAGAGTAAGTGTTATGTGCGTTACTGTTGTCACTGTCAACACAACACTTTTCTGTCATGCCAACATGTCAAGTATTTTGTTATGTTTCCTTACACATTCACATATCCTTGATGTATCCCGGATATCAGTATATGTCTGTCGTATGTATAGTGTCTTATGTGTTGTAGTCTTATATGTGTAATCTGTGTATCTCTAGTATCGCATATGTATGTATGTAAGTATGAAAAGTATTCTAGTATGTGTGTATGATGTGCGAAAAATATGTTTATTATCTTCTTAAGAGTCTACCGTTGTGCTGAATATTTTGTTGTATGTCAAACTTTTTTTTCTTGTTGTACTGCTGTTTTAAGGTTACATTATTGACAGGAAATTTTCACCTTAACGTGTTTCTTATTGACTTTAATGCGAACGAATTGTGTGACGAATATAGAAACGTTAACATTAAACTGTAAGGATTTGATACAAATTGTGCTGACATTAGGTTTATATAGACATTTGTTAGGAAGAGGTATATAAAATTGTTAATAAAATTAGGAAAATATTCGTTACGCATCGAAGGTTTCTTAGTTATTGTGGCGACCATAGCCGGTCTTATTTGATGGCTTTTAAACGAGCAATCGTTAATATCAGTTAACGGATATCTTAAAAATGTCTATACGAAAAGTCACTAGTCTCAGTAAACGGAGGACTACAACTTTTCTAAAGGAAAAGTCACAGTTCTCAGTAAACGGAGGACTTCAACTTTTCTATACGAAAAGTCACCGATCTTATTAAAAGGAGGTCTTCAACTTTTCTATACGAAAAGTAACAGATCTCATTAAACTGAGGTCTTAAACTTTTCTATACGAAAAGTCACAGATCACAGTAAATGGAGGTCTTCAACTTTTCTACACGAAAAGTCACAGATCACAGTAAACGGAGGTCTTCATCTTTTCGGAGGTCTTCATCTTCAACAGATTTCAATTAAATCTATACGAAAAGTTATAGATCTCAGTTAACTGACACTTTCAATTGCATTTCTATATCTCTAGCAATATATGGAGATAACAAAAGTGTTTTTTACATATTAACTGAAAACTAAGGCAAAAGTCTTTAACTTATTTTGCACAAAAACTGAAGGAATTTATCATTTCTTATGAGTGGAGTAAACTTCCCAGTTTCTTAACTGGGAAAATACAAAATATTATAATAAGAAAAATATAAGCATGTAGAACTATGCGGGTGTATTTGGTCATTTGTATGGGATGTACCAGAAGAAGTAGAGCAAATCATTCGGTTTTCTGAGGTTTTGTCGACTATTACAAGATAATTCAACTCAACAAATGCAAACATCCTCTTGTGTTCCAGTTGGAAGTTAAGAAAGAAATATGAATTTTCCAAAACTACTTCATTTTGTCATGGGAGGTACTGGAAGGGGTCGGCCGATATAGTCCATTTGTCTTGCGAAAAACTTGACAAAATTCAGTATACTTGCAAAAATGATGTTCAATTATGATTTTGGATAAGGTCATTTGGTATGTACCATAAGGGGTGTGTCAAATGGTTCGTGTTTAATAAAAACCCTAATAAATAAATATCCTTAAATATCCTTTAGTTGTTGGATCGGCAGTTATGGGAGAATTATTAATTTTACAAAAATAGGTAATTTTGTATATGGGGGTGGGGATATTCTTCGAATACACAATCTTGATGCTACGTTATGGAATATATTTATTCTGATAAATTTTCATAAGAATCAGTTATTCGAGTTATCCTGCTCTCCAGTCAGACGGACATGGTACAATAATCTTAAAATGTCGTGAAACTAGCTTGGTCTTAAGATACTTCCCTCATCACTAGGGGTGGGGTATAAAGGAGTCAAATACATTTTACTAGTACAACAATTAGTTTTCCAGTTATCCCTATCGGAAGTTCTATACATAAAAACATAACCTGTGTATAAGGGTGGCAGAAAAAATTCAACTTTGTTATAAAACGGCTATGGTCAAAATTTGAGCAAAATCGGACAACTCAAAGCCGTGCCCCACAGAGGTCAAATGTCAAAACATTATTGTTGAAAATAAGTATTTGTTTGTTTTTTTTGCCTTTTTTGTACCGTATAGAATCGAAAACTGCCTGACCGATCTTTTTTACAGAATGTAGCTATGTGGCCGGTGGTGAAAGTAGGGTACTTGCATTTTTGATACATCACGTGGGCGCCCCGCCCCTTGAACTCTATTTTTGGAACAGCAATATCTGGAGGACTGTTTCTCCAATCGCATTGAAAAGTAGTGTGGATGTATTTGGCCGCAAAGTTGGCGATTCAATAAAAAATGGACGGGATCGATTCAGTGGTCGTGGTTTAAAACTTGAAACTGTATCTCATGAACCATAAGACACATAAACTTGATATTTGGTATGTGTTGTTGGTACAGTATGAATTACAGCCAGGATGGAACTGGGCTGTGCCACGCCCCATTTACAAGAAACCGTTATAACAGCCAAGTAATAGCTTGATCATCGTGAAGTTTTCACAGTATAGTAAAGATAAAACAAGACTATTTGGAACCAAGTTGGCAAAAAGGACCATGGCACCGTCCACATACTTCAATAATTGAAAAATTTAAAAAAAAATGCGATAACATATTAAAAAATACAAAAAATAGGATTTGCTATAAACCTGACCATTGACCTCTTTGGGGCACGGGAAATAGTTGTCCAATCTTACTCAAATTTCCGTCATGTATTTTTTATAATCTAGTGGCGCAATATTCAGACTGGGAATTTATAAAATTCCGCAAAAAAATTCATACATTTCGCAGCCGCTCTACTATACATTTTGGAGGCTTCAAACAGTTTCTAAATATACTTTATTTTCATAATTTTGATACGACCCAAAAGTGATATACATCGAAAAAGTTACTTTATTCTCCCGTTTTCTCCTAACCAAACTCGATTCTTAACTTTTTAAGTCGTTTGAACCATGTCTGTCTGCCTTTCTGTCCGTCCGCCTGGTACGCACGGTAATTAACGAAAAACTTAGCCATTGGTTTTGAAACTTTTTATGGATTAATATTTTTCCAAAACTACTAACAGGATTTCATATGGGCTGCATGGCCACGGTACCACTTATACAAATATTGGGCCCTCTTTGCAAATCGAGTAAAAATCAATACATACAGCGCGATCTTGCCCAAATACAATATGTTGTTAAGCTATAACTGTATAAGTATTGAAGAATAAAATGAAAGTCTATCCAGGCACTCTCTGGTACCTTCCTTAGAGATGTACCCTTCCGCTCACTGTAGAAATCGAGTCAGTACACCTAACGCAATAGTGCCCAATTTCTACATGAGAAATTACATTTGGTCTACATGGCCATGCCCCCTTCTGGTACATCCCATATAAATGCACCCTTCCACCTACTTTAGAAATCGAGTTATAATATCAATACAACCAACCTTATAGTGCGCAAATACTCTAAGGTAAAGATTTTGTGAAAAAACTGGAGTTTCAGCCACGCCCCTTCTGGTACCTCATATACAAATGTACCATTCCGTCCTCTTTAAAATCGGGTAATAATATCAATATCTCCAACGCGATCGTACCCAAATTCTATTTACGGGATTATATATGGCCTATATGGCCACGTCCCTCCTGGTACATCCCATAAATATATATCCTTCTGCCCACTTTAGAAATCGGGTAATTATACCAATACATCTAACACGATCGTTCCAAAATTATATATTTAGTAAAACTATAACGTAACGAGTTGGAGAAAAAATTGGTACCTCTTATAGAAATGTACCATTCCGTCCACGTTTGAAATCGAGTAATAATATCAATACACCCAAATCCTATATTTAGTAAAACTATTGCAGGACAAAGTTTTGGAGAAAAAAACCGGAAGTCTAGCAACGCCCCATCTGGTACCACCCATACCCACCAGATACCGCCAACGCAATCGTGACCAAATTCTGTATTAAGTAAGGCTCAAACAGTATATAGTTTTTTAGAACTAATTGGAAGTCTAGCCACGCCCCTTCTGGTACCTTCCATACAAATGTACCTTTCGGCCGACTTTAAATATGGAGCAGTAGTATCAATACACCCAACGTGATCGTGGCCAAATTTAGTCTGTAGTAAACCTGAATCAGGATACAATTTTGGAGAGATAAACTTTTACTCTAGCCAGACCCTTTTTAGTACCTCCCATACAAATGTACCCTTCCGCCCATTATAGAGATGGAGTAGTAATATCAATACACCAAAAGTGATCATGCCCAAGTCGGTTTTCCCGACTGAAACTTTCTTACTGGTTTTTTGTTTAAGTTATTAAACACATAGTCCTAAACCACAATTAAATATCAGTTCAGATTCCTTGTGGCTGCCATACATTTATACTCATTCAGATCGGGCGGGCAGCCAATGTTCCAGTAACTAATACTCAATTCCTTTCCCATTTCTCATATCCTTTTCCAAATGTGGTGAAATTTTGCATACCAACAGCTAACTTTGCTCATCAAACGTTTCTCATTGTGTTTAAATTAACATAGCTAATACAAGACATTTGCATTTCAAATTAATAACATAATCGCATTACGACAAACAAACATAACTCTGAACACATAAAACGCATGAAACGAACGAATACCCGAGCAAATTCTTTAAAGTCGACAATCTTCTTTGGCCCAGCTTTCCACTCGTTTTCCCAAAACAAATGATTCGATTATGGCTAATCCCTTAAGACTATTTACCAAACGAATCTAACGAATCAAAGAAATCAGTAAAGTCTTAGCTCACTTAGGGTTATATGCCTAAAATGAACTTGAAAATATTCTGCATGAATAAATCCAATTTTTTGCATTTTCGCACGTCTCTCGAAAACTTTGAGAGCTAATTTCTTGGAAAAGGTGGAAAACTTACTCATCGCATTTGTAAGCCTGGCTGCAAGGTATGTTATGCTAAATTGGCGAATGCATGACTTGAAAAGGAAAGTCAAAGGAAAACACTTAATTTTGCGGAAGTTTTTGTTTTATTTCGTTACGTTTTCATTCTCTTTTGTTCTTTTTATTACTTTGTTATGCCAGTAGTATCATTTAAACAAAGAACTTTGTGCCCTTGAGGTGAAGGGATGAATGGTGGGTAAAAGCAATTGCAGACATCAGCCAACAGCTGACTACATACATTGTTTTAACACTCAAAAGTGTTGGGTTTCCCGGGCTGTGAACCAGACATTTATTCATCTTTTTTTTTGTTGTTGTGTCCTGATGTCCTGGTTGTTTTTTTTTTCTTTCTTTTACTTGTGCTCTGCAAATATATTTGACTAATCCAAAATGAAAACACAAATTTTCTTTTCGGTAAAAGGGTGCATAAATTATACAACAACGTAGGACGACATCTGCTGTTGTTGAAACGTAATGGTAACAATGAAATAAAACGCCGGCGTATGCATACATCAGTGTGTGTTGTGACAAGCCGGTAAAGGACAAACACCAAGGTAGTTGTGTGTATGAGTGCTCCCCTTAGATTAAAATTTCATTTTCAGCAGCGTAAAGGTTAAGCCAAGGCTCCCATCCCATCTCTAACGCCCCTGCTGCTGGAACACCCCACCACTTAAGCGGCTCTTTTACCTTTAACATAAATTGAGTTGTGGATTGGTGCTGTCGCATACGATGGTTGCGGATATCAAGTGTTGATTTTCAATAACTTAAAAATAACACATTTTCAATTCATATCTGGAGAAAAATGCTAATTTTACAAAAAAAAAGAAACCCAACTACCACAGCCAGCAACAGATTTCTGAATAACGTTCAGTGGTGCATCACCGCAAATGTTGATATCATCCCCCCAGATGTGGGGGTGTTCCTTTTAAGTCGTATTATGCCAAAAGTAGCAATCATCATTCTGAATGTATGCTTTATTTCATCATTTTCTCGTGTGTCTAAAAGTATGCTGTATTTTGTATTTCTTTGTTACCCAGAAACCAAGGCAAATAAATACATACACGTGTGTGTGTGAGTGTTTGTGTCGAGGATATTTATTCCCATATACTTTATGGAAATATAATTGCATTAAATTTCCTTTTGCTTTCTTTTAAATCATTCTCGTCCGTTTGCCTCCCTCTTTGTGCGTTGCGAAGCAATGGGCCACATTTCACCATATGTGTGATTATGGCGTAACATTTTCTTGATGTTTGTTTTTTTTCTCCTTATTCTGCGGTATTTTTTTGCAAAAGCCTTAAACCCATAAAATTTATAATTTACCTTCTTTTGGCATGTTGCTTTACACACTCACATTATGCTTATTGCTGGAATTTTTTTTTACTCATTCTACTCTGTTTCATTTTCAAATTATCTTCACTTTACGGTAGGATTTTTTACTTGAAGAACGTTTAAACATACATGTGTTGCGGTTGCAGATAATTGAAGTCTTATGACGCCGACATGGATGGGGAAGGCCATCAATTTCCTCTGCCACATATTTATTTTTCTCCCTCTCTCCCGCCCTCTCTCTCTCTCTCTATTGCTATTTTCTTTACATTGCAACATCTCTGTCTGTGTGCAGTGCTTTAAACAATTTCACTTTCAAAAAGTTATTTTTATTGCATACTTTTGGTGGGGTGAAAACTTACTGCAATTTAATACCTATCAAACATGTGGTTTTTATGTGAATATTTTATTTCCTCCTTCCTCCTTCCTTACTCACACACTGCATAGGTCGCCAACTCAAATTAAGTCATAGCGAAAGATACTTTAAGACACTGAGACAGATATTTAAGGCTTACACAGGAAGTGGTGCCCAAGAGTGTTTCGTCATGCTACAGCGGCAAAAATTTGTCCAACAGTTTTTTCTAAAAATTTACAAATATTAAGGTCATCATATTTTTCCCCAGGGCTTTCCTTTTTGATAAGGTTTTCAAAGGCATAATTTAAAAGCTGGAAAACGTAATATGCTCCCCAAAAAAGGGAGTGACAGCTCAACGAATCACAACATATTGGCAAGAAAGGGGAATATATTAAAAAGTTTTGCTATTTGAGACAATCCATAGAAGAAACAGCAAGAACAAAAATCACATAAAAAAACGAATCGTCCAAAATCGATTGAGTAAAAAAAAGCTTACGAAAGTTTCAAAAGACCTTTAAGGTGTCATTATTGTTGTTAACACTGGCACCACAGAGTTAGTCATCGTCATTCGAAACCAGATTTTTGTTATGTGATTAAATTTAAGTTTCTACCATTTCGACCTAAATTTCGAACCCCTTTTTTGTGTTTCCCTAAAAGCTAAAATAGCACAAAAACAAAAAACAGAAATCTGCGTGTTAAGAATATTTCTATAGCATTAACCGCCGCACCTTGGTTTGATTCCATGTTTCTTTTTTTCTTTAAGGTTTTTGTTATTTTTCTTTTCGTATGTTATTGAGATTTTTGTGGGGTTTTCGAACCATTAAATTATATACCGGTCGGCGTTTTAGTTATGTTGCATGTCTGCGCTCAATCGTGTTGAAATTTAATTTGTTGCTGCTACAGGAAACATCAAAAGTCAAGAAAATTAAGCCAAAATTAATTTCATGAAAATAGGCAAACATAATGGAAGGAAGGGTATGTTGAAGTAGAACGCATAGTTAAAAGCAGGGAAACTTTAACAAAAAACAACTTTATTTTGTATGAAAATTTAAAAGGAAGACTTTAGTATAGATCCCACAACATTTATGTGAATGCTTAGGCTTTGAAATTAATGCCAAGGCTCGAATAACAAGTTTGGTACCATATCGTTTTCTTTGGCATCCGCTACTTCCTGCTGTAAGATATTTCTTGACACAACAAGATCGCAACAATCCGCAATGGGAGGAGGAGGCGTGGCAAAATTTTGTTCGTCATAGAAAGATAAAATTTGATACACAGATACCATTCTTCAACACATTTATGCATAAGAAAATTAAATTTGTATTTTTGTTTTTTGTTACTTTTTGATCCAGATAGAAAATTATTTGGTATACAGCTATTATTTTACACTACAAGATCATTAGTAGCAGAAACACTTGGCCATGTATAGAACAAATTGGTGTAGAAAATATACTCAGCACTACGGGTTTACATTTTCAGGCGAAGTTTGTTATTTTCGATCGATCGAACCACGAGCACTTGCAGATTAAATCGTCAGGACCTTCTGGTGAAATTTGTCCTTGAAAAACTAAGATTGTTCATTCTACAGACTTATAGCCCGTTGTCCAAATCCGAAAGGACACGTTGTACATGCTCAAGATCCATTATTTAGGTTATGACCATTTTTCTTTGTTTCAACCCATTGTTGAACATAAAAAATTCCTGTACTGTAATCATAAGCAACTCTTCTGGTTGTACAGCATATCAAATAAGAAACAAATACGAATATTGTAAATTTATTTTGTGTAAATATTATTTTTTTTTTCTTTTTTTTTTGTTAAACATGTTCAAGATTCGTTTTATAGGCGTATAGCCCTTGGACAAGAACTAGTTGTACAAACTAATTCTCCGTTCTACAGTTCTGTAGCTCATTTCATAAGTGCAAGACTCATTGCACAGACTTAGTTAATGTTTAACAGGCCCATTGTACAAGTACAAAAGGACTCTTATTGCCCTGTGTACAAATGCGAGGACTCGTTGAACAGGCTCAAGGTCGGGTTTTCTGCCTAACAGCCCATTATACAAGTGCAAGTCAACGTTCAATAGACTTTGCTAGCCCGTTGTATAAGTGCAAGGACACGTTGTACAGAACAAGTGAAAGGATGCGTTGTACAGACTTTTAGCAACCGTTTACAAGGCTTGCATCCCGTTTTACAAAGATGCAACCTTCGTACAGTTGCAAAAGGAGATCACATAACATTCAATAACATAACATAACATTCTATAACACAATGTTCTATAGCTAGGCTCAAAAATGGATATTGGGACAGGATCAGGTATCTTCAGTGAGATTCTCAATTGCAGCAAACACTTCCGATAGGATGACGATTGCAGGCAGAGATCTTCACTATTATGAAATCTGTGGAAGAAATATTGGCAAGGAATTTTAAGGAAATCGTCACAATCTGTCTGGACAATCAAGCGGCCTAAAAGGCTTTGGCGTCAAAGGTCAAAAAGTCGAGATTGGTGCACATATGTAGGATTGCGCTCTCAAAACTGCCGGAAAAGAGTGTTCGACTCTGCTAGGTCCCTGGACATAGTAAAATTTTAGGGAACGAGAAAGCGGATGAACTGGCGCGGAAAGGCTTAGCACTGGGACCTAGCCAATCGGTTGGATCAGTGCGACCGCCAATATATATTCATATATATTTTCATATATACGGAATTGTGACCCGTCACATCGAAAGGGTGGCAAATGCATCCTGGAAACATCGCACTGACTGTGTGATATCACGCCAAAACCTGGTCAAGACTGAATGAAAGACGAACCAGATCACTATTGAAACTTGATAGAAAGGCCGTCGGACGACTAATTGGAATAATTACAGGACGCTGTGACGTTAGAGCATTTACATCCAACTGGCAGACGACACAGGAAGATTATTGAGATTATTGAGCAGTTGCTTTGCCTTGCTCTTCACACAAGAAGGAAGCAATTCCTTGGGAAATGGTCTTTGATAGTCTTACCGAATTGTCGTCATGCAACATGGAGAATCTGGTGAAGTATACTGATGATTTGAACTGGCTTAAGGGCAGAGGACCATAGTGCCCCCAAGTAATCTCACGTAATCATTGTGTATATATAGAGTTGAATGACAGAACACACCAGAACTATATTAACGCTTCTTTCCGTTTTCCCCTGTACTATTTTATTATCTTGTACTTTACTCTTTTCTTCGTATTTGTCTTTCTTATAATAGAACAATCGCAATGGATCATAATCGTCTCCAAGTGTTGTAATGACATAGCATTGCACTGGGTCATTATATGTCCTTCGTCTTGGAGGAGCCACCGACGATCATATCAGCAAAATAGACGCCTGTTATCCTTTATATCCCATAAATGAAGTATGGGATAGCTTCCCGTGTTATTGCGAATTAACACGCTTTCTATTTTAAATTCAAAACAAACGGCACCTACTTGTTTATCGACGAATGCGAACGTCAGTTTTTGAGAAGGTTTTACTAGACATGTCGAGCGAATCGACACTATACTGCGAAGTTGCTGTCGACAACATTAACTCAGACGGTAAAAAAGCAAAATGTAGATGACTTTAGGTAGGAATCGAACTATCTCCCGAATGGTAGTCAAGTGTTGTAAACATCACGGCCAGTCACGACGGTAACCAACTGAGAATTATCAAACAGATGCTTGTAAATGGTTGCACTGAAAGACGCGAAGTATGACGCATTAAACGAGACGTGTAAGACCCCAAAATATCTTAAGATGTAAATCGTTGCAGGACTTTTTAAGACGATTGAGTCATTTTCGTTTATCCGGCTGGCTAGTGAATAGGCAGAATAGCTCCACCCCTTCAGGTACTTCCCATAAAAAATTAACATATATTTAGGAAATTAATAATTCATTAATATTTCTCCCATAACTAGCAAATGGACAACTGGAGAATGTTTAAATTTGACCAATTTAATTAGCATGTACTACACAGAAAAAAATTACGACAAATGGATTGTCATATCAAATACCATTTCGTCAATACAATTAAATATTTAATTAAAAAGGCGCCAACAACCGAAATTGTAAAAACAATAAACAGTATTGTCACATTTACAATTTGTTTATTTCTGTTGAATTTGAACAGTGGTAGAAAATTTTTAAATATGACAATTTACAACCGCTCTCAAATGGCAAAGTTGTTATAAATCAAAGTTGAATGCTAACAATTTTATTTAATTACTTAACAACAATTGCGTTTTTTTCTGTGTAGTAGACAAACCCTCTGAAAAACGAATCTTTTGTCATACCCCTCATGGTATCTGGCATATAAATGACCGAATTCATCCTTAAAGTTTTACATACATATATTTTTGAATGTTAACTGTATTCAGTAATATTTTACGTCGGTTCTACGTTACTAAAAATTTTACAATAAAATTAATATGGAGTATATCGGCGGACTCCTTCTGGTACCTTCCATAAAAAACATAGCTTCGAAAATATAATATTTCTTCCATAGTTTCCAAACGGACAACTCGAGGAAATATCCTAAATTTGGGCGGATTGTTTACCTTGTAATAGTAGACAAACCGATTTCACCCTCTAAGTTCTATATATACATATTTCTCTTTGAAAAAAAAAACAGTGACTTGTCGTTATGTGCTAATGTAGAAAGAATTTATATTTTTTCCTTTTTGGATTTTTTTTATTATTATTTAAATATACAAAAATTAACATTTTTTTAAAATTTTTTTTTATTTTTTTCATAAATTTTTTTATAATTACGAAACTGTTAATTATGCAGAGAAATGATGTATGAACAAAGTTCATTGAACATATTAAGGGAATTTGCCCATATAACTTTCGATCACCCCAATAGCTACAGTTTGCCCAACATTTGTTATATTTGGATATAATTGTGGAACTCTCAATGGACCAAACTATCGGATTGGCTGTACTTAATATTTAATGAGGAGAAATATTGTTATACAACAAGCATCAATGTGTACTATGTTACTATGTTACTATGCCATACATTTATTTTTTTGCCGCTTGATGTTTGCAAATCTTAAAAATGCGTTTGGAAACGGCGGGTTGTTCCCTCTTACGCAACACCATCATCTATTTGTAATAATTATATTATTCTACTCTACTAAATCAATACTACATCATGTGTTTTTAGAAAAAACCTTGTGTCACATTTGTAAAATGCCAATGAAGTATAACAATAATAAACTATTTTATAAATCTCAGTTATACAAATAAATACCCTATACAACACATAAACATTAAATACCAAAAAAAAAACTACATTTACATTTTATGCCCACTTACTTAGCCAATTGATACATGTGGTCCTTCCTACATGTGTATTGGCCTAACAGGAGTAAGTGCCTTTGTATCTGGGCACATTGTCAATATTGTCATGAACACACAACCAACAGTGTTAAAGCAACCGTGCTGATAACAAACAAACAATCCGGGCAAATGTTGTTTATCTAAAGTAATTTTAACGCTAAATAAAACAAAATATTTATTACATTCAAATTTATTGTAAATAAACTGGAACTTGTATGAATCATATAATGCAGGGCCATACAAAACATGACACGCATACATGACAACATTTACCACAACACACACACACACCCCCACAAACATAAAATCATATTTACCGGCATATGTATTGACAAATGCCAGAGTTTGTTAGTGTTGTATCAAAAATGTAGACCATAAACAAATATATGAATTTAATAACAGCAATTTATGGCTGGAGTGTATAAAAAATAATATACACTCACATACATATATTGTTAGTTCATATATTTATAACAGCAGCAGCGACGACATTGTAGTATACACACACACATACTTACAATCCGCCAGTATATGTTCATGTGTGTGTATGTATGGGTTTTTATTGGTTTGGTTGTGGTTTTTCTACTACTGCTGCTGCTGCTGTTCTAAAAGCAGTAAGTAGTTAAATCAATAAATTTATGATAAAATTTATACACAAAAACAATAACAACAAACGGAATAAATATGTTTATAAACATGTGGGAACTAATACGATGGTGAAGTGTTTTATGTTGTTTATGTGACACTAATACACAGACAGAAACGTAAACAAAATAAACGAAATCATAAAATAATATAACAATTTTATTGTTCATAGTTAATGTTAGCCTCGCAAAGGGATTTGTTAAACAAATGAGACAATTGCAGGATTATGGTTAGGGAAATTGGGTAGTAAGGTAAGGAAGCCAATCAGCGGCGAACACTTGGCATATAATTTGCAATGAGTGAAACTATCTCCAAGCAGGGGGGCATGGTTACTCAGCCGAATGAGGACTTTAAAATAAAGAATATTGTAAAAGGACTAATGATATTGCATTTTCTAAATAAACGATTGCTATGGGTGGGGTCATCACCAGGCAGATATAATAATCGCAATTTGTTCAATTGTTGTCTTGTCCATATTAAGGCGGGGTGTTTTTGCAATTTCAAAAAAAGACCTTACCAAATTTACCCTCTAAAAGTAATGAGATTATGTTACAATAGTTTCCTATCCCACGTTCAAATGTTAACACAAGTATTTAACTCATTTTGCACTTGCGCACTATTAGCAGCAAATATTCTACTTTGTAAAATTACAATACACACACCAATTGACTTTTCACTTTTCCACGTGTATTTCAGACGACTGAATTTTCCATTTCATTACATTTGTGTATCAAAAAATTATTTTCGAGAATAACAATTTAGTACCCACTTTGAAATTAAATTATTTATTATATTTATTATTCCATAATTCTATATAATTGTTGCTTTTTTTTTTGTTCTTTGTGCTGCAATTCATGTCCATCAAATCAATTCATTTGGAAGAGCAAACGGAGCAAAAATGTTCAAACGAAACCAATTCCATAGAAAATATTGCAAATTTAATTGGCCAACATTGAATGAAATTTGAATTAAATGTATGGTTCTATGATCATTCATTAGTGTAGAGATGTTTCTATTAAATTACCAGTGTATTCATTCATATTTGATTTGTTAGAATTTTCAGCATTTAGACTTGTGAATAAATAAATACATTGGGGGTGAATATATTAAACATATATTAGAGATATTTAACTGTTCATTAAATATCTACAGTAGTTGATATGTAGGGAGATAGTTGCGTTATGAACTTTGTATGTAATATATAAATATTAGACCATTTCGTTTTACCAATTTTTTCGAAAAGTCATTGGGATAATATATTTTCTAATTCTACTTAAAAAAACAAAAATTTTGGTATATAAAACTTGAAAATTGATCAACGTTTAGGGGTCGCGCAAAATCGTTTAAGGTTTTTGGCTGCAAAAAGGCATGTTTCAAAAATACTGATTTACTTATATGCTTAAAAGTTGTGATACGCTTGACCGATTTTGTTCAGAATAGACTTGTTTTAAAGGTAATAATATTTCACACATTTTCTGTGAAGACATCAAAACATTTCAAATAGTAGTTTGAGTTAAAAAACCCTTCAAACCTAAAAATTTTAAAATTTTAATTCAAAATTTACCTACTTTTGCCAATTAAAAAATTATTTTTTTTAGTTTTGGCTCTAATTTTTGTATATCTTTAAATGCACAATTGACAAACACTTCCTAACGATACTTTTGACGTATAATATAATGAATAGAATTTTTAATTGTTGCTGAAATTTTTACTATTTCGCTAGTGATGAGCTAAATGGATTAATTCAGATCAACATTTTTGTGGTCAAAATTTACGTTCAAAACTGGTTTACGTGTCCCCTTGCAACACAAGCCCCATTAAACGACATTTTGTTGATAAAATCTAAAAAAATACCGCAAATCAAATGAAATGATAGCAAATGTTGCACTCAAAACTTTTGTGTGGCATTTATGGTATAAAGGTGACATCGCGTTCGGCTTTTTTCTTTTCGACCCCACGCATACCAAAGGAACTTTAATTAAAATTACGTCTGCATTAAAGCATCCTGGTGACCAAGATTGCGAAGGAAATGTTACAAAAATGATTTCAGAAAATACTATGAAATTCTTCGATATTATTGGAGTAGACAGCGGTTTTCTTGCTATCCACCCGTCAAATTGGCCCAAGAATGAGAATTTTAAACGGATTAAAGAAATTGTGAAAAATATCAGCGTTGTCAACGATTGCTATTGGGTTTATTAAAACTGTGAACAACACTTTGACGAAGGATAATAACCAGCAAAACTAATTAGTACAAGTCATCTAAAAACGCAATAAAACATACAAAAAGAACACAAAAGGTGTTATCGTATCCAATTTGTTATCGTATCTTCTTTTTAATTACCTAAATCGTTTTCCTTACTAAAAATATACATAGTACACAGTTTTAGTTTAATTTTTATCACTATTGATTATTATTGCTGCTGCTGAACATATGTCATTTGCATGGTCCTGTCATACATCAAAAGTATCGTTAGGAAGTGTTTGTCAATTGTGCATTTAAAGATATACAAAAATTAGAGCCAAAACTAAAAAAAATAATTTTTTAATTGGCAAAAGTAGGTAAATTTTGAATTAAAATTTTAAAATTTTTAGGTTTGAAGGGTTCTTTAACTCAAACTACTATTTGAAATGTGTTGATGTCTTCACAGAAAATGTGTGAAATATTATTACCTTTAAAACAAGTCTATTCTGAACAAAATCGGTCAAGCGTATCACAACTTTTAAGCATATAAGTAAATCAGTATTTTTGAAACATGCCTTTTTGCAGCCAAAAACCTTAAACGATTTTGCGCGACCCCTAAACGTAGATCAATTTTCAAGTTTTATATACCAAAATTTTTGTTTTTTTAAGTAGAATTAGAAAATATATTATCCCAATGACTTTTCGAAAAAATTGGTAAAACGAAATGGTCTAATAAATATACTCGTATTGAAGAGTTTGGTATTGGTGGTCTCAGTAACATAATATGTCCAATATTGTAAAATGTTGTATATTGTAAAAAAAGCTTTGGATTTTTTATATTATTTTGGGACTCAATTCTGAGAAATGCACGTGAAAGTAGCCCCAAAAAATAAAAACTTGCGCATCATCCTTTATGTCAATTTACTTACTTAATTTCCCTTTGCACCCCATGAATGAGGTATGGGATAGCTTCTCGCGTTGTTGTGAATTAACACGCTTTCTATTTTTAGATTCACAACTAACGGCACCTGCTTGTTTATCGACGAATGCGAACGTCACTGTTAGAGAAGCTCTTACTAGACACGACGATTGAATCGACGCTTAAAACTGCGAAGTTGCTGTCAACAACATTCGAGGGGAGCCGACAATGAAATAAAATATTATTTATTTTTTTCTTTTTAAGATGACTGGAGGCAGGTTTGAACCTGCGATCTCCCGCATGGTAGTCGCGTGTTCTAACCACTATGCCACGGCCGGTCCCAATGTAAATATGTCAATTTAGCTGCATTAATAATTTAATGGCCATACGCATTTTTTTACTCAAGATGAATTTTTGGTACTTTTTCTATATATTTAGCACGGTTATATCTCGGTACACAGTACGATGTCTGATGCAGATATTGTATATCAGAAATGTGTAATAATAGCTTCTCGCATCTTATGAATTATTCGGGATGATTTTAGCCAGCAAGAACAATTTTGTTGAATATGAATCTACTACTTTTCCCGGCTCGCGTTGCTTCACCTAATCTTCTTGAGAATTTAAGCAGTACATGTAAACTGCAAAGGAACGAACACTCCCCTAAAAGTACAAATTTAACAACTAAAATGGACTGATACTCCCTCTAATTATATTGGAAACACTTAAATTTTTGCGACTTTAGCCGTTTAGTACCAGTTTTATCCATATTATTAGATTATATCATTAGCAGTTTGGTCTGGGCGACAGTAACATTTTTATTCCTTTTTCATTTTTTTTATCCAGAAATATCGGCTTTCAAAGAAACCTTCAAAGCAATTTGATAGTCAGCATTTTCGCAAATATAGGCGTTGCCTCGCCCACTTGTCTAATTATGTTTTCATGTAGCCTATGATAGAGGCTAAATGGATAGTGCTACACTGTGACAATTTTATTGCAATCTTGTCCATTTATTTCGCCGAGATAACGATTTTTTCAAAAGGGGAGTGCAATCGCCCATTTACCAGCGAAACGCAATCTTCCTTGTACCAGTAGCGTATGTAGCGAATCTCATTTGCATACCTCTAATGGCTCGGGAAATACGACCGATTGAAATTTCGGTTTGTGTGGTCTGTGCCACGCCCTATTGTCCAACTATGTTTTCATGTAGCCTATGATAGAGGCCCTATAGACGTAGTATTACACAAAAAACAATATAATTGCAATCGGTTCATTTATTTGGCCCATATAACGATTTTCATAAAAAGGAGCGTGGCATCGCTCACTTTCAACAAACAAAGTATTTTTTCCCAAACGGCCGATGTAGGTTGCTTTGTAATCATAAAGCAATTAGTGGAAAAGTTAAACTAAGTTGAACAGGCGGTTAAGCTATTTCGCATCCAAATTTTAATTTTTCTACACTATTTTCACTAAGATTTTAACGTCCCTACTACGCTGTCTTTCCATTAGACAATCACCCCCTCACAAAAATCACTTTACCTTGTCAAAATAATTAAATCATTTTCTTAGTATTAATATCAACTACTCTTAAGCTTATTTCTATCTGCCATCTATTCCAAGCAATCCCAGAGTTATTAAATATAACAATTATAAGCTGTAAACAAAAGACATCAAGCAACTGATAATATTTTAAAAAATTTCTGATTAAGCTAAATTTTTATAATCTAATGATAATCCAGCTAAGCAACAACACTTTATTGTAAAGATTTACAGTACATAAAATAAATTGATTACAAACATACTTTCATGAATTAACAACTATCTCAGAAAATAAGAGAACTATTGACATACATAAGAAAGAACCATAACGAAGTTGATTAGAATGCTAGGGAGCGCAGCCAAGGACAACCTGTTATGCCTTCAATAAGGAAACTACTTTATATGAAAAATATATATTTGTTTATACAAACATATACAACTTTGCAGTTTGTGTTCGTCCAAGCCATATGGTGAGAAAGTAGTAAAATATAAGTTTATAGCTAGTTTATTCTGAACTCATACTTTGATAGACAAAGTGTGGGGATGCTTAGTGCCTCCTAGTAGATACTTTAATAAATAAAGTGGTGAATGGTTTCCGCTGCTGTTTTTATATACGTTGTATTTTTATGTGGAATCCATAACCCCAACGTTTGATTTGTTACTGTTTATGTTATGTAGGCATTACAGTTTTTTACGGTTTCAAGGTATGTTACAATGGTTTGGTGTAAAGTTAGCTGAGAACTTATAAGAACGGCAATTGAATAATTTATTTGTTTGCCGCTGTGTCTAAAGCAATAACTCTAACTACTGTCTTCTTTGAAATATGGAAATGTTGTTACTCCATAGTTGATACAACTTTAATAAAAAAAAAAAAAAGTTGAAGATTTTGAAATATATTTAGATAAGTTTTCAGTTCTTACTGTCACTATAGACTATAAAAAAAAACTTAACTTAAACTTAATTTCCCTTTGCACCCCATGAATGAGGTATGGGATATCTTATGGCGTTGTTGTGAATTAACAAGCTTTCTATTTTTAGATTCACAACTAACGGCACCTACTTGTTTATCGAAGAATGCGAACCTCACTGTTTTGAGAAGCTCTTACTAGACACGCCGATTGACTCGACACTTATACTGCGAAGTTGATGTCAACAACATTCGAGGGGAGCCGACAATGAAAGAACAATTTTTTTAAGATGACTGAAACCAGGTTTGAACATGCGATCTCCCGCACGGTAGTCGCGTGTTCTAACCACTATGCCACGACCGGTCCCAAAAAAAAAAAAAAAACAAAAATTAAACAAAAAAAATTTGGTTATTTCATTCTTTTGATATAGATTGCATTCTGAAATATAGCCATTTTAGGATTAGTTACGTACCGAAATAAAGCCCAATTTTTGGGAATTTGTTTCATTTTTATTGTGTGGCCTTATTTTATAGAGCCGCTGGAAACTTACAATTTGAAATGTAAGTTCCTTTTATGACGTAGGCGTGCACTAACAAGGAGTTTTTGGAAATTCGGACTGCAAAGGGGTAAAAATGGCTTAAAATCCGCCCATACAACTCAGATTTTGAAGTGGTTAGGTGAAGTGGAAGTTGAGTTTTGGTCAATAGTATATTGGTCGTACCAGAAAAATTACTTTGCTTGTGGAAAGTGACGGCGATGCCTCGCCCTTTGTGTACAAGAAAGTTTCAGTCGGGCAACTCGACTCAATAAAACATAAAATTTTCTTTTATATTGAAATTATTACTACATCTCCAAAGTGGGCGGAGCAGTACATTTGTACGGGAGGTACCAGAAGGGACGTGACTAGACTTCCTTTATTTTCTCCAAAAATGTATCCTGTTATAGCCTTACTAAATACAGAATTTGGGCACGATTGCGTTGGGTGTATTGATATTATTACTCCATCTCTAATGTGGGCGGGATGGTATATTTGTATGGGAGGTACCAGAAGGGGCGTCGCTAGACCAATTTGTTCTCCAAAACTTTATCGTGCTTGAGCTTTATTAAATACGGAATTTGGGCACGATCGCATTTGTTCTATTAATAGTAGTAATCGATTTCTAAAGTGGGCGATACCAGATGGGTATGGGAGGTATTAGATGGGGCGTGGCTATACTTCCAGTTTTTTTCTCCCAAACTGTATCCTTTTATAGCTTTACTTAATAAAGAATTTGAGTACGATCGTGTTAGATTTATTGATATTTTTACTCGATTTGTAAAGTGAAAGGAAAGGTACATTTGTATGGGAGGTACCAGAAGAGACGCGGCTAGACTTCCAATTTTTTTTTTCAAAATTTTATCCTGTTATAGATTTACCAAACACAGAATTTGGGTACGATCGCGTTTGGTGTATTGATATTATTACTCGATTTCTAAAGTGGGCGGAATGATGTATTTGTATGGGTGGCACCAGAAGGGGCGTGGCCATGTAGCTCATTTGCAGTGCCGTTAGTAGTTTTGGTGAGTAGTTTTTTTGTAGTAGTTTGAATTAACTCGTGCAAAATTTCAAAACATTTGGTTGTGTCTTTCGAAATTATGATGCGTACCAGCCGGACAGACAGATGGAATCTCCTGCATGAGGCCATGGCCGGCCCCAAGCGCACTCAAGAAGCAAATGATATAATCAGTTTATTCTTCCATTTGTGAAGCTCATTATGTGCATGGTAGATATGACAATATTGATAAATAAATGATCAGCGCCGAATTCTGATTCTATTTACAGATGTCCGGCCGTCCGTCTCTTTGTCTTGCCATTATAGCCACAGTTTGAGAGCTATTGAGCTGAAAGCTGGTATGAAAGTTTATATCCCCTGGGCGGTGGTTAAGTTCTCATATGAGCATGATCGGACGAATTCTATTCCCACCTAGGAATAACACTGTAAGTATATCATAATAACACAGAAAAATGCCGAGACACTCCAACTTAATTTTGGGCCGTTGTTGTTGTTGTTGTAACAGCTTTACTATTCAAAGATTTACAAATTTAATCCGGGGGTTCTTGTTCAATGTCCAAAAATTGGGCTTTTTCTACTAGGGTGGTCTGGCCAAGTGAAGATGTGACAGGTATCATGAGGACTGAATGAATGAATGGCATTCAAATCTGCAGCATATGAGGAGTGATCCAAGGGATCCTGTACATGGTTGCGTATATTATCCTCATATTCTTGAAGGGTCCTTCCTGACACGCCTTGGGGGAGCATCCATCTGTGTGATGTTAAAGTTGGGATGACTCCTCCGATGACATCCCAGGAGGAACTGTTTTGTCAGCATGACATTGTGTTCCTTGACTGGGAGGACCTTCGTTTCCTCATGTGGATGGTTCTCAGAGGATATTTGTCGCTATGTGGACGCCATCGACTACGACGCCTAGATTTATGTTTACCTCCTTTGTCCAGGTGGTGAGAAATGTCGAATAATTTTGGGCCGTAGTACATAGTGGTATACTGCGATTTAAAAGATTAGGTCAAAATCAAAAGATATTGCATTTTTAAGTTTGTATTGTCTCTCAAGCGATTTGTTAGTATTTTAAGGAAAATACACCAAAATGTCTTTTGAAATGACTTTACATTTTCTTTTCTTTTTTTTAATTCAAGTCTTATGATAACGGGCTTCCACCTTCCGGCTAGAAAAATCTACGTTTTTTAATGTGTGGAACTCTTTTGATAAATTTTACTATTTTTTTGTAATATATTTCGAATAAAATCAATGTTTTTGGGTTGGAATCGGTTGGAAATCATACTGTAATATCACCTAATAAATAGACGGCTATCATTGTTAGAAGTAAGTAGTTCTTCTGTACAACAATCTCACTCAATATTGCCGAACCCATACCTATCACCAGAGCTACACCAGTTTTCCATATCAATTGCAATTGCAAATATGTCTTCTATACACCCTCCTACATACAGCTCTAGGCATAGTTGTTTACGCAATGCCTTAGAGAAATAGGAAATACACAACACAACAACGGAAGTTGTTCCCTTTGCTGGACTATACATAAACAAAAGACTTAGTATAGTTACGCCCGTGGCAACATAGTAAAATAAACCCAGAAGAAAATAACAATCCACTAACAATAATTTTATTAAATAAATAGCCAATGTGGTAGTAAACAACAATAAACAAATGGACAACAAATAACATGTTGGCTAACTTCAATACAACAGCCACCACCAATAAAATTGTCTTTATACTCGTTCGTACAGAATACTGTCAATCAAATAATCAACAACAACAACGATGTATTGAAACTATGTGTCCTGTATACAGTAAATCGTATATAAACTTTAATACAATGCCCTATGATTATATTTGTATGCAATATATAACTGTTTGTATAGTAATTTTCTAACATATTTTTATGTCTTTAATACATTCTGCTAATACAGAAAAAGCTATAGTTTTGTGTCAAAAACTACAAAGATAAATATATACATCTCTAATGGGTAATAACCAATTTCTTATCAGTTCACAGGATGAGAATGTTTGTGCTAGGGAGTAGCCGACATAGGAAATAGCCGACACATGACAGAAGCCACCTCTAAAAGATAATAACCAAATGTTGCTGCTGCTGCTACGATATAAACATATTTTATGTGTGATAACAAATGCTATGGCCATAAACTAATAACCAGATGTGTTGCTTTCATTTCGTTGGGGCGAAATCAAATCATATATACAATTTCTGAATTGCTTTGTTTAGAATACACATACTACAAATATGAATGATTTAATAGAGAAATGGAAAAAACGAGGAATTTTGGCTAGAAATTGGTTTAGCCATATGACCATACGTATAAGAATGTATTGAATACTCTTTAATGCCTAAAACTAACTCATATGTGTCCTTAGGCAAAGTACATTATCTGATTTTAATTTAAGTGACATGTGATGACAAATATTTTACTTATTTTATGCAATTTAATTCTAAAATAACTTCATGTAAGTCACTTCCGGAGAACATCAACTAAATTATTGAAACTACTGTGAGAATCTATTTTTGAATTCATGACTCTTAATATGTATAGTAAGGTCATTTTTAAAATATTTCAAAAATTTATGAAAAATATTAACCTTTCGTTTTATATTCTTTGCCTTCTTTGTAAGTAAATAATATTTTCCTACCAAAAAATCCATCATATGTCATTTACAATTGATTTACAAGTTCCTTGAAATACTTAAATTCAGCCATGATGACGAAATAATAAATTCCACATACAAAAGAAACATATAGCAATAAATTTTTCCCAATCACAACCGATATGTCTGCCTGTCTCTATGACCATCTAAAAGTAAACTATTTCTATGGTCACATCAAAGAAACTAGAACACGATAAATACCAAACAAAACACACACATATACAAGAAAAAAACAAAACAATTTAATGTCATGAATAAATTATTAAACTATAGTATGCATGTTTAAGTGAAACTACTTAATTTGTTATTAAATAGTTCATTTCTATGCAAGACCATACATAAACTATAAAACATTGAAATATGTTTGTGATAACAGAAGTGAAAAAAAAAATCGCCGTCTACACCCAAAGACTTTGGGGGTAAAAATTCACAAAAACGAACTGCATTTAAACGAAAAACCAATTGTGTATGGATGGTGGCACTTGGGGAGGGTGGTTGAACTTCCCAAATATTACAAAACTGTCTAGGTCCCAGCTAGCCGGTATAAGGAAATCGTAAAAGAATTGTTTAAACCACCACCCAATTTGGTGTTGCTGTTGTTGTGTTGCTATGATGTGTTTAGATCATATATAAACCCACAACATTTTTCGGGTAAAAGAATGGAAAAGGCCAACAAAAAAAATTGATATAATTTTTAGTATTGCTTTTGAACGTTTTGAAGGAAGGAAACGATGGGGTGGTCAGAAGTAGGAATATGGCAACCGGTATTTTTTTTTTGCAGTCAGTAACAACAGACCAATTTAACTTTTGCAATCTGCTGCAAATTACTCAAACCAAGCGCAACAAATTCACTCACACCATGGCACAGTGGTCGAGCAGGGGTTTGATGTAGTAACATTACGTATCAATGTGGCGGCGATAACAATGTGATAGTTTTGGGCAAAAATGTTATAAAAAAAGGGGCAGAGGACGGTTTCACACAAATTAGAGACAAAATACTATGACTATAATTCGACTTTAGACTAGACTAGACGAAGATAGTTTTACTCCAATTCGTGTGGTAATAACGGTTGGAGTTTTTACACCACCACCCTACGGTTAGGAGGGTATATATCATTTGACACGACCCGAATGTGTAACACATAGAAGGAGTCCATTTAGGCCCTGGGTTTCTTTGAACAAAATTCGATTCATGTCCTTCTGTCTATCTGGCTGGTACGCACGATTACATTCGAAAGACACAGCCAATTGTTTTGAAACTTTGCATGGGCTATATTTTCACAAAACTATTGCAGATGGGCTACATGACCACGCCTCTTTTGGTATCTGCCATACAATTGTACCATTCCGCCCACTTTGGAAATCGGAAAATAAGATCAATACAAACAACGGGATCGTACCCAAAATTCTGTATTTAGTACTGTTATAGCACGATAAAGTTTTGGAGGAAAAATTGGTAGTGTACCTACGCCCACTCCGCCCATTTTAAAAATCGAGTATTAATATCACCGTACCCAAAGCGATCGTACCCAAAATCTGTATTTAGTAAATTTATAACATAATAAAGTTTTGGAGTAAACAGTGGAAGTCGAACCACGCCCCTTTCGGTATCTCCCATACAAATATGCCACTCCGCATTCTGTAGAAATCGAGTAATGATACCAATACAACCAACGCGATCGTACCCATATTCTGTAATTACTAAAGTTATAGCAGGATAAAGTTTTGGAGGTAAAATTTTAAGTCTTTACACGCCCACTCCACCCACTTTAGTAATCGAGTAATAATACCAATTCACCGAACGCGATCGTACCCATATTCTGTATTTAGTAAAGTTAGTAAAAATTGGAAGTCTATCCACACCCCTTTCCGCGCACTTTAGAAATCGATCGTACCCAAATTGTACAAAAAGTAAAAATATGGCAGGAAAAAGTTTGAAAAACTGGAAGTCTAGCCACGTCCCTTCTTGTACTTCCCTTAAATTGTTGTACGTGCTAATTTTGCGTTTTTACTGAGGATGAGGCTACATGTAACTCGGTAAACTTTCTTCAACGAAGTTTCTGTTTTTCGTAATTGGAATCTTAAACCCAATACTAAGTATATGACACCATGCGACATACTTTATAACACATGAACAAACCTGCATTCTCTCAAGATTCGTTTCCTTTTTAAAGGACTTTTAGCCCAAGTTTCGATATGGTAACATACACAAATTTTCAGCTCAATATCTATTAAACTACGGCTGTAATCGCGGGAACAGACAGAAGGACACCCCAAAAAGGGGAATTTGTATGGGAAGATGGAGTAGTTTTTGTCCGATCCTGCTCAATTTTGAGCTTTTCCACGGCATAGATAATAAAGAATTGTACACCAAATTTCAGCTCGATATCTCTTAAACCACGGCTGTAATTAAGGGGACAGACAGACGGACACCCTAAAAAGGGAGATATTGTATGGGAAGTAGGAGTAATTTTTGACTGATCTCGATAATCATAGAACTTAACCACAGATCAGATGAAAGGAGCTGCACAGCAAATTTCAGATCTATAGCTCTTAAAGCGAAAAGTTTATATTTTTTGTCCGACACTGCACATCCTAGACCATATGCGATTAGACGGTAGCATTTTGCATATCAAATTGCAGCTCGATAGCTTTTAAACTACGGTTGTAATCACTGGGGCAATCAGACGGGCACCCATAAAGGAAAGTTTTTATAAAACTTACTCTCTGCTTAGGCGATAAAAAATAGTACACTAAATTGCAGTTCGATATCTCCTAAACTATTGCTGTAATCATAGGGACAGACAGACGGACACCCCCCAAAAATAGGGAGCTTGTATGGGAGGTGGTAGTGGTTTTCTTCTGAGCTTGCTCATAGTCATTTTAGAACCTATACTAAGCCTAGAGGATGGAAACTTGTACACCAAATTTCTGCTCGATATTTCTTAAACTATGGCTGTAATCAAGGGGACAGACAGACGGACACACCCCAAAAATAGGGAAGTTTGTATGGGAGGTGAGAGTAATTCCAGCTGATGTTGCTCATCATAGAATTTAACCACCGTTTAAAGGATAAGCTTGCACACAAAATTTCATCACGATAGCTTTTAAACTACTGCTCTAATCGGGGGGATGGAAGTGAAAGAATTTTTGCACAATCTTGCTCATCCTCCGCCAGATAGACGTTTGTATAAGAAATTTGAGCTAGACAGCCTTGCAACTTGAAACGCAGGAAGAGGCAGATAGACAAATTTAAATTAAATTAATTTAAATTTACTATATCATTGATATAAAGCATTCATGTTGCCTTCAAAAGAACTTTTATTTTTTATTTAAAAATAAATCTTCCTTTTGCAACCACTGTGCACAAGTCAAAGTCCTGTTCCTCAATATGGTGTTGCTCGATGGCCACTTTTGGGCCTTTTATGCCATACAGAATAAATAAAAGTGATTGCGTTTCCAATTTTTTTTCCTTTGCGGAATTCGGTCAGTAATAAAAACTTGGGAAATAGTATATAAAACAGACACCCCCTTTATCATTTGGCTTACCCCCACCCGCCCACAAACCAGCCGCCTGCCGCCTGCCGAACCAGCCAGCATATGCAATTCCATGGCAGCAATGCAAAAGCATTTACGTGTACGTGTGTGTGTGTGTGTGCGTTTGCAATGGATTGTTAAGAACAAAATATTTAAGGAATGTTTTCAAGGGGTCACTCGCATGGCCTGATGCATTTAAATTATTAGTTTTCCTTTAGTGTCCTTACTCCCCCTCTTATCTGCCCTCTACTAACATATAGATATGTTCTTCATTCATTCGTTCGTTCGTTGCAGTATTTATCTAAAGATTTCTTACGAGTGAACAGCAAACATATTTTTCCCGTCGCATTGGAGTAAACATATGACAGTGTGTGAGTAAATTTGATGTTATTATTATTTTCATGGTGAGTTCTTTTGTGTTTCGCATTAGGAAATGGAGCAGTTATTTTTTCGATTATTATTTCAGTTCCTTTTGTGTGTAGCTTTTATTACTTATTTTTATATTAAATTTCTTTCCTTTTTCATAGCCCATCAAAAGGGGTTGACCGGCCACAGGCATACGAATATCCTCCCACCGACTAAGGCATAGCAGCTAGCATGCTTGTGCTTGTGGTGTGCATATACATATGTTCTTGAGGAAATTCCTGCCTACTGGTCATTTGCCACCAGGGTGAGTCCTTCGTTATTTTCATCCATAAATGGTTAATAGTTTTGATGGCCTATTTTGTTTTTAGATTATTAATATTTCGTTGGTTACCAGTCGCAAGACATTTAAAGGGGGGTCTAGTGTTATTTAGCAGCCCATTTTGTACAACATCATGAAGGTGTGGGGTTCCCCCGTTTTTCAAGGTAAGTTTATTAATATTTTTTGTGGTAATAATTTGTGCTAACTATCTCTGTGAAATAGTCTGACAAAAGGGGTGTTTTCTGTGCTAAAAATTTTCGAAGGTTTAAAGGGTGGCGAAAAGTAATGAGTTATATTTTTGTGGGAGGGTTATGGAAAAATTAAGTAAAACATATTAACAGTTAATTATATTAAGTGTCAATTGGTGTGTGTGTGTCACTAAGGAAGAACTGCAAGGGAATGTTTGTCGATGATTAAATATGATTTAAAATATTTCAAATCTGTTTTAATATTATAAAGAAAAGATGTTTGTGAGTTTGTTTGTTTGTATGTAAGAGGTAATTTTCTAAGCATCTATGTTATCACTGAGTGATAAAGGCTATATTTTATTATAAAAAACAATAGGCAACCACGTGCATATATTGCATAAAAAGTAACCGGCATATACCTGCCAGGAATGATAAAAGTCAAAAGCTTGCATAGCGAATTTCAGTCCAATAGCTCTAAAACTACTGCTGTAATCGGTGGGACAGGAAGACGAACACCCTCAAAACGAGGAAGTTTTGGGGACAAACAGATGGACACCCAAAGGGGGAGTTTATAAAGGAGGTGGAAAAAGTTGTTGTCCGATTTTTCTCATCTTGAACTTAACCTCCGATTAGAGGATAAAAGCTTGTAAACCAAATTTCAGCTCGATATGTCTTAAACTACGGCTGTAATCGCGGGGACAGACAGACGGATTCCCCCAAAACAAGGGATTATGTATGGGTGGTTTGTGTAGTTTTGATCGACTTTGCTCATCTTAGAACTTAATCTTAACTTGAGAGATAAAAGCTTGAAAACCAAATTTCAGCCCGATATCTCTTAAACTAGGGCTGTAATCGCGGAGACAGACAGACGGACTCCCCCAAAAAAGAGGTAGTTTTGGGGACAGATGTAGATACACTTCCCAAAAATGGAGAAAACTCCTGCAACTGTCCGATCGTTTTCATCTGAGAACTTGGCCTACGCTTAGTGGAAGCTGGCATACCAAATTTTAGCTCGTAAGCTCTTAAACTACGAATGCCTCTCTCCTAAACGGACACTCCCAAATCAAAGGAGATTGTATGGGAGGTTAATTTGTCCGTCAATCTCTCATCATCATAAAATTTCAGCTTGATATCTCTTAATCTCTTACCGCCCAAAAAAGGGTGTTTGTATGGGAGATGGAGTAATTTTGTCTGATCTTGCTCATCTTAGAAATTGACCTCCGTTTAGATGATAAAAGCTATCATTCCGAATTTTATTTCCTTATCTCTTTAACTGCGGCTTCAATTGTGGGGACAGGCAGCCGGACACCACCAAAACAAGGGAGTATGTATGGGAGTTGGGAGCAGTTTTGACCCATCTTGCTCAACTTAGACCTTAATCTCCGCTTAGGGTTAGAAGCTTGCATACAAAACTTCTTAAACTACTACTGAAATCGGAGGCCAGACAGACAAATTAGCTGATCAACTAATACGCTTGCTATATTTGACAAACAGAGTTTCTGGTGTAACGCCAGAGTATACTGAACAAATTCATTCTTAACTTCATTTCCCTTTGCACCCCATGAATGAGGTATGGGATAGCTTCTCGCGTTGTTGTGAATTTACACGCTTTCTATTTTTAGATTCACAACTAACGGCACCTACTTGTTTATCGACGAATGCGAACGTCACTGTTTGAGAAGCTCTTACTAGACACGCCGATTGACTGGACACTTAATACTGCGAAGTTGCTGTCAACAACATTCAAGGGGAGCCGACAATGAAAGAAACAATTTTTTTTTGTAAGATGACTGGAGCCAAGTTTGAACCTCTCTCGCTTGGTAGTCGCGTGTTCTAACCACTATGCCACGGCCGATCCCAAAAAAAGTGTCTTAACCTTTAGTAAAACATAAAATTGAATAGTATATTGATATTATTCCTCCATCTCTAAAGTTGGCGGAATACTAAATTTTGTGAGAGGTACCAGAAGGGGCGTGGTTAGACTTCCAGTTTTTTCTCTCTAAAACTTTATTCTGCTTTACGAAATATAGAATTTGGACACGATTGCTTTGGGTGTATTGATATTATTACTTCATCTCTGAAGAAGGCGGAATGACACATTCGTATAGGAGGTACCAAAAGGAGCTAGACTTCCATGGTACTAAATACATCATTTGGGCACATTTGCGTTGGGTGTATTGATATTGTATTACTCCATCTCTGAAGTGGGCGAAAAGTATGGAAGGTACCAGAAGGGGCGTGGCTAGACTTTTTTTTTCTCCAAATCTTTATCCTGCTATAGTTTTACTAAATACAGAATTTGGGCACGATCTCATTGGGTGTATTACTAATACTAATCGATTTCTAAAGTGAGCTGTACGAGGTTGGTATAGGAGGTACCAGATGAAGCGTGGCTACAACTCCAGTTTTTTCCTATCCCAAACCTTAACCTGCTATGGCTTTACTAAATTCAGAATTTGGACACGATCGCGTTGGGTGTACTAAAGTTACCAGAAGGGGCGAGGCCATGTAGCCCACTTGAAACACCGTAAGTAGTTTTGAGTAAATATTAACTTGCGCCAAGTCTTAAACATTTCGAAGCATCAATCAAAAGTTATGGTGGGTACCAGCCGGACATCCAGATAGACAGACAGACGGACATGGACACCTTAAAAAATCATGTATCGAATTTGTTTCAAAGAAAACTTTGGTTTAATGTGACCTAAACTTGAAGCTTTTAACACTTAAGGTTCTGATGATGTGTGGAGATGGCACAGCAAATGCCACCTACTTGTTTATCGACGAATGCGAACATCACTGTTTGAGAAGCTTTTTCAAGACATGCCGATTAACTCGACACTTATACGGCAAAGTTGCTGTAGCTGTCGACAACATCGAGGAGCCGGCAATGAATGAAAAATGTAGATGACTGGAGCCAGGAATCCAACCACGGATCTCCCGCATGGTACTCGCGTGTTCTAACCACTATGTCACGGCCGGCATACAACGAATAGCTTCTATTTATCGACACTTAAACTGCTTGAAAGTGTTCTACTAGTATTTTCTACAACACTGTGAAACATTTTCGGGAAACATTTTCACTGATGAACATTTGCGACCTAGAACCTTCACCATGACTAGAAATGTTAAAATCTATCACCTGCCACAGCATACGGCGTATGAGTAACGTTCAATTATTTAATATAACTCATCCGGCTACATAATAAGTTATTAAATTAATATTATTCTATTCTAACAACACATTTTACTTAGAGATGGGCACGTGAGTAAATTTGACTCAAGTTTACGCACGCTCACGTGATTGAAATTGTCAATCACGCACACTCACGCTCAAAAATTTTTTCGCTACTCACGTTCACGCACGCTCACGTGAGTAAATTTTGTATTCACGCACGTTCACGTGACCGTGAATCACGACAATCACGCCAAATAAAATATAAAAACATGTTATTGTTATGTTTCTATAATTACACTATGCAACAAATGAAGACTTTTTGCAAAATAAATACAAGAACTTGAGAGTATAGGTTCGATTAGACAGGAGAAGGGAAATAAAACCATATACTCAGTTTGGCGAGATTGTTGACCAATTTTTTTTATGGACCCCAAAAGATTCTCGATGAATAACTTAACTATTTGGTAACCGATTTTGACAAACAGGTATGCGTTTCACTCACTAAGGACATTAGGGTGTCCTTAGAAAATAGTTGCTACAAACTTCTTCAAACTAAAAAAATTTGCAATTTCGAGGCAAAACAGAACGATATGACGAGACACCGATATAAATATATATAGCGATGGAAAGACAACTCTTTTTTCAAATCCACTGAGAAATTTGAAATCTGTTGATATTCAACCACATTTTTGGCATATATGTGCAGGAAAGGTACGAAAAACCTGTCTCATAGTAATCTTCGAAATTTGGACTCCTTCAAATTAATATTGCAAAAAGTGGAAACAAAAATAATTTCTTCCTCAATTTTTTTGAAAAATATGCAGAAATAAGTAAAATTTTTGGAATACAGTTTTTATAATATTTGTGCGCAAAACTCACAGCTACATTATTACCGAATATAGTAAACGCTATCATGAAGTATCTGTTAGCTTTTGGACAAAAACTGATGACACCTTTATCCAAGGGGCTCACTGATTTTGAGAATCTTTTGGGGTCCATAAAAAAAATTGGATACCAATATCGCTAAACTGAGTATAATCGAACCTATACTGTCAAGGTCTTGTTTTTTTTCACTGTTCACTGTTGCACATTTTAAGTTTTAAAAATACAATAGATTAATATGGAAATAAATAAATTAAAGAACTCATGAATACATAACATCAAAATAAAATATAATAATTTTATTTATTTTATTTTACAATAAAAATTATTCTAAGAATTTTTGTTTAAAAATAAAATTTTTAGCAACATTTTCTTCACTTAAACGACTTTTTTTCTTCTAATATTCTTTCTGACGTAGAAAACACCCTATTCACTTGCAGTCGAACTGCATGGTATAGATATCTATCTATCTATCTATTAAAAAAAATATTTTCCATTTTTTTGGGTATCTGATTTGTGATTCCTATAGTTATAAATATCGTGATATCAAATATGTTATCAGATTTTTTTCATCAGGCACTGTTTTTTAGCAGTCTTCTAAAATATACAAGCAGCAGTCAGCGAGCATAGTAGGCATTTATTTAACTTCGTAACTTTTCACTATATTTACCGGCCATATCGCTGCAGCATTCATGGAAATAATTAATAAGAGAGTAAATCAAGATATTGGGGGTGTTATTAAACTTTGGTATATAGGGTCATGTTGTACTCGACCAGACCAACAACATGCACTAGGTCACACCTCATGTTCCAAATGACTGTCACATAGTGTTATTATATATATTATTTTTATTATACAAATATTATTAAACATTATGTATTGTAATATTATTATATTTTATTATATATATTATTTTATATTATAATATTACAAAGAATAACGTCTCGATATCCTAAAACATTCACACAAAAATTTAAATATTTATCAATGTAATGACAAATGCAAATAACCAGTTTTGTGTTAAGCGCATTTTTTTTGCTTTGCGTGATTAGCGTGAGTAGCGTGATTCACGCAAAGTATGCACTCACGCACGCTCATGCACGAAGATATTTTTGATGCTCACGTTCATGCACGCTCACGTGAGCAAATTTCCAACTTACTCACATTCACGCGTGAATCACGCGTGATTCACGTGATTCACGCCAATCACGTGCCGAGTGCCCATCTCTAATTTTACTCAAGTCGAACTAATCGCATTACTTCATTAATATACCGTAAACCTCTCATACACAAATATATGAAATGTAAATATAAAACAAAAAAATATAAAATTTCTTTATTAACTTTCAACACACGTGCCGAAACTGTGGAACATTATCGACCTAGTACCTTTACCATGACTTGGAATTGTAAAATCTATTACCTGCTACTATCTTGTATACACTCTGAGCTCTTAAACCATTTCACTGCACACGGCGTATGAGTAACGTGCAATTATTTAATATAACTCATATGGCTATATAATAAGTTATTAAAGTATGATAATTTTGTACTAACAACACATTTAACTTAAGACTAACAAATCGTATTACTTCATTAGCAAAACATAAACCTCTCATACACAAATATATGAAATGTAAATATACTAAAAAACAAACTATAAAATTTCTTTATAAACTTTCAACACACGTGCCGACACGGCCGTAAGCCACAAGTTCTAAGACCATGCGGTTTTAGACTTAATTTGCTTTTATCGTGTTTAGCCACATAGCCGCTTCCTTTAAATACTAATTAAACTTTCCTTTCAAGCTGTTTTGTTTGTGGTTTTTGGAGACGAGCACAAAAAGCATGTTGTGTTAAGCAAAAATGTTGAAAGCCCCCTAAGGAACTCACCAGGTCTGTTGAATTGTTGAATTGTTTGATGACCTCACATATAAAAACGTGTATACAAAAAAAAACGAATAAAAGCTAAGTTTATATTCCTTTTTCCGTTCATAGTTAAACGGTATTAACTGTTAATAATTTTGCTGGTTTTGAGTATATTTCATGTAATATTTGTGTTAAGGCGAACCCGCCGCAGGTAGGAGCAGCTCCTCTAGCTTTGAATACCTGAGGTAATAAAATCAATTTACGCACAAAAACACAGGGGAATGTGTTACGCTTGATTTGGTTCGCCAGTTTTCCCGTGAGGTTGTTTTGTCTGCCTAACTGTACAGTTTTTAATTAAGCTTTAACAAAATATTATGTAGCGTCGAGGAGAGGGGGCAAAATCGCTGCATTACTGGTCTATGCTGAGCGTTTATTGTATATGATGTTGTGTTTAAATTTTTTTTACTTTTGCCATTAATCCCTTTGCGGTAGATTTAAGATTTTTAGTGTAGATTATTTGCCAGCTCCTTTTTCTTTGGCAATTTTGCTACACACCAAAAGTGTTGTGTAAATTACTTGTACGTGTTAACAGTCCCTAGCACGTTGTATGCGTAATAGACCACAATATAGAAGTCATAATTTTATACTTCTTCTGCTCTGCGCTTCATCCTTCAACCGACCGACGTCCTCCTCCTCCTCAGACACGCACACATCGAGACGAAAACGTCCATAAGTTTTTCCAGCTACAGCTATAGCATCATGAGTTTCACTACACTCCTTTGAACATACCCCCAGCAGCAATAGCAACAACAACCGGTGAAACAGCAGCATTCCGAGAACACTAAGGCAACAAAAACTTTCGCCGCAATCATAAATTTAGTTTCCAAAGCCAACAGATTACATATTTTTTTGGGTAAAGAATGTATTTCTCAACAATTCGTCGGTCGGTTCAGTTGCCGGTTTTGGCTGAAACCAAGTAAGGTTTCTTGGGATATTAAAACAATTATTTTATTTTTTCGGAAAAATTATTACTTGCATCTGAAAAACACAGATGTGTTCAATGGCTTTTTCTCTGTAGAGGAAAATATAAATGATCTCTATATAATAGAACAACTAACTATACCACGAATGCAATGTGGCGAGAAAAGTTGAAATATATAATGTAAATACGTAGTTTTAGTTTGTATGCAGTAAAAAGATTTGAGTTGTTGACTATGTAAGCGTATGAGTAATATTTAATTAGATATTTTATTTAGACATTTCTCATACGCAATTGAAGAGGAGCAGCTCTATTGTGGATAGTGGTTATGAGCAGCGATGGGCACCACTACATTGAAAGTCTTGCATGTGTTTGTAAGTGAGTCAATGTTTTATTTGTTGTTTTTTGTTGTAACTTCTTCGTATCGATACGAATTCTTATGCTCCTGAAGCTCCGAGAGAGCTCCCAGCCTATCGCTGGTTATGAGTTATGGAAATCTTTTAAAGTATGCAAAGATATTGGATGGTATAGTAAAGCAAACTAAAGTTGTCTGTTTGTCATTAATACGAGTGCTTGAATTTGGTTTCGCGTTTGCCGAATATTCATCAAACACATGAACTTGTTAATGATACGTTCCATATGCGGCCAGTGAATTAAACAACTTCTACACACGAGTAACAAATCGGCAGGCAATTGTGTGGACATCTTTCTGTATTAGTTCAAAGCCTATCAAAATACATCCTATTCTAGAATTTTGCTTTAGCATAGCCCTATACTTCAAAACAATCACTTATATCCACTCATTACCTTATAATAACTATTAATTACCCTTTAATACACATAAAGCCCACAATGCAATAAATTCCCTTAAGTTATTTCCAAGAAAAATGTCTCTCCATCCAGTTAAAGCTTAACTTTACGTCGAAGAATTTCGTCGAAAGGAATTTCCAACCAAACTTTGTTTTAAAGTCAAATCATTAACACAGAAAGATTCTCAGACAAATTAACAACAAAGCGGTTAAGCAGCAGCAGCAGCAGCAGCAGACAGTCATGGATGTAGAGGTTAAGGGAGACACAGATACTAAGGGTAAACCCTAAAATCTTTGCAACTGCTCTTGTATTAGTGGTCTTATTATGACTATCTGCCATAATAGACAGTAAATTTTTATAAACTAACCCGACTAGAGAGAGAGAGAGCAAACCAGAAACCAAAAGAAAGACCAGTAAAGTAAAGACTCCATAAAGTAATTCAACGAAAAAAAAGAAAAACTCTATAAAAACAACACTTGAAAACTAATTAAAGCTTAATAACAGGAACCAGCAAAAGCAAGCGAGTGAATAGGAAAAAACAGGACAACATAGCTAGAAAACAAGCAACAAACGCAACGACACACAAAAAAAAGACCTTCAAGTAAAGTTTTAAAATTTCTGTGATTTCTTTTTTTTGTTTTGACATTGCCAAAGCGTATTTCCTAAAGATCTTTCACATAGAAACCCCTTAATGCTATAGAAAAACTTATGCTCTATGTGTAGAAAATAAACTAAGGAAGTCAAATTGACTTCCATCGTATTTCTATCGCCTTTCGTTAAAGTAGACGATTTTTTGTGTCGACTTTTATTTGCCATCCAGTTTCCATCGCCTTTCGTTAAAGCAGCCGATTTTTTGCGACGACTTTTATTTGCCTGACGCTTCCATTTTTCGTCTCGCGCAAATAATGGAAAAATAACAAATCAATGAATAATAATAATACCGAAACGCTCCAGCCCTACCTCCTCGACGCGCCGTCATGAGACAACATTGCCGTTGGGGTGGTAGATGAGAGGCACGCTAGGAAGCTGCAACAATAGAAGGTTGAAGGGAATAAAACCCTTGTCATTGTCGTTCTTAAAATATCAATAGTTTAGGTAAAGTGGCAAAATAATTGAAGTTATAAAGGTATTTGAAGACGTAGCACAGGATCAAGCTGACAATGCGAAATAATGGCAGGATGAACAGGAGGTAAGGTGAGGTGATTGTATTGGTTGCGTTGGTGGTGAGGAGGAGGAGGGTGGTGCTGATAGTAGAAGACAATTGTGCTGATGGCACTGGTAGATTATGGCCTTGGTAAAGAAGTGCTTCTTAGGTTACAGTAGTTAGAAAACAGAAATTTGGGTTTGGGCTATTGAAATATATATGAAATGGTATTTTTTATCCTCGTCCCATGGGATGAGGATTTCTTGTGTATATTAACTATGTGGAAAATATAACAACTGTGTGTGCATATAAAGTTTAAAAAAACGTAAGTCAGAAACTTTTTATGGTGAACGGAAAACTGGAATTTAACAAAAGAGTTTTGATAATTCTAACATTTAAGCCGAAACGATACTGACACATAGTTTAGATTAACAATTGTGTTGTTACAAAAATCTGCTGGGATTTAGCTAAATTCGTACTTTTAGGGGAAAAAAGATCGAAAAGGGATAAACCAGGCACCATCAAACGGCTAAAGCCAATGTATATGGACATGCTGCCTATACAAAAGAGAGAACCACCAGAAGAAGTCTTTAGAAATTTTTACTGGTAGGTGTAAAAAACCCGAAAAAGGGATAAATGTGGTACAAACTCTCTGAGCAAAAGGGGATGAAAGAAGATCCAATATTAGTACCATTGCCCAGAGCAAGGAAGAATCGAGAAAATAAAGGTGAATTTTTATCTGGTAGATAATTGTGTGGTTCAAAAGAAATTTTTAAATTCGTACTTTAAGGCACAAAAGCGAGAACACTGTTCGGAAAAAGAGGCTCAAGCCACAATCGAATTTACACAGGTGGTGTAAGTGGTATCATCGCTCAGACCAAAACGCAAAACCTTTAATCTTGGCAGAACCGCAAAATATGAGGCGTATAACCTTATTGAAAAAAAAACTAATAAGATAATATCCTTTGGCTATGCTTAAGCAGACATACACTCCCAAAAAGTTCGAACTTGTAAGGGAAGTGAGAGTAGTTTTTGTCCAATCTCGTTGTAACGTGAAGAAATTAATACTTCTCATTTGGTTCATGTCACAGACGAAGTTTTTATACAACGATCGTCGGTGACACCTCCAAGACGAAGTTTATTGCCAAGTCAAGGAATGCTATCTGATCTCCTTATCCTTTGGGATTGTACGAAGACAAGCACCTTTGTTAAACTGACACTAAGTCTGTCCAACCGGGCTATAGGCCCGGTCTGTACAATCAGACCTTGTGTCTGTACAACCGGGCAACGAACCTTTACAATCGGACCTATGAGTCTGTACAATCGGACAACAAGTATGTACAATCGGGCTATAAGCTTGTACTGTCGGACTCTAAGTCTGTACAACGGTCGCTAAATCTGTACAATAAGTCCTCGTACATGTAAGGCCAGGGCCTATTAATAGTTGTTCTTATTCTCCTATTCCAGGAGCTTAGCTAATTTCACAATTCAAATTTCAATTTCCGACGCCATGCGAATTACCGCAATGTAAAATCCAAACTGTTTCGAATTACCGCCGCGTCAAGGAATTACCGAATTACCGCTGCTCGTCTAAGGACAGCCCCTCCGTACAAAGGACAATAACCCCAGACACCGCAAATATAACCCCAGATATCATTACTTGTAATCAAACATCTTAAGGATATGGGACCAGTGATTGCACTTTAGCTTAAGGATCTTGAGTGTTTCGTTCTATTTTAATTTTGTGGATTGTAAAATAATAAAATAAATTTATTGCTCTTGTCAGGGAAAATCCACTATTTTATTCCGTAAGGTTTTGAGGGTCCTTGCGAAAAACCTCAGACTAAGGTTAAACCCACGATAGAAAGTTGGAAACCAAATTGTAGCTCGACATCTCTTAAACTACGGTTGTAATCGCCGCGAGAGGCAAACCCAGGGAAACCCCCAAAAAGCCGAAATTGTATTGAGGTGAGAGTAGGTTTAGTCCAACCTCGATCATCTGAGATCTTAACCCCCGCTTAGGGAATATAAACTAGCAGAGTAGGGAGTAGTTTTTGTCCAATCTAGCTTAACTTAATACTTAACTTCCGCTTAGCGGATAGAGGCTTGCATACCAAATTTCAGGTCGATAGCTCTTAAATTAATCGAGGGGATAGACGGACAGACAGGCGGGCAGAGAGACGGATATCCTAAAAAAGGGAAGTTCGTATTGCAGTATTGGGAGTAGTTTTGAGCCATTATTTCTTATCTTAGAACACACTTTCTGATTAGAGAATAGAATGTTGAATACCAACTTTCAGCTCGATAGCTTTTCAACTACGACTGCAAGGGAAGAACAGACAGACCGACACCTCCCAAAAAAGAGAGTTTGTATAGGAGGTACAAACTCTCCGACCGTGGCATAGTGGTTAGAACACGCGACTACCATGCGGGAGATCACAGATTCAACTCCTGGCTCCAGTCATCTTAAAAAAAAAGAAATACATTTTTCTTTCATTGTCGGCTCCCCTCGAATGTTGTCGACAGCAACTTCGCAGTATTGGTGTCGAGTCAATCGGCGTGTCTAGTAAGAGCTTCTCAAACAGTGACGTTTGCATTCGTCGATAAACAAGTAGATGCCGCTAGTTGTGAATCTAAAAATAGAAAGCGTGTTAATTCACAACAACGCGAGAAGCTATCCCATACCTCGTTCATGGAGTGTAAAGGGAAATTAAGTTTTTTTTTTATAGGAGGTAGGAGTAGTTTTTAGAGGAAAGAAGCTTGTAGGGCAAATATCATCTCGAGCGTCTTAAACAGCTGATGTAATCGCGGAGACAGGCGAACATTTTAAAATCGACTCAGAAAGCTTATTAAAAAAAACACACTTAATTTCCCTTAACACACCATGAATGAGGTATGGGATAGTTGTGAATTAACACGCTTCCTATTTTTAGATTCACAACTATCGGCACCTACTTGTTTATCGACGAATGCGAATGTCATTGAGAAGCTTTTACTACACTCGACGCTATACTGTGAAATTGCTGTCAACAACATCGGGGGGTTGGAAATTAAAGAAAAATTTAGATGTCCGGAAATCAATCCAGGAAATCGATCTACGGACCTCTCGCATGGTAGATGCGTGTTCCAACCACTAAGTCACGGCCGGTCCCAGCTCAGCTCAGAAAGCTAGTAAAGCTTTAATTGATTTGTGCGGTTATTTAAACTTTTCTGAGAACGCGCTATCTACCTTAAGCAGCTAGACTGTAATACAGAAGCTACATACATAGTTTCCTCTGATATTATGATATATATGATATATATAAGAAAACGCTAACGTAAGCATTATTCATAACGAAACACACGTTTGATACACTGTAAAGCTTTCCTCCCCCTCACCCCACTTTATTACTTTATCTCTCCTTTTTGATCAACTAATTGCCTTTAAATGAAAACCCATTCTACAATATCAATTATTCATAAATCTTTGAGAATCGTAACACTGTGTGCTTCAGCCTATATCTGTCACCGCCGCATTTCGTTTATGTAATAGCATCGTCGTCGTCGTCGTCAACTGAAGTGGTAGAAATAAGACAATTTCTAAATCCGCTTAAAATGAAATTATTTTGTTAAAAGATTTGTCTTTTTTTTTGTAAGTACTTTACTTATATGCTCCTTTGCTGTTATTGTCATCTCTCAGAGTCGATGTCGTTTTAGTTGGTTGTTGTTGCCGCTGCTGTGTTGACGTTCCAACAGTTCCACTTTTATGACCTCCAACACCAACTCACACAGCCACCACCCCTTTACCGTTCATAAGTCTTTTATTCCCTCGACAAAAGGCAAAAAGGAATAAGCCAGTATAAATGGTGAGAGGAGTGGAAAGACGTTAAGAAACAAAAGAAAAGTAAAACATTTTTGTTATGTAAAGGATTTTTATTCCCTTTCAGAGGTTTAGGTAAACTTTTCGCAGCTTCCCCTGGCCTTCATCGTTAAATTTTGTTAAATCTTTGCCTTACTCGTAGGCAACGAATTGGTAAGGGCAGGGGTGAAATTGTGTGCCTTACCAAGTGTTTAACAAAAGTTGTACAATTTTGTACTTATTGTCGCCTTCAACTTCTTTTCTCTTCTATCTTTCTTGCGATTGTTGTAACAGCAGTAGTAGCAGTTGCTGCCGTCGTTGTTATAGTTGTTGTTGTTGTTTAAGCTTGAACGCGGCTTAAATGCCACAAATTGAAAGGATAACATTGTTTGGCTGGGCACACTTAGCCTGGCACCGACAACAAGAACAGCAACAACAACAACAACAGCATCATTAACGTATATATTAACTTGGCTTGGTAATAATAACATCCATCAGTGAAATTTGTTCAACATCCCTG
Organism: Muscina levida; assembly: GCA_964034835.1. Classification (NCBI taxonomy): domain Eukaryota; kingdom Metazoa; phylum Arthropoda; class Insecta; order Diptera; family Muscidae; genus Muscina; species Muscina levida. The sequence continues at coordinate 32,663,354 of OZ035884.1, read as the reverse complement.
TTAACATGAATTTGGGCTTTAGAGTTTCCTTTATGTTTGACCTTCAACTGTAGCGCGTTGGTTAATGTTGATGCTGACGTTTAAGAAGGTAGTAGTGTTAACATTTCAACTGTTGTTGACAGTTGATACATGTCTATTTATATAACTCGCTGTATTTAATATTTTTGTGAGAACTTGAGAACAAAATAGTGATAAAAGAAAAACATTGCTCAACATGTGTAGGAGGGTAGTGGTTGCAGAATATATGAGTATATATTTTGGTTTCATAATTATAATCGTATAAAGTTTCAGTGTACAATATACACACTTATAATATTTTGGCATATGTAATACAAAAAAGTTGTGACGTAGATACAAAGGTATTATTACGAGATTATAACGAACTTTTAAATCTTTAAACAAAGGTAAATAGTATGGCCACTAGTTTTTATTCGGTTGGTTGTACCGACACACTTTCTGGATTCCCTACTACTTATACTGAATAAAGGTAAGAATTTGAAATTTATTTGAATTTTATGGGAAATGTTATTATATATAGAATTTTCTTAAGCGAACTATTAGCTACAACACTGACTAGTGCTAGAAAGCGCTATATTCAAAACTGTAGGAACTGTTGGCCAGAAACTGATTTCACATTTTTTCGAGGGAATGAAGGGAATTCGAAATATTTACTTACTTAATTTCCCTTAACATCCCATAAATAAGGTATGGGATAACTTCTCGCGTTTTTGTGAATTATCCCATTAGTGACGACTGTTACCATATGGTAACGTCGACTGCGTTAGATATTGCACGCAATAAAATAAACATAAGAATAAATGTCAAGAATTTTCTTTTTTGATGTCATTAAAGCATGCTTTGATCATTCACTCTTGCTTTACCGCTATGCGACCAGACGTCAGTAGCGAGCGTGGGGTATCATTTAAAATAGGTGTTTTTCACATGTGCGCAAAACAGCAATATAGAGGGATATAAAAAGTCACTCCATATTAAGAATATTTTTTGGTTGTTTAAAGACTGATATATTAAAGACTTTTAGTTTTTGTTATTTCAGAAGAATATGAAATATCATAAAAACGGATTGCATTAATTATTTTGTACTATGTTTTTTATTATTTACCTGTTTTAATGCGGTTACCATATGGTCACAGTCGTCATAATGCTAGTAAAAATGGATATTTTTCTGAAATTTTTCGACTTCTTTTTTTTATGTAAAATTCGTTTTTTAACTAAGTTATATATATGTCGATATCGATCTCGTCATTAAAGGGTTTCACACGCTTTTTATTTTTAGATTCACAACTAACGACACCTACTTGTTTATCGACGAAACAAACGTCACGGTTTGAGAAGCTTTTACTCGACCTGCCGATTGACTCGACGCTAATACTGCGAAGTTGCTGACAACAACATCGAGGGGGCCGGCAATAAAAGAAATTTTTTTTTTATTTTTAAGATGACTGGAGTTGAACCTGTGATCTCCCGCATGGTAGTCGCGTGTTCTAACCATCATGCCGCGGACGGTCCCGTTCGAAATATATTTGAAATATTTAGGGGCCCAAAAAAAATGGTAGTCAATCTAGCCAATCTGAGCTAGGGTATTACTCAGCTCCTATATAGTCACGATCAGGTGTTTTTCAAAAAGTTTGATTTTGTTATACAGTGTCATTGATATACCTATAAAATTAGTGTCCCAAAAGGGTTCTACGCTATTTAGGTGCCTACTTATGGGTTAGGAAAGTTAAAATTTGTGGAAAATCTATTTTGTGGGAATTAAAATATTTTTTTTTAAATTTTTGGTTTTTTTTGTTTTTGTTTTAAATGTGATGAATTAAATTTAGTTTTTTGATTTTATTTTTATTTTTCTTTATGATTTTCGTAATGATTTACCTTGAACAAAAGTAGGGCAAAGGCGAGCAGCTGAAAATGTTTGCATTAGGTAAAAATAACCAAAGAACTTCTTTTGAAAATAAAATACCTAAAAATTACCAATTTCCTACAAAATAGGTTAATTCAATATTTCTTAGGGCCACATAAAATTGTTTATTTTTGCTACATCACTTGTTTTAGTGGCGCCAATATGCGACGTCACCAAAAAAAATTCGCAATAGTCTCTTAAATTTAATAAGCGAACAAAACTGTTAAAAATAACCCTGGCAGTAGTTAATCATCCGTTTTTTTTTTAAACACTCAAGTAATAATAGATGTTTTATCGCACATCAATTTGCACTTAAATTAGTTGATAAAATGTTATTACTTAGTAGTGATGTTTACAATTATTTCCACAAACTTTTTTTGATTAAGATTTGTATTTATAATGACAAACAAAGGTTCAGAAGTTGTTGATACCAAATAAAAAATTTCGTACAGCTATTACTTCAACCAAAATGGAACATTTAAAATATAACGCCTGCAAGTGACTTCATTTAAACTTTCGAACTACAAAATTTAATAATTTTTTTCTCAATATTACATTGGAATATGAGTTTGGAACAAAATTAGAAATATTCATGAAAACTCACTACATAATTTTAAATATTATAAAGAAAAATTCTTGAAATTTAAAATTGGTAAATGCATTGTGAGATAATATTTGCATGAATTAAGATTTTTGCAACATTAGCAGCTTTTTAAATTGGTAAATAAGTCGTTTTTTTTACATATGTATTCGTATTCATGTTAACGTTGAAATTAGTACATGATTCACTAACATAATGTTCAATTTGCCTAGACGAACAAGTCCTTCAGTTGTAAATGTCTTGTTTAATTATTTCTAACCATAGTTTAATTGTGCCGAAAAAGGAAATCAATGCAGTTGTAAAAAAATATTTTATTCTTATCATATCAGTAATAGTCATAATATACAATTGTTTAGAAACAATTTTTAAACTTTTTTCAACTTTTACTGAGATACATAGTCGGTATACGGGAAAAACTCACCAAGTCCACATTTTTGATAATGACAACTGTGATAATATGACAACTGGTCACGAAATTATTATAAAAAGACATATAAAAATAGGTTAGACTTTATAGCAAAAACAAACACCAATTTTTGACTATGTCCATATTAGTCAAAAATAGTTCTGGAAAAACTGACCAACTCCAACAGATTTTATTAACTGCCTGTCCCACGATGTCGAACGTTAACGTTCGCCTGCTTTTTATGAGATAACGTTCGACTTCGTGAGGCTGGCAGTAAATTCGATGAAGTTGTCATCTGACTTGATTGAATTGATCTAAGTCCAACCGAATATTCGGTTTTGACGTTATGTATCACATTCAAACCAAATTCCTTATTGGAAACTACATTGACAGCGTTGCAACAGTTTGCTTTCTACAACAAAATCGCGACTTGGTTACTCTTGGTAAATGATATTATTTTCTTTAGGTGCTGCTGATTACAATAAGAATATGTTTTTGCAATTTCACAAACACCACAAAGTCTTGAGTTATGAGTAAAATAAAGGGCTACGCACATAAAAGCCACTAAAGTGGTTCCAAATGAAGCGATTTTAATTTTTTCAAATTTTTTTAAAACTAACTAAATAACAAAAAAAAAAACTTTTTCAAACTTAAAAGATAAAAGAAAAAAAACCCAAAAATTTTGCGATTAAAGGCAAAACTGACATATACATATGAGAAGTTTCCTATATGGCTATATACATATATCGTTTGGAAGGCCGCAGTCATTCCTTTCAAAATCCATTGAGAAACTTTTTTTATTCAATTTCAAAAATAGATGCTTGTTTTACTCCGCAGCATCTACCAGAAAATTAATAAAATTTCCAGGTAATTTTTAATTTTTGTCACACAGTGATATTAAAAAAAGGCAATTTTGTGGGAAGAGGCAATGTTTGCAAGCTCTGCATTTCCAAATCATGATATACGTTACTTTTTTATTTCCTCATTTGATTCATAATATTTCAAGCTTTTATTATAAACAATAAATTAACAATAAAAAATATATTACAAACCAAACTTAGCAAAATTTTTCTTTGATGAGGAATTAAAGAGCTTTCAATAGCCATTAAAACAAGCCCAAGATCATTAAAATATGTTTAAGCAGTCAGAAAAAAAAGTTTCGTAGTATAACAAACTATAACTATAACCTAGTCTATCGATATTATAACATTTTTAAATAATCGCAAACGCAAATTTTTTTTTTGTAAAAACTAGGAATTTTAACTCATATGAGTTGCGGTAAGTGCAAACACGTACTTTTATACTCGTAGGCCTTCAATTTTTTTCTTGAACGGCATATTTGTAGTCGATCTGTCTACAACAGAAAAATACTCATCAGCTATAATCTGATTTGAATACAAAATTGAACTTTGACTTACTTGCGGCATACTATCGATGCGAAATTTTACACAATATATTCTTAATCGTTTCGATAACAAACGTAAGCTGGTGCTCAATATCCAACAACGATAATAATCCTTCTTTTTAAAAAAATTCAAAAATGTTATCCAAGGAAAAACATAACATGCAATATTTAGTGTGTTTGTTATAGTACACACCTATCTATTGCAATTAAAAATTTACAGAAAGTAAGATAATGAACGTTGGATTTTTAACTCTGGTGTAGGCTTGCTTTGTTTCATTCAAAGTTTGCCGTTTTTGCTTAATTTATGTACGGTTTAAATCTCTCTTGTCGTCTTGCTATAAAGTGATCTTTTAGCAGCATTATTAACAATATTTGACTACATAAACAAGAGCTTATTACGACACAGAGTGCCCAAAATACAATACTCAATGCATGTACCTGGCATCTACCCAGTCCGTCTAAGTTCTTGGGTTTTTCTACACATTTTCTTCCGATCGCAGCCAGAACAGTAATGAGTTTTTCAATTAATTTTCAGAAAAACCCAAAAACTTGTTTATTTTGGAACATTTTTAATATAATGTACAGTTACTGATCTTTATAAATTACAAATCTATCAAGATATCGCGAGAGTGATTTTAGGGTCAATGGACGACTATAACAGCTTCAAAAAATTGCAATAAAAAAAATTCCAAAAATTACACATAACTGATTTGGTCGCCGCACCGTCAATATATTTTTATTAAACAACGAGCATAAATGCTTCGCCTTTATTATTTTTTTCAACTTTAAATAGAAATGTTAAAACTACGGTAAGGTTTTTTGCCTTATTTTTGGCATAGTAAATTTCGCCTACTTGTAACAAAACTTTTAAAAATTTATGCAGGATTGTTGTGCGGCTTAAGAAGCATCACAAAGTAGCACCACAGAGTATGTGTTGTTATTTTTCAACCCTTTGGCAAATACAAAACCCATTCATTTGTACTCTAAGAATTTTCTTATTTTGCCTATTTGAATTTTGCTAACGTATCCTTCCTAGCAAAAAACACAAAAAAAAACCAACAAAACTTTGCCTTATTTCACATAAAGAGAAAAAAAAACTTTGTTCAATTCAAAGAATTTTATAGACTACCAAAACAGAGGATATAGAAAATACCTACGAATTGCTGTCAAATCAACAATACCGAAAAACGAACAGACGAAAGCCAAAAGAAATTACTACCCAGCAATACGGCGGCTGATGAGAAAACAAATAAAGGCTATTAAAAGTTTTACGCCAAAATCTACGAAAATAAGAAAACAAAAACCTATAACGAAAATCAAATAACATTAAAGGCAGGGTAAACTTTAAAGATGTCTATCTTAAGGATTAACTAGAAAGTCTAGACCAACAGAAACAAAAGAGCTAGCTAAATGGAGAAATCGACAGGTGAGGTGGGGTGGATACAAAATCATGTTGTTTTTAGTTGTTAAATACGTTAGTAACCAAAGATACACATCAAAATTTAGCAGAATTTCCTAAGAAGAAATATGGCTTTAGGGTGTACTAAATCAGCGGTATTATTCTATCACCGTTAAGCGATTATTTTATCACTGCCGAAATAAAAAAAAATATTTATAAGCTTTTTCACTTACCTTTATGATGTTTTAGATGTTGCCCACTATTGGAGCCCATGCAGCATGGTTGTTCATAATACAAATTCCAGGTATTCTCATAATCAGAATGGGCATAATCCACAAATTGTAGCAAAATCATCAGGATAGATGTTAATACCAGCCATGGTGGAGACGTCGCAGTCGCTGAGGGCGGTGATTTGTTGAGAAATTTTATTGAGCACATGTTGGTTTTTTTTTCTTTCTTAATCAATCAACACTTTTACACTTTTTATTATATTTTCGTATTCTTTTCACTTTATCATAGATATGTTTTGATTTTCAATGATGACAATATTTGAGCAATATCTTGTTGTAATTACAAATTTGTATTTAACATGACAGCATTTTGTTGAGCTATTTTTTGTTAGTATTTGCTTATATTACATCTCGTTTTGTTTTTTTTTCAAGTTTTTTTTTATTCTTTTTAATTTGTCGTTTTATTTTCTATTCAGATTATTTTTTCTTTTTTCACATTTATTTATGTTTTGCATAGGAATTTTCCTTTTTTCGTTCAGCTTTACTTAAAGCTGCATTTTCCGTAATTTGCTTTAAGTTTTTGCCTTTACTACTTAAACAACAATTGTATGTTATTCTTCTCACACGTTTTCTAGCCTTACGCGTTTGTGGTGCGTTCTCTTTCACTAACCGTTACGAACTGACTATGGAGATACCGAATGAGGCAAGTTAAATAAACTTAGCCTAAAACATTCCGTTTCAAAGGCTCTTTGTGCGATTTCGAACGAAGCGAAAACCTTGTCGTATATTACCGTTATTCTCACGTATGCTCCTTGCCTTAGCAATGCGAGAGCGAATAGTACACACACGAACCGGAGAGCCGAAGTATTTGTAATTGAATTCTAGCAGTTGTTGACGGATTCTCTAGCAAATGTTTACTTCGTACAGGTGTATCCTAGGATTGACACTGCACCACTCCAACAGTTTGATATGGAAAGTGCTGTAAAGAGACACAAAAACAGAGAGAGCGAGTAGAGTATTAGCATTGAGTAAAACAAGTATTAACCACTATTAAATGAGAGACTATAAACAATGCGCATGATCAGGTTTCAAAAGGATATCCCAGAAAAATCTCTCTCAAATATTCTTTACGGTTTCTCTCTTTAATTATCTAAATAAAATCCAGAGACTTTAATAATAACAGAGAACACACACAAAATATGAGAGCGATTGTAGCATATTATGAGTATAGGATAAACCATCCCTTTTATCTCTTTTGTTCTTTCTCTCTCTCAACTTTCCCGGTATTTTCAATTCATTGCAATACTTTAATTCCTATTTAATGGTCGTAGTGAACTTGGTAAGTTTTTTTTGCACTCGCTCTTCGTCCTGTTTGTTGTTTTTTTTGCCTGTGTCGTTATTGCAACAAAAAGAAAACAAACACCAACACAAATGAACACATTTAAAGTGTAACAATAACAGCAACAACAACAGCGACAACTCGAAGTAGACTATAACAACGCAAAACTACTACAACAATAGTGGCAATAACGACAACAACAACAACAACAACAACGGCGGCAACATTCATGACAGCTATCGTCGTGGTGGTAGTAGTAGTAGTAGCAATAGTGTAGTGGTAGTAGCGGCACTAGCAACAATAGCCAGGAACATCATCAAGGATACACATCAGAACCTAACAAGGCTTTTGTAAAAATATTTTCAAGGGTAATACTACCCCACCGGTGCTGATGCAGCACTTTTATGCAACAGCAATCAAAACAACAACAATAATCAAAGGAGTGATGCTGATGTCTGGTGTATTGTAATTGTCTGTCTGCGTAGCTAGATGTGCGTGCGTGTGTGTATGTGTGTTTCAGTATGTCAGTTTAGTTATTTCTGACTATGTTTAAGTGTATAAATGTTAGACGTATGCATATTAAGGATCCTATATTTTGTATGAGTACTCTTATTGGTGAGGCACAGTGGGTTACCAAAAAATAGTATATTAGCATAAGAATGGCAGAAATTTATATTGAGGAATTTTTGAATTGAACTTTTTCCAAAAATCGTACACAAAAATATTACAAAAACTATACACAAAAGTTTCAATGAAATGATCAACATTTTGGCTTTAGTAATCATAATCATTAGTAATTAGATTACAATTTTTTGAAAAGTAAAGTAATGATTAATATACGATTATATTCGGTTTTAAACGATTACTAATTGATTACGATTACAAATAATCTAAAAATAATCGGGATTACCATGGATTACGAAAAAATAATTAAAAATAATTAAAATTAATCAAAAAATAATCCGACTACTTTCCACGATTACTTTTGAAAATTTTTGATTATTTTCAAAATTACTTGCATTTATACTTATTGAATGTCAATAAACAATAGAGTGACGAAAATTTTTTCTAAAAGTTTATTTCGTTTTCTTGTTATATTACACTATATGACAGTAATTTGGAACCTGGGGAGTGACCTACTGTATGTTGTAGGTCTGATCGAGTACAACATGACCCTATTACCGAAGTATCCTAACACCCTCAACATCTTTACTCACGGTTCAAAAACATTTTGTCATGTGTAAAACGCATATTTGCTAGAAAAAAATTCTGATGAAATGGTTATTCATGTTTATCGAGGAACGCTATTTTCATATCCCATACTAAAATCAAGCAGTTGAAAAAAATTAACTACAACATCAAAACAAAATATTTTCTTTAACTGTTTGTTTTGTATAGAATATGAAATTTGCTTTCCTCATTTTGGCAGTATATTTGTGAAAACATAGCATTGTTCATCCGATAGGGCCACTCGATGCGTTCAGTTTGGAACTTTGTGTGAATACAATTTGAGGACTTTTTGTTATTCCGTGCACTTTACCGCTCTGCCAAGATAATATTCATTATGCAGATTCGTCAATTGATATTCGATCGAAACGGGGTGTATATCGTTATCTATGGTTAATCGTGGGCTACATTTAGCTTTTTAGACAATTTTGACTCCGACGTTAATTTAGTTTTTGAGGTTTTTTTTATGAAAAAAGTATATACTTTAAAAGCAAAATTTTCATATTTTTTTGCGATCTTTACGAATTTTAACAGTAATACGCATAATTAAGGTGTAACAAACGATGTAAGAAAAGCAAAAACTAAAATTGACATCACAGTCATTCAAAATGTAGCCCTTCAATAACCATCAATAGTGATATACATCTATTTTCGATGGGACAACAAATGACGATACGGCATAATAAATACTATTTCAGGGGTTCTTGGGTGCACGGATTAAAAAAAAGTGTTGATGTACTCATATTGTTTTTGAACAATCTTTTTCGAGCCTATGCACATTGATCAGGTCTGTGAATATTTTGGACTTAATATGAAGGAGACTTCCAATGAGCATAAAATATTGTATAAAGGGGTTTTTAGCGACTCCGGAGTAAAATTTTGAAAAAACAAAATGAAAGATACAATGTTGCGGACATTTTTTTCAACAAATTTTTGAATGTAAGTAATATTGTGCTTAAACGGGTTATCGATGTCGTTGATTTTGAATCCGGGGTCATATTTTGAAAAAACAAAATAGCGTATACCATTTGGCGGATATTTTCGGATTCGAATTCAGCGACCCCAAAAACCCTTTATAGCTATGTTTCATGCATATGCAGTCTCCTTAATTTTCGGACTAAATTTTTCAAAATTTTCATTTCATTTCGATAGAGAAAACGTAAAATTTTAACGTAGAGATAAGGATTTGATGACGTTAGGTAATTTAACATAAGTTTAAGTCCAAGAAAAGTCAGAAGTGATTTCTCTGCGTAATCAAAAATTTTGCAGTTATAAATAAATTAATAAAAAAAAATAAAAAATTTGCCTAAGAAATTTAATTAAAAAAAAAAAATAAAAAAATTCTAAAACGGAAAAAATGTCAAGTCTTACTACTTTCACGTAATGTCACATAACGTATGAACAACATTCTTGGAATTTTTTAGGCAAATTTTTTTATAAATTTATTTATAACTACGAAGCTGATAATTATACAAGGAAATTATATGTGTACATATTAAGGGACTTGAAGTAGTCTATCTTGAGCTATGCCCCCCAAACTTGGCTGTAGGAGCTTAAAAACTCTGTCTGTCTGTCAGACTGTCCGACTGGTACGCACGATAACTGTAGAAAGACGCGACCAAATGTTTTGTAATTTTGCACGAGTTAATATTTCCCCAAAATTATTTACGGTTGTGCAAATGGGCTACATGGCCCGCACCTTCTTGTACCCCCCATACAAATACATCACCCCACCCACTTTAGAAAACGAGTAATAATATCAATACACCCAACGGGATTGTCTCCAAATTCTGTATTTAGTGATGCTATAACAGGACAAAGTTTTGGAAAAAAAATTTGAAGTCTAGCCACGCCCCTTCTGGTACCTTCCATACAAATGTACTTTTCAGCCCACTTCAGAAATGGAGTAATAATAACAATGTACAAGAAAATGTTATGTTATATTGAGGGTGAGGGTATGTGTAAGTCGGGTTTACCGACTGGAACTTTCTTACTGGTATATAAAAGCAAATGTTTAAATCTGAATTATTTGTTTAGATTTTTTTCAGGTTGTTAAGGCCAATTTTAGAAAGTAATCAAAAATTTTCGAAAGTAATCGTTGAAAGTAGTCTGATTATTTTTTGATTACTTTTGATTATTTTCGATTATTTTTCGTAATCTCCGGTAATCCTGATTATTTTTAGATTATTTGTAATCGTAATCAATTAGTAATTAAAAAATTCTTAATAAAGAATTATGTAATCATTACGATTCTTTTAAAATGTAATATAATTGATTACTAATTGTAATCAAAATTTAACAGGTATGCTTTACACAGTACAACGCATGATTTTGGGACTCAATTCTGAGAACTGCACGTGAAAGTAGCCCCAAAAATAAGAACTTCTGCATCATTCGTTTCATCAAGTTGGTTGCATTAATAATATAATGGCCATACTAAAATATGTATAGAAAAATTACTAAAAGTCCACCTTGAGCAAAAAAACTGTATGACCATCAGTAGTGCGTCAAATGATAGCTTTGAAATGATTTATCGTTGCTGGTTTATCAACATAGACCAGAGATTTGATGCACCCTCACAAGAAGTGATCTATAGGTGTCAAATCGTACAAACAAACCAGCAGCAAAAAATCGGAAAAGAAATAGTCTGTCGATACTTTCAAATTAATCATATTCGAGTGTTTTTCGTTAACCAAATATTTAGTGGCCGTTTTTTGCATGAAATTGACCAGTGAATTGAACACCTACCCAGCAGCGGAAAAGGGCATTGTAAAAATATGCCTGGAAACAAGCCTTTAAAGGCAGTTTGTTGACATTCAAATACGCCTTCCTTTTGCAGGCATGTATACAGGCTACAATAAGACATTCACTAAATCTAACAAAAAAGTCCATACCCATGCACATTTCGCTTCTCAAATGAGACCTGCAATGACGCCTCTTACTAGGGTGAGAAAAGATCCCGCAGACATGCCTCTTTCCCTTCTTAAAACTGGCTTGTTAGCAGCCCTTCTGTGTACCCGACAAAAATACCATAGATGTGCACAAAAGGCATGCAAACTTTCTTGCCTTAAACAGGCCTATTCACAGGCCTATTAGTAGAAGGCATAATTGACGTTCATAGCCATGCACTTGCCACTTCTTCGATTAGGCCTGTTGACAGGCCTACTAAGGGAAGGTAAGACAGATGCTGTTGTTTAAGAGAACCACATGTATGCTATTTGTCGTGCAACAACTATATCACGTGATATCGGAGTAGGTAGCATGCCCAACTATGAGTACTGAGGTCGCGAGTTCGATTCCTGCTGCTGGAGTATAAAAATAATAGTTATTACAAATTTTAAAAAATATTGTATTAAAAATTTATAAAAAGTACGAAATGGGCCCAATTTTTTTTGGCCCATTTTTAATTTTTTTTGGGAATTATTTATTCCTCATTTGGGGTTTTCAAATTATGAAATAATCTCCAAAGAAATAACACCCAAACAATTTTTTAAATTTGGGGATTGTTTCATATCGTGAATAATTTGGGTGTTATTTCATTTTTAATTCGGGGGTTATTTCATTTTTAAAGCTGTTGGTTTTTATTGGTTACAATTATATAATTATATAAAAATAGGCCTTTTACAAGAAAACTATTAGCCTGTGAATATATTACAATATCTTTTGAATGTTTACAGATATTTCCATTTGTGTTCATATTGACGGATAAAAAATCAACAAAATGCACCGGGAATTTTTCCTTTTTGAGAATTCGATTAGTACACACTAAGAATGGAATTTTTTTTAAATTTGTAAGAGTTCTTCAAAAGAAAAAATGCAATAAAAGCAGAGAGTTTGATTTGCTTGTGAACACTGGAGGTGGTTGTGTAAAGGCCAAACGTAAAAGGCAAATTGTCTTCCGAACTGCAAATATAGAGCAGGGCTACAACGATCTACGATTCATTTCAATAATTTTGCGACTTTGCTGTTGGTCCATATTGACTTCATGAAATCCTTGGTGAAACTGACTCTTTTATGAATTTTGGGCATAATTTAATTTTTGTTGCTGATGGGGTTTATTTCATTGGAGGTTATTTCATTTTCATCATTGGGTGTTATATCATATGAAATAACTCCCAAATATTGGGGGTTGTTTCGTTTTCACTTTGGGGTTTATTTCATTTATTTTTCGATGTTATTTCATTTACTATTTTTGGGTGTTATTCCCAATTTATTTTGGGGTTTGTTTCTTTGGGGGTTATTTCCTGGGCGTAATTTCATTGGGGGGCTTTTCGTGGAGCCGGACCTGTAGATGTTAACTCTACACTGGACTCGACTAATGACTAATGTCTTAGCTGAGATAAAGGATAGATCATGCAGTATAACTTATGAAAAGACATCTAAGCCATACTGATGGAATGTTGAGATTGGAAGAAAACGAAAGGAAATTTTACGGTATTTTACTGGATTGGCATATAATTCTTTAATTAACAGTTTAAAAAACCTGATAAAAAAAAACACAGAAGACACATTCTGCTGTAGTGTGGGAAAACTCTTCGAAAACTAGTGGAATGTACCGACAGACTGTTCCTTATCTGACCACCTATATATTGACTTTAACCTTTCGTACGTGAAGATTCCGAAGAAAGGAATATTAATAGAAGGAAAACAAACTGCATCAACTTTACAAATGTATTAGAGAGCAAGTTACCCAGGTATCAAGCCTCTATAGATGATAAGTCTTAATTGACGGTAACTGGATCGCATATAAGTCTTTTACTAACAGTTTAAAGACTTGATTAGAAAATCATTCTGCAGTAGTGTGGACAAATCTTCGTAAACTAGTCGGCTACATGAAATTGTATCCTCGAATCCAACAATACAGGCAGAACAGATGGTTCATGGTACACCATGGTACAACGTGTAAGTGTACCTAGAGGTACTGATAGAATCACAGGATATCAGGAAAGTGATTACCAGTCTATAGAAAATTCGGACAGTTGTCATTGTGTTTTACATCTAGTATCGTCTTGTCGACCTGACTTGATGATGGGCTCCACCCCACTAAAACATACTACAAAGTCGTTGTTAAGTCCCGAGACGTAGTTCATTTCTCAATATTCAAATGTTCATGCTTCTGGGGTGTTAGATACCGAATTGACTGTAGAGCTAGAAGGAGGACCACTGGTGGTTTTCTCGGGTCTGTGGGAGCGATACTACTCAAAGCTCCCTCTCCCACAGGTGACCCCCTGAATACTGAAAACTCGGGTCTGTGTTGACGATACTACTCAAAGCTTCCCCCTCCCACAGGTGAACCCTTGAGGACAGTAAACTAGGACAGTTACACTTTTTATATTTCCGGTATACCGATTACTAAACATTCAGATTAGTGGACAATCAAAAGTTTCCATACTTTTAAAACTCCGCGACCGATGATAGTATTCCACGGATATACTGGAGAATGTCGACGTATTAACGCCATGGCTTCCAACAATCTACAGAGCTTGTTTCCAATTGTCACAACATTCCAACGAAATGGAAAACCTACAAAATGTATCCATAAAAGGGGTAAGGCATCCCATGCTAAGGCCAGAATTTTATCTTGTTTACTACATAAAACATTGGTCAGAATAATTGATGTATATCAGATCGTCTTTATAAATGGCAGCTCTGTCTAAGACTCAGTATGAATTTGTTTTTTAACAAACTAAATGGGGGATAAGTGTAATTGTAACAGATTAAGCACTTCCAAGAATTGATCAAAATCTAAATGACACCAAAGTTAATCAGAAAATAAATGAATAAAGAATATTGCGGCATATAAAGATGATACAACCCAAATCACCGGAAATGATGATACGGCTGATATAAAATGTGAACCTATTCGCTCAAAACCTGTTCATTGTGCCTAAAATGTAGTCGGCTGTTTGACTTATATGGGAGGTCTTAGTAGACGAGGTCCGATCGGGACAAAAAAAAATCCAGAATTTGTTAGTATTAAGCCTACTAACTATGCGAATTTACAACACTGTATTTGTATTATTGGAGTTTATGCCAAAAAATCGATTTGGGACCAGTGTACATCCATAGCACGGGGACCTATGTAGGTACCCTTTTCATGGGGACCCATTTCACTAGTTCGCGGTTAACGATGTGGTGACGATTAACCCTATTTGCGGACATTTCATACAAACAACGAAATGATGAAATGCATTGCTTGGGGTTTGCAAAGATTGTGCCCAGTTTTTTGAGCTCTTCACTATTATGAAATCTTAGCATCAATACTTTTCTGATGATGTTGGACAAGATGTGCTGTACAACTGTCGGATATGCGGATGAGGTACTCATAGTTACCGAAAAGGTTCCTAAATTACTCTCTGAGATATTGAAATCTGCACTAAGACTTCTCAAAAATTTTTTCATGACTGTGGACTGGTTGTAAACCCGGACTCGAGATTACACTTTCTGATAATGTCAAATACGTTGGACTCATTTTGGACTATAAACTAGCATGGTATCTAAACATTAAAGTAAGAACTAGCATAGCGGCAACGGCTCTATACTGCCACAACAGGGCATCCGGCCTCAACTGTAAAATAAGCGCAAACCTTAGTTTACGGAACGGCAGTTTGGTGGCTGGGCCGAAGACTAAAATTCGAGCGCATTTTGAGACTGGTGGCAATCATGGTAACAGGGTCACTTAGAACTACACCAACTATGGCGCTCTTAACGATCCTGAATTGGTTACCCTAAGACATAGAGGCGAGAAATATAGGTGCGAACACTGCAAAGCGTTGTGACGCCACGAGAGCATGGGTGCACAGGAACTATGGTCATGCTATTATTCTGAACCAAAAAAGTGAGAAGTGTCACAGGGGTTTCCCACACGCGACTGCCAAGCAGGAGATTCATGCCACCTTGTTGTCGACTGCTACTTCGCAGTATAGTGCCGAACCATTCGGCATGTCTAGTAAAAGTTTTTTAAACTTTTACGTTCTCATTCACTTAACCAGCAGGTTTTGTTAGTTGTGAATCTACAAATAGAAAGCGTGTTAATTCACCCTAATGCGAGAAGCTATTCCAGACCTTATTCATGGAGTATAAAGGAAAATTACATTCTTTAAAAACAAAAAAAAAATTAATTTCCCTTTACACCCTATGAATGAGGTATGGAATAGCTTCTCGCGTTGTTGTGAATTAACACGCTTTCTATTTATAGATTTACAACTAACGGCATCTACTTGTTTATCGACGAATGCAAATGTCACTGTTTGAGAAGCTCTTACTAGACACGCCGATTGACTCGACACTAATACTGCGAAGTTGCTGTCGACAAACATTCGAGTGGAGCCGACAATGAAAGAAAAATGTATTTTTATTTTTTTCTTTTAAAATGACTGGAGCCAGGAGTTGAACCTGTGATCTCCCGCATGCTAGTCGCGTGTTCTAACCACTATGCCACGGTCCTGGTATTTTTTTAAGTCACACGGATTACCCGGTGCCGGAACCTGTTTTCGATCCTGGTTTTTATGAGTAACATCCCAGATAGATCCTACTTTGATGAAAACTATAATGCCCTACTCTTTAGTGAGGACATTTTCTAATCGAAAGAGGCTACTTGCACAGCGATCAAACAGATTTGCCGTTCCATGGATATATAGAGGACACTATTTGCGCTGAACTTGTCTAGAGTCCATCTGAGACATATCATAGTTTTAACAACCAGTCAATAGCCGTTTGGCAAACACGCTAAGATGTTAAAACATTTTTGTAGAAGCTGCAATGAGAAGAAAGAAGAAGAAAGAAAGGACCTGAGTTTTGAGAAGTCATCAGACATTTGGGGCCTATACCTGTCTGTCAGTAGGCGATCTGCGTAACTTCCGCGCCATTATCAAAGCAATGAAATGGCTTTAGAGCGACATTGACCAAATAGAGTACGCACAAGTAAGGAAGTTAAAGTGCGGTAAACCGACTTATAAATGCCCTCACCCTCAATAGATGACCAAAGAGTTTGATAGCTTCCTAAAGTGTGCGCCATTCCGCATTTGTATGGGAGGTACATGAAGACTACCAGTTTTTTCCCCAAAATATTATCCTTTTATATTGGTCCTGATCGCGTTGGGTGTATTGATATTATTGCTCGACTTTTAGAGTGGGGGGAATTATACATTTGCATGGGAGGTACCAGAAGGGGCGTGTCTATATAGCCCATATGCAATCCGGTAATTAGTTTTGGGAAAATATTAACCCATGCTAAGTTTAAAACAATTGGTTACATCTTTCGAAAGTTATCATGCTCACCAGCCGGACAAACAGACAGACGGACATGAATCAGCGCACTTAAACGAACAATGCTGAAGGCGACAGCCAAATTAACATAACCTAACCTAAAGCTAAGCCAAGTGTGAACGAATCATTTGCTTGTAGCGTTCGCCATTCTTGGCAATGTTAGTAACGGTTTCGGATTTGAAAACAAGTGGGCTGATGACGTCTTCGGCATAAGAACCTCACCAAACAATAATTTTGTTGGGATGTAATGGAGTCTCAAGAGCCTCATGAGGATTACGCTCTGTTCTAAATTGATAATACTGCTTGTTTATATACCCATAAAGCTACAAATGAACATCATCGCTGAAGATGAAGTACTCTTTAAGTATGGCAAAAACGAGCACGAATATTGGAAATAAATTTCTACAAAAACCCTACACAATTGAACAATTTGTTTTTGGTTTATGCTAAAATGTATGAAAAAAGACTTAAAAAGCGATATTCTTACTAATATGTTAACGTCATATAAATATGGCTACTATTTGTATAATGGCGGGATCATAATTCAACACAAAAACTATTGCGGGAAACTGATATTTTCTGTTGGCGTTGCATATTGTTATTACAGTGAATATGTTTTAACTCAATACATAGTTAATATATAAAAAAGATATATCAAGTCCACTTTTTGTAAATGGACTTAATGATGCAAAATTGTTCAAAAATTCATAGTCTATACCCTCTAGAAAAATCCTATGTTTATTTAAAATAGTTTTGTAGTTATTGTATCAAAAAAATGCGCTCATAAACTATAAATAATCATTATCTCAGAAACACAAAAAGTGGACTTGGGCAGTTTTTCCTGTATACCAACAATATTATAAATTACATGTGCCCTGGCTCAATAGTTTCATAGTTTATTGGCAGCTTAGGCAAATTGGTTACTTTTTCTGGAATAACTTAATACGTAGCTAAGCTTTCTGCTTGCCGTAAAAGTATTCCATTAAAACATTAAGCTCTCCTCCAATATCCTATCCCTATTATGTGCAATTGCCGAAACCAACATGTTTGCACAATCAACATTACAATACTTTCGTATTTAAAAGAAATATCTTTATCAAAAGTTTAATAGGCTGCTCAAAGTCTGTCGGACCAGATAGTTAACATATAAATCCCTACAACAGTATGTAAGCCTTAATAACTTCATATCAATTTTAAATTAAAAATACACATATCTACTAACTTGTCAAATAAGAAAGCAAACTTCTGTTTGTCACTACAAATTACTTATAAAACACTTTCCTATAGCCGTCTATATTTATTCAAAATTAATTACAAAGTATTTTACTTATGTACATGTTAAATTGTTCAATAAATATATCCTGCGCCTTTCCAAAATATATGTATATGTTGTGGCTGCAGCATAAAATACTGAGTGCCACCACATTAAAGATTCATTTTAAGAAATAACTTCCGGCATTCAAAACTCAAACTGTGTTGAGCATTGAAAATCTTTGATGCAAAAAAAGGGAAGTAGAAAGAGCAAATATAATAACTACACAAAATTCTAGACTACTGGCTGTTTTTCATTAAGCTTTTGTGTTGTCTATCTTATTCATTTCTTGTACAGACAAAATACAACCGAATTGAAAACTTAAGCAGTAAGAGAAGTCAAAAGAAAAAATTGTTTATAACTTCCAAGGTGACCACAATGCTGTCCACTTTTAAAGTGTAGATGTAAGTGTTTGTAGGTAGTTTGATCATTTAAATCGAGTTATGTGTAGCTTCAAAAATACCAGTATGTAGTTGTACAGAGTATTGTTGTTGTCGTCATCGTTATCGAGATGAATTTACATTTCTTTCACTTTCTTAATTTGTATTATTTAAAAAAAGTAGCAGATTTTACTGTCAAGACAGTTTTCAATTTAGTTTTTTTTTTTTTAACTTTGTATTGACTATGTTGTGTTGAATTTTCTAAATTTCTTTGTAACATTTCTTTATTTTCTGTTGTTGTTTGTTGTCTTGTGGTTTACCATAGAAATAATTATTTTTCTTAAAATAGTTTTAAAACAATTTTCTTTTATTCCGAATTCATCAGATTTATGTACATATGAATATTTTTTAATTTAAAACTATTTTCAAATTGAAGCTGACGTAAGTGTTCATCCTGATATATGGAGAAAAAAGTAAATAAATAACTCCGGATAGGTTGGCATCGCATTGAAACGTTGTGTAAAGCACTGGATGTACGTAAATGATCTTATAGAGGAATTATAGGAATTGTCTGATATGACCAACATAGATTTAACTAGACTTCCAACCAAATAAAGGCGTGGAAAGAGGAGAATCTAATAGACCTTAAACATTTTAATGCCACGAAAGAATATTTTTATTTTTTTATATTTTAGAGCTTAAGGTATCCGACCACTAAGATAAACTATCCAAATGCGCCAATTTCCATTCGCCTAAAATGAAGAACCCTAACATTCACAAACTTACCAATTTTAAATATAAAATCATTAATATTCTTGCCAAATTCTTAAATTGTTTCTCCAATTTGTATACCCTAAGTTGTATGAATTTGCATAAACTCTAAATACAATACTCTTAATTTAACTAGACGACAGTTACCATAACATACGACAACATATCAAATGCACAAAAGAATATAATGAAAGCAACAACAACAAAAACAAAACATATGAAATGAAACATGTCACAAATGTCTGTTACGTACCACAACTACCGACTAAGCGCATATGCATTCATATAAATAGCCTGAAACGCACATAAATGCGAGAGCAAAACATTGTTGAAATCAAAAGGATATTACAATAAACAACCATAAAATGCACGACAAAAATGTGTTTTTATGTTTAGAACTTTTCCCTTTGTGAATGTGTGTAGTTTGTTTCTGGTGATATGTTTTTTTTTTGTTATTCTTGCTATTACACGCATATGCATAAATAAAAACATAACTAAACTACATAAATATATATTAAGAGTGTATGGAGCTTTTAGAGGGATGTAGAAATAGTTGTAGTCAAAAATATTTAGCCTAACACGAGTTTGTCAGGGGTTTTTTACTTAACTTTTAAGTGAAAATTATATGTATAGGGAGTTTTTTTATAGACGTATCCAACTACCGATAAAGATATGTGTATATCTAGCTGTCAAACTAATGATTATGTTTAACTTTAGCTAGTCGGTCCTATACTGCTACCGAAGGGCAATCAGACTCAACTGGGGTATTAGACCCAAAAATTTAAACGGGTCATATGGTTTTGTTGTTTAACCAATCTGAGATTCGAACGTATTACGAGACTGGTGGTAATCATGATAACATAAGCACTTAGAACTACTCCAACTAAGGCACTGTTTATGATCCTATAATGATTACCCCAGACATTGGGGCGAGGAAAATAGAAGCGAACACCACAACGCGTTTAGACACCATGAGAGCATGGATGCACTGGAACTGTAGTCAGGTCTAAATTCTGGACTTAATCAATGTGGGTTGTCACACGGATTACACTATACCAGAATCTGTTTTCGATCCTGGTTTTATGAGGAATACCCTGGATACGTCTTACTATGATGATGATGATAATACCCAACACTTTGGGGTGAATGTCATCGTAATTCTCAATGACGGTTGGAAATTACGGGAAATTAGAAAGAGCGGCCTGTGGATTCTTTTCTGAGAAGTTGCATTTGCTACTATTGTCGCTGGAAGGTTACCCTCACATGGGTTCCAGGACATGGGAAAATTGATGGTAACCAAAGCGCCGATACATTGGCAAGGATCGCCTCTACCGTGAACTCGGGCGAAGTTTACGGTCTCATTGGGATCCCTCTTATAAGGGTGAAACAGAAGAAACATTGAGAAGCTTATACAAGATTAACTCGAGGGTGGCCAGCAATGTAGAATGTAAATGACTGGAGCCGAGAATCGAACCACGGATCTCGCGTGTTCTAAACACTATGCCACGGCCGGTCCGAGGAACATCACAGCTGCACTAGCGGACCGATTGGTAAACACCTTAAGAGGTTTAAATTTCCCTTCAACGATTTTTGTAAAAGCTGCATTGAGCATTAGAGCTGAGATATAAAGAGTTTAATAATAATCAGGAACTTGTGAACAATGCCAGTCTATCAGTAGGCGATTTGCGGAACATTCATGCCTTTATCAGAACAACGAAATGCTCTCAAGAGCGACGTTGACCAAACAGAACTGGAAAAATTGGTACGAAAAATAGGAAATGGTAAACGCAGCTGCCCAATTAATCTAACATAACCCTGGCAAGTCACCGTCGAAAGACTTAATTTATTTCTAATATTAGTGCTCTGTTCGCCAAAGTTATACAGCTTTTATCATGTTCACGGTGGACATAATTGTCCATCTGAGCAGCTAATATACGAAGTATTGTGGATTGACTCATAACCACAATATTTACTTCTTTGAACAAAATTCGATTAATAACTTTTTAAGTACTTTGAGCCATGTCCGTCTGTCTGTACGTCCGACTGTCTGTACGGCTGGTACAGACGATAACTTTCACAACCGATTGTTTTGAAACTTTTCATGCATAAATATTTCCCAAAACAACTTACCGGATTGCATATGGACTACGGGGCCTCGCTCATTCCGGTACCTTCCATATAAATGTACGATTCCTTCCCACTTTAGAAATCGAGTAATAATTTCAATACACCCTATGAGTGAGGGTATATGTAAGTCAATTCACCTGACTGAAATTTCTGTAGTGGTTTCCATATTATTTATCCAATAATGTGCGTACAGAAGAACCCCATCGTCGCTGTAGACGTGTGTGTGACAGAGGACTCGAATCTATCGGTCCGACGCCTTATCCACTCGGTCTCTTTACTACTCAGAAAATATTAAGGAAACTTCTTAACCTACATTAACTGCGTCATCTATTCATATTTAACTATGAGGCTCATTTCTGGCTTAACGGATATATAAACAAGCAGAAACATCGTTTCTAGACTCTTGAGACGTTTTGAACTAATTGACATGCTCTTTATCTCGTATGATAATGTAAATGCTGCTCGGAATATTTTCAACTTTTCGTAGGAAAAACTGATGTACTGATTTGTTAAAATTGAAGCAATATAATATAATCTGTATGGTATTAAGGTTAAAAACAATTGTTTTTCTAAAATTTACCCAATATATTTTAGTAGAACGAGCGAGCCTCCATAAGGCTAGGCTGACTGATTGACTCTCTACAGCAAGGTACATGGTAATTAGCAGCACACTATTTGACCACAAAACACTGACAAGGCAATGTGGATATCTACCGATTAAGTTACGAGAAATCAAATAGATCACGTTGTACGAGTGATCAGGGGTGCGGACATCAATTCGTATCACCACCTCACTGCAATGAAAGTGCGTACTAGGCTAAGCTGGAGAAAACCCAGCTTAATCAGGCACAGAGTTAGCTGGACATCGCTGAACTGCAGACCACCGAGATAGCCAACGCCAATTCCAACCAACTCACTCATCTACTTCGTAATGCTTCAATTTCCGAAAATATTAGTGCGCAATGGCAATATACGGATTGCACACTCGATGGAACGGACTGCGCGGTCCGTACCGGGGGTATGTGAAGTCCTTAAACTGTTATGTCTGATACAACGAAGAATGCCGCAGTACCACCCATGTGCAAGATGCTGCATACAGGGCCAAACTGCAGCCAATGGCAATGCGAGCTGTGTATGAAAAGTACAGGGAGAAGAAGCGGGAGGCTACTCAACTCTTCAGGCGAAAAAACGAGAGCGGAAGGAGTAGAATAATGTGTGCATTGAAGAATACAGGAACAGAAATGAAACCCGAAGATTCTACAAGAAAACAAATTGGTAGGATACATGGAATAGATCTTCCCTCCTGTATAGGCAAGGATGGTCATTTCGTTACTGACCCCGAGAGCGTGCTGAGAATATGTATAGTTCACTTCTGCAGCCTATTGATGTCTGAAAACTCGGTGGCCAAAGACTGTGTATCATTCCGAGACGATAGCATCGCGGTTTCCTTTCCGAGACAAACTAAAACAAAAACTGTCATATCCCGCCTAAAGAACACCCGCTGGGGTTGATGGCCTTCCAGCTAAGTTTTTTAAAGTGGGTGGAGATGAGTTTTTTTAAAACTTGCAACAGCTCATGGCGAATATTTGGCTTCAGTAGAGCATGCCCGAGGATTGGAATCTAACTGTGCTAAGTCCTACCTAAAAAAAGGTGACCGGAGTGAGTGTTAAAACTACCGTGGAATTAGCTACTTACCGCGTGCGAATTAAGTGCTCTTTAGCATACAGTGTAAATGTCTAAAGCCAATTGTGGAAAACCTGATTGGACGTTATCAGTGTGACTTTAAACCCGGAAATCCATGACGGATCAAATATTTGCACTACGGCAGATTCTGGAGAAATCCCATGAGAAGCAAATCGACAAATCTTTGTCGATTACAAAGCTGCCTTCAATATTCCCATCAGGCATCGACTATACGAAGCCATGTCCGCGTTCGGTATCCCTGTGAAGATAATTCGTCTCTGCCGGTGTACCCTTAGGAATACCAAATCCTCTGTTCTGATTGACAAGGATCTATCTTCGCCATTCGATACGACGGGAGGTCTTAGAAAGGGTGATGGGTTGTCATGCATACTGTTCAACGTAATGATGGTGAAGATGTTAAGGAAAGCAGCGGTAAACATGTCTAACACCATATTTAATAAGAGCCACATACTGCTAGCATATTCCGATGTTATCGACGTTATCGATCGGACGATACGAGGGGTAACAGCTGTCTTCTTATCTGTGGAAGGGGAGTCAGCGAAAATGGGATCGGCAGTGAAAGAGGATAATGGTATCATCGAACAAAGTGTCCTCCCGTAAGGAATGCAGGGCGCACGTTGAGAACTATTGCTTTGAGGTAGTGGATCAATTAATCTACCTCGGTTCCGCCATGAACAAAAAAGACAGTGTCAGCCTTGAAATATAACGGAGAATAGTGCTCGCCAACAGGTGTTTCTTTGGACTACGCGAGCACTTCATAAATGCCTCTCTATCTCGAGCCACCAAAACCAACTGTACCAGGTTCTAATTTTACCGGTTCTGCCCCCAATTTTTGGGTACTTACGAGGGCGAATGGTGCTCATCTGGCGGGTGTTTGAGACTAAAATACTCCGCGAAATTTATGGACCCATTTTCATTTAGGCCGAGTTCAGGAACCATGAGCTGTCCGAGATATACCACGACATTGATGTGGTCAAGCGAATCAAAGTGCAACGATTACACTGGCTAGGCCATGTCGTGAGGATGGATGAGGAAACTCCAGCACGAAAGGTATTCTATCAAGACCTCTTAGGACGGCGCAAAAGAGGGAGACCGCGACTAGTTTGGAAGGACCAGCTGAAGGAATCACTGACGCTATTTGGTAGGACTGACTGGAGACGGTGCCCACACGATGGATACAAAGGGAAATCTCTTATCATTTCGGTCTCTAACTTAGACATAAGATATAAATACATATGTTAACAAATTATTGTTAAGGCTAAAAATAATAATAGTACAGTACTGCATTATCTAATATTGGATGTATAGTAAAAATTTGTATTAATAGTGTTGCATATTTTAATTGATTTTACTGTTTCTCTGATTTTCAATATATTTGAAGTTTACCATTTCCCTGGAAGTCATTTGCTACAATCTCTCACATGTATTTAACATGTATTTAACCCAAGAAACGAAAGAAATAAAATTTTTTCCTTTTCATTTTGCCAGTTAATATTCCTGTTTATATACAAATGCACGTTCTATTATCTGGCAGTTGAAATATGACAGATTAAAATGTTATAATTATCAACTATTAAATTTGAGCCTTTTCTATTTTTATATTTCCCATGAGTCCACAGTAGTGGATCAATTAATCTACCTCGGTTCCGCCATGAACAAAAAAGACAGTGTCAGCCTTGAAATATAACGGAGAATAGTGCTCGCCAACAGGTGTTTCTTTGGACTACGCGAGCACTTCATAAATGCCTCTCTATCTCGAGCCACCAAAACCAACTGTACCAGGTTCTAATTTTACCGGTTCTGCCCCCAATTTTTGGGTACTTACGAGGGCGAATGGTGCTCATCTGGCGGGTGTTTGAGACTAAAATACTCCGCGAAATTTATGGACCCATTTTCATTTAGGCCGAGTTCAGGAACCATGAGCTGTCCGAGATATACCACGACATTGATGTGGTCAAGCGAATCAAAGTGCAACGATTACACTGGCTAGGCCATGTCGTGAGGATGGATGAGGAAACTCCAGCACGAAAGGTATTCTATCAAGACCTCTTAGGACGGCGCAAAAGAGGGAGACCGCGACTAGTTTGGAAGGACCAGCTGAAGGAATCACTGACGCTATTTGGTAGGACTGACTGGAGACGGTGCCCACACGATGGATACAAAGGGAAATCTCTTATCATTTCGGTCTCTAACTTAGACATAAGATATAAATACATATGTTAACAAATTATTGTTAAGGCTAAAAATAATAATAGTACAGTACTGCATTATCTAATATTGGATGTATAGTAAAAATTTGTATTAATAGTGTTGCATATTTTAATTGATTTTACTGTTTCTCTGATTTTCAATATATTTGAAGTTTACCATTTCCCTGGAAGTCATTTGCTACAATCTCTCACATGTATTTAACATGTATTTAACCCAAGAAACGAAAGAAATAAAATTTTTTCCTTTTCATTTTGCCAGTTAATATTCCTGTTTATATACAAATGCACGTTCTATTATCTGGCAGTTGAAATATGACAGATTAAAATGTTATAATTATCAACTATTAAATTTGAGCCTTTTCTATTTTTATATTTCCCATGAGTCCTTTGTTGACATACACACACACAAACAAGTTGTATACTAATGATGTATAATTAAAAAGCAACGCCTTTGACCTTAAATACGTTTGCTTCTGTTTTTTGATATGTATTATCCATCTATCCATTGCTATAGGTTAACGCTAATAAAATAATTTGTTTAAATTACACTTATCTATTGTTAAATTGATAATTGTTTGTTGGCATATTTAATGCAAGGCCAGATAAAAGCCAGTAATCGTTTGTTAAACGTGTTCATAGTGCTGTCACTGTGATTTCCCTACGATACGCATCTCTCTCTCGATAATCCTTATAAATTTATGTACGTATGTGTGTTTATGTGTGTGACTGAGCGCTAATATCCTGTGTGTGATATGATATGTTATCGCCTACAAACACATTGATATAAATGTTTTCTGTTGCTGCCATTGTTGCTGTCGTGCGTTTATATAGATTCTCTTTAATCGCAGTAGGCCTTTTTGGTGATATTAGTTTCAATGGCCGCCTGCCGGCTTGACTGGTCTGTGTGGGGGGTAATGGTGGTGGCGGTGGCGGTGGCCTTTAGGTAGGTTGGCTGGCTGGTTTTTGGTTGATGTGTCTGATGTGATAATCCACAGGAATTAATGAATAAACCATTAACAAATAAACTAAAAATCCAAAAGCAACAATAGTCCAAAATGCCAGCGTCGCCTCTGCTGCAGCAGGAAGGATCATAGATTCTTGGTATGAGATATGGCAATATTACGCACTTACGCACTCACTCACATTTGATAGCTAGGCAATGATATAGCACGAGTACCACCCTTATCAACAGGATGTTTTACATGGCATAATCGTAAGTTATAAACGCTCAGCGAAAGGACATTTATTTTCTCTTGCTCCTGCTGCAGAGGATGGTGAGTGTGTGTGTGTGTGTGGCGGTGTGTTTGATTGGGTTTATGTCTCTGTATGTGTTTCATTAAGCAATCGAGTTTTGTGACTAAAACCTGCAAAGTAAACTCTTCAAACATTGTTGGTCCAGCTTCTGATACTGTTGATGACGTTGCTGGTGCTGTTGTTGTTGTTACTGGTGTTGTTGCTGATGTTGTTCATTTGTTGTTTTTGGGGTTTTTGTTTATTATTTGGAGTGTGCAACATAGGTTGCATGTGTTTAGCAACAGAGGAGTGAAATAAAATAGCATATAATCAATAGAATATTGCATAAAAGTTAAATCCACGAAATTCCCCGATGAAAACTTTAATGTTTATGAT
The DNA here is from genome assembly GCA_964034835.1 of Muscina levida. Classification (NCBI taxonomy): domain Eukaryota; kingdom Metazoa; phylum Arthropoda; class Insecta; order Diptera; family Muscidae; genus Muscina; species Muscina levida. The sequence goes on along the minus strand of OZ035884.1, from coordinate 32,636,428 downwards.
TGAAGCATATTTAACTATTATAGAATATCCGAACCCTTTGTCGAGAAAATTGTAACACCTACCATAAAGAGGGGCAGCGAATCATACGCCATTTGCAATAACAATGATCTCAGTTTGCCATCGCTATTGTTAATGCGCGACTGCCATACGGGTGATCTTTGTTTGAGATCTATCAAAAATGTCTTCATTTTTATTGATTAGGGGTCTCCTTCCGGTACCTCCTATACAAAATAACCTATTTTAGGATGATTAATGTTTCATCCATAACTTTCAAAGGGACAACTGGAGTATAATTGCATTTGGTCAATTTGGTCAAATCTTGTAATAGAAGAAAAACCATAAGAAAACCGAAACTTATGTCCTCTGAGACCTCCCTTCCAGGAAACGACTCGTGCCGGCCGTGCATGATGGTTAGATCACGCGAGTACCATGCGGGAGATCCATGGTTCGATTCCTTTCTTCAGATGAGAGTATTTATCAGTTAGTTTACCTCACTGCAATTTGTGTACCGATTTTTACTTTTAGTATTTGAATTCACTTAAACCACTGCTATTTTCTAACGCACAAATGTCCAGCCAATTCTAACGTACTCTGCAGTGTGTGCATTAGTGTGTGTGCGTATGAATGTGTGTTATGTCTACAGTCGACAGTTTGTTGACTTCCTGATGTAAACTTGCGTACAAGCAATAGTCCAGCTCAAAATTAGCAAATAACAATCAAATGTAATGCAGCCCATCAATCCAAAGTTTTCTACCCAGAGCACAGACGTACACACGCTCCCTCATACACGCATCCCACCCACTACCATGCGCCCACAATGGCACGCACTCTCCCAAGCACACACACACATACGCATACACACCCATACCCAGATGCAATAATTCTTCCGGGCTTGACTTAATGCATCATCCACAGGGCATCCGAGTGTTTGCCAGTGTTAGTGTCACAGAGAGAGAGCGGGTGCACGCGTGTTTGTTTGTGTGTGTGTTTGTCCTTTGGATTTTCGTTATTATTGTCAACAATGCCACATGGAAAATTCGTATTCACATGATTATTTGAGTTGCAAAGTCAACATTAAACTGTGGCGTTTAAATTTGCTTTTTGGCTTATCAATTGTTTCGCAATCAGCAATAAATTCTCTTAACAACAATGCCAGCAACAATATTAACGGCAATAGTCGTTACATTCCGCTGAGAAGGGGCCGTCACGTCAGCTCGGCGTTCCCCTTCTTAACCAAACGCATTCGTAACGTTTTATTAAAAAATTATTTGTCCAATTTGCAGTTGCAGGCAATTGCTTTTATGTCAGCGTCCGCAAAGTGTGGGAAATGAAAATACCTCCAAAATAGAAATGTGTGGAAATAGGAAATAATTAGAGCGATGTTAGGCATTGTTGTTTGGAGTAAAGTAAATTCATTTGACGAATTCTTTAGAAAAGGCTATACAATGCCTGAAATGTGTGTGGGCAAATGTAAATAAACGTGTAATTATATTTTGAATCGCTGAATTGTATTGATGTTAATATGTTTGAAAAGCGAGATAGAAAAAGGTGGATGTAGAATGAACGTAGAAGAATCTTCAAGTTTTCTTTACTTTGTATTATATTTGTATAAATTTAATATTTTAATCCCTTTGGAAGAAACGAGAAAAATTGTGCCGTGTTAAAGGATACGAGTTGGACGCCATGTATCTTATGACCAAACTCATTTTAGGACCTTTTACGATGATTGAGCTATATCCGTCTATATGGTTTGCTGGCTGTATGGTTGTCGCGTATGATCAATATCGTAAAACTTCACTGATCCTTATGATCACCAGTGTTGACATATTTCAATATTTTGTTAAGGGACCGGCCGTGGCATAGTTGTTAAAACATGCGACTACAATGTGGGAGATCCATGGTTTGATTCCCCGCTACAGTCATCTACATTTTTCTTTCATTGCCGGCTCCCTCGATGTTGTCGACAGCAACTTCGCAGTATTAGTGTCGAGATAATTGGCATGTGTAGTAAAAGCTTCTCAAGCAGTGACGTTCGCATTTGTCGATAAACAAGTAGGTGCCGTTTGTGAATCAAAAATAGAAAGGAGGTTAAGTCACAACAACACGAGAAGCATCCCATGCCTCATCCATGGGGTCCCTCTGACATCCGTCTCTCTGGATGGCTAGTGGCCAGGATACCTCAAGTAAAATCTCAGTGAGGATTTATAAAATGTAAAAATAAACGACAGGATAATTGAATTTGGTAAATATAATTGCATTGTAAGAGTTGACAAACCATCGGAAACACGAAACAATTTTGTGTGGCCCTTACATCCAGCTCAATTGGCAGAATTCATTCAAATATATCTGTTGCAAATACACTGAATCCCATAAAATTTCGTACAATCTAAACGTTTATTGAGCGTTGACTTTACAAATAAGAGCGATATTATTTTCCAATGATTTTGGAAAGAAACTTATCAGACCGTTCAAAATTGTATTACCTACCTTTGATTAGCTTTATTACCTAAATCGTAAAAACTCTTCCGCCCATAACTGTCATGCACCTTTTTCATATGCCTTCTGACTTAAATTATTAATAGCTTAGGTGAGATAAGCTCCGAAGTCAGAAAATAAGACTCACTGTAAGGATCTTTTTGATAGCATTGTAAGTAGCTAAGATCATATCCTCCACTGGATCATCCTGAGTGCCTCAAAAAGCTGTTGAGACCAGATCCCTTAGGTTCCTTATGAAATAAAAGCGCAGTATTGATCCCCGCCTGTTTGCCAGGACATGGCAACTGCAGATAAGATATTCCATGGACACCTCCTCTACATCTCCACAGCTTCTGCAGAAATCATTAGCCGCACCCTTTATTTTCATTTCGTGCCTTCCAATTAGTATGCCGTCATGACGGATACAAGTAATAAAACATCGGGTATTGATATCGACAGCAATGTGGAAGAACCTATCAAAACTGATCGAGGCCACATCAGCCTGGGTTGAATACAACTTTGAGCAGACGCCTTCCTCCTATCGGCCCGAAGGAACTTTTAAGCCGCTAGAGGCGTGCCAAAGGATTAAAATTCGGATGAAAACTGTAACTGAGACTGTTTTGCTAACTCATCTCCTCTACATTAGGTAAATGCTGAAATGCTCAGCCATTTTGTTAGGCCGTGGTAAAGGATATTATACCTTCTGGTAAGAGAACCAGTTAGATCTTGGTGAGATTTACTCAGAGAACTCCCATAGCGCCATAGTTAGAAGGACTCTTTGAAGTATATTTCTCAGTATACTCAGAACCTTTCCCTGACTGTTTTTACCATATCGCCTGCATCTGCGTGAACCTTGACACCAACTTCTTCTAAAGATTGCAGAATTCCGTTTAGAGCTAGGTTTCAAAGTTAGCGGAGATAGAACACCACATTGGGGTCTTGTTTGGCCCAGAGGCATCTCATTGTAAGGAGATCGTTTACAAGCCTCCTAATACAGACCTCCACTCCCAGATTTGATAGTGGTATATCTAGTATACTCTGGGACTTCGTATGAACTTTAAGTAAGTCGGATCATGTCATGCAGGGATGTCTCAGTAAACTTACTTTTGTAGTAAGCTTTCTACCCTATGGTAATGAGTTTCTCCAAAATTTTTGGAAGAAACAATGACACGCTGATACATCTAGTGGGTTTTATTCCTGTATGTGATACTGCAAATCCCAGAGATAGCCACTGCCTACTCCAACCAGCTCTGCCAACAACTTCGATACAGCGCCTCTATTTCTGCCGTTCCCGATCAAGGACCTCTCTTAGATCGTGAAAATTTAAATTTCATAGTAGGCACAACAAAGTCGTCATATCCATTGATTCCATCAATCTATGACTAAATCTAAAAATGGTCAATGTCGGACAAAGGATTCAAGGACCACTCTTAGATTCTGAAAATTTAAATTTCATAGTAGGCATTCCAAAGTTAGCATATCAATTGATTCCATCAATCTATGACTAAATCTAAAATTTGGTCAATGTCTAACAAAGGATTCAAGGACCTCTCTTAGAGTACACAATCATAGAATGACACCGAAAACGGTGAGGTCACTTTGTTCTATTGAAGATAACTCAACAATCCGCAAATTACCTCAGCTGAAATTTATATCAAACTTAATTACTTAATTTCCCTTTGCACCCCATGAATGAGGTATGGGATAGCTTCTCGCGTTGTTGTGAATTAACACGCTTTCTATTTTTAGATTCACAACTAAAGGCACCTACTTGTTTATCGACGAATGCGAACGTCACTGTTTGAGAAGCTCTTACTAGACACGATGATTGAATCGACGCTTAAAACTGCGAAGTTGCTGTCAACAACATTCGAGGAAAGCCGACAATGAAAGAACAATTTTTTAAGATGACTGGAGCCAGGTTTGAACCTGCGATCTCCTGCATGGTAGTCGCGTGTTCTAACTACTATGCCGGTCCCCATAATTTATATCATATAATATTCAAATGTTGGTAAATATTATACAAAAAATTTCGTTGTCAACTTCGATAAACTTATGTAATAAGTACGAATAGCGCTAATTATTCTTAAATCAAGTATATAACGGGATATGTTCAAAAATGTAAGCGTAAGAAATCTTAAAATAAGAATAATTTTAAATTGTTTGATTGTTAATTTTAGTCGATCGTGTTTTATATATTAAATTTACGTTAAGTGTATCAAATGATACATCAAATTCGGCTTGCGATCAGAATCATTTGTGCATCAGTTGGTCACAAAGGGGTCTGAAGATGAATTCGTCATGGAGTTCGAAACGCGTCATCCTAGTGCGTGACACACTGAATTTGACCAAAATATTTAAACAATAAAATAAAAACACTTTTCTGATCGCAAGCCGAATTTGATGTATCATTTGATACACTTAACGTAAATTTAATAAAATAAGAATAAAATTCTCCAAATAAGTTTGTACGAACTTAATTACAGAGTAATTATAGAGTTTTTTACGAACTTCTCAAGTTTTAAGTATAAAATTCTTAGAATTAATATCAAGTTTTTTCTGACTTAAAGTAAGAATAACAAATCTTACATAAATCTCTGAGAAACTATCTATTTAGCTATCCGCATAATAAAAATCAAGCCCCATCTAGCTTAATGTCATCTATAATAAAGAATTCTACACTTAAAAATCGTGCCCCATTTTGCTTAATGTCATCTATAATTAAGAAGTCTATACTCAAAAATCAAGGTCCAGCAGGCTTAGCGTCATCTATATTCAAGAATTTTATACTTAAAATTCAAGCCCAAGCAGGCTTAATGTCATCTATATTCAAGGATTCTATACTTAAAAATCAAGCCTTATCAGGCATAATGTCATCTATTATTAAAAAATTTTTACTTAAAAATCAAGCGCCACAAGGCTTAATAACATCTACAAATAAGAATTCCGGGCTAGGTTTTTTCGTTCTTGGGTCAAGAATTTTGTACTGGATTTAAGAAAATCTGTACTTACCGTACTTTTGACACCGCTTGGGAACGATTTAAGTACGGAATACTTGATTTTTTTTTTTTTTGAGTGTATATTTAAATTGTTTTGTATTTGGTGAAAAATTGATTCACTCTCTTTTATTTTACACAATAAACACTTTTACCTGTATTTCGACCATTAGAATTATAATATCCGATTCAACATTTCCATTCATAATTTGGTATTTACCTGAAAATAAAAGGAAAATTTTATTATTATTTTTTTAAACCACATTTTTATAATATTCAACAACGAATTGTTCATATAAAATAAATCTTTGCCTATATTATCATTAATCTATTTTGTACAAAATATTTATTCGGACAACTGAAATTTATAATGTTTGACTTGAAAACAATTCAATAGTTGCATCCTGAATATATTTCTGATCCTTCAAATAGCTCTTTGTAAATCTATTTTACCCATAAGAGCCTAGTATCATATTTAGAATGTGTAGGACACATTCTAAATTTTTAATTGAAAGCCACTGTATCTCTTATACAAAATCTAAAAAAATACATTTAGGTGGATCTGTAAATTACTATTTAATAAGAGTATAGATTACCTGACAACCTTCATATCGATTTGAACTTTTCCCCAGGCAGAAATCCTCCACAGCGAAACGAAATCTAATACCAATTTATACAATAAGCAATGGCAATGGCAAATAGTCAATTTATTGTATAAACTCAATACTCTTCACCCACAACAATGTATATCTATGCAGTTAACATAGCTATCGTATAACCAAAATAATGTTTATGATTTTCATTTAACATTTTGATCGAAACATTAACCAAAAGTGTTATTATTCACACGCAATTTAATGATATTGTCGATGGTTTTATTATATCCCCAAATGTTTTCATTCCAAATAATGTCAAATGATAATGATTTCGATTTATTTCAATGATTACAATTTCGTTATAGTTATTTTGTTTATAACATGTAGTATAATGTCCTCTCAACCCCACAGCTCAGCGCTCTAGAGGCATACACGACAACATAAATTACCATAAAAATTAGGTAGTTTAGTGTTGTGAAATAAAAGTTTCTATGTAAATTGCGTTACTTGATATTTATGGTAACGATTTAGTGTAGTAGTAATAGCTACATAAATATAGGTGGCAGTGTGAGTGTGGCATAGAGTTTGGGAAAAGGCAGTGTAGGAGGGTAATGACAAAATGCGGTGGATATAGCTGTAAAGCTATACTAAAAACACTATATTGTTAAAATTTTAATACTTTAATTAGCACTTTAAACAACAAGTTAAAAAAATATTACAAATAATATTTAAAATAAGGACTCAAGAATTAAAAAAAAAGTGTGTGTAAAATATGATTACCCTTCTAGGGTTAAACAACAAGTTAATAAAATATTACAAATAATATTTAAAATAAGGACTCAAGAATTAAAAAAAAATGTTTGTATGAACGGACAACCTTTGAAGAAATGACACGGGGAAATTATATTACTTATTTACGACTTGCGAGTCAAATACAAATATATACCTATTCGTAGGATATCGATTACCACATTCAAACTATGACGACACGAGTATTTTCACAACACTATCTCATGTTGAACATCAAGGCCAAGTGTGTCCATAATTGTGTTAATGTTGTAAATATTGCAATTATAACAAAATTAGATAACTTTATCATTATCAATACTTCATTTTACGTAAATATTAATCCCAAGACATTTAAAACGAAAACAGCAACATTTTTTCATGTGTAATACCTCATCATTAAGTAGAGTCAGTGGCTTCTTCTATTTAAATATTCAATACACCCGTGCATTACTGCATTCAGGGATTTCTTTGTTCAATTAATCATATCGCGTTCCTTAATATTGTCCTTTATTGCATGACAAAAACTCTTCCGTATTTACCCCATAAATGTTTCATTTATTTTCACTTTATCAGCAAGAACCCTGGCTGAGTCATAACTCATTCATTCATTTGTTCAATTCGGCATATTTATAAATAATTACCAACACTTCGTCAATGATAATAATGTACAAGTACAGGTTGTGTTACTCGTGCTAATGTTTGTAAGCTACAAAGATTTTGACATTTTTGGTTGTATTATTTTTACATCGGAGGGGGTAAATGAAAACACCTTAGGAAGGCGCTTGAAAGACATTTTTCCCCCTTCGGATTTTTTTATGTTTACGGAAACCGAAATTAAAAACACATTAACTTAAATGAAATACAGTCAATTAAACAGGTGTTTTACATTCAAATGAAACATGAGCCCACATTAATATATTAATCATTTCATATTTGGCAGGATACAAGTAATCAATACACTAAGGAGGCACGGGCAAAGAGAAGCAATCCAAACCAATACCAACCAAAATGTCAATTGTTCGTAGCTCCCAACACAGTTGTGCCAAAGGAATAATCATGATGGTGGTGTCAATATAAAAATTGATTTCCGTATCGAATATCTATTAAAAAGAAATTATTCAATATCGATTAAATCTTTGCTAATAAGTTTTTGATTGTGAACAGTAGTGACATTTGTACACCAGATGATATTGAATTTGTCATTGTTCTTTTTTTCTCGCTCTTTTGTTTTAAAATCAATAAGGGTTTATTTAAAAAAATCAATGAGGGGATGAGAAAATAATTTTTATGACGATTACCAGCATGATGATGTCTAGACAAAGCCATTAGGAATAACCAATTTGTTAAGGTATATGGTATGTAAGCACTAGATACGGTTAATGATCAGTGAACAAGAGAGTTAATTGGGGCAAAAGTTCTATGGGAATATAAACACCCGTTAGTCTAATTTTTGCTCTTGAGGTTAACCAAAATAATGGAGGCTTTGCTCTAAAATCTAAATCTAAGGGCTGATAATTGTAAACACAAAATGCAATCGCCTTAAAACATAATTAATTAATAGTCTCGCAAAACCTAGGGAACACCGGTTACTATTTATATTTTGTTCCTCTTACAAGGTAACAAATTTCGGGAAAACTCAGTCGGGAAATCGAAAAATATATCTTTAGTTCTATGACAGTGAATAGGGGATTTGCTTATTTGAGTTTTTCTGATCGTTTTTTTTCCTCTTGTAAATAACAAGAAGGTCCACAAGCAACTCCCAACGCCTGAGAGATCACGTATTCCTTGGGCAATGCTATTGGATATCCGTTCAGTTGTAACAAATGTGAGAAGACGCAATGTTGTGTAACGTAAATGGCATGCTACCACTGATACGTGATACAGAAATTAGTGAAACTCAACACAACGGCCCTCTAATTGGCTTTGACATAAGAAACTAGAATCGACGCAGAGACATAATAAGCCACTCTCCTTTAAAAAAAAAAAATGCTATGAAAACATGAAGAAAAGAAAAAACAAAACCCCCCACATGTTAACGTCTCCACAAATGTTATAAGGACCAGAGATGGTGCCTCTATCCAACTACATGGCCGACATCACTACCGAAAGAACTGTGACATCTTTTACAGCTGCCATGCAGAAAGACACAAAATAGGATGTGGATTCCAGGTCGGCAAGAGACTCCGACATCCGGTTACGCGATTTAACCCTGTAAGTGACCGAAGCTGGTAACATCAGGGCGAAATATAACCGTTGCCCTGCACATGACATTAACATTTTTATACCCTCTTATACCTTTATATATCATTTGATACGACCCAAAAGTGTAACACATAGAAGGTGTCACTTTAGATCCTACGTTTCCTTGAACCAAATTCGATTCACGACTTTTAAGTCGTTTGAGCCATGTCCGTCTGTTTGTCTGTCTGGCAGTCCGGCTGGTGCGCCGGAAGACGCAACCAAACGTTTTAAAATTTTGCACGACTTAATATTTTCCCAAAACTACTTACGGTATTGCAAATGGGCCACATGGTCACGCCCCATACAAACACATAATTCCGCCAACTTTAGAAATCGAGTAATAATATCAATTCACATAACCAGATCGTACCCAAACTCTGTATTTGGTAAAACTATAACAGGATAAAGTTTTGGAAAAAATTTTGAAAGCCTAGCCACGGCCCTTCTGGTACCTCCCATACAAATCTACCTTTCCGCCCACTATAGAGCTGGAGGAATAATATCAATAAATCAAACGTGATCGTGCCCGAATTCTGTGTTTAGTAAAGCAATAACAGGATAACAGGAGAAAATAGCTAGAAGTCTGGACACGCCCCTTCTGGTACCTCCCATACAAATGTACCACTCCGCCCACTTTAGAGATGGTGTAATAACATCAATACACCAAACGTGATCGTGCCCGAATTCTGTATTATGTTAAGCTATAACAGGACAAACTTTCGGAGCAAAAATTGGAAGTCCAGCCACGTCCCTTCTTGTCACTCCCATACAAATGTTCCATTCCGCCCTCTTTTGAAATCGAGTAATAATATCAATACGCCCAGCGCAACCGTGCCCAAATTCTGTATTTAGTAAAGGTATACCAGGATAAATTCTTGGAGAAAACAACTTGAAGTCTAGCCACAAACCTTCTGATACCTCGCATTCAAATGTTCCATTCAGCCCACTTTAAAACCACCCAACGCGATATTGCCCAAATTCTGTATTTTACTAAGCAAATTTTATGTTTTTATTGAGGGTGATGGTATATGTAATCTGTTTACCCGACTGAAACTTTCTCACTTGTTCTGGAAGATTTTAATGCTAAAATAGGAAGGGCTCTTGGCCAGCAGTCGGAAAATTTAGTCTACACACCACACTACAGTCCAACACCTCCGATAACGGATTCAGACTGAGTTGCTTCGCGTCGGCAAGAAATATGGTAATAAGTGGAACCAGATTCCCGCATAAAGGCAACCTGCATATCCCCAGATCAAAAGACAAGAAACCAGATTGATTACGTGGTAATCGATGGAAGGCATGAGTCAAGCATTATGATCGTGCGCGGTGCAAACATTGACTCGGATCATCGCCTAGATGCAGCCAAGCGAATAAGTAGTGCTAAAAGCACACGTAACCAAAAGCAAAGGAAGATAGACATCACAAAGTAGCATATCACCGGGATAGCCAATGCCTACCTACTCCAACTTCAAACAAATCCCCCTAAATCTGATGTTCCCGACACCCAGTGGCAGCATATTTCGAATTCTATGATGATTGACGACGCTCAGACAAGCACTGGTACAATGATGAATGTCTCGAATTGTCTGAGGAAAAATATATTGCATACAGGGCAAAACTGCAGCCAAGGGCAACGCGTGAGGTGACAATGCGATATAATGAGATGAGTAGAAATATGGGACGTCCCCTCAGGCGAAAAAAGCGTATACGAAAGAAAAGAGACAGCCAGGATATCAAAAATTACTTGGATAGGGGTAAAGCCTTAAAGTTCTACCAAAAGATAAAAAGCTAAGGTTTAGGAACAGGAATCCCCACCTGTAAGGACAGAAACGGAAATCTGGCCACGGACATTCAGAGTGTTATGCAAAAATAGAGGGAACACGCTTATACTCTTCTTGTACCAGACGGCAGCATAAGTGACGAAATCACGCCAATCATCGACGGAGTAGATTGGCGACCACCGAGCTAAAAGAAATAATAAAGCAGCTGGACTGCCGGTAAAGTTTTTTAAAGAACGGCAGCGGTGAACTGTGTACGTGCATGCACCAGCTCATATACACGATTAGACTAAAGGAATACATGTCCGGTAATTGGAAACTGAGTGTTGTATGTCCTCTGCTCAGGAAAGGCGATCTAAGTGTGCGAACCAATTTCCGCGGTATGAGCCTTGCCAATCACATACAAGGTCCTGTTTAGTGTGTAATGTGAAAAAATAAACCCATCTTAACGAACCTGATTGGACTTATATAAGTGTGGCTTTAGACCAGGAAAATCCATTACCGACCGGTGTTCATACTACCGCAAATGATACATAATAGCGGTAGTCTATCATGCCACCTCTTTAACATTATAATGGAGATGAGCACGCGGAAGGCTGCAGTAAATGAAACTAACATAGTACCATATTTTATAAAAGTCACATCCTGCTCGCGTATGTCGATATTATAGATATTATTGGCGTATAACTGCCGAATATTACTGCAGTCTTTTCAAGTATTGAGAAGCAGTCAACAGATGTCGTTTTGGTGACAAATTTTGACAAAACTAGGTTACTTGTATAAATAAACAACAAGTCTACTCTTTTGAGACGCTGCGTAAACATTGATAACTACAATTTCGAAGCGGTAGATGATTTTATGAATAAAGCCAATAGCGTCAGCTTTGAAATCCGGAAAATAATCCTGCTTACAAGTATAGAATATTACGGACTTTGCAAGAAATTCAATGACAGAGTCTTCTTTCGACTAGCAAAAATACAGCTATACGCAATACTGCTTCTACCTGCCTTAACGTATGGTTCAGAATCATGTGTTATGAAACAAATCGTCGCTGAGCCATCATGTGTTTTTCAATTACTTTTCATATTTTTTATATATAACTGAAATTAATAACTTCTAAACCAATCAAGATATGGCAAAATGGATTTACGAGTCAATAGACGTCAACAAGAGCTTTAAAAATAACAATGAAAAAAACTCGAAAAATTACATATAACTGCTTTGGTCGACGCAGCGACGAAATGTATGAATTGTTTCGACAAAATTCGAGTTGGAAATACTTCGTAAAATATATTGGCCCATCATGAGCTGTACGAACTGAATACCGACATTGACGTGGTCAGACGCATAAAGGTACAGGACGACCACATCACAGTTTGAAAGACCAGGTCATTGAGAACCTTGTACGAATTGGTGTGACAAACTGGAGAAGAAGCCCAGAAGATCGGAGCGCATATAATACTTTTCTACGTGCGGCGTATAATTTAAATCTACGATTGTAAGGGATTGCCAGGAAAGTAAGTAAGTAAGTACTTATGTGTCCTTAAATATGCACTTTATGGATAACTTTTTCATAATCGTACATATATATTACAATATCTTAATTTGAATTCATAAATTGTTTTTTTTAAGATATTTTAATTTTTCATTCGGATACATGCATGCTATACAAAATCAGTTTGCATCTAGCCAATTTTTATTATTTTTTCTTGATTTTCCTTGTACTTTGGAAATATATAAATTCCACTAAATGTGAAACACTGTTTCGCGTCAAACAATTATTTCAGAAGATTCATAGACTACATATTATTTTTTTTAAACAAATGGTAATTGTTTAAATGATAGAAGATGTGCTACCACATTACCTGCCTATATTTTACCAGATTATGCTATGTGCACAAGCAAATTCTATTGCGATTAAAGTGCTGCCTTTTGTCTTACCAAATGCTACACCATTCCGACTATCATTTTTTTTTTTTTGTTCTTCAACTTTCCCGCTGATAATTGCAACCAAAGTGATAAAGTAAGCACAAACAACCACCAGCAGCAGTTTTCACCAACACCACATTGTGTATTATTCTGCGAAGTGATGTACGTCATCTCGTCTGATGCTGATGCTGCTACTGCTGCTGCTCTTCTTTGTTTTCCACGAATCTGTGATAAAAAATGTAAGCAATTGCAACCTTTGCTGCTCCGTGTACCATTAACCTTAAACGTCCACACTGCTATCAATCCATCCGCATATTTGAACTGCCCTTTTTCTACGTTTGTATTTACTTTTCTCATGGTGCATCAAAGATTCATTTTCATTCGTCCTCTTTGCCCTTGTGGCAGGCGGCCAGGCCAACAACTAAGAGAACAAAAAAAAAACACAGTGTGGAGCAGGGAGAGACATGAACTCGTGCCAGACTATATTTTTTACGTGTACAAAACATTAACAACATTTAGCTGTAATTTTTTATAGCTTAAGTAGATTCCTTTTGTGAGCATTCGTCCTTTTGAGGCGTAAGTAAATGGTGGCATTGGCGGCGGCGGCGCTGGTGAAATGTGCCCGCGTCTATGTGAATACTTGTGCCACCATCAATGTTTGAATGTTTCCTGTTTGTTTAACAAACGTATTTTCGTTGTTTGCAAGGATTAACAACAATGCACAATAGCGTTGTAAAAAACGCTATCGTTAAGGGTTAAGGTAGACGCGATGCGGTACGGACTGTAGGGGGGGAATAAAATTCACATGGCCTAAACGAGGGTGGTATAAAGCAAAAATGCCGGATTACCTAGCTGGTTGATAAAAATAATAGCAAATTTTACGCAACACATGGCAAAAAAAAAGTGTCACTACGATTGGAAAATAATAAACTAACTTAAGAGAAAACAATAACAAATTTCATGCAACACACGTCAAAATAGGACAGTCTCTAAGATGTCCACGATAAGAGCAGTAATAAATATGAAAGGATATGCTGAATACTGCAGCTGCTTACGACACTTAAGTTATAAGTAGTTAAGAAAACTCGCGTGAGGGATTTTCATATAGCTGACAAATTAAACTAAATATGTTAAGTAAGATCCAAAAACATACATTGTTGAAATTACCTGAAACATTTATGATACCTATTTGAATATTTTTGAGAATTTTTTTTAATGTGCCGAAAAAGGTATATTTATCTACAATTGATAAAATTGTTATGCACTTGGTTGTCATTTCATAACAAAGGTAGCCAATTAAATTACCGAAATAATGAAAGGAAATACAAAAATTGTATGAAACTAAATTTATAAAAATGGCGTAATCTCTTCCGGTCTGACTAAAAGTGTAAATGCATAAATTCCCAAGAATCTGAAGTTTTTATAAACTTTAGGGACGACATTTAGCCGTATCAATTCAAGGATACCTGACATCAACAACGAAACTTCGAAGACATTGTGCGGTCGGTGGGACAGGTCACAAAGCCTCTGAATGACTCGCGGCAAGCCTCATGTCCTAAAGGGAAAGCCAAAAATACGCAACGACCCTGATTGTGACCACTGGATCTATCAAATTTCAGTAAGTATGAAACCATAATAAAGAAATACTTAGACAACGCAAAAGTGCATTGGGGAAGGCTGATTAGAAGTCCTGGGGTGAATTCTGCAGTACAGTAGAAGACACACCCGAAGCTAAGGAAAAAACTGGCTTCCACACCGTGAACAGGAGTTTATCTCATAAAACCGTACGATGACTGGACAACATTAAGAGAGGAATCGCTGTAGTAGCTCCTGAATACTCACTTTTTGGAAGCTACTGATATTAGACTTCCGTAGACAGCAAAATGACCTGGGCAATGAAAAGCTTCAAAACTTTAAATTCACCCGGACCGGACGGATATGATCTCACCGCGTGAACTACAAGGAATGGCTGATACTCTGATTCCATGACACAAGATGCTCTTTATCAGCTGTATTGACCAACCAAATATCCCAACTATGTGAAGAGAGACCACAAAAAACATAGTTTCCTTTTAAACGTCGTCAATGAGGTAACGAGTAGCTTATCGCGTTGTTGTGAAATAACACTCTTTCTATTTTTAAATTCACAGATATCGAAACATTCTTGTTTATCGACGAATGTAAACGTCACTGTTTGAGAAGAGTTTACTATACATGCCGATTGACTCCACACTATACTGCGTCAACAACATCAAGGGGCCCGGCAATGAAAGAAAAATGTTGATGACTAGAGACATGAATCGAACCATGGACCACCCGCATTGTAGTCACCCTACAACGGTCAGTCCAGAGAAATCAATGTAGTCTTTAATCCCGAGAAAACCGTCATATATGAGACCAAAAGATTTTTGATCTATCAACCAGTCACCATTTTTTTCAAAGACACTGGAGAGACTCATTGCAAGTTACCTTAGAACAAACGTATACCAAAATATGCTGTCGGACAGGCAGTATACTTACTGCAATTCTAGTTTTACTAAGGCAGCCCTGAATAACTTTGCAGGATCCATTGAGAGTTTACTCGCCGCCAAAGAATTTACTATGGTAGCAGTACCAGATATAGAAGTATCGTTCTCCACAATACAAAAATGTGGCACTGTCAAAACTGGGAGCAGTTGTCAGTATTAAAAGGCTTGTGTACAATGTGACATATCAGAACTGAAAATATGATCGCCATACTTAAATAGTTTTGTATATAGGGGTATATCCCTAGGTTGTATTCTATTCCGTGTACAATTAGGTAGAGGGGATATTGATAATGCAAAACTCCTGGTTAAAAAAGTGTATGTCAACTTCTGTACTGACAGTTCGCAATTAAATAATCGGGAGGTATCGGGGTCTACTCCAAAGACCTAGTGCCTAATATAGCACGAATACTTCCAGATCACTGTATGTTTGCCATTAACGAAGAATCAGAATGGCTGAGATATGGCGTAGATCTCTCAAAGTAGATCTGCCTCCTCGATGTTGTCGACAAAAACTTCGCAGACTAACGTCGAGTTAATCAGTATGTCTAGTAAAAGCTTCTCAAACGGTGACGTTCGTATTCGTCGACAAACAAGTAGGTGTCGTTAGTTGTGAGTCTTAAAATAGAATGTGCGTTATTTTACAACAACTCAAGAAGCTATGCGATAGCTTCGCCCACCCACACCCCATTCATGAGGTGTAAAGGGGAAATATAATTTAACTTAAGTGATTTCTATAGAAAATTTGCGGATAAAGAGAAGGAGCAGTCCATGGAGAACCTTCTTTACACTTGATCTGCCCTGGCAAACAGACTGGATTCTACACTGGGTTCTCATTTCTGTAGGGAATAAGGTGATCTGGCCGGTATTGATATTGGCCGACTGAAGATCTTTTTGAGGTACTCGGGAGAAACTAGGAATATCACAATGGATTTGATAGTCTAAATAAGTATGAACTTAAGACAGCCACACCAACCTAATTTCAGGAAATTTTAAGTCTTAGGATAAAAATGTTCTTCTAAGATTTGTATACACTCACCCTATGGGTAGGAGGTATATATTATTTGATACTACCCAAAACTGTAAAACATAGAACAAGCGGCTAAGTTAAGTCCTAAGTTAATTAGAACCAAATTCGATTTAGATCGATCGTTTCAGTCATGTCTGTCTGTCCGGCGCAACCAATTGCTTTGAAACTGTGCATATGTTAATATTTCCCCAAAACTACTTACGGTATTGTTTTACTCCGCCCACTTTAGAAATCGAGCAATGCTACCAATACGCCCAACGCGATTCAGGATAAAGTTTTGGAGAAAAAACTATAAGTTTAGCCACGCCCCTCTAGTACCTCCCATACAAATGTACCATTCCGCTCACATTAGAAATCGAGTAACAATATCAATGCAGAACAAAAATGTAAAGTCTAGCCACGCCCCTTCTGTTACCTCCAATACAAATGTAACATTCCGCCCACATAAAACTACCCTTTTCCCTCAAAAAACTTATTTTTGTCAACTTTAACATAACATTTTATGCAAACCTCAGGTCAATGGAGACTTTTCGCAATTTAGTTATTATATTAATTTTGAATTTGCAGCTACTTGTACATTATTGCAAGGGCACCCCATTTTTTCAGGCTACATTGACTACATTGACATGATGTTACAAAATCTTCGTCTTCTAGTAAAGAAGTCTTCCAATTTTTATATGAGAGGGACATCATTTGAGAAAATTGCATCACCTTGAAACGCAGATATGTAGCACTCAAACAGCCCTAATATTTTAGTATGCACTTATTCAATATTTCCTTTAATTTTTCCCACATATATAATAAATCCTACAAAAAAAAAATCCTCTACCATTCGCCCTATAAGAAATTTATTTATTTTATACACCTCTAATGCCCCCCGCCTAGTATATACCACCCTCAAACTTGTGACACATTAACAAAAACAACAACACAAAACATATGCTTGACATTGCATATCCTATTCTATAACGTAACAGCGATACAGTGCAAAAAGGACCTGTTATCGCCATTAGAGTTGGCCTTTGCTAAATGTCTCAGCGTGGTGGAACATTTGTAGTTTTTGCTGTCGTTGTCGTTGCCCCCATTTATTTTTTGTTTGTTTGTTTTTTAGTGAACCGTATTAGACGCCCCGCTGGTCCATGCGGTTGCATGCCTCTCGTTACGTTAGGTTTCATTCTATCTTAAATTTTTCTACGCCTTTCCGTGTCTTGTCTACCACCCACGACCAGAGTTCCCTGTAACGCTAGTCTGCCGCATGGCCGGTATTGGTGGGTTATGCCAACATTTAACTGCATTGAATTACGTTTTCTATTAACTGCAACTCGAACTCTTTGTGTCGTGGGAGGATGGATGGGTGCTGGTGCTGGTGCCTGCTACACAGGAACTGGTATGGCTTTCCTAGCCGCGGGTAGTATCAGTGGTACCAGCATTAGCTTCATAAAAAATGTTTCCGCGATTGTTTTTTATTACTGAGTCCCATGGCGAGTATGAGCGTGCTTTCTCCATCGTTTATATTCTTAGTCTTGAATTTCATTAGTATCGGAGTGTTTGGATTTTTTTGTATGCTTTTTCCTCTGTTTTGGCATTTCCATTTCATTCTTAATTTTTTGTGTTGTTATCAGTAGCCAGCATTGTTAGCCCACTGGTTTTTCATATTATAAACTGTTTACTTAGATTCGGCATTACATTTTCCTTGAAACAAAGTGTCCTTTAAAAGTGCATATGGACAATTGATATCCTATTATCCTAACTTATTGTTACAATTAAGATGGATAGGATTGTTGCAGTTGTTTTTTTTTATTCCTGTCGCTTAATTGCCTTCAATGGCGGAGTATGTGAATAAATGAAAGTAAGTAGTTTTCAATTAGGCGGTCAAATATAGTGGACTCCAAAACAAAGTGGCAAAGATGCCCTGCTAAGTTTTTTTTATTAATTTTTTTACTAAATAAAAAAATTTCACTCTTTAGAACCCATGAAGAAATGCAAAAAAAAATTGCAAACAGAAATTTATCCATAACATTTAAAGATAATTTTAAACAAAATTTAATATTGGGCACATCTCTTCACCATCACTCCAAGTACACATGCACGAGCTCCCTCAATCACATTGCTAATGACAACCACCCAACCCACCCTAACCCAAGCATCGCTGATTCCTTTGTTGTACTTTCATATAAATTCAATTGTCAGGATAACAAATAAACAAAAACGAAGGTCGAGTGCACATCGCTGCAAGGGCACAAAATTAAGGGTAACTTTGTTGTGTTGTTGCCCACAATCGATCGATAGATAGATGCGTTAAATGTATTCGAACAAACGCGTGGCATGAGTGTATTTTCGTGTCGAATTTACAGTCATTCATTCATATTTACATTTGTTTTTATTGCTGTTTATCGGCGTAATGCATTTTCGATGGGTGTACACACAGTCGTTGTGACTTTTTCCAATATGCGGGGGGTTACGGAATCCCATAGATGGGATGACCTTTGAGGGCCGTCAACATTTTGTGCAAATACAGAAGTTCAGACAACTGTTGTTTGTTTTCTCTTTCCATCCATGTATGTTGTCTATGGCGGACATTCACATCTACCGCTATTGTCAGATCTGTTTCGAACTGAGGTTAGTGAATGCACAGTGGTATGCCAGCGAATTTAATGCAGCAATGCGGTATAGTATAAGTGGTTTCTTGCAGAGGTAGGTAAAATTTAAGAGAGGTACCAGAAGGGGGCGTGGCTGGGCTTTCAATTTATCTCCATATCATTATGCTGTCATATGTTTACAAAATACAGAACTTGATCACGATTACGTTGGTTGTATTGATATTGTTACTCGATTTATAAAAGGGGCGAAAAGGTACATTTGCATAGAAGTTACCAGAAGGGGCATGGCTAGACATCCAATTGTTACTGTTATAATACAGGATTTGGGCACGATAACGTTGGGTGTATTGCTATTTTTACTCGATTTCTAAAGTGGGCGGAATGATACATTTGTATGGGAGGTACCAGAAGGCGCCTAGCCATGTAGATCATATGCAATCCAGTAAGTAGTTTTAAGAGATTATTAACCAATGCTAACTTTCAAAACAATTGGTTACGTCATTCAAAAGTTTTTGTGCGTAGCAGCCGCACACATAGACAGACAGACAAATGGACATGGATCAAACAAGGGGTCTAAAGTGACTTCTTCTATATGTTACACATTTGGGTCGTATTAAATGTTATATACCGTCCTACCCGTTGGGAAGGGGTATACCATCACTTTATGGGAAACGTGTTAGACCGCAAGTATCTAAAGATCATATTCGTTTCATGACTTTTTAAGACAATTGAGACATGTCCGTCTGTCTGGCTGACTGGTGGGCAGGATAACTCGAATAAACCTACTTATCTTTACGAAAATTTATCAGTATTAACATTTTTTAAAACAAAGTAATGACATTGTAGATGGGCAGAATGTATAGACAGAAAAACCCCCCCGCAAACCAAATCTTAGACGCACCCCCTCCCACAGCTCTGGTACCTTTCATACCAACTTACCTATTTCTGAAACATTATCTCTTGCATAACTTTCAAACTTACAAATGGGGGGTATTTCAATTTAGTAAACTGACTGATCATTTTTTTTAATGGTAGACAAATACTTAGGAAATCATATCAATTGCCACACCCCTTCTGGTACCTCCCATACAAATAACCGAATTCTCCCTCACAGTTTAACATAGAATTTTGTTGTTAACACCTTGAAATAGGTTTATTTTGATCAAGATATAGAATTATTGACATTTGACGCACGAATGGATATGGATTATATCGGCCGACCCCTACTGGTACCTCCCATACAAAATAAACTATTTTGAGGAAAACTAATAAATTCCCCCTTAACTTTTGAACAGCAAGATATCTTAATTTTGTCAATTCCACAGTAAGCAAAACAGCGGAGAACCGAAACAATTTCCAGACCAATTTTGAAACCTTTAAAAAAAATTTACCGAAATCACGCCTATAGTTCTACATATACATTGGGGTGGCAGCAAAATTTAAATTTTGGATTTTCGGTAATACCCGACCGAAATATTGTGTCAATTGTTATAAAACTGCTATGGTCAAAATTTGAACAAAATCGGAAAACTTTGAGCAGAGACAACTGTCAGTTGTATAAAGATGAGATTTGGTATATATGGTTGTCACTAAAGTATGAAATATAATCTGATATACCGATTGTTTCAAAAATTTCCCAAAGTATTACTGATTACCTTTTAATAGTCCTTGGCTATATTTGGTTGTGATTCAATAAAGGGGGGCGGGGCACCGCCTATACAACTTAAAATGTAAAATGGCTATATATCATGAACTATCAGAGGTGTGAATATGTCGTTGGAACAGTATGAATTACAGCCAAGATGGAAGTGGGCGGTGCCAAGCCCCATGTAAAAGAAACAAAATCGGAAAACTTTGAGCAGAGACCCAAAGAGGTCAAAGGTCAAATCTATATATACTTATGAATTTAAATGAGTTTGCGTTTTTTTCTGTTTTTTTAATTTTCTAATTTTCGCCCATTGGACCAAATTTTGTAAAACACAAATAATGGAGAACTGGTTCACCAATCGCCCTGCAAGTTTGTATCGTGATCCAGCAAATAATTGGCGGGATCAGATCAGTGGGCGTGGCTTACATTTTGAAACTTTAAACGTTTGTATCTCATGAACTGTCAGTGGTATGAAGATGAGACTTGGTATATATATTGTTCGTAAAGTTCAGTCAGGGTGGAAGTGGGCGGTGCCACATCCCCTTTTCAAAAATCGCTCTGACGGCTTTTCTAATATACCGATTAATACGAAAATTTTACAAAGTGGTACTGATTACCCGCTGGTAGTCCTTGACTATACTTCGTTGTGATTGGATAAAGGGGATTGGCACCACTCATAGAACATGAAATATGAAATGGCTATATTTCATGAACTATCAGAGGTATGGAGATGAGATTTGATAACTATGTTGTCGGTACAATATGAATTACAGCAATGGGGAAATGGACGGTACCACAACCGATTTTTCAAAAATTACTCCGAAGGCTTTTCTAATAGACTGATTGTTACGAAAATATTACAGAGTGGTACTGTTGACGTATAGATAGTCCCTGACTATACTTGGATGTGATTGGATAAAGGGGCGTGGCACCACCCATACAACTGGAAATGTAAAATGACTATATCTTATGTACTATTAGAGGTATGCAAATTAGATTTGTTATATATGTTGTTAGTTCAGTATGAATTACAGTAAGGGTGGAAATGGGCGGTGCAACGCCCTATTAGAAAAAACCGCTCTGACGGCTTTTCTAATAGACCGAATGTTAAGAAAATTGCAAAATGTGATACTGATGACCTGTTAATAGCTCTCGGCTATACTTGGTAGTGATTGGATATTTGGGCTTTAACTGTCAGTTGTATAAAGATGAGATTTGATATTTGGATTGGGGCACCGCCTATACAACGTGAAATGTAAAATGGATGAACTATCAGAGGTGTGAATATATCCTTGGAACAGTATGAATTACAGCCAGGGTGGAAGTGGGCGACGCCAAGCCCCTTGTAAAAGAAACGATTATAAAAGCCATAACATTAGTTTGATCGGCCTGAAAATTTCACAGTATGTTACAGTTAGCCTAGATATATGAACAGGCTTTTTGGAACGTAGTTGGCATAAAAAGCCGCGACAACTTCCAATATTTAACTATTAAACTTAATCAAACGATTGCCCATATACCAGGTAGTTGAGAACATATCGATCCCTAACCGCCAAAAAAAACGTAAGCGACAATTTTCTTTATACTCAGTACAGGTATTACCATGAATGACTTTAAATTCGAAATTCGATTGGAATTATACTTCTGAATCGATTTTCTGCAAAAATCGAAAATCGATAATTTTGTCGTTTACGTTTATTTGGCGGTTAGAGCTCGGTATATTCGCAACGACAACTAAGACAGTCAATTACTTTCCTGGAGAGCGAATCGGTAATAAATCCTATACATCCTATAAAAAATTTTGATCAATGTGGAGTTGGACTGAAAACAGCTTTTGGTTGAAAGGGAGGCAAAATTTGAATTCTTATAGTAAGTCAGAGAGAGCATTTCTGAATATTTGTAAATATTCTAAGTATGGAGTGTTCTTTTCAGACGTATAGACCTTCTGACAGTAATAAGTGTAAATCTAACTGTCATACCAACGAAGTGTGTTGAGGTATGGTATAGCTTCTCGCGTTGTTGTGAATTAACACGCTTTCTATTTTAAATTCACAACAAACGGCACCAACTGTTTTATCGACTATTGCGAACGTCACTGTTTGAGAAGTTTTTAATAGACATGCCAATTGACTCGACACTATACTGCGAAGTTGAGGGGCCGGCAATGAATGAAAACTGTAGATGACCGAAGCCGGGAATCGAACCACTGATCTCCCGCATGGTAGTCGCGTGTTCTGACCACTATGCCACGGCTGGTCCCTAGCCGGGCTCACAAGTTGAATATAAAAGGCATCCCTTAAGTTATATGCATGTATGCACAAGCTGGGAATGTGTGTCGACTTTCGGCGTTGAAAATGAAATTATAGTCGTGAGTTCAAACTTGTTTCACCATTTTATAAACCTACTCAAGAAAATTAATGTGACCACACCACTGTCCAAAGTTCTACACCCGCTTCGTTTTACTCAGTCTTTCCGCTGCAACGAAATCGTGTGTTTTAATTTCATGTGGATTTTTCTTCCTTTATTTTTTTGCAACAGCCACCACACTGAAAGCATTTCTCGTACATCTCGTACATATGTGTGGGAGTCAATTTCCATGGAGGGCTTGGTTCCTGTTTTTTTTTTTGCAGCTGTTTTCATACATTTCAAATGTGTTTTTGTTGCTGTGGCTGTTGTTGTTTCTACTTCTTACTACCCAAAATGCATTTTCAGTGTCGTTGTTGTATGTATTGTATGTGGTTTTGGTGTTGTTTTTATTATTGTAATTCCTGTTTACATTTCTTTTTCATCCCCTCCCCCTCTAATACAGATTAGTGTCAGTGTCAAGGATAACAACAATGTTAAGTTTATAACATGGGTTCACGCAGGAGGTTCATCGGGGACTGCTGGTGTGTCTGCGCTGCCTGCACTTGACATGCGGAAAATGTTGTATGCATTTTAAGTAGTCCGATAATGTGAAAATCATTTCGTGTGAATTTAAAGTTTCACGCATTGCTTTTGGGGTAACATCGCATTTGATGAAATACGATGTTGTTGGTAAATTTTAACATTTAACATTTGCGCATAAAAAGGGGTGAGGAATTGAGTCATGTTAATAACTTAATACTTAATACTATTCACGCCTTGTGTAGTGTTTGAATGTTACACGCGTTCAATAATATTGTATGAGAATCTAAAGTATAAAAAGTAAACACAAGCCAAAATACAATTTTATATTAAAATTTTTTTTTTTTCAGTGGTTGAAATTGGGGTAAATGATGGAAGTTGAATGGAGTTGGCTGATATTTGTTTTTCAGTTATTATGTTAGAGCTTCCGAACTTGGTAACCTAAGCGATCAGTATTGATAACACATTATTGTATGATCAAGTTGTTTAACAAATAATTTTTCGTAACAAACATGAATAAAAATGAGCCATGACTTTAATAAATATTTGCGAATACAAAGAAAAGTTGTTAAGTGATCTTTTCATTTTGGTCGGTCTTTGTAACCAAAACACCTTTTAGAGCTGAAACTAAAAACCAATACTTGCATCCCATTCATTTTTAATTATGCTTAACCCTTTCCTACAGCGCAATCTGTTCTGTGCCAAACAGGGAGCGTGTTAGTCCGAAATAAACGGATTTAGATGAATTCGAACCCATTATTCTTAATCACCAATGCGCTTAAAGTTTAAAATATGTTTAATGTAGCTCCTCCACCCCCACATTAGCAACATTGATTGTCCTTTGCCACAGAAGCATAAAAGTGGAATGATGAATGCAATGAAGTTAACGCCGGTGGTGGTTAGCAGCTTCAACCATGATGAGTACCCACCATTTGTTCCAACTAAGCAGTTCAGCAATGTTACCTTTCGCAGTGTGAGTATGGGCCAACTAAAGTGATATAGAAGATATACATAGATTTGCGTTTGCATGAAGGGATGTGTATGAAGTTCCCTTCATGCATATGTTTGTGTATTTTATTCATTAAATTTGTTTGTTTTTCATATAGACCGCCACACATTCTTTTATGTTTCCTGCACACTTGATGTACTGTGCACTCACTCATTCATTCGCCCATTGTCGGTGTGATTATGTTTAGTATCTTTAGCTGAGTAGAACGAAGGAGAAAAATGTGAAAATTTAAACCTTTTATCCCTGAACATCGTTAGCTCACACCCTCCCCCATCCTTTAGCGACGAAAGTGGTGTTTTTGTTCAATTTTAAAGTACAATTTGCTTGTAATTTTATTATGTTTTCAGAGTGTGGTCTTGTACTTAATTTGTGGCACTTATCAGTAGAAAGTTGAAAGCGAGCTCATCACCTTTAGCATCATCGTGGTAAAGTTTATCATTAATATGGCTGTAAATAGGGCTGCACTGGACGTATGTCAATACGAATAAAAAAAGGGGGGGATCTACAGGATTGAAACAGACCTCATTGTATGCACATACAGTGTTCAGCTATACGTATAATAAATACGTATGTTTGGCTTAAGTCTGCATATGTAGCTTCTAGTCACGCCTCACAGTAGCTGAATTACATAATGTCATATTGTGAGTTAAGCTTATCAACCAGAAATCCACTAAAACAAGGAGGTACCGGCAGTGCCAGTAAAACGTGTCCGATTTTTATTTATAAGTAAACATTCAATTAACATTTACCTTGTAAAAATTTAGACTAAATTCAGTGCTTTTACAAAAAAGGTAAGCATATGAAACTATGAGGCCGATTTGGGTCATTTGTATAGCAGGTACTAGCAGGGTGAGGCAGAGGTTTCAGTTTCCCAAGAAGTTGTCTACCATTACAATATATTTAAAGTGACCAAATATAAATCTCATCTAGTTTTGCTTTTAAAAATTATGAGAGAAATAATAATTTTTCTATAATAGGTGAGTTACCAAATGAAGTGGAGGAATACGAGTTTATTAAGCTAACAAAATTTTAATGTCCTCCAGCTATCCGATCGGAAGTTATTGAGCAACTATTATTTTTTCGAAAATAGCTCTTTTTGTATGAGTGGCACCAGCAAGAGTGGGGTTATTCCGCCTATTTACATTACTACATTTTGAATATATTAATACTGATAAAATTTCAAAGAGATCACTGAACCTGGGATCTCCCGCATGGTAGTCGCGTGTTCTAACCATCATGCCACGACCGGTCCCTATTACTATATGTGTACTAAATTCTAAGTCTTTGGCCATAAAAAACAATACTTTTACCTTCTGATCTTCTTCTCCCACTGATCAAGAATATTGCCGAGTACTACCATTGTATCAAACTGCAATTACCATTTCTTGAGATAATTTGGTCACCAAACGTTTGGCTTAACAAAGTGATGGTCTCACGCGCTGTATGATATGTTACACCGTCGTCTTCGAACCATTTCTCCTTCAAATGATTTGCAACGACATGCTCGTCAAGTGACCGTCCACTGGATCTACTTTTTCCACCAGTTGGGTCTTATATCGATGTAGGCCAAGATGTTTTCTTAACATTTGCAGAGACCGAGATGACGATGAATTCAAGCCGCATGTCAGATATGGAATTCCACAATTTGTTATACTTTAACAGTCAAATATTGGCGTGCGTGTGGGCAGCTCCTCGGCACTTTTTACCAACTTGGTTCCAAATAGCCTGATCATAGTTATCTCTAGGCGAACTGCAACATACACATATAAATAATATATAAATTTTGAGGACGATCAAACTATTACTCTGGCTGTTATAACGGTTTATTTTAAAAGGAGTGTGGTTGTAATTCATAGTGTACCAACAACATATATAGCAAATCTCATCTTTATACCTGTGATAGTTCATGAAATATATCCATTTTAAATTGTATGGGCGGTACCACGGCCTTCTTCCAATCACAACCAAGTATAGCCATGGACTATAAACAGGTTATCAGAACGAACCACTTTGTAAAATTTTCGTTTCAATCGGTCTATTAGAAAAGCTGTCAAAGCGCTTTTTGAAAAGATGCTAAATTGTGCCCTTACCTTTGATAGTTCATGAGATATAGCCTTGTTAATTTTAAAGTTGTTTAAGCGGTGCCACTCCCCTTTATTAAGTATTACCAGGGACTACAAACAGGTCATCAGTACCACTTCGTAAAATTTTCGTATCAACCGGTCTATAGGACAAGCCGTCAGAGCGATTTTTTAAAAGGGGCGTAGCACCGCCCCCTTTCACCCTGGCTGTATTTCTAACTGTACAAATAAATATCATCTTCATACCTCTGATAGTTCACGACATACAGACGTTTAAAGTTTTAAGATGTCAGCCGCTCCCACTGATCCGATCCCGCCCATTTTTTGTTGGATCAGGAATTTTGGTGTCAAATGCGTCCATACAAATTTTCAAGGCGATTGGTGAAACAGTCCTCCAGATATTGCGGCGCGAGGCCACGCTCACTTGATATCTCAAAAATGCAAGTAGCCTTTTTTCACCACCGATCAGTTAGGTATATCCCACTTAGCGCCACCGTCCTTTTAAAAGGACATCTGACAAATTAGTGAAAATCACCGTTATGCACATGCATTTCTGAAAATATTTTTTTATATTATTATTGTTTATGCTTTGTTATGTAACTTCGCAGCTCAAAAGCGTCAATTGACAATTACAATTCCGCGTGTTTTAATTGTTTATTGGGTGCTTTCAAAAAAGTGATTTTTTTGTAATAGTGCTCTATGGAAAAAAAATGTAATTAAATCATTTACATCAGGTTTATTGTTTTTTATTTTGTTTAAAAATTAGTATGAGGAGCATATTAGTTAAACAACAATAAAATGTAAAGCGTTGTGAAGCGTTGAACTGCAGCGCAAGGTGCTCTGTCCTTTTTAAAGGACATCCGATTCCGGGATAACTTTAGGTTTTAGGAAAAAAAGTCATATTATAAAAAATACTTAGAAGCCCACGAATATTTAAGATTCAAAAAAATATAAGTTTTCAAGAAAAAAAAATTGCGGCGCTATCTGGGATATTCAGTGAAAATGTCATAAAGATCGGTCCAGCCGTTCTCGAGTCTATACGGCACATAAAAATGCAAACAAACGAACACAAACTCTGTTTTGTATATATAGATAGTGAATGATCAGCGTCCAGTTCTGAGTCGATTTAAAGATGTCCGTCCGTCTGTCCCCGCCATTACGTGAATCTTAAGTTCTTAGATGAGTAGGATCTGCCAAAAGCTTGTCCTACTCTGATTCTACACAGTAAAAAAACACAATTTTTGTTAAGTAATTAAATAAAATTGTGGTTGTAAATTGTCATATTTACAAATTTACTACCACTGTTCAAATTCAACAAAAATAAAAAAATTGTAAATGTGACAACACTGTTTTTTGTTTTTATAATTTCCGTTGTTGGCGCCTTTTTAATTAAATATTTAATTGTATTGACGAAATGGTATTTAATATGACAATTCATTTGTCGTAATTTTTTGCTGTGAAGCTTCATTCCTTTAAGTTGAGGTTAAATTTAATGAAGAACAACCCAGCGGCGGAATTTGAGAGGCCTTCCATATATAATGCATGCAGTTGTCCTTATTTGGGAATAACATTTCAAATAAGGAATACAGAACGCATGATTTTTCATCAGATTTAGGTATTTTATGGACAGACCTGCCAAAGGCATGTAGAAAGAATGCCGAGGGATTTCATACACATCCCCTCTCGCTTCCAAATAACAGGGGAATTGCATGCCTTCTAAATGGAAAGAATTGTTAATACGTTTTCTTTCAACTTTTATGAAGGCGTGCCAGAGGCCTTTGAAAAGAATGCAGAGGGATTTCATACTCATACCCTCTCGCTTACAAACATAAGGCGTATTGCATGTCTTCCAAATGGAAAGAATTGTTAATTTCCGTGAAAGGTGTTCATGTGTTTTTCTTTTTTAAACAGTGTATCATTAGTTTCAACCACACAATTCGAATGCATCTTCATAGGCTAGACAGTAGCATGGCTGACTAACAATCAAGAGGTAGTGGGTTCAAACTCCAGAAATATTTACTGTCGTTGGAAAAAAATGTTAAGTATAAAGAAAAATATATAGAAGTGAGAAATAACTAAAAATAACCGGTGCGCTCTAAAAAAAAAACTAAATAATTTGAGGGTGCACTGTATAGTTTTTGTTGTATTTGCAAGTCATTATTTTTTCATATGTATGCAGGCTAGGGTGATCAGTTCGGTTTTCAAAAACCGGCTACTCGGTTTTTTTCACTCATAAAAACCGTCGGTTTTTCTTAAATCCATATTTTTCGAATATCGAATAATCCGGTTATTTTTTGTCGAATCTCGGTTTTTTGGCGTTCGATATTTTTTATTTAAATTTATTCATAATTGTGTTAAATGTGTTCTCGTACTTGTTTTTTTCCAGTGTTTCGGAAGAACAACCTAATTGTTAGTTTTATAAATCCTCAATGTTTAATAAGTCGGCTGAAAAGCGAAAGAAATTACAAATGTTTGTAAAAGACCAATTTAATAAGGAGATTCAACTTATCCATGATGTTAAGCACCACTGGAATTCTACAACCAATATGGTTTCTCAATTTTTAAAATTGCACAAATGTGTGAATCATACTTTATTGGAGTTAGGACTGACACCATTTAGTGAAAATGATATCGCTTAGTGACACCCTTAAATCTTTGGAAATGTCTGTACAAAAACTTTCTGCAAACTTTAGCTGATGCTGAATGTATTTCTAAATTTTTACTTTAACACTTTTCAACAATTCAAAACCAATTATCAATAAATTAATATGCAATTTTCAAAAGACGTATATCAGAACGATATACCTTGAATACTCTCATTTTGTATTTAAGTACGAGTAAACTCCCAATTAGTGACGCATTTCTAAAATATTCAATATTAAACGCCTTGTACACTATAAGTCTAAATAGTACACTGAGTGAAAGGGCATTTTCAATGTCAAGTTTTATAAAAACCGAAGAAAAAAATAGGTATACACCCAAGCACTTAAATTGTATCTTATTTCTTAAATGTTACTTTAGGTAAAACTAAAGATTAAATTAAATATATTTATATATAATCAATTATTTACAAATGAATTGTTTTGTTTCGTTTGTCTTTGTTAAAATAACAAACTGATCTCACTAATGTTTTGCATTGTAATTATATTTAAACTAAAAGTTTACTTTTTATAGGTATAATTGATTTGTTTTCTGTTATTTTTTAATAAAATTTTTTGTTAAAAATTGTGTTTTAATTTGTTATTTGGCATAATTTTGAAAACCGGATTATCCGGTTTTTTGTGAATTTCAAAAAAAGCAACCGGTTTTTTTTAAATGTCATTTTTCGAATAATTCGAAAACCGGTTTTCGCAAAAACCCGAATAATTGATCACTCTAATGCAGGCCTTCCATAATGCCTTCTTATATAAAGCTTCCATAGGGCCCTTTTATAGAAAGTTTCCATGAGGCCTTCTTATAGAAAGCATCCATAAACCGGCGACGGAAGGCCTTCTTTTCCAATGTCACGCTATGTAAAAAAAGAAAGGAAGAAAGAAGCTCAAGGAAGGCATACCGGATCCAAAAGAAGCCCTTCAAACTCATGAACGAAGGCCTCCCTTCTCATGATTTCCGCCGCTGGGAAGGTCGGACAAAAACTACTCACACCTTCAATACAAACTCACCCTTTTTAGGGTGTCCGTCAGTCTGTCCTGCGATTACAGCTGTAGTTTAAGAGATATCAAGCTGAAACTTGGTATACATCCTTCTATCCTCCAAGCAGGGGTAGGTTTCGAAAATGAGCAATATAGGACAAAAACTTCTCACAACTCCCATAGAAACTCACTCTGTGTGGGATGTCCGTCTCTCTGATGATCAAGATCTGCAAAAAAAAACTAGTCCCACTTTCCAACTGCCCCTTTTTGGAGTCTTTCCCTTTGATTACAGCCGCAGTTTAAGAGCTATCGAGCTCAATTTGAGTATGGAAGTGTCTATACTTTAAGCAGAGGTTAAGTACTAATAAGCTAGTTTGGACAAAAATTAACCCTACTGAATATGCTACTTAATTCGCATATTGCTATTAGAAATGTTCACGTTCTGGTCAACGACGCACAGTGGCAAAAATAGGCGGAAAAAATAGGGTTTTTCAACTTTTCAATTTCAAAATTTTAATGATTTGGTTTTGTAAAGAAATATTTGGATAAGAAAAATTGAACAAGGTTTTTTATGAAAAGTGAAATTTTGTAGTTAAAAAAACTAACAGAAGTCAACGGAAATTTATTCAATGAAATAAGATTAAAATTATTGTCCAAATAAAGAACTTTTTGTGTGTGTATATTTATAGCTATGGCTTTTGTTTTATTTTTTAGTGAAAATATATCACTTACTCTTTTATAAAAAAAAAATTATTGAAATTGGAAAAGTAAACTAATTATTATAATTTAACAAAAATTATGCAAAAAAATATCAACTTTTCACTTTTTGATCGAAAAAAACTTTATGTGCTTTGCCTTGCTTAGCCCTCTAACTATAAAAAAATGAAAGGTCCGAGTCTGTACTTTCAATTAAGAAAAAAAAAATAACAGCCAAATACCGTCCCTTTTAGTAACATCGATTTTAATGCATGCATTTGTGCGATGTTTTCGGTGCATCTGAAGGCTAATATCTTTCGCGGAGGATTGTTGGGGATATTCTTTTCTTTTGCATGGAGACAGCACATGTTTAACTTTAAATAAAAATTAACATTTTTTAACTTATATGAAATTTTCATATGATTCTAGACAGCGAAGAAAAACACCTAAAATCTACAACTACAAATCTACAACTGGCATCCCCAAAATGTTTAATTTTTTTCATAAGAAGAGCTCAATTAAGAAGTGTCCCGAATTTCGAGTCCCTAGGTCCAAAAATAAAAATTTTGGCAAGTGCAGATATATGGGAGGTGGGTGTAGGAAATAGGCGGTTTTCCAAGATTTTTTTAAAATTTCTAAATTTAGCCCTGATAAGTGTTTTTGCACAATTTCATTGCTGTGCGACCACACCGCCCCGGTGCCACTGTGCGACGTGCGACGATTACACACTCTTATAAAGATATGAAGTTTGATAGCAGTTTATCCTATATATCTATGCATTTATGCGAACATAGCTCAAATAAATAGAATATAATATGATCAGTATCGGACAAACTAACAAATTGATTGATTATGCTTTTAACTTCTACGCACGCAGTAATTTTGATAGATCCACAGACGTATCTCATAGTCTAACAACTGTTTTAGCAACATAAGACTGTCAAATATTTATTTATTGAGCATTTTGATCACAATGTGCCGTCTAGGGCATTTTTAGTGCACTCATAAACTGATAAGATAATATTCAATATCCCACAATAAAATGATTACCAGAGTTGTATAAGCGCGTTGTTATGACGCGTACAGGAGAGAAATTCAATCAAAAAAAAAATAACATTTGATAAGACACGTAATCAAATACATAAAAAAGTCATTGACTTTCATTCAGTGTAATACACGGGAAAACAGCACCTTCAGGTGAACTTTTTATAAGTGGGGACAGTTTTTAAAATAACATGGAATAATAGTTTACTAAAATAAACCAAATCGCACTGTGGTACTATTACGATAGAAATGGAACAAAATAACGCAAATTTTAAATGGCAAAAATAAACTTTGAAATATGGACTACAGTAAGACTAACATTTATTAAAATCAGATAACCATTCAATCTGGTTGCTTTTGCTAAATTTTCTACAATATTTACATAATTCGTATTCGTCTTAGCTGGTACATTGCCTAATTACGGCTTTGTGTTTTTTATATCTTTATCATTGTCTCGACGTGTAATACGTTTTTGCAATTTATCCACCATTTTCTGCAAACAGTTCATTTTGGTAATAAGCAATTAGCCATTTTTCCTTTTTAGTGCGTTGGTTAGAAAATTAAAACACATCAACAAATATAATTTCAATCACTTTTTATATGTCTTTTTATTCTTGACTTTCTTAAAATATATATAAATATTTTGACTATAACATAAGCCAGGCACACAACACACATGATAACACAAATAAAACATACCAAAACATCTAAATTATAAAATTGCCATGCATTTAAGTTTAGACCTAAATTACGCATATGCGCGGCCCCCTTATGTCTTAACACATATTCTACCCAATATATGGCTCTCTCCAAAGGGGTATTTTGTTGATCGCGAAATCTTTGTGATAATGTCTTTGCATTCCGTTGATAACGATCTGTATGCAAAAGTTCGTGCAGAGCCCATGCTAGTGATTTCTTATTAAACTGTTGTAATTTTAAGGAAATTCCGTTGCCATTTTTTTTAATATAGTCCACATAGTTCTCTAAATCTCCATTAATATTGGGAATTTTCAGCATAGGAACGCCCCAATGTATGCTTTCGATAAGATCTAGGTATGTGCAGTAGCTTATGATCAAACGAATATTGGGATGTGAGATAATACCATGATGCTCCAGGTTGTGCAGCACATAAACATTGTTAGGAATTTTCACTTCCCTTGACAAGGTTGTATTTAAGTTCCACAAAACAGTTTGTGGCAATTTTTGGAATTGCTGTAATAACATGTCCATCATGTATGCTGGAATTATATCGGTTTGTACATAAACCACACCAGTTTTAGACTCGTTGAGAAGTTTATCTAAGTGCCAGGGCAATGTATCAATTTTCGTAGGAATATGCATTCCAGCCACATCAATCATATTCGGCACATATGGTCTTGATGTACTCAAGGTAAAGTGATCATTTACCAAAACTAATGAAAAATTCTTTAGGACCTCTTCAAATGTCAACGAGGCGTTGGGAAAATAATGTTCATAGATTTTTTCCTGCACCGGCATATATTTGTAAATGTAATGTATCCACTCGACCACATAGATTGCCACGTTTAGACATCTGTGCCAAAGGTTCATATTCAAGCTGAATGGACGTTGCATAACAAAGTCTGGTATATATGATAAGGGCGTGGTATTACCCACCAAATCATCGAGGGCAGGCATTGTTGTGAATGATGACACACCAATTATGGGGGCGCGAAAATGTTGTGCAAAACCAAATAGTGACTCAGTGAGAAATGCATCTGAAATTATTAAATCGAACGAGTCGCTTCGCATCAGTTCTCGTACATGTGAGTGGCTTAAAACATTGATACACATTTCGTAAGCTCTTTTGTATATGCCGTGCACAACATCATAGTAATTGCTGTCAATGTGATCCGTAGTGTAGTTTCTAAAATCTGGAAGTAATGTTAAATGCATAATTAAGTGTTATTACTAAAATCGCTGCAGAGAAGCAAACACCAAAGGAGGCAAGACAAAATAATAATAATAATGCTGCAATGATTTTAACTGTACTATCGTAATTGCTTGAAGTTCTGTAGCGGGAGCCTACTGATGATAAATCGAACTAAATATGTGAAAAATCTTATTCCGAAATATTTATTTTTCTTAAAAACAAATTATTTGTACTTAATTTATTTTTGTTGATCTTTATCGCAATTTAATTAGGTTGGATATCAAGCTAGCACCTATTTATAAGACTACATATTTTTAAGGTTTAAGAAAATATCAAAATACGCACTGTCATGATGTTAATTTATGCACTTAAAGTTTTTCATATGAATATTCTCACCCATTTCAAGATGAGATTTTAACTTAATCCTGATTTCTCAACTATTGAAGGGTGATCATAAATGAAGCTCCCTTTTGATATCGGACACTTATAGCCTGTTCAGCGAACTTTTTCGTGTAGGCTGACGAACGATTGCTTCCCAGACGATCGAGTTTTTATTTGTGTTTTCCTTCTCTTTTCGCCCGGGAGTAAAAGCTCATTTGACTCATTGTCCTTCTTTCAAAGACCATTGTCGCCGATGTGTAGTTTTGGTCATTTCAAAAGCTTTTGCTATTGAAAAATACCAAGTTTTTGCAAGATGGGGGCAACCCTCTCTTTAGTGAATACTGCTGACTGCGAACACACAAACAAAACAAGCAAACAACAATTCAAAGGTGTAAAGCCGCATTAATTAATAGTTGTTTTAATGAAAATCTATAACGATTTAAGTAACAATATAACAATACGGAAATCAGTAACATAGATCAATTCCACTAAACATCCCAAAACAACCAGTTGTCGTTTTTTTAAGTCCACCATTTCCAAATTACAATGTATATAAGTGTTTAAAATGTTTTAAGCTGTAAGAAAGAACATTCTTTTGTAAAAATACTCAATTTTAATAACAATATTTAATTTTCTGTGCAATGTTACACCTCAACGATTGCTAATTTTTGATCGTCTAATATGATGTTTTGTTTCGCCCGTGTTTCAGTTTGTCGAACCAAAAATGTCCATCAATAAAAGCTCTTTTTTGATTCAATCAAAATAAAGAGTGAAAAAACCAAAAATGTCAATCGTTCGCCATTTGGCGTACGAATGGTTGAAAAATAAGTTACAAAAACAGGCCATTAGTTTATGACATATCTGAACGTAAAGCTTTCATATGAATATCGACTGCTTCCACTCCATGTCAAGGGAGATCCTAAACTATTTCACTATAAGGTTCCAACTGTATCGTGGTCATCTCAACCATTGAATTGGAAAATAAGCTTTTTTTATGCCCTTTAATAGTAAGTTTTGGAGATAACAGCAATAAGAGTTGTTCATATAAATACCGACGGCTTCCCACACATTTGAAGATGAGAGAAAACAATCATCTATCAGCATTTTGAAACAAACCCCAGAGAACTTCATCAGAGACCTCTGCATTCGGACCGCTTCATTGTGCGGTGCGCCATATCATGAGTAGGCATCATTGGCCCTTACCTTTTCCAGGATAACCGTCTTGCCGTAACTGTGAACTCCGAACGGTACATGACTGTGATACAGTATTTTTTTTCAGCCGGCTCTTAAGGAAATGCAATTAGAGGATACATAAATGAAATTCCCTTATTGTTACATATAATTAAAATATAAAATAAATTTTTCTAAGGTTCATTCTTCTTTTATTTCATTTCCAAATAAACAAATTACAACGCTCCACCCTGTACTTTCCAAGTAACTACTTACATATGTGAAAACCCGGTTAACCGACATCAACAATCGGTTGTCTGGTATTCCAATTATTAAAAAAAACCGAATATCAGCCTCATTTTCCCCATCGGCCGCATTTTCGCGGGACGACACTTCCCCATCAATTACAGGTACTGCACTTTCGGTAGTCGTTAGAGTAAGCAGTAAGAAATGGGTGTGGGTTCCAAAAAAACGGAAGGTGATGGTGAGATTCGGATTCAGGTTACTTAATGGAAGTATTTATCGTTTTCTCGGAACGCGCCTTTAGTTTCAGCCATTTACTTCAATCTTTGTTATTATTCAAGTAATGCAAATAAAAAGTAGGCGTCCCAAGAAAGGGTGGGTAAAGGTTCCAAATAGAGATGATATTCAGAATCAGCAGGCCATTCTACATTAGAACCAGCAAGAATAGTGCCGGGGCTCGAAATTCGTTTTTGCCGAGCAGTTTAATTTTTTAATTGGAGGAAGTTGGCGTGGGTAGTAGGACAGAGGTTTGCTCATTTTATTGTTTAATTTTAATTTTATATTTAGAACGCTGAGAACAGAACAGAACAC
This sequence comes from Muscina levida, assembly GCA_964034835.1. NCBI lineage: Eukaryota > Metazoa > Arthropoda > Insecta > Diptera > Muscidae > Muscina > Muscina levida. Next base: position 32,600,197 of record OZ035884.1, on the reverse strand, counting down.
TTTGATATTGGCAGTGAAAGATTATTTAGCCGCTGATTCCACCATACGAAACCGATTATCGTGCAATGGTAGCAGAGGTACCATTTTTGTCTCCTATTATGAAGAAAAATAATAATATTTCGAAAAATCCATTTATTCTGCACAACTGCTCTAAAAGATATAGCTTTGGTCCTGCCTCAGGCAATACGGAACGTACGCACATACAAATACTATGGCGGCGAAAGGAAGGACTCAGAAGGCCTTATAGAACGGCATAAATAGCAGTCAGTAGGCTTTCCGTCTCCCTTTCCAAATAACATACATTGCCATTGGGAGCATGGCCTTCTATCGTCGCTTCCTATAAGAAGAACTTCAAAATTAAGAAAAACTATCCAAAAAATCTCTATGCTTACACTTTTTTTCCAACGCCTTGCTGGAGTTAGAACTCACTACGTTGCGATTGTTAATCAGCCATGTTTTCATCTTGTCTATGAATATGCATTCGAATTGTGTGACTGAAACTAATCATAAAATAAAAACACACTAACACCTTCCTCGTTGCTTTTCCTTTTCATGCCTTCGATGAGAAGGGAGAAGGAATTTCTATACTAGTGTGACAGTGAAAATTCAGTTTTGGATTTTCGGCTATGCCCAACCGGAATATTATGTTAGTGGTTATAAAACGGCTATGGTCAATCTATTTTTCAGTACCGCATAGACTTGACCACGGCTTGACCTATCTTTCAGACAATGTAGCTGTGTGGTCGGTGGTAAATGTATGGTACTTAAATTTTTAATATATCAAGTGGACGTAGCCCCTCCCATTGTACCATATTTTGGTAACCGCAATATCTAGAGCAATGTTTTAACAATCGCCTTAAAAATTGGCGGGATTGGATCAGTGGGCGTGGTATAAAACTTAAAACATTTAACAGCTGTATCTCATGGACTATGAGAGGTATAAAGCTGGTATTTACTATTATAAAAAAAATCTAGCTGAGTGCTCAGTGGAGAAAGAATGGTACATGAATTTTAAATATATAAAGTGGGCGTTGCCCCGCCCATCGTACCCTATTTTGGAAGCCGCAATGTCTGGAGAACTGTTTCTCTAATCGCCTTGAAAATTTGTCTGGATGCATTTGGCAACAAAGTTCGTTCGATCCGACAAAGAATGGACGGGATTGGATCAGTGGGCGTGGTATAAAGCTTGAAACTTTTAAAGGCTGTATCTCATGAACTATAAGAGGTATTAAGCTGATATTTAGACCGAGGCGCCGACCACACACGTCAATATTTGACAATTATATATTTGCGTGAAATCGAACATTGGTAAAAAATAGTATTTACTAAGAACCTGACCTTTGACCTCTTTTGGGACGGGAAATAGTTGTCCGATCTTACTCTAATTTCTATCAAATGGCACAATATTTCTAAATTTCCGCATAAAACGGCATGACGAGGCTATGTGATGCCTAAAACTGCTTTAGTCGTTTCGCCTGGCTTCTCTCTTATATTTTTAACTAATGTTAAATACATTTATGTACATTTTTCCTGGAGAGACTTCTAATGAAAATAGTGTTCCCAAAGGTTTTAAAGAATATGCACACTTCTACTTATTACTATTGCTATTGCACTGAAATTAATACGATTATAGAGAGTAACATAAAAGATTACAGCATTGCACACTTGTCCCACTCAACTTCCTATATAGTTTCATTAATTTTTTTTTTACTCTCTGTCGAAAATAAAAATTAGGAATTGATTTTATAGCTACCTTTTTTCGATAATCCCTTTAGTTAATTAGTTATCTATTCGCAAACAAAAGTATTTGCTTCACAATAGCCAACATAATTCTGCCACAACTAAGACTCACTCACCATCGAACAAATGTTTATTTTCTTTTATAACAATATCACGAAAATTATCTCTTTTCACGCTTTGTGGATAATTTGTTATCGCGGTGATATTATGGCCACGATGAGCTAACTGCTGTAGCAGAGGTTCCACGAAGGCATACTGACCACGACCTGCAAAACTAAATACGGCCAGTATGCGAGCAGCATCTACGGACAATATGTGTGCTAAACATAATAGTACAGCGATTTTGATTAAATTCATTTGATCTTGATGAACAAAAGATGTAAAATCAATATGAAAACCGTTCGACCAAACTCTATCACTGTTTATTTGGTACTAATTATCACTTATCACGGTTTCCTTGCTTTGGTGCTGAATATAAATAAACAATAGCAGCGTGTTTGCTTGATATTGCGATAAAACTGTATGTACTGATAAACAGATTGGCAATTTTAAATATATATGACAAATGCTACGAGGTTTAAACACCCTACACACTACATACTGTGGCAGGTTTTGCAAAATACACAATATGCAAAATTTTTTCATTAGTTTTGTTATTTCGGGCGTTTTTTGGTCAAATTAATAACTAAACAATACGATCGTCGATAGTCTCACGACCAACACTGTATGAAAAATGTAGAATACTTAATAAATCTATTGTGGCAATGAGACTGTTAAAGATAAAACCGAAAGCGATTGTAGACTTGCCGTCTAACTACTATTTACAGATTAGATTTTAAAGGTTAATGCCGACAAAATGGGGCGTCAATGAAATTTGTGATATATGTTTGAGTGATTCATTGAAGGATATTTTATTTAGGATTTTTATAGCAGTTCAAATTAAGCAAACAGTTGTATTGTACTCAATCCGTCTTGTGTCTGATTTCATCATGAAAAGACAGTACTGAATCTAAGGTTTTTTTATAATTGAGTACTATTTTTATAATTTTATTGTTAAAAATGTTTTAGATGTACTCGAAATTATCATAAGTATTAGCTCTTACCACTTGTACAAATAAAACCAATTCTGGTGAATGATTTTCCCAAGTACTCATGAAAACAATTCTCATTTTCGTCATTAACTCTCACCTTCCGACTGGCTTTGTTTTCATAAATGGACCGATTATTTCACCTATACATATGATCCTTTGCAGCAAATAAACCCTCTTTCCAATAAAAAAAAAAAATATTTGAAGAAAAATAACAAACAAAACTCTCTCATTATTCAATCACTTTTGCAATTAGTTTTTATTCGAAATTTTCTCACAATGTATATTAATATTTTTATAATAACATAAGCCAGGAAGACGAAACACAAGGTAACAAATATAAAACAAACCAAAACATCTAAATTGTAGAGTTGCCACGTATTCAAATTTTGACCCAAATTACGCATATGTACCGCTCCCTTATGTCTCAATACATATTCAACCCAATATATTGCTTTATCTAGAGGTGTAATTTGTTGATCTCGAAATCGTTGTGAGAACTCATTTGCTACTTGTCGATAGCGATCTGTATCTAAAAGATCATGTAGAGCTCTGGATAGTGATTTTACATTGAAATCCTGTGATTTCAAGGATATGCCGTTACCAATTTTGTGAATTAAGTCCAAGTAGTTATCCAAGTCTCCATTAATACTGGGAATTCTCAGAATGGGAACACCATAATAAATGCTCTCAATCAGCTGCAGGTAAGTGCCGTGACATATGAGCAAACGAATATTGGGATGAGAAAGTATGCCGTGATGCGTCAAGTTGGTGTGAACATGAACATTGTTAGGAATTTTCATATTAATCGGTAGTGTCGTCTTTAAGTTCCACAAAACAGTTTGAGGCAGTTCTTGAAACTGCTGTAGTAACATTTGCATAAGGTACAACGGAAATAATTCCGTTCTTACATAAACCACTCCACTTGTGGACTCATTGAGAAGTTTATTAAGATGCAACGACAACGTTTCACTTTTCGTCGGAATATGCATTCCGGCCACTTCAATCATATTTGGGACATTTGGTCGTGATGTGCTCAAAGTAAAATGATCATTTATTAAAACTAATGAAAAATTCCTTTGAGCTTCTTCAAATGTCAACAAGGCCTTGGGGAAATGATGTTCATAGATTGTCTTATGCACCGGCATATATTTACAGAAGTAATAGGTCCATTCGAGAGCAAACACTGCCACGTTTAAGAAACGATGCCAAAGGTTCATATTAACTTTGTATGAACGATTTATATAAAAGGCCGAAATATATGATAAAGGTGTCGTATTACCCACCAAAGCATCGACCGATATCATTGTTGGGTATGTCGATACACCAATTATGGGCGCCTGAAAATGTTGGGCGAATCCAAACATTGATTCAGTAAAACATATATCTAAAATTATTAAATCAAACGATTCATTTTGCATCATTTCAACCACAAGTGGATGTTTCAGTACATTAGTACACATTTCGAAAGCCTTGTTAAAAATACGATGAACTATATCGTAGTGATTGTTATTAATTTGGTGCATTGTTAAGTTTGTAAAATCTAAAAAAAGAGTGTAAAGCTATAACATACATTTCCATTGTAAATATTCGTCATTGCTTCAACTTACCATCAAACAAATGTTTGTTCTCTTCGATAACAATATCACGAAAATTTTCTCTTTTTTCGCTTTGTGGATAATTGGTTATTGCGGTAATGTGATGGCCACGTTGAGCCAATTCCAATAGCAAAGGTTCCACAAATTCATATTGAATACGACATGCATAACTAAATACGGCCAGTATACGTGCAGCATCTACTGACCAGTGATGTATGGTAAATAATAATACAACATATTTGATCAAATTCATTTGACCGTTAAATATAAGAATATAAAATCAATTTGGTAACTATCCGACTAAACTCTATCACAGTTTACTTGCTACTAATTACCATGTGTTGCCCGCTGCTATGGTGCTGAATATAAATAAACAATAACACTAAACAATTTGTGTAAATAGATAAGACGACGCAGATAAGAGTATTGGTAATTTAAAATGTGTCGTACTATCTAGACTATGTATACACTGCACAATATGCTTTTCCGTGCGATCTAAACAAATAGTAAAAGACAGAACAGTTGGTAGAATTGCTGATATAAATTGAACTAGTTTGGCAGCGTAAATTTAACTTCGAATTTTCGGCTATGACCGAGCGGAATGTTGTGTCAGTTGTTACAAAATGAAAATCGGACAACTTCAAGCCGTGCCCCAAAGAGGTCAAAGGTCATGTCTATATATATGAAATTGAATTTGTCTTTGTTTGTTGGATTTTTTTTTAGTACCTTATATACTCGAAAACGGCTTGACGGATCGAAAATTTTCGCAGAATGTAGCTGTGTAGGCGTTGGTAAAAATAGGGTATCAAGTGGGTGTGGTCGCGCCCATTGGACCGCAATATGTGGAGTACTGTTTCTCCAATCGCTTTAAAAAATTTGTGTGCATGCATTTGGCAGCAAAGTTCGTGAACCAACAAAAAATGGGCGGGATGGGATCAGTGGGCGTGGAATAAAACTTAAAACTTTAAAAGGCTGTATCTCATAAACTATAAGAGGTATCAAGCTGATATTTGGTATGTGTTGTTGGTACAGTATGAATTACAGCCAGGGTGAAAGTGGGCTATGCCACGCCCCATTTAAAATAAATCGTTACTACAGCCATAAAAATACTTTGATCATTCGGAAAAGTTCATAGTAGGGTAGAGATATAACCAGGTTATTTGGAACTATGTTAGCAAAAAGGGCCGAGGCGCTGCCCACACACGTCAGTATTTGACTATTTTATGTTTTCGAGAAAAAAAATATAATCCCTTAAATGAACATTAGTATAAAACATAGGATTTGCTAAGAATTTATTTAGAACCTAACCTTTGAACCCTTTGGGCGCGGGAAATCTTTTTCTAATCTAACTCAAATTTCCGTCATATATGATGCGCAATATTCCGGTCGAGCATTTCAATTTTCTGCAAAAAAAAACCTACATATTTTTGTATTATGTCCTGTCCACAGTAACATTTTAACGGCATAACCGAATTTAATGCAATACTGTATTGAGAAATTTCAGCAAAGAAACTGTAGGCTATAAGTAAGTATATTAAGTTGGTCTCATTTGTATGAAGACCAAAATTGGCATCGTTGAATCCGACTAAATGTAGAATTTGTATCGTTTAATGAAAATTCCCAAATATTTCGATGATACTGATACAACTTCAAAGAAACATCAGAATTCCTCACTCTTAGGGATGGGAGTGCATATCATTTAATACGATAACTCTCTTCCGAGTAATTGAAATTGATCGATTTTGAGAGTTTATATAAGGGGTAATCTCCTAAACTGGGGCCAGGACCTGTGGCTAGGGAGTAAACCCTCTGAAATCGAAATTGGTTGCATTTACACTTAGGTATAAGCTTAAAGACTTCAGGCCACCGAAAATGAAATGCGTGAAACTGAAGCTCAAGGAATATCGAGAAGAGGAACTGTGTAGGTGAAAGCTTGTGACTCAGCGATTAGGTGACAATGTGACTGTACAATGCGGTAATCCGACCAATTATTACATATAGATGTATGGTTTGCTGGGAGGGCCTAAATAAGCGTGACTTACTGAAAATGCTGAGCACGGTCCAAAGAATGGTTGCAATGGAGATTTCTGGGGCTAGAAGAAGAACATCGCAGCTGCGGCTTTCGATGTGTTATTGTGCTTTCCGCTTGTGGATTTGTTCGTCAAGGCTACTGTGGATAGAGTGGACATCAGACTGACATCAGTTGACATATGGTCATTCTACATTCTACAGCTTTTGAGTAACGACGTCTTCTTTAACCTTCCACCTCTTACTGATTTTGAGGGAACGTGTGGATTATCGTGGATAGGCAATCTGTAATCTAAGCGATCAACTATACAAGATGTAAATCAGAATTGGTGAGGAACTGTAAGTAGAAGTTGGGTGGGCTCAAACCTCTGGTTGTCCGCTTCTGTTAGGTCCCGGGAGATTGTGATATATCCGGGGACGAATCAGCAGATAATTAGGGCGGCATCGAAATGTATCGACGAATTTTTGGCAGAAATTTAAAAACGAGGAACGGTATTTCTACTGTCGCAAAGAGGTCAAAAGTAAGGTTCTTTGTAAATCCTATGTTCTTTGCTACTGTTCGTAATAGTCAAATAATGAAGTGTTTGAGGCAGGCACCTCGGGACTTTTCGAGACCTTAGTTCCTAATAGTCTGGTTCTATCACTACTATACTATGAAATATTCAGGACGATCAAAATATTATTAGGGCTGGTGTAACGGTTTTTTTTAAATAAGGTGTGGCACATCCCGCCTCCTCTATGTAAATAATCAAGTAGGACTTTTTCTTTATCGACTGAAATTTTCAAAAAATTTTCCTTTATCGCCTATTTTATAAGTAGAAAACTGATCATTGCTGATGATATTGATACATAACGAGTTTGCATATGGTACTCGCTACATATGTTTGTACAACTTATGATTAACATTTATTTTATGCGGATTTTATATTAATCATATACACATCGTTCCAATATTGTAGTATTCGGGTAGTACAGTAAAACATCCAAAGGGTTTGACGCAATTTAGATTTGTGGAACTCAATTTCCTCTATACCTTCTTTACGTGTATTTTTTTGATTATCCGCCGGGAAAAAAATCTATATTTATTAAACTAAGGTCCGTTTTCTCATTAGGCGATTATCTTTTTTCTTAACGAAAAACTGTAGATTTAAGAATCTAGGTTTTCTCAAAGTCTCATTTGCTTTTGTTCTATCGCAAAGCTAACCAGCCCTCATCTGCCGGTTATTTATTTGCCGTACAGATGAACTCAATCAGCTGACTGCTGTTCATAGCTTTTTTGTTTTCCAAGATAAATTTTTGATTTATAACCAAAACAATAAGCAGCAGGTCATCTTCAGTGGTAAAATGTTTCCCACATTGCTTTTATCTGTCATTATTTAAGTTTTATTTTGTTTTTATTAAATGTATGTGTTTTCTTATTTTTTAGCACTTCGAAAATAACTGATTTATATCAAGAATTTGTCAACTGTCTCATCTATTTTTCGGGGTATTGCCAACTGAAAAATAATTTTTTGTCGGTATATTGAGAAAACCAAAATCGCTAGCGGACAGTTTATCATTCTAACAAATTTATGTCGAGATTTAGTAACAGGAAGTTTGTCGATACATTGAGAAAACGGCCATAACAGTTGCATAGTTTCGATAACCGCTTCAGTTAATTACACTTCAAAACATTTAATAACAACATATTCCGTCAAAACAAAATTTTATTTCCTTCAAACATATTACTTGTCAACTTTGCGCAACCAAAAGTATAGCCACCATAATTCTGCCACAACTAAGACTCACTCACCATCGAACAAATGTTTATTTTCCTATATAACAATATCACGAAAATTATCTCTTTTTACACTTTGTGGATAATTTGTTATCGCGGTGATATTATGACCACGATGAGCTAACTGCTGTAGCAGAGGTTCCACGAAGGCATATTGACTACGACCTGCAAAACTTAATACGGCCAGTATGCGAGCAGCATCTACGGACAATATGTGTGCTAAACATAATAGTACAGCGATTTTGATTAAATTCATTTGATCTTGTACTGTATGTACTGATAAAGAGATTGGCAATTTAAAATATATATGACAAATGCTACGAGGTAATAAACCCTACACACTACAAACTGTGGCAGGTTTTGCAAAATACTCTCATTAGCTACTCTAACACTTATTGATAACTAATAAATAAGACCGTAGATAGACTCACGAACAACACTGTATGAAAAATTTAGAATAGTTGATAAATCTATTGTGGCATAAAGACTGTTAAAGATAAACCCGACAACTCTTATAGACTTGCGTTTGACTGCTATTTACAGATCATGTTTTAAATTTTAATGCCGACAAAATGCGGCGTCAATAAAATATATGAGATATGTTTGGGTGATACATTGAAAGATACTATCCACAGTAGGATTTTTATAGCAGTTTGATTAATAAGCTGTTGTGGTATAAACCATCCGTTTTGTATCTTATTTCATCATGAAAAAGCTAACAGATCAGTACTAATTTAATAATTTTATTGTTAAAAATGCTTTAATGTACCCGATCATCACTAGCATTAGCTCTTACCACATGTTCAAATAAAAACAATTTTGGCAAATGATTTTCCCAAGTACCCATGTTCTTAAGAAAACAATTCACATTTTCGTCATTAACTCTCACCTTCCGACTGGCTTTGTTTTCAAACATGGACCGATTAGTTCACCTGTACAAAGTATCCTTCCATGAATAACTCTCTTTCCATTTAAAAAATATTTAAAGCAAAAAAAAAAACAAAAATCTATCGTTATTCAATCAGTTTTAAAATTCGTTTTTATTCGAAATTTTCTCACTATGTATATAATTAATTTCATAATACCATGAGACAGGAAGACGAAACACAAGGTAACAAATATTAAACAAACGAAAACATCTAAATTGTAGAGTTGCCACGTATTTAAGTTTTGACCCAAATTACGCATATGAACCGCTCCCTTATGTCGCAATACATATTCAACCCAATATATTGCTTTATCTAGAGGTGTAATTTGTTGATCTCGAAATCGTTGTGATAACTTCTTTGCTTCTTGTCGATAACGATCTGTATCTAAAAGATCATGCAGTGCACTTGATAGTGATTTCACATTGAAATCCTGTGATTTCAAGGATATGCCGTTACCAATTTTGTGAACAAAGTCCACATAGTTCTCCAAGTCTCCGTTTATACTGGGAACTCGAAGAATAGGAACACCATAATAAATACTCTCAATCAGCTGCAGGTAAGTGCCATGACATATGAACAAATGTATATTGGGATGAAAAAGTATGTCATGATGTGTCAAGTTGGTGTGAACATGAACGTTGTTAGGAACGTTGTTCACTTTAATTGGCAGTGTCGTCTTTAAGTTCCACAAAACAGTTTGAGGCAGTTCTCGAAACTGCTGTAGTAATATTTCCATAAGGTATGACGGAAATAATTCCGTTCTTACATAAACCACTCCATTTGTAGACTCATTGAGAAGTTTATAAAGATGCGATGACAACGTTACACTTTTCGTCGGAATATGCATTCCGGCCACTTCAATCAGATTTGGGACATTTGGTCGTGATGTGCTCAAAGTAAAGTGATCGTTTATCAAAACTAATGAAAAATTCCTTTGAGCCTCTTCAAATGTCAACAAGGCGTTGGGAAAATGATGTTCATAGATTGTCTTCTGCAGCGGCATGTATTTGTAGTAATAATAGGTCCATTCCAGGACAAACATTATCACGTTCAAGAAACGATGCCAAAGATTCATATTAACTTTGTATGAACGATTTATATAAAAGACCGAAATATATGATAAGGGTGTCGTATTACCCACCAAAGCATCGACCGATATCATTGTTGGGTATGTCGAAACACCAATTATGGGCGCCTGAAAATGTTGGGCGAATCCAAACATTGATTCAGTAAAAAATATATCTAAAATTATTAAATCAAACGATTCACTACGCATCATTTCAACCACAAGTGGATGGTTTAATACATTGTCACACATTTCGAAAGCCATGTTAAAAATACGGTGATATAGATCGTAGTGATTGCTATTAATATCGTGCATTGTTAAGTTTTTAAAATCTAAAAAAAAAAGTGTTGTGCTATAACATACATTTCCATTGTAAATATCCGTCTTTACTTCAACTTACCATCAAACAAATGTTTGTTCTCCTCGATAACAATATCACGAAAATTTTCTCTTTTCTCGCTTTGTGGATAATTTGTTATTGCGGTAATGTGATGACCACGTTGAGCCAATTCCAATAGCAAAGGTTCCACAAATTCATATTGAATACGACATGCATAACTAAATACGGCCAGTATACGTGCAGCATCTACTGACCAGTGATGTATAGTAAATAATAATACAACATATTTGATAAAATTCATTTGACCGTTTAATCTAGCTATCCGACCAAACTCTATCACAGTTTATTTGCTACTAATTACCATGTGTTACCTGCTGCTATGGCGCTGAATATAAATAAACAATAACGCTTTTGTTGATATTGCTATACACTATGTGTAATAAAAGATAAGACGGCGCTGATAAGAGTATTGGTAATTTAAAATGTGTCATACTACTAGACTATACCCTGTACAATATGCATTTCTGTGAGATCTAGGCAAATAGTAAGCGACAGAACAATTGTTAGAATAGCTGATATTAATTGAACTACTCTGTGCACATAGGATTTTTTTTTTATATCCTACTCACTACAGAACACGCGACTACCATGCGGGAGATCGCAGGTTCAAACCTGGCTCCAGTCATCTTAAAAGAAAAAAAAAAATAAAATTTTCTTTCATTGTCGGCTCCCCTCGAATGTTGTTTGACAGCAACTTCGCAGTATTAAGCGTCGATTCAATCGTCGTGTCTAGTAAGAGCTTCTCAAAACAGTGACGTTCGCATTCGTCGATAAATAAGTAGGTGCCGTTAGTTGTGAATCTAAAAATAGAAAGCGTGTTAATTCACAACAACGCGAGAAGCTATCCCATACCTCATTCATGGGGTGCAAAGGGAAATTAAGTAAGTAAGTAAGTAAGTACTCACAGTGATATTTTAAGGACTAAACCGATGTTAATGAATGAATGAATTAGTTTGTAATACTAATACATACTTTGTACATTAGGTTGGCCCCATTTGTATGAAGACCAAATTCAACAAAATTTTCAAAATATTTCGATGATATTATACAATTCCAAAGAATTATCATTACATTTGTTTACCCTCATATCAGTGGGTATATATCATTAAGTATGAGAACTAGTACAGAATTTTCAATCAGGCAAGCTGACTGATTACTGACTGGCTGGTAATATGCACATGATTAGACAACAAACACATACACCAGACAACGTTTATATCTGTCGATAAAGTTATGAGAAATCAAATAGATGACTTGGTAATCGATGGTAGGCACCTGTCAAGAATCTTAGATGTATGAGTAATCAGGGATGCGAACATCAACTCAGATCACCACCTCACTGCAGTAAAGGTGCGTACTAGTCTAAATAGGGCGAAAACGTAGACATCGCCACGCCAAACTGCAGACCACGGAGATAGCCAATTTCTATTCCAACTAACTGACTCAATTACTTGGTGATGATCCAACTCCCGAAAATACTAGCGCGCAATGGCAATATATTGCCATCCGATGGAAAGGACTGAGCGGTCCGTAATGAAGTATCTAACGTTCTCAAACTATAATGCCTAGTACGATGAGGAATGTCGCAATGCCACCCGGGAACAAGGTACTGAATTTTTGGGGTAAACTGCAGCCAATGACAACGCGAGCCATTCATTCACAACACGACAAAAACAAAGGGGCAGAATAATGTGTGCATTGAAGAATACAGGAACAGAGGTGACCCGAAAAATTCATCAGAATATAAATGGTATTCCCTTCTTCCCAGGTCTTCCCTCCTGTAAAGACAACGATTGTCATCTCGTTACTTACTCCGAGAGCCAAATGAGAATATGAAATGATCACTTCTGCTGCCTATTGACGTCTGAAAATTCGGTTGCTGAAGACTCTGTATCAATCAAAGATGATAACATCGATTGACATCCCTGACATCCCTACGATGGGCAATGACCTGTGGCTTGGTGGTAAACCCTCAGAAATTGGAATTGGTTCTATTTACGCCTAGAACTATTTAAGCAAGGACTTCAGGCCACCAAACATAATTGCGGGGAACTGTAGCTCTCAACGAAAGCTGGGAATTCAGTCCGAAGATGACAATGTGGCTGAACACTGCGGTAGTCCGAGCATTAATTACATGTGGATGATGATTTGGAAGGAGGACCCATATATTAGTAACTTCCTTAAATTGCTCGGCAAGGTACAACGATGGCTACAATGGGGATTTCTGGGGCTAGAAGAAGCATATCGCAAGCGGCTTTCGATGTGTCACTGTCCTTTCCGCTTCTGGACTTGTTCCTATTAGACTAAGGGCGGTTAACATAATTCCACTTATGGTCATGCGAACATTCTGCAGCTTGTGTGTAAAAACGACTTCTTTCATCTGTCACCTCTAACTAATTTTTTGACAAAACGTGTAGATTACCCTAAAGAGGACGTTGAATTTCCTGAGGGCGGATCTCCTTATGATGACTTTGTTGCTGTCTTTACTGACGGATTGAAAATGGAACATGACACAGGAGCTGTTGTATACAGAGAGGACATGCAGCTGGGCCATTCATTCAGGCTTCAAAATGAATGCAGTACTTTTCAGGCTGAGGCACTGCCAATTCAGAAAAAATCGAAGGCTATTCTGGGATGTGGAATCGAAACTAGCAAACGGATAACTATCAGTGTGGATACACAAGCTGCAATTTAAGCGATATACGTGATGTTTAACAAATTTGGTGAGGAAATGTAAATAGAAGTTGGGTGGGCTATAGCCTCTGAATGTCCGCACCTCTTGGGTCCTGAGAGATTGTGGTATATCTGGGAATGAATCAGAAGACTTATTGGCTAGAGGAGGCTGTACTGTGTCTTTTGGCATAGTTGAGCGACTGTATAACTGCTGTAAAACGCTGCGGCCCAAATGCAGCTGATTCCGATCGGAATACATTGTAAGACTAAGTAGGAGTGAAATTTAACTTATTCTTCTACTTAAATGGTAGTAACAACAGAAATTCATTCATCATTAGCCGCACGTAGAAAAGAATTTCCAGCACTTCGGTCGTTAGCTCTCCGTAAACAGCTCTTTCACTTCCTTCCATTCATAGAAGTTTTTGGACACCCCCCTGCGCCCTCCATTGAGTTTATTGACGATTATTATGGAACAAGACAGGTAGGATCAGTGTTTGAACAGTTGGAGCAGCGTTCTTCGAGAGAGAACTTTGTCATTAAATTGCTTGCTTAGCCGCGATAAGCGATCAATACTCGTAAATTTCCAATCTGACACTATAGTTTGTCCTTATTAGTCACCAGACCCACTTCTGCCGACTGCTTCTCAATGCTCGAAAAGGCCGCAGTAACAACCCACAGTCCACGGCCAATGATATCTATATCATCCGCATACGGCAGCAGCATGTGACTTTGGGTAAAGATGGTACCAGTCCTGTTTACTGCAGCCTCCCGTATGATCACATTCATTAAGATGTTAAAGATGTTATTGAGAGTCTAAAGCCTCGCTTGGTGAAAAATGTCTCCGTTAGATTTTTACCAATTTTCACTGAAGACATCGTGTTAGTCTGTGTCAACCCGCAAAGTCTTATAAGATTCAAGGGGATACCAAACTCAGCCATAGCATCTAATAACTTTTGTCATACCGGACTGTCAAATGCAGCTTTGTAATTATAAAACAAATAGTGTCAATCTGGGTCTTCTCCAGGATTTGTTGTAATGTGAATATCTGGTTAGTCGTGGATTTACCAGATCCAAAGCCTCACTGATAAGTTCCAATTAAGTTCTCTAAGATAGGCTTTAGAGTTTCACACAACCCACTATACAGTAACTTCTAAGCGATGGATAAAAAGCTGACCCCGCTTTAGTTGGTACACGCACTTAGACCGCCTTTCTAACGTTTAACTGACCACAGAAATATCAGCACCTAACGGGTAAATGGGATAGGTTCATACCGGACTACTGCCGTTTGCGTGACGAAGAAGAGGAGTCCGAAACGATGAAACATCTTCTTTGTAACTGCCCTGCTCTGACCGGTAGAAGGTTAAGATACTTAGATCAAGGTTATTTAGAGAAGAGTCTCTCTCTTCAGTTGCAGTAAGTAACTTAATTAGTGTCATGCTATGCCTTCCATGGTCAACTAAGTCAAGATGATGGACTTAGGTACATCCTGTAATGGTTCTCCACGTTCCCTTCTTATCTAAACATTGACCACTCTATCTCAATACTCCTTTTTTAATTTTCCTTAACCCTTCTCTGTCTTAATCGGACAGTCCCAATGGATGTGTAAAGTGTGAGATATTTTTTTACCAGATTACACGAAATCTAGACCTAAGCTTAACATAGCGCTTTGTGTACTGATATTGCAACAGTTTTCGATACCCAACCCATCTGCGACGCCAAAGAATGAAGAAATAACATTTTATTACTGGAAATATGAAGCTTACCAAGCACATAAGGTGAGGGTATTTATAAGTCAATTAGCCAAACTAAAACTAGTTTCGTTTAGATTTATTAGATATTTCTAAATGGGCTTTCAAGGTCCTTCTCTTTAAATGTGAATAAAGGTCGTTTATTTAATTTTTCTCCGACGTTTCGCTTGCATTTCCCAGTTTCTTCAGGGATTTTTTTCTAGTTTCAATGGCTCATTTTAATATATGAAATACACCCACATCATAATGGGTGATAGTAATAAAATAGTTTTGTCTACACATATTCCGCACATGTTACCTTTAAACACCTAAATGCAGAAATCCCCATTATAGTAAGAATTTTACACTGATTTTACTTTAAAATTTCCATTAAATCATTAAGAACTTTTAAACAATCATTAAATAAAATTTCACTTAACGGATATAGTCCCATCCCTTCTATAAGTAAATGGAGTTAAATCCTCAGTCTTTTGCCAACCACACTTGCCAGAAATATTGTATAACGAAATCGACACTATCGCTATGGGTATGAGAAATTGAAAATTAATGTTAACATAAAATTCATAAATTACTAATGCGTTTAGAGGAATTTTTTGTTCACAAATAGTTACACACATAACCACCAATATGTAGAACTCAAATGGACTCAAACTATATATATATGCAGACAAACATATAGGAACACACACACACTATACACGTGTGTATGTGTCGCTATACATACACATAGTATTGTGCGACTATTTTAAAATTCTAGTAAAATGAAATGAAGTGAAAACCATTTAGCAGAGATTTCAAAAATCACTGCCCCTGTTGGGTTCATATGGTGTTGTAACAAACAATGTTCGATAGTACGGCACCCTCTTTTGCTGAAACAAACTTTCTACAAGAGAAAAGAACTACGTGTAGATTTGTATATGATTGCAGCAGGAAATTTTGTAATATTTAACAAATGTTTAAGGATAATATCCTATAGAGGAACGCACATACTAAAAATATATAAAGACATTAAGGTAAACTCACACGTGTGGGCACATACACCTCACATATTCAAATGGTATATACAAACGTACGTTTACTTACGTTGTTGTTATGGAATAGTAAGTATATTGGGTAATTGTACCCTATGGTCTGTTATTATGAACACAAGTTTGTTGACTTGTAGGTAATCGTAGAAAACTATTACACTTTGTGGTATTTTAAGGACTAAAAACTTTAGGAACATTTTTAATATAGTGGGGCGTTTTATATGATATAAATATTATACTATCACACTGATTGGTTAGTAGACACTTATTTCGGGGCAGTTTAATTTCGATGGTCATGGGGGTCTTTGGCGTCTACTGAGCGTGTATAATATGTCCAAAGGCCTAATAAAAAAATAACATTTTCCTTTTGCATTCTATAAAAGCGATATGGGAAAGGTTTTTAAATATTAGTTTTTTAACATGTTTCTATTTCTAAAAAAAACTCCGAAACAGGACCTACAGTTTAATGACGCACAGTGGTACGATATCGCTTTTTTGGGAAAAATTATGTATCAGATTATCGTATCATGACAAAGTTTCGCATAGCAAAGCTGAGGTGTTTTGCAGAGAATTTCGACATTTTGCATCCCTAGTGGGTACTGTTGTTGTTGTAACAACTGAGCAGTGTCTGAAATTTCATTCCTAAAACTAAAGTAAAAAATATTAGGGTTACGGAAAGATATTGTCATGGTGGTCTTGGTAGCTGAAGAATTGAGCCATCTCACGCCTCACACATAGATTAATGGGCGCAACTGTGGGATCCTATGGAAGAAATTCTCTGTACCATAAGGGGTTTGGTGGTAAATGGGGCATCTATTTAGTGTGCCGTTGATTTGCCTTTTGCGGTACCAGTTAAGAATACTGATAAGCTCTAAGCTGCGCCAGGGTTACCCTCGATGGCCTTGGCAGTTGGCCTTCACTCGGGTAGATCGCTGGGTGACGTTTATTAAAGACTCTATTACATCGATTGACCCTTATGACCGTTGATACGAATTTTCTATATAAATCTCGTTGCGCAGCTGTGATAGACATTCTGTTTACGTCCGATCGTATAATGTTTTGAAAGTCAGACCTGAAGCGCCTTAAATCCATTCGGATATGATGGGGTTATGATCTTCCATCACGATTTGATGGTTGGTATATTGCCATTAAATATAGTCGACTTAACAACAAATTATGTTGCTGCACCGGTAAAATGCTGGTACCCTTGTGAAGGTAATCCTTATTAGTCGTTGAGAGACATCCGGGAGCGATCCTAAGTGCATTATTCTGTATTGTTTGTAAACCTGGCCATTGAGTGTCACTAAGGAAAGAAATCCAGACTGATGTTGAATAATTAAGTATTGAGCGACCAATCGCCTTGTTTGTCATTAAAATAGTTTCTTTGTTAATGTCTCATCATGCGCCAGTAAGCGTCATGTTTGGAGAAGGTAAGAAGGTTGTCGAAGACTTTCTCGAAAATTTTGAATATTTGTACCGTAAGAATACGGTTATCATCGGCCGTGTTATCTATGGAATTAACTCCTTAGCTCATGTAGTTAAAAGTGACACTATTGATTTAAAAAGCGATAATCTTTACTAGTGTTCCTGCAAGAATTTCTTTATGGTGGCTAAAGGAATGTCTTTTAGTCACTTTTTTTAACATCATAGTTATTCAGAAGTCTATATATATAAAAAAGATGTACATTTTGATGTCACCACTCAATGTGAAAACGGTTGACCCCATTTGTCAGTGAAAGTAAGGGTTTGGCTGTAGATGGTCACGCAGACTGCAAAAAGGCTTAAAGAAGAATGACTAACTTTTATAATGGCGCACTTCCTACTGAATTAGAGAGCTTCACAAAGTTGTTTTTCCCATTTCAAAATTTTAGGGGACAATAACGAAAATAGGAGTAACTGTTGATATCACCCAGACCATACGGTTAATGGGGTTGCTGAGCTTAATGAATGCATTTTGGAAATTCGTACTCCTTAGGATAAAAAGGTACAATCACCCAGTACACCAACGCTGAAAGTTATAGATCAGTCAATCGGCTTAAAAATGTGGTTTTAGAATATATGCCTATCAATAAGTAAGTTTTCATCCCATCATGGACGACACTGCTGATCCGTTTTAGCAATTCTTATAATAATATATAATAATCTTTAAGATATATGAATAACAGAATTTGTCCGGGAAAACCTCGCCCTTTAAATTGAAATATTTTAGAGGTCAAAAAAATAAACAAATCGTTTTTAGATTTCAACTACACTCAACATATTTTACAAAAATTTGGAGGCAGGACCAAGTCTGCCGGGCCAGCTAGTATAATATAAAGATGAACTTTTAGTATTGGGGAAAAAATTCACAACATTCACCGAAATTGCCCCGAAATCGGCCATAGAAAATGTGTGTCCCACAGCATTTTTCTCTCCTAACATTTCTCCCAAACATACCTACTCACCATTTTCACTCGCTAAGGGCTTTTATAAAAAAATCAAGTTATTATAAAATTTGCGTCCTAGAGGGTTAAAATGTATGAACGATCCTCACTAGCATTTCCCTCCCAACATTTTTTCCGAACATACCTATACACTATCTTTAACCCATATCGGATACCTTTAAACCATGCCCCAAAGAGGTCAAATATTTATACATGACAATGAGCTTGTCTTTGTTCGTAATGCTGTGCTGACCGATCTTTTTGAAATTTTCACAGAATGTAGCTGTGTGGTCGGTGGTGAAAATAGGATACATTCATTTTTGATATTTTAAGTGGACGGACATGAGGTCATGAGAAATAGTTGTCCGATCTTACTTAAATTGTCGTCATCTATTTTTTTACATCAAGTGGCACAATATTCCGGTCCGTCCATACATTTCCCTGCCGCCCTATTGTGCAGTCATCAGCGTACGATACCATTGAGACTTGAGAGATAAAGAGTGAAAAGTATAGGTAAAAGTACTACCCCTTAAGGTACGCCCATCTTTATTTTTCGGTATCTGGATTTCTGGCTTCGGATGTCAACAAATGCCTTTCTAACATTCATGTATTTTCTCAATCAACGTTTGTGATCATTAGGTAGCGAAGAGTTCTTAATGTCCTGAAGAAGTATCTTTCAGGGTGGATTATAGTAAGGGTTTCAAAGCCTTGATTGATGTCACAATAGAGAGATTGGGCGACAAGTCTCTCCCTTGGTAGCAAGTTTATCAGGTTTTGGTCTCGTGGATGTTCAAACTAGTCATTGATAAGTATAGAATTTGCCCTACTACGCCGAGGTGTTTTTGCTACTGTGTTGATTAACAAGGCGATATTTTTGTTACCTTACTCTGGGGGTAGGAGAATTCATTCATGTGTATGTCTGAATATGTCTTTCGAAAGACCTAACCTATTGTTTTAATTCCTTAAATGGGTTAATATTTTCCCAAAACTTTTTACGGGATTGTATGTGGGCTGCATGACCCCGCCCCTTTGGTACCACCCATGCAAATGTATCTTGCCGCCCTCTTTAGAAATCGATTTATAACATCATTGCTCCTAACGCGATCGTGCCCAATTGTTATATGTAGGCAAGCTGTAAAAGGGCACAATTTCCGAATAAATTTATGTTTTTAGTGAATCTATAACTGAATACAGTATTAGAGAATTATTTATACCCTATTCGGGCTTTAACTGAGGTTGAGGGAATATGTATGTAAGTCGGTTTACCCGACTGAAACTTTCTGTACCATTGCGTCTACTTTAGACATCGAGTAATAACATCATTACAACCACGACGATCGTGCCCAAATTCTGCATATAGAAAAACTATATTAGGATAAAGTTTCGGAAAAAAACTGGAAGTCTGGCCACGCCCTTTCTCGAGGAAAACTTTTCTAAGTATTGTCTCTACTTTTTTGGCAAATGTGGTTGTCGGCACGAATCGTAGGAATTCTTCTAACTTATTCATAAAACTATTTTGAGCTGGTTTTTCGCTGAAATTGTCAATATTGATGTGATTTAGGTTAAGATAACATTGGCTTGCCATGATGTATTAGCTAGGAGCGACGGTTAGGCGACTTACATGTCCGGGTGCTTGAAAAATGTGTTTTCTTGTTGGGAAGTCTTCATTTATAGCCGCAAAGTCTGATTCATCTATCTGGTCTGAAATGTAAATACAAGGTTCCCACGACAATTAGATCTATGCTCCGGAACGATCTGATTCTTCGGCCAATGATTGTAAACTAAGCAAAAGTTGTATCAATATATTGGTTTGTTCACATCAGATTTGTAAAATTTTACAAAAAAACAGAAAAAAAAATGCAATCTAGTGATCGGACTGATAAATATTTTCACCCTATCTTCTTTCTCCAAGATTATGGAGACAACTAATATGTCCAGAGAGCTTAATTAATGTGCCTTTTCTTTATTGAGAAATCTTCATTTATTGCCGCGAATTCCGAATCATCTATTTGATCTGAAATGTTAATACAATGGTACATTTGTATGGGTGGTACCAGAAGTAGCGTGGCCATGCAAAGTTTCAAAACAATTGGTTACGCCATTCGAAAGTTATCGTGCGGACCAGACGGACAGACATAGACCAAGCAACTTAAAAGGTCATGAAACGATTTTGGTTCAACAAATCATGGGTTTTTAAGTGACTCCTTCTATGTGTTACACTTCTGGGTCGTATCAAGTGAGTAGGGTAATAGTATAAAAAAGGTTCATAAAAATCGAAAGTGGCAAAAGTTTTCAGTGTAGCACTTGGGTCAGATCTGCTGTAAATAAAATAAGGCCTTTCCTAAGAAAATCAATAGGCAAATTTTGATATTATTCTCAATTAAGTCACGGTGTCTAAATTTGACAAAAAAAACTTAATTTCCCTTTGCACCCCATGAATGAGGTATGGGATAGCTTCTCGCGTAGTTGTGAATTAACACGCTTTCTATTTTTAGATTCACAACTAACGGCACCTACTTGTTTATCGACAAATGCGAACGTCACTGTTGGAGAAGTTCTTACTAGACACGACGATTGAATCGACGCTTAAGGCTGAAACACATAGAAAGCGTTTCTTTCTTTCCTCGCATCAAGCATATGTCAAATTTTTTTTATTACATTCGTTCTTACGAATGCGCACACATAAAAAGCATTCTCCAAAGCATCAGGCGCAAGCGAGGCGCAAAGTTTACAAAAATTAAAAATGTTGTAGGCATCGCCGGCATTGACATTTGAAAACAGCTGATTGTGTAGTTTATTTTGCGCTAACATACAAAAGAACAAAAAAAAATATTGTTAAATTATATGAATTTTATGATGTTTCAGGAAAACATTGCATATACGATAAAACTGATGTCCAATATTGTGTTTACCGACAAACATATAATTGGATAAGCGTATAAAGTATGCTGCTTATGTGTTTTAGAAGTTTTAAAAGCGAGGCCGATGCTTACAAATAAAGCGTGACAGGAATGCGAGGCTTTCTATGTGTTTCAGCCTTTAATACTGCGAAGTTGCTGTCAACAACATTCGAGGGGAGCCTACAATGAATGAAAATTTTATTTATTGTTTTTTATCTTTTTAGATGACTGGAGCCAGGTTTGAACCTGCGATTTCCCGCATGGTAGTCGCGTGTTCTAACCACTATGCCACGGCCGGTCCCCTAAATTCGACATGATTTTAGAATTTTAGCTTAAGAGCTCAACAAACTCTACTCTTGGCTCCGATTCTGATAAAATTTGGGTAGAATAACCCCACTAAAATTATTTTATTTTAATGTTTTTATGTTTTATGTTTAATTTATTAAAATTTTGGAAAAGTGTTTATTTTGGACTTCGTTTTGCTAAAAGACATTAGTATGCTCCTTTATGTAGTTCATTGATAAGGTTGTAGAGTATCATATAAGCTTCAAGTCATAAACACTTTCCATTCTTTATACGAGGTAACCAATAATTTCGTTCTCAACCAATTTGTGTTCAAAAGTCTCTTTGGGGATGGTCGTGCGTTTCTTTTTTCTGTGGCACAATAATAAACATATGTTTCCTTAGACGATAGTTACAATGCGAGCAGTTTTCGATGTCATTCAACGTAGTTGGGATATATAGACAGTCTCGCGAGGTAACACATGATTTTGATTTAGTCATTTTGTGTGAAACGTAACACATGCGTTTCCTTTGAAATAAGGGGGATGGAAAAGCCCAATATCGCTTTTGTACCCCCAGAAACCAAAAGGTATCACAAAAGTTATTGACGTTTTAGATAATAATGTAGTTTTAAATTTAGACATGCTTAAGCAATTATTGAAAATGAAATTTTCTTTTACTCCCCTACCATGAACTGTGTAAAGAAACTACCACTTTTCATCTTACTAGCGTAATTGCAAAAACAAATTCTTAACAGGAATAGGAAATAGCAAAAGAAAGCTACTGCCAAAGGTGTCCTTTTACGATGGCAATATGCGTGCTCCATGCCACCCCAGCCATTTGTGATTTCCTGTGTTTCTTGTTAAATGGCTTAATGTTCAATGTAATATTTGTTCAAATTTTCGCTGATTTGACGCTAATACATTGTGTTATTTTAAAAGTCGCACCCCCCACTCCCCTTGACAGTGCAGAGTTTTCTATTGTCGGCAGTGAGTGGGTCGGGGCATACATTGAAAGTGGCTGCTTGTTCATTTTGTATTAATTTCATGTTTAAATGGATTTAAAACCTTTTAGAGTAAAGAATGGGAAACATCTGCAAAAATGTATTTTAAACAACCCTCTTTATTGATTCTGACATCTAATGCGCTTACTCGTCTTTCACCACTTCAATTTCAATATTAGTGTAATTAATTTGTATTGCTGATTTGTTGTTACCTGGAATGGAAGAGAAATAGAGAGAATGGGAAGATTAATTACACAGTATAACAAACCAAAAATTATATTAAGTGTTGATTCTTCGAACTGTAACAATTGTGAACATTAATTAATACATAAAATGTCCTAAGATGAATATGCATTAGGATTTGACTAAACTTTTGCACATTAACAGTTTTTAAATACAAGTTCCCAGTCCCAGTTTTCGGATTAACATATATATATACTTCTGTGTTCACATATGTAAGAGAGAGAGTAGACTTAAGACCTTTTTGCAGTATACCGACTATATGAATTTAATCTTTGAAGTATAAATCAGTGATAATTTTCCTAGTCTTTACAAAATAACTTTACATTTTCCGGTGCAACTAGCGTCTGTAAATTCTAATTAAATCCTGATAACCTATGATCCACAATTTCCCTTTGGCTGTATTATATTTTTGACATATAAACCTGCGGCACTCCACTTTCCTACCTTCCACTCCGCTTTGAATAGGTTTTCTCATCGCCGCACTAATGCTCCGCTATCAACCTTTTAATGCTCTTAATTTAATTTCCTCTTAACAAGAATTTTTGCTTTCGAATGATAGACAAGCATTTAAATTGAATTTCTCATGTTTTAAGAAAATATTTGCTCTCATTTCATTAATAGCATGTGAAAGGCCATTACAGCTTATTCACATTCTGTAAAGCAAATATGATATTCGTTCGTCTAAATATCAAATGTCATTATCATTCACCAAAGAACTTCTGTGTGGAGTCCTCTTGTGCTGCCCTCGAAGTATTACCCCTGTCATCATCCCGCATGCAAGCAAGCAAGAATGCTCTTCGTATGTATGTATATATACATATATGCGTGTGTGTGTTTGTTGCAAAATACTTGACACATACTCATCTTTGACAGACACTTATACATGCATGAACACGCTTTCACACAAACACGTCACATCACCACATACGACTGAATCGCCTTCACGCATTTCCCAGGACGAATTCTGAAGAGTCGGCAAAGATTGTACGGTTAAAAATTTCTTCAACTGTGTTAATACTTGTCAATCAAATGTTTTGTGTCATATATTTTTCTCGTTTAGAAGTTTATACATATGTATTTCTTTATGCGCCTTTATGATCCTTTTTATATCCTTATGCATGAATTATTTTGAAATAATAAAGTATTTAGCTGGATCTAATCCTTTTTAAAACGTCGCCTTTATAGTCGTGAGACGATGGTTTTGATTGTCTGACATTCGAAACAGTTTCTATAGCTCGCCTGCTGTTGTTATTATTGTTCTTGCTATTTAGTATTTCATCTGTCATTGTGCTAAATATGAGATGTCAGCTAAGGATTTGCGTATCCTTTATTTCTAACAATTGCATATGTTTTGAGCTGTCATGTGTAAGCATTTGTGATGTGATTTAATGTGATGGTACACAATTTTAAACAAAAGTTTCATGGTATCCAGCAAATATTTCATTGAAAACTAAATACCGTATTTGTATAGAATGATTTTAATTATCTTGTTTGCATAGTAGATATTGTTATTTCTGTACAAAAGTTAAGCAAAAAATCGACACCGAAAGATTAATGAGTATTTGAAATTTAATAATGACTTGTGACCACAGACTTTAAATTTTTGGATTTACTGAAACGGTTCCAATGAAAAGCCTTCACTAGACACATATCGATATATGGTTTGTTTAACTGCGCCTAATGGTGGGGTACATAGCAAAGTGACCACTGCTCAAATATATATAGATAGTTGCAGAATACCTGGCAGTAGCATGATGGTTAGAACACGCGACTACCATACAGGAGAACCCGTGTTCGACTCCTGACTCTACCCATCCACATTTTTCTTTCATTGCCGGCCTTTAACAACTTTGCAGCATAGTGTCGAGTCAATCGAAATGTCCAGTAAAAAACTTATTAAACAGTGACGTTCCCATCAGTCGATAAACAAGTAGGTGCTGTAAGTTGTTAATCTAAAAATAGAAAGCGTGCCGATTCACAACAACGCGATATGCTATCCCATACCTCAATTATGAGGTGTTTAGGGAAATTAAGTTTTTATTAAGTTGCAGAATTCCTGGTACAAAACTGTATATCGACATCAATATTGAGGACTTAAAATTATGAAAGGTTTCGGGGTTTACTCTAAAGACTGCACCGGATGGTATATTTTCGACACTTTTACAGATGAAAGTGGAACTGGTTTTAGATCATCTGTCACAGATATTTACTGTATGCCTGGTTCCAAGGGCAATATTTATTCCCACACCTGGAAAACATAGTTATGCAACACCAAAGTCTTATCGACCGATAAGCCTTACAGATATTTGATAGTGAAAAGCAGAATACCAGACAAAGACCTCAAATATAAGCAGCACGATTTTGTAAAGGGAAGATCGGTGGAAACATTGAATGAAATTTTCCACTATATATGCGAAATCTTCAAAAGCAAACTGTAGATACGGGCGCTCCATAGCTGGATGAACTACATGCCTTGGAACAAAGGAACGATACAACTATAAGGAAAAAATATATTATTTGGGTGGCATTTTGTCACCTGTACACTGGGGAATAAAGGATTTTCTAATTTAAGTATTTTGATTGTTATTCAGCTGGAAATAACCAGAATCTCTCTTTGGAGGTCCCCAAGCAGCTCACAACGTCCGACTGATCACGTATTCCCCGGGCAATGCCACTGAACATCTTTTTAGTGGTAGCAAATGTGAGAAGGCGCGATGTTGAGTAACCTAATGGCAGGCTACTGATGCGCCTTAGGAAAAAGGTAACAGAAGTTACTGAATCTCAACACAACGGCCCACTTAGTGGCTTTGGCAGCCCCAAGAGACTAGGATCAGGCGAGGTGGCCTTATAAGCCAGTCTCCCTAAACAAACCCAATTATTATGAAAACCCGAAGAAAAGAAAAAAAAGAACCCTCCCAAATATTGACGACCCCCTTAAAGGTTAAAGGAACCATGATTTATGGATATGCCCCTGGAATGTCCGAACTACCTACAGAGAAGGTGCCTCTATCCAACTGGCGGATTTGCTTGACAAATACAAGGCTGGCATCACCGCCATACAGGAAATGCAATGGGCAAGACAGGAATGCACACCACGAAAGAACTGTGTCATATTTTATAGCTGTCATGCAGAAAGACACGAATTTGGATGTTAATTCATAGTCGTCAAGAGACTTCGACATCTGGTCTCGCGGTTTAACCCTGTATGTGACCGACTGGCCACTATTCGCATCACGGCGAAAATTTTTTTACATTATGCTGATTTGTGTACACGCGCCGACGGAAGACAAAGATGAGGATTCTATGAGCGCCTAGAGGATATATATGACCGCTGCCCGGCACATGACATTAAAATTGTTTTGGGAGATTTAAAAGCTCAAATAGGAAGGGAAGATGCTCTTGGTTCGACAGTCGGGAAATTCAGTCTACACAACAACACCTCCGATAAGTAAGTTGGTAAGTTTCGCGTCGGCAAGAAACATGGTTGTGAGTGGAACCAGATTCCTGCATAAAGATATCCACAAGACAGCCTGGATATCTCCCGATCAAAATACAAGAAATCAGATTGATCACGTGGTAATTGATGGAAGGCATGTCTCAAGCGTTATGGACGTGCGTGTGATGCGCGGTGCAAATATCGACTCGGATCACTGCCTAGTTGCAGCCAAGATACGCACACGATTAAGTAGTGCTAAAAACACTCTTAATCAAACGCAAAGGAAACTAGACATCACAAAGCTCCATACTGAAATAGCCAATGCCTACTCCAACCAACTCTCTCAATTACTCCATACAAATCCCCCTAGTTCTGTGGTTCCCGACATGCAGTGGCAGCATATTGCGAATTCTATGACCACTGCCGCAACAACCGTACTGGGTTATGAAAAGCGATGATGAATGTCGCGAAATGTCTAAGGAAATGGATGCTGCATACAAGGCAAAACTGCAGCAAATGGCGACGCGTGTGGTGACGGAGCGTTATAAAGAGAAAAGGAGGGAGATGAAACGCCTGTTCGGAAAAAAACGTCTGTGGAAGAAAAGAGAGAGCCAGGATATGGAAAACTACAGGGATAGAGGTGAGTCCCGAAAGTTCTACCAAAAGGTAAAAAGTAAAGGTTTTAGAACAGGGATCCCCACCTGTAAGGACAGAGACGGAAATCTGGTCACGGACACTCAGAGTGTGCTGCAAATATGGAGAGAACACTTTCAATCTCTTCTCGTTCCCGAAGACAGCATAAGTGACGAAATCGCACCAACCATTGACGATGGAGTAGATTATCCACCACCGAGCCAAAACGAGATCAGCACGGCAATTGCGCGGCTAAAAAATTATAAAGCTGCGGGAGCCGATGGACTGTCGGCAGAGCTTTTT
Organism: Muscina levida; assembly: GCA_964034835.1. Classification (NCBI taxonomy): domain Eukaryota; kingdom Metazoa; phylum Arthropoda; class Insecta; order Diptera; family Muscidae; genus Muscina; species Muscina levida. Next base: position 32,572,899 of record OZ035884.1, on the reverse strand, counting down.
AAAGCCGGCGGAGATGATGCATGCCCGATGCATGCCCGATGATTTGAATCTGAATGTTCTATGTCCTGTGCTTAGAAAGGCAATCCAAGTTTGTGTAGCAATTATCGAGGGATTACTGTTTTACATATCGCATACAAGGTCATTTCTAGTGAAAGATTAAAGCCCATTTTAGCGAACCTAATTGGACCTTATCAGTTTGGCTATAGACCTGGTAAATACACGACCAACCAGATATTCACACTACGACAAATCCTGGAGAAGACCAAGAAGTTCCGATCGACACCTACCATCTGTTTATCTATATATATAAAAGGCTTGGGTGACTGACTGATCATTCCTCAGGCCAGAACCTTGATTTGGAATGAAGATTCCTTTCATGACGTAGGCGCGCACTAAGAAGGGATTTTTGGGAATTCGGACTGCAAGGGGGTAAAATAGACGTGGAGTTATCCCATGCAACTCAAAATTTGAAATGACTGTATCTTTTAAGCCATTATATGTACGAAGTCGAGATTTGGTACGTATATGGGTCGTATAAGAAAAAATGCTTTGTTTGTTGAAAGCGGGTGGTGCCACGACTCTTTTTTAGAAAATCGTTATATGGGCCAAATAAATGGACTGATTGCTATTATAGTTTCTTTGTGTGATACTGTCCATAGGGCCTATATCATAGGCTACATGAAAACATATTTGGACAATGGGGCGTAGCACCGCTGACACAAACCGAAATTTCGTAGCCATTAGAGCTACGAAGATGAGATTTGCTGCAGATGTTACTGATACAAGGTAGGCTGCATTTTGCTGGAAAATGGGCGGTTCCAAGCCCCTTTTAAAAAAATCAATATATCGGCGAAATAAATGGACCGATTGCAATAAAATTTTCACTTTGTAGTACTATCCATTTGGCTTCTAGCATAGACTACATGATAACATAATAAGACAAAGGGGCGTGGAATCGCCCACAAAAACCAAAATTTATGAAAATTAGATTTACTACATTTTAAATAGTACATGGAGGATTATACTGGGCTTTTGGAAAAATTGTTTTGTCGGTCATATAAATAGAAATTGCTTGACTAAGTGATTGGATGAAATGGATATAGATAGGATGAAGAAATTTTGGAGTGGTTGTTCCTCTTTTAGAGTAAACGTCAGCTAAGAATAGATTTTTAGGTGAAAATTACCAATAATGGATCAATCAACTAATGCTATAATAGCGAAAATGCTAACTATCAAATTGGATTGAAAGTTTCTTTGAAATTCGACATTTCTTGGTAAAAAAAATTAAAAAAAAACTGATAATGTTATAATACAATAATATGGATAGAACTGGTACTAAACGGCTAAAGGTATAGTCGTAAAAATTGAAGTGAATATTTTAGTTGTGCGATATAAAGTAATTATACGAAATTCGTTCTTTAGGTGTAAAAATACCGAAAAAGGGATAAAACTGGTATTATCGCCCAGGCCAAATGACTAAAGGTAGAGTAACGAAAATGTATATAGAATTGCCCCCTTTAGAATTAGAAAACCGCCAGACCAAACGGCTAATATGAAATCTTCAGTGAAAATTGGCAAAAAAATTGACAGAGTCATTTTCTACCAAGCGAGGCTTTAGACAAGGCGATAGTCTGTCATGCGATATCATTAATATCGTAATGGCCGACACCATCTTAAACAAAATCCATATGCTGCTCGCGTATGCCGATTATATAGATACCATTAGCTGAGGACTGCGGGATGTTACTGCGGCCCTCTACTCGTTTGGGACGCTGCGTGAACGTTTGTCTACAAAAATAAAAATAATAATATCAGCACGGAAATCAAGTGACGAGTATTGATCGCAAACCGCTGCTACTATGCTCTGAGCAAGCGTTTTATTGGTAAAGCCCTATTTTGCCAAATGAAGATCGAACTGTACCAAACACTAATACTACCTGTCTTGCTCTACAGCGCAGAATCATGTTGATTTGAATTAATTTTTCGACACAGGTTTTGTTTAATTTTCTAATATATATATTTAAAGCTGCAACATATTAAAGCTGCAAGGTAGCCAGTTAATGTAACCTCTTTTGGATATAATTTATGGCCAGAAAAATTTCGGCTCATTGGGAATAGTTCGGGAAATTTTTCGTTGATTAAAACATTAAAATTATGCAGCTATTGAGCAAAAATGTTTTGAAGGTTGGCATATTGTCGCCTTAAATAAAGAAAAAAAGTGTGTACATATATATTTACTACTTTGCTACTTTCCACCTGATGATAAATTTCATACGTATCTATAGTACTTGGTACGTCTCACCTTTGCTATACAGCCGTCAATCGACTCGACTACTTGAAAATCGTTTTCAAAAACAGTAAAAATTTCTTCCATATGAATAGAATAGTTGTATAAGCCAAAGTATTGGCCTGGAAGCTATACAGTCCAGATAATCTTTCTATTAAATTTAATTCGGGCTTTCGTAATTCCACAGTCGTTCAACTAGCAATTACTTTAACAATTAACACCAATTTTTTAACAATTTGCCAAATATGCGAAATTCTTCTACACGCAATACCAGTATTCACATAAAATGGTGACCCTCATTAAAATCTATTTGACAGTTGCTTAATGATTACAACTCTCAGTTCAAATTTACAACATGACTCCAATCCTGTATTATAATTAATAAGTTCCCCTCACAAAATTTACGAAGAAGCAATAAAAAAATGTTGTTACACTTTACTGTTGCTACAGGTGTACATTATATTTTCAATTGGACATGTACTGAAATAACAGAAATTTATCACCCAAAACAGGGTAATTAAATTTAACAGCCGCATAAGGCTATAAATCTTTTCAACAAACAGAAAAAAAAGTAAATAAAATTTAAATATACAGTGCAAAAACTCACAATTCATTGCTGTTGGCAAAATATTATAATTATATTCAAAGCATTGGACATTCCAAAGACAAACATTATAAGAGGCCCATTGTTTTTTGACCAAATAGAAAAGAAAAACGAAAGCAGGGGCTACAATAACATTAACACAAATATCCTTATGCAAGAGCGTAATTGCTGTTAATGCCTTTTTAATTGTACCTTTAATTGCTGTTGCCTTGTCATAGGGTTACAACAACCAGTGATGGTATTTGGAAACGGACAATGGAATGTATAATTTGTAGTAGAAACTAAAGGTGAGCAAACCAATGAAGATGGGAATAATATTAATATTATGCGTAAACTATACTAATGAGCTGGGTTAGAAAATAGATATAATATATAAATCATTAGCCGCAAAAAAGGTCATTATTGTGGGTATCAGAAACTACAAAATAACATTGTAGATAATAATCTTGATTATAGTCTACATGTTTACACTACTGTTTTACAATAAAACCGATATTGTCTTCTCAAAGTCGTACAGTTCAAAGAATTTTCTTAATAAAGCCATATTTTTAACTACTCAACTGAATTCCAATAGAACTTAATCATTTGAATTTAGTATATCCCTATGTAACATGGAAATACCTTGCTGCCTGTGAATACAACAATAAAAAAAACATCCATCTTTGCAAGTAAACGAATAATTACACATAGTCGGACTTGAAAAATTGTCCAGTTGCAAAACTGCCAGACAAGTTTTTCATAAACGAGATATCCAACAGTTTTACATTCTCCTCAATAACAAAAACAACAAAAAATAGACAGACCAGTCTGGTCTGGATGGAATAGTTCGTAGCGGGCAAAAAAGAACTCGCAAATTCTGCTGTTTCATCATAAAAACCTGCATTGCATGTTGTTGACTCTTGATGTTGTTGCCATTGTTATTGTGATTTCTTTTATATATCGTTCTTTGAAGTGTTCTCTTCCTATAAAAGTGGTAATTTGTCTTGTGTAGCACTTTGCCTCCTTTGTGTGCCACCCCAGTGGAATAATAACCATGATTGTTGGCTCTCTGTTCAGGATTTTACCTGTTTCATGATATAAAACCCATTATCATCATCATCATGATGACCATAACCATCGCCATTGCCATCATCGTCACCTCTATCTTGTCATTTTTAGGTATATAAATAATTTTTGTAGTTTATTTGATTTTCATTTAAAAGGATATTAAAATTTTATGGCACTTATATGTATGTGTGCGTACTCTGATATGTGCCATGAGAGCAGTATGATAATTAATAAAATTATTTTCTTAGTACTACTTGATTACGTTGATGTTGATATATAAATATACTAATATGTAATATAAGTATGTAATACAAAGGGCTGAAAAGTCTGGGGCTTACAATTAGATTATACAAACATTCCGCTTACGGTTTAATTCAAAAGTTATATTATTTGAAAAAATCGGGTTTCGAATAATTAATTAAGCATTTTTGATATCAGATGTTTTCAATGAAATTAAACGAGGATTTTTTTTCTTCAAAACATTTATATTTTCTATCTCGACTCTTTTTGTCCTTGTTTCGGAAAAAAAAGTCATAAAAGTACCTTCAAATGGGACTTACAACATTCAAATGCTTTTTTTACATGGGGTGCTAAGACCAAAAATTAATACCTCCAACTTTTACTAGTCATGCGTCATACACGACATTGTCGTTAACGCTGTCCTCAGGACAAAATGTGAAAAATTAAAGTTGTCATCAAAACACTCGGTTGACGACTAGCTGACCGACAAAATACTAATGTTGTCGTGCATCAAACAAAAAAAATTCAATGTAACGGGACAATAACGACAGAAAATGTAAGAGAGGAACGTAGAAGTAAAAAATGTTCAGTTTGTTGTATGTATCGCACGTTTTCAATAAAACTAGTTTAATTTGTTATTTAAAATTATTAAGTTCTGGACACTTTGACTTTTTGATTTTGTGGGCGACATTTCACTTATTTAGGCATCAACGACAATTTGACCGACATTGTCGCTCATCAGGTCGTGCATGACAAAGCGGACACGAATGAATATTTCGTCGACGAATTGTATGTACGGTACCCTACGTGTCATCAACAATTTACTATGGTCATGCACCTATCCTTGAGGATGTCTTGCAGACACTTCATACTGGGACATTAACAACTCTCTATATCGACTCCTTACAAGAGTTTCTGTTTTTCGCGGACTTTTCATTTCCCGGGAAACCGGGAAAAATTGTTGCCTTTCCCGGGATCCCGGGAATTCCCGGGAATTTTCGCGCAGTAGAAAAAACAAGACAAACTATGTTAATTTTTTTAAATTTTGCAGTATGAGATTATATAGCTGCAAGTAAAACAAAAACATTTCAAACGAAAAACATTAATTTTAATGAATATGTATGTAAAAATATTAGTTAAACAATAAAAGTTAATATGTCATTTTGAAAATACGTTTTTAAAACAGAAAGAGCGTTAATAGTTCCATCAGACAGTCTGTTTCTAATTCTATTTACAAATTGTCCTGTTGTTGAAAACATTCTCTCACTTTAAACTGATGTTGGCCTTATTGTCAGAAGAGCATTCTAGAAAATGGTGACATTTTTCGTTGCTTTTCCACTTGCTTCGTAAAATTGTAAATCCTTTTTTATCGAGTAATTAAGTAGTCTATTACTTGATGCAATATTGCATTTGTTCTGGCATCGGTTAAAATATCCTCAAATGGTCTTTCGGTACTAATGTCACAAATAAGAATTTAGTCCGATTCCAGAACTTCGTCTATAACGTCTTCTTTAAAAAGACGAGTATAAATTTGTTTAGCGTACGCGATCACATTTTGATTTGAAGCAGTTTGAAATAAGTTTTTAGCATTCTTATCAAATACTGTTGGATCTTTAAGATACTTCACTAAAGTATAAAGTCGCTTGCCCCTTCTTTCTTCAATTCGCTTCTTTAAAGCTTCTAAAATTTGATCTGCTAAACGTGTTTTAATTTCCCGGGAATCCCGGACGAATTTCCCGGGAAATCGGGAATTAAAAATGACCGGGAATCCCGGAATTCCCGCCCGGGAAATCCCGGGAGAGAAACTCTACTCCTTACGTATTCTTTTCGTCCGTATTTCAAGGATAATCAAAAAGTGCCTAAAAATTTTGCTTTAGAACATTAAAATATTCTTCAAAAATGTTGCTTAGAAGATTTTTGTCAGTGTTTTTAGACAAGTAATCGATATTTTTATTTTCTTGCATGTCTTTTCGACAAACAGGCAAAACCGGAAAAACCGAACTGAAAAAACCAGTTATGCGAAATTTGTATAAAGCGGCTAACGATTTTCAACAAATTAAACGTTTTGCCGGTTTCGGTTTTATATACTCTACTTACAATAAAAACAAAGTTTTAATACTATCAACAATAGGGATGAGGGTAGATATAATTTAATACGAGAAAATGTGTAATGCATTAAAAGCGACAAGTGAGACCCCAGGTATCTTAAGATAAATTTGGTTTCAGGACTTTTTAAGACGATTGATTCATGTCCGTCCGTCTGGTTGGTACAACCCCTTTGACACGGCAGACATCATCCTGCCTCCAAAATTGTTGATAGGAATTATTAGTACTGTTACAACGATTGGTCTATTACACTGTACGACACGATTTTTCACCCATGATCAAACTGACCAGATTCTGAATATATAGCTCAAAAAAATATATACGTATCTCCCAGTTTTTCTAGATCAGCTCGTTTAAGTTTTTTACGGGCAATTCAATTTTTGGAGCGAAGCTCCCATACAAGTACTCGAAAGTGAATTCTTAATGTTCGCAGATCTCTGCGAGTTTTTAACAGATTTTGATGAATGTTTTTTTAGTGTTATTCAAATTTTCAGAATCTAGTTAGTTTGATCATGGGTGAGGTCAAAAGTTTATATTTGTCTTACAGTGTTATTGATTGGAAGATAAGGTCTTTCAATTTTTCTCGACCAAACGGTTTGAGAAATTTGTTGTCCACGATAAATTTTAAGAAAATTTGGACAAGATTCCATAGGTCTAAAATCAAAATTTTTATCCAGAAACTTTTCGTATTTCATATTAGGGGTGCGGGTAGTAGTAACAAGATTTGGATACGGCTCAACCCCTAATTTTGTGTGGGAAAAAAATGCATGACCCCCTTAGGGTGAGAAGATAAAGGGTACGATTGTTCGGGAAAAATATTAGGAAGGAAACCATAGAAGGCACTATGGAAACGGTAGGAGGCAGCTTATTTCTTAAAAAAAAAATATAAAAATAAAAACTAGTAAGGCGGTTATTTCGGCTATGCCGAAGTTCAAATACCCTTCACCATTTGTAAAAATGGTGATAAAACTGGTTACACTGTGCAACAACCAAAATCGGAATGGGATGAAACCAAATGCAAATGAAACTTGACATTATGTATAACAAAACCCTCAAGGGATTTCTTAAGTTTAGTGCGAGATTTTTTTTTACACGCATTTGAAGTTGGTGATTTTTGAACCCTGGCTAACAAGAAAAATTTATTAAAAAATTCATAAAGTAATGCTATTTATCCCGGAAAGTTGTGGTATTTTGCTGTTTTTGGGGTCGAGGAATCTATTTTTGACATTTATTTTTATTTTTAATCGCCGCTAGAGGGCGCTTTCGTACATTTTTTTGGTTTAGATCGATTTTTTTGTGTTTCCACACAATTACAGCCGTAGATTACGAGCTATCGAGCTGAAATTTGGTATGCGAGCTTCTATCCACCAAGCGGAGATTGGGTTCTTAGATGGGCATAATCGGACATAACCTACTCCCACCTCCCATACAAATTGTACCTTTTTTGAGGTCTGTCCCTGCGATCACAGTCGTATATTAAGAGCTATCGAGCTGAAATTTGGTATGCAAGCTTCTAACCTCTTAGAGAATGTTAAGTTCTAAGATGAGCATGACCGGACAAAAATTTCTCCTACCTCCAATGCAAACTTCCCATATTTTGGGGTTAGAGGAGTTTTTGTCTGAACTTGCTCTTCTTAGAACTTAACTTTCCCTAAGAGGTTAGAAGTTTGCGTACCAAGTTTCAGCTCGAAAGCTCTTAATCTAAGGCTGTAATTGAGAAGACAAACAGACGAACACCCCCAAATAGGGAAATTTTGTATGGGAGGTGGGAGAAGTTTTTGTTCGATCATGCCCATTTTAGAACTTAATCTCCCCTTAGGGGATAGAAGCTTGCATACCAAATTTCAGCTCGATAGCTCTTAATATACGACTGTGATCGCAGGGACAGACCTCAAAAAAGGTACAATTTGTATGGGAGGTGGGAGTAGGTTATGTCCGATTATGCCCATCTAAGAACCCAATCTCCGCTTGGTGGATAGAAGCTCGCATACCAAATTTCAGCTCGATAGCTCGTAATCTACGGATGTAATTGTGTGGAAACACAAAAAATTCGATCTAAACTAAAAAAATTTACGAAAGCGCCCTCTAGCGGCGCTTAAAAATAAAAATAAATGTCAAAAATGGATTCCTCGACCCCAAAAACAGTAAGATACCACAACTTTCCGAGACAAATAGCATTATTTTATGACTTTTTTAATGAATTTTTATTGTTAGCCAGCGTTCAAAAATCAACAACTTCAAATGCGTGTAAAAAAAATCTCGCACTAAACTTAAGAAATCCCTTGAGGGGTTTGTTATACATAATGTCAACTTTCATTTCCTTTTGGTTCCATCCCATTCCGATTCCCAAAGTTCTATTTTGTGTCACAGTGTTATTGGCACCATAACTATATTTTATTAAACTTTGTACCACAAAACAGGGGAGTTGGTGAGAAGTAGACGTTTCTTTTAGCTTCATAAATCCATTTTTTGTCAATAATTTTTATCGATTTTATTCGATTTACCGATAAGTTTATGATTTGAAGCATATTTTTATGAATTTTGTAACTCCCCAAAAATGGTAATTTGTGTGAGATATGGGAGTGGTTTATCTTTGAACTTAACCTCTGCTTTTGGACCGAAGCTTACATACCAAATTTCAGTCCGAAAGCTCATAAACCGCAGGGACATACAGACGGACAACCCCGAAAAGGGGAGTTTGTATGGAAGGTGGGAGAAGTATTCGTCTGATATTGCTCATCTTACAACGTAAGCTCCGATTATAGGATTTAAGCTTGCACATCAAATTTCAGCTGGATATTTTCTAACCTACGGTTGTAATTGCGGGTGCAGTTAGGCGGACACCCCAAAAAAGGGGGAGCTTGTATGGGAGATGGGACTAGTTTTTGACCGATCGGCCTCTTCTTAATACTCCACCTCCGCTTAGAGTAGGAAAGTTTGCATACACAGAAAAAAACACAATAGTTGTTAAGTAATTTAATAAAATTGTTAGCATTCAATTTTGACTTATAACAATTTTTCCATTTGAAAGTGGTTGTAAATTGTCATATTTACAAATTTTCTAACACTGTTTAAATTCTACAAAAATAAAATGTGACAACACTGTTTATTGTTTTTACAATTTCAGTTGTTGGCGCCTTTTTAATTAAATATTTAATTGTATTGACGAAATGGTATTTAATATGACAATTCATTTGTCCTAATTTTTTCCTGTGTACAATATTTCAGCTTGATTGCTCTTAAATTACTGCTGTAATCGCGGGGCTGACATACGGACTCCCCCAAAAAGAGGGACTTTGTATGGGAGGTGAGAGTAGTTTTTGTCCGATCGGGCTCATCTTAGAACTTAACCTCCGTTTTGAGGATAGAAGCTTACATTCCAAATTCGTTATCTTTTAAACTGCGGCTGTAATCGTGGCGACAGACAGACGGTCACCTTTAAATCGAATCAGATTTCGATGCTGATCATTTATATATACTTATTGTCCTACCACGCCTCCTTATGGGCGTTACAAATGGAAGAACAAAATTAATGAGCGTGGTGAAGGGTATAAAAATATAGCAATATCATACTATGAAATAGTCCGTCCTTCCATATATATCTTTCTTTGTCGCAAAATCAAATTGAAGAGGATGGCATATAGGCATCTGTTTTTGTCCTTGCCTACAGACAATTTAAAAATAACCAATTGTTCAGGTAAATATATTTACGTATGTATATTTTTCCTAATTATGGAAAAAATTGATACCCTCGCCGTTTTTTTATACAAATAATTAGTTCTTACCTTGAAGTTGTTGCTTATGTTGTCATCATAACAGAGATATATGTACCAAGCAAACGGAGCCGCTGTTCCACCGACTTAACAAACGATTGTTAAATTGTTAAACCGTAAACCGAACAGACGCACACACGACACAACAAACCGAAGACAACAGAACAACAAAGAAAGAAAAATAAACACTTGGCCAATGATGGCATAAACATTAGACTGCATAGCAGCCTGTCGGCAGTAGCAAAACATTTGCAAATTGAAAATTACTGCACCACCGCCATTAATAATTGCAACAAAATAATATTTGTTACAACACAAAGTATTCACTTAATTTAATTTCCGACACTTCTAACACACATTTATTGTCCCGTGGTACAATTTTGGTCGAAGGCACCGGCCGACCGATCTAATTGCAATTTTCTCTTTATTTTGACTGCGCAACTATTAAAATAACACTTTTTCTTTTACATTATTGAAACTTTTACATGATTTTAAATAATTTCCATAGTCAACTTGCACATTTATGTTGGCTTTTGCAGGAGACGACTTATTTTACAACAACCACGCACCGAATAGGAAACAAAACTAATAAGAACAACTGTCAGTGAATGCACTGAGCAGCTATGCAAATTGAAGTTTAGGGGAAGAATAGACTCAGATTAAATGACAGTACTTCAATTTCGCAAATAGGTGGCGTGGCAGTGAGCTCTGTAGTAACCATTTCTAGGAGTAGTGCGGACCCAATGTGCACAAATGCGGACGCGGATCCGAAACTGATCAGTATCGGATCCGACAAAACGGAATCCGCGCAGTCGGATCCGAAACTGATCAGTTCCGGATCCGACAAAACGGAATCCGCGCAGTCGGATCCGAACCTGATCAGATCCGGATCCGACAAAACGGAATCCGCGCAGTCGGATCCGAACCTGATCAGATCCGGATCCGACAAAACGGAATCCGCGCAGTCGGATCCGAAACTGATCAGATCCGGATCCGACAAAACGGAATCCGTGAAATCATAATTATAGTAAAAATTCTCAAACTTGGTTGAAAATGCATTCATATTATTTTTTTTTATTGTAGGAAGTATTATATAATTGTAATTGAATTGTATAATATAAACATATATAACATAATATTAGTTTAGTTTATTGAATTAGGGGCAAAAAATACAGTGTTTTCCTATTTTAATTTTAAAAATCTTGGTTATGTTAGTAAGCACATTCTGCTGCAGCTCGCCTTCAATTCGCATAGAACTATTTGTCATAATATTAATGTTACTGTCATTAGTAAACAACCTACGTGCATCTTTTGGGTAACCAAAAACCACATGTTTTCTTGAAATTTTTTTAATTGTGTCAATTTTGAACACTTTTTCATTACATGATTTCCGTTTTTGTGCGCCATGCGGATCAGTATCGGATCCGATCCTGATCCGATTCTAAGGACATTTTATCCGAATCGGATTCCGGATCGGATCCGATCCGGATCCGATTTCGTTTGAAATTCCTTTTTTATCCGTTTTTCATCCGCATTTGAGTCCGATCCGGATCCGGATCGGAATCCGTTTCGGATCCGGATCGGAAATCAGTTTCGGATCCGAATCGGATTCCGATCCGGATCCGGATCGGACTCAAATGCGGATAAAAAACGGATCCGATTTAAAAAAGGAATTTCAAACGAAATCGGATCCGGATCGGATCCGATCCGGAATCCGATTCGGATAAAATGTCCGTAGAATCGGATCAGGATCGGATCCGATACTGATCCGCATGGCACACTGGGGACTAGGCACAAACACTTGAGCTTGTGTGTTCTCGATATACATACATACGCACATACATATGTGTGACAGTAGATTAACAAAAATTAGAGTGGTAGAAAGAAAATTATTAAATCAAAAGGCTGTATTGTCGATATAAATTGCTAATATAGCCCTCGACATACAATAAGAATTTCTCATCCCACACCGATATAAGTGTTCTCACTACACTCTGAGGTAAGGTGTATGTCTTTACTGTAAACGGATCAATGCCACCTATATTTCAAATTCGTAATGTGTCATTCAATCATCATTTCATCTCATGATTCTTCTGTCAACTTTCATCTCTCTCATCTTTCTTCTTTAGTGCAATGGTGTCTTTGTTTACGTTTCTAATTAGTTTTGTTTTCTTGTCGGTGCGTGGTAGTTGCGAAATAAGTAATTTACTAAAAAAACCAATAGTAATGTGAAATTAACATGATAAAAAAAACAGAAAACTGCTTAAAAGTGTAATAGTTGTAATGTGCAATTGTTTTTTTGTGGAAAATATAAACCATTGGCCGGTAAAACGAACAGGAAATGAAACACAAAGATTCGGCCGGTGCTACCTCTCAAATTGTCCACGGGAATACAATTAGTGTTTGAAAAAACTGTCGGTAGTAAAAATTGTTTCATAATGTTGCTACTAAATGTTCAGCTGTTGCAATCACTGGTGGTGGGAGTAATCTTCATGTTTTGCTTCTGTATGTAGACTGCTACCGAAGTCTTGTGTTTATGCCGCCGCGGTGGCTAAGTGTTTTTTTCGTTGGCTTCGGTGCGTTGTGTTGTTACGTGTGCGTCTGTTTGATTTACGGTTAATAACTTTAAATAAAGTTCGTTTGTATCAGTGGAACAACGATTCCCTTCACTCGGTGGAACTCTGTTATGATGACAACGAAAGCAGTATCAATAACACTAAGGTAAGATACATATATGTACTTATTATATTTGTATAAAAAAAAAATAAACATCAAGTGGAAATATACGCAAGTGTATCAAATATTTGTATTAAATAGGGGTCTGTGAATAAAATGTTTACTGCTGATATTGCCAAACTTTTGTATCTATAACACTGTACGACACTAATTTTCACCCATGATCAAAATGACCAGATTCTGAAAATATAGCTCAAAATAAAATATACGTATCTTCCAGTTTTTCTAGATCAGCTCATTTAAGTTTTTTACGAGCAATTCAATTTTTGGAAGGAAGCTCCCATACAACGACTCGAAAGTGAATTCTTACAGTTTGCAGAACTCTGCGAGTTGTTAACACATTATGATGAATTTTTTTTCTATTGTTTTTCAACTGGCCAGAAGAAGGTTCTGACGAAGCGCAAATTTAAAATTTGTCACAAATTAAAAACAAAATTGTCAATTATTGAAAATTTGTGACAATTTTAATTTTCGAAAAAATTTTTATTAGAGCTTCGTCAGAACCCGCTCCTGGCCATTTGAAAAATATAAAAAACCAGTAAGAAAGTTTCAGTCGGGCGACCCGACTTACGTATACCATCACCCTCAGTAAAATAAAAAAAATTGCTATTATATTGATATTATTACTCGATTTCTAAAGTGGGTGGAGTGGCAAATTTGTATGGGAGGTACTAGAAGGGGCGTGTCTAGACTTCTAGGTTTATCCTCCAAAAAATACAGAGTTTGTACACGATAGCGTTGGATGTATTGATATTATTACTCCATCTCTGAAGTGGGCGGAAAGGTACATTTGTATAGGAGGCCCCATAAAGGGCGCCGCTAGACTTCCAATTTTTTCTCCAAAACTTTATCCTGTTATAACTTAATAAAATACAGTATATTGATATTATTACTCCATCGGAGTGGCACATTTGTATGGGTACCTCCATGGGGCATGTCTAGACATCCAGATCTTTTCTCCAAAACCTTATCCTGTTATAGCTTTACTAAATACAGAATTTGGGCACGATCGTGTCAAGTGTATTGATATTATTATTCCATCTCTAAAGTGGGCGGTAAGGTACATTTGTATGGGAGGTACCAGAATGGGTGTGTCTAGACTTCCAGATTTTTTCTCCAAAACTTTATCCTGCTTGAACTTTACTAAATACAGAAATTTGTCACGATCTCTGTAGTTATAATAATAATATTAATCGATTTCTAAAGTGGGCGGTACCAGATGTGTGTGGTAGGTACCAGATGGGGCGTTGGTAGACTTCCAGTTTTTTTCTCAAAAACTGTATCCTGATATAGCTTTACTAAATAAAGAATTAGGGTACGAGCGCGATGGATTTATTGATATTATTACTCCATATCTAAAATGGGCGGAAAGGTGAATTTGTATGGGAGATGCCAGAAGGGGCGTGGCTAGACTTCCAATATTTTTTCCAAAACTTTATCCTGTAATAGCTTTACTAAGTACAGAATTTGGGTACGATCCCGTTGGGTGTATTGATATTATAACTCGATTTCTAAAGTGGGCGGAATGATGTATTTGTATGGGAGGTACCAGAAGGGGCGAAGCCATGTAGCCCATTTGCAATACCGTAAGTAGTTTTGGGGAAATATTAACTCGTGCAAACTTTTAAGACATTTGGTTGCGTCTTTCAAAAGTTATCGTGCGAACCAGCCGGTCGGACGGACATGGCTCAAATGACTTAAAAAGTCATGAATCGAATTTGGTTCTAAGAAACCTAGGGTCTGAATTGACTCCTTCTATGTGTTACACTTTTAGGTCGTATCAAATGATATATACCCTCATCCCTAAGGGTGATGCTATAAAAAACCAAAGTCGTGGAAACTATTTTCCGAGTTATAGCCATTTTTACATCAAATTATTTTGTTGTATACGCCATTTTTTGGGAAATATTTACTTTTTTTATGCCACAAACGTGAAAATAACATGAAAACCCGTGTTCATATGTTTTTACCGAAATGGGTTACAAAATCATTAGAATTGAAATATATATGTATCGTCACCTGAAATGTAAAAAAGCGAAACCCTCATTTTCATAATTTTAAAGGAGAAGCAAAAAATTTTATAACATGAAAAGTATTACTGCCATATTCATAAAAAATTTATAAAGTAGGTATAAAGCGTTCTCTAGCTAAAGTATGCTTTAGCTCTAACAAACCTTTAATAAGAAATTGTATTCATAAACTTTTTTTATCAGTACTTTAGCTTTATGTGTTCAGGTGGCAACGCCGACTGTTATTGGTCGTTAATGATGTACAAAAACAGCTTTATAATCGGATACAAAAGCTTTATAATCGGATACCAAATATGTATTTGCACTTATAATATCTATGAACATTATTGTACCACAATTTTTCATTGACTACGATTCTCATGATGATAAGAAAGACGTTAAAGTAAAAATTATATTAAAAAAAATGATTTTCTTTTCCTCATGTTAAAATTATAATCGGATACCGATTACATTGTTTCCTTGTTTTGATTGTTTATGCATCACGAATATTATTTCATTATTTACAAATTATTTTTGAAGAATTTTGGAAAAATATTTTACAAAATGGTATTCATGAATGAAAAGTGTCTATTTAGATACTTTTCTATGTGCGGAATGATTAAGAAGAAAATTTCCTACACAATGAATGCATGCAACAACTCTTGTCAGTAGGAAAAAAGCCGAAAAACTCAAAATAAAGATCACAAATTCATAAATATGCAATAAATTGTACAAACGTCAAGATATAGCATGCTTAAAGTGGAGACAACCCTACTTTAACTTATTGAAGATGTGAATCGTTTATGAATAATGTTTTCTCGAAAATTGCTTAAAAATAGTTTATAAACCTCTTATAAGTTTTTATGAATAAGGCCGTTAAATTTTTGGACACGAAATACTCACAGATTCGCTTAAGATCGACAATATATTAAAATATCTATTTTTTTTAGGATCTTTGAAGTTATGTTTGTTGGTCTTTTTGGACCTTTGACGAAGCGTGTAGAATCGCCTAATATACCATATTCAATCATAAAAAGAATTTTTATTTTTTGGATTCACGGTTTTTGCCTTTCCATTCCAGTATATAGAATTGTTAATTGTTTGTTTCGAAAAATTTTACGATAACATACAGCTACAGTATAGAAAAAATTAAGGATATTGGGGGAGTTACCTAGTGCATGTTGTAAGTGTGGTTAAGTACAACATGTAACTGTATACCAAATTTACTTTCTCCACTTCAGTAGCCCGTTTCTGTAACTCATAGCGATTGCAGTTACCGATTCATATTACCAATTTGACGTCACTCTGTCGCCACTCTCACCCGAAATGTTCAATTCACTCATTCCAAATCGATAAGTTGTCGCATGTTCCGATTTCATTTCATAGGAATTTGTAGTAAAGTGTTTCTGTAAAAAATTGGATTCGATAGTTTTCTCACTTTTTTGAATGTGAGAACTTTACCGATTCATAAATAACCGAGTACTCATAAATAATATTTGAAACCGGATAGATTAAAGAAAATCTATTAATAATTATCAGCTTCATAAAGAGAATTTATTAATTTGGTAGTCGAAAAACAAGACAAGACCGGACTCGACGGTTTTACCCTAATTCGGACATTAGTTTTTTTAGTTACTCTGACAGTTTTGTTTTTTTTTTTACTTTGTTTTGTTTTAAGGTTCTAAACAGATTTTCGACAAGTTTTCGGATAAGCTTGACATATTTGACTTGACTTACAAAAAATATGTATAATAAGCTCAAAAATTAAAACTATTTTCACTAAGGGGTAGGGGCTTATGAATATTAATCGATTTTCGCAGACTATAGTTGGGTTTTCGGATATGTCGTCTCCGACAAAGTCGAGCTTATTTGAAAATCCAACTTTAGTTTGTCGAAAATCTATTTGACTACTTAAAAGACTACCAAAAAAAACCTATATCCACAACAATGGTTCATACGGCATCATAACGCCAAAAAATTTTCCCAAAAGTGGATATACAACAAAACTGCTCCTCAATATCTCAGAAACTATAAGAGATAAGGTCATGGAGATTAAACAGATCGATAGATCTAACAAATTTATCCAAGGAAATGATCTTATCTTATTTTTTTTTGATTTTGTGATATACGTGAAGATAACTGCGGAACGATGAAATGTCTATATGTTATACTCTGAAACAAAATGCAGTAATTATTTGAATCCTAAATAAATTTATATTTTGAGTTTTTGATCAATTTCATTCCGTTACTTTTTCGAATACTTTATATACATTCTGCGCTTGTGCCGTAGTACCGTTTAAGTAGAACCGGGATCTAACACAATAAATTGCAGTATAATCCACAACTATATTTAAATACTAGCTGACCCGACGTTCATTGCTACCTCCTTTTTTTTTTAATAAATATTATGTCGGAAGTATATGGTACACAAAATGCAGATAAACTGGTGTACGCAATATTTTCAAGTAAGAAATGAACAAATAATTCAATTCTAGGAACAAATTACAATACTGTCTTTTCTCTTCTTAATAAATTTACTTTATATTTCAAAATATTAACTAACATTATACTGTGGTAGTCGGATCGAAACTCGGACTCGACAATTTTACCCTAAGTCGGAGGAATCGAACTACAACATTAGTTTTTTTTTTTTAGTTACAATGGTTTCCTACATTCTAGTTTCTATTAGTCTACGAATATTCTTTTCCATAGTTAATTGCAATACTTATGTAATTGTATTCTTTTCGATCCGTCTATTTTACCATTTATCCAACAATCCATCGTTTGTTTTTGTTTAAGCAGTTTTTCCATTTATTTCTCGCAAATAGTTAAAATATCCTTCGTGTTTGTGTGTTTGTAAATATTTGTCTGTATTTGTATATGGTCAAGTTTATGTGGTCGATGTTATTGTCACTTTTAATTTTTATTTGCTTATCGTCTTGTTTCGTTTTTTTTTTGCTTCTCTAGTTGGATTGCTCATTTGTTACCCTGGTTTAGGTTACATCAGTTGATACAGTGGGGCTACTGATTTCGCAGCATAAAATTCGTTAATGGGGTTATATACAATAGCAGATACTAATGTGGTCGTTATTAATTTTTTCATAACATCCTTATATTTATCTGATATTAAAATAGAAATAACGACTCCAGGATCATAGTGATCTATGGCACAACAGCATTTTTTGAGATATCCAAGGAAACCCTTTCTTTGTTTCTGTTACACAGTACATCACATGCATTTGGGACTCATTTCTGAGAACTGCACGTGAAAGTAGCCCCCAAAAAGAAGAATTTCTGCACCATTCGTTTTGTCAAGTTACATGCCATAATAATTTAATATCGATTTGAAGTTAGTAAGTATCGTATAGTGAAATTTGTCACATTTTTGGCTGTTTTGATTGACATAACATAAATACTATATGGTGACGTATGGTTATCATAAGTAATGTTCACGTAAATCATACGCCACGGAGTACAACAGTCTTATTGTAACTGCTACCAAATAAAACCAGTTCAAAATGATTTGATAAATGGAAAAGTGAAGCTGCTGCTTATGTAGGGAAACGTTATATGAACAGATTAAAGGAATTGTAATTCTTATTTTTTTTTAATTTGTTTCAGCTAAATCGGACTAATGGTTCTCGAGTTATATCAAACAAAAGAGCCTAAAACGTGACAAATTCCCCTATACGATACTTACTAACTTCTAATCGATATTGAATTATTATGGCATGTAACTTGACAAAACGAATGATGCAGAACTTCTTCTTTTTGGGGCTAATTTCACGTGCAGTTCTCAGAAATGAGTCCCAAATCTATGACTCGAAAAATGTTGCATTGTGATATTTTTCGGGCTGCACTAAGGAAGCGCTAATGATCTCTTACATCGGAATAGAATGGAGGAATGTTTGATACCTCTATGCCATTGTGCGACAAACTCATTGTTGGTACAAAAAAAAAAGTCACTTAGATTACTACGAATACGTTTTAAAATACAAACAGTATATTGCATACGTTGTACTCAATTAAATTCATATTTATAACATTAGGAGGGATTTATAATTAGTTAAGCCAAATCTATCAATTTATTAGAATATGAAAGAAATAGGAAGGACCATTTGTCTCTATTTAACAAACTCACATATGAATATTTTATGTAAAATATATTTCAATTAGGATCTATTAATAAGTATTATTATACTATTAATGTATAGTATTTTTTTAAATTCTCAACTACGACTTCATATATTCTATGCTATTAATTCTATAAATATTTTATAAAATCACTGCGTCATTCTCATTCTCATCTAGTGTTTGTGAGTTCTCTCCCTCCTTATTTCAATCTCTCGTGTGGGAAATATTTCGTTCCACTGTCCCCATTGATTACCAGACGACGTTTTATGTTTGTTACTGCTTGTGTGTGTACATTCATTTTGACTTTTTTAATAGCCCGTTTCCATTTATGTACGTATGTATCGAGTGTTGTCTAGACATTATTGTTGTCTAATATCGTACACAGATTTGTTTTAACATTATGACAATTTTGTTCGTTGAAATTTTCTGCCTTTGACTTTTCGATGGATGACCAACCAGATATATATGAACAAACACAGTCACATTAGCAAAGGGTCCCAGTAGCGGAATTCATGCCTTGGAAGGCCTTTCATAAGGACTTCTTTAGACTCTGGAAGGCATGCTATACACATTGCCACTTCCTTTCCAAATTACACGGGGTGACAATGGCGACCAAGGGCTTCTGCAATCGCTTTTGTATAAGGCCTTGTGAAATGTCATCAAATTAAGTCACTTAGGAATGCCTTCTTTAGAAGATCTTCAATCAGACTTTTAGCCGAATACCTTTAAGGAGGTAATTAGTAAAAAATCTTCAAGAAGGCTTACAAATTTAGGCATTCTGTAATGCCTTCAGTGCACAGTGGTTGCCGTTTTATACAAAGAGCGGCCAAAAATTGAAGGAGTTTTCATAGGTGAATAATATTTGGCACATCTCACAGTCTCTTTTAATGACACCAATTTCTAAAATTTGGTTAAAATCTGTGAAAGGATTCAAGGACCTCTCTTAGATCCTGAAAATTAAAATTTCATAGTAGGCACACTAAAGTTGGCATATCCATTGATTCCATCAATCTATGAAAAAATCTAAAATTTGGTCAATATCGGACAAAGGATTCAAGGACCTCTCTTAGATCCTGAAAATTTAAATTTCATAGTAGGCACACCAAAGTCGGCATATCAATT
This sequence comes from Muscina levida, assembly GCA_964034835.1. NCBI lineage: Eukaryota > Metazoa > Arthropoda > Insecta > Diptera > Muscidae > Muscina > Muscina levida. The sequence continues at coordinate 32,552,841 of OZ035884.1, read as the reverse complement.
GATTTCATCAATCTATGAATAAATCTAAAATTTGGTCAATGTCGGACAAAGGATTCAAGGACCTCTCTTAGATCCAGAAAATTTAAATTTCATAGTAGGCATACCAAAGTCGGCATATCAATTGATTTCATCAATCTATGACTAAATCTACAGTTTGGTCAATGTCGGACAGAGGATTCAAGGACCTCCCTTAGAGTACACAATAAAAAAAAGACACCGAAAACGGTGAGGACGCTTTGTTCTATTGAAGGTAACTAAACAAATCGCAAATTTTCGCAGCTGAAATTTACATAAATATTGGAAAACATTTTACAAAAAATTTGGTTGTAAACTTCGATTGACTTCGCAACTAAAACTCTAAGTGAAATTTAAGTCTACACACGAGTTAGTACTGAAACAGGCACATATAATAAATTAATTTAATAAAATAGACACAACGTTCTAAAAAGTTTATAATTCTTTTAAATGATAGTAAATACCTTTCTTTACAATATTTAATTCTTCCATTGTTTAAGCAATCTTTTTTAAAGAGGTTTTTACGTTTTATTTTGGACCTTCACTTGAAAGTTACTTACGCTGCGAAACAAAATTATTTTCATAGTCTGCCTTTGGCAGCTATTCTTAAAGAGGACAGATGGAATAAAGCAAAACCAAAAGTTATTTGAAATAGCAAAATCTATTGTGAGACAGTGTTGCCACTATTTTTGACCATAATTTTGACTTAATTTTTTAATTTTTGGCCAATGGGACGACCACTGTGCAGTGGAAGTCTTTCAAGAAAGCCTTCTAAGTAAGTCTTCTATCCGGCCTTCTCTATGAAAGGAATCGGCCTGGTATAACTCTAGCTATAGCTTAGTTGTACCAACTCCTTATTATCTGCCTTATATGGGCAGGCCTTCTACCAAGCCTTTTGAAAGAAAGAAATGTGTCTAATATAACTCACTTCAAACAAAGTGTAGCAATGCCTTAGTTGAACGAACTGCTTCTTATCTCCTTCTTTTACCAGGTTTTCTCTAACAAAGAAACGGGCCTCATATATTTAAGGCCTTTCATCATATCTCGATAAGAATGCTTTCTGGAATTAAAGTTGGTAGTACAGGCCTTAGTTCTTAAATATAAAACGATAGTATAGGCCTTCTATCATATTAGGAAATGAAAATGTGCGATTTTTGATTTGCCAATAATAAAAGGAAACGTAAGGCCTTTATTAAGGTCTTCTTGTGTCATACAATCGATTTTTTTGTAAGATCTGTTAGAAGGTCTTCTAGAATGCCTTCTATAGGGAAGGCCTTAACCATTCCTCTGCTGAGATGTTTGAAGTCCGTGTGTGGATGTATAGGTTAAAGTTGTTACTATTACTGGTCATTATACGCCATCATCTCAATTGCCTGTCAATAGCGCCTATCTCCGATTATATCTGACTAGATGAACGTGTGTGTGTGTGTGTGTGTAAGGCTTTGTGTTAGTTTTCCTAGGTCTGTATAAGCTTTTATTTTCTATTGCTTTATTCTGATTTTGTACTATTGTTTTGACTTTTACTCTCAGTTGTTGTGTTGTGTAACCATTTTCAGCTGTTAAAATGATTATTTGTGTTTATTTTTACATCACCATTTTTATGCTCTGATGGGATTTTAATAGTTTTGACCTTAGATTAGGGGTGTATTGCCACCATTACCATTTACCGCTGTTTGGTGAAACTTCTATGTGTCAGTGTTAGTGTTGTCAAGTCGCCATAATGGAATACACAGGCTAAACCTTAAGGGGGTGATATTGAATGATTGAAATTTGATACGGTCGGTATTAGTCTTTTGGATATTGACCGTCAGTGTTTAATTAATTCCTTTTGGCTAAACTAATTAGTTATAGCCACAAGACTTTTAAACACATTAATGAAGTGCATTAACCTAAATTTTTAAATTAATACATTAAATGCTTTAATAGCAACACAATGTGTTTCATGAGTGTAGTATTTTTGTTACGGTTTACTAGTAATTGCATATCAAATTTTAATCGATATCCATGAACTAATAATACTTTGTTTGTCTGGTGTACTAGTCAATGCTCTATTTGGCTTATAATATAGGGGCTTTTTGGGACAAGAAACAGGCGACTCCTGTTTTAGCTTCTACAACGTTGATGAAAAGCAGTATCTAATGGTACTCTATAAAAAATCATACTATTTAACACAATTTCCTAAAATTTGGCGAAAAAGTGTTTTTTAATGATTTCCCAACATTTTAAAAAAGTATTGCACCGACGTCATCAATTCTTAATGCACAATCCATTTAGTTAAATTCCTTCCCTTTTGACATTGCTGTCTTAGGTCTTTGTACCACTGCATTATTTTATTTTCTTGCCTTTTTGTTGTGTTTTTTGTTGTTGTTATTCTTCCTACCTACTTATATTTTGCTGGTATGTTTTTATCCTTTCTACAAAGGAATTAAAATAATATGGCGGAAAATAGCAGGCATAACAATCACATTGTTGTTGCTGTTGGTGCTGGTGCTGATGTTGCTGGTTGGTCTGGAAAACGAGTCAACAACATCAACAGATGACAATGACAGCAGGCAGGCAACTACCAAGGCTGTTTCCTGCACAGTTTGAAGCTCCGACAGCGTCAACATCAGAGGCAGTCAACTAAAAAAGAGCCTTAGCAAATACATATTTAATTTTTTTTTCCTTATACCTTACCTCAGTTTAGTCTCTCTCTCTCTCTGTTCCCATTTAAGGGCATAATGAAATCAGCAAAAGCACAAGAAAAAAATTTGTTTGCGTTTCAACATAATTTCAGTGCAACAATGGATTAATTAAATGTTAATTGAGGAATGACGAAGAAGATAAGCCGAAACACAAAAAAAAAACAAATGAATGGGATTAGTCAGAATAGGGTAAATAAATTATATTAAGGGGTCATTAAAACTCTAGAGACTAATTTAGAGATTAAAATGGCTTTTAAAAGTCAGACAAAGATATAAAAATTTGCAGCTACACTTCAAAATGCAGCTGGAATAACATGAAGACTCTTAATAAGGTAATGTGTAGTAATTTATTGGATAACGTGTTAACATGTTATTAAATATATTCTCATATATAAAATTTAAAGTCAAGAGGAAAATTTTTAAATTACATAATCGTTTAACATGTTTAATACGATTAAAGAAACACCGTGGTTGAATTGCTCCAAAATGTTTTCCAAATATTTTTATGTAGTTAATATATCTAACAAATTGAATTTTTGCCATTGAAACATACCTAGTTTTGAGCTTGAATTGACATCAGTGTTCTAATAAATAGGACGTTAAAAACACATACAAACAAAATAATTTGCTTGGAAAAGAGTTTACTCGTTTCATATGCTACGACTTTAAGGGCGTGGTATCGATTTGTTTTAGTAAAACTGTAAACCTGGTCGGGCAAATAACTTCATCTAATGGGCGGTATGAAACTATTGTTTCGATAGAAATCAGCTCTGTTTCATTATTTGTTTCATAAATAAATCCTATGATATCATCTTTACGGCAAATGCATATAACTTTTCTCATTTATTTCAAGATGCAATTAAACGAAAAAGTCATAAATGGGACAAAGCAAAGATTACACAGTACAACACATGATTTAGGGACTCAATTGTAAGAACTGCACGTGAAAGTAACCCCAAAAAGAAGAAGTTCCGCATCATTCGTTTTGTCAAGTTACATGCCATAATAATTTAATATCGATTTGAAGTTAGTCAGTATAGTATAGGGGAATTTGTCACGTTTTTAGGCTCTTTTGTTTGACATAACATAAATACTATATGGTGGCGTATGATAATCATAAATAATATTCCACGTAGATCATACGCCACGGAGTACAACATTTTTATTGTAACTGCTACAAAATAAATCCAGTTCAACATCAGTTGATGAATGGAAAAGTGAAACTGTTGCTTATGTAGGGAAACGTTATATAAACAGATTACAGGAATTATAATTCTTAATTTTTTTAAATTATGTTTCAGCTAAATCGTACTAGTGGTTCTCGAGTTATGTCAAACAAAAGAGCCTAAAACGTGACAAATTCCCCTAAACGATACTTACTAACTTCAAGTCGATATTAATTTATTATGGCATGCAACTTGACAAAACGTACAATGCAGATCTTTTTCTTTTTGAGGCTACTTTCACATGCAGTTCTCAGAATTGAGTCCTTAAATCAATGAGTTGAAAAAAAGTTGTACTGTGTAAAGGGTGGGGCTGTTTTGGCCATTTATAATCCCATAACTTCATTTTGGAAAATATTAATACTGATACATTTTCGTTAAGATCAGTTAAGATTTACTCGAGATATGCTGCTCACCAGTTTCGAGACAGCCAGACACCCGGATAGACGGACATGGTTCAGTCGTCTTAAAAATTCATAAAACGAATTTGGTCCTAAGATGCTTGAGGTATAACATGACTCCTTTAACGCGATACACCTTCTCTCGTGTCAAGAATACCATAAATAAAAATTTTATGTTTTTAAAACTTTGGACAAAATTGGTTTATTAACTTGGGTGTAATAGAAAAAAAACTTAATTTCCCTGTACAACCCATGAATGAGGTGTGGAATAGCTTCTCGGGTTGTTGTGAATTAACACGCTTTCTATTTTTACATTCACAACACACGGCACCTACTTGTTTAACGACGAATGCAAAAGTCACTGTTTGAGAAGCTTTTACTAGACATGCCGATTGACTCTTCACTATACTGCGAAGTTGCTGTCTACAACATCTGGGGGGCCGGCAATGAAAGAAAAATGTAGATGAGTGGAGCGGAAAATCTAACCACGGACTTCCCGCTGGTCAGATGGTCCAATTATCCTCAATTTATGTACAATAAGAATAATAGTCAGAAAATTAAATAGTCAAAATTATTCAATCCAATAGGGAGATAAAGTGTGATATAGTTTCAGAGCTCACACTACCCTTTGTATGGAAGGTAACCGAAAACTTAGCATTATTGGGTGCAAATTTTGAGATTTTCTTAATTTTTGCTTGGTACCAAAGGTCTCTAATTTTCATGTTGCTGCAACTACTCCTTCTATTTTTGTCCCATCGATGTATGGGAACAAAGCACTGCGTGGCACCACAGCCCAATTCGCCAACTTGGTTCTTAATAGTCTGCTTTTGCTCAAATTTTGACAATATCCATTTTATAACAACTGACATAATATTCCGTTCGAGTGCGATAATAATTCTTCGATTTTCGTGAAATATTCAGAAAATTTTCCGGGAATACAATACACTATCATCGAATCACTCCTGGGAATTACACTAATTTGAGCTCCGCTGTTTATCCCACTATCCCCGACTGCACTCATTAAAAAAAACACAAATATTTAACTTTACAGTTTGCAAAGTTGTTGCTACTCTCATTGCATTCGCAGCAAATTTTCACATCAAACGAATTTCGCCTCAGACTTTGTAATAAAGAAGGAAAACTTGACAAGCTACACAAACATGCACTCCACAACTTCTTTAGGTAGCTGGTTGGCTTTCTTAACAAATCCCTTATTTTAGCTTCGTTTATTATTTTTTTTTTTGGACGGTAGTCTGCCCTTTAAAGGCAACCCAAACATTTGCCAATACTATTTGGACTTTGCAGTTTGTCTGAATCCCCACTACGAGCGAGTGAACGTGTTGGCTTGGCTGCCGTTGGTTACTTATTCACCGCTGCAGATCTTTAGAAATTGTTGCGTTGTTGCATCGCTCGTATCCGTTATAAAATTTATTATAAATGGCTCTTTGGCTGAATACTTTTGTTCGAGATATGTATATCGTCTTTTTTTTTATTATCCGACTTACACAGAAAATGCATTTTTAACCATATGTTGGCGTCTGCGTTGGACCGACAAGCGACGACCGACAAACATTGACGAAGGTTCACCGTGTCCAGGGGCTCTTTTAAGTAAGTGAGTACAATGATAATGTTAAGATGCACAAAAAAAGAAACAAACCTGTTGTACTCGTAAAATTCAACATAAATGTGCTGCAACTCTTGACCATGTCGGTTTTGCAGAGTATTTACACTGGATTTAAATAATGTATGAACTCTTTTTATATCGTATTGGTTGGGTAATGCAATTTCGGTTGAAACCTTTGCCGTTTTTTATTGCACAGGATTTCACAATAATCTGAAGAATTGTAACGAAGCTGCGAGTAAGCACCAATGTAGATATAGTAAATGTGAAAATACGTGCAATTTTTCACGTTGCTGGTAAAGTGAACTACATGAGGGTCATGTGATAACTAACTAAATATGAACGTGTGTGCTAGATAGTGTTTAAATGTGGTACATAGTCATGTGGTGAACTCGAATTTCGAAATTTTTACTAGACCCAGGGCTAATGTAGATTTTGATAAAGGTGAAAAAAATTATGAAGTCTTCTTTATATGTACCATCTTTCATAATTGGTTGTCACAATAGCGAATTGAGAATAACGTTTTAATTTAAAACAGAAAAAAACATAAAATTTTTTTACTTTCCACAAAAAAAAATTCAACACACAGAGAAGTAATTCATTTAATACACAGCCTAAGTCGTATAACTTTTTTGCACCTTCCAAAATGGGTTCATCTTTTTATATTGCTTACAAAATTGGTTGCTTCAATTCTATCGCATCCCCGCTTTGGCATTGTCCATCTATCTGTCCCAGTGGTTTTAGATTTAGTTTAAGAGCTCTAGAGCTAACGTTTAGTGTATCAACTTTCATAGTTTAATAAGTTTCATGTTTACTATAATATAGTTGTAGTGCAAAAAAATTTTATCACCATTTTTACAAATGGTGAAGCGTATCTGAGCTTCGACATAGCCGAACATAATTATCTTACCAGTTTTTATTTCACTTTTTCAAATTCCAAATGTCATTTATTCTATCCTATTAAGTTCCGCTGTTAATTTTATACGCTTGTGACACCCACTGTATATATTAGCTTGTTCACAGTTTATATTTGCTTTGTTTAACTTCTTAGATCTGGTGATTTTGCACTAGCAGACACAGCAACTGCAAAAGCTTAGCACGCATGCAATTACAATGAAACAGAGGTACGTTGACGGGAAATATTATAAATGCGGCATAGCCAGTAAAACTTGAAAAAAATATAAAATGAACCGAAGACAGGTTTTCTCCATTCAACTTCATATTTGTTGATATTATTTATATATACAGCAGAGTTATACACTTTCAGTATTTTGTTTGCACTGCAACAACAAAATAATTTACAAATGATAGAAGTGCTCTTTGTAACACCTTACAAGGATAAAGGAAAAAGGTTTAAAACTACCGAACAAAGGTTTGATAAGCCTGAGAAATTTTCATATTTTAAGTAATAAGATAAATTAATAAAATTTTCAGCTTTTTTCTTATAAAACAAATCTGTGGTCTTTTGGAAAAACTAGGGAAAATCCAGTTTTGTAAAACACAAGAAAAATATATTTATAGTTTTAAACATACCTAGTTTTTATATACAAGTTGGTACTTTTGTGACTTTTGTATTTTAAATAACTTTTAAATGAGAAACTATATCAAAATTTCATTCTTACAGAGTGATATGGTATAACAATATATATAAAAATTATCAGCGTCGAATTCTGTGCCGATTTAAAAATGTTCTTCCGTCCGGGTGACATGTCATAAGGTCCCTGGATCTTAAGACACAAGAAATATTGTCATAAACTCCATGGACCTTATTACTATTGACTTATGACCAGGGCCAACACAAATATGCCCGGAAAAACTAAAAATATGCGCATCAGATAAGCACGAAAAACACTAAAAAAAATGCTTTTAAAACTGATAAAAAATGCACAATAAATTTTGATTGTAATTAATTTATTCACTGAATATATTTCATTTTAATAAAATTTCATCAAAAATAGTTGAAAATTAAATCGTTAATTATATTTATAAGATTCAAACTATTGTTCAATTACTCTACTGTAAAAAAAATTCATGAGATTTATTGACTAACAATTCTATAATTTTCAGTCGTACTGAATTCAATGGCGTACTTAATCTTTTAATGTATAATAAATATTATGTATACGCCTTCACACTAATTTTTCTCACATATTCATGATTTCTGCTATTAAAATTTTGATTTAATATATGAGATTTTAAGAAGGATAAGGATAAACTTCGCTACGTGCTTTATATGTGAAAAATGTTTATTTGAAAACTTAGGTTTCTAAGGTCCAACATTGTGTTGACTTAAAAAGTGCCACCGCCCATTGTTCCAACGTAAAGTTTTTCTTCGCAATGCTATCTGTTTTAAAATGCCGCTTGTCATATTTGCAAAGTTAATCGCTAATTGACTGTTTCTCCTTTGAAGTACGCATTACTTCAGGCTCCTCACTGTTACACTTTTCCACAACTTTTCTAACATCCTTAAAATAGTATCCTGATGGTTTCAGCAAACTACCCCATGAGTGATGTATGAAACAGGTGGCAACTCAACGCTAGCTAGAGCTCACTGAAATTCGTGACGACGGAATGGATCCTTGGTATAAACACAAAAATAATATTTTGATAAGTTAAAACCGGAAACATATAGTTTAAAAAATACAACCTTTGTAGAATTTAATAATTAATTAACAATTAATATTGTTTTTTTTTTTAAATAAACAAGTGTTGCCTATAGTACGAAAAATATGTATGAAAAAAAAATAATAATAAACTAAACCTAAAAACACCAAAATATGCTTTTATATGCATAAACCCCCAAAACATGCCTGTAAGTCCGTAATATGCATTTGCATATGCAAGTATGCATTGCATACTTTTGTTGACCCTGCTTATGACACTAAACTTTCTGTCTGTCTTTTTCATGTATAATAACCGCCGTTTGAGAGCTATCGAGCCAAAACTTAACCTCTAAGCGGAGGTGACGGTTTAAGATCGGCAAGATCCAATGAAAACATCCCCTTTTTGGGGGCTGTCTCTGCAATTGCAGCCAAACTTCTACCAACCATTCGTAGAAATATCCCCTTTTTGGTGGTGTCCGTCTGTCTGTTCCCTCTATTACACACGTAGTTTAAGCGAAGTTTAATTTCTAAGATGAACAAGATCGGATAAAAACATCTCACATCTCCCATACAAAAATACCATATTTTTTTTAATTTTTTAATATTAATTAATTTCTTTGCGGTACAAAATTTAATAAAATATTGTTGTAGGCACATCATTTGTTACATATAGGGGTATATATCATTGATATGAGAAAATGAGTGACGCATTAAAGAAGACGTGTTACGCATCAAGTATCTTAAGACAAAACTCATTTAAGGACTTTTAAAGACGATTGAGCCATGTCCGTCTATCTGACTGGTAGGCAGGATAACTAGAGTAAACCTTTACGAATCGTTATAAAAATTTAGAAGTAAGTAATCAAAACTTCCTTCATAATTCTCTATTGTGGATAATTAATATTACTCCCATAACATCCAAACGAACAACTAGAGGATAATTGAATTGGTCAGTGTAATTATGTTGAAATACAAACCCTCAGAAACCGAAAACTCTGCATCTCCCGTTGATGAATTGGATGAATAGGATTTTCGGCCATAGACTAGAGGCCAAAAAATTTCAAAAGTTCAATTCACTAGATTTGGGAATTTGGTTATTTTGTATGATATTACCAACTAAGAAAGAAGTCTTTTATTATTTTGAACCAAAATCTTAAAAATAAATTATAACTTTAAATGGGTGCAGGTAAATTATTATCACCGTTTTGAGGGTATTTTTAGAAATTTTTGGAAAAATATTAATTTTTGCAAATTTGACTAAATTGTATAGGAGGTACCATTACACATCCCCACAATGTGTCTGAATAATGTTTTTCATGTGCCTATTCAGTTATGTTTCTGAGCCTCCTATTACAGGATAAACTAATTGAACAAATTTCATTATCCCCCTGGAGGGAATTATGGGAGAAATATTAATTTGATGGTATAAGAATATTTTTTTGCCAATTAAATTAATCTGCTGCGTTTCAATACCAATGAAATTACCACATCTTTTTTCTATATACTCTCCAATAATGTAACTTTAAAGTTGCGATGCACGTAAAAATTTTCAATAATAAACGATACTGCTTTCCATTTTATCGTTACAGCACTCCCATCTTCACTTTCGAAGACGTAAGGCCCTATGATATTATCAGATGCAATGCTACACCATACCGTACACCTTATAGGTTGATATGAATTGCTCTTGGATTTTCAGAACATCAGAAACTATAGTTCTATATATTAAATATGTCATTCAAAGAACTTCAGTAAAATAAATAAAACAATAAAATTCTTTTATTCTTGTTCTTAGTTCTGTTGCCAAACAGCCCATTAGTTATTCTCCTAGCATTATTTATATAATTTAAAAACAAAAACCAAAAAAATTTACAAACGAAAATATTAATAAATTTCTATACCACATGGTGACATTTGGCCCATCCTTTATTTTGCGTAATAGGTACGCTTAAGCAATTTCGACTCAGGAATGAAGGTGAACTATATCGGCTAGCCGCGCCTGCTACCACCCATACAAAATGACCTATTTTTGGAAACTTTCTATTTCTCCCATAACTTGGAAACGAACAACTAAACAATATGTAAATTTACTTGCCTATTTAATTTCCCTTTACACCCCAAAATTAGGTATGAGTTAACTTCTCGCGTTGTTGTGAATTAAAACGCTTATATTTTGGATTCACAACAAACGGCACCTACTTGTTTATCGACGCATGCGAACATCAATGTTTGAGAAGCTTTTTTTACTAGACATGCCGATTGACTCGACACTATACTGCAAAGTCGACAACATCGAGTGAGCCTTCAATGAATGAAAAATATAGATGACTGGAGCCGGGAATCGAACCACGGATCTTCCACATGCCACATGTCGCGTGTTCTAACCACTATGCCACGGCCGGTCCATGTAAATTTAGTTACTTAATTTATCTTATAATAGTAGACTATTCTTAGGAATACCAAAACATTTTCCGCACCTCTTACAAATGGCCCCTTACAAATAGCCGAGTTTAGCTCCATAGTTCTACATGCATATCTTTTTTTAGAGTTCCCTAAATTTAATCAAAGTTATTTCAATGTCAATATTTATTGAACGCTTCATATGCCACAAAAATATTATTTTTTAATAGTTTCTAAAAAAACTACCCAAAGCGTTTGAAATAGTTTAGTACTTTGTGCTCATAGGCGAAACGTAAGAAACTCGCAGGTTAACTTCACCCATTTAAAATTAAGATTTTTGTTCGAATTAATAAGAGACTTTTTCCTTAGTTTTCTGTTGGTACCGTGTAAGACTGTTTCTGTAAACCCATACAAAATGACCAAAACGTTCAGAAATAGTGAATTGAACTGTTTACATTTGAATTTGAACTTTTTACACAGTAATCTTTTTTAGTTATGCAACAGTTTTGCTACATATCTTTTAACCTTTGTTCTAACGGCCGAAAGTTCTGTCTCTGGCCATTTCCACTTTACAAGCAGGCAAATAATAATTCATAAATAATTTTAATAACCAGTACAGAAATTTCAGTCAGTTGAACTGACTGATAAATACCATCACCCAATATAAGATATTGTTTAAGTCTTGAGTTATTGAAATTAACCGATTTGTAATTAAAACCAGTTAGAAAGTTTCAGTCGAGCAACCCAACTTACATTTACCCTTACCCTCAGTAAAACAAATAATTTTCTATTATATTGATATTTTTACTCGATTTCTAAAGTGGGCGGAGTGGTACATTTGTATGGGAGGTACGAGAAGGGATGTGGTTAGGCTTCCAGATTTATTCTCCAAAACTTTATCCTGCTTAAACTTTACCAAATGCAGAATTTGGGCACGATCGCGTTAGGTCTTTTAATAATATAAATCGATTTCTAAAGTGGGCGGTACCAGATGTGTATGGGAGGTACCAGATGGGGCGTGAATTGACTTCCAGTTTTTTTCTCCAAAACTTTATCCTGTTATAGCTTTACTAATTACAAAATTTGGGCACGATTGCCTTGGGTGTACTGATATTATTGGTACATCCCTAAAGTGGGCGGAAAGGTACATTTGTATGGGAGGCATCATAAGGGGCGTCGCTAGACTTCCAATTTTTTCTCCAAAACTTTGTCCTGTTATAACATAACAAAATACAGAATTTGGGCACGATCGTGTTGAGTGTATTGATATTATTACCCTATTTTTAAAGTGGGCGGAGTGGTACATTTGTATGGGAGGTACCAGAAGGGGCGTGTCTAGGCTTCCAGATTTTTTCTCCAAAACTTTATCCTGCTTAAACTTTACCAAATGCAGAATTTGGGCACGATCGCGTTAGGTCTTTTAATAATATTATTCGATTTCTAAAGTGGGCGGTACCAGATGTGTATGGGAGGTACCAGATGGGGCGTGAGTAGACTTCCAGTTTTTTTCTCCAAAACTTTATCTTGTTATAGCTTTACTAAAAATAGAATTTGGGTACGATCACGTTTAATTTATTGATATTATTTCTCCATCTCTATAGTGGGCGGAAAGGTAGATTTGTATGGGAGGTACTAGAAGGGGCGTGGCTAGGCTTTCAACATTTTTTCCAAAACTTTATCCTGTTATAGCTTTACTAAATACAGAATTTGGGTACGATCCCGTTGGGCGTATTGATGTTATTACTCGATTGGGCGGAATCATGTATTTGTATGGAAGGTACCAGAAGGGGCGGGCCATGTAGCCCATTTGCAATACCGTAAGTAGTTTTGGGGAAATATTAACTCGTGCAAAATTTCAAAACATTTGGTTGCGTCTTTCGAAAGTTATCGTGCGAACCAGCCGGACAGCCACCGGACAGACGGACATGGCTCAAACGACTTAAAAAGTCATGAATCGAATTTGGTTCAAAGAAACCTAGGGTCTAAAGTCACTCCTTCTATGTGTTACACTTTTGGGTCGTATCAAATGATATATACCTTCATCCCTAAGGGTGATGGTATAAAAAATTGGTTACTTTCAATAAGTCAAGACGTTAACAATATCAAAGGTAAGGCCATTTATTGTTCATAGTACGTGAATGAAATTTCTATACTGGTTTCTATATTTGGGTAGTTCCAAACTTTTCGACCCTGTCCGGATTTTGATGGCTTTTGATTTTTATGAAATTAAGCACTTATATTCTCCTTGTTGCTGTCATTACAATGCCGTTTATTAAAGTTCAAACTCTTCATGGTTGGTCACCTGCAGCATTCTTATGTCAAGGTAGCTGAGTACATGTTGGGATAACTTTTTATGTGTAAAATTTAATTGAAATCGAAGTGGATCAATTTCCAAAAATACGTTATTCGGGTTGATTTATTTGGTCATTTATTAACTACTGAGCAATAGTTAATAAGTGGTTAGTAAAATTCTATCCAAGTGACAATAAACTTACAATTTATAAAATTTATAAAAATCTTTTTTTTATAAAATTTATTTTGTTGTTTACATTTTAAATGTTATTTCCCCTGGCTTTCCTAAACCTGAAAATTCCTATTAAGGTGCAAAAAGCACCTGTTACGAAATTTAAAGTAAACAAGTCGTTTTTCCTCATTTGCGGTATGTTGAACTCAAAAATCATAAATTAAATAAATATGGATCCCATATAGCTTTATGGGTCGTAATTTTAACATTTTCACATCATCCTTTAATGTTTATAGTGACATGTTTGTATTCAGTATTAATATAATAAAATTCTATTCTATTTTATAATACGACGGGAATGTCACATTATGAATTTTTTATGCAAATAGTTACAAAAACATTAAATTCGATATAATTATTAACTAACAGTACTTTAATTTATAAACTATCTCTTTCAGGCACGCTCATATAGAAATATCGTTATGCCGAATAATCCATATGGTGGTCATAAATTGATCAAATGAAATTGTCATTTATGGTTGTAGTAACATGTGTATTTATTCATATCTCATATAACACCTTATCAAGTAGGTATGAAGCTCAAGAAAGCTCATCCAATCTCAACATATACAATAGTTAAACGTATTGTTAACAACAAAAACTTTGTTTGATTTTTTATTATGTAGACTCATCAAATTTACCTTTTTCACTTGAAGTGTCAACGCACTCAGGATGTACAATTTATATAGCTGCACATAAAATCGATAGCATTCACTGCCATCAAAACACCATCAAGCAGTAAGACCTTTCACTATGCTCTTTTTTGATACCATTCAGCTTTGTATATTCTTCACTGCAAATCTATATTTGGTATTGCATTTATTTAAAACTTATGCATAAAAGTTGTTTTCTTAACAAAACAACTTGCATTCTTTGTGATAGCCATCAACATTCTTTAGCATTTCCATATATTATTTTTTTCTTTTAATCACCGCAAACATTTTATAGGCAAAACGCTCTGAGACGCTGACAAATTTTCAAAATTTTTAACACAAAACGTTTTTCCGCTTAAACGTACCGTTCGTTTTGCAATATCCGCATAAACTGTTTGGTATTTTACTTATCGCATCTTCATCAGGTCCCTACGATGTCAGGCAGCATTTTCTGTTGGCCGGCACCACCGGTATGATGGTGAGCTAGAGGATGTGGGGGATCAAGGAGGTTCCCAATTTGCCTTTGCAGTTGCCATCGTTGTCGCCTTCGTTGCTGGTAGGGAGCCAGCCAGCCAAACTGGTTTTTTTCGTCTCAGATAACCCAGCATTCAGATTTTAAGCTGAAAAGTGGTGTTCGTTCGTCATTTCTTAGTTCTTTGCATTTTGCAATGGGACGAATGTTGCTCATAATGGTTTTTGTTTAAATATTAATGGCAAAAGGCACCAGCGACAACGCCACTCTCGGTTCTTTGCCAAATGAGCCGAATCCACAGAAACCGGTATTGAGAGAGAGTAAAATTTTATAATGTACTAAAGTTATTGAATGCATCTGGCAATACTGTGGGAATGCTTTTACCGGCTTCTGGCTTTGTTTTGATTGCATTGCGCAAGTCACGGAGAGCTGGCGGTTAAAGGTGCACATAGTGTGGGAGCGTAGCTAATGTTATGGTTAGCAGAAATGTTAAAAGTGGGAAATTATTTGTTTTCGTTACATTATTTGTTGGCACAAGGAAATTAATATCGTAGTTTGTGAGCGGGTCAAGATTGTGTGGTGTTTGAAACAGGTTACTTCGATGTATGTTTAAGCTAAAGATATGACTCAATATAGGTTTTATGACAACAAAAGAATCAATAATGTGTTTTTATATGCACTCAATGTTTATCCAGCATCCCATATGGATACCACATGGAAAAACTTTATCTTTTGATAAATGCAGATACCAATCAATATGTGTTTATTTCACCACTTTGTGTCTTCTACAGCATATTAAACTTACTTACTTAGCTGGCTCTTCTTTGTATTCCCATTGCATTATAAACCGCGTGTAGAGAAATATTATAAACGCCTCGATCTTCTGCCCTTCTTCCCCAGTTAGTCATACAAAGCTCTGTAAGGTTGTCAGTAACCTGGTTATTCCAACGGACTTTTGGTCGCTATCTTCTGCGCCGTCCATCAAGTTCATTGTCGACGACGTTTCGATCTGGAACATTTTCGTCCATGCGTACAACATGACCTAGCCAACGCAACCGTTGCACCTTAATGCATCTGACCACGTCAATGTCAGTACACAGCCCTTACAGCTCATGATTCATACCATGCCGATACTATGTACTATACTATGTACGGAGTTAACGATGTACGGAATATTTTTACAGAGTATTTTTCTCTCGAATATTGCCAAAACTGACTCATCCGTTTGTGTCATAATCCAGGATTCTGAGCCATACATCAAGACAAGTAGAACCAGTATCTGGTATAGCTGGATTTTTGTTGGTCAAGAGAGGGCTCTGTCATTGAATCGCTTGCTTAGTCCTTAGTAGCATTTATTAGGAAGCAGGATTCTTCTCCGGATTTCGAGGCTGACATTATTTGCTTTGTTGATGGCGGAGCCTAGGTTGATAAAATTATCAACCACCTCTAAATTATAGTTATCAACGTTCACGCAGTTTCCCAAACGAGTAGATTCTTTGTTCGTTGAAACTAATAACCTCGTTTTGTCCTCGTTCACCGTTAGACCCATTTTCGCTGATTTCTTCTGTATACCTGAGAAGGTTGCAGTCACATTCTGCAGTTTTCGACCGACGATGCATACGTCATCAGCATACGCGGGTAGCATGTGGCTTTTTTTGAATATCGTACCACTCGTGTTTACTGCAGCTTTTCGCATTATCATCTCCATCACTATGTTTTATAGGTCACTCGATAGGCCTTCGCCTTGTTTAAGGCCTTGTCTGGTATTGAATAGCTCCGTAAGACCTTGCCAATCTTCACTGAAAACTTCGCGCCAGTCAGCATCATTCCATGGCTTCGAGTAATTTCTGACGTACCGAGCTGTCGACTTTATAGTCGACGAAAATATTGTACGTGTCGATCTGTTTCTATCGGGTCTTTTCGAGGATTTGCCGAAGTGTGAATATCTGGTCAGTTGTTGATTTACCAGATCTAAAGCCACACTGATAAGACCCGATCAAGTGGGATAACACTGGCTTTAGTCTTTTACATAGCACACTCGACAGGACCTTATATGGGATGGGTAAAAGGCTAGAGCATATTAAACAGTTCTATTTAAAAAAAGGGCACAGAAATTTCAGTCAGGTAAACAGACTAGTAAATGCCCTTACCCTAAGTATGATATTGTTTTAGTCTTCAGTTATTTACATAGAAAAAGGTGTCTTCGGATTTTCGGAGGATTTCCCTACAATTAGAAAATAATTGTACTGATCAAATTCAAAACTTTTCACAGTAATAGATCATTTTGTATGGGAGGTACTAGAAGGGTTGGGACTATTCTGTACATTTACAATCCCTATACTTATTATTAATAGTGAGAAAATTTCATAGAGATCAGTTACGGCGTCCTCAGGTTATCCTGCCTACCAGCCATCTAGCCAGCCAGACAGACGGACATGACTCAATTGTTTCAAAAGGCATGAAAAGAATTTATTCTTTAACGTTCCCTCCAATGTCACTTGATCGTATCAGGGATGATGGTATAAAAATGGTGGATTAAAGCACAGGATAATTTTAAAACCCATTGAGATATAAAAAGATAGGGTATAATGTGTTGCGTTGTTCCATCTTGTTCCAACGAACCTGTAAGTTAACATACCAATGTTTTAGACTTTTTTAATCAAACAAAAAACTAGGTGCATTAATCACCCAAAAATTATAACTAGAGTGTTCAAATACCTCCTTTTTTTAAAAACCCGGTTTCCGAGTTATTCGAAAAATTGATTTTTTAGAAAACTCGGATTTCGAATACAGCATTTGAAAGAAAACCGGTTTAACCGGGTTTTTTCGGTTTTTTTTTCTAAAAAGTTACAAATAAAAATTAAAAAAAATAATTTGGTTTAAAACAGCGCATTTATTTAAAAAAATAAGAAATGTGTTGTTTTATTTTGTGTTTTTACTTTTTAATAAATTTTTGGAATCTCTCATTTTATTTTTTAAAGTAGTATTTTTGGAAAGGAATAAATTTTTGTAATATTTTTTTTTTTCAAAATAGTATTTAATAAATAATATGCAATTTAGGTGTTCAATTTTGAGTATATTCTTCTGTTTCGTTTTTATAAAGCTTGATACAGAAAACACGCACTCACTTATAGTGGAAGTAGGATTTATTGACAAAAACGCGTTTAGAAGGATGTTGAGCTTTTCTGTCCTTTTATTAAATCGATCGAAATAGTTGAAATCATCATATAGTCTTGTGTAATTGCAATTGGTTTTCACTGCTGGATTTTTAATGTTATTTCTTGTCCTGTTTAATAGTTGCTATCGTTGACTACCATTAGGTGATTCCTTCATCTCACAATCTGAACTGTTACTAGACTCTGCCATTGTTGGGGAAATTGCAGGATAAAGTCTTTTAAAAAGTTCGTTCGCATATTCCATCGTTTCCGCTTTTTTAAAATACTTTACAGAGGATGAGCTTGTAGGATATTTTCCGAAGCTAAGATATATAATTAGGCTATTCAACGTTTGTATTATTCTTTCCTTTGATCTTGCTATAATTTTGTCTCACAGCTCCCTAGCATATGCGGAATCCATATTTTTGAGCTGTAACAGTATAAACGCATATACTCCTTCAGCGTCGATTAGAGTGGCTGGATCATTTGATAATCTTTTAATTGCGAGCGCTAAAGGCTGAAGTGCTAAGCTTAAATCTCTCAAAATTTTTATTTCTTGTAAGTGCATGGTTGACACATGGGTTAATTCTTGAAACGGTTCAATCATTGCAGATAAGGAGATCCACCGGTGTTTCACATCGACAATGAGCCTTAGTTCTTTATTGTGCTAAATAGCTCTGCAATTTTCTCTGCAATGAATTAACATACTTCCACAATTTTGCGAAAATTTAAGACACGTTTTTAATGAGCTTGTATGATTTTTTGACTTTCACTATTTCACCCGCCATAAACAAAAATAATAATGTCAGCCTGGAAATTAAAACACGAGTATTGATCGCAAACCGCTGCTACTATGCGCTAAGCAAGCGATTTAACGACAAAGCGCTCTCTCGAAGAACAAAGATCCAGCTCTACCAGAATCTGATCCTACCTGTCTCGCTCTACAGCGCAGAATCCTGGGTAATGACACAAGCGGATCAATCTATTCTGGGAGCCTCCGAGAGAAAAATACTCTGCAAAACATTTAGACCCATCATCGTTAACGGCGAGTACGGTCGTCAAATGAATCATGAGCTGTACAACGACATCGACGTAGTCAAGCGCATTCAAATAGACAGAATGCGCTGGCTTGGACCGTTGTACCAATGGACGATAACGCTCCGGCTCGAAAAATCTTCGGCAATAAAATCGATGTGCGGCGCAGGATGGGGGCGACCAAAACTCCTATGGATGGACCAGTTGAAAAAGCTGTTAACTAATCTTTGTGTGACGAACTATCTACGGAGCGCAAAAGACCGAAGCGCTTGGAATCATTTTCTACGTGCGGCTACTGATGGATAAATTTCTGTTGTTGCTGCCGTTAAAGAAGAAGACATTAATTTGAAATTGAATTTTAAAATTTTACAAAGCTTCTAAAAGCATTCTCGTTTAAGAAACGTAAAATTTGTTTCTAAATTAATTTGAAATTGAATTTTAACATTTTACAAAGCTTCTAAAAACATTCTCGTTTAAAAAATGTAAATTTTTTTTTCTAAATTATTTCAAATTCAATTTTAAAATTTGTACTAAAAAAAAACCGAGTACCCGAAGGAAAAAACTCGGTTAAACCGGTTATTCGAAAATAACACTTTTGCAAAAACCGGCATACGGTTTTAAATAAAAAAAACCGGTTTACGGTTTTTCGGTTTCGGTTTTGAACACCCTAATTATAACTAGCCAAAGCTATGAAGGTGTGGAATAACTTGGACACGAAGTATTCGCCAAAGCAAGGCAACCAATTCACAGATTTATTTTAAACCTATCAAGGCAAAACACAACTTGGACCGTCCTTGATAAAAAGACATTACTGCTTTTACACATCGATGATTTAAAAGATGGACCAAAAGTCCGTTAACATTTAAATGGATGCCTGCGTGGAACAGTCACACCGGGTTAGGACAAAGTTGTCACCAAAATGCAAGATCAGGCATTGGGAATTCAACTCATCCCCTTAGGGATGAGGGTATAATCACTTTATATGAGGAAAAATGTTACACTTTAAACGAGACGTGTTAGACCCCAAGTATCTTAAGACCTAATTCGTGTCAGGATCTTTTAACTTTTATTGGCTTTAATTTATATTATGAAAATTTACCAGTATTAATATTTTCCAAAATGGAGTAATGGAATTGTAAATGGGCAGAATAGACCCCTTTTGTTACCTCCTATAAAATATAACATATTATTGGATACGGTACAAAATTTTTTAGCGTATATATTTGGGACCCTAAAACTTCTATAACTTTGTATTGCTCAACAAAGACGCACGCTACATTATTCATCATTTTTGTGTGATGATTTTGGGACTCAATTCTGAGAATTGCACATGCATGTAGCCCCAAAAAGAAGATTTTCTGCATTATTCGTTTCATCAAGTTGACTGCCTTAATAACACAGTACAACATTTTTCAGAGAACTGCACGTGAAAGTAGCCCCAAAAAGAAGAAGTTCTGCATCATTCGTTTAGTCAAGTTACATGCTGTACTAATTTAATGTCGATTTTAAGTTAGATTTGAAGCTTTCACGTTTTAGGCTCCTTTGTTTGACATAACTCCAGAACCACTAGTCCGATTTAAAACCAGTATGAAAGTTTCAGTCGGGCAACCCGACTTTCATATACCCTTACCCTCAGTAAAATAATTAATTTTCTATTATATTCATATCATTACCCGATTCCTAAAGTTGTCGGAGTGGTAAATTTGTATCGGAGGTACTAAAAAGGGCGTGTCTAGACTTCCAGATTTTTTTTTTCCAAAACTTTATCCTATTATAGCTTTACTAAATACAGAATTTGAATTTTTTACATTTTTCTCCACAACTTTATCCTGTTACAACTTAACAAAATACAGAATTTGGGCTCGACTGTGTCGAGTGTATTGATATTAATACTCCATCTCTAAAGTGGGCGGAGTTGTAAATTTGTATGGGAGGTACCAGAAGGGTCGTGATTTTTTCTCCAAAACTTTAACCTGCTTGAACTTTACTACATACAGAATTTGGGCAGGATCGCGTTAGGTCTATTAATGATATAAATCGACTTCAAAAGTGGGCGGTACCAGATGTGTATGGGAGGTACTAGATGGGGCGTGGCTAGACTTACAGTTTTTTTCTCAAAAGCTTTATCCTGCTATAGCTTTATTAAATAAGAAATTTGGGAACAATCGCGTTGAATTTATAAATATTATTACTTCATCTCTGAAGTGGGCTGAAAGGTACATTTATTTGGGAGGTACTAGAAGGGGCGTGGCTAGACTTCCAATTTTTTTCTCCAAAACTTTATCCTGTTGTAGCTTTACTAAGTACAGCATTTGGGTACGATCTCGTTGGGTTGCGTCTTCCGAAAGTTATCGTGCAGGACAGTCAGACAGACAAACAGACAGACTGACAGACGGACATGGCTCAAACGACTTAGAAAGTCATGAATCGAATTTGGTTTAAAGAAACCTAGGGTCTAAATGTGTTACACTTTAGGTTGTATCAGATGATGAGAGTATATTCATCCCTAAGGGTGATGGAATTAAAATTAAGAATTACAATTCCTATAATCTGTTCGTATAACGATTCCCTACATAAGCAACAGTTTAAATTTTCCGTTCATCAAATGATTTTGAACTGGGTTTATTTTGTAGCAGTTACACTAAAACTGTTGTACTCCGTGACGTATGCTTTATGTGAAATATTACTTATGATAATCATACGCCGCCATATAACAATATAACAAAAGAGCGTAAAACGTGACAAATTCCCCTAAACGATACTTTCTAACTTCAAATCGATATAAAATTATTATGGCATGTAAATTGACAAAACGAACGATACAGAATTTCCTGTTTTTGGGGCTACTTTCACGTGCAGTTCTAACAATTGAGTCCCAAAGTCCTGTGTCATGTGTTGTACTGTGTAATTTAATGGCTATGTGAATTTTTTTGTCTCAAGGTGGATTTGTAGCCCTTTTTTGTATTTTAACACGGTTTTATCTCGGAATGCAGTACGGAATAACTCTTGTTTGTCTGAAGCAAATACTGGATCCAAAAATTTAGGTTCTTATCGCAGGGAAAGACATACGGACACCCCCATAAAGGGGGTGTTTGTATAGAAAGTGGGGTAGTATTTTTTTCCGAAATTACTAAATTCAGACCATAACTTCCGCCTATAAAATAGAAGCTTCTTAGACTACCGCTGAAATTGCAGTAACAGACAGTCGGGCACCCCCAAAAAGGTGGTGTGGGGGGAGGTGGTCTTGCTCATCTTAGAGCTTAACATAAGTTTAGAGTATAGACGTTTGTATACCGCACGATAGCTTTTAAACTAAGACTGTGTTCACAGGGACAGACCCCAAAAAAGGGGGCAATGTGCATCGGAGGTGGGTGTAGTTTTGACCAATCTTGCTCATCTTGAAACTCATACTCGTTTAGGAAATAGACGCTTGCATATGCAATTTTAGCTCAATACAACTTAATCTACGGCTGTAATCGCAGGGCAGTCCCCAAAAAGGTGGAGTTTGTATGGTAGGTGGAAGTAGTTTTTGACCGATCTTGCCCATCTTAGAACTAAACCGCTGCTTTGGGGATATACACTTTCATTTCATTTACGGTTGAATTCGCGGGGGCAGGCGGAAATTTTTATATCGACTAAGGTTTTGATCTCCTATTTTTTTTTTTGTATAAGAATAACTATAATATGAATCGCAATTCTTATTTTCTGACAAAATAAAGTTTATAATGAAACATAAATAACAAATTTGTGGATTTGTTATCCAGTTATTGAGCATAGAAGGTGGAAATTGTAGAAAAATGGACATTTTTGCGTGTTAAAATATAGAAATAGTGCTAAATATTCACCTTGACCAAAAAAATTCTTATGGCCATTAAATTGTTAATGCAGCCAACAAGACAAAACGAATGATGCAGAAGTCCTTATTTTTGGGGCAATTCCCAGAATTGAGTGCCAAAGTCATGTGTTGTACTGTGTAATTAATATCTCTTCCAAACAGGCAACTGGAGCATAGGTGATTTTGGTCAATTTAGTTGTCTTGTAATAGTAGACAAATTCTCAGACTACCGAAATCCTTACCGAAATCCTTACCTCAACCCTTCTGGGACTTCCAAAACATAAGATCGAATTGACCTTTTTTTAAAATTTGGTTTACCCCAACCATTTAAAATTATGGTTTCTTTCAAAACATTTGTTTGAATTAATAAGAGAATTTTCCCTTAGCTCTCACTTAGTACCGATACATATTTGATTGCATAACAATTTCAATAAAGTCGACTGGAAGTAAAGACTTTGTCTTCCCCAACTCCACCTGCGCAATGACTTGTACTAGTAAAACAATTACACAGTATAACTAATTTTGGGACTCAATTCTGAGAACTACCCGTGAAAGTAGTCCCAAAAAGAAGAAGTTCTGCATCATTCGTTTGGTCAAGTTGCATGCTATAATAGTTAAATATCGATTTGAAGTTAGTAGTATCGTATAGGGGAATCTGTCACGTTTTAGACTCTTTTGTTTGATAAGTAACTGCTACAAACAATAAAAATTAAACTGATGCTTATGTAGGGAAACGTGATGTGAACAGATTAAAGGAATTATAATTCTTAACTTTTTTAAATTTGTTTCTGCTAAATCGGACTAGAGGTTTTCGAGTAATGTCAAACAAAAGAGCCTAAAACGCGGCAAATTCCCCTATAAGATACTTACTAACTTCAAACCGACACTAAATTAGTATGGCATATAACTTGGCAAAACGTTCGATGCAGAACTTCTTCTTTTTGAGTATGCTTTCACGTGCAGTTCTCAGAATTGAGTTCCAAAGCAATGAGTTAACAAATGTCGTACTGTATAATAATAGTTTTCCCTTAAAATTTTAATATTGCCCACATTTGTATGGATTTTTTTTACTAGCTCATTTTATAATTAACAATTGCTTTTGGCTAACCACAAAAGAGCTTTACTCCTGCATTGTTGTCGCTATCACTGCCCATGATATACATATTTGATTGCATACCACTTTCAATTAAGTCGACTGGAACTACAGGCTTTGTCTTCCCCAACTCCATCTGCACAATAACTGGACTTAATAAAACAATTATTTGAAGACATTTGCGTTCGCGTCTCACGTTTTGTAATTTAATTTAAAGAATGCAATAAATATTAGTAATATAAATTGGATTGCATCACTTATTGCATCCTCCCACTCATTTCTTCAACCTAATATTAATCAATTTAATTTCTCTACTGTATTAATGTATTCAATCACCGAAGATAAAAGGAAAAATAATAAAATATTTAAAATGTTGCTTGTGTAACGCTTAAACACGTGTCGATATCCATGAAAAACAATTAATTACCCATTCCCTAATAAAACAATAATACATACGCCAACACACAAATACACACATATACACACACCCACAGACAAAACCAAATTAATGTCTGTCTATCTCTTACGGTGAGTTTGAATTCAAAACATTTTCATTAGAAACATAAAGACGCATACAGGCGATTACACATACTCGTGCATAGCCACTACGAGATAAATACATAAACGTTCCTCGAAACGTCCATAGTAACTATGTAATTTTAGTCACATTGGAGGTCAAACTTAAATACATCAACCGAACAAATGAAAATAACACAAATTGAGGATAAAGACGACGAATGAACAAAACAAAATGGAACAAATCTAAAACGAAGCCTACGATTTGCTGCAGCGGGGGAGGGATTGTGTATATTAAGAAAACCGAGATACGTTTATGGAATAACAAAGGATGCCTTAATGGAAATTGAAATAAAATGCCAAACAATCAATATCTGTGTATCTGTGATAACGAGCACACACACACACAGATGCACGCCGACAAAGCAACAGACACAAACTGGATTACACATATCCTTCACACATTCACTTAGGACGAGAAACAAAAATGTGTACAATGGTAGGATACGGACGTATATTGGCATCATTTATACAAATATTTAAGTAGAAAGTTGGGTTTCCTTTATCAGGAAGTAATACGATTTCTTGACAACAGAGGCAAGAGCAGTAATAGACAAAAAGCAAAAATAAAAACAACAACGAAACAGGTGAACACGTGATAACAATTTGGAGATGGAATGTTTTGCACGGCTAAAAGTGTAGGTGGATCTAAATTTAAAAATATTTGATAGACATGTTGATTTGTTTAAAAGGGTAATAGAAAAAAATAATATCTATTTAGAATCACTGACTATTTTAAACGATGGGGGAAAGTGGACGTAGGTGTATTGTAACGTCGCCTGCATTTTATTTGATTTGATTGTTATTTACATGCTAATTATACTATAACCCTATGGAGACGGTTTATTTCAATTAAAAAACTAAATATATTTTAATTCTAACAATATATGTGCTGCATAACATGTGGTCAAGCTGGGCGTCTTGTCGATCTTGATTTGGCAGACGACATATCCGCTATAACAAACAGTCACTCCGACATGGAGGGAAGCCTCAAAATGGTGAAGGTAGAAGCTGCAAAGGATATATAAGACAGTACTACATACTTACTAATACAATGGCCATACGCTTTTTTGGATTATTTACACTTTTTCTATATTTTAAAACGGGTATATTACACAGTAAACACAGGATCTTGGGACTCAATTCCGAGAACTGCACGTGACAGTAGCCCCAAAATGAAGAAGTTCTGCATCATTCGTTTTATCAAGTTACATGCCATAATAATTTAATATCGGTTTGAAGTTAGTAAGTATCGTATAGGGGAATTTGTCACGTTTAAGGCTCTTTTGTTATATGGTGGCGTACGATTTTCATAAGTAATGTTCCACGAAAATCATACGCCACGGAGTACAACAGCTTTATTGTAACTGCTGCAAAATAAACCCAGTTCAAAATCATTTGATGAATCGAAAAGTCAAACTGTTGCTTATGTAGGGAAACGAATTAAAGGAATTTTATTATTTTTTTTTTTAATTTGTTTCAGCAAAATCGGAATAGTAGTTCTCGGTTTATGTCAAACAAGAGCCTTAAATGTGACAAATTCCCATATACGATACTTACTAACCTCAAATCGATATAAAATTATTATGGCATGTAATTTGACAAAACGAATAATGTAGAACTTGTTCTTTATGGTGTTACTTTCACGTGCAGTTCTCAGAATTGAGTTCCAAATCAATGAACTGAAAAATGTTGTACTGAATGAATGAATGAGGCATAAGTTCTTATTATTGGGGCTACTTTCACATGCATTTCTCAGAATTAAGTCCATGTGTTATACTGTGACGAAGGTATTGCGAATAAACGCAACATCCAACTGGCCATTTTCTATCCAAAACATTCAACTTCAGGACGTGCATCACTTTTGCTACTTGGATAGTTCTATAACATCGACCGGAGGCTATTCTAACTATAACTCAAACCGTTCCATGAAAGCTCGGCATGCTTTCGAGCAACTCAACAGAATTTAAAAATCAACATCAATCTCTACATCTTGCTCATCTTATAAATTAATCTCCGCTTAGAAGATGGAAGTTTGAATACCAAATTGAAGCTCGATAGCTCTTAAACTATGGTTGCACTCAAGGGTACAGATAGATTGACATCGCCAGAAAGGGGAGTCTGTATGGGAGATAGGAGCAGTATTTGTCCGATATTTTTCATTTTAGAACTTAACCTCTGCGTAGAGGATGGAAGTTTACATACCAAATTTCCCCTCGATATATTTAAAACTACGGCTGTAATCGCGTGGGCAGATAGATGGACACTAAGGTGGGTCGCACTTCATACAAATAAAAAAAGTTTTGCCGGTCACCCCCTAGAATAAAAGGTAATAGTAAAACGAATTTTGTTTCTTTTTTGACACGCCCCTTGACCCCGCGCATTGGGTTTTTTGTTTCCTGTGTCTCCATTTATAGTCCGATCGTAATGTGTGACATATCAATGTTCTTGCACTGACAACAGCAACATTTTCTTCTCTGATCACTTTTGACTCCGACGTCAAGTTCTAGAAGTTTCTACCGGTATCTCGGTTTTTACCCCCTAAGTCAAATTTTTTTTGCAACGACAAAAAAGTTTTTTAAATTCCATGATATTGTCTCTTTCACCGTATATATTTTTATTCATAAACAAAAAAGTTACAGAGGTTTATCCACTCACAACCATGTATAGCTAGGGACTACCAAATTGTAAAATTTTCGTATCGATTGGTCTATTATAAAAGTCGTCAGAGATATTTTAGAAAAGGGGGAGTGGCCCTGGCAATTTCTACCCTGTCTGTAATTAATACTGCACCAACAACATATATACCAAATCTTATCTTCATAGCTTTGATAGCTCATGCGATATAACATTTTTAAATTTCAAGTTGTATGTGCTGTGCCACCCCTCTTTATCTAGTCACTACCAAGTTAAGCCAGGGACTGTCAAGAGGTCATCAGTACCAAATTGTAAAATTTTCGTATTGATTGGCCGTCAGAGCGATTTTTGAAAAGGGGGCGTGGTACCGCCCACTTCCACCCTAATTTTTTTCCTTCTAAACCATTCGGAAGATATGGCGAACAAAACTAAAAAAAATTGAAAATCGGTGGAGCCGTTTTTGAGTTATAGCGAGACTAACGCTATATATATAGATTTTCATACCTACCACGCCTACTTATGGGCGTTACAAATGAAAAGTTGAAATTTATGTACTCTTCTATACGTATGTGCGCGTGGTAAGAAATATAGAGCAGGACCCTATGATTGGTGCCACGCCCACTTGATATATCAAATACCATCACCCATTGGGTATGTTGATATTATTACACGATTTCTAAAGTGGGCGAAATGGTACATTTGTATGGGAGGTACCAGAAACGGCGTGGCTAGACTTCAAGCTTTTTCTACAAAACTTTATCCAGTTATAGCTTTACTAAATACAAAATTTGCTCACGATAGCGTTGGGTCAATCTGTATTATTACTCGATATCTAAAGTGGGTGAAGGTACCAGAAGGTGCGATTGATTACGTCTTTCTAAAGTTATTATGCGTACCAGCCGGACAGAAAGACAGACAAACGGACATACGGACATGGATCAATTGAAATTTTGGGTCTATAGTGACTCCTTTCATGTGTTATACTCTTTATCTTATTTCGTCAATAGTCCGAGAAATGTTGGAGTCTTAGTGATCAATCGTTACCGGTTTATCAGTGATTTGATTCCTCCGACATATAAATCGCACCCACAGTGGGGCTATTTTGCTCTTTACGATCACAGTACTTCATGTTTAAAAATATTAAACTGCCAAATTTCTAGTAGGATCTGTAAAATTTTACACGAGTTATCCCTGCCCACCATTCAGCCATCCAGCTAGACAGACATAGCTTATTCGTCTGAAAAATTCCTGAAACTAGTAGGTCTTAAGATTATTGGAGTCTAACACGTCTCCATTGATGCGTTACACTTTTACTCTCATCAAATGACATATATCCTTATCCCTAAGGATATATATGATTCCTAAGGATATAAAAAACTAACTAACCAATTCTAGGTTAACCAATCTGTGTTCACCAAATTCTTAATTTTTCTCATATTAAACAACATATTTACTATGCAGAGATATGTTAGAACCATACATATTCAAGGATAACATATCAATACATCTTATACACACTTGAGCAATCCCTAATCTTTGAGTTATTCAACTCAAAATGCCTTAATCGTTTAAATATCAATTTCAATCATTAAATCTGACACATTTCGCCCCTCTGATCCCGTTATGCTTTTCTGCCAATTACTTGTTGCATATTGGAATCTATCTGCTATTGCTACAAAGCATCCAACGATGAGTTCATAGCCCCCTCACTCACTTCCACTGCCATCACACAAATGACGCATGGTCAATAAAAAACGAAGAAAAACACTTAAGTTGGTAATTGTTATTGGTCAATAAGGCTATAACGATGAAAACTGCTAAATTCCCAAACATAAATTGATACACATAAATTTCATTTGCGGTGTCGAATATGTGGATAATGGTCACATTGGGAGCACAACATTGAAAGTTACTCATCATTTTGCGTTGAATTATTTCGATTTGGGGATAAATCCATTGAACGATACATTAATGTAAATGTGGTTGAATCAAAAAAGAGAGAGAGAGAGAGAGAGAGAGTGAAGAAAAGAATCCCAAAGTTACAGAAAGCTGAATAACAGATGGTATGAGTATTTATTTATCTGGTAGCATATGAAGATGTAATAAATTTCCAATGATGCGGCATTTATCTTGAAAGCACTTATCCTTGGTTTTAGCTAAGTGACGCAGAGGTGATTTATATAAAAGGAGGTGGCAAAGGGTGACCCTTTAAGGGGAAATTTTCGTTAATTTTATTATTCAAATAATCTATGGGAGTTAAAGCTTAAAGTCAAAGCAGTATGAGTTATTTGATGAAATCTAGATGAGAGAAGCTAAAATTAAAATCATAAGTAAGTAAATCCGTATTTAGAGAAAAAACTCCCATAAAGTGTGGCAACTAATATCTGATACGATATACTCTACGCACTTTTCCAAATATTATCGAGAGCATATGCAGTATATACAACAAATACAACTACATAAGGCACAAAGAATATACTATTCATTATATTATTTCTTAGTTAGTCACTTGTTCCACTCTTCTATATAAATATGAAAATTCCCATAACCGTATGTACTTAGGTCGTTAATCTATCGTTAGCTTTACAGGCCATAATATTTATGCTACTTTTTGTGTACTCTCAATGATATCCTTGTTATCCGGTTGTAGTGCTGTATAAACGATATGTGTTGGCTAGCCTTCGATTCTATCCAATGTGTAATAGTTTTTTTTTTTGTTTTTTTTTTTTTGACTTGCTTCTGTCTGCTACTACTGGCAAAGTATCCTTTGGCCAAAATGTATAGACACTTAAGGAATCGTTTATAATTTGTACATAAAATTTTAGTATGTGAAGTTGAGGGGGGCGACAAAAGAGAGCAAAAGTGTTTGAGTAAGGTGTTGCCGGTGCTGATGCTAACCACAATGTTAGCTTTTGACCATAGTGCACACACACACACAAATTGCTAGATACACTGGGTATGCCAGACAGGGGATTGCTTTACACACATGTGAGAACACAAACGACGTTGGTGTGTAAAGTGGGTTTCTGTTTTTGGAAATTGACTGATTTTATAACATAGAATCGGCCAAAATTGGTGTGTACATTAGTATCAGTCTGTCCCCATACAAAAAATTAAGTCGCGGCGGACACCACCTACGATTATAGGTACTCCAAAGCCAATTTTAGAATACCAACTTTTTTTTGCACTACGGCACATTTACTTTTTATAGAGCCGTCTTGTTAGTTAGTGTTCTATGAAAACTCGATTTTTTCATAATTTTGTGTACTGAAATTATCTTTGGATAATCGCTAATCGTAGGGGATGTCCACATTAACTTTTTTCGACCCATATTAGAGTACGTTATAGAGGGGATCGATAAGAAGAGATTTATACGAAATTCGTTATTTTTTAAAAGGCCCAACGAACCGCACACATATATGTTGTATTGAGCAGTCTTTTCCGTCCAGTCGGGACCGGCCGTGGCATAGTGGTTAGAACACGCCACAACTACGCAGGAGATCCGTGGTTCGATTCCCGGCTCACGTCATCTACATTTTTCTTTTATTGCCGGCCCCCTCGATGTTGTCGACAGCAACTTCGCAGTATAACGGCCTTATTCATAAAAACTTATAAGAGGTTTATAAACCATTTTTAGGCAAATTTCGAGAAAACAATATTCATAAACGATTCACATCTTCAATAAGTTAAAGTAGGGTTGTCTCCACTTTAAGCGTGCTATAACTTGACGTTTGTACAATTTATTGTATATTTATGAATTTGAGATTTTTATTTTGAGTTTTTCGGCATTTTTCCTATTGGAAAGAGTTGTTGCATGTATTCATTGTTGAGGAAATTTTCTTCTTCATCATTGCGCACATAAAAAAGTATCTAAATAGACACTTTTTATTCATGAATACCATTTTGAAAAATATTTCTCCAAAATTCTTCAAAAATAATTTGTAAATAATGAAATAATATTCGTGATGTATAAACAATCAAAACAAGGAACCAATGTAATCGGTATCCTATTATTATTTCAACATGAGAAAAAGAACGTTCACTTTTTTATTACAATTTTTACTTTAACATCTTTCTTATCGTCATGAGAATCGTAGTCAATGAAAAAATTGAGCTACAATAATGTTCATAGTTATTATAAGTGCAAATACATGTTTGGTATCCGATTATAAAGCTTTTGTATCCGATTAAAAAGCTTTTTTTATACATCATTAACGACCAACAACAGTCGGCGTTGCCACCGGAACACATTATGCTAAAGGACTGATAACAAACGTTTATGAATACAATTTCTTATTAAAGGTTTTTTAGAGCAAAAGTATACTTTAGCTAGAGAACGCTTCATCACTTCTTTAGAAATTTTTTATGAATATGGCCGTAAGTGTCTAGATAATCGGCATGTATAGCAAAAGCTTTTCAAACAGTGGCGTTCGCATTCGTCGATAAACAAGTAGGTGCCGTTTGTTGTGCATCTTAAATAGAAAGCGTGTTAATTCACAACAACTCGAGAAGCATCCCATATGAAGTATTGTGTGTAAAGGTAAATAAAGTCTTGTTATTTGGCGTCATATCGAAATATATATTTAAGGCTCCGATTTTAACTTGTACTTTGTCCAGTGCTTATCGGGATTAGCCTTTAAGCCATCCTTCACAAGATAATATCGAGTGAATTATGCGAAAGGCTAAAATCCATCTTAATGAACCAAACTGGAGCTTATTGGTGTGGCTTTAGACTTGAGAAATCCACGACCGAATAGATATTCTCACTACATGTCGACACCCGACTTCAAACCTTCATTAGACAGTTCGATAAGATAACAATTATCATTTCCCGAACTTTTTCTATTCTCTCTATTCAGTAGCAACAACAGAAATTCATTTATCAGCAGCCACACTTGGAAAAGAATTCCATGCAATTCGACCTATTGCGGTCCGCAGATAGTTTGTCACATAATGTTTAGATGACAGATCTTCTATCAGGTCTATCCAACGAAATTTTTCCCCCTTTATTGCCGAAGACTTTTATAGCTGGAGCATTTTCATTAATTCGTACAACGTGTGCATGTAAGAACAATCGGTAATATTGACTACGTCAAAGTCGCTATACAGCTCATACAGATCATGGTATATTGACGACACTCGCCGTTAACGATGATGGGTCCAAATATTTTGAGAAGTATTTTTTTTTCGAAGACTCATAAAATTACCCCGGATTCTGTACTGGAGAGCAAGATAGGTAGGATTAGTGTCTTGTAGAGTTACATCGTCTTGAGAAATAAATTTTTTGCGTCCCAAACGAGTATACTCTTTTTTCATTCATTGTGATTAACTTAGTTTTATCTTCATTAATCACCAGACCCACTTCTGTCGACTGCTTCTCAATGCTTGCAAAGACCGCAGTAACATACCGCCTTTGGGATGTAAAGAGAATCTTGCATTTCAAGTCGACTCACAGCCCCCACTTGGTGGCACGTGGGCATCGTTGTTCGAGATATGTTTTTGGTGAATAGTAGCAGATACTGAGCGACGAACCCTGATGGTTGTCTCGCGGTTCAATCCAGTTAGTGATCGAATGTCCATAATCTGCTCCAAGGCGATATATTTCCACATCTCGCTAAATTGTAACCTGGACACGACATTAAAATCGTCCTGGGAGATTTTAATCCAGAAGGGAAGATGTTCTTGGTCCATCGGCCGGTAAATTTAGCATACAAACCAAAACGTCCGACAACGGGCTTAGGCTTGTTAGCTTCGCAGCGGGAAGTAACATGGTAGTGAGTTTAACCAGCTTTCAGCATTATGATATCCACATGACATCTTGACTATCCGCTTATCAAAAAATCAAATTGATCATGTTGTAATTGATGGGATCCATGTATCCAGTGTCATTGACGTGCTCTTGATCCCGTGCTACTAATGGCTCGGTTCACTACCTGGTTGCAGCTAAGCTGCGATTGAACACCAAACGCAAGGAATGCTGCACATCGGAGATAGCCACCGCCTAAACCAACCAGCTCTCTCAACTACTACGACACAACGCCTTTACTTCTGACTTGCCCCGACTTGCATACCATGGAAATCGCCGCAACAACAGTGCTTGAATATGAAAAACGGATCTCAAACAAACCTTGGTACAAAGAAGAATGTCGTATAGCATCTAAAAAACATAATGCTGAATTGTAACCCAGGCTGTTAGGAATTACCACAAGGAGACACCTAAAAATTCTACCAGAAGATAAAAGTAAAAACTTACAGTACTGGGCTCCCCTCCTGTAAAGACAAGGGTGGATATCCAGTAATAGATAAGCAGAGTGTGCTGCATGTATGGAGATAACTCTTTCCACAATTGCTGGTTAAGGAAGACAGCATACGTGAAAGTATTAAGCCAATTCAAACCGAGGTCTAAAGAACTACCGGCAGAGCTCTTCAAGTTTACTATCGTGGCCTTCGACAGTGGATGGGACGTAGATTAGCAATACGAAGGTGTCGGGTAAAATTCCAGGCCGGGGCACTGGCACTGCCAAATCAACATCGAGGAAACAAAACAAAAGGGGAATGATTTTTTAACATCTCAAAAATAAAAAAATCACTAAAAACCAGCTGGCGCCATCTCTTGGTGGAAAATTACAGTTTAAACTCCAAAACAACAACTACCATTCCTTGACACCAAACTTGCATCTACAAAAAAGGAACGAAAATCAGAGTTGTCAAAAAAATAATCTTACGATACGGCAAATAACGTGAAGCCATGGCTGAGGTTGGTATTCCATCTAAGCTGATACGCCGTGGAGGAATGACGCTGACTGACAAGAAATCTTCAGTAAAGATTGACAAGAACCTCACGGGCAAGACAAGGCGACAGCCTATAGTGTGACTTTTTCAACATAGTGATGGAGCTTTAAACAAAAGCCATATGCTACTTGCGTCCGCTGGTGATATAGACATCATCGGCCAAAAACTGCGGAATGTGACTGCAGCCATCCAGGTATACAGAAAGAATTAGCTGAAATGGATTTTACGGTAAATGAGGATAAAATAAAGTTATTAGTTTCAACGAACAAAGAATGTACTCGTTTGGGATGCTGCGAGAAGGTTGAAAACTGCAACTTCGAAGTGGTAGATCATGTCTACAACAACCAGAATACTGCAGGAGAATACTGCTTGTAATTAGATGCTTTTACGGACTAAGCAAGCGGCAGAGACTGATTCTACCTGTCTTGATACATTGACACGAAGAGATGAATCGGCTCGGAAAGTATGTGAGAGGAAAATACTCCGTAAAATATAAGGACGCATCATCGTTAATGAAGAGAATCTACGTCGTATGAATCATAAGTTAATTCAGCGCAATCGACAAACCACACTCTATATACTAACCCCCTTAACAGCAAACAAACTGCATACTGTTGCTCGTTTGGAAAAGTATATGTTTTCATCAATATCCACAACGATGAAAAACAAGTTGTTTTCTTAAAAATTTCCTTCTGGTCGATTTTATATTTTCGTTTTTGTTCCTTGGTCGTCTGCTCCTCTGCTTTGGTCCTCTGTGTTCTGCTTCATTTCATTGTTGATCCCTTAAGTTATTTACCCAACCAAGGGTTATGGCCTTAAGTACTTCAACTCCTCCAGTATCTGTTATTGGTCGAGGAGTATGTCTCCGCCTGTAAATCGATGGATGGTTGTAATATTCAGAGTGGACTGAGGAAAAATAATATGGAAGGTGCATTGTGTGGCAGGCGGATAATCGTAAAGTCATTTTATTTTGGCGTATCATTTATTCGATTATAAATTGGAATCTACTTCAATCGGTCATATGTACTACACACACGTAACGAGTAGGAATATAACGAAACTCAGAGCAAAACAGGATGCAATTCATGTTTATGTTTTGTTATTAAGCATTTTATGGTCAGCATTTGATCTTTAAGCATCGTCTCTATTCAGTTATCAAGGAATGACTTTTATTACTTGTTACTCGGCATAGAAAATTGAGCATGACATGAGCTTATTTTGTTGTATGTGGGGGGAGAGGGGAGGTGAATATACATTTTGCAATGAAGACATTGTGTTAAAGCTATTTGTATGCATTTTAAATAGTCAATACTAGGTGGAAAGTTTTAGGTAACTCGAGGTTGTTGTGGCACATTTTCTAACACTTTGTTGGCCACTTATCACATAGTACAATATTTTTCAGCCTATTGATTTGGGACTAAATTCTGAGAACTGCACGTGAAAGTAACCCCAAAAAGAAGAAGTTCTGCATCATTCGTTTTCTCAAGTTTCATGCCATAATAATTTAATATCGATTTGAAGTTAGTAAGTACCATATTGGGGAATTTGTCACGTTTTAGGCGCTTTTGACATAACTCGAGAACTACTAGTCCGATTTAGCTGAAACAAATTTAAAAAATTAAGAATTACAATTCCTTTAATTTGTTCATATAACGTTTCTCTACATAAGCAACAGTTTCACTTTTCCTTGAACTTGGTTTACTTGGTTTACGTGGCGTATGATTAACGTGGAATATTACGTATGATAATCATACGCCACCATATAGTATTTATGTTATGTCGTCAAACAAAAGAGCCTAAAACGTGACATATTTCCCTATACGATACTTACTAACTTCAAATCGATATTAAATTGTTATGCCATGCAACTTGACCAAACGAATGATGCAGAGCTTCTCCTTTTTAGGACTACTTTCACGTGCAAGTCTCAGAATTGAGTCCCAAAATCATGTGTTATTGAAAACACATATATTACAATATTACCAAACTCGTTACAATTTATTAGTCGCCTACAGATGACTAACAATCCACAAACTAATACTTTCAATTACCACAGTTTGAATATTTATGCCAATAGTACTTAGTATTTTTATGATTAGAAAAACGTTTGCATACATAAAACATAGGTAAACTCATGTAATCAATCTTTCGGCCCATGAATGAAACATGAATTCTACAGCTCGCTGTAGCACGTGAACTAATCACTTGCCATTTACTGTCGTAAATACCTAACATCGTTTACCTTTACCTGGTGAGGCAGTAAACCTTTTCTAATGATACTTAATTCGTTTGGAATTCTCTTCAAACCACAAAACCCTTTGAAGAAAAGCTACCCATAATGAGTTGCGTAGATCTAAGAATGCATCATGATTTATTACTAAGTGTTTCTTGTAGATTTCCAACATATTTCTCAATCTCTCATTAATTATGTATTTGCCAGTAATCGCTACAAATCAATTTACTAAGACATTGGCTCGACGGCAAAGGAATCAATACGAAACGTGTGGGCCAATTTTAGTAAATGCTTATGCAAGGCGAAAGAGGCCCACGTAATTTATCAATAATCTCAACTAAATAGTCTTTGTGGTTTGCTCATCAAAAATTTATCAAATCGTGCGCATCATCTTTCAAAATCCACCAAACGACGAGTCCACAGTACAAATGAGTAGGACACCCACTACCAGCATGAATTCATGTGGTATTGATTTGAAAAAATAAATAATTACGCCTATTTCTACAAATCATTTAATCAACATCGTTTGTAGGATACTAAGGCCGCATGTGTTGGTACCCAAGAAGGATACATTATTAGAAAGAGGGTCATAGAAAAAGTTTTTGGAACATTAAGGAAACATAATGTGCTTAATGGAAACAAGGTCGAAACAAAAGTTCTGGCTATATATCTTAGTTGTTACCAATGTATATAGCAGCTTACCTTATTTTTTTATTTACTTTAATGTTTTTCAATTTTAATTTCTGTTTGTGATACTTATCCTCTTATATCATGCTAAGAAACTTTTAACATATGACCTCGCATTCGCTTTTGAACCCACCTCAATCCCTGTTGATGCTGAACTCTTCGATAGAAGGTAATCCACCAGCATAAAAGCATAAACAGCAGCTAAGCAACAAGCCAAACTAAACGATTAATATTCATTCGATGTCGTGTGTATATTACTTTTTTTCTCTCCAGCCAGGCTTATGTGCCTCCACTACCACGTGTTATTTCTTATTTCACATTTTGGATGACGCTGGCGATTCTTGTGCGTATGCGAAGAAATTCAATAAAACCACATCAAACACATGAGTACGACTCAGTGCTGAGAATAGAAAATGCCAACAGAACAATCATCCGAGAAAATTGAAAAAAAAACGAGAAGGTGAGTTTGTATTCCATTTTACTTCCGGCCAATGTTTCCTATGTTTCCTATTGTTGTCCATTGGGAAACACTCAGAAACTTCACCTATTTCTCATGTGTAAATATATTGGGGGGAGGGGGTTTTTTTTTTATTAAATATATCTTTGTACCGAAGTCTGTGCTGTCGCTGTATGTACATGTGGTTACACATAATTGCGTATGCGTGTTCATATGAATATATTAGAGCAGTCAAAATATTAACAGATTGACTTTGTTTTAGTCTAGCGTAATATCCTATTAAAGTCAATTGGTGTATTATGTGGCTATTTGATCAGATATTAACGAATTAAAGTAAAATATTTGTTATGGCCAATTGTGGAATTTGTGTTGTATAAATGTACTCGGTTATACTAGAAAGTATTGCACTATGTGGGTATGAAGTTTTATAGATTTGTCCTCGCTACAAAATGTCAGTGTTTAAAATAACAGAACATAAATGATAAAGTAGGATATAATACGGAATTCAAAATATAACAGAAGAAAAGAAGGCAACATATATATCTCAATAACAAATTGGGAACCTGCTATAAAATGCTCTACCAAGAATCGTTGAATATTATTTCTCTGTCTGTACTTGTGTCTGTTTTTGTGTTGAAAGGTCATCGATTCTGTCCTCCTCCAGATTTGGAGGCCCATTATCATGGTATATGATCTGTTGACTTGCCGGCATACTTGGCAATCTGGCAGCATTTAATCGCATTTTTGCACTCCTTAAGTCTATGGCCTCTTTCACTGCATCAGATACAAAGCCTTGTCCCCTTTCTGTGTGGTCCTTTACTTACTTACACACTTACTTACTTAAGTGGCCCATTACAACTTACGAAGTGGTTCATAAATTTGAAGCCTGAAGTACTAAAGAATTCCACACGCTTTGGTCTTCTGCGTGTGTTCTCCAGTTAGTCCTACCTGAAGGTGGCACGTCGCCTACCACTTGGTCCTTCCAACGGAGTTTGGGTCTCCCTGCTCTGCGCCTTCAAACATTCATTAGGATCTCCTTCAAACACCTTTCTCAGCATTTGAATCCGTCCTGGCAACATGTCCCAGCCATCGTAGTCGCTGGATTCTTGCTCTTTTAGCTACGTCGATGTCGCGGTAAAGCTCATACAGCTCATGGTTCATCCGATGGCGAAACTCGCCGCCGACACAGATAAGTCAATATATTTTTCGGAGTACTTTTCTCTCGAATACTCCCAGGTTTTGTATGTCCCTTGTAGTAAGCACCCATGATTCGGCAGCATACAAAGAACGGGTAAGATTAGCACCTGGTAAAACTGTTTCTTAGTCTTCCGAGGTAAGGTGGTGTTACTAATGTGCTTCCGAAGTCCGCAGAAACATCTTTTGGCGAGCACTATTCTCCACTTTATTTCTTGGCTGACATTATTTTTGTTGTTGACGGAAGCTCCGAGGTAGGTAAATTCTATTCTACCTAAAAACAAGTGCGTCCCCATCGAGAGGACTCTTTGTTCGTCGAAATCATTTTTTTATTTTGTCCTCCTTGAGTGCTAAACCCATTTTTGCTGACTCCTTTTCTAGTGATGAGAAAACTGCAGTAACATCCCGCAGATTTCGGCCAATTATGTCTATATCATCGGCATAGGCTAGTGGCATGTGGCTCTTGTGGAATATGGTGCCAGACATGTTGACACCAGCCTTTCCCATCACCTTCTCCATAACTATATTAAATATTGTACAGGACAAGCTATCGCGCTGCCTGAGACCTCTTTCCGTGTTGAATGTTTCAGACTGATCTATACCAATATTAACCGAGGATTTGGTGTTGTCCAAGGTACATCTGCAAAGTCGAATCAGATTTGTAGGAATACCAAACTCAGACATGGCCTCATATAACGTATTCCTTATCGGAGAGTCGAAGGCAGCTTTGTAGCCAACAAAGATGTGGCAGGTGTCGAACTGCTTTTCATGGGTTTTTTCCAGGATTTGTCGTAAGGTGAATATTTGATCCGTCGTAGATTTGCCAGGTCTAAAGCCGCACTGATATGGTCCAATTAGTTTTTCTACAATTGGCTTTAGACGTTCACACAATATGCTTGAAAGGACCTTGGACGCAATTGGTAATGGTGCCCGGACATAACCCCCACAGATATAATCCCTAAAACGATTTTGGGGCCTATGTCCGCCACGCTCTGCGGACATGCCCCCCACCGCATTCGTCTCGCGCTGCAGTGAGACAGATTAAGTACGCAACAAGACTAACTACGCATTCGTCCCCCCACCGCATTCGTCCCTCGCTTCAATAATAATATTTCAAATTGTTCTCTTCATATGTTTAAATACTGAATACAACAACAAATTCGGTCATAATCCCCATTGGGGCTTATGTCCGCAGATAAGTATCCCCAAAATCGTTTTGGGTATTATGTCCGTGTGGGGTTATGTCACGGCACCATTGGTAATAGGCTTATTCCACGGTAGTTCTTACATTCACTACTATCTCCTTTCTTGTATATGGAACATAACAGACTGAGACTCCAATCCCAGGGCATGCTCTCCTCTTTCCAGATGTTCTCCATGAGCTGACGCATGCTCCTAATCAACTCCTCCCCGCCAGCCTTAAACAATTCAGCATGGAGACCATCGGCTCCAGCAGCTTTGTTGTTTTTGAAGCGGGGTCTTCTGGAGTGGTGTCCGCATCCAGTAAATTTTTAAAATGATCTCTCCATATCCTCAGGTCCGTCACTAGCTGACCATCGCTGTTCTTGCAGGAGGGCAACTCTGTTCCACGAATTCCTGCCTTAACTCCTTTGTAGAATTTGCAAGCTTCCCCTCTACTTCCGAGAAACTCTGTGCACTCATCCTGCCTCTTCTTCAGCTCCTTCTATTTCCGTCTTAAAAGACGAGTTGCCTCTCGTCTCTTCTCCCTGTGCCATTCACGAACAGCTCGCTTTGCGATTGGCTGCAGTTTCGCATTGTATGCAGCAACCGTCTCTCTCGTATAATTGCGACATTCATCATCGTACCAGGCATCTTCTTGAGACGGCTTTGAGAACCAAAGTACGCTTCTCGCAGCCCGTTCTAAGGAGTCGACTTTATTTTTCCACTGAGAGGTTATATTTTCAGGGGTTGGAACATTCCGCAGCAGTTGAATTAGGTGGTTGGAGTAGACGTCCGCTACCTCTGTGGTCCGCAGTCTACCGATGTCCAGCTTTCGTTGTGCCTGATTACGTACGTTTTTCGCCAAGCTTAGCCTTGTACGTACCTTAACTGCGCTAAGGAAGTGATCGGAGTCAATGTTCGCACCACTGATCACTCGAACGTCCAGAACACTCAATGCGTGCCTTTCATCGACTACCACGTGATCTATCTGATTCCTCGTCAATTGATCTGGAGATAACAATGTTGCCTTATGAATATTTTTATGGTCAAATCTAGTGCTGCTAACTACCATATTTCTTGCCGCTGAGAAATCAATCAGTCTGATGCCATTGTTCCACGTTTCGGTAGGCAGACTGAATTTTCCGATGGTAGGCTGATATGCGGTTTCCCTGGCTATTTTAGCATTAAAATCGCCTAGTACAATTTTAATGTCATGGCTCGGGCTATGGTCATATACATTTTCTAGGCTATCGTAGAACTCGTCTTTGTCCTCATCGCTTTTCTCTTCTGTCGGTGCATGGGCACATATAAGTGTTTTGTGGAAAAACTTTGTTTTGACTCTTATGGTGGCTATAGGTTCACACACCGGATTGAACCTTGAGACTAGGTATCGCAGTCTCTTGCCAATCACAAATCCACATCCAAACTCGTGCTTGTTCGCATGGCCACTATAGTAGATGTCGCACGTCTTCATGCGCGAGCACCCGTGTCCCGTCCACCGGATTTTCTATAAAGCAGTTATGTCAGCCTTGTATTATTTAGGGACTTCATCCAGTTGGATGGAGGCACCTGGCCTATACAGTGTTCTAACATTCCAGGTGCATATCCTTAAATCATGAAATGCAGCACAACCGATTGGTATTACTCAATAATGGAAATCCGCATTCAACAATAAGACTAAATAATATTTTACTGAAAATATGTCGCTAGTAAAATATGAAAACTAAAAAGTTAATGTAACAATCAAATCCAGAATTTGTGTTTAATATTTTATGACACTTATAAATTTGGCACCTACAAATATCCCAACATGGATAAAGCGCGTTAATCACTCATATCAAATGCCTTACGCAACTCAACCGAAAAATTAGTCGCCAAGTTAAATTTCACGTACGTATGGTATTACAAATAAAATTAAACATCCTACCATTCAGAACACCGATCAGAAAAAGAACATACGTACATGCAAAAAGTATCTAGTTAATAACTTCAAGAGAAATGACAGTCATTTCATATTTACGCAGACATTTAGATACTTATACTGCCTGCCCGCCCCCCACGCTAGCACAATGTTCTTCCTGAGTGATTTGACATCTTGCAAAATGCCATCCTTCTGCCCGATGGCAGCAACAACACTAGAACCACCAGCAAATGTAGACGCAGACCCTCCTCTCAGCCCAAGCAGACCATCGTATCTGGCGACGGGTAATAATCGCAGGATGGCGATGCAAAAGAAAACGAAACGAAATAGAACTCTGTAATCTATTCAGACAAGTAACTCATTTTTAAATACAAATTTATGTTGTAACATGGCAAATTTTTAATGAACAAAACTTTGTCATTGTTATAATGAATTTGATAGAAACGCTGCAAAATGTACGAGCGTGTATGCAGTATGCGAACAGTATTCGAGCAGTATTTCCAACATGACTCTTAGCTGACAGTGACTTCAGTGCTAAGCACAAGAGCAAGCAACGCAGGCGAAGGACGTCAAAGGACGACGGAGACGACGATGACTACGACTACATAAAGGAGCATAGGGTAAATGAAGCGCGTAATATTACACAAAGGTAAATTACAATTACATTTCACTTGTATTATTCGTCCTGGCACTCGTAACTTTGGCAGTCATAAAAATTTGATTAATTTCTTATGCTTAATGGTAGACTATAAATTTAAGTTAATAAAACATTAAACAACCAAAAATATATATGCACGCACTGTAACAAATGTAACAATCGGAACAGACTGTCGAAATTCGTTGTTGTCAGTGTTGTGGTGACCCGTGTGGAATATTTTTGAGTTGGCGCAAGAGAACAAACGAATTATATAAATTTAAACTCATAGGAATATTGTTGTACACAGGACATCGATTATTTTATGGTCCCGCTATTATTAAATCACTGTGGTCATTATTTTATTGGATCCAGATACAGATATAGGTATTTTGGATCCAGATACAAATATTTAGTAGCGGACTTTTAATGATAAGTGTTTCAAGTCTTATTTTACAACTCAATGACAATGCTTTTTTGCGTAATAAACTTACTCAGAACTGTGAAAAATTGGCATTAGGTTAAAAAAAAAAGTTTTTTTTGGTCCACAGACATTTCAAAGCAAATCCTTTTATTGTATCTATTG
Source organism: Muscina levida (assembly GCA_964034835.1). Taxonomy (NCBI): domain Eukaryota; kingdom Metazoa; phylum Arthropoda; class Insecta; order Diptera; family Muscidae; genus Muscina; species Muscina levida. The sequence goes on along the minus strand of OZ035884.1, from coordinate 32,510,228 downwards.
AAAAACATGCTTGACAGTGTTAGTATCTTCTTCTTTAAACTTATAAGTTTCAGAATAGCCAGACTATATCCTCGGCTGTAAATTTCCAACTGGGTACTTCTGCTCACGCCAGTACTTAATAACATTTATTAACTTCATCCCTTTCAAACTTCAGCAGCTTAATATTAAATTTGACAAATCTATTTTGACATTTGTGTGTAACGAAATCTACCGCAAGCAAGCAAACCCACTTTATCTATTATGCTCCTAATTTGTAAGCATATTTTAGGGCGTTTTCTACCCCAGAAATGTTCTTACTTAATAATCTCGTGCCACAGGAGAATCCCCCACGATGCCATGCACTAAGTTGCTACCAACCGCTAACATTTGTAACAAAAACATTACAAAAATATTATGGTTATTATAACGCCTTCATTTGTTGTGTGTTTGGTTGTGGTTGTTGTTGTTATTGTGGTTGGTTCAAGTCCTTGTTGTCCTTTGAAGGGGTTAATTTCCATTTTCCTTGAGAACATTAAAAGTATTAAATTAAAGTTATTTCATTCATTCATTCTGTCACTTTAGTTTATTCCTTCTTCCGTTTGTCAGTGCAACAAACAACAATAACAGCAGCAACAACAACAACAGTGTAGTAGTTACACTTTGATACGCAGTGCTAGGGGAAGAATGAAACAGGGGAGTAGCCAAATGAGGTTACTATGTGGCAAGTGGTTAAACTGATCAGTGGGGTGAATTTAAACTTGACATTAACTGAATTTGATTGATGCTATAGCGAATGTATGTAAAGGAGTGAGAGGTACAAGTTGTCAATGTCACCTTAAGTAGGGGTAAATCCTGTATATATAAAAATGAAACGAGGTTTGTTCGGCGGCTTAACACTTGAAAACGGCTGTACCAAATTTAATACATACTTCCTTCTACGGGGTTTGTTCATAATTGCTCCGCGAAGGTATTGCTGCAAGTTGTGTTCATGGTTACATATGAGTAATATGATACATAAATAGTTATCATTGGTTACGTATGAGTGATATTGTTAATATATGCTAGATAAATATTTATCATTCGAAAAGGACAACTTTAAAATATATCTTAATATTTAATATATTAATATCTCATTCGTTTATTTGTTTGTCCAATCATCCGATTTAAACGATAATTTCCGGTTTCTCCGGCATATGAAATTGGACGCCAAAAATTTCTTACCAATTTTTATCTCATTATCTGAGGGACTGTCGGGACCAACCGAGGTCAGTGGTTTGATTCCCAGCTCCAACCATCTACATTTTTCATTCATTGCCGGTTCCCTTCAGTATTGTATACAGCAACTTCGCAGTATAGTGTTGAGTCAATTGGCAAGACTAGTAAAAGCTTCTCAAACAGTGTAGTTCGCGTTCGTCGATAAACAAGTAGGTGTCGTATTGAAATTTGAGTTCAGTGTCTTTTAAGGAAAAAATTAGCGTAATTGGATTGGTGGAACCTCCCAGCGGGATAAACAGCATTCAACATACATCAATTCCCATTCAATCACTTGTATGTGAGGCACCTGATATGTACCTGATATGTACTGGTCTGATTTCGGTAAAGCTTTGTGCAAGAATATAAACAATTCAAATATTATGTTCTGCAAAATTTGAACATAATTAGTGCATTCAATAGGTTGTAATAGTCTGATGAAATGTTAAGATAAACTAGGAACTTTCTATGGGGTACCATAAAGTCTGGACCGATTCTGCTAAAATGTTTACAATCTAATAGGTTCTAATAGTGTGATATAGTTTCAGAGCCCATCCCACCCTTAGTATGGAGGCTAGGTCAGGTTGAGGACTCGTGTAATCTAGTAAAAACCAGATCACACTATATTTGGTTTAAATTATTCAATCTAATAGGGTGTTACAATGTGATATAGTTTCAGATCCCATCTCACTAATTATATGTAGATTATGTTAGGTTGTGGACACATGTAATCTGGTAAAAACTAGATCACACTACACACCTAGATCTGCTGATCTATTGTGATTGTCCGTTAGTAAGGAAGGGGAGGAGACAAAAAAGAAAGAGGTGAGGTATAGAGACGGAAGTAAAAATCGTGGGAACACCAATTTATCTTGGCCCAGTTAGACATGGAAGGCACCGCAAGAAATAAATCTCCTACTGGGGCTGAGGAGAGAGAATCCAGATCTGTTATGTAACTCCCGTCTAAGTGTCTAAGCCTCCTACGGGTTAGATCAGGGCAGCTACTAAGAAGATGTTCCATCGTCTCGAAATTCCTCTCGTCCTCACACACACGGCATTAGTCGGGTATGGACCTATCGCATTTGCCTGTCAGGCGCCTGATAAAGCAATAGCCTTTTAGAATTCTACAGTCCAGTCCATATACGCCGATCGAGATCTGCTGTATTCGGGCCATAGTGATCTAGCAGTTATGCTGTCGGTGCTGGAGATCCAACGTCTGTTGGCTGTATTCCATATCTAATCTTCCCCTAAACGAAATAGGTAACAAATGGGCGGGTAAACATCTTCCAGAGAGTTATGATCAGACATTGTTCAGCCGCCTATGGCCAGTAGGACTGCTGATACGTTACCAGGAATCTAGCAATGGCCTGGAACCAAGCCATTCTTTAGACCTTAATGAGCATTTTTAACAAATTCCTCTGATCTAGGACCTCCCATCAAACCAGATATCTATAGCTGATAACGGGTCGGACTACCGTGATATACTGACACATTATAACCTTTGGGCTAAGTTCCCAACTTTTACCTATAAAGTTTCAGCACACATTAAAGGCACTGACAACCCACTTTAATCTTTCCTTGATATTCCTTAACCACTATAACTTCTGATCAAGGGTAATACCTAGGTATTTGGCCTCCGTTGAGAGCTTCAGTTCCACCCCATTTAGTCTCGGTGGCCCGATGTCCTTTATCTTATGTCTCTTGGCCTCCGTTGAGAGCTTCAGTTACACCCTATTTAGTCTCGGTGTCTTGATGTCCTTTATTTTATATCTCTTGACCTCCGTTGAGAGCTTCAGTTCCACCCATTTAATATCGGTGGCCTGAGTTCCTTTATCTTTTATCTACGAGCGAAGAGAACCAATTCCGTTTTCTGAGAGTTCACCACCAAATCACAGGTATTGGCCCAACGTAGCAGCTTTTCAAGAGCAGTTTGGACCACACATGGTTGGTAGAAATTTCCCACCTATCGTGATGACCACATCATCCGCATATGCCACAATTTTCGTACTATTCTCATTAAAATCCTTTGTATGGAAGGCATGGCGCTTTTGGGTCCAAACTTTAAGATTTTCTTAACATTGGCTTATTCCAAAAGTCACTAATTTCCATATATTGCTGCAACTACTTTTTATATTTTAGTCCCATCGATTTATGGGAACAAAGCACTGTATGCCGTGCAGAATTGCTTCTTACTTATATCTGGATTAGTATAAAAGTGAGAATCTCTTTATAGTGCTATGTGATAGACTCTAGTCAGTGTCATCCAATCTTATCGGGCGATATCAGTGTGGTTTTAGACGTGGTATATCAACAACTGACCATTAGAAATTGGAAATTAAGTTCTGTGACTTGACTCACAAAATTGTATCTCAATCCTCAATTTGAAAATGTAGAGACGTTAGATTACCATGCCTCAGGATTGAAGAAGTCCGAAATTAACTTCTTCTTATTCCAGTACGCCAACAAAAAAAGTTATATCACAGTCAATCGGCTTTAAAATATGTTTTTAGAGTATACAGGAAAATAACACAATTGTTGTTAAGTAATTAAATAAAATTGTTAGCATTCAATTTTGATTTATAACAACTTTTCCATTTAAGAGTGGGTGTAAATTGTCATATTTACAAATTTTCTACCACTGTTCAAATTCAACAAAAATAAAAAATTTTAAATGTGACAATACTGTTTGTTGTTTTTACAATTTCGGTTGTTGGCGTCTTTTTAATTAAATATTTACTTGTATTGACGAAATGGTATTTAATATGACAATTCATTTGTCGTAATTTTTTTCTGTGTATATGCCTTTCTCTAGTCTTAATATTATTGGCGTCTAAACGTCTCTTTAAATGCACTTAACTCTTTATCGTACCACCATCAACCCTAAGGATATTTGTTTTTCTCTTATTTCTAAAACATTATTTATTTTTATATTCTTACTAGTGGACCCGGCTATGCTTCGCTATTGCATATTAACTTGTAATATATTTTACATTTAGGTCTACAAAGTACTTTGAAAACGGTACTTAAGCTCGACAATAATATGTTGAGTATATTTACTTATGTAACTTATTTAAAGTAACTCCTTAACATTAAAGTTAACCAATTAAGTTTTATTGTTGTAAATGCTAATAAACAGTTCATCAGCAAAGTCATATCTATAGTGCCGACATGTAGATTTAGTTTTTTCTGTATGTAGGGCGAAAAACCACTTCTTCCACAAATCGGAAACAGACATTCCTCTAAAGATCAAAATTATTTATTTTGATCCGTAGTAGCGGGAACCATCTGTATATACTAACTATCTCTTTGGTCATAAAACAACATTTTTGTTATGCCTTCTCCTATTGACCGCAAATGAAAATTCCGTTTGAAGCTTCATGCCTTCAGCCATAAAAACTTCTTTTGTCATGTCTTCTTTTCATGCGGATCAAGAATAATCCGGAATACTATTTTTTTATTGAACTCGTATTACCATTTTTTGAGATAATTCGGTCACCAACGTTTGGCTTAACAAAGTGATGGTCTCACGCTTTGTATGGCATGTTACACCGTCGTGTTGGAACCATTTCTCCTTTCAATAATGTGCAATGACATGATAAATAAAAAAAATCAATTGATTGTCCACTGGCTCTAGTTCTTCTACCAGCTGGATTTTATATGAGTGTATGAAAGACTTTGGTTCGATAAATTCGAGTCCCCTGTCACACTAACGTCTACAGCATCGATGGCTTCTATTAGCTGCTCAGATGGATCATTATATGCACCCTAAACTTCACAAAGGGCTCCATAAGTTTGGCGAACAGAACGTGCATTTTGAAAATAAATTTGCAAGATTTGTCAACGATGTTCTTCTTTAGTTTTTACATGGTGATTTTGCAAAGTATACTAAAAGAAAGTCTATTACATTTCATTAGTATGACAGCTAGATTTACACTTATACCTATCAGAAGATCTATATGTCAAGAAAAATACCCCATGCATAGGTTATTTTCAATTGTTTGCTAATGTTACCTCTGACATACTATAAAAATTTAACCATTGTAGTATAACTACAATGAATATTGATTAATTTTTCTATCTATATGATTTATTATTCTCCTGAAAAGCTATCAAAAAATGCATACCTGTAAAGTAAATTAAAAAAAATCACTATTTTAGTCTGCGCGTCCTACACTGCCTAGTGTACGGACCTTATATTCTTATATTCTTATATTCTTATATTCTTATATTCTTATATTCTTATATTCTTTTATTCTTATATTCTTATATTCTTATATTCTTATATTCTTATATTCTTATATTCTTATATTCTTATATTCTTATATTCTTATATTCTTATATTCTTATATTCTTATATTCTTATATTCTTATATTCTTATATTCTTATATTCTTATATTCTTATATTCTTATATTCTTATATTCTTATATTCTTATATTCTTATATTCTTATATTCTTATATTCTTATATTCTTATATTCTTATATTCTTATATTCTTATATTCTTATATTCTTATATTCTTATATTCTTATATTCTTATATTCTTATATTCTTATATTCTTATATTCTTATATTCTTATATTCTTATATTCTTATATTCTTATATTCTTATATTCTTATATTCTTATATTCTTATATTCTTATATTCTTATATTCTTATATTCTTATATTCTTATATTCTTATATTCTTATATTCTTATATTCTTATATTCTTATATTCTTATATTCTTATATTCTTATATTCTTATATTCTTATATTCTTATATTCTTATATTCTTATATTCTTATATTCTTATATTCTTATATTCTTATATTCTTATATTCTTATATTCTTATATTCTTATATTCTTATATTCTTATATTCTTATATTCTTATATTCTTATATTCTTATATTCTTATATTCTTATATTCTTATATTCTTATATTCTTATATTCTTATATTCTTATATTCTTATATTCTTATATTCTTATATTCTTATATTCTTATATTCTTATATTCTTATATTCTTATATTCTTATATTCTTATATTCTTATATTCTTATATTCTTATATTCTTATATTCTTATATTCTTATATTCTTATATTCTTATATTCTTATATTCTTATATTCTTATATTCTTATATTCTTATATTCTTATATTCTTATATTCTTATATTCTTATATTCTTATATTCTTATATTCTTATATTCTTATATTCTTATATTCTTATATTCTTATATTCTTATATTCTTATATTCTTATATTCTTATATTCTTATATTCTTATATTCTTATATTCTTATATTCTTATATTCTTATATTCTTATATTCTTATATTCTTATATTCTTATATTCTTATATTCTTATATTCTTATATTCTTATATTCTTATATTCTTATATTCTTATATTCTTATATTCTTATATTCTTATATTCTTATATTCTTATATTCTTATATTCTTATATTCTTATATTCTTATATTCTTATATTCTTATATTCTTATATTCTAATCAAACAAAGTTTTCAAAATTAACTTAAACAAAATGATATATTAATATATTTTAAATGTTTCTCCAATTTTGCATACCACACCCCATTTCTATCATTAAGATTCATATTTCTACAGCTATATCTGTATTTACACTTTCATCACTTCAGCGCCCACAACAATTACGCTGTTTAGTAGATTGTGTGGTATGTAATGCCTTGGTACCCTTTACCCTTAGTCACTGCTAGGAGTTATGAAGGGTCATTAAAATTGTCAAAAATATTTCCTGACTTTTAAAGAACCTTGCTTGCGTTGTCCTACAAATGCTGCCGTACATGTGTATGTGTGTGTGTGTGTGTGTGTATAAATGTGCCAGGCTATTTGGTGCACTTGCCCTCATTGTGGGGGTATTCACTTGGTTTGACCGGATTCATTTGTTTGCGCCACAAAATGCACTTTGTCATTTGAGTTGGCCGTTAGGGGGCGGGAGGGTCAAAGTAATAACTTCCCTCCAGCAAGGAGTTATGACAATTTTAGGAGTTGTGTGAATGTGTGCAAGTACAAACACGAATTTGGCTGTAAACCTTGGCCTTCAAGCATTCGCCAAAAAATCTAATAAATTAAACATATTTCCGTTATTTAATTGTAATTGTTTAGAACAAAAAAGTGCCATACAAATTGGTAGTTGCAAATGAAGTTATTAAAATAAACAAAAATATCGTGAGACATTTTTTAAATTATAAGCGTATGTCAGAGGGATTTCCGACCGTGTACCGTTTTGATTGTGGTTTTGATTATGCAAACGAAATAAATCCGATAATGATTAACTTTCACAGCTGAATTTGGAAATTATACAGGAACTGAGATATGTTATGTGTGTCAAGAGGGGTTGTCCTTAGCAGATGCAAATTATGTCAAATAGTAAATAGTACTAAGCGTGTAGATGTGATTGTTGTATTCAGTTACCTTTGTATATTTATAAGTACAGAACAATATATTATATCATTTATCAAATTGCTAGAAAAAAAAACAAATTAATGCATCACCCAAAAATTTGATTTCATATCATAGATCACGAGATTCGCCTGAAATTTATTTTAAACTAAATTCTCATGGCGTTTTCCATTCTGCTCCGTTTAAGCATCCGTTAAGCTAATGCACTACCGTCTAGCTAATATAATTAGAAAACATCTACGTCTGTCTAAGCTGTGTTAAAAACATGTGCTAATGTCATGAATATTTCACAGTACAAGGGAGCTACGAATGTCTCCTCTTAGACATCACAATTATTTAAAAAAATCTTCAACTTTTTACGCCAGTCTTGTGGCAAACAACAAAATGTAATATAGCTGTTTTCTCTTTCCTTTGGGCCACCCACCAACATAGACGGAAGACGAAAAACAGTTTGCAACAAGAAAATTAATACGTTAATCTTGATTCTAATAAATCTTGAAGTTGTTGCCCGTTCTTCATTTAATGTGCGTTTAGTTTCTCTTTCTCCACAAGTGCTGACAGTTAATGTAACCTGAATGCACGCTCACACGCAGATGTATATTTTTCCTAAGAGAATATTGCAACACAGCTGGGTGAAAAACACAAGGACTCAAGGGCATGCAAGTAAACGTTGCTCTGTATTGCAGCTTTATAAGTTCGAAGGTTACCATCTCTCACTCCCGTTTAAACCGCCGACACTGTGGCAATTGAATATAACTCACTGGTCTAAAACTAAAACATGTTATAATGAGACTGCATGCAATTTTGTGTTAGTTCCGAACTTTTCTCTTTAATTGCAACATTAGTACATTAAATTAATATAACATATTTCTTAGTGGTACACAGAAAGCAGAGGTTTTGGACTTCAAAAAAAATTGTATATTAAAACTGGTTTAATAAAATTATATTTACTTCCTTATTGTCCCTTTTCTAAGTACTAATAACTTATAATAGGTCATTTTATAATTGCGCGACAACCATGTGGGTGATTTAATGTTCGCTTCCTGTCTCCAGTCAACATCATTTTTTTTCGTTGTCGGCCCCGGTCGACCGTAACTTCTAGTAAAAGCTTCTTTAATAATGACATTCGGATTTGTCGATAAACAAGGATACGCCCCTTCGATATCAATGAAATTTGGCGTATACAATCTTTCCTTATCAACTTACTTACTTAGGTGGCAATTCCTTATAATTATAGATTTTGACGGAGTTTTGGTCATCCTCTTCTGCTCCACCTATCGAGTTTATTGGCGAAGAATTTTTGAGCTGGAGCATTTTCATCTATGCGTACAATATGACCAAGCCAACGTAATTGTTGTATCTTAATGCGTCTGACCACGTCAATGTCGGTATACAGCCCTTACAGTTCATGATTCATACAATTCCGATACTTTGAGTTAACGATGCTGGGACCATATACTTTACGAAGTATTTTCTTCTCCAATACTGCCAAAACCGTTTCATTCGCTTGTGTCATAACCCAGGATTCTAAACCATACATCCAGCCAGATTGAACCAGTATTTGGTCTAGATGGATTTTCATACGTCGAGAGAGGGTTCTGTCATTAAATCGCTTGCTTAGTCCGCAGTAGCATTTATTTGCAAGCAGGATTCTTCTCCGGATTTCAAGATGACCCTATTGGTTTTATTGATGGCGGAGCCTAGGTAGATCAAGTCATCTACCTCTTCAAAGTTGCAGTTTTCAACGTTCACGCAGCGTTCAAGCGAAACTACATAGTTCGTTGAAACTAGTAACTTCATTATGTCCTCGTTCACCATTAGACCCATTTTTGCTGATTCATTATATATACCTGAGAAGGCTGCAGTCATATTCCGGTTAATAATGTCTTAGTCATGAGCGTACGCAAGTAGAGTATGGCTTTTATGGAATATAGTGCCACACGTGTTTGCTGCAGCTTTCCTCATTATCATCTCCATCACCATGTTGTCTTAGGTGTCGTCTTGTATAATATGAATTTGTAACTTCCTTGCCAATTCTCACTGAAGACTTAGTGCCATTCAGCGTCGTCGCAGGAATAGCATACTTCGATATAACTTCGAGTAATTTCTGCCGTATCGGGCTGTCGAAAGCAGCTAATAGTCGACGATAAGATGGTACTTGTCGATCTGTTTCTTTTGGGTCTTTTCCAGATTTTTTTTCCAGAATTTGGTCAGTTATTGATTTACCAAGTCAAAAGCCACACTTGCTTAAGTTCGTTCACATAACACATTCGACGGGACCTTCTTTGCGATGCGTAAAAGGCTCATCCCGCAGTAGTTGGTAGTTGATTACGGTTCCTGCTCGTAATGCCAAACCGTGCGTAGGAACTGATGCATATTCGATAACAGCTCATCGCCACCAGACATAAACTGGACTTGCCAGTCTTATTATTTTTCAGTGGCGATATTGATTTGTATACCCTCCACCACGGGAACGAGTGGAGTGAAGGGTATATTGATTAAGTTCTTCCATTTGTAACGCCCAAAAGGCGGCGTGGTAGGTATGACAATATATGCATATATTTAAATGATCAGCATGGAAATCTAAGTCGATTTAACCGTCTGTCTGTCTGTCCGTCCGTCAGTCTGACCGTTCCCGCGATTACATCCGTAGTTTATGATATATCAAGTTGAATTTGGAATGAAAGCTTATATCCTCCAAGCGGACTCTAAGTTCTTAGATGAGTCCGATCGGTAAAAAATTACTCGGACCGATACAAATTGCCCCTTTTTGGGGGTTTCTTCGCTTGATTACAGTCTTAGTTTAAGAGATGTCAAGCTAATGTTATATCCTTAAAGCAAAGGCTAAATACAATTTGCCCCATTTTTATGGGTCTGTCCATGCGATTTGAACCGTAGTTAAGAAATATCGAGCTGAAATTTGGTATTCAAGCTTCCATCCTCTAAGCAGAGTTCTAGTTCTAAAATGTCCGTCTATCTATCCCCCGGGTGCAGCAGTAATTTAAGAGCTATCAAGCTTAAATTTGGTATACAAGTTTCATTCCTCCTCTATCCGAGGTTTAGTTCTAAGATGAGCAAGATCAGAAAAAAAACTGCTTCCACCATCCATACAAACTCCCCCCCTCCTTTTTGGGGGTTTAAATGCATAACAGGAATCGTGTGCTCTAACTATCATGCCACGGCTGTTCCCTAACAACCCTGTCACTGTTTGAGAAGCTTTTACTTTTTATACTGCGAAGTTGCCGCAACAACAAAGAGGGGCCGGCAATGAAAAAAAATATCTCCCGCATGATAGGCGAGTCGGTCGTTCCCTAACAACCCTGGTTAGAATTGTCCTATCAACAGCGTCATCTTCGTCAGTCGTCATACGACATTCTTCATCGTACCAGTACTCTACTGAGCGCTATTTCTCTTATCCATGCACGGTTGTTCCGGCATAATGTGCAATATTCTGCAACTGTGTATCGGGGTTGTCAAAAGCAAAGGCGTTGTGTTGAAGTAGGCAGTGGTTATATCTGGATTTTTGCTCTGCTCAATCTTAATAATGATCTGAGCCAATGTTATCACCGCAGATCACGCGCAATTTCATGACGTTAGTTATATGCCTTGTAATAGAATAAAATAGCAAGACAAGATTTCTACGTCTCTAGAAAATCTGTATTAAAGTTCCAGCCAGGTAAACCGACTCACATATACCCAGTAAAAACATAAAATGTGTCTAGATTTCCAGTTTTTGGCTGGAATTTGGGCACGATAGTGTTGGGTATATTGCTATTTACTCGATTTCTTAAGTGGGACTGAATGGTACATTTGTGTGGAAGGTACCTGAAGAGGCGTGGCTGTACATCAATTTTTTCTTCCAAATTTTATTCTAGTACAGCTTAACAAAATATAGAATTTAGGCGCAATCGTGTTGGGTATATTGATATTATTACTCGATTTATGAAGTGGGCGGAATCGTGAATTTGTATGGAAGTTACCATAAGGGACGTGGACATTAAGCCGGGTCGAAAAAAAAAGTTGTCAATGTTATCGCCTTATATGAAAAATTACGTAAAAACAATTTCGGGGGAGCGAAAAATTTTTTTCTGTGATCTCGGCAAAAACGCCGGATTCGGGGGTTTTACCATAACATGGTTATTTGTATACCGATTGTCAAGATCTATGCATCGTTGAAAAGGTATCAGCCACAGCTTTGTTAGTGTGTTAAAGACTTTTAACTACGACGCCATCTTCCAGCGGTTCTCATCATTGTATTCTTAAAAACCCCCCTAAGCATATAATTTTTTGATGTAGATTTGAAGGCCTTGAAAAACTATTAAAGATTTTAGAAAAAACCGTTAACTTTTATTCATAAACAAAAAAGTTATATTGATTTAAAAAGTCAGTACATGTGATAATGCGAAATATACATTTGTTTATTTTTATTACTTTCGTTTGTTATGAAACGTGCACAATTGAAAAATAAATAAAGTTCAAACAAATAAAAATCAATATTCGAAAATCTATATATATAAAAGTGAACATTTGTTTCTACGTATGTCCACTATAGACTTCAAAACCACCCAACCGATGTGCAACAAACCGGCATCAATAGAAAGACAATCTTTCGAGGATCGTTATAGGTTACTTAAACATTGCATTTGAATCATGTGGTCCATTTATTGAGTCGATTTTCGATTTTCCCATACAAAAAATGTTCAAAAGTTTTAAATTGTGAAAATTTAAATAGTATGTCAATGTTAAATTTGTCAATATTTGAATTTTCAAATGAGCTAATTTGTTAAAGTGCGGTATCTGAAGTACTAGATCAGTAGGAATGGCCCTACTCATAGGAATTAATTTGTAAAAGTGCAATATCTGATGGCCTAGATCATTAGGCATGGCTCCGTCCGTAGGACGTAATTTTGCGAATGGTAATGGAATTTGTTGTGGATTCAATTAACATTAATATAGGTATTTTAAAGAAAAAGGGGGGATTTGAAATAGTATGTGGAATAAACACCAATATTCGTGATCAAGCATAAGGGGTAGCCCTGCCAAATTATGTTTTCCAAAAAGCAATAGCTGAAGAACTGTAGCACTATTCGTCTTGATATTTGGTATGCAATTTTTTGAGACCAGTGGCGTATTTGACTGAGATGTACGGCAGAAAAAATCGAATACTCACGAATTTAAACATTTCTCAAATCTGCATTCTATTACATTTAGATAGACAAACGTCATACAACAGTGTAATATTAGCAGTTACGAATGAGTGTGGAGGATTTTATTTCCTTATTGCACCCATGGGTTTTGATATTGTTGATTTTGCAAAATGTTTGATCGTGTTGGCTATTGCATCCTCCTGTATTGCGCAGCTGTTTTGGATGTTGCAGAATAGAGCAAAAAATTTAAATTTTCTGAGAACCGCACATGAGTTATCAAGTTAAAAAATGTTGCAAACATGTCATAATGAGGGATGAGTGTACTATGACACACAAAAAATCGTTCAAACCCCTTGATCGCGTATTATAGGATTTAAGAAGCAATACATGATTGAGTTATCCTTCTTAAATTAATTTACCCAGAAAATATAAGGGAACTGAAGTGTTGCTACTATGTATAACAATGATACCCACGGATTTGCCGTTAGATTTAAATGACTAGAGTTTCCAGTTCGGTTAAAATTTGCAATGACATTCAATAAATCTGAGGGACAGTCTATTCAAATTTGAAAAATCCAAATTTTTCGCATGAACACCTTTATGTTGCATGTTCACGTGTAGAATGACCCACTGATTAAAATATGTACACTTCTTTGGTTCTTTTATACATACTCTATTATCAAAAGCATTACAATAAATGTCTGTCATTAAAACTATATTATGTTTTAATATACCTCAAAATTTTTGTTAAATTTCGATGCGAATATCAAAAGAAACTAACACAACCCGAAGATTTATTCCAACCAAAAAAAGTTAAATTGCAGTCAATACTTCTTTAGGCAGGACGAAGTCTGCATGGTCAGCTAGTACCAAATAATCGGAATACTATCTAACTGAAGAACTTCCAAAGATTTTTTTAGCGACCAATGTAAATAAAGTATGATAACGCTGAATGCCATATCAGATCGTGAGGAAATCTTTGGTTGAGCAAATAAAACTTTTTATACAAATCTACTTCAAACTATCATATGTACTAAAATGTTAAATCAATATAACTTTTTTGTTTATGAAGAAAATGTAACGTTTATTTCGTTTATTTTATAGTTTCTACAGGGCTTCAAATCTGCATCAGAAAATTTTATGATTAGGGGGGTTTTTAAGGATACAATGTTGAGAACCACTGGAATATGACGTCATAGTTTTAAGTAACTATATTAATAACAAAGCTCTTGTTAATCCATCTTCAACGATATAAAAAACTTAAGAATCGGACAGCGAATAACAAAGTTATAGACAAAACGTCAAAAGCGGCGTTTTTGCCACGCCCACAAAAATAAAAATTTTATACCTCCGAATTTGTTTTTATAAGACTGTTCATATAAGGCGGTAACATCCATATAGATCGACCCGGCTTAGTGGACATCTAGCCCATATGAGATATAACCCTGTTAAAATATATTAAAAGTGATAAAAATTCACCTTGAGCTAAAAAATTCCGATGTCCATTAAGTTATTAATGCAGTAAACTTGGCAAAAGGAATGACGTAGAAGTTCTTATTTTTGGGGCTACTCTCACGTGGAATTCCCAGAATTGAGTTCCAAAACAATAAACTGACAAATTTTGTACTGTGTAATATTCCCTTTGGGGGGAAGTATTTACTATCATACGGGTAAAAATTTGCCTCAAAATTCTGATACATTTATTCACCTATAGGGATGTGGGTATCTAGTATCAAATGATACGATACTAGAAAATATGTCACACATTAACAAGACGAGTTCGACCGCAAATATATTAAACCCAAATCCGTTTCATTTTAAGACGCTTAAGCGTTGTCCGTCAATCTCACTGGCTGAATGATGGACTATGTATGCTAAGGTCAAAATTATTACTTTTGTGTTCAAATTTAAGTTTAGTTTAGTATTAACCTTTAACATAACCTAACCTTGGGACCGGCCGTGGCATAGTGGTTAGAACACGCGACTACCATGCGGGAGATCGCAGGTTTTACTCCTGGCTCCAGTCATCTTAAAAAAATTGTTCTTTCATTGTCGGCTCCCCTCGAATGTTGTTGACAGCAACTTCGCTGTATTAAGTGTCGAGTCAATCGGCGTGTCTAGTAAGAGCTTCTCAAACAGTGACGTTCGCATTCGTCGATAAACAAGTAGGTGCCGTTAGTTGGGAATCTAAAAATAGAAGCTATCCCATACCTCATTCATGGGGTGCAAAGGGAAATTAAGTTTTTAAGTTAAGTTCAAATTTAAGTTTAGTTTAATATTAACCTTTAACATAACCTGTCCTTTGTACCATTACATTCAAAATTTCTATTATTTTACATATGTGACACTTTAAGTTATCAAAGAAAAGAGTTCACAAATATCGCAATGATCTGCTCGAACATATTCGCTGTGTGGTTTCTCATCTCAAGCTGACATTGCACTGCTCCCCTCACCACCACTTCACCAAGGACTTATGTCTGACTTTTCGGAAATCAATTTCGACTGCATGAAAACTTTAACATATTGTTTTTTTTTTTGTTTCATTTATATTCTCTGTATTCACGCTCTATATTCTAACCAATGTGGGTGTTACTTTTCTGGTGGCAAATGGTAAAATTAGTTCATGAAAAATTATTATTATTGTACTACACTTGATGTTGCAACGGACAGATGGTAATTACACTTGACGTTAATGGTATATTTCGTCGACACGAGTTCAACGGTTGCGATGAAGACGCGAACGAAAGACTGCAGTAGTTTCTAGTTCTTCTTTGCTATTCTACTAAGGGGAAAACTTGGTCAGGAAAGTTTTGCACTAGAGAGAACGTTAATCAAAGTAAATTGGCCTAAAAAGAAACGGGGCTAAAACAAGTGGCGGCGGTGGCGGCGACGACGACGAAACTCTGCGGGATTGACACTATAATCATAGTTTTGCACTTTTTGTTTTAAACCAGTCAAGTAGTGTTTAATGAGAATTGATGGAAAAGTTTTGTGCGAAGTTAGCAAATAAGTTGTTCAGAGATTTGTTTAAGAAAAATTGATTAAAGTTTTGAAAATTGTGTAAATATTGGGAATTTTTTTACGGCTCTTCGACAGGTGTGTTAGTAACATATGGGGTGCGATTTATATTCAGTTACTTAATTGAAAATACTTATATATTGATGCTGGTGAAGTTGTGTATGTAATCAATCAATATGGTAATTTTAATTGTTGAATTCAAATTGATATTGTTGTAGGTAATGATGTGCCGAAATCAACACGTTAGAGATTTTTACTTCTACCATATACCGTCTGTCTTTATTTCGTTATTATTTTCTCACAGCTAAATCACGGAGTATATAGCGGTCAATATGTTATATTAAATTTTTAAACGTTTCTATTATTTTAATATGAACTCCATAAAATATTCAATTTAAAATACTGTTGTTTTAATTTTTAAATACTTTGAGTTTGCATTAATAAATAAACTTAACTTTGCGTTTTGTTTGTCCTCTAACAAAGAGTTTATACTTTTTGTACACTCTGCTCAGGCAAAATGAAATGAGGTGTTACGTATGTCAACAAAACTTTGCAGACTACAATGCCACGTAGATTTGTGCATTGCAAATGTGTTATTACTGTAGTTAAAAGGGTAGCATGCAGCGAGTGACAGAATGTAGACACACACAAATTTACAAATACAAATTATGACTCCAATTGACAAAAAGTATCGATTCGATAATCGTGCACTGAATCCGATGCCTCACAAATTGTTAATTCCACTCTCGATTAATTTTCTTTTAATTTTTACTGAAATAATATATTCCCCGTCAATATCTATACTGCAAAAATTCTTTTTACGAACTATGGCAACTCTGCTGACTATTGATAAGTACATTTGTTTACAAACAAACGATGCAGGTTTTCAAAATTTGCGCGTCTGTTTTAATTCGTTTACACGGTAACATTTATTTTATTAACCATTTCATAGCATTTATTAGCTTTATCAATTTTCAAACAAAACGTGCAATGAAATATTAACAATACTAGATAAGATATGAACAATAAAAACGTTAGACATCGGCATGACCGCATCCACATTTTAATTAGTATAGTTTAGACTGTGATAACATTTGGTTGTATTTATGTACTAAAAGTCGGATGGCTTAAATTATTAATTTGTTTACTAAATGCATCTGAACATAATTGTATTTGCTTTGTTATCAGCCAACGCTTTAATAGTAGATGCGGGACGGATTTTATCGGTGTTTGGTGCTCCAGATCGTTTGATTTACAGTTATGTTGAACCACTGCTTAAAGAATTGGCTCGAAGAGGCCACAATGTGACGTCAATAACAAATTATGCCCAGTTGGAGCCAGTGGAAAATTTTCGTGATATTGTGATTAAGGATAATATTAAACTGTTTGATGGTAAGCTAAGTGTTCAAAAAGTGTTCTGTTGAGCGACAATTGTGTTTTCAAATGTTTGTTTATATAAACAAATATAATTTTTGTGCTTTGGTATGGCCCTCACTTGAGAACGCATGTACCGATTTGATTAATTTTTAGCTACGAAGTTCCTATTAGCCCGAGAATGGTTTTTATAAAAAAAAAATGGCCACGTCTATTTCTACGCCCACTTTTTCGAATATATCTAAAATACCTTTGAAAAAATTTAATGTCTTTACAGATTTTACTAATATTCTATATAGAATGTATAATAGGTTTTATATATATTTTTTTGGGCGTGGCAAAACATTTTGTTTAGCTAGGGAGATAACGAGAGATAACATTTGGTACACAGATAGTACTCGGCACTTCAGGTTCAAATTTGCAGACTACATTTTTCTTTTTTATTAGTGGGCGGAAATAGCGTGGCCACCCTGTATTTAAAACGTAGAGAGATACAATTTGACATTCTGATAGTACTCTGCAACACAATTATGAATATGAAGTCGAAATATTAAAGTCCGATCAGTAGGCGATGCGGACGTGAAAGACTGTATTTAAGACCTTGAGATATACAATTTGGTACACAGATAGTACTCAGCATGACTGGTTAAAATTTCCAGTCGTTATTTGTATTTTGAATCAATGGGCGGAGGAGGCATGGAAAACTGTATTTTAGACCCATTATATTACCGACCGTGGCATAATGGTTAGAACAGGCGATTACCATACCGGAGATCCGTCATCTACATTATTCTTCCATTGCATTGCCGGCCTCCTCGATGTTGTCGGTAACAACTTCGCAGTATAAGTGTCGACTCAATCGGTATGTCTAGTAAAAGCCTCTGTAAAGAGAAATACAGCTTTTTTTTTATAGATATTACCCGGTTCAAGAATTATAAATTTTCGATCAGTAGGCGTTGGGGGCATGATTAAACTGTGTTTTAGGCCTAGATATTACTCGGCATTACAGGGTAATTTTTCAGAATAGGTGTGGTAATAAGTTTTTTTAAGAAATATCTAGCTGAGATTTGATATGCAAGCTTATATCCTCTAAGACGATGTTAAGTTCCAAGATAACTAAGATCGGACAAAAATTTCGCCCAAAGCCCACACAAACTCCCACTTTTTCGGGGTATATATTCTTCTTTTTCTAATCGGAGTTTAAGTTTTAAGATGAATAAGATCGGACTAAAACTTTTCCACTTCCTATACAAACTTACCCTTTCGGGGGATGTTCGTTTATCTATACGCTAAATTACGGCAGTAGTTTAAGAGTTATCGAGCTGAAATTTGTAATACAACCAGTTTTTGGGGGTGTCCGTCTGTCTCTGCCCGCGACTACAGAGGTAGTTTAAGTGCTTTCGATATATATACAGGCTTCTATCTTCTAAGCGGAGTTTAAGTTTTAAGATGAACAAGATCGGACAAAAACTACTACCACATACTACTCCCATACATACTCCTTCTTTTTAGGGGGTACCGTCTGTCCGTCCTGACAATTGCAGCAGTAGTTTGGTGCACAAGCTTCAATTTTTTAAGAAGAGGTTTATTTTCAAGATAATCAAGATATGACAAAATCTAGTCACACCTTCCGTACTGTCTGTCCCGACAATTACCTCAGTAGTTTATTTGCTATCGAGATGATAATTTGTATACAAATTTAAATCCTCTAAGAGAAGTTAAGTATTAAGATTAACAACATCGGACGAAAACTATTTCCATTTTCCATGCAAACTGCCCTTTTTTGAGGGTGTCCGTCTGTCAGTGGTTAAAACCGAAATCGCTGGTAGAGTCTTCGGGCTCGGTGTGGAGTTGCATTACAACCGGGTGCTACAGACCCATAGAGTATCGGACGTGTTAAGATAGGCCTCACCTTGGCCAAAGGGGGGTATGCTCCATGCTAACATGCCCAATGTGGCATCATCTGGCTGAAAAAAAGAGCCGATAAGTTAAAGTCGGAGATATCAAGTTTAAATGTTCCACAAAAAGATCCTCGTTAAATTTCATTTAAGATGATTTTTTTCAAAAATACATTTATACAAAAAGAAAATTAGTTTTAGGTTAAATTTCTTACATTTTTCAATGCTAAACTTAACACATCACATCACCATAAAAAATAATAGTGCGGATCTTTTCGCCCGGAATTTGAACTTACTTGCCTAAGACTCTTCTTCCATAAAAATGCCCACAACGGCCTAGAAACGTCCCTGGAGGGATGCAATGTATTACCGACAGCCAGATATAAGACTCTGAAAAAAATTTGGAAGGTCGGTTTCACATTGCACCTTTGGCTCCGATGAGGGGCCATACGGGGCCATAAGGTGTAGCGAATCAAAATCGGAAACACTTGCACCCTAACAGTAGATATGCGGAAAATTTAAAAAGCGTTGTTTTGAATTACCACGCATTTATTTTGATAGATATCCGAATCACATCCAACTAAGCGAACAAAGACCTCTTAATGGAAAAAACCTTATCTAAAATAAGGCCCATTTTAGAAAAAAAATTGAATTTTGAAAAAAGGTTGTTTCACCTTTTCTTAATTTTTTTTTTAATAACTATTTTCGTAAGATTTGTTATATAGCTGTCCGAACTGTTTAGGACAAATTTTGCAAAAAAAAAAAAAATAGGTAGTAAATAGTTACACAACTGATTGGTCAAAATGTACAATTTTGACCGCCTGTAACTCAGAGAGTTCATGACCGATCTTTTTGAAAAATTATGTCTTAACTACTATCCAATAGGACTAAACTTGGTGCAAATTTTATACCGATCGGTAGACATCAATTTCAAAAGTTGGGTCGCCACATGAAAGCCACCATATATACTAAGGACCAAAACTATTTCTTGTTAACAATCAACTTCCCATTAATGATGTTAATTATATTACTAAAATTACTCGTTACTATTTATATAATTCTCTCTTTTCAGAATATAAAAATTTTACCCTAATCAACATCAACAATGATCATTATGACATTCACAGTGGATTTTTTACAAAAGGCGTAGAAATGTGTGAGAATGTCTTCAAGAATCCAGAAGTTATCGACTTAATAAAAAACGACAAATTTGACCTAATCCTATTTGACATATTCATCTCCGAGTCACTTTATGGATTTGCACAACATTTTGGAGCAGCATCTGTAGCGATTGCATTTATTGGGCCTATGAACCCCACTGATAATCTTGTGGGTAATATTATACCGATGTCATATGTTCCTAACTTGATGATGGTGCGTCAAAGTAAGCAGCCGATGTCATTCTGTATAAGATGTTTAAATATATTACTTCATATAATGGAATGTTTACACTACTACACAAAGTATATGCCTTTGCAACGAAGATTATATGAGAAATATTTCCCCACGGCACGAGTACCTTTGAATGTGGTGCAAAAAAACTTCTCTTTAGTTTTAGTAAACGATCACTTTACAATAAGTGCACCAAGACCATATGTGCCGAATATGATTGAAGTAGCTGGTATGCACATTCCAAAGCTTGCGCCTTCCTTATCCGTGTATGTCAATGAAATACTTAATGGTGCCAAACATGGAGTGATTTATGTAGCCACAGACTCTGAGATGCCAGCTTATTTGATAGATATTTTTCTGAGTCAATTTCGAAATCTGCCGCAAATTGTTTTATGGAACTCCCAGTATATGCCACAAATTCCTATGCAGGTGCCAGCAAATGTACACTTTGATGAAAATCACTCAAGGTATTCTGTTCTGTCGCATCCCAATATACGTTTAATTATATGCTCTAATCTATACATAAGAATTATTGAGAGTATTCATTATGGTGTGCCCATTTTGGGTATTCCCAACTTTCATCATGAAGATTATGTCGATTTTATTAAAAAAATTGGAAATGGTCTCTCACTGACATGGAACCAGCTTAATGAAAAATCTTTTTCAATTGCTCTTCACGAACTTTTAACCATCGAACGGTATGCCAGAGATGCCAAAGAGTTATCGCGGCAATTCCGCGACTAATAATATGTCTAGCAAATGCTATTATACAAATTACAATAAAAATGCTTATGCGGTGTCGAAATAAAACAAAAATCAAAACAAATTAGACAGATAACAAAATGAGTACTTATTTTCTAGTGAGTGGGTAAATGTTTACTTATGTACTTTAGCAAACGTTACATCAGTGGTGCTACAAACTTTTGTGATCTTTGTAGGCGACTTTTACGCCTTTCAGACTATAACACAAATTAGTATAGATCTGTAAGTGGAAGTAGTGTGTTTGTATTGGATATTAATCTCTGTTTAATTTTAATTTTACTTCAAACCAGTATTAGGCAGTCCATAGCCTCGCGAGGCCGCCAATAATTATATTTTCCACACAGACATAATCGTGTCCGCTTTTGATTCAAAGCAGTCATTCCATTGCGGTCTCTGCTTGAGAGTTGAGAAAATGTATCCATTGAACTGTACAACACATGATTTTGGGATTTAATTCTGAGAATTGCACATGAAAGTAGACCCAAAAAAAGGTTTTGTGAAGTTGGCTGCTTTAGTTATTTAATGGCCATACGAATTTTTTGGTCAAGTTGGATTTTTAGCACTTTTTCTATATATTAACATAGTTATATTTCGACACTTACCACCTCTTTGTCGATTACAAAGCTGCCTTCGATAGTCCCATCAGGCATCGACTATACGAAGCCATGTCTGAGTTCGGTATTCCTGCGAAGATATTTCGTCTCTGCCGGTGTACCCGGTTCGGATTGGCAAGGATCTATCTGCACCATTCGATACGACGAGAGGTTTGTCATGTATGCTGTTCAACATAGTAATGGAGAAATTGTTAAGGAAAGCAGCGGTTAACATGTCTGGCACCATATTTAATAAGAGCCACATGCTGCTCGCATATGCCGATGATATCGACATTATCGGTCGAACGATGCGAGAGGTAACAGCTGTTTTCTCATCAGTTGAAAGAAGTCAGCGAAAATGAGTTTGGCAGTGAATAAGGACAAGACGAAGTTAATGGTATCATCGAACAAAGTGTCCACCCGTTGGGGACGCAGCGTGAACGTTGAAAACTATTTCTAGTGTATGAAATTATTTACCTTGGATCCGCCATGAACAAAAACAACAGTGTCAGCCTCGAAATAAAACGGAGAATAGTGCTTGCCAACAGGTGTTTCTTTGGACTACGAGAGCACTTTATTAACACCAGCCTATCTCGAACTACCAAAGTCCAGCTGTACCAAGTACCTCCGAATCTTGGGTGCTTACACAGGCAGATGCAGCCCATCTGGTGGTGTTTGAGAGAAAAATACTCCGCAAAATATATGGACCCATTTGCGTAAACGGCGAATTTAGGATTCGGATGAACCATGAGCCGTACGAGTTATACCATGACATTGGTGTCGTCAAACGAATCAAAGTGCAACGATTACGCTGGCTAAGCCATGTCGTGAGAATGGATGAGGAAACTCCAGCGCGAAAGATATTCTATCAAGACCTCGAAGGACGGCGCAAAAGAGGGAGACCCCGACTACGTTGGAAGGACCAGGTGGAGGAATCACTGATGCTTCTTGGTAGGACTGACTGGAGACGGTGCGCACAAAATCGAAGCGAATGGAAATCTCTAATCATTTCGGCCTCTGACTTAGACATTAAGAAATAAATATATATGTTGTGAAGTTGTTTTAAAGGCTAATAACACTAGTTTACAGCCATTTTGGTCTTTGGATAACACCATTTTTTTATGATAGAGGATGGGTTTCTGATTAAGAAAAAATTTTTAAAAAATTTTTTATGGAGCGGATTTGTTTTAAAAATTTTTTTTTTAAAATTTTTTTCTTTGCCCAAGGTACCTTTGGATTTTGACATATATATCAAGATCTAGACGGGCAATCAGGACGAAAGAGGTATCAAATTAATTAGAATCAAATGGCCAACAAGAATTAAGCCACTTAAACTCAACAAATTGCATAATTTTGCCGTACTGGCTGAATACATATGAAAAATTGTGTTTTTTTCATGAAAAATAGCGTCTCTTTTTTTAGTTTTTAAATCAGGAAAAATCGAAAACTCGAGATAAAATTTTTTTGAAACCTTCTGCGTAGGGCGAACTCCTCAGCAAACAAATAAAGTATTGCAAAAGAGAATCTATGGACTGGTTAAAAAGTAATGGCCTCTGAAAGTTGGCAAACATAAATGAAGTTTTTATAAATAGTTGAATTGTTGCCTTTGTCGGAACTGCAGAATATGGGCCGAGGGGCTAAACATTATCAAAAATATACCATTCACTTCGTCTTGGTCCCATAACATCGAAATGGTAGGTCAAAATGGAAGCCGAGGCCCATAATGCACTCGGGGGGTCAAGAAAGGGGCTCCTTGGATTCTATGATGATCGCCTATGTGCGGGTACTCAAATGAAAGATATTTTCGAAACGAATACCCGCAGAGTCTTGAAATTGACACCACTGGAGTGGTCTCAAAAATACCTTTCATTTGAGTACCCGCACATAGAGGGTACCAAAGCACTGAAGGAGACCCTTTTTTGTGTCCCTATGGCCCCAAAGAGCCTTAAAAATTACACCATTGGATTCGTCTCGAAAATATCTTTCATTTGATTACCCGCATAAGGCGGTCATCAGAGAATCCAAGGAGCCCCTTTCTTGACCCCTCCAAGGGCGTGCTGGGTCTCGGCTCCTATTTTGAGACGAAGTGAATGATATATTTTTGTTGTTGTTTGGGCCCTCAGCCCATAATCTGCAGTTCCCACAAAGGCAAAAATTCAAGTATTTATAAAAACTTCGTTTCTGTATGCCAAATTTCAGAGGCTATTACTTTGTAACCAGTCCATCGATTCTCTTCAGCAATTCTACATTTGTTTGCTGAGGTGTTCGCCCTACGCAAAAGGTTTCAAAAAAATGTTATCTCGAGTTTTCGATTTTTCCTGATTTAAAAACTAACCAGTACAGAAATTTCAGTCAGGTAAACTGACTGATAAATACCATCACCCAATAATAATTCCTATTACAAGATAATTAATTACCAAATTTGATTATCCTCCAAGTGCCGGTTTAGAAATTATGGGAGAAATATTAATTTTCCAAACAACGTCATTTTGTATGGGAGGTACCAGAGGGTGATCCGGTATAATCCATATTCATTCCTGATTCAAATTATCATAACTGTACAACTTACGCAAAATTCGACTGTATTCACTGTACTTACAAAAATATATGTATTTAAAACTATGGGGGTATGTTCGGTATTTTGTATGGGAGGTACCAGAAGGGGTGCGTCAAATAGTTATGTTTTGTAAGGTTTTGCTTCCTATCACAAGATAAATTAATTGACCAATTTCCATTACCCCCCAAGTGTCCGTTTGGAAATTATTGGATAAATAATAATTTTTCAAAAAATAGGTAATTTTGTATGGGAGGTACCAGAAGGGGTCATCCGATATAATCCATATTCATTCCTGATTCAAATTTTCATAACTGTACAAGTTACGAAAAATTTGACTGAATTAATTGTACTTACAAAAAAAGATATGTATGTAGGACTATGAGGGTGAATTCGGGAATTTGTATGGGAGGTACCAGAAGGGGTGCGTCAAATAGTAAGATTTTCTGCGGTTTTGCTTCCTATCGCAAGATAAATTAACCGACCATTTGTCATTATCCTCCAAGTGTCCGTTTGGAAGTTATGGGAGAAATATTAAAATTGCAAAAATAGGTCATTTTGTATGGGAGGTACCAGAAGACGTGATCTGATATAGTTCAAATTCATTGCTGAGTCCAGTTTTCATATGCAAACATCATATGCAAAATTTGAGTGAATTCAGTTTAGTTACAAAAAAGATATGTATGTAAAGCAATGAGGGTCAATTAGGTCATTTGTATGGGAGGTACCAGAAGGGGTATGGCAAAGGTTTCGGTTTTCGTAGTGTTTGTCTACTATTGCAAGATAAATAATCTGACCAAATTTAGATATCCTCCGATGGTCTGTTTGACAGTTATGGAAGAAATTTTAATTATCCAAAAATAGGTAATTTTGTATGGGAGGTACCAAAAGGGGTGGGTCTATTCTGCCCATTTACAATCCCATAAGTTCGTTTCGAAAAATATTAATACTGGTAAAATTTCATACCGATCCCTTAAGGTTTACTCGGGTTATCCTGCTGACCAGCCATCCAGCCAGCCAGCCAGACAGACGGACATAGCTCATTCTTCTTAAAAAGTTCTGAAACGAATTTGGTCTTAAGATACTTGGGTTCTAACTCGTCTCCTTTAATGCGTTACACTTTTTTTTCGTATCAAATGATATATACCCTCATCCCTAAGGGTGATGGTATAAAAAAAGAGACGCTATTTTTCATGAAAAAACACCATTTTTCATATGTATTCAGCCAGTACGGCAAAATTATGCAATTTGTTGAGTTTAAGTGGCTTAATTCTTGTTGGCCATTTGATTCTAATTAATTTGATACCTCTCTTGTCCTGATTGCCCGTCTAGAACTTGATATATAGGTCAAAATCCAAAGGTACCTTGGGCAAAGAAAAAAATTTTTAAAAAAAATCCGCTTCATACAAAATTTTTTAAAATTTTTTTTCTTAATCATAAAAAAATAGTGGTGTTCAAAGACCAGAGAAAAAATAATTATTTGTAAAGTAGTGTAATAATAATAATAATAATTTCTCGGGTTATCACGAGTCATGGTTCCATCGAGACATAAACTTGTTAAAATATATATAAAGAACCTAAAATTCACCTTGAGCAAACAAATTCATATGGCCATTAAATTATTAATGCAGTCAACTAGAAAAATGGTAGAGTCATCCCGGTACTGAAGCCAGGGAAGGACGTGAAAGAGGGACAATCCTACAGGCCGATTTCCCTCCGGTTACAAGTCGTTAAGACTATAGATGCACTCCTCCTTCCCCAGCTGTCTAGCAACCTAACAGCAGCTCACCACCAGCATGGATTTCGCAAAATGCATAGCACCACCACTGCATTGACCGCCATAACCACTAAAATCTCACATGGCTTGAATCAACAGAGGCCCTGTGAAAGGACACTCCTATTGGCACTGGACCTGTCGAAGGCCTTCGACACAGTTAGCCACACGACACTCTTCTAGGAATCCTGCAGTCCACCTTGAACAATAACTCAAAGATATGGAGTGCGAACTATCTAAGTAGTCGTTGGTCGTTAGTAAAGTTTTGAGACAAGTGCTCAAACCCCCTTAGAGTTAAACAACGAGTACCACAGGGCGACGTGGTACCTCTTTAACACCCCACCCCACCACAAGGTGTAAATGTAATATCACACGCGGACAACTGTTCTATTATGACAACAGGTCATGACATTGATGAGCTTTGCGATCGTGTGAATAGATATCTCGGAGTATTACACAATTTCTTCACGCAAATTGAAACTTTCACCGGCGAAGTCGTCAGCAACACTAATCACCACCTGGACAAAGGAGGTAAACATAACTTAAGAAGTCGTAGTCGATGGCGAACAACCCAAAAATTTTGGGGGTCGCCTTTGACAGCCTGTTTACCTCCTTAACTCACGCCACTGCAATTACGCACAAACTGCGATGTAGGAACAAGGTCGTCAAAGCGCTAGCCAGCAGCACTTGGGGAATGGACAAAGAAACATTAAGCCGCTCCTATATGGTCTCCTTCGCTAAGTGATACCCAGTGGAGAAATATTCAAAGCTGCCAAAATGTCGCCCTGAGGACTGAACCTTGCTGCATGCAGATAACCTCTGAACATCATCTACATAAGGAAACGAAGGTCCTCCCAGGCAAGGATAATAATGTCATGTTGACAGTTCATACTGGAAAGTCATCGGAGGAGTCATGCCAACTTTAACATCACACAGCTGGATGCTTCCCCGAGGCATGTCAGGAAGGACCTTCGAGTATACGAAGATAACATACGCAACTATGTGCTAGATCCCATTGATCGCACGTCGTATGCAGCAGCTTTGAAAGACATTCATAGAGACGCCACCTATTCCGCGGTTTCAA
This sequence comes from Muscina levida, assembly GCA_964034835.1. Classification (NCBI taxonomy): domain Eukaryota; kingdom Metazoa; phylum Arthropoda; class Insecta; order Diptera; family Muscidae; genus Muscina; species Muscina levida. The sequence goes on along the minus strand of OZ035884.1, from coordinate 32,482,980 downwards.
GGTACCGCATGAATGTCGTTCTTGGAAGTCGACCGCCCCCTGTAACAGAAACAGAGATAAACCTGCCCAAATCAAGAGTGGCCCTCTCAATGCCCACTGATACCAATGTATGCCTAGCGTGTGGTCAGGGTCCTCACGATACCCGCCACATTTTTACTTACCCAGCCCACCCTACTCCACTTAACCCATTAGATTTATGGGCCACTACAGTAGAAGTAGCCCAATTTTTAGGCCTGGATATTTTTGCGAAGAACCCCCGGTTTAAAAAATGCCAAAAAAAAAACGAAAAGTTACCCAAAATAAAATTGGGCGATAAAAAATGAAAAATTACCCAAAACTCAAGAACGAAATTTTCCCCAAAAATTATGAAAAATACCCCACAAAATTTATGAAAAGTACCTTAAAAAAAATATTCTTCTAAACAAATCTAGCATTTTTAAAAGACGAATGCGGTGGAGGGCACGCCCCCCGCCGCTTACCTCGTTATCAGTTTATATACTCTCTCTTTAGCATTATTAAAAGACGAATGCGGTGGGGGGCACGCCCCCCCCCCCAAAATTTATGGAGGATTTTTGATATGAAAAATTACCCAATTTTGTATGGACATTTTTTTGGGTAATTTTTCGTTCTTTTTTGGGGCATTTTGCATTTGGGGCATTTTTCATAGAGCCGTGTTATACATTATAATTACATTTTTTTTGCATGTTCCCTTTTGCCTAACACTGCTTTAAACCTATCTATTGTGATTTCCAAAATTTATTATGAAAACACGAAGAAAAAAAAAAACAAGAACCCCCCCAAATGTTGACGACCCCCGCAAACGATATAAGGTTCATGATTTAAGGATATGCACCTGGAATGTCCGAACTCTATACAGAGATGGTGCCTCTATCCAACTGGCGGATGTCCTCGACAAATACAAGGCTGACATCACCGCCATACAGGAAATGAGATGGACGGGACAGGGATGCACACGACGAAAGAACTGTGACATCTTCTACAGCTGCCATGCAGAAAGACACGAATTTGGATGTGGTTTCATAGTCGGCAAGAGACTTCGACACCTGATCTCGCGGTTTAACCCTGTAAGTGACCGAATAGCCACCATTCGCATCCGGGCGAAATATTTTTACATCACGCTGATTTGTGTACACGCCCCGACGGAAGATAAAGACGATGAGATTAAAGATGCATTTTACGAGCGCCTAGAGGAAACATACGACCGCTGCCCTGGCCACGACATTAAAATTGTTCTAGGAGACTTTAATGCAAAAATAGGAAGGGAAGATGTTCTTGGTCCATCGATCGGCAAATTCAGCCTGCATACCGACACGTCAGACAACGGGTTTAGGCTGGTTAGCTTCGCAGCGGGAAGGAACATGGTAGTGAGTGGAACCAGATTCCAGCACAAAGATATCCACAAGGCAACTTGGCTATCCCCCGATCAAAACACCAAAAATCAGATTGATCATGTAGTAATCGATGGCAGACATGCATCTAGTGTCATGGACGTGCGTGTGATTCGTGGTGCTAATATTGGCTCGGATCATTACCTGGTTGCAGCCAAGGTGCGCACAAGATTGAGCAGAGCGAAAAACGCACGTAACCAAACATAAAGAAAGCTGGACATCGCGAAGCTGCAAACCCCAGAGATAGCTACTGCCTACTCCAACCAGCTCTCCCAACTTTTACGACACAACGCCTCTACTTCTGACGTTCCCGATACACAGTGGCAGCATATTGCGCATTCCATGGCAACCGCCGCAACAACCGTGCTAGGATATGAAAAGCGGAGCTCAGACGAATCCTGGTACGATGAAGAATGTCGCATAGCGTCTGAGGAACTGGATGCTGCTTATAGGGCAACGCTACAGCCAGTTGCAACCCGTGCTGTTAGGGAACGGCATAAGGAGAAAGCTAAACGGGCGAGACAGCTATTTAGGCGAAAAAAACGTCAGATGAAGGAACGGGAGAACGAGGATATAGAGCGATACAGGGATAGAGGTGAGGCCCGAAAATTTTACCAGAAAATCAGAACAAATGGATACGGTAATGGCCTCCCCACCTGTAAGGACAGTGATGGAAATCTGGTCACGGATACGCAGAGTGTGCTGCACATATGGAGAGAACACTTCCAGCAACTGCTGGTTCCAGAAGGCAGCGCACGTGAAGTTATCACGCCAATTGTCGACGACGGCTTAGATTGCCCACCACCAAGTCAAGCCGAGGTAAGAAAGCAATATCGCGGCTGAAAAACAACAAAGCAGCCGGTGCCGACGGTCTGCCCGCAGAGCTCTTCAAGTCCGGTGGCGAGGAGCTGATAACGAGCATGCACCAGCTCCTGCGCACGGTTTGGCTTAAAGAGTGCATGCCCGACGATTGGAATGTAAGCGTATTATGTCCTGTGCTGAAAAAAGGTGATCCAAGTGTGTGCTCCAACTACCGCGGGATCAGCCTTCTACCCATCGCATATAAGGTCCTGTCGAGTGTGCTATGTGAAAGACTAAAGCCAGTGTTATCCAACCTGATCGGGCCTTATCAGTGTGGCTTTAGACCCGGAAAATCAACAACTGACCAGATTTTCACACTTCGGCAAATCCTGGAAAAGACCCAAGAGAAACAGATCGACACGTACCATCTTTTTGTCGACTATAAAGCTGCCTTCGACAGCCCGATACGGCAGAAATTACTCGATGCCATGGCTGAGTTTGGTATTCCAGCGAAGCTGATACGTCTTTGCGGAATGACGCTGACTGACACGAAGTCTTCAGTGAAGATTGGCAAGGACCTTACGGAGCCATTCTATACCAGACGAGGCCTAAAACAAGGCGACGGCCTATCGTGCGATCTCTTCAACATTGTGATGGAGATGATAATGAGAAAAGCTGCAGTAAACACGAGTGGCACTATATTCAACAAAAGCCACATGCTACTCGCATACGCTGATGACGTAGACATCATCGGTCGAAAACTGCGGGATGTGACTGCAGCCTTCTCAGGTATACAGAAGGAATCAGCGAAAATGGGCCTAACGGTGAACGAGGACAAAACGAAGTTATTAGTTTCAACGAACAAAGAATCTACTCGTTTGGGAAACTGCGTGAACGTTGACAACTATAATTTCGAGGTGGTAGATAACTTTGTCTACCTAGGATCCGCCATCAATAAAGCAAATAATGTCAGCCTAGAAATCCGGAGAAGAATCCTGCTTGCAAATAAATGCTACTACGGACTAAGCAAGCGATTCAATGACAGAGCCCTCTCTCGACGAACAAAACTCCAGCTATACCAGATACTGGTTCTACCTGTCTTAATGTATGGCTCAGAATCCTGGGTTATGACACAAGCGGATGAATCGGTTCTGGCGGTATTCGAGAGAAAAATACTCCGTAAAATATATGGGCCCATCATCGTTAACGGAGAGTATCGGCGTCGTATGAATCATGAGCTGTACGAGCTGTACACTGACATTGACGTGGTCAAACGCATTAAGGTGCAACGGCTGCGCTGGCTAGGTCATGTTGTACGCATGGATGAAAATGCTCCAGCTCGAAAAGTCTTCGACAATGAACTCGATGGACGGCGCAGAAGAGGGCGACCAAAACTCCGTTGGAAAGACCAGGTTACTGAGAACCTTACAGAACTCGGTGTGACTAACTGGAGAAGAAGCGCAGAAGATCGAGGCGCTTATAATATTTTTCTACGTGCGGTATATAATCCACTGGGATTGCATAGAAGTACCAGCTAAGTAAGTAAGTAAGTAAGTAAGTTGTGATTTCCTATCCCATCAACATCATTTATACACCCTTTATGGGAATCAGAATTATCACAGCTTGAATTTGTGTTTTAATCCACAATGCTCGCCATTTAGTTGGCACTCACAGTTTTTTTGTTCCCCCGCCCCCCTCTGGTTGCATCACTATCGTTGACTTTGCTTTTCAGTTGACATTTACGCGCTATATGTGTGAATAAGTAGAAACGTTGTTTACACATTGTCGTAATGTGACAAAGTCAACGAAATGAAAATGCACTTGAGCATAACAAATAACAAAACTAATTCTACAAATTCATAGTCTGGTCTGGAGCATTGAACGCGAGAGAGACAGAGAGACTGACGCTACTTTGCTTCTCGTGAAAACAAAAGCCAACAAAGTGGAAACACTACCAGAAAAATGAACCACATACAGACGAACGAATGCAAACAGGAGACGATGGCAAAGTCAAGGATATGTATGCAATCTGCATACATATCCTTTGCTCAAATACCGTTTTATGCGACGTACTAAAAGAATGTTTATACTATATGTCTATGTATGTGGGTATTCTCCTACAAGCAGTGTAATGAAATATATCTTATGCGTTTGTTGGCTTAAACAAACAAAACCAAAAACATGCAAATTAGCTATTTGTTGTGAAAAGTTTGTGAACTTTCCGCTTTTGCGATTTATTTAGCTATTTTTATTGATTTTTTTCTTGTGCCGGCTGGCAGTTTGTTTGTATAGTTTGAAGCTTGAAATTTCATTTTAAATTTTATCGTTCTCTTTTCATTTCGCATATTGGGAAATTTAAGAATCCGTGTGACAGTCGTATGTCTTTTCGTGGTATTTGAGGTAAAATACTTATGGTATATTTAACCTGTCTAGAGGGAGGATCCTTCAACAGTGTTAGCTAGACATTAATGCCACAACAGTGTTGGTTATTTTGGCTATAACCCTTTAAGGGAATGTTATATAAACATTTATCGTTGATCAAATAATTCAAATTATTCTTAGCGCGTTAAAACTAAAATTGATTTAAATATAATTTAGTCAACAGTTGTAAAGGTTGTGGGTAGAATACTTCTATCACATGTTCTGCTAAAAACATTGAACTTTAAAAATATAAAATATTTTATTGCACAAAATGTTTTTTACTTACTTATATTGGCCTCGTTTACTAATGAACAACAGGTGCTTCATTCTTTTGCGCTCCTTCTCTAATTATATTCTCTAAGTTTCGAAAATGTCTTCTCCACCCTTCCTTCCACCGGAATTTTGGGCTTCCTCTTCTTCGTTGTCCTATTTATATTTACCCGTTTCATACGGTATCGATACTCGATATTTACAACAAAAGGAAAGAAGACATGAAAGGAAATCCTTTCACAGTCTTGGTAACACTCCATGATTCAACGCCGAATATTAGGATAGGTAGAATTTATGTCTTATATATTTGTCGAAAGTGGCTATTAATAAACCTTATAATTTCGAGGGGCTTTAGACAAGGCGATAGTTTGTCCTGCGATATCTTTAACCTCGCAATAGAGATAATTATGCGAATGGCTGCAGTAAACAGTACTGGTACCATCTTTAACAAATGTCACATCCTGCTGGCATCTGACGATGAGATAGATATCACTGGCCGTGGACTGCGGAATGTTACTGCAACCTTTTCGAGCATTAAGAAGCAGTCAGCGGAAATGGGTTAGGTGATAAATGAGACAAAACCAAGAAATTTGTTTCAACGAACAAAGAGTCTACTCCTTTGGGACGCTGTGTGAACATTCTATTTGCTTATAGGGTTTTTTTTCCCAATATTTGTTGAAGTGTGATTTTCTAGGTCCAAAGGATTTTGGACTGATAGGGACAGGTGAAATATAGAAAAGGTGATAAAAATCCATCTTGAGCAAAAAAATTTGTTTGTCCATTAAATTATTAATGCAGCCAACTTGACAAAACGAATGATGCAGAAGTTCTAATTTTTGGGGCCACTCTTACGTGTAATTCTCGGAATTGAGTCCCAAAATCTCTGTAAGATTCCAATCATTTGGTCTGTGCTCATTTTGATATCGATATCGTCATCTGGGTCTTCCGTTATTAGAAATTACTTTAAAAGTTGTCTCTCCAAATCTCATACACGGTCTGTGTTTCTGTTACAAGATTCCCGCTTCTATCATTGGTTTCTATAACGTCGGATGTCGTGATCATTTTTAATTGAGATGTTTTTATCATAATTTAGGTACTCCGCTACTAGATATTTTTAAAAGTTGTATATCCAAAATTCAAGCACCATTTGTGTCTGCTACAAGATTTCCGCTCTTATCTTTGGTTTCGATCGAGATGTTATAATCGTCATCTGGGTTCTCCGTTACTAGAATTATTTAAAAGTTGTCACTTCAAATCCAAAGCACCTTGTCTCTTACAATGAGTTCTATTACCAGTTCAGAACACCTCAACCTCCTTACTGTCCCTCATTGGATTTTCTTGATTTTGAATATGTTCGTCGCCTCTACCTTTCACCACGCGCATGAACAGTGTGAAGGGTATATTAATATTGTTCTTCCATTTGTAACGTCCATTAGGAGGTGTAGTAGGTACGACAATCTATATATATAAAAAGCTTGGGTGACTGACTGATCATTCCCCTTTTATGGCGTAGGCATGCACAAAGACGGGATTTTTGGAACTTCGGACTGCAGGGAGTAAAATGGGAGTGGCACCGCTTCACACAACTCGTATTTTGAAATTACTGTATCTTTTAAGCCATTATAGGTACGAAGTCGAGATTTGGTAAGTATATCTGTCGTATAAGAAAAAATACTTCGTTTGTTATAAGTGGGCGATTCCACGCCCCTTTTTAGAAAATCGTTATATGGGCCAAATAAGTGGACCGATTGCAATCATATTTTCTTTGTGTGAAACTGTCCATAGGGCCTCTATCATAGGCTACATGAAAATATAGTTGGACAATGGGGCGTCCACACAAACCGAAATTTCAATCGTTCATATCTCTCGAGCCATTAGAGTTATGAAGGTCAGATTTGCTAGTAACATGTACTAGTATAAGGAAGATTGCATTTCGCTGGGAAATAAACGGTGTCACGCCCCTTTGGAAAAAATCGTTATATTGGCGAAATAAATGGACCGATTGCAATAAAATGTTCACTGTGTAGTACTATCCATTTGATCTTTATCATAGGCTACATGAAAATATAATTAGACAAAGGGGCTGGGCGGTGCCACGGCCAACCCAAAATTGTAATCGGTCATATTTTTTGAGCCATGTAAGGTATGAAAATGAGATTTGCTAACATACATATATAAATGGTATATATTACGCTGGGAAAGGGCGATGCCACGCCCCATTTTGGAAAAATTATTATGTCGGTTATATTAATAGAAATTGCTTGACTAATGGCTGCAGTAGAATGATGAAATTTCGTGTGGTTGTTTCTCTTTTTGAGTAAACGTCAGCTAAGAATAGATTTTTGAAAATTCGTACTTTTAGGGATAAAAATTACCAATAAGGGATAAAACTTATACCACCACCCAGATCAATCGACTAATGCTACTATGCTCACTATCAAATTGGATTGAAGGTTTCTTTGAAATCCGATATTTCTGGGTAAAAAAAAATGAAATAGGGATAAAAATTTTACTGTCGCCCAGACCAAACTGCTAATGATATACGGCTAAAGGTATAGTCGCAAAAATTTAAGTGAATATTTTAGTTGTGCCATGTGAAGTAATTATTCGAAATTCGTTCTTTAGGTGTAAAAATACCGAAAAAGGGATAAAACTGGTACCAAATGCTTAAAGGTAGACGTACGAAAATGTAAATAGAATTACTCCCTTTAGAATTAGATTTTAGATGGAGATTTCAGAAATTCTAACATTTAGGGGTAAAAAGGCCGAAAAGGAGTGATGGTACCATTTTAGTTGTTTGATATGAAAGTATATTTTGAAATTCGTATCGATCAGTATCGAAATCTGAGTCGATTTAAAGGTGACCGTCTGTCTGTATGTCCGTCTGTCCCCACGATTACAGCCGCGGTTTAAGAGATATCAAGCAGAAATTTGGAATGCAAGCTTCTATCCTCAAAGTTCTTAGATGAGCCCGATTGGTCAAAAACTACTACCACCTCCCTTACAAACTCCCCCTTTTTGTGGTCTGTCCTTGCGATTACAGCCGTAGTTTAAAGGCAATCAAGCTGCAAGCTTCCCTACACCAAGCTGAGTTTGAGTAGTAAGATGAGACCGATAGGTCAAAAATTACTCCCACCTCCCATACAAACACCCTTTTTTGGGGTGTCTGCCTAACTGCCCCCGCGATTACAGCCGTAGGTTAGAAAATATCGAACTGAAATTTGATATAGTAGGATATAATAGGACGAATACTTCTTCCACCTTCCATACAAACTTCCCTTTTTTGGGGGTGTCCTTCTGTATGTCCCTGTAGTTTATGAGTTTTCGGGCTGAAATTTGGTATGTAAGCTTTTGTCCTGAAGCAGAGGACAGAAGCAAGATCGGATTTAAACTATTCCCATATCCCACATAAATTCCTAATCATACCAGGCTTGTTCTTTGGCGGTTTTCTGTAGCCAAGTACACATTTTTACGCAAGGAGCTTGGAATGGGTTATGTGTTGCCACTGTGAATTAGGATCATCGATAGGCGGTCTATTTTGATGGAGCAAGTGCGTTAGAGTAAGTTGTGGATATCTCTGGGTTATGCAGTTTTGCGACGAATATTTTTCTCTGCCTATGGTCCTGTAAGTTTTTTGCTTACTTAGCCGTGGTGGAAAGATAATAATCGTCCATTACAAGGGATGCATGCCTTCCCTGGAAACGGCTTGATTGATTTGGTTGCCGGTATTCTTATCAAGTAAAATTCACGTGGCTTTATGTATGGCTTTCTGCTGGAGTCCTGTGCTGCTTACTATTATGCTTCACGCCGCTGCGTAATCAATTAGCCACATGCCGTTATTGGTGGTATTTTTTAGAGAGATTAATTTCCCGATAGCGGTTCTAAAGACCTACCTAATTTAGAATCAAAATTTCGCATAACAATTTTAATGTCGGAATTCGTATAATATGTCCGTAGTCTCCTCATCTTTAATGTGATATTAATGACCTTAGCCTTTATGGAATCGTGGCAATACGGTCGTTCACTGCTGTCAGTGTAGTAGTTTGTTTTACAAGAGTTTTGTGAAATTATTCATAAACATTTTCAAATAATATTCCACATTTTCTCGTAGATCGCGTCCCCCAATTGGTTAAATTGTTAAACACATTCAAATGCACGCATAGACTGTCCCTTGTTATGTGATACAATCCTTTTTTGGGATTTTATTTTATTGTGGTGCAAATTTTAACATGTTACACTTCGTTAGCAGACACTTTAACGCTTATTTTAAGTTTACCATATGTACTCTTGTGTACATTCGCATATTCTCAGTCGTACACATGTTAAGGATGTACGAGTATATGAGAGATACAAACATGGACATATGTACTGTTTCGTAGTTTCGTATTAGAAGAACTTGTCTACTACGTAAATGTAAATCCAACTCGTTGAAATTATATGGCAGTTTACTAGGTTTTATAGCTGTCGCGCTACACTTGACACCTTTTATGATGTAATATAGCGAAGCTAGGGGAAAATACTTCGTTGAGCTTTAGGTATTGCACTAAAGCAGGGGAATCAGTGATGTTTTGTACAGTAATTTGGTTTTTTTATGAAAAAGTATTACATTGCCTTCTGGTTTTATAAAAGTAGCTGTTTAAGCTTCTTTTTCTTCTCACAAATGCTAAAACAGTAATATCTTAGTTATATTACTTCAAATTCATAGGTAATTTGTCCGTGTTTTTGAACCTGTAAGTAACAAGATTTTCATGACATGAAACTGTTAATCCGGTTGTGTAAGTCTTAAAATAAAGCATTTTGGCATTCTTACATGCGGGAAGCTTTTGCATATCTTGAATGCAAATCAGAGATAAATTAAAACTTACAATTAAAATAATTCATACTTTTAAAAGTTCATCATCAAGTTTTTAACTAAAGTGAATTGTTGGCAAATCTTAGAATTTGAAAACAATCGTCTGTTTCTGTAGCACAATATCTACTTTGCCACCTCACCTCTCAACATATTAAAACCTCATGTGCATTTCCCGCAACAGTTGCCAAAAATAGCAACATGCAATTATATTGTTTTTGGAAATCATTTTTCTTTTGTTTCTTGACAAGCTGCCTTATGCGTTGGGAATATTTTTGCGTTATAGTTTTTTGTTCCTTCATTTTATTCTATTATGTAGCCTTTCAGCTGTTGCGTGTTGTCCTCTGGAACTTTTCGCTTCTCTTGTGTTATAAACGCATATTCCTTTGAGACATTTTTTTGCTAGCTCAAGACACTTAAGTGCTCAAATTGAATATCATCAGAGCCTAAATTATGACAGAAATTGAAAAAGTTTTATGTTCTCATCCTATTTTATTTTGTTTTCGATGAAGAAAAAAGGTGGAAAACATTTCTGTGAACAAATTGTTTTTCTTACCAATTTACAACTTGGGGATTATGGTGTCGGCATGACATAGTCATACAATTTTTATTGTTTTTTAGTTTTAGTTACAACTGACAGTTGTGTAGAGATTTTCGCATACCACAAAAAAAACACGATATATAGAAAAGTAAGTGTAGATTGCTGTCACCTTTAGCGGTAAACATATAGAGAATACAAATATATATTTGATTTGAGTTTCTGTACGTTAAAGATAAGTTTTCTATTAATAATGGACAGCATAAGTTATTACGAATTTGATAGATGTAAATATTTCAATTCTTATAAACACGAACAAATATTTGTATGATGTAAGAAGATTGGAAATTGTGATGAAATATTTAAAACATCTTTGTAAAAATATCGTCCACTCATAATAACTCCAATTTAAATGGCACCTACTGACATCGTCACTTACTTCGTGTGTCATCATACTCGTTTATCATGTAATTGCAACTGAAATGACACTTACTGACATGGTCGCTTACTTTGTAAGTGAGAGCGCACCGATTAAACGGTCTATGACACTCCTATGCTAAATTTAAGAAGGAATATAAGCGGGAGAATCTTCACAGATTGCTACAAAATAAACCTGACTAAAAAAAAAACTTAATTTCCCTTTACACACCATGAATGAGTATGGGATAGCTTCTCGCGTTGTTGTGAATTAACACGCTTTCTATTTTTAGATTCACAACTAACGACATCTACTTGTTTATCGACGAATGCAAACGTCACTGTTTGACAAGCTCTTACTCGACACGCCGATTGACTCGACACTGCGAAGTTGCTGTCGACAACATTCGAGGGGAGCCGATAATGAAAAAAAAAATTATTTTTTTTCTTTTAAGATGATTGGAGCCAGGAGTTGAACCTGTGATCTCCCGCATGGTAGTCGCGTGTTCTAACCACTATGCCACGAGCTGTGGGCTGAAAAACATGATATGTAGGAACAGTGTCTATTAGAGTTGGATATTTGTTCGTCGACAGAGGAACTGGTAATATGCTTAGAGCACAGTAGCAGCGGTTTGGGTTTAATACTCGTCTCTTGATTTCCAGGCGAACATTATTACCCCTTCGGGTAACAGGGTATATATCATTTGATACGACCCAAAAGTGTAACACATAGAAGAAGTCACTTTAGAACCTAGGTTTCTTTAAACCAAATTCGATTAATGACTTTTGGAGTCGTTTGAGCTATGTCCGTATGTCCGTTGTCTGGCTGTCTGGCCGGTACGCTCGATAACTTTTGAAAAACGCCACCAATTGTTTTGAAATATTACATGGATATTCATTACTCAAATGGGAAACATGGCCACGCCCTTCTGATACCACCTACCATTCCGCTCACTTTAGAAATCGAATTATAATATATATCGTTTTGGATGTATACACGATCTTACCCAAATTCTGAATTTGGTAAAGGTATAGCAGGATAAAGATTTGGAGAAGAAAAACTGGAAGTTTAGCCACGCCCCTTCTGATTCCCCTTATAGAAATGTACAATAAGCAATCGAGTAATAATACAACCAACGCGATCGTACCCAAATTCTGCATTTTGTAAAACTATAGCCGGATAAAGTTTTGAAGAAACCAGTAAGAAACTTTTAGTCGGGCAATCCGACTTACATATGCCCTCGCCCTCAGTAAACATTTAATTTTCTATTATATTGATACTATTACTCGATTTCTAAAGTGGGCATAGTGGTATAATTGTAAGGGAGGTACCAGAAGGGGCATGTCATGTTATACCTTTACTAAATACTGAATTTTGGCACAATCGCGTTAGGTGTATTGATATTATAATATTACTCCATCTCTAAACGGTACATTTGTCTGGGAAGTACGAGAAGAGATTTGTTTATCAAAAACTCTATCCTGCTTGAGCTTTACTAAATACTGAATTTAGGCACGATCGCGTTGAGTGTATTGATATTATTACTCCATCTCTAAAGTGGGCGGAGAAGTACATTTGTATTGTAGGTACCGGAAAAAGCGAATCTAGACTTCCAGATGTTTTTCTCGAAAACTTTATCCAGCTTGAACTTTACTTAATTCTTTACAAATTGAGTTTGGGCACGATCGCGTAAGGTCTATAAATAATATTTACCGATTTCTAAAGCGGGCGGTACCAGATGGGTATAGAAAGTACGGGATGCGGCTTGGCTAGACTTCCAGTTTTTTCTCCAAAACTCCATACTGCTATAGCTTTACTAAAAAAAGAATTTGGATACGATTGCGATGGTTTTATTGATATTATTACTCCATATCTATAGTGGACGGAAAGGTACATTTGTATGGGAGGTACCAGAAGGGGCGTGGCTAGTCTTCCAATTTTTTTCCAAACCTCTATCCTGTTAAAGCTTAATTAAATACAGAATTAGGGAACGGTCCCGTTGGGAGTATTGATATTATTACTCGATTTCTAAAGTGGGCGGAATGATGAATTTGTATGGGAGGTACCAGAAGAGGCGTGGCCATGTAGCCCATTTGCAATACCGTATGTAGTTTGGGGAAATATTAACTCGTGCAAAATATCAAAACATTTGGTTACGTCTTTCGAAAGTTATCGTGCCGGACAGACAGACAGACAGACGGACATGGCTCAAACGAATTAAAAAGTCATTAATCGAATTTGGTTCAAAGAAACCTAGCGTCAAAAGTGACTCCTTCTGTTTGTTACACTTTTGGGTCGTATCAAATGATATATACTCTCCTACGCATAGGGTGAGGGGATGAAAACTGAAATCAAGACACGCCCCTTCTGGTAACTCCCATAAAAATTTACGATTCCGCCCAATTTATAATTCGGGTACTACTATCACTACGAATAGAGCCATATTACCCAACCCATATAATAAAGATTCAACAAAGATAAACAATTAAAGAACTATTAAACTATTAAAGAACTATCCAACCCCCTTCAGGTATTACTAAGGGTGAGGGTATTTGTAAGTCGGTTTACCCGACTGAAACTTTCTTACTTGCTTTTTTTACGATGGAGTCAAGGTGATTTTTGAAATGGGGGCGTGTCACCGCCCACATCCACACTGGCTGTAATTCGATCAAATATTGACAAATGTGTTGGCGGCAAATAGCTTGTTCATATCTCTTGACCAACTGTAACATATTATGAAATTTTCAGAACGATCAAACAATTATTATGGCTGTTATAATGGTATAGTTTAAAAGGGGCGTGGCGCCGCCCACTTTCAAACTGGTGTTTATTTATAATGTTCCACCAAGATATATACCAAATCTCATCGTCATACCTCTGATAGTTCATGATATATACTTACTTACTTACTTAGCTGGTACTTTTTTACAATCCCGGTGGGTTATATACCGCACGTAGAAAAATATTATAGACGCCTCGATCTTCTGCGCTTCTTCTCCAGTTAGTCACACCAAGTTCTGTAAGGTTCTCTGTAACCTGGTCTTTCCAACGGAATTTTGGTCACCGTCTTCTGCGCCGTCCATCGAGTTCATTGTCGAAGACTTTTCGAGCTGGAGCATTTTCGTCCAAGCGTTCAACATGATCTAGCCAACGCAACCGTTGCACCTTAATGCGTCTGAGCACGTCAATGTCAGTGTACAGCTCATGATTCATACGACGCCGATACTTTCCGTTAACGATGATGGGCCCATATATTTTACCGAGTATTTTTCTCTCGAATACCGCCAGTACCGATTCATCCGCTTGCGTCATAACCCAGGATTCTGAACCATACATTAAGACAGGTAAAACCAGTATCTGGTATATCGGTTTTTTGTTCGTTGAGAGAGCGCTCTGTCATTGAATCGCTTGCTTAGTCCGTAGTTGCATTTATTAGCAAGCAGGATTCATCTCCGCATTTCTAGGATAACATTATTTGCTTTGTTGATGGCAGAGCCTAGGTAGATACAATTATCTACCACCTCGAAATTATAGTTGTCAACGTTCACGCATTTTCCTAAACGAGTAGATTCATTGTCCGTTGCAACTAATAACTTCGTTTTGTCCTCGTTCACCGTTAGACCAATTTTCGCTGATTCCTTCTGTATACCTGAGAAGGCTGCAGTCTCATCCAGCAGTTTTCGACCGATGATGGTAACGTCATCAGCGTACGCGAGTAGCATGTGGCTTTTGTTGAATATAGTACCACTGGTGTTGACTGCAGCTTTTCTCATTATCATCTCCATCGCTATGTTAGAGATCACACGATAGGCCGTCGCCTTGTTTTAGGCCTCGTTTGGTACAGTATGGCTCTGTAAGGTCCTTGCCAATATTCACTGAAGACTTCGTGTCAGTCAGCTTCATTCCGCAGAGGCGTATCAGCTTAGCTGGAATACCAAACTCAGCCATGGCTTCGAGTAATTTCTGCCGTATCGGGCTGTCAAAGACAGCTTTATAGTCGACGAAAAGATGGTACGTGTCGATCTGATTTTCTTGGGTGTTTTCCAGGATTTGCCGAAGTGTGAATATCTGGTCAGTTGTTGATTTTCCAGGTCTTAAGCCACACTGATAAGGTCCGATCAGGTTGGATAAAACTGGCATTAGTCTTTCACATAGCACACTCGACAAGACCTTATATGCGACGGGTAAAAGGCTGACCCCGCGGTAGTAGGAGCACACACCGGGATCACCTGTTTTCAGCACAGGACATAAAACGCTTAAATTCCAATCGTCGGGTATGTACTCTTTAAGCCAAACCGTGCGCAGGAGTTGGTGCATGCTCGTTATCAGCTCCCCGCCACCGGACTTGAAGAGCTCTGCCGGAAGACCGTCGGCACCGGCTGCTATATTGTTATTCAGCCGCGATATTGCTATTCTTACCTCGACATGACTTGGTGGTGGACAATCTAAGCCGTCGTCGACAATTGGCGTGTTACTTTCACGTGCGCTGCCTTCAGGAACCAGCCGTTGCTGGAAGTGTTCTCTCCATATATGCGGCACACTCTGCGTATCTGTAACCAGAATTCCATCCTTGTCCTATAGGAGGGGAGCCCATTACCGTATCCTTTTTCGGGCCTCACCTCTATCCCTGTATCGCTCTATATCCTCGTTCTCCTATTCCTTCATTTGACGTTTTTTTTAGCTGTCTCGCCTGTCTTACTGTCTCCTTGTGCCGTTCCCTAAGAGCAATTCCCTAAGTTACAATTGGCTGCAGCGTTGCCAGATAAGTGGCATCCTGTTCCTCAAACGCTATGCGACATTTTCATTGTACTAGGATTTGTCTGAGCGCCGTTTTTCATATCCTAGCACGGTTGTTGCGGCGGTTGCCATGGAATAAGCAATATGCTGTCACTCATGAGATATAGCCATTTCAAATTTCTAGTTGTATGGGCGGTAGTACGCCCCTTTATCCAGTCACATCCAAGTATAACCAGGGACTATAATCAGGTCATCAGCACCACATCTAACAGAAAATCCGTCAATACCGTTCATGAGATATAGCCCTTTAAAGTTTCAAGATGTATGCCATACCCACTGATCCGATCCCGCTCATTTTTTTGGTGGAACGTAAATTTGCCACATAAATCCACACAAATTTCCAAGGCGACCTTCTAAAAAGTGTAGCAGAAATCACGTATAAACTAAAATGGAAGTGTTTCTAATTTGAAGTGAATGCGTTGGGGGGTTCAGAAGTTATAGGCTTTTTACTTTTTGTGTCGGCGTGGAAATAGCTTATATCCGTCTGAAAAGCTACACTTTAACATGAAAGTTGAATTTTTAAAAAAAAAAATCTAACCGTTTCTAAGATCACTCATCACATACACAACCTATATTAATTTACCACGCCTCCTTATGGGCGTTACAAATGGGAGAACAAATTTAAAATACCCTTAGCTTAGTTCGGTCGAGTGGTGAAGGTTATAAAAATTCCATTTTATCCAATATAGTTGTATGTGAACAACTTAAAATTCGTGTATCTGTTCTCTCTCTTTATCTAATAATCACATTCTGTTAGTCTGTCAGCTTAATTTGTTTTTATAAAAATTCCATTTGATCCAATATAGTTCTATGTGAACAACTTAAAATTCGTGTATCTGTTCTCTCTCTCTTTATCTAATAATCAAATTATGTTACTTTAACATCGTTATATGTCTTTATTTTTCTGTCAGATAATACAAATTTAATAAATTTTTTCATTTCAACATATAACGAATTTAAATCCATTCACCCCCATCATTGTCTTTAGTACTCAAATAGTTTCACATCCTGTATTTCTATTATGTTTTTTTTTTCAATTTGTCGACCATGTAAATTTCCACTTTTCAACATAACACAATGGGGTGAGAACCGAAAAAAATCTATTTTCTATTTTTCTTTAACTTATAAAATTAAGTCCTGTGTCAAATGAAATTTACGCTTTTGAAATGAGAAAAGTTTCCACGTTTTCCTCATATTTATTTGTTTGTATTCGTTTGCATTCGATCCTATTCTGTGCCATTTTACCAGCGCAAACAGGGAAAAACTTTTGATGTCGAAATAAAGAACAATGGGGACCTTTAAATTCGAAATAGAGAAAAAAAAACGAGAGAAAAAATCACATAATCACACATATTCACATAACAAACATGTTCACTTCCGGCGTTTCCTTGTGTGTATGTAAATCTGTAGTGATTGGCAGTGTATTTGCAAGTAAGTGTGTGTGTAGCTGTGAGAGAGAGAGTTTGTAAACATGTTCTCTATAAAGTTTAACTTTGCCAATAATTTACTACAGTTACATTTATTGTTGGCAACTATAACAATTGTTGGTGTTTCCACTGCCATTGCTACTGCCCCTGCTGGTGCACAGTGGTTAATTAGTGTGGTTACTTAAAAAGCAATAGGATTGTTTTGTTATGAATTTTAAATAAATTTAAATTATGGTGTTTTAATAAGATCTACGACGTCTATGATAGTAAAATTAAACATGACACAATAGTTGTGGGCGTGTTTCTCATTCTGATACTTTGTGCTTGCTCATTTTACAAGCATTGTTTTCTCTCCCACTCAGTCCCATTATGTTTCAATACACACTACATTACTGGCAGTGCTTCGTGTCACCTCTATTTATTGCCTATGATTTTGAAAGAGATCGCACTGCATACAGTTATATCCGTCAATCGCCACATCTTTTTCGTCTCAGTAGCCATGAAAGACTCGATTATATTCATAATGTAAACCAAAAAATGGCGCCTCACGCATAGTTTTGTCTTTTAAAGGCTGAAGGTATATCAATTCTCTAGACAATGCTGATAAACAAGCAACGAACCCAAGCCATTTGGCATTATCTGGAAGTGTAAGTGAGATTTCATTTAGTCTGACTGAATAGCAGCAGTTCCGTTTTGCTCGGGTGTACACCCAGTCCATAGTTTTTTAGCAGCTCAGATTCCAAAGTCTAAGAGATTAATTTATGATCCTCACCGGTAACTTTTAATGCTCCGTTATCCGCAAATGCGACGGTTTTGCAGCACGCCTTGTCCATTGCCTTTAGAAGAGAATTGACGTTGAGATTCCAGAGTAGTGGAGACAGTATTCCTCACTTTGGAGTACCGTCAGCTTAGTAATATTTAATACTACATGCAATTCGCCTAAAGTTTAGTAGTTTACCAGCTAGTGAGATGACTCCTGATTTCTGATTATAGATTCAGGTTTGACATTGTTAATAGTTCCCCCTATGTCCAGAAATGCAGCTAGTGTGTGTTCCTTGTAGTTTAGAGATCTTTGTACAAGGCTGATTATTGAATGTATATCAGATTCCGTTGACTAAACCTTTGTGAAGCCATGCTGAGTCTTGGATAGAGCTTCTGGTTTCATTAATTATCCTCCTCAAAGTATTATGTATGAGTGACATCAAGCTGATCGGTCTAAAATCCTTGGCCTTAGAATGGGATGCTTAACCCCCTTAGGGATACATACAATTTTATATTCCATCTTGGTGGACTATAAATACTAGAAATCATTTTCCGGACAGCCTGGGAAATATCAATCAGTACCTCTAAGGTATTTCGACTGTTTTTGGTTGTATACAATGGTATTTTTGTATTCGAGTATAACATTTTATATAGCCGATAAGTTTCCGAAGAGTTTTTTACACAGTTGCCTTACGAATTAGTCCCATCGCTTTTATTACGGTCTATGATCGCCCAAATAAGGTGGTGCTTATCAACTTCCGTAAGAGAGACGCTATCTTTAATCCTCTCGATGTGGGATCTAGCCCATTGGAGAAAGTTCTTGTCTTGCTCCGTTAGCTAAACGATTCTATTGAGAGAAACGTCTAGTTGTAACGACTCTTTAGAAGGTATTTTGTGCCTAGGGAGAATGGAGGTAGAGTCTTTGAAGGCCGGAGGAGCTCCCTCGGAGAGAATCGAATCATTCATCGCTTGCCAACTGTTGTCACTAAGGAAACTGGATTGCTTACTTACTTATTTAGCTGGCACATCTTTGCAATCGTATATTGTGATTATATTCCGCACGTAGAAAATTACTATATAGATCTTCTACACTTGTACTATTTTTTCGCCCAATGTGCGACGGGGTCAGTTAAGCAAAGATCGTTGATTAAAACCATTGAAATTCTGTAGCATCACAATACATGGTTCTATATTCACTGTAACAGCATATCTTCTTTGATCTTTGATCATAAAATAAGGAGCAGTGTCATTCTTATTCATGCAATTTAGCCATTTACATTACATATGGGGATGGGAGTAGTTTTGTCAGATTTTGCTCATCTAAGAAATTAACCTCTCTTGGGGGATAGAAGCTTACATACCAAGTTTTAGCTCGATAGCTCTGTCATAGCAGGGGTAGATAGACAGGCACCACCACAAAAAAAGAGGAGTTTGTGAGAGGGGTGGGAGTAGTTTTTGTCCGATCGTGATCATCATAGAAGTTAACCTCCGCTTGAAGGATAGAAGCTTGCACATCAAATTTCATTCATTAATTCATAAACTACGGTTGTAATTGAGGGGATAGGTAGACGGACATGAGGAGGTATTTGTATGAGGAGTGGGAATAGTTTAGTCCGATCTTGGTCATATTAGAACTTAACTTTCGCTTAGAGGATACTATACCAAATTTTAGAGCGATAGCTCCGGCTGCAACTGTGGGGACAGGCACCAAAAAGGGCAGTTTGTACGGGAGTTGGGTGTAGATTTGACCGATTTTTCTCATCTTAGAACGTAACCTACGCTTTGAGGGTGAAAGCTTGCATTCCAAATTTCAGCTTAAAATCTCTTAAGCTGCTGTGGGACAGACAGCCAGACGGACAGATGAACATCTTAAAATCGGCTCAGAATTTGACCCTCATTTATTTATATACCGTCATACCTACCACGCCTCCTAATGGGCGTTACAAATGGAAGAATAAAATGAATATACTTTTCATTTCACTCGTACGCGTGAAAAAGGATAAAAAAGGTGAACCTAGCAAATTGGAGCCTAGACCGTTACGGCGGTAGCGAAATGTAAAATTTTTTGGAAAAAACATTTTTTGTTGGCGAATATAAAAAATGCCCGACTGGAATATTGTGCCATTGGATATAAAAAATACATGACGTAATTGCATAAGATTGGACAACTATTTCCAGTGCCCCAAAGAGCTCAAAGGTCAGGTTCGTGGTAAATCCTTAGTAAATCCTACCCTCACCCTACGAGTATAAGTGTATATATCATTTGATACGACCCAAAATTGTAACACATAGAGGAAGTCACTTTAGACTCTAAGTTTCTTTAAACCAAATTAGATTTATGACTTTTGAAATCGTTTAAGCCATGTCCGTCTGTCTGTCTATCTGACTGTCCGGCTTGTGCGCACGATAACTTTCGAAAGATGAAAACAACTGTTTTGAAACTTTGCACGAGTTAATATTTTTCCAAAACTACTTACGGTATTGGAAATGGGCTACATGACCACGCCCGTTTTGGTACCTCCCATACAAATGTACCATTCCACCCACTTCAAAAATCGAGTAATAACATTAATACATCCAACGAAATCGTTCCAAAATTCTATATATAGTAAAACTATAACAGGATAAAGTTTTGGAGAAAAAAAACTGAAAGTCTCTCGTACAAATGTACCTTACCGCACACTTTAGAAATCGAGTAATAATATCAATACACCCAACGCGATCGTGCTCAAATTCTGTATTTAGTACGGCTATAGCAAGAAAAAGTTTTGGAGAAATAGCTGGAAGTCTAGCAACGTCCCTTCTGGTACTTCCGTACAAATATATCATTCTGTCCACTTTAGGAATCAGGTAATAATATGAATACGCCCGACGACATCGTGCTCAAACTAAGGGTGAGGGTATATATAGGTCGGTTTACCCTACTGAAACTTATTTACTTAGTTCAGTATACTTTAGAAATTTACTGTTGCGTACTTACATCTGAGTAGGTAGGATTTTGGATAATATTCGTCCAAATCGACACCATCGACAAAAATCATGCAAGCACAAGCACAGCCCACTTTCGCCCTAGCTCTAATTCATAATGTGCCAACAACACATACCAAATATAAGCATTATACCTCTTCTTTTTCATGAGATACATACCTTTAAATGAGATGGACGGGACAGGGATGCACACGACGAAAGAACTGTGACATCTTTTACAGCTGCCATGCAGAAAGACACGAATTTGGATGTGGTTTCATAGTCGGCAAGAGACTTCGACACCTGGTCTCGCGGTTTAACCCTGTAAGTGACCGTATAGCCACCATTCGCATCCGGGCGAAATATTTTTACATCACGCTGATTTGTGTACACGCCCCGACGGAAGATAAAGACGATGAGATTAAAGATGCATTTTACGAGCGCCTAGAGGAAACATACGACCGCTGCCCTGGCCACGACATTAAAATTGTTCTGGGAGACTTTAATGCAAAAATAGGAAGGGAAGATGTTCTTGGTCCATCGATCGGTAAATTCAGCCTGCATACCGACACGTCAGACAACGGGTTTAGGCTGGTTAGCTTCGCAGCGGGAAGGAACATGGTAGTTAGTGGAACCAGATTCCAGCACAAAGATATCCACAAGGCAACTTGGCTATCCCCCGATCAAAACACCAAAAATCAAATTGATCATGTGGTAATTGATGGCAGGCATGCATCTAGTGTCATAGACGTGCGTGTGATCCGTGGTGCTAATATTGGCTCGGATCATTACCTGGTTGCAGCCAAGGTTCGCACAAGATTGAGCAGAGCGAAAAACGCACGTAACCAAACACAAAGAAAGCTGGACATCGCGAAGCTGCAAACCCCAGAGATAGCTACTGCCTACTCTGACCAACTCTCCCAACTTTTACGACACAACGCCTCTACTTCTGACGTTCCCGATACACAGTGGCAGCATATTGCGCATTCCATGGCAACCGCCGCAACAACCGTGCTAGGATATGAAAAACGGCGCTCAGACGAATTCTGGTACGATGAAGAATGTCGCATAGCGTCTGAGGAACAGGATGCTGCTTACATGGCAACGCTACAGCCAATTGTAACCCGTGCTGTTAGGGAACGGCATAAGGAGAAAGTAAAACGGGCGAGACAGCTATTTAGGCGAAAAAAACGTCAGATGAATTAACGGGAGAGCGAGGATATAGAGCGATACAGGGATAGAGGTGAGGCCCGAAAATTTTACCAGAAAGTAAGAGCAAATGTATACGGTAATGGCCTCCCCACCTGTAAGGACAGTGATTGAAATCTGGTCACGGATACGCAGAGTGTGCTGCACATATGGAGAGAACACTTCCAGCAACTGCTGGTTCCAGAAGGCAGCGCACGTGAAGTTATCACGCCAATTGTCGACGACGGCTTAGATTGCCCACCACCAAGTCAAGCCGAGGTAAGAAGAGCAATATCGCGGCTGAAAAACAACAAAGTAGCCGGTGCCGACGGTCTGCCCGCAGAGCTCTTCAAGTCCGGTGGCGAGGAGTTGATAACGAGCATGCACCAGCTCCTGCGCACGGTTTGGCTTAAAGAGTGCATGCCCGACGACTGGAATGTAAGCGTATTATGTCCTGTGCTGAAAGAAGGTGATCCAAGTGTGTGCTCCAACTACCGCGGGATCAGCCTTTTACCCATCGCATATAAGGTCCTGTCGAGTGTGCTATGTGAAAGACTAAAGCCAGTATTATCCAACCTGATCGGGCCTTATCAGTGTGGCTTTAGACCTTGAAAATCAACAACTGACCAGATTTTCACACTTCGGCAAATCCTGGAAAAGACCCAAGAGAAACAGATCGACACGTACCATCTTTTTGTCGACTATAAAGCTGCCTTCGACAGCCCGATGCGGCAGAAATTACTTGAAGCCATGGCTGAGTTTGGAATTCCAGCGAAGCTGATACGTCTTTGCGGAATGACGCTGACTGACACGAAGTCTTCAGTGAAGATTGGCAAGGACCTTACGGAGCCATTCTATACCAGACGAGGCCTAAAACAAGGCGACGGCCTATCGTGCGATCTCTTCAACATTGTGATGGAGATGATAATGAGAAAAGCTGCAGTAAACACGAGTGGCACTATATTCAACAAAAGCCACATGCTACTCGCGTACGCTGATGACGTAGACATCATCGGTCGAAAACTGCGGGATGTGACTGCAGCCTTCTCAGGTGTTCAGAAGGAATCAGCAAAAATGGGCCTAACGGTGAACGAGGACAAAACGAAGTTATTAGTTTCAACGAACAAAGAATCTACTCGTTTGGAAAACTGCGTGAACGTTGACAACTATAATTTCGAGGTGGTAGATAATTTTGTCTACCTAGGCTCCGCCATCAACAAAGAAAATAATGTCAGCCTAGAAATCCGGAGAAGAATCCTGCTTGCAAATAAATGCTACTACGGACTAAGCAAGCGATTCAATGACAGAGCCCTCTCTCGACGAACAAAACTCCAGCTATACCAGATACTGGTTCTACCTGTCCTAATGTATGGCTCAGAATCCTGGGTTATGACACAAGCGGATGAATCGGTTCTGGCGGTATTCGAGAGAAAAATACTCCGTAAAATATATGGGCCCATCATCGTTAACGGAGAGTATCGGCGTCGTATGAATCATGAGCTGTACGAGCTGTACACTGACATTGACGTGGTCAAACGCATTAAGGTGCAACGGTTGCGTTGGCTAGGTCATGTTGTACGCATGGACGAAAATGCTCCAGCTCGAAAAGTCTTCGACAATGAACTCGATGGACGGCGCAGAAGAGGGCGACCTAAACTCCGTTGGAAAGACCAGGTTACTGAGAACCTTACAGAACTCGGTGTGACTAACTGGAGAAGAAGCGCAGAAGATCGAGGCGCTTATAACATTTTTCTACGTGCGGTATATAATCCACTGGGATTGCATAGAAGTACCAGCTAAAGTAAAAAGTAAAGTACATACCTTTAAAGTTTCAAATTGATTCGATCCCGCCATTTTTTCTTAATTATGAACTTTGCTACCAAATGCAACCACACACATTTTAAACACGATAAGAGAAATAGACTTCCAAATATTGCGTCTTGGAGGACAGTCCTCTCTATTTCAAAAATAGGTTCTAATGAGCTCGGCCACGCCCACTTGATATATGTAAAATAAAAGTAACCTATTTTCACCACCGACATCTCACTTAAATTCAGAGAAAATTTCAAAAATATCGGTTAAGCCTTTTTCGCGTCTATACGGTACTTTCTCTATGACGAATTTTCTCTATAACGTAGAAATTGGCGACCCCAGTGCCTGCGTTATAGAGAAGTTCGACTGTATATAGATTTGACTTTGACTATTCACGGCTTAAAGTTGGCCGATTTCGCTCAAATTTTGACCATAACCAAAGTTGAATTTTTGCTGCTTCCTAATGACCTATACCTTTTCCGCTTTTTGTAAGAATGCACGTATAAATCTTTGTGAAGAGTGGTGTGTAAAGACATTCTAGTTGTAACCTGCCTCCTCAAACTTATCCACCCTTTTTCTAGTGAATTAATTCGATAGAGCTTCATTTCAATGCCCTTTGTTGTAATTATTATATTATCATATATCATAGTATCGAAAGCATATCTACTTCATTAACAAGTATCACACACTTAAAAAAATTAATTCCACTTTACACGTTTTGTATTTTTAGATTCACAACTAACGGCACCTACTTGTTTTATCGACGAATGCGAACGTCACTGTTTGAGAAGCTTTTTACTAGACATATCAATTGACTCGAGCTAGCCAGCAATCAAAGAAAAATGTAGATGACTTGGAGGCGAGTATCGAACCTGGGATCTTCCGTATGATAGTCGCGTATTCTAAACAACATGTCACGGCCGGTTCAATATCACACACACAACTTGAATAAACACAACTGAGGTCCATCAAAAAAGGTAATTTGTTTAACAAATATTTAATTTTATGAATTCTTCTCTATATCAAATATAGCAATGTTTATAATATAAAAATTGTGAACCCAATAAAATCAATATCCACCGATGTCTCTTATAAAAAGCAAATTTGTTAAACATGTTTTTTTTTAATTTTGTCCAATATATCAAATATAGCAGCCTTTAGATGTTCCAATAAAAGGGGCCTCCAAGTAGTTCACTGCTTTCCACTGTGCACCGATTGTTGGCATTGTCGTTGTTGTCCTCCCTGCCGCTTTAGCTTTACCATACTTTTTTGTAGTTTTACAATTTATTCTGCACAAAAAAACAACAAACGACAACTTATTGTAACATTTCAATTCGTGTTTGGTGTTTGTATATTTTTCGAACTTGTTATTTGTTATACTCATTGCTGTGCGATTGGTTTTACACGGTCATTGCCATTTATTGGAATAATTCCCTAGGAATATTTCAAATTTTAGTGTCCGGATTAACTGAAAAATGTTTGTTTCTAAGAATGAACAAGTAAACTTTATTAGCTGCAATTGTCGGCATTTTTTTGTATGTATATGAAGGACAAGGGTTAAAATGGTAGTAGTACTTTATATATAGATGTGTATTCACTGTGAACACAGGAAAAACTTGCCAAAATTAAACTTAACTTAATTTCCCTTTACACCCCATTTATAAGGTATGGTATAGCTTCGCGCTTTCTATTTTAAGATTCACAACTAACAGCACCTACTTGTTTATCGAAGAATGCGAATATCTCTATTAGAGCAGCTTTTACTAGACATGCCGATTGAGCCAAGACTATACAGCTAAGTTGCTGTCGACACCATCGAGGGGACCGGCAATGAAAGACAGGAATGTAGATGACTGGAGACAGGAATCAATATGGATATGCCATACTTACTCACACACTAAACTATGGTGTAACAATTATTTCTGTAGATCTTATTGTTATGATCTGTTTTCGGACACATATATGCTCCCACGATTTCAATTATTGAGATATGAGTTTCGTCAAATTTAGTTCACTTTCTCTAATACATCGCGTAGCTGATAACGAATATAATATAGGTATATCAACTAACTCAACTCTTTCCACGAATGTCCATTAATATTAATATACAACATTGCATCACTCCATGGAGATTCGCTAAAACCTTTTCACAAAATTTATGCTGAGCATCTTGAGAGTAATACGAAAGAGTATTTATCATTTTCGGCTGACACTGAGAACACAGAGAGATAGACACATTTGTAAGCAAATGGATATTAAAACAAATTGTGTATAATTTAAATAATGCAAAATAATTTTGCAAATAGTAGCTTCACATAAATCATTGTATTATGTAATATTAGGGAAAGCTAAGAAATCCTATAAATTACATAAGGGACCCGGGGAATTCCTATGCCTTCCCACCTCACTCAATCTCGCACAACAGGCACAGGCACAGACACTACAGCTAACATCCGTGGCATGTATAATTCCTTGGTGTGAATAGTCATTTGGTGACGTTACACTTTTGTTCAACTACCAGAGCCGGCGAAAAAAAACTATTTGCTGTACAGTTTTTATTGTTTTCATTTCACTCGCTGCTGCTCATTCCTTCTTAGTACACCATTGTAGGTAAAGAAGCGATGTGACCTTACACCACAATCCCAAAGCAATAACTTAACATTGTAACAGACAGTCGTCCAACAATAGGAAACGGAAACAGAATACAACAACTTTGTACTTTCACAACGCTACACATACAGAGTGGGCTTAACACACACGATTGGGACGGTTTGAGAAAAACCAACAACAACAACAATTCACTCAGAGAAAACTGCCCCCCAGAAGAGTAGCATCCACAGTAGCAAGGCCAATAAAAATGGTTAAAAAGTAAGACACCGATATGCACAAATGTACATCGTACATAAACTAGGAAGGAAGTGCTAACATGACAAGCATAACTTAACCTGGCCAAATGCTCCAAGAGGATAGACACGCTGATGCTGGTTCTTGTCTTCACTTCCACTTTGGTGGTATCCAAGGAGGAATAGTGAGCTGCTTTGCAACAAATAATATTATTGTAAGTTGTTATTGACATTATAATCAAAGTATCTGGTGAATAAGTGAGACGCACTACCATTAGCGAGGGTAGGAGCGGAAGGTTTTGCAATGTTGTATTATAGGCCGATATCACATTTTTTTTTTAAAAGGAAAATAAAGTTTTCACTTGGTAATAAACCAGAAAGAAGGTTTCAGTCGGGCAACCCGACTTACACATACCCTCACCCTCAGTAAACCATAAAATTTTCTATTATATTGATATTATTAATCGATTTCTAAAGTGGGTGGAGTGGTACATTTGTGTTGGAGGTACCAGAAGGGGCGCCGCTAAACTTCCATAGTTTTTCTCAAAAACTGTATCCTGTTATGGCTTATCTAAATACAGAACTTGGACACTATTGCATTGGGTGTATTGATATTATTACTCCATTACTAAAGTGGGCGGAATGGTACATTTGTACAGGAGGTACCAGAAGGGGCGTGTTAGACTTCCAAATTTTTTCACAAAAACTTTATCCTGCTTGAGCTTTACTAAATACAGAATTTGGGCGTGGTCGCGTTAGGTCTATTCATAATATTAATCGATCTCTTAAGTGGACGGTACCAGATGGGTATGGGAGGTACCAGATGAGGCGCGGCTAGACTTCCTGTTTTTTCTCCAAAACTATACTCTGCTATAGCTTTTCTAAATAAAGAGTTTGGGGCGTGAATAGACTTCCAATTTTTTTTTCCGAAACTTTATCCTGTTATAGCTTAACTAAATACAGAATTTGGATACGATCCCGCTGGGTGTATTGATATTATTAATCGATTTCTAAAGTAGGCGGTATGATGTTTTTGTATGGGAGGTACCAAAAGGGGGCCATTTGCACTACCGTAAGTAGTTTGGGGAAATATTTACTTGTGCAAAATTTCAAAACATTTTGTTGCTTCTTTCGAAAGTAATCGTGAGTACCAGCCGGACAGACAGACAGACGGACATGGCTCAAACGACTTAAAAAGTCATGAATCGAATTTGGTTCAAAGGAACATAGGGTCTAAAGTGACTCCTTCTATGTATGTCGTATCAAAAAAAAACTTTGTGAAGGAGGCAGGGAGTCGTTCCTTTATTTCCATCAATGAGCTGACTAAGCCGAAATTATTATAAACTGATGTTTGGGAATAGGAAAAAAAATTTAAAAACAAATGACTGAGCTGGGAAGCGATCCGGCACCCTTCGCCGTACGCGATTTATCTCTATGTAGAGACTCATCAGCTGCCTTACCTTAACGATCTCAGCTATCCCGGCTACGTGCATTCAACCATTAAACCATCCAAGATACACTCTATAAACCATTTAGATTTTGTCAACATGGATTCAAAACATTTGAAAGTGCAATGATTTATTTTACTGCTATATGATTTTTTTCACGATTTTATAACAATAAAGAGATAACAGTGCAATTTCCGCTGCTCAAACAAACTTTCACCACGGCCGCCGCAAATTCCACACAACAAAGAACCAAAACCAAAAGAAATTCCAATGTGTAATAATGACAACAAACATTCGAAGACATGGGGGAGGCAATATACAATAAAATAATATCGCAATAAGAATATTGTACTGCAACAAATGAGACATCGACATCGACGAGGATGTTCTCTGCGTTCTGTTCCTATCAACACATTCATTATTTTATCGATGCTTTAACTTTGGAAAACAGATGAGACCTGGGCTTATGTTTCTGGGCCGGTGCTGTCTCCACCGTCGCTGCTGCTGTTATTTGTTTTCCCAGCTAGGCAAAATGAATGCCGGCTGCAGAAACTAAAAAAAAGAAAGAGAAATGTATGCATTTTCTTAATAAAAAAATTTGTTTTGGGACAATGGGTATGCCAGAATAAAATTTCTGAGTGAGCAAAAAAAAATGGGAAGAAACTATATTATTTGTGTTTTAGATCTAAAAAGCAAAATCAAACATTTGTAACAGTGTTGTTTTGAATAATACTAGTAAAAATTGAGCAGTATTCAGCATTCGTTAATTACTTTATAAATGCAAATACATCATGTTGCAAAAGAACAAGTGCGACTGTTTCAGGCATACAGTTGTATGGGAGCTACTAGAAGGGGTATGGCTACACTTCCAACTTTTTCTCTAAAACAAAGTACAGAATTTGGCTACGATCACGTTGGGTGTTTTATAATATTACTCGATTTCTAAAGTGGGCGGAATGGTAAATTTGTATAAGAGGTACCAGAAGGGATGTGGCTAGACTTCCAGTTTTTATCTCTAAAACTTTATGCTACTATAGCCTTACTAAACACAGAATTCGGTCACCATCGCGTTGGGTGTATGGATATGTTTATTCGATTTTTAAAGTGGGACGGAATGGTACATTTGTTTGGAAGATACCACAAGGAGCGTAACCGAGTAGCCCATGTACAATTCTATAAGTAGTTTTAGAAAAATATAAACTAGTACTCTAGGCTTGTACCGGGATCCCGGGAATACCGGGAACGGGTTTCCCGAACGACATTAGTTTTAGTAGTATTAGGAAAATATAAACTAGTACTCTAGGCTTGTATCATAAACAGAGATTTGGTTATATCTTGCCAAAAAAATTATGCAATTCGATGAAACGCTGTTCAAACGCCGGTCCGGGAACGAAGAAATTTATATTATTTTCATACATTTGTATGACATTTTTCAGATTTTACGTCTATCCCGGACCGGCGTTTCTAAAATACTTTTTCAAATGGTTCGCGAGTTAGCAATATTGACGAACAGCATTTGTAGAGCATTTCCTCGAATTTTTGTGATATTTGATGAAAAACTGCGGAAATGCCGGTCCGGGAGCGAAGAAGTTGTCATTAATTTTTTTCAGTTTTCCCGTCTATCCCGGACTGTCGTTTCTAAAATACTTACTAAAATGGGTCGCGAGTTGGAAATATTAAATAACAGCATTAGTAGAGCATGCCCACGAATTTCTGTGATATTTGATGAAAAACTGCGGAAATGCCGGTCCGGGAGCGAAGAAGTTTCTATTATTTTTTTTCAGTTTTCCCGTCCGTCCCGGACCGGCACACAGAGGGGTAAATTCACGATCTGGGCGGCCAAAATTCGATTTCTCAAAAAACAATGTTTTTAATAATTTCCGATTATAGGGTAAAGAGAACAGAATGCTTAACTAGATTCCGTTATTTTTTCATTCCATTTTGCTTAAATTCGTTTTCTACACGCTGCCTAAGTTACTTGTTGCTAATTGTGCATTTTCTATTTTGGTGCGTTAAGGTAAAGCAGCAATTTTAGCAGGCTTTGGGAAGGCGTGTGTTTAGTTTAAACATATAGGTAAAACGGAAAATTGTATAGCAGGTTAATATTATTTAATCCACTTAGCCATTATAATTCAAAAGATGTTTTTTTTGGTTAATTCAATGGGTACCAAAATCGAACTATGGACAAAAAGTTATGCATCACCACTTTTCACCCCTTCAATCTGTGATTAAATATAATCTTTAACATTGTATTGTTCAGATGGAAAAAAAAATTTTTGCGGGTTTTTGCGGTTTTGTGTTTTATAGCCATTTACCTACTGCGGAAGACTAGACCATAATTTCTGCGCTTTTACTGAAGCACTTTAGTTAACATACTGGATGTCCTATATCTCTATGCATTTATAGTTAGAGGGTATCCAAACGAATAAAAAGTTATAGGGAGGTAGGGCTCTAAAATGCAACCTTGTAGAGATATATGGGATATACTTGAAATCTTAAATTTTTTTTAAAAACCATTTTTTGTATAAAAACGGTCGCAACCTCTACCCTCCGAATGTTAACATATTATTATTTTTTATGCCCCACCGAGTAATTTTTTAACTTTCTGCTTCATAAATTTGCTTCAAATAATTTCAGATCGTGAATTTACCCCTCTGTGTGGTGTTTCTAAAATACTTTTTCAAATGGGTCGCGAGTTGGCAATATTGAAGAATAGCTTTTGTAGAGCATTTCCACGAATTTCTATGATATTTGATGAAGAACTGCGAAAATGCCGGTCCGGGATCGAAGAAGTTTCCTCTATTTTTATTAGTTTTCGCATTTCCGCAGTTTTTCATCAAATATCACAAAAATTCGTGGTAATGTTCTACTAATGTTGTTCTTCAATATTCCCATCTCGCGACCCATTTGAATAAGAAATTCAGAAACGCCGGTCCGGGATAGACCGGAAAACCGAAAAATGTCATACAAATGTATAAAAAGGAATAGAAATTTCCCAGGCCGGCGTTTGGACAGCGTTCCAGCAAATGGCATAATTTTTTGGGAGAATATAACCAAGTCTCTGTTTATGAGTTCTGCAATAATTGCTTAACAAACCAAAGAAAATACTGGGAATACTGTTTCCCGGAAAATGGGGAACACTAATATAAACCCAACAAAGATTATTTTAAATATCTACAATAAATACTCCAGACACTTAAGATCGCAAATGTCCCAATTTTCTGTTAATTTATGTTTTGTTGATTTTTGTCTTCCTAAAAATAATGACTTTGAATGGGAGAACACAACCTCCGCTTAGTGGGCAAAAGCTTGCATTCTAAATTTCAGCTCGAGAGATCTTCAACTACAGATTTAATCGCGGGTATGGATTGACGGTTATCTCCAAAAAGTGGATGTTTATACAGGAGGTGGGTGTAGTTTTTGACCTCATCTTAGAACATGACATCCCAATGACTGGGTGTCTGTATGGGAGGTGGAGGCAGTTTTTGTCCCATTTTGCTCATCTTAAAATTTTGCCTACATTTAGGGGATACGGCGCTTAAACTACGGCTGTAACCGAACGCAACGACCACCCCAATAAGAGGGGGTTTGAATGGAAAGTGGAGGTAGTTTTGACCCATATTGATCACCTTGGAATTTGATGACATTTAGATGATGGACGCTTGTATACTAAATTGCATCTCGATAGCTCTAAAACCACGGCTGTAACACAAGGTCAAGGTCACAAGTAGGTAGAAGTAGTTTTAATACGATCTTGCTCATCTTAGAACACAACCTCCGCTTAGAGGATAGGTTCTGAGGATAGGTCCTCGCACATCAAATTTCATCTCGAGAATGGGGTCAGACAGACGGACACCCCATTAAAAGGGGGTTTGTAAGGGAGGTGGAATAGGTTTTTGTCCGATTTTGTTTATCTTGAAATTTTATCTTAATTTAGAGAATAGATGCTTGCATCATCTTGATAGCTCTTAAACTACGGCTGTAACACAAGAGTCAGACCCCCCGGAAAGGTTTGTTTGTATAGGAGGTG
The DNA here is from genome assembly GCA_964034835.1 of Muscina levida. Taxonomy (NCBI): domain Eukaryota; kingdom Metazoa; phylum Arthropoda; class Insecta; order Diptera; family Muscidae; genus Muscina; species Muscina levida. The sequence goes on along the minus strand of OZ035884.1, from coordinate 32,451,000 downwards.
GAAGTAGTCGTTGTCGGATCTCGTTTAAATTAAAACTTGAGATCCGCTTAGAGCATAGAAGCCTGCATACCAAATTTCAGCGGAATTACTCTTTAACTACGGCTGTAATCAGATGACGCGCCCATAAAGGGAGGTGGTAGTAATTTTTGCCTGATCTCGCTCATCTTAGTCCTTAACCTCTGCTCAGAGAACAGAAGGTTGCATTCCAAATTTCAGCTCGATAGATCTTTACCTACAGATATAATCGGGGGGACAGACAGACGGACACCCCAATAGAGGGATGTCAGTATGGGACGTGGGAGTAGTTTTCAACCGATCTTATTCATCTTGGAATTTTACCTTTATTTAGAGATGTTTGTACACTTAATTTCATCTCGATAGCTTTAAAAATACGGCAGTAATATAAGGGCCAGACCCCCAAAACCGCAGTTTGTATGGGAAGTGAGTGTAATTTTTGTCTGATCTCGTTCATCTTACAACTTTACATCCCTATAAGGAGAAGATTGCATACCAAATTTCAACTTAATTACTTTTAGACTACGGCTATAATAACGTGGCCGAAAGACTACACCCCTCAAATAGGAGGAGTTTATATGGGAGGTGGGAGTAGTTTTTGTCTGATCTCGCTCATCTTAGAAATTTACCTATGTTCAGAGGATAGAAGGTTGCATACCAAATTTCAGCTTAATAGCTCTTAAACTACGGCTGTAACCGCAGGGACAGACAAACGGACACCCCAAAAGGCGGTGTTTGTATGGGAGGTGGGAGTAGTTTTCAACCGATTTTATTCATCTTGGAATTTAACCTTCATTTAGAGATGTTTGTATACTAAATCTTGAATTTGTCTAATCTCGTTCACCTTAGAGGTTGGAGTAGCACTTAACCTCAGCTTACATTCCAAATTTCAGAATTATATATCTTAAGGCAGATCAATTAAATCAATGATGTCACCACGTGTGTGTGTAGTTAAGGGTGTAAATATGGGGGAAGTAGCAACAACATTTAATAACACACTTTTATTTATAGTCTAACACAAACTGGTACTTACCGCTTATAAGTTTTTATACCATTACTCTTAGGGATGATGTTATATATCATTTGATACGAAAAAAACTGTAACGCATTAAAGGAGGCGAGTAAGACTCTAAGTATCTTAAGACCGAATTGGTTTCAGGACTTTTGAAGCCGATTGTGCCATGTCCGTCTGGCTGGCTGTAGAACAGAATAACTCGAGTAAACTTTAAGTGATCGGTATTAAAATATACCAGAATTATTACTTTCCAAAATGAAGTAATGGCGTTGGAAATGGGCAGAAAAGCTCCACGCCTTTTGGTACCTCCCCTACAAAATGACCTATAATAAAAAACGATATTTTCCTTTACACCACATGGATGAGGTATAGGATGCTTCTCGCGTTGTTGTGAATTAACACGCTTTCTATTTCAGATTCTCAACAAACGGCACGATCTTGTTTATCGACGAATGCGAACGTCACTGTTTGCGAAGCTTTTACTAGACATGCCGATTATCTCGACACTTATACTACGAAGCTGCTGTCAACGACATCGAGGGGGCCTGCAGTAAAAGAAAATGTAGGTGACTGGAGTCGGGAATCGAATCACGGATCTCCCGTTCATATTTTTTTTGCAAGTACTCTGAATTAAGAAAAATTTTTTAAGAAAATAAAACTCTGGAACGATTATGGACTACATCGGCTGACCCCTTCTTGGAGCACCCATACAAATTGACCTATTTTTTGAAAACTATTATTTTTTCCAGAACTTCCAAACAGACAACTGTAGGACATTTCAATTTACTTATTTACTTAGCTGGCACTTCTTTGCAATCTTCGTGGATTATATACCGCACGTAGAAAAATATTATAGGCGCTTCGATCTTCTGCGCTTTCTATCAGTTAGTCACACCAACCTATGTAAGGTTCTCAGTAACCTGGTCTTTCCAACGAAGTTTTGGGCCGTCCATCGAGTTCATTGTCGAAGACTTTTTGAGCTGGAGCATTTTCGTCCATGCGTACAACAAGAACTAGCCAAAGCAACTGCTGCAGCTTAATGCGTCTGACCACGTCTATGTCCGTGTACTGCTCGTACAATGTCAGTGTACAGCTCATGATTCATACGATGGCGATACTCTCCGTTAACGACGATGGACCCATATATTTTACGGAGTATTTTTCTCTCGAATACTGCCAAAATCGATTCATCCGCTTATGTCATAACCCAGGATTCTGAACCATACATCAAGAGAGGTACAACCAGTATCTGGTATAGCTGGATTTTTGTTCGTCGAAAGAGGGCTCTCGTGATACCTTCACGTGCGCTGCTTCTGGAACCAGCAGTTGCTGGAAGTGTTCTCTCCATATATGCCGCGCACTTTGCGTGTCTGTAACCAGATTTCCATTCTTGTCCTGACAGGAGGCGAGCCCATTGCCGTAGCCTTTTGCTTTTACATTCTGGTAAAATTTCCGGTCCTCACCTCTATCACTGTATCGCTGCATATCGTAGTTCTCCGTTCCTTCATCTGAGGTTTTTGCGCTTTAATAGCTGTCTCGCCTGTTTTACTGTATCCTGTTCCTCAGACGGATTCACCATTTTTCATATCCTAGCACGGTTATCGCGGCCGTTGCCAAGGAATGCGAAATACGCTTCCACTTTGTATCGGGAACGTCAGAAATAGAGGAGTTGTGTCGTAATAGTTGGAAGAGCTGGTTGAATTAGGAAGTGGCTATCTCTGGAGTTTGCAGCTTCGCGATATCCAGCTTTCTTTGTGTTTGGTTACGTGCGTCTTTCAATCCTGATCAGTCCTGTGCACACCTTGTCGGCAACCAGTTAATGGTCAGAGCCAATATTAGCACCACGGATCACACGCGCTTCCACGACAGTAGGTTCACGCCTGCCGTCAATTACCACATGATCAATTTGATTTTTGGTGTTTTGGTCGGGGGATTGCCAAGTTGCCTTGTGGATATCTTTGTGCTGGAATCTGGTTCCACTCACTACCATGTTTCTTCCAGCTGCGAAGCTAGGCAGTCTAAACCCGTTGTCTGACGTGTCGGTATTACGTCGCGTCACTTTCAGTCAGTACAACTGATTGAAATTTCTTTGCTGATTTCACTTTATTTAAATTTTTTTGACCACCATTTTATTTAAATGCTCAATTTGCATGTTTGTAAGTTAGACGTGTGGTCTTCGTTGACGTCATTTTAGGCTTCACGATGGCTTCTTGATGCTTTTTACACTTAAGCTTGTGATAATGTGTTGAACAGGCACAGCAAAGGGTGCTGATGAGATAGTTTGGCAATTATCAAATGTTAACATATTCCATTTCACACAACTTTTATAAAACAAACTCTATTAGCAATAATAGAAAAAGATCTCGAACCGAACGATGAAAAAAAATTCAAACACTCAATTTTTTATTTTATTCAAAAGGTCCACGCTTTTACGAGATAAACGAATGCTTGCAAAATAAGTTTTACAATTAATTAAGTTATTCAAAATACCATCATGATAACCATCATGCCACCACGTTCGGTCTCTGAAATTGTAATTCAACTACCATTAAAATCATAGAGGATATTCGCCCTCTTTAATATGAATTGGTACAGCACATTAAATTTGTAAACAAATGTTTTCGGTAAATATTCAACTTCCTCTAAGTCCTTTTTCACATGCCCAAGGTCTCCCTTAATCGACTATCCAAGAGGCAAAGTATTCATGCATCGCTTGAAATGTATTTCAATAATACTATAAAGTGAAAACCATAACTAAATTGACATATTTTTCCAATTTTCCTGTTACAAAACTTAATTTCGCTAAAACATTTTTATATGCAAAGTTTTCGGTGTTCTATGTCTGTAATTCTATATTCTCTTTTAAAAGAAGAAAGGAAAACAAATAAATTTAAACCTGGGTGATGAGGGGGGGAATTTGTATATCCACTCGTTCCACTAAAAGATGTCCAAACAGAAGATAAATGTATTATTAGCGTCAACACTTAACACTAAATTTAGCCGCTCTCATAGAAAACTCAACTCCACTTCAACGCTTAGCCCCAAAAAAAAATTCCTTCTAAGAAATGACCCTTTTTCAGTAGCATCTGAGGAGTTTGGTGTGTACTGCGTGGAAGTAAACAACAGAAAACATAACATTAAAAATCATAAATAAATATGACATTAAAACATAGACCGACAGACCGACACGAATCCAGAGAGAAGGACCTACAGGACGATACTCACACACATGCGACATTTTCACTTTGTGTTTTGCATAACATTTGTAGGACTTGAGTGGAACGTTCACATGTGTATCTATGTGGACTGGGTAAGTAAAAAGTTTCCTTGTCATTCTTTTAAAAGAAATCTCTTGCTAGTTTCTATTTTTGGCCTTTTATAATGGGAGGTCCTGTGAGAGATGTCATGTCTTATATACATACATATAATGCGTATTTTATTTAAATTTATGGTTATGTTTATGTAGACGTTTTTTTTTTGTCTTTGATAAGGGGAAAACTTAAATAAAATTTATAAGGATCATTTTATGGTTAGTGATATTAGAAGGATTCATTTAATATTATGAATAAATTAAGTTTTGTCTGCTTATGGTGAAGGAGACGTTGGAATTAGGTAAAGGGATGATGGCGGATTGAAAAAATGTTTGATATATTTGTCTCATATAAATTAATGATATATAGTTGCAAATGGAAGTAATTGCTTCAGCTAATAGCGTAACATAGCGCTACTGACAGATATATGAGTGTCCTTGTAAGTAAAGTCCTAGGATTTTTCATTCAATTAAAAAAGGCAGTACCCAAAACATCAGTCAGGTGAACTATACCTCAAAATATGTTCTTTCTCCAAAATTCTAGTGGATATTGTCTGTACCTCTCTATATCCTTGTTCTCCAGTTCCTTCATCTGACGTTTATTTTTTCACTTTAATAACTTGCCTTGCCTGTTTTCTGTCACCATGTGCCGTTTCCTAACAGCCCGGGTTACAATTGGCTGTTGCGTTACCCAATAAGCAGCATTCTGTTCCTCAGACGCTATACGATATACCTTCATGGTACCAGGATTCCTTGAAATCGCTGTTGCGGCGATTGCCATGCTGTTAAATGTTTCCAACTCTGGAATCAAAATGATTTTTATCAATTACTAAATTTTAAATTTTCAAGACTTAGTTTCGAACAGATACTCCTGACATCAACAGTTACTACACGTTAAAACATATACAAATTGCGTTTTTTCTTTTGCAGACAGCTACTGATTGAATTCTATACAAATTCTCGGCTTTATTCTCAACAAAACATATTTACATACGTTTCGCACTCGGTGAAATGCTTTTACATAAAATCCCAACTCGATAAAAGTGTTGGAATAAAGATATTTCTCATCCTAAAAGGAAATTGGTTGCCGTCATAACTAAAACTAAGGAAATTATGAAATTTATACAGGAAGACAATTTTCCTCTTCAGCAACACAAAAAAAAAGAGAGATGTTAGTAAAAATTTCAATGCTGCTACAACTGTTGTAACGTATGTTTCTGCTGAATTTCATGCCCAACCAGCAAAAACTACAACTGATGCTGTGGTTTTGCCAGCTCTTCGCATCCCTTCGCTCTCTCCTACCTTCATAAGTTGATAGTAGCAGTTTTTTTTCTCCAAAGTGATTCACAAAAAGGATGTGCAGTTTGTGCATAGGATTAGTCAAGTGTTTAAAATATTTAAGTAAGTAACTGCAGTGTACTGCAACACTTCAGTCAGCTCTCTCTCTCTCTCTCTCTGCCCCCAACACTCGATGCTATGGAGGATGGCACGTTCTAAATGTTGAACGTTGGCATCTTTTAACTTTTCGTTTATTTTTGGTGAGCAGATTTTTGTGTTGTTTTTTTTTTGTCTTAACTTCCATGAGAAATTGCAACCAGAAGGAAGCAAAAGTAGACTGGTTGTTTTAAGGTATTTGCGTATAGTTTTTTTTCGGATTTCCTTGTCGGTTTCACTGTTTCCCTTTGCCACCATCAAAGAGTTTGCATTACAATTAGTTGTGAAAATAGTAGAGAATCTAAAAGTAAAGCAAAGTTTTTGATAAATTACGCTCAATATAAATGTTGATAGCATTTAAGCTTTTTAGCTCTGAGTATAGTACTTGGAGTTATGAAATATCTAGTACGTAAATTCGTTAGCATAATGTAACGTAAGTGGTGATGTGGTTTAAGTCAACGCAACTGTCTCTAGAGTAGCATTTGTGTTAAAGTGGTTTGTATGACATATCAAACTAGGACAGTGCTCGTTGTTCTGAATTCGTATATCTATTGGGTAATAAAATATGGTGACCAATTGTTTTGGACCACAGGATGCCTGTACTAAGTTTACATTTAGAAACAAAAAGGTTAAATGTTAATAGTTTCAACGATTTCGTTTACAAATTGTAAAAGCTATGATCAATACATTAGCTTTGTGACTATTATCACTTGTATGGGGAGTACCAGAAAAAGCAATCCTGTGTTCGTACTATTGGTCTCCAAAGAACCATCCAAACACACGTTGTATGTAGTTAAATTTTCTTATATCTGCTTGTATCTGTTTTGCTCTCTTTGGATTGAATGCGTATGGAATATTTTTCTTTTAGATAATGATAGAATTGGTATGAGAGAGTAAAAGTACCAAGTATCAAAAATACTTGTACATATGATTACATACACAACAAACAGATATATCGGTATTTTTGTTATATGTGCTTGGAATATGTGGAGAGCGTGACGCTGCAAGCATAAAGAACAAAGAGCGTTTTCTCTTTTGTTAAAATTTGCAACAGATGAAACTTACACCATTACTTTTTTCAAAGCATACGATGTGGAATATCTATACTAACTTGATATATCCATTTAGAAAAGAGAAACAACAGTTACTTCATTGAGTGGAACAGATAAAGAGAAAAAAGTTTCCACTACAATGAGTGCCAGAGAAAGAGATGATACGCGATCTACTCAATCCAAAACGCATGAGCACATGTTTTGTTCTACTCTTTGTTGTATTTGAACCGATAATATCAGGTTCTTACTTGTATTATCTGTTTGTACAAGTAGAATGAATGAATCGCTGCAGGCCTTAAGTTCGTACTATCACACCACGATCTGCAACGATGGTACTAAAGTATTTGTAAAATAAATTCTATTAGCAATAACAGAAATGATCATCAACTTACCAATGAAAACAATATTTTGTACAAATCAACAAAAACAAATAAAGCGTTTGGCACATGTACAAAAACAAAATTTCTTTGCAATTCTGTCCAATGCACAGTGGGTTGAAACATAGGTAAACTGGGGATTAATTCAGGGAAGCCCATTATTATTGATATTTATATTTTTTTGGAATAAATATACATCATTTAGTAAAAAATAATGGTTTTTGAAAAAAATTTATAAAAAATTTTTTTTTATATAAATAATAAGAGAAAAATAATATGTACAAACATATGGATTTAAACCTATTTTAGATATTATTGTGATTAAAGTCATCATCACCGTCATTATCATTATCATCAACATCATCATGATCATCATCATTATCATCATCTTCTTCATCATCATCATCATCATATGTTTTTAAGAACTGGGGTTCTTTCACAATAACTTAAATAAGTAAAAACACGCAGTATATCGGCAAGATTTTTCTTTTGGATATATATGCAGATATCTCATATTATAAGAGCATTTAATAAAACTCAATGTTTATATCGAAAATACAACATTTATGGAGCATCTTTAAGAAAAACATTAAAAATATGTTTGCAAAACATTTATCTAAACAAAGTATATTGAATTATATACCCAAATACCGAAAGTTTACAATATTTATTTACTTTTTATAATATTTTTACCTTTTCAACCCCTAACAAAAATTATAAGTAATCGAAATATCTTAATTTTCTGTTTTTGGCAAGTCACGCAAAATTTGTAAAAATTGTTTAACTTTGACCGCTCACTAACATTAAAGTAATTTACTTAAAGCAGTAATTTTAGTAGATGTAGTGATGATTGGCGTCCCAAACCTGACACACTTCTGCCGACTGCTTCTCAATGCTACTAAATACGGCAGTAATATCCCGCAATTCTCGGCCAGGAATAAAAATGTCATCGACATACACGAGTATCATGTGACTTTCGTTAAAGACTAGACTAGAACACACGACTACCAGGAGGGAGGTCCCGGGCTCGATTCCCGCCTCCAGTCACCTAAATTTTTCTTTCATTGCCGCCCCCCTCGATGTTGTCGACAGAAACTTCGCAGTATAAGTTTCGAGTCAATCGGCATGTCTAGCTTCTCAAGCAGTGACGTTCGCATTCGTCGATAAACAAGTAGGTGCCGTTAGTTGTCAATCTAAAAATAGAAAGCGTGTTAATTCACAACAAAGCGATAAAATATCTCATTCCTCATTCATGGGGTTTAAAGGCAAATTAAGTTAAATTTTTTAGATACTGAGTGCTATTGCAATTTAAAGTTCGACTTTTTACTCTTTTTCATGTACAGATTATTATATATTATGATTTATATTTATATTTATTTACATATCCATTATTTGATAAAATTTAACTTATAGATAGGTATGTATACTAAACATATTTTTTAGCCGATTAACTTACATATAACTTTCTCCGTGGATGCACTTGGTGATTATACCTTTAGGTGTTCAGTCTGAGCGATGATACCACTTTCCAACAAATTTCGAAAATTCCCTTCAGGTTTACTCGAGTTATCGTGCCTATCAGCCATCCAGCCAGCCAGACAGACGGGCAGAACTCAATTGTCTTAAAAAGTCCTGTAACGAATTTGGTCTTACGATAAATATTCGCCCCCAATATCTGCATTTCTGCATCACTTCGTGCAGCTTTCTTGGTCTCGGGAGGGATCAAGGAGCATATTTATATGCAGTTTTCACCATGATAGCTTTACCAGTTTGGGCTGGGTAATGGTACTGGTTTTATCCCTTTTTGGCCCTTATTTATTCCAAAAAGTACGAATTTTGAAAAATTCTTTCATACGGCTCTCTAATTCTATAAGGAGCTTGCTTATATAGATATTCACCTGGGTGGTTTTACCAATTTGGCTTGGATGATGGTACCAGTTTTTATCATTTATTGGGACTTTTTTACCCCTTAAAGTACAATATTTTTTTTTTTTTTGGGCGGAGGCCAGTCTGAATTGGTACGAAAAGCGTTCTGGAGTTATAAGCGTAGTTACTTACAGAAAATTTCTTCTCTTTCTGTGTTATCCCGCAAAGTGTTATCCCGCAATATCATCTAATATTTGTTGTTTTATCGGACTGTCGAATGCAACTTTGTAGTCGATAAGTGTTAGGTGGTAAGCGTTGTCCTACATTTCTTGGATATTCTTCAGGATTTGTCGTAGTGTGAAAAGTGGTCGATCGAAAAAAGGTCTAATCAGGTACGCCGTTCTTATGCACAGGATATAGAACGCTCAAATTAAAATCATGGGGCATGCATTCCCTTAACCATCCGTGACTAGATTTCTTTCTCTAACTGCACCATTTTTATTGTACTTTTCGATATCTTCACACTCTCATCTCCTCCATAGAAACTTTTTGCTTGAATTGGCGTTTCGTCTCACTGCAGATATCAATATGTAGATGAAATTTTTATGCTAATTATCGCACGATCGCACGGTTTGAAGGGTATATTAACTTCTTTCCTTTATTTGAGTGGGCCAATATTTTTCTCGACCAAGCGGTTGTCAAAACCGTAATATACGATGAATTCTAAGAAAATTTTCCAAAGAAATCATGGGTCAAAATCGATCCCCCGGGTTTTAAAAAGAAACTTTTCATTTTGAGGAAAGATCCACAACAAGTCTCGCAGCTGCCCCGGAAACGCTCCTTAAGGGTTCAAATCTATTGCCGACACCCAGTCAATTCCCCCTCCTACATTTTTTCTCTAACATACCACCCCGCTTGTTGCATTTTTTTACTACATATAATTTTAAGTCGATTTAAAGATTTTCTTCTGCCTGTCCCCACTATTACAACCGTAGTTCCTGAGATATTGATATTTGATATACCAACTTTTTACCTGTAAGACGAGGTTAAGTTGTAAGATGAGCTAGACCGATCAAAAACTATTTCCACCTCCCCTACAGACTTCTCTTTTTCGTGGTCTGCCTCTGCAATTACAGACGTACCTTATGAGCAATCGAGCTGAAATTTTGTAAGAAAGCTTCGATGCTCAAAGCAGAGGTAAAGTTTCGAGATGGCCAAAATCGGGCAAAAACTACTCACACCTCCCATACAAACTCCCTTTTTTTGGGATGTCTGTCTGTCTATCTGTTCCCGCGATTACAGGCATAGTTTAATAAGTATCGAGCAGAAATTTGGCGTCCAAGCTTCTATTCTCTAAGCGTAGGTTAATTTTGTAATGAGAAAAATGGAACAAAATCTACTGCTACCTCTCATAAGAGGTGATTCGCGAATTCTATACGTTGAATTCGCTAACCTGACATTGTCTCTCAAAGGCCTTCTAAAGCTATTAAGGATTTTTTAAATAAAAACAAGACGTGTGCGATCTTGGACCGATTAGGCTAAAATTTGGGTAATACGAGCATCTGCTTCAAATTAGCCATTTAATGTTTAATGAACAGCTACACTTAATGAAAACTTTCAATAAACTGTTTGATTGATTTTTACAAAACTTTGTGAAGAAAACGAAAGTTTGAAAACAATATTTACGATATTTTTAGGTTGGTCTGTAAAAATTTTGACTAAATTTTTTTTTTTTTTGATTCTTGACGGGCATTAAAAATTCTTGTAAATCAAGAAAAATCATGACCGTCTGGCAATCCTAGCGGAGTGGTACATTTGTATGGGAGGTACCAGAAGGGGCGTGGCTAGACTCAAAGTTTTTTTTCTCCAAAACTTAACCTTGACTTATCTTTACTGAATACAGAATTTGGGCACGATCACGTTAAGTGTATTGATATTACTACTTCATCTCTAAAGTGGACGGAATGGTACATTTGTATGGGAGGTACCAGAAGGGGCGTGACTAGACTTCAAGTTTTTTCTCCAAACTTTATACTGGTATAGTTTTATTAAATATAGGATTTGGGCCCAATCGCTATGGGTGTATTTAGATTTTTACTTGCTTTCTAAAGTGGGCGGAATGGTACATTTGTATGGGAGGTACCAGAAGGGGCTAGACTAGACTTTAATTTTTTTCTCCAAAACTTTATACTGGTATAGTTTTACTAAATATAGGATTTGAACCCGATCGCGTTGGGTATATTTTTATATTAATACCCGTTTTCTAAAGTGGGCGGAAAGTAAATTTGTATGGGAGGTACCAGAAGAGGCGTGGCCATGTAGCTTGTTTTCAATACATATCGTAAGTAGTTTTGGGGAAGTATTAAATTGTGCAAACTTTCAACATATTTGGTTTCATCTTTCGAAAGCTATCGTGCGCACCAGCCTGACAGCCAGACAGACGGACATGGCTCAAACGGCTTAGAAAGTCATAAATCGAATTTGGTTCAAAGAAACTTAGGGTCTAAGTGACTCCTTCTATGTGTTACACTTTTGGGTCGTATTAAATAATATATACCCTTCTACCTGTATGGTGAGGGTATAAAAATGCATATCAATATTCGCAAGTATTAAAAACAATTCGAGCTTATTATTTGACATTTCTGTAAAAAATTATTGACAAAAATGGATTGAGAGGCTAAAAGTAAAGTACAGTACTTTTACACACTCCCCTTTTTTCATCACAAAATTTAACAACATATCGTCGTCCGGGGATTCATGTGCTCCATACGCCATTTTGACATATTGAAAGCAATTTCCCTATTTCCTTTCTGGTATTAAGCCTAAGACTTTTTGGACTTTTCGCGATAAAGCGAATTGGAAATATTCGCTGTTCTACCGGTCGGACCATTGTGGACCAATGAAATTTAGACGAAGACAATTCACTGCTGTCAACCAAATTTTTGTTAAGTAATGAAGTTCATTTCTAGTTTAATAACTACATCATCAAAAATAAACCGTACTTATAGTAACACACTTGTACTGATGTAATTTAAGCCCATTGATGTAATTTACCTATTGTAATGAAAGAAAATTTTCATTCTATAGTCATCAAAATTAATTTAAATGTTGAAACTGTAAGAATTATTAAAAATTATTTATCTTTACCATATATTGATTACATCTCCTCCGGAAACTGCGCAAGTAATCACTACATTACTATATTACCACCATGTTGCACTCTTCACAAAAAGCTATTACATCCTTCCGAAACTAGACCAAACTTATGTTGCTTACAAAGAAAACCCACAAACACACTTCCTCATCCCACCCTATTTTCGTCGTTGATGACCAAGTGGCGCTGTAACACAATATGTCCATATGTATATTGCCAAGTGTTTGTTGATACACATAAGTATAGAATTTTGATTGAAATCTTTGTTCAAATAATCCTAAGAAAACATTTTGCAGTTTGAAAATTATTTTGTTATTTTACTAGCAATTTTTTTCCCATTAAAGAAAAAATATAATACATTTTTTGGGAATTTATTTTATTTTACTTTTTTATTATATTGTCGTCTGCTGATGTCATCATCACAAATACCAAAGTGGAAGACGACCTAATACTCAAGTATCCTTTTCATTTCAACTACGTCAGTGTATGGGTGGGTGATTTGAGTGAATGCTTAAGCGTATGCTTGTATGTGTGGTTGCATATGTGTATGTGGCAGATGACCTAATCCCATATATCGACAAACATAATACATATGTTGACATGGACAACCCTTTTCCAGGACAAAATCTTCAATACATTTTGCCAGTTTTCAATTTTTCCTCCCCAAATATTTACATTGCAAAGTGTTGTTTTTGTGATTTTCTATCTAAACTTTTTCTGTTTCTTTGGCAGTGTTTGCTTCTTTGTAAGCAGCAGCAACATGACATGATGGATAAATGTTGTTGTTATTTCTTAAAGACACAGTACAAGAACTGTACAGACAGCCAGAGAGAGCTAGACAGACAGACAGACGTACGGACGGACAGACAGACCACTTACAATGTTTCGTCGCCTGGATAGTTGTTAGAAATGTGTTGCGGAAACACCTCAAAGCTGAACCGAATCAGCACTAAAGTTTTGACCAATGGCTTTTTTTACACTCCCCCTCCTTCCTCCCCGAGTTTGTTGCAAATCGTTTGCTGTAGGTTAAATAAGGGGGATGTATGACATCAGCTGTTTCGTTTTAGTTCCCCCATATGCCTGCAGTGCATAGATGATATTTAAGTTTTTGTGATTTTATTGCTGAATTCCGTTCTAAGATTACTGTGTCCAGACGCATAGTTATTTTCACATTTGCATAAGATTTTCAAGATACCAATCCTGACGTTGCAAGATAAGATGAAAATAATGTTACGTTAAATTATTTGTGTACATTTTGTAGGGGTTTTTTTTTTCGTTTCTCGATTGTTTGTAAATTTGTTGAAATGACTAACAGTTTTGGCTAAAAAAGTTCACATGAGAGTTTTGTGATTTCCGTTTTAAAGTTTTTCAATTAATATAAAAATTGTTTGCATATAATTTGTGACCCACATTTGAATAATTGCTTATCATTTTAAGAGGAATTAAGGGTGAGGGTGAAAGTTCAGCAACATTATAAGTTCACATCCATGGTGACATATGTGTGGGAGATGATTTTCATTAAACGATAACTTTATTAGATTATTAATAACATGCGGCTAAAATCTCCCAAAATAACAAAATTTGACACCGACAACAGTTTCTCGTTCGAAATTTCGACGGAAAATCAGTTACACCTTAACGAAACATCGCCATTATGATGTTTAAGAGATCGTATGGCTAAAGCCCCGCTTGATAGAAAATGTCTCTGTCAGATTTTTGCCTAATCTCACAGAATACTTCGGTTCATCCAGCAAATTTATAACAAGTTCGAGGGGATTTCAGCTCAGCCATAGTATCTAATAGTTTATGTCGTATCGGACTGTCGAATGCAGTTTTGTAATCATTAAACATACGATAGGTGTCGATCTGCATTTCTTAGATCGTATCTAGGAATTGTCTAATGCCATAAGCATTCCAGGCATGCATACACCAGGCATGCATACACGCTAGTAGAATTTGGTATAAAGCTCTGTCTCCAGGCCTGTGGATCCCGTAGATTTATAACATTTAAGCCCTGCAATTGTATAACTGATATCGCGCTCCGTGGTGGACAGGTTACTCCGTCGTCGATGATTGGCATGATTTCGTCACTTATGCATATAACCACTAGGAATGTTATCGGTGCTACCCTTTTGCTTTTGCGCGATTGGAGTATGTTAAACCGTGCCGCTTTAGTCACTTTTAGGGGACTTTATCTTGACATAACTCAATAAAACTAGCCAACTTTTGCTAGGGCGAATTTTCGAAATTGAAGAATTAAATTTCCTTTAATCCTTTCATATCTCATTTCTCTGCATTGTCATCAGTTTCGCAGATTGCAATTTAAATTTTTGAAAAGTAATAAAAAATCCAAAACGAAGAAAATGGCCAAAACATGGAACAAAATGAAATATAGATCATGTAAACCTATGAACGCGTCTCGCTTTTATTCACAATTAAGTGAATGTATCTCATTTTGGCACATTTTGCGTATTCGTGACCAGATATTCAGCTCTCTCCTTAAGATGGGCATCACTGTACCATAAATGTTGCTTTTAACCTTTTATTAAAACTTTCGGGCTTCACCACTAGCCTTGTGCTTTCAAATATCTTGGCTAGTTTTATCTTACATTGAAGCTTTTCCGGCCTGAAGAGAAGTGACGTCTCTCTACTTTTTGCAGAATGTCTCACCATTGACTGCAGTGTTGCTTTGTATGCTTCATTCAATATCTCAGACATTACGCGATATTCCTCATGGCACAAGGACTTTTCTGAGCGTGGTTGTTCATAACTCAGTTCGGTCGTTGCGGCATTGGCAATAGAATTCATAATATGCTGCCACGTTGTGTCGGGAACTTTAGAATTGAGAGGTTTTAGTTAAATTAATTTAGAGAGTTGGTTGGAGTAGGTATTGGCTATCTTTGTGGTATGCCGCATTGTGGTATCTTGCAGCTGCATTTGCGTTTGGTTACATTACGAGCAGTTTTAGCACTTGGCAGTAACTAGGTTGAGATACCGCGATCAATCGCCAGAACAATTTTAATGACATTGACAGTGTCTTGTATTTTCTTCAGGAGCTCACAGAATGCGTGTTGTAAAAATATTTCGCCTTGATGCGGATATTGGCTAAACGATCACTCGTGTCTTCCTGCATGACAGCTGTAAAAGTTATCACAGTTCTTTCGTCGTATGCATCCCTGTCCCGTCCATCACATTTCCTGTACGTCAGCCTTGCATTTTCTGAGGACATCCGCCAATTGGATAGAGGCACCATCTCTGTAGAGAGTGCGGACATTCAACATTTGGGCAAATTCTTGGTTTTTCTTTTCCTCGTGTCTCAAAAGTTTTTATACACTTCACCACGCGTACAATCGGAGTGAAGAGTGTATTATGCTTCCATTTACAACACTCATGAGGAGGCGTGGTAGGAAAAAGGCTTGCTCAATTTTGACCGATAAAATTTTCACAGAACGTAGCTGTGGGGTCGATGGTGTAAATAGAGTACTTACATTTCTGATATATCCAGTGGGTGTGGCCCCGCCCATTGGATCCTATTTTTAAAACCGCAATATCTTGATGCATGTTTCTCCAATCACCTTGAAAATTAGATGCGTTTTAAATTCTAAGATGAGTAAGATCCGACAAAAACTACTTTCACCTTCCCCACGATAACACCCGTAGTGAAGGAGCTGTCAAGCTGACATTAATTAATTAATCAAGCTGAAATTAAGATGGCTATTATGCCATCTTCTATCTCTCAAGCGGAGGGTAAGTTCTTAGATGAGCAAAATCGGACAAAACTACTCCCACCTTCCATACAAACACCCCCTTTTCGGGGTGTCCGTATACCTGTCCCTGCAATCTCATTCATATTTAAAGAGCTATCCTCCTGAAATTTAGTATGAGAGCTTATATCCTCTAAGCGAAGGTTAATTTCTAAGATGATCAATATCAGACAAAAATTACCTCCACCTCCAATACAAAATCCTCCGTTTTGGGGGTGTCAGTCTACCTGACCGCAAGATTACACCGGCAGTGTAAGAAATATCGAGCAAAAATTCGATATGCAAGCTTCTATCTTCTAAGCCGAGGCTAAGTTCTAAGATGAGCATAATCGGATGGAATTTACTTTCATGTCTCATACAAACTCCCCCTTTTTGGGGGTGTCCGTCCATCTGTACCGATTACAGTCGTAGTTTGAAAAATATCGAGCTGAAATTTGGTACACAAGCTTCCATCCTCTAAGCGGAGGTTAAGTTCTAAGATGATCTATATCAGTCGTAGTTTGAGAAATATCGAATTGAAATTAGGTATGGAAGCATCTGTCCTCTAATCAAAGGTTAAAATCTGAAATGAACAATATCGGACAAAAACTTCTCCCACCTCCCATACTAACTTCCTCTTTTGGGTTGGCCGTCCGTCTACCTATCCCCAAAATTTCAAAAGTAGTATAAGAAATATGAAGCAGAAATTGTATATGCAAGCTTATGATGACTAAGCGGAGGTTAAATTCTAAGATGAGTAAAATCGGACAAAAACTACTTTCACCTTCCAAACAAATACCCCCATTTTGAGATGTCCGTCTATCTGTCCACGCGATTACAGTCTTAGTTTGAGAAATATTGAATTGAAATTTGGTATGAAACTTCTATCCTCTCAGCAAAGGTTATGTTCTAAGATGAACAACATCGGACAAAAACTTCTCCCAGCTTCCGTACAAACTTCCTCTTCCGAGGGTGTCCTTCTGTCTGTTATTGCGATCAGATCCGCAGTTCAAAAGATATCAAGCTGAAATTTAGTATGTAAGCTTCTATCCTTCAAGCGGAGCGTAAGTTCTACTTTGAGCAAAATCGGAAAAAAAATATTTCCACCTCCCATACAAACTTCTTCTTTTGGTGGTGTCCCTATGAATGTACCGTAGAAGTTTTAAAGCTAACTAGCTTAAGTTTGGTATTAAAGTTTCTATCCTCTAAGCGGAGTTTAAGTAAAAAAATTAGCAAAAAAGCACAAAACCTTCTTCCAAAAAAATTTACGCATTTTGGTGGTTAAACAGCAATATTCTCAGTCCATATAAAGACTTCAAGTTAAGTATTTAACATTTCAATAAAAAACTACTGACAAAAAATGGATGTGAGAGACTAAAAGTAACCTCGCCGTTCATACAAATTCCCGTTTTATGCATTTCTTATTTTATTAAACTATAGTTGTAGTGCAAGTAACCAGTTTTATGCCAATTTTTACAAATGTTGTAGGGTATCTGAACATCAGAATAGTAATATTCTTACTAGTTTTATTTAAAAAGAGTGATTTATTGGGCCTCCGCGCCAGATCCTAGTTTCTTACGACTGTCAAAGCTGCTAAGAGAGCCTTTGTGCAGAGCTTCAATAACTTTTGTTACCTACTCCTTAAGACGCATCGTTAGTAACAAAGCAATTAGGTTGCTTAAAACTGCGCTTCTTACATTAAATGAATGGAACAAGTGAGCTGCTTGGCGACCTTGAAATAGAGATTCAAGTAACGATTAGAAAACTCAAATTAGAAAATTCCCAAACCCCTACTTGGCACGGTAGTCAGAAAATGGTCGACAAAATATTATACGAATTTTGAATGAAAACAAATACAAGCACAAGCAAAGCTTTATAAATTTTACTTTTAAAATGACAAATTTGTATGTGAGCACTAATTATTTTGTATCGAAGAGGCTTCACAATAAGCTTCGTCCATTCCGTGACATCTCTATGTTAACTTCATTACACAGTACACAACATTTTTCAGCTCATTGATTTGGGACTCAATTCTGAGAACTGCACGTGAAAGTAGCCCCAAAAATTAGAACTTCCGCATTAATAATTTTATGGCCATACAAATTTTTTAGCTTAAGGTGGATTTTTAGCACTTCTATAACTGCAGCCAACATGGCAAAACAAATGATGCAGAAATTCTTATTTTTGGGGCTACTTTCACGTGCAATTCTTCGAATTATGTCCCAAAATCATGTGTTGTACTGTATTAGTATCACCAAAGTTTTTCACTACCTCCAGTATTGTGTTCCTCCCTATTGGCATCTTTTTAAGCAATTACTTTGCTACTTCGTATGCAAGTTACATTGCTGCTCATATCAAGTAATATATGGATGCTTCACTTGCCAAATCAATTAACTCCATTTAAAATTTAGTTTCAAACTACTTATAGACCCCTATTTTTTCCTGTAAAAAATGTCTCCAATACTAAAAATTAATACTACTGGATATTTGTAACATCTTTAACTTTTATATATCTTTGATTTGTTGGCAATATCAGCTTTTTGTTAAATGGAGTTAATCAATTTGGCAAATCAAGTATTCAAATGTTGCCCCAATCCACATATTTAAAATGAATGAATTTGTTAACAACGCAAATATTGTAATAGCTAAGTGTATTCGTCTTTAACGCGAATTTAGACTAAGGTTTCTGTCAATATGTGCTACGTGGTAAACATTAAATGTTGATGATTTTTAGATAAAGGATGCCGTATGGCCTTGACATTTTGTTCTTTGACGTCTTAATTAACGATTTCTTCCCTTCATTGCTTAGATACAAAATATTATAAACTCAAATACATGTGGTTTAACTTGTCAACGCAAAATTTACAAGCAGCCAAAAAAAAACTTCATCACAAAACAGAATAACCAAAAATTATTAACATGTCTGGCGGAATCCCTTTGCCCTCCAATAAACTTGTTTTTATTCGAAAAATGTGTTTTAGTAACACTTTGGGTTTTTGTTGCTACTGTTGTTTGGAGGACAATGAATCCTTACAAAGGTGTGAAGTCCTTTTTTATACCTTGTCTGTTTTTTGTTTTGGTTGAACACTCTTCTTTTTTAATTTGGCAGACAATCCATATCAAACAACCGACACTTGAGTTGAAAACGAGTGATCCTTTTTCAGAACAATAAGACGTGACAAAAAGTTGGGGTCTAGTTGTTGTTGTACAACATTGGCACTTGTTTTGCGTATTATATGGTTTAATTTTGTTTGTATTGTTGTTCTTGTCCATATTGAGGTGGTTGTGAATGCCGGCAATTTTATGTGGTGTAGGGTTTTAGCTCAAATTTTTATGGTTATAAAAATGGTGTTTTATTTTGAAATTTTGTGAGTTGTTGTCGAAAAGGGTCAAAAGGTGTTAAGTGTTTGTCTCGTTGGCATTTGTTTGTGTGTGTGTGTGTGTGTATGTTTTTTTTTATTATTTCGGCCATTACAATGAAGACCTACAAGTTTCAATTAACATCAAAAGGCCACCTGAACTCGAGTACTACGACTGTGAGTGTTAAAAAATTCGATGAACTTTTTTGTCAAATTTTTGCCAACAAACTTAAAACATGTTTTATTGTTGTTGTTGATTTTCTCCTTTCCTACCTTTGTTGGAGACATGTGTTTTGATAATTAGATTATATAAACGTATTCAGCTTTCATTGTTTCGGTGAATTGGATTTTTTTGTGACAATCTCATTGAAATTATTCGTTGAGGAAAGGGTGGGAATTGGTTTGAAGTTTATGGTTGATGTTTTTAATTCCTAAGTAAATGGGAATCATTTATCAGTTCCGCCATTTCCATACCGGGGAGGTATGTTCAAGATAAATTTATTCAGCTTATTTGAAAATACGCGAGCTTTTAATATTTGGTGTTTAGAGAAATATAGGATAGTAATCAAAACAACGTGACATCAAGCAATTAGATTGTGTTAGATAAATCTAAAAAAAACTCATGGTTGGTATGTAGGCAACTCCTCAGTAGAGAAGATCACTTAGGTCCGTATGGACCCGTTGTGACACCCGTTAAAAAAACAATTGTTTAGAATCTTTATTAAACTATAGATTTATTTTTAATTTGCAATTTTTTACTATTTTTTTTTATGTTTAGCTGTCTTAAAAGTATTGCTCAAAGATTTTTATAATCTACCTTACTTTAAAGATATTTTTTTCATTGTTCCCAGACAATCTCCTCTCAGAGATCTCTTAATATAATCCTAGTTATTTCAATCACATTGACAGATCCGAAACATCTTTGTTCCACTCTCTTTAATTGTTCTATAGACATCTGCATAAAATGTGTATTATTTTTGGCAAGGTCCATAAATTTGTTAAACAATTAAATACTATCTATCTTGCATTTCTTTGCTCCGACTTAACCACAGACGTAACTCGTAAACAGAATCCGCACATTCGCAAACAATTACAATTGCACTCGGTATAATAGCACATCGTTTTAAATTCATTCATGAATATTTAAACGTTTTGGAACAAAAACAGGTTGTAAACTCCAGACGGCTCAGGTTGACTAACACTAAAGCATTGAACAAATAGACACACAAAAAAAAAACTTCGTAATTGCAAAAAAACCAACCATTCGTTACAGTTGTGACTGTAACCAGTGTGAATGCACAAATATCGGTGCACGTTTATTTACATTATAAATTAGTGTGTTCATATGATGAAACACAGTGAAGCAATTTTGTTCAATTTGTAATTTTAAAAAAGTAATGAAAGTATTCTATTCTGGAATTGGTATATTCAAGAAGGGCACTAGATCAGACCAAATTGGATCCATAAAATGTTGAGTTCTGATTTATCAATCTAAGTAAAGTTTTTAAATTGTATTTTGTATCTAAGTAATATTGGAGCTAAAGGCCGCATCTAAATTTTCCTTAAATAAAGGCCAAGATTAAACAAGAGTAAATAATGGTCACTCAGCGATACGGTTACATAGAATATATCCCGATTCTGTTTCAGATCGGAAATATGTCACAAATTGCATGCGGTAGTAATGATCTTGAGAATATTCGATGCCCAGATTGGCGACTATTGGCTACGGTTTATAAACGTCCTTTGCATCATGCCATAGCCTCATGAGAGCAGATCACTCCCATATATAGCTTATTTGGCTCGGGTCCGCATCCACGCACAAATAATATTCTTCTTGCTTTTACAATTTTTAAGTTAATTCAATTTAGTTGTCTGTCCCGGATGGTGGTACCTCTACTTTTTGTCTATATATTAACTACTAGCTGACCGGGCAGACTTCGTCCTGCCTAAAGAAGTATTGACTTAAATGTAACTTTTTTGGGCGGAATAAATCTGCGGGGTGCGTCAGTTTCGTTTAATATTCTCATCGAAATTTAACAAAAATTTTGAGGTTTATTAAAGTGACAGAAAGTTATTGTAATGTTTTTGATAATACCACGTGTATGAGAGAACCAAAGGAGTGTACATATGTTAATCAGAGTGTTTCAAATTCAAGTCGCAAACTTGACTAGACTGTACTTCAGCTTTATTGATTGTCGTCGCAAATTTTATCCGAACTGGAAACAGTAATAATTTCAAACAAATGGCAAATCCGTGGGTATCATTGGAATTCATAGTAGCAACACATCTGTTCCGTGATATTTTCTGATTAAATTAATTTAAGAAGGATAACTTAATTATGTATTGCTTCTTGGATCCTATAATGCGCGATCAAGAGATACAAACTATTTTTCGTGTGCTAAAGTATACTCATCTCTCATTATGATTTGACATGTTAGCAACATTCGGCAAAAGAGGAGGATGCAGTAGCCAACGCGATACGTTTTGCGATCAAACATTTTTCAAAATAAACTATATTAAAACCCATGGGTGCATCAAGGAAATAAAATCATCCACACTCATTCGTAATTGTAATATTACATTTTGTTGTATGCCGTTCGTCGATCTTCTTGTAATAGATGTAGATTTTGTAATGTCCAATAGTGATTCACTTTATATTTCTTGTTACTTTAATAAAAGTTCTCTCTCTTTTTCTTATTCAATCACTATGTAAACTATGATTGCAGGTAAATATCTTAAAGATGAAATAAATCCAGTTTTATGAAGATCGAAACAGACAGGAGTCTGTGCATTGCTAGCTAAAAGTCGGGTGGGGGGGTTCTGATCTGCTTCGATCAACTAGCTCCTACAATCACATACAAAAACAAAATTTTATAGACTCCTTTTGTTTTAAAAGAAACGTATATTTGAAAATGTTGAAAACTAGGGGATTATTGATAAAAACAAAACAAACTAGAATAGAATCAAAACGATAGGAAAGAAAAGAAAGAAGTATCAGCCCAAACTATAATGGTGATAGATTCATAGTTGTTATTTGAATCTATAGCCTCTAAACCCAATTCCCTTCCATGGTCTTATCGGCTTTTAATCTACTAAGACCCCTAAGATAAATATTACTCTGTCCTTATATCATCACCATCAGTAAATGTAAATTTAGCCAATCATAGTTGATTAATTCAGGTATTTATTAATAAAAAAACACATTTTAAAGACTTATAAGAATAATAATTTCTAGGTCTATTAAATTTAGGCAAAATCATGTAGGATAGAGAAGCTATTTTATAAGAATTTGGAGCGATGTAAAATTAATTCGCAAATTCAATTACGAAAATCATTTTAATCAATTAGTTGTAAGATTATATTATTTTAAGCATGTTGTATCAATATAGAAAAATGGAAAAATACCAAAATAAGACTTTAAAAAAAATGGTTGAATATAATAATAGTAAATAAAATAATTTATATTTAGAATTAAGTTAATCTATAGCCCATCAATCTGATATGCAAAACAAAAAAAAACAAAAGATATTTAAAAAAATTGTTAACTCACCAAATAATTATTGGAGATATCTGCAGAGTCGATCTTCGAGGCCTCGATGATAGGTCTGGTGTTTGTGGATATGGCTTTGGAACAGAAATAATGATTATTTTTGCATATTAAATTTATGGGAGTACACTTAGCTGGTTTTCTTAATACGCTTGTTGTTCTATTTAATTCTATTTAGTGGTTATGTTGGTTCATGATGATAAATTCGGATATAATTAGTGGTGGTCCGGTATCATTTTGCTAAATTATGGTGACACTCCTGGTCGCCATGGAGGAAAACGCATGAATCCGCAACAGTATGAAATGCAAATATGGTTTGCTTATGATAAAGCAAATAATTATGTGGGCAAAAAATAAGTTGGCATACACCGCCCGCTGTTTGCAAATTTGACACCAGTCTATGTGTTTCCACGATGGGGAATTTGCTGATGGAAGGTGTTAAAAGAATATAGCTGGGGCCAACTCGGTCTTGACACGTGGATGTTGCGTAATCGGCACGGCTCCTTACAGCCGTAAGTAGGTTTTCGCCGCTTTTAATAAATTTAAAAGACAAAATGCCCCCGTTCTGCGGAAAAATGGTCCACAGAATGGAGGTCGGTGGATGATATTTTGCTGTCGACGGGCCGAAACAAATCTGTGAAAGCAAACCAAATTTTTACAAGTTTGCTCTCTACCATACAATTTCACAACGCTTACCCCAAATTTTATAAATGATGTGTTTGTGATTTCTCGTTGTGCAGAATAAATTTCTTGCCGAATTTCGACTAGACAGGGAATGCGCTTCTATTCCGCTGTTAGTGACACCACAATATTTTGATTACCAAGAAAATTGATTATATGATAATTTAAAAATGGTATAATGTTGGCAAACTCGATGATTATCACCTCATCAACTTAATGTTCACTTGATTTTAAACTTCGGAAGTATCATTGTTCCGTATTAGTCGAGCTTAAAATTTCAAAAGAAAGAAATATTCTGCTATGTGATCTGCTAAACCTGAGAACAAAGTTATAAAAGCGATATTATCGTTATTCACCACACATAATCTTTGTAGGAGTTTTGTAGTTTAACAAACTGCTTACGAGAACTCTAATCTAATGCTAGCATAACTCTCAATTGCTCTAGCTACACAATGCCGTTAACAAAAATCCACCATACTACTGAGCAACGATTTAACTCAAGCTTCGCTTAAATGCTTGCCTGTCTGCATTGACCAACACAAGTAATAAAAATAAAAATATAAAAAAAACCAAAACAAATAACTAACCCAGCTGGGATTTGAACCTGGGTTTCAACAAGTGTATGCCAGCGTCTTACTCGCTGAGCTATCGCACTTTTTGTCTTAGATACATTAAAATGAATGTTTCGTGAAGCCAGAAAGCCGTATATTGCTCGTGCAGTATTTTACCACTGATATGGTAGCGATGTGATTGGTAGTTACACATTTATTGGCTAGCGCTTGCATATTGAATATCACATAGTGATATTTTTGTGTTGCTGTGATAGAAGATTTGTTTCTATCATGATAGAATTATTTTTAAAGCGTATAATAAAACGTATATTACAATTTGAGAAATATTTCAATTCGTGAGCATTCGATTTTTTTTTGGACTGGGCCACGCCTACTGATCTAGTACTTCAGATATCACACTTTTACAAATTATGTCCTATGGGCGCACAGTGGGGAAAAAAAAGTATTTTTGGACATTTGAAATTTTAGGCCGCAATTCTTAACCGATTTTCAAAATTCTTTTTTTGTATTATTGGAAACTAAATTGCGCATAGATTGTACGTTTTTTTTATTCTGAATTCCTTACCGTTATTTTTTTAAAATTTATCAAAGTCTATGCAAAAATAATTTTTGACTTTAATGTCAAATATTTTTTGAACTACGCGTCCTAAAATTACGAACTGACCTCAATTAATGTGGACATATGTTACAAATTAAACTCAGTGAAAAAATAAGACAAAAAAATTTTTTTGGCACAACTGTAAGTAAATATTTGGAGGCACTATTTTCACACTTTAACTCGGTGTCCTGCTTATAATTATTGTCCGATTAGAAAAAAACCTAACATATAGCCTAGAAAAGTTTTAAGAAAGTCGTCTGTAAAAAATAAGCCAAATCGGTAAAGGTCGCCATGCAATTTTTTTGCAAATGTACCAAAATAATGCAGTTCTTAACTTTGATAAAGTACAATTTTTTGTTTACAAGTAGGGATAAGAGGTGTGCTTCCTATTTAAAAAGACCAATACCTTAATATGTTTCATCATCTTTCAATATAAGGAAACTTGTGAAACGCTTTAACACTTTTTAAATTTCAATACTAAAGTTAACCCAAAAATCGATATATTTCTTGAAGAAATTGGAAAAATTTTAGTTACACTCTCTTATTTTCAATTATGCATCAAAATATCATAAGGCATACATTATTATGCCTACTTATACATATGAAATGTTTTTATTGCGATTTTAAGTCCTATATATTGCAAATATATTTGAATTTTGTATAAGCGTTTAACAAATTTTCTTATTTTGACAGATGATGTAACATATTGAGGTATTGGTCTTTTTAAATTAAAAGCACACCAATTAGCCTACTTGTAAATACAAAATTGTATTTTATCAGATGTTTAAAACTGCATTATTTTGGTACATATGCAAAAAAAATGCATGGCGACCTTCACCGATTTGGCTTATTTTTTACAGACGACTTTCTTAATACTTTTCCAGGCTGTATGTTAGGTTTTTTTCTAATCGGACAATAATTATGAGCAGGACACCGAGTTAAAGTGTGAAAATAGTGCCTCCAAATATTTACTTGCAGTTGTGCCAAACAAAATTTTTTTGTCTTATTTTTTTGATGAGTTTAATTTGTAACATATGTCCACATTAATTGAAGTTAGTTCGTAATTTTTACGACGCGTAGTTCAAAAAATATTTGACATTAAAGTCAAAAATTATTTTTGCATAGACTTTGATAAATTTTAAAAAAATAACGGTAAGGAATTCAGAATAAAAAAAAACGTACAATCTGTGCGCAATTTTGTTTCCAATAATACAAAAAAAGAATTTTGAAAATCGGTAAAGAATTGCGGCCTAAAATTTCAAATGTCCAAAAATACTTTTTTTTCCCCACTGTGGGGCGTGGCCATTCCTACTGTCTAGTACTTCAGGGGAATGGGACTTTGCCCAGAGGTGGAAAGTTACTGATTATCACTCACTTGGGAGTGACCAGAAACGATTCCTTTGTGGCACTGTCCAAGCAGCTTAGACCAAGTATTTCCCGGGCAATGACTTTAAAGCAACCGCTTAGAAGTTAGCTAGAGTTAGAAGGCGAAACGTTGAGTAACCTAATCGGCATGCTACCACCGATGCGTCTTAGGAAGTAGGTAACAGAAGTTACTGAAGCTCAACACAGGCTCTCTTAGTGGCTTTGGCAGCCCCAAGAAACTAGGTTCGGGAGCGGTGGCCTAATAAGCCACTCTCCTTAAACAAAATTTATTATGACAACACGACGAAAAGGAAAAACAAGAACCCCCCCAAATGTTGACGACCCCCGCAAACGATATAAGGACCATGATTTAAGGATATGCACCTGGAATGTCCGAACTCTATACAGAGATGGTGCCTCTATCCAACTGGCGGATGTCCTCGACAAATACAAGGCTGACATCACCGCCATACAGGAAATGAGATGGACGGGACAGGGATGCACACGACGGAAGAACTGTAACATCTTTTACAGCTGCCATGCAGAAAGACACGAATTTGGATGTGGTTTCATAGTCGGCAAGAGACTTCGACACCTGGTCTCGCGGTTTAACCCTGTAAATGACCGTATAGCCACCATTCGCATCCGGGCGAAATATTTTAACATTACGCTGACGATGACATCAAAGATGCATTCTATGAGCGCCTGGAGGATATATATGACCGCTGCACATGGCACTAAAATGGTTCTGGGAGATTTTAATGCTAAAATAGGAAGGAAAGATGCTCTTGGTTCAGCAGTCGGAAAATTCAGTCTACACAACAACACCTCCGACAACGGATTCAGACTGGTAAGTTTCGAGTCGGCATGAAACATGGTTGTGAGTGGAACCAGATTCCCGCATAAAGATATCCACAAGGCAACCTGGATATCTCCCGATCAAAATACAAGAAATCAGATTGATCACGTGGTAATTGATGGAAGGCATGTCTCAAGCGTTATGGACGTGCGTGTGATGCGCGGTGCAAATATCGACTCGGATCACCACCTAGTTGCAGCCAAGGTACGAACACGATTAAGTAGTGCTAAAAACACTCGTAATCAATTGCAAAGGAAGCTAGACATAACAAAGCTACATACCACTGAGATAGCCAATGCCTACTCCAACCAACTCTCTCAATTACTCCATACAAATCGCCCTAGTTGTGATGTTCCCGACATGCAGTGACAGCATATTGCGAATTCTATGACCACTGCCGCAACAACCGCACTGGGCTATGACAAACCACGCTCAGACAAGCCCTGGTACGATGATGAATGTCGCGAAATGTCTGAGGAAATGGATGCTGCATACAAGGCAAAACTGCAGCCAATGGCGACGGGTGCGGTGACGGAGCGTTATAAAGAGAAAAGGAGGGAGATGAAACGCCTGTTCAGACGGAAAAAGCGTATGTGGAAGAAAAGAGAGCTAGGATATCGAAAACTACAGGGATAGAGGTGAGACCCGAAAGTTCTACTAAAAGGTAAAAAGTAAAGGTTTTGGAACAGGGATCCCCACCTGTAAGGACAGAGACGGAAATCTGGTCACGGCCACTCAGAGTGTGCTGCAAATATGGAAATATATCGTTTCCCAAGGCAGCATAAGTGACGAAATCTCACCAATAATCGACGATGGAGTAGACTGTCCACCACCGAGCCAAAACGAGATCAGCACGGCAATTGCGCGGCTTAATAATAATAAAGCTGCGGGAGCCGATGGACTGCCGGCAGAGCTTTTTTAAGCCGGCGGTGATGTCCTGGTAACATGCATGCACCAGCTCATCAACACGATTTGGCTCAGGGAGTGCATGTCCGATGATTGGAATCTGAGTGTCCTATGTCTCGTCCTGTCTAGTGTGTTATGTGAAAGACTTAAGTCCATTCTGGCGAACCTGATTGGACCTTATCAGTGTGGCTTTAGACCTGGTAAATCCACCACCGACCAGATATTCACGCTACGACAAATCCTGGAGAAGACCCAAGAAATGCAGATCGATACCTACCATCTGTTTATCGATTACAAAGCTGCATTTGACAGTCCGATACGACAGAAATTGTTGGATGCTATGGCTGAGTTTGGTATCCCCGCAAAACTAATTCGACTCTGCGGGATGACACTGACTGACACGAAGTCTTCAGTGAAAATTGACAAAAATCTGTCAGAGCCATTTTCTACCAAGCGAGGCTTTAGACAAGGCGATAATCTGTCCTGCGACCTCTTTAACATCTTAATGGAGATGATCATGCGGAAAGCAGCAGTAAGCAGGATATTTAACCACATGTTGCTCGCGTATTCTGATGATATAGATATTATTGGACTTGGATTGCGAGATGTTACTGCGGTTTTTTCGAGCATTGAAAAGCAGTCGGCTGAAGTGGATCTGGTGATAAACGAGGACGAAACCAAGTTATTTGTTTCATCGAACAAATAGTCCACTTGTCTGGGACGCTGCGTGAACGTTGACAACTATAACTTTGAAGTGGTAGATGATTTTGTCTGCCTTGGCTCCGCCATAAACAAAAAAAATAATGTCAGCCTCGAAATCAAAAGACAAGTATTGATCGCAAACCGCTGCTACTATGCGCTAAGCAAGCGATTTAACCACAAAGCGCTCTCTCGAAGAACAAAGATCCAGCTCTACAAGACTCTGATCCTACCTGTCTTGCTCTACAGCGCAGAATCCTGGGTAATGACACAAGCGGATCAATCTATTCTGTGAGTATTCGAGATAAAAATACTCCGCAAAATATTTGGACCCATTGTCGTGAACGGCGAGTACCGTCGTCGAATGAATCATGAGCTGTACAACGACATCGACGTGGTCAAGCGCGTTTAAATAGACCGAATGCGCTTGGACACATTGTACGAATGGACGAAAACGCTCCGGCTCGAAAAGTCTTCGGCAATAAACTCGATGGGCGGCGCAGGAGGGGGCGACCAAAACTCCGATGGATGGACCAGGTGACGGAACTGTTAAGTAAGCTTGGTATGACAAACTATCTAAGGAGCGCAAAAGACCGAAGCGCTTGGTATGCTTTTCTTCGTGCGGCTACTGATAGATGAGTTTCTGTTGTTGCTGCCAGTAAAGAAGATGATCCCATGGCATATATGTGCCATGCCCACTCATGCTTAAAAAAATCTTTTCTGCAGAAAATATATTTATTTTTACTGTTCTTTTTTTGTCGAGTTAAGTTTACATATATTGGCTAAATTTTGAGACAGAAACATCGGATCAAGCTGAAAGTTTTAATTCAAAGATATCTTTGTTGTCTACAAATTTTCTAAGCACAGCCATGCCTTTTGTAATAGCTGTCATATTTATATACACCTATTTAGTTGTCAACAGATGGTTTTTTTTTCAATTCAACAACACTGTTGAATGATATCAAGAAAACTATTCAGTGGTTCCGTATAAATTTATCATCATTTGTATCAATAATCTATTGATTTTCTTTAAATATGATTAGTAGTCTTTGATAAGTTTCAAGCTATTTGAAAAAAAATTAAAACAAATAATGACAATTTATTTAAGTTTTTTGTTAGCAAAAGTTATTCGATTTTTTTTAAAAACGATATTGCTACTACTAATTACTATTTCTCTTATACTTCAGTCACTTCCGTTTACCTATTCCTTTTCTAAGCTCCCTCTTCAGCTTAATGCCTGCTATTAGTTAACATAAACAAACCCACTGTGTCACGTTTATTTGAATTATGCATTAGTATGTTCCGTGAAATTTAAGCAAGCATGTAGATGTGTGTAGTCTTAGCCTTAGATTGTGTCTACGTATGTGTCCTTAACAAATGTTAACATTAAACAGTCATTTTTCCCCGATCGGTACTATGCAAGGGGAAATAGATGTGCTTGTTGCTTGTTTTTTTCTTCTTTCGAATAGGTATAAACTTGTCGTTGCTTCACCTTCATACCCTGCAACAAAATACTGTCTGTTTTTGTGCACGTAAAACAGCAGTATTTGTGTGCATTTAATGTTATGGATGTGTGTTCCCTTATGTTTTTTTTTCTCCGGCTTTAGATAGTGTGTGTGTGTGCACATCTCTTTTAAACGACATCAAACGCAGTCAGTCACTCAATGTTTCGTAACTTTTTATTTCCCCTGAGATGACATTTAGTGCCAAAAAAAAAACGTAGCTACGTACGAAGTGGAGCGGAAGTGGAAAACCATCTTAGGAAACAATGTGGCATTATATACGCATACACATACACTAAAGTGTAGCCAGCCAGCAGACACACATACATACGTTTTATATCGATTGTCATCCGTAAGGTGGGTAACCACCAAACACCAAAAACGGAAAAAATTGTATCTGTTTCACTTGACATGCAATAATAGTAAAATACGAGTTTGTTTATGTAACGAAAATATATTGCAACAAAATTTCATTACGATGCGAGATACGAGGGTGCTGTGTGGAGAAGCTAAAATCAGACAGATGTCGCAAAGGTGCTGTGAAGCGTGCTGGTAGTGGTGGTGGTGTGATAAAATATTAAGAGAATTAGTGACTGCTTTGTAAGACAATGTCATTAAAATTCTTCTATGACGCAAAAAAAATAACGAAATTATAATAAATATGTAGGAGGAAGATATACAAAATTATACCATATTATTCGATAGGAGAAATAGTGCATCGTCTTAAAGGAGAGAAGATTACAACATATTACATCTTAGATTCATAAGAATATTTTTTTAAAAATTGATACGGGTAAGAGGGTATATATCATTTGATTCGACCCAAAAGTGTAACAAATAGAAGGAGTCACTTTAGACCCTAAGTTTCTTTTAACCAAATTCGAATCATGACTTTTTCAGTCGTTTGAGCCATGTCCATCTGTCTGCCTGTCTGCCTTTCTGGCTGTCCGGCGGGTACGAATGATAACTTTCGAAAGACGTAACCAATTGCTTTGAAAAATACTTACGCCCCTTTTGGTACCTCCAATACAAATTTACCATTCTGTCCACTTTAGATATCGAGGAACATTATAAATAGACCCAACGAAATCGTGCCCAAATTCTGTATTTAGTACAGCTATAAGAGGATAAAATTTTGAAGATAAACTGGAAATCCAGCCATGCCCCCTCTGGTACCTCCTATACAAATACCACGCCTCCCACTTTGGAAATAGAGTAATAATATCAATATACTAGAAAGTTTGGTTGTTTGCTAAGGGTGAGTGTATATGTAAGTCGGTTTTCCCGACCAAACTTTCTTACTAGTTTTGTCAATAATTATTCACTGAAATGTTATATACAGATCTTGAATTTTTTATATGAACAAAGAGTATTTATACCCTTACCCTACGGGTAGGAGGGTATATATCACTTTATACGACCCAAAAGTGTAACATATAGAATGAGTCACTTTAGACTCTAAGTTTCTTTGAACCAAATTCGATTCTTGACTTTTTAAGTCGTTTGAGCCATGTCCGTCTGTCTGTCTGTCTGTTTGCCTTTCTGGCTGTCCGGCTGGAACGCACGATAACTTTCAAAAGACGAAACCAAACATTTTGACACTTTGCACTAGTTAATATTACCCCAAAACTACTTACTGTATTGAAAATGGGCCACGCCCCCTCTGGTACCTCCTATACAAATGTTCCATTCCGCCCACTTGAGAAATCGAGTAATCATATCAAAATTACGAACACGATTGTGCTCAAATTCTATATTTAGTAAAACTTAATGAGGATAAAGTTTTGGAGAAAAAACTAGAAGTCTAGCTACTCCCTATCTTGTACCTCCCATACTCACCAGGTACAGCCCACTTTAGAAATCGTTAAATATTATTAATAGATCCAACGCGATCGTGACCAAATTCTGTATTTAGTAAAGCTCAATTAGGATACAGTTTTGGAGGACAAATTGAAAGTCTAGCCATGCCTCTTCTGGTACCTCCCATAAAAATGTACCATTCCGCCCACATTAGAGATGAAGTAGTAAAATCAATACACCCAACGTGATCGAGCCCAAATTATGTAATTAGTAAAGCTAAATCAGGATTAAGTTTTGGAGAAAAAAACTGGAAGTCTAGCCGCGCCCCTTTTGGTACCTCCCATACAAATGTACTACTCCGCCCACTTTAGAAATCGAGAAATAATATCAATATACTAGAATATTTTATGTTTTACTGAGGGTGAGGGTATATGTAAGAGGTTTGGGTAGTTTTTATCCGAATTTTCTTATCTTATAACTTACCCTCCGTTTAAAGGATATAAGTCTGTATACCAAATTTCAGCTACATACCTCTTAAACTACGGCTGTAATCGATTGACAGACAGACGTACACCCCAAAAGAGGTAGAGTTTTGTATGGGAAGTGGGTGTAGTTTTAGTCCGATCATGTTCATCTTATAACTTGTCCTCCGCGTAGGGGATAGAAGCTTGTATTCCAAATTTCGACCTGATATCACTTAAATTTATGTTGTAATAGTAAGGATAGAGGTACGGACACCCCCGAAAAAGGGGTGTTTGGGTGTGAGATGCGAGCAGTTATTGACCGTGAGAATAGAAGCTGGCACACCGAATTTCAGCTTGACAGCTCTTGAACTACGTCTGTGATTATATTACTGTAAAAAACTACGCCTGAAGCAATCCGTCCCAAACTCTATATTTAGTAATACTAACTAGGTACCGCATTTGGGAACTATTTTAACCCTTTGCTGGCCACCCTTTTGGTTTTTATCTGAGGGTGAGGGTATATGTATGTCCGCCTGAAACTTTCTTATTCGTTTTCTAAAGCCACTCTTATGTGCACTTTGCAAATTAGCTTCTGCATCATATCTCTCCTTTGAATTACACCCTTTGCCATTTCCCAGCCATATGCATACCACACAAACAACAGCTCACGAATACAATTGTGCGTTCCGAAGAAAATCATTTTACATTTTTAATAGATTGGGTGGTATTAATGACACTTAGAAAGACAAAAAAAATATCTACTGGCACTGACACCATTAACTTTGTGCACCACCACAGTCATCAGTGTGCAACAAAGTTCATCAAGGTACACAAAACAGACACACACTCACACACCGCCATACCATCCTAATCGTGCTAAACAGAAAAGGAAACTGGCAACAACATTGATACCCATACATTAAACACACTCACACCCATACACACAAAGTTAAACTATAAAATTAACGTTATATTGGCTTTTTAGGGTTGCGTCTTCTGGGCCACAGGGAATTTATACAAAATCGAAACACAAACCCAAAATCATCCTCATCTAGTGTAGTTTACTTGGTGCCTGCCATTCATTCACTGTCTGTGTTGCCCCTCGTCTATTGGCATCGAGGTTACATCCTTGTATGGATGGACTTTTCTCCTGGGATGCATTAGTTTGTATTTCCTATTGAAGTTGTTGCATAAATAAAATGCACTGTCACTAGTTACACTTCCCGTATAGTTTACGAGTTTTGAATTGGAATTTTAGCCTGCTTATCTCTCCCTTCCCCTCTCTTGGGGTTAGCGGCGAAGAAGCTGGAGGTCTATGTGGCCTTAAACGATTAGGTGGGTTAAGAGACATTTACAATATATTGTTGTTTCTGAAATATGTCGGCAAATCTTTTCAAAACTGAACCCTTAGTGTGGTAATTGAATACAAAGAAATCTTAAGCAGTCGGCTCCACGAAAAGCCCCCCAATGAAATAACGCCCAAACGAGAAATGAAATATTCCCCAAATTTTTTTCATACATTTTTGGGTGTTATTTCATATGAAATAACTCCCAATTTTTTTGGGCCATTTTTCATTTTTCTTTGGGAATTATTTCATTCTTCATTTGGGGTTTTCAAATTATGAAATAATCTCCAATGAAATAACACCCAACCAATTTTTTAAATTTGGGGATTGTTTCATATCGTGTATAATTTGGATGTTATTTCATTTTTTATTCGGGGGTTGTTTCATTTTAAAGTTGTTGGCTTTAAGGGGTTATAATTATATAAAAATAGGCCTTTTACAAGAAAACTTTTAGCCTGTGAATATATGACAATATCTTTTGAATGTTTACATATATTTCCATTTATGTTCATACTGGCGGATAGAAAATCAACAAAATGCAAAATTCGATTTGCACACACTAAGAATGGAATTTTTTTTTAAATTTGTAAGAGTTCTTCAAAAGGAAGAGTTCAATAAAAGCAGAGAGTTTGATTTGCTTCTGAACACTGGAGGTGAATGTGTAAAAGCCAAACGTAAAAGGCAAATTGTCTTCCGAACTGCAAAAATAGAGTAGGGCTACAATGATCTACTATCCACACGATTCATTTCAATAATTTTGCGACCTTGCTGATGGTCAATATTGACTTCATGAAAACCTTGGTGAAACTGACTTTTATGAATTTTGGGCATAATTTCTTTTTTGTTGCTGATGGGGTTTATTTCATTGGGGGTTATTTCATTTTCATCATTGGGTGTTATTTCATATGAAATAACTCCCAAATATTGGGGGTTGTTTCGTTTTCGCTTTGGGGTTTATTTCATTTATTTTTGGATTTTATTTCATTCACTTTTTTTGGGTGTTATTTCCAATTTTTTGGGGTTTATTTCATTGGGGGTTATTTCCTGGGGGTTATTTCATTGGGGGGCTTTTCGTGGAGCCAAGCAGTCGCCTTCTCTCTTAACCATATATTGAATAATTTATTTAATTAGCAAATGGCAAGTGTCAGACGGTCTACGAGTCAACGAAATCAAAGTCATAAAGGTGCATTTTATGATGGTTTGTGATTAGCAGTTTGAAACATAAAATTTGTAATTTTACGACTTTTACTTTGTGGTATGAGGGGGGAAATGAGGAGATTCCAAGTTTTAGAAATGAGGGGAAAATTAACACGTACAATGAATGTGAGTTAATCATGATAAGTGAACATATGTGTAGGAGTTAGTTAAACTTTATGTAGCAAAAGTCAAAAGCGCATAACATTATCTATAACAATGGCATAATGCAAAGGGGCTCTTCATTTAAGGTATCCCGGCAAGACATTCAAAAGCAAATGAGGTGGAAATGACTGTAATATAATACACTGGATTTTTTTTTAATATTTTTGAATATATTAAAGTAAAGGGGATGCAAAGTGGTATTTGTACTTTCATAGTTGTGTTTTTTCTTTACTCACAATTGGTACCATGCAAGCAAACACGACATTGCAGATATGAATCAAAAGGGGTGCTTAAAGTAGGTCTCTTTGAAGGAGGTTAAGGACTCAATAGCTAAAATGCGGCATATATGTTTATTTGCGTAAATATTGATACAGCAACGACAGCGATTTTTTGGCATGCTACCACCAATGATTCTTGGGAAATAGGTAACATAAGTGACTTTGGAATCCCCAAGAAACTAGGATCGGGTGCGATGGCCTAATAAGCCACTGTCCTTAAATAAGAAGGCAATTATGAAAACACACAAAAAGCGCCTCCATAAATGTTGTAATCACAATGATTTAAGAATATGTACCTGGTATGTTCATACAAACATTTTGGGGAATTTTTCATTAATTTCAGGTAAAATATCGCTTTGTGATTTTGGGTCATTTTTATACTCTCAGCCAACCAAAAATGTAACACATAGACAAAGTCACTTTAGACAATAAGTTTCTTTGTACCGAAATCGATTCATGACTTTTTAAGTCGTTTGAGCCATGTCCGTATGTCCATCTCTCAGTCTGGCGGTATTGCAAATGGGCTACATGGCCACGCCCCTTCTGGTACCTCCCATACAAATATAACATTCCGCCCACTTTAGAAATTGAGAAATAATACAATATCAACACACATAACGTGGTCGTGCCCAAATTCTATATTTTGTTAAGCTATTAGAGTAAAACTTTAAAACCATCCACGCCCCTTCTGGTACCTTTCACACATAGGTTTCATCCTACTTTCTCTATAATTCGAGTAATACTAACATCGCAGTAAAGTGTCGAGTCAATTGGCATAATTAGTAAGACCTTCTCAAACAGCGATGCCGTTAGTTGTGAATCTAAAAATGCAGAGCGTGTTAATTCAAAACAACGCGAGAAGCTATCCTATACCTCATTCATGGGGTGTACAGGGAAATTAAGTTTTTTTCAAATCCATCATGTGAAAATCAATGAAAGCCATGTCCCAAGCTTTATGTACTGCGTGTGATGCGCTGTGCATCATATAGACACGGATCACCACCATGTTGCAGCGAAGGACCACCGAGATAGCCAAAGCCTGCTCCAACCAACTCTCTCAATTACATAAGAAAACACTCCTAATTCTGATGTTCCTGGCACATAGTGGGAAATGTCGATTTTATACCAAGAAGAATGTCACGTATTGCCAGAGAATGTCGCTGAAGCATACAAGTCAAAAGTGCAGCCATTGGCTATGCGTGTTGTGACGGAACGATAAAACGACAAAAGGAGAAAGACGAAACGCCTTTTCAGGTGAAAAAATCGTAAATGGAAGGATATGGTGAGCCAGTATATTGAAACCAGTAAGAAAGTTTCAGTCGGGCAACCCGACATTCATATACCCTCACCGTCAGTATAACATACAATTTTCTATTATATTAATATTATTACTCGATTTCTAGTGGGCGGAGTTGTACATTTGTTGCTATAATTTTTTGCTATAATACTTTGTCCAAAACTTTGTCCTGTTATAGCTTCACAAAGTACAGAATTTGTGCACGATCTTGTCATGTCGAGTGTATCGATATTATTACCCCATCTCCAAAGTAGGCGGAGTGGTACATTTTTATGGGGGGTACCAGAAAACTTTATCCTGTTAAAGCTTTACTAAATACAAAATTTGGGAACGATCCCTTTGGGTGTATTGATATTATTACTTGATTTCTAATGTGCGCAGTACCGGAGGTATCGCGTATGGGAGGTACCATATGGGGCGTGGCTAGACTTTCAATTTCTTTCTCCAAAACTTTATCTTGTTATAGCTTTACTTAATAAATTATTTGGGTACGATCGCGTTGGATATATTGACATTATTACTCCATCTCTATAGTGTGCGGAAAGGTACGTTTGAATTGGAGGTACATGAAGGGTAAATACAGAATTTGGGTACGATCCCGTTGGGTGTATTGATATTATTACTTGATTTCTAAAGTGGGCGGAATGGTGTATCAGAAGGGGCGGTGCCATGTTGCCCAGTTGCAATACCGTAAGTAGTTTTAGCGAAATATTAACTCGTGTAAAATTTCAAAACATCTAGTTGCGTCTTCCGAAAGTTATCGTGCGCACCCAACAGACAGCCAGACAGAAAGACGGACAGACTGCCATGCCTCAAACGACTTTAAAAGTCATGAATCGAATTTGGTTCAAAGAAACCTAGGGTCTTAAGTGACTCCTTCTATGTGTTATCCGTTTGGGTCGTATCATATAATATGATATATACCCTCCTACCCATAGGGTGAGGGTATAAAGAACAGAGACAGAGATGAAGCCTGAAAGTTCTACCATAAGGTATAAAGTTAAGTTTCGGTAAGGACAAAGACGGATATCTGGTCACCGACACTCAGAGTGTGCGGCAAATATGGAGGAAATACTATCGTTTTCTTCTAATTCCCGAAGGCAGCTCAAGGGACGAAATCACGTCAATCATCGAGGATGGAGTAGATTGTTCACCACCGAGTCAAAACGAGATCAGCACGGCAATTGCATGGCTTAAAAACAATAAATCTGCAGTTGCAGATGGACTGCTGGCATAGGTCATTGCGGCCAGCCGCGATGATCTCTTTACATGCTTGTACCAGTTTTTATAAACACGATTTGGCTAAAGGAATACATGGCCGATTAAAGGAATCTAAGTGTTCTATATCCTGTGCTTAAGCAAGGCGATCCAAGTGTGTGCACTAACAACCAAGGTCCTGTCAAGAGAGTTATATGAAAGACTAAGGCCCATTTTAACGAATCTGACTGGACCTTACCAATGTGGCTTTAGATCTGGTAATTTCAAGACAGACCAGATATTTACAACACGAAAAATCCTGGAGATGACCTAAGAAATGCAGATCGAAACTCTCGGTCTTTTTATCGGCTACAAAGCAGTATTCGACGGTTCAATATGACAGAATTTATTAAATGCTTTGGCTGAGTTTGTATACTCGCGAAGCTTTGCAGGGTAACACTGAGCGATACGAAGACTTTACTAAAAATAGGCATAAGTTAGACAGAGCCACTTTGTGCCGAGTGAGGCTCTACCCAAGGCTCTAGTCTCTCTTTAACATCATAATGGAAATGATCAGGCGGAAGGAAGCAGTAAACACGACTGGCATCATCTTTAACAAAAACAACATGCTGCCGATTACATAGATATCATTGGCCGTGGATTGCGGGATGTTACTGCGGCCTTTTCAAGTATTGAAAAGCAATGACCCTACCTGTCTTGCTGTACAGCGCAGAATCCTGGGTAATGACACAAGCTGATCAATTTATTGTGGAAGTCCATGTACGAATCGCAAAAGATCGAGTCATTTCTATTAGCGGCAATCGATGTATGTATATCTGTTGTTCCTACCAAAAAGCAAGAAAAAATAATAGCGGACAGACATATCGTCGGTATCCTGCAAAAATTTCTCAAGTTCACTTTTTGTGTTTCTGGGTTATTGATGATTTAAGGTTTATGGCCACTGATATTTTGATACAATAACTACAAAACAACTTTAAATAGATATGGGATAACAAAATTCACCTGCAATGACGACAATGGGTAGCACAAGAGGTGTTGCGATGATATAAAAGTATATATTATATTCAAAGAAGTAATTTAAAATAATAATTTGTAGACTCTAAATACCGAACCCATTCAAATATAATACTAGCAATAATTTAATCTTTGCCCAAAATAGTCTAATTTGTTTTATCATTCCATTGATTATACAACTACGCATAAGCATCGTCAAGTCCTTAAATAATTGGCTGCAGACTTCCTATATTCTCTTAAATTTAATGTATGCCAACCCCCCTCGACAAAGTTTTTTTGCCCCTTAAGCATTATATCCGGTTTAAGAACATAATCCAAAGCATAACTGAAAACCTGTTAACATAAACAAATCGAAAAGACTGTTTTCTTTGGCACAGCAATAACAAAGGACACATGAAAATCAACCCTTTTTGATTTCAACTTCAACGATGACGGCTACATTCACACGCACACATACTACGTGTAGGTAGTTCGACGTACGTAATACACAATGTGGCGTCATTGTCTTTTCACTACTACGATATTCGTAAAGTAATAGAAATACAATTTTATGGTGAACTTCGAGGTAAATCGGAAAGTGTGCGCACAAAGCGTTTGCAAAAAAGGCAACAAATATGAAAAATCCTTTTTGTTCCGTTGCCAATTGTGAACGACGGAATAGCATAACAGAGTTTTCCCTCTACGCACACCACATGCCACTACTCAGCTACACACGTCGCGCTATGGCCAACACGTCTACATTGGCACATCAACCGCAACCGGTACATGCAAATATGTGTGTGTGTGTGTGTGTGCTTTCGCACGTGTGTGTTGGTGAGAGAAAAATCTAAATGTGAATATGACTTGACTTCCCGTCAAGTAAATGACGTACACGCGTCAAACGGAAGCGGATGTAGAACATTTAAGCATCGTAACATATGAAGATGACAACTTTTTGTTGAAAGTTGATTTCTTATATTGCATCTCCTATAAATGACAGCGTCTTTAGGAATTCATGTCTATGAGTTCACACCTTTGCGTAGACATCTAAAGTGTACTCGTATACTAAAACGAAAGCCATCACCATAACACTAAAGTGTTGTTTGCATCATTGTTTATTCTAAACAATTTCTAATCTAAATTTTATGTCTTTCCATTTAAATATCAAATGAAGTCATAAAAAATATGACTATTTTCAAACATCCGCATAGATTTTAGAGGATTAAGAGAAGCATTTGACGCATGGGTTGTAACAATTTGTAATAGAAATATGTGGAGAATGTAATGGAGTTAGGGAATATGTTAGCTATGACATATTGAGTTTATTAAGGCTATATTTGTGTGTGTTTTTATAGTTGTAGATGAATAGTATTATGAACCAAAGTAAAAAAATAGTGATAAGGAAAAATATTCATATGAAAGAAAATCTGTGTTAGTGCATATATGTTTCCAGATAATAACATTTTCATGACTTCTCAAGACTCTAGTCCGGTTGGTAACCAAAAGCGTTGTTACGAGAAAAAAAGGTTTGAGTACAAACCGTGGAACAGGTAAGTTATGTACCCGTATGAACAGGTAACACAGACTGACACGACTCTCTGTGTACTGTTTAACTATAATGACTGTTTGATGAAAAATTTGTGTGGGGAAAAGGAGAATGTAGGTGAAAAAAGGATATAAAAATATACAGAACAAATATATCAGAGACTACATATAATATTTTGTATCGTCTAAGACGACAATTCAATAAGGAATACATAAAGTTAGCCTATCTCTAATCAGGGATAATTGTAAGCAGGCCAGATGCTGTGTTCTCCATAACGGAAAGTTCTCAAACTACTTCCATGTTTAAAGTGGACTCCGTCAGGGTTAAAGATCAGTTACATCTTCAGGAAAAGCTGCAACATACGGGTCTTAAAATAAACTCCATCAAAACAAAGATTCTCAGCATAGGAGTCTAATAAACAGCGCCATAAAGGCTAAGTAACGAATCTTACAAATTTGCTCCTTACTTTTGCTACTTTGGGTGTAAGATTGAATAAAAGGCAGAATAAAAAAGGCAAGATTGTCTTTTCGTATACTAGCCCCAATATGACAAAGCAACAAAATCAGTCTCCATACAAAACTGCGAACTTTGGAAGCATGTAGACAGTCTGTACTTCTGGATGGATTGTACAGCCTGACCAGTAGTATCACTACCAACCGCTGTCTTAGAAGACTACTTCGCATATGCTGGTCTCGTACCATTTCAAATGCCATACTGTTGTTGCAATCAGGTCAATTAACACTGGGAACAGAAATTCGTTAGTGTAAGTGGCGATGGATTTGGCATACTCTAGGCCGAACTGAGAACGACGTGGCTAAGCAAGTTCTTCACTGGAATCCCTTGCATCAGGCAGGCCGACTGTCTGGAAGACCACGTATAACTTGGTTACGCTCCACCGAAAGTAGGAGCGCAAGGCTGTAACTGACGCCATATACTCCAATGAGAGTTAGAGAAACACATAGCGAAATTCAACTTTCGATTTTCGATAATGCCCGAGTTGAATATTGTGTCAGTTGTCATAAAATGGCTATGATCAAAATTTGCACAAAATCGGACAACTTTAAGCCGTTCTCCAAAGAGGTCAAAGGCCAAATCTATATATGGGTAATTCCAGCGGAAGGACGGACGATTTCATAGTAAAAAGTTGCTATATTTTTTAATTTTTGTTTTTGTAATCATATAGTTATTTTGTTGAACTTTTTATAGACGGACAACTTTAAGCCGTGCCCCAAAGAGGTCAAAGGTCAGATCTATGTATATGAAAATGAATTTGGGTTTGTTTTTTTAAAAATGTTAGTACCGTATAGACTTGAAAATGGCTTGAACGATCTTTTGAAATTTTCACAGAATAAAGCTATGTGGTCGGTTGTGAAAGTAAGGTACTTAAATTTTAGACATATCATGTGGGCGTGGCCCGCCCTTTGTATCCTATCAAGTGCCCAAATTCTATATTTAGTAAAGCTATAACAGGATATAGTTTTGAAGAAATAACTGGAAGTCTAGCCACACCTTTCCTGGTACCTCCCAAACAAATGTACCATTCCGCCCAATTTAGAAATCGAGTAATAATATCCGTCCTTCCCATGGGTGATGGTATTTATCAGTCAGTTCACCTGACTGAAATTTCTGTACTGTTCGAAACCGCAATATCTGGAACAAAGATGATATTCGGTATGTGTTGTTGGTACAGTATGAAGAACAGCCAGGCTGGCAGTGGGCTGTGCCACGCCCCATTTTAAAGATCGTCCTAAAAATTTTAGAGTGTCGTATAACCAGGCTATAACTAGGTTCCAAGTTGACAAAAAAGGGCCGAGGCGATGCCTACACACACGTGAATATTTGGCTATTACATATTTTTGAGAAAAAATACAATTAAGGAAACGAACATTGGCAAAAACATAGGTTTTGCTAAGAATCTGACCTTTGACCCCTTGGGGAACGGAAAATAG
The DNA here is from genome assembly GCA_964034835.1 of Muscina levida. Lineage (NCBI taxonomy): Eukaryota > Metazoa > Arthropoda > Insecta > Diptera > Muscidae > Muscina > Muscina levida. The sequence goes on along the minus strand of OZ035884.1, from coordinate 32,408,696 downwards.
TTGTCCGATTTTACTTTAACTTCCGTCATGTTTTTTTACAATACATATATATAAGACTCCTTCTCGTCCTCCTACACACGACAGTAATCCGGTATGATTTTACCACATTTTCTCGTCGATGCCTTATAATTTCAAGAGCTCCCACAAGTTACTCCGATCAAGAAATATTATATTTCTGCCACAGTGATCAGCAGTCACACAGTCGGTTCTATTTTCTGCATTCGGTGATCCACTTAACCAAAGTAAACATTCTCCCAAGATAATGTTTCCTTTACACAGATAAACCGCAGTTTCATTCCTATGAATATCGCAGAGAATTATATCAGTTTTCTACTAGCATTGATTACACTATGTACTTAGATATACTTGGACCACAATGATTTAACAGTCCCACAATTAGTCTTCATTTCAAAGGTGCTTCCACGTCCTTCTGAATAACTCACCTGCATTAAGTAACCTAAAGGAAAGGCTGAGTTGAAATCTCTCACATTATACACCGCCTCTAGTGCCATGTGCTATCTTGGAATCATACATGGAGACAGAGATACTGTAATCATAGAGATAAAAATTTCATTCCAAACATTCAAAAATAACAACATCGGTGCCAGCCGTGGCATGTTGGTTAGAATACGTGACTATCATACGGGTGTCCTGATGTTATTCGCTGTCACAGTAATCTAATTTTTTTTGATTTGCGGTTCCCTCAACGTTGTCGACAGCAACTTATAAGTATTTGACTGAATCGGCATGCCCAGTAAAAGTTTCTCAATGAGTTGACGTTCGGATTCGTCGTAAAACTATGGGAGCCGTTTGTGTAAGTCTACAAATTAAAGAGTGTTTATCACTCAAATGCGAATTTGAGTCTTAAGACTAAGTTTAAGTCTGCTGGCTGTGGCATGATCGTAAGAAAACACGCCTAGCACGCACCTGACCTGAGTACGATCGATGTCACAGTCACCGAAATTTCTTTGATCTGCGGTCCCCTCAATGTTGGCGACAGCAACTTATGAATAGTAGACTGAATCGTCATCCCTACAAAAGCTACTAAATGAGCTGAATTCGACGTTAAACTAAAGGTGTCTTTAGTTTAGGTCTACATATAGAAGAGTTGATGTCTCTTAAATGCGAGATATCTCATCCTATATGTCATTCATGGGACGTTAGTGGAAAATATGTTTTTTTTTTAGTTTAAGGCAGCTCTTTCATTGCAGTGATATGAGTTAACGACGTATAAAACTTATAAATGTTCCATGCTGTAATTGTAGACTTTTGAGAAAATTGTTTTTCATTGTTGCAACGCCGTTTCCACCCCTCTCTTTAACTTTTGTAGTCTATAAAGGAATTTATCATTTTGACAGTATATAAAAATTTCATCTATTATAAAAATAACAAAAAAAAACTAAACGAAATTGCAATATATATCACCGTTTATCACAATTATCAAATATAAGGGTTACATTTTTTTTTCATAACCATTACTTATTCTTATCGTATGATATCTTCAAGGATATTGTAGAGAGAGGGTTGGTGTTGCCAACGAAAGGGGCATATGTACGCTCGAATCATAACTGGCTACATTGTCGTTAAGTACTTAACAAAACATGTTATTATAAGAACTCAAAATGACACGAGCCGGAAACAAGGGGTCTTCCTTTTGCCAGAATGTGTGGGTAGTGTTGGCAGCAGTTGACGGCGTAATAAGCCCATTAGAAATTTTGCCTCTTATACCGGATACTAAGTGGTTGATAATATACTGATAGCCTAAGTGCACCAATAGTTGGTTAAATGTTAGCTGGGGCAAGTAAAACTGCTTGCAAGTATACGAACGAGAGTCGTGGACTTGGCTTAAAGAATTACTACCCTAGTTAAGTTTTTGCAGTTAAAGGGTTGAACAGGAAGAAAACAGTTGCAGTTCACACGTACTTGTAATATTTCTAACAACATATAGTTGCATGTTCACTTTCAATTCGATAATTGTGGGAGCTCTATCAACAAAGGACATTAGAAATAAATTGAAAATGACAAAACACAATTACATTACTTCAATATGGCACCCCCCGGCTAAAAGATTTTGACATTGCCGTCTTTTCTATATTCCCCAAACAATTGGAAAGTTGAAACCGAAATTTAATTAATAGACTGTATGACATATATGTACTTTTTGTTCGTTATGTTGTTAAAAATGCGCTGTACGTAGTTAGTTTTTCTACCCTTAACCCTTGTCTGCCTATTGCATACTGTTAACATGTTGTTACTGTGATATATTGAATACTTCTATCAACATCCAGATCAATACTTGTTATTCTGGGATCTTAATTATTTAAGAAATGTGTTTGCCTCTAAATCAATTGCTATGATTATAAGAGCACTTCTACTAACTAATTTCCAACACCTAAGCAGGCTGCAGTAACGTATAGCAATGATGTCTTTATTATGTATCTACATACAGTCTATCAAAATATTCCAACATTTTCAATACCTCAGGAGGCTGCAGTAACATATAGCAATGTTGCCGAACGTCACTGTTTGAGAAGCTCTTACTAGACATGCCGATTGACTCGACACTAATGCTGCGTAGTTGCTGTCGACAACATTCGAGGGGAGCCGACAATGAAAGACAATTGTTCTTTTTTTTAGATGACTGGAGCTAGGAGTTGAACCTGTGATCTCCCGCATGGTTGTCGCGTGTTCTTACCACTATGCCACGGCCGGTTAAAATATATACAAATCCTAAAAATAATGCCAGTATTATAACACTATTAGTACACACGTATGGTCTGTGGATCCTCGTAGGTACTCACGCGTCATTACAAACAACAGTGAAAACACTTTGAGACGTAGCTATTGAATATATTACTTACATGTCTTGTCCTCGCTTTTAACTGACAATCACAGCGTTATATACAAATATACATATAAACATATTAACTGACGCGTATAAAGCTGTCTTCATCACCATCCAGCCATTCCACCAAAAATTTTACATACGCTTTAAAAGTCATCAATGGAGGCAATGAAATTTTTATCTATTCTAGCAACGTGTTTCAGATTCACCACAAATTGTGGCAAACGGAAATGTCACTGTCGGCTGTGACAGCCTCTTCCCCCCGCCCCCCATCGTTACACAAACGCATGAATACGCATTGAAATCTGCCACATCTTGATATTAAACGTGAATTTAAATGTGCTTGAGTGAATAGTCAAACTACTTATTTATCTGTATGATTGTGAGTGTCATTGTCATTGAATATTCTGAATGTGATATGTTCACTTTTGAACAATCGAACGAACTGTTTAACTGTCACTCTATTTGATATAGTAAAATATTTTGGGGATGTAAAATCAACTTTGAAATGCAAATGTTTGAGCTAAATTAAATATATGATGGCGGGGGAAAATTTATTGATTCACTTGTGTGGAAAGATAGGGAAGGGCGAATGGAAGTGTAACTTATATTAAGTGGTATGTGCACTGGAGTGGCAGCGAATAATCATTTTCTAATAATGTAAAATTTGCAGAGTTCAATATAATGGTATACTGCTATATAATGCTATATAGAGTACGTGACTGTTATGCGAAAGACCAGAGATCGATCCTTGTCCCTGTTATCTACAATTTTGACCCCTATATGTAGTCGACAGCAACTACGAAGTAATTGCTCATTGATTTCTATGTCATCGGCGTACGCCTGCAGTATCTCCATTATGATCTTAAAGAGATCGCATGTCTAAAGCCTCGCATGGTAGAATATGACTCAGTTCTATTTTTGCCAATTTTTACTGAAGACTTCGTGTCAGTAAGTGTCATCCCACAAAGTTTTATCAACTTGGAGGGTATACCTAACTCAAGCATAGCATCTTGTTATTTCTGTTTTATCGCACTATCGAACGCAGATTTGTAATAGATCAACAGACGATAGGTTTCGAACGGCAGGAATTGTCGTAGTGTGAATATCTGATCGGTCGTGAATTTACCAGGTCTATTGATAGGGTCCAATAGGGGTCGCTAGGATAAGCTTTAGTTTTTCACATAACACACTAGACAGAATCTTGTATGCGATTAGTAATAAACTGATCCCGCAATATTTGGTACAAACACATGGATCGCCTCTCTTAAGCACAGGAAACAGAACACTCAGATTTCAATCTCGGACATGCATTCCTTGAGCGTAATCTTTTTCAATCGTTTCGGGCGTGATTTTGTCACTTATTTTGCTTTCGGTAAGGAGCAGAGTATGAAAGTGTTTCCTCCACATTTGCTGCACACTCTGTCATTGTCCTTACAAATAGTTATACTTGTTCCAAAATCTTTGGAAGAACTGTAGGGCTTCAACTCTATTCCTAAAATTTTCAAGCCAGGATAGCTTTCTCCTTCCGTCCATAGACGCTTTTTTTTGCCTGGAGAGGCATTTCATTCCCCCTTTTCTCATTATAACGCTACGTCACGGACATATAACATCGTTCCAGGGCTGGTCTGAGTGGTGTTTTTCATATCCCAGTACGGTCGTTGCGGCTGTGGTCATAAAACTTAACTTAATTTCCCTTTATACCCCATGAATGTTTGTTTTAGATTCACAACTATCGGCACCTACTTGTTTTTTGACGTTTCCGAACGTGACTGTTTGGGAAACTTTTAATAGACATGTCGATTGACTCGACTCTTTTCTGCGAAGCTGATGACGACAATATCGAGGGGTCTGGTAATTAAAGAACAATGTAGATGACTGTACACAGGAATCGAAACATGGATCTCCCACATAGTAGTCACGTGTTCTAAGCATTATGCCACGGCTTGGGTCATAGAATCCTCAATATTCTGCCACTGGGTGTTGGGAACATCACAATTAGGGGGTTTGGTTGAAATTATGAAGAGAGTTGGTTATAGTAGGCATTGGCTATATCGGTGCTATGCGGCATTGTGGTGTCTAGTTTTTTGCGTTTTTAGCCTTAACACTTGTGCCAATCAATCTGGTGTATTGTCTTTTGATCAGGGGATATCTAGGTTGCCTTGGGGAATATCATGATGGGGGAAGCTGATTCCACCCACTACCAAGTTTCTTGCCGACGCGAAGCTAAACTGTCTAAGTCCGTAATCGGAGGTGTTCTGGTGTAGACTAAATTTTCCGACTGCTGCACTAATAGAATCTTCCACTCCTGTTTTAGCATTAAAATCTACCTAAACAATTTTAATGTCATGGCCAGAACAGTGGTCATATATTTCCTCCAGACGATATCGAAGTATCTTGCCGACTATGAATCCACATCAGTTTGGTGTTCTTTCGTAGTGTGCATCCCTGTCCCATCTATTTTATTTCCTGTATGACGGTGATGTCAGCCTTTTATTTGTCTAGGGCATCCGTCACTTGGATAGAGACACCATCTTGTATAGAGTTCGGACACTCAAGGTGCATATCCTTTAAACACTGTTCTTATAATGTTTGCGGGTGTCGTCAACATTTGGGGGGTTCTTGTTGTATCCTTCACTACCAGAACGAACAGGGTGTAGGGTAAATTAATTTTGTACTTCCATTTGTAACGCCCTTAGGAAGGTTTTGTAGGTATGACAATATGTATATATAAATGATCAACGTCGAATTTTGAGTCGATTTAAAAATGTCCGTCTCTTTGCCAGTCTGTCCGTCTGTCTGCCTGTCCCCGCGATTACAGCCGTAGTTTAAAAGCTATCGAGCTGAAACTTTGTATGCATGTTTTTGTCCTCTAAGTGAAGGTGTTTTATAAGATGAGTAAGATCGGCCAGAAACTACTCCCACATCCCATACGAATTACCCATTTCTGGGGTGTTTGTTCTTGCGATTACAGTCGCAGTTTATGCGATATCGAGCCTAAATTTCTTACACAAGTTTCTTTTCTCTAGCGGAGTGATCTAAGATGAGCAGGATCGGTCAAAAACTACTCCCATGTCCCATACAAACTCCTCTTTTTGAGGGTGTCCCCGTGATTTCAGCCGTAGTTGTAGAAATATCGACCTGAAATTTGGTATGTAAGCTTCCATCCTCTAAGCAGGAGCTAAGATCTGAGATGTACAATATCGGACAAATACTACTTCCCATACACACTACCCCTTTTTGATGTGTTTGCCCGTCTCTACCTATGAATATAGCCTCAACTTAAGAGCAATTAAGCAGCACTTTGGTATACAAGCTTCAATCGTCTAAGCGGAGTTTAAGTTCTAATATGAGTATTATCGGACAAAAACTACATCCACCTTTTATACAAACTCCCCAGTTTAAGAGTGTCCATTTATTTGCCCACCCGAGTGCAGCCATAGTTTAAGAGCTATCGAGCTCAAATTTGGTATACAAGCTTTTATCCTCTAAGTTCTAAATCGAGCAAGATCGGACACAAATTCCCCTTTTTTGCGGTTCAAATTATAAGAAAATATAGTTGTAGTGTTAATAACCAGTTTTATCACCATTTGTACAAATGGTGAAGGGTATCTGAGCTTCTGCATAGCTAAAGACAATTACCTTACCAGTTTTTTCTTATCCTCGTGTTTTCATAAAAATTGTTTTATTTAAGGCTTATAATGCCTCCGTGCCCTATCCTAGTTTCTTGGGGCTGCCAAAAGATTTGTTCTGTTGAGCGTCAGTAAATTCTGTTACCGACTTCCTAAGATGCATCGGTAGCATGTCATTTAGGTTACTCAACATTGCACATTCTCACATTTGCTACCAATGAACGGATGTTAAATGGCATTGACCTAGGAATATGTGATCTCTCGGACGTTATGAGCTGCTTGGGGACTTTCAAAGAGAGTTTCTTGTTATACCCAAGTAAATTAAGAGCAGAAAGACTCAAATTAGAAAATCATCCATTCCTTGGCTTAAATTCATAATATCTATTATTATATCAAATCAAGTTAGACTAATTTTAACAAAAGAAATCTTTAAAACGCGAAGACATCATTCTCCAATTCGAAAACGCCAAAAACAACCGTATCAAATACCAATTTAAATGTCCTGATTTAGAAATTACCGTGTGGTAGAAGTGTAAACACGCAAAACATTTGCATGTTTATACAAATTATTTTTTCCTTTTCTTCTATTATTCGATTTGGTCAGTGATAATGAATTCATGTAAATTATCATTCTAAGAAATAGGAAAAGGCACATGAATGATGATTCCATTTACAGATTTTTATGTTAGATGGAGATTTCCATTTTTGGTATCATAATGTCACATGTCCTGTGATTTATGACTTTTATTTTTGTAAATGAATGATAGATGTGTCTAACTCATATACATACAGTAAAGTTCGTCTATGTGTATTTTCCTTGTAGGCTTAAAAGATATAAATAAGTAGTATGTAAATAAGTCTTTAAGCAAAAAAATAAAGTAGTATGGAAATATTTTTAATGGCTTATAGAGTAGTAGTTAGTCTAGAGACAGTTCGCTCCAAAATATTCAGTTTCGTTTAAGTATTTAAATTTAGGTGTTGGCTGTGAAGAATCTATTCCATAGTATACGGTAATGCGATGTACGTTACTACTTACTTACTTAATTTCCCTTTGCACCCCATGAATGAGGTATGGGATAGCTTCTCGCGTTGTTGTGAATTAACACGCTTTCTATTTTTAGATTCACTACTAACGGCACCTACTTGTTTATCGACGAATGCGAACGTCACTGTTTGAGAAGCTCTTACTAGACACGACGATTGAATCGACGCTTAATACTGCGAAGTTGCTGTCAACAACATTCGAGGGGAGCCGACAATGAAAGAAAATTTTATTCATTTTTTTTTCTTTTTAAGAAGACTGGAGCCAGGTTTGAACCTGCGATCTCCCGCATGGTAGTCGCGTGTTCTAACCACTATGCCACGGCCGGTACATTACGAATTAATAAATCGGTTTGTCAAATCTGTCTTTGTATAAGCAGGAAAGAATGGGAGAGCAAAGATGGTAAGATTTTAATCTATTAAGGACTTTGTATTTAAAAAATGTATTCGACTAGACAAAACAAACTATAACAAATTATGAATTATCTATTATATTGTGTGATCTAAGTAAATATCTGACCTAAAGGCAGAATTATTTCCCAGGTACAACTATCAAAAAATGTTTCAATTTGACAAAACAAATTAATTTCCAATTATATTTCATCGTATTGAAATATTTAGGGTAGATTGCATATCACCTTCTTCGCCGTATTGAAATTCGCACATAAACATTTAGGGTAGATTGCATATCACCTTTTACATCATATTGAAATTCGCACATAGATAAGCATACTATATCTTAAACAATATACTGTTTTTATTTTGCTATTCAATTGTAAGCTCTAGCCCATAAGCATTTGTTCGTCATCACTGCCAACACATCCCCTGTGTCTTTACAATGATGATCCCCATATCATTTTACATTTTTCATTGTGCAAATTATTATTTTAAAGCGACCTTACTTTGCACAGCACATCACCAGCATTTGTTACACAATTTGTCATTGATTTGTAATCGCAGATATGTACTCGAAAGTATATGTACGAGCGTGTTCATTTGAAACTTGTGCCAAGTGTAAACCCTTATTTCGAGGCAATCACTCATCTTCAATTTCAACCATAATTGGATATAAATCATTGTAATTATTTTAAGGGTTGATTGTTTGCCACTAATTTTCTTTCCCTTTGTTACGTACGTACCCTCATTGTGAGCAGTAAATTTTTCAGTTTCACAATTTTTAAAAACAATTTTTTTAAACTGCCTCTGGGTTTGGGACAAACAACAAAAATGTCCAAATTAGAACTTTTGTGTGTCAACTATTAGAAAAGTGTTGGAAATCTCTGACGGCTAGGCACTAGAGATGTATGAACAAAAATTGACACATCTGTTGAGATATTTTCGCATGGTAATGAAACCCCTGAGCGATATTTTGTTTTTAGTCTATCAAACAAATCTCAAGATAATTAAAAGTTATCATATTAAAACGCCGCATGACGTCTTTCATTTAAATTGTAAATTCCTAGATGAATTTGGTTAGATGATAAAAAAAAAGCGGAGAAATATACTCAAAAGTAACCAGCTGCCTTTCGGTTGGAGGGTCATATATCAATTGGCAGGTATTACCATATTTTAATTACCATGCCGAGATGAACGAATTAGGTCTTATCACAACTGTCAAAATTTACAATGAATGCTAATGAAATCAGAGAACTGTCTTTAAGAAATATTACTTTTTATATTTGGCATATTTTTTGTAAATATTGAAGCATATTGATCCGATGCGGATAAGGATTGTGATATGTATAATCAATACGATCGACTAAAACTAACAAACAATACAGTTTAAGATTGATAATATATTTTAATTATTGTTGTTGTTCACAGTCCAGTACAATTGTTCACCATATTATTTTTCCTGAAAACCAATTTCCAATTTTGCAAAGACAAATATTGCCTTGAATACAAATTGCCTTGGTAGACATTCATCATTTGGTTTGTTTGACTTACTAACTAACTGAAGTCTTGGTGCTTCCAACGAAGTCGATGTCTCCCTGCTCGTCCTTAAAAACATCTATTGGCTAGCACAATTCTCCACTTAATTTCTTGGCTGACATTATTTTTCTTGTTGACGGAAGATCCAAGGTAGGTAAACTCAGCTACTACCTCAAAACAATATATTTCAACGTTGAAATCATTATTTTTGTTTTGTCCTCGTTGACCGCTAAACCCATTTTTGCTGACTCCTTTTCTAGTGATGAGAAAACTGCAGTAACATCTCACAGATTTCGACCAATGATGTCGATACCATCGGCTTAGGCTAGTCGGATATGGCTTAGGCTAGTGGCATGTGGCTCTTATGGAATATGGTGCCAGACATGTTGGCAATAACCTTTCTCATCATCTTTTCCTTAACTATATTAAATAGTGTACAGGACAAGCTATCACCCTGCCTGAGATCTCTTTCTGTGTTGAATGGTTCAAAATTATCCTTACCAATTTTAACCGGGGATTTGGTGTTTTCCAAGGTGCATCTGCAACGTCGCATCAGCTTTGCAGGAATACCAAACTCAGACATGGCTTTGTCGTAAGGTGAAGGTGAATATTGGATCCGTCGTAGATTTACCAGGTCTAAAGCCGCACTGATAAGACTAGTTTCTCTAAAATTGACGTTCACACAATATGCTCGAAAGGACCTTGTATGAAATTGGTAATAGGTTTATTTCACGGTTGTTCTTATATTCACTACGACCTCCTTTCTTGTATATGGGACATAACACACTGAGACTCCAATCCCTGGGCATGCTCCCCTCCAGCCAGATATTCTCAATGAGCTGCTACACGCTCTTAATCAGCTCCTCTCCACCTGCCCTAAACAATTCAGCCCGGAGACCATCAGTTCCTTGTTATTTTGTTTTTTTTTAAGGCTGGATATTGCCACACGTATCTCACTCTGGCTCGGTGGTGTACACTTAACACCATCGTCATGGATTGGAGCGGGGTGTTCTGGAGTGGTGTCCGTATCCAGCAGACTTCTGAAATGTTCTTTTCGTATCTTCAGAACGATATCCGGGTGCATCACTTTCTAGCCACCGCTGTCTATAAAGGAGACGCATTCTTACTTTAACTCCCTGGTAGAATTTTCGGGCTTCCCCTCTTCTTCGGAGCAATTCTGTGTCCTCAATCCGACTCTTCTTCAGCTCCATCTTTTTCCGTCTAAAATACGAGTTGCCTCTCGTCTCTTCTGCCTGTGCCGTTCACGAACAGCTCGCGTGGCCATTTGCTGCAGTTTCGCCCTGTATGCAGCACATGTCTATCTCGTGGCATTGCGACATTCATCATCGTAACAGGCATCTTCGTGAGGCGGGTTTGAGAACCCAAGTACGCTTCTCGCAGCCCATTCTATGGAGTTGGCTATATATTGTCACTGCGAGCTTATATTATCAAGGGTTGGAGCATTACGCAGCAGTTGACTTAGGTGGTTGGAGTAGACGTCCGCTATCTGTGTGGTCCGCAGTTTCGCGATGTCCAGCTTTCGCTGTGCATGGTTACGCCTTGTGCGTATCTTAACATCAGTAAGGTAGTATCGGAGTAAGTGCATTATCGAAGTCAATGTTCGAATCCCTGATCACTGGTACGTCCAGAACACACGATGCGTGCCTTCCACTACCACGTGATCTATCTGATTTCTCGTCATTTTATCTGGATATACCTATGTTGCCTTATTAATATATTTATGGTTAAATCTAGTGCTGCTACCTACCATATTTCTTGCCGCAGAGAAGTAAATCCGTCTGATGCCATTGTTTGACGTTTCGGCGTGCAAACTGAATTTTTCGAAAAATATAGACTTAAATACAGTCTCTCTGACTACTTTAGCATTAACATCGCCTAGAAAAATGTTGATGCCATGGCTCGGGCTACGGCCATACACTGTATAAAGGCTATCGTAGAACTCGCCTTTGATCTCATCGCAGTCCTTTTCTGTCGGGGCAGAGGCACATAGAGGTGTAATGAGGAAAAACTTTGGCTTGACTGTTATGGTGGCAATTCATCCACTCTTGCCAACCACAAATAAACATCCAAACTCCTACCTGTCCGCATGCCCACTACAGTAGATGTCGCACTCGTTATGCGCGGGCATCCGTACCGTCCACCAGATATCCTGTATAGTGGTTATTACTTCCTATTACTTCTTTTCATTGCTACAGCGCAAACGTTAGTGGCAAGTCTATCTTCTTACAGTTAGCCGTGCTCTGACGAGTGTCAATATCAACCATTTCAGGCGTTGCCACGTGGAGGTACTCCGTCCGCAGAAAATAAAAAAAACTTTCCTTACATCTCATGAATGAGATTGATATAGCTTCTTGTGTTTTTGTGAATTAACACGCTTTCTATTGTTAGATTCACAACTAAGGGCACCTATTCGTTTATCGACGAATGCGAACATCACTGTTTGGAAAACTTTTACTAGACATGCCGATTGACTCTACACTTATACTTCGAATTTGCAGTCGACAACATCGTGGGGCGGGCAATGAAAAAAAAATGTAGATGACTGGAGCCAGGAGTCGAACGTGGGATCTCCCGCAAGGTAGTAACGTGTTCAAACTATCCAGGATCCCGTATTTCTATGAATAGGTTTACTTTATGAACAATTTTATTTAGCAAGGCTAAAATCTTATATTATTATCTTTTATGCTCTGCGCTGTGGTATTCGTCCAAAATATCGCCAAATTTAGATTTAGTAGCATTTATTTAAATGTAACACAGTACAACATTTTTCAACTCATTGATTTGGGACTTAATTCTGAGAACTGCACGTGAAAGTAGCCCCAAAAAGAAGAAGTTCCGTATCATTCATTTTGTCAAGTTACATGCCATAATAATTAAATATCGGTTTGAAGTTAGTAAGTATCATATAGGGGAATTTTCACATTTAGGCTCTTTTGTTTGACATAACTCGAGAACCTCTAGTCCGATTTAAAAAAAAATACAAATTACAGTTCCTTTAATCTGTTCATATAACGTTTCCCTACATAAGCAACAGTTTCACTTTTCCATTCATCAAATGATTTTAAACTTGATTTATTTTGTAGCAGTTACAATAAAATTGTTACACTCCGTGGCGTATGATTTACGTGGCATATTACTTATGATAATCATACGCTACCATATAACAATATAACAAAAGTGCTTAAAACGTGACAAATTCCCTTAAACGATACTTACTAACTTCAAATCGATATAATATTATTATGGTTAAGTAACTTAACAAAACGAATAATGCAGAACTTCTGCTTTTTGGGGCTACATTCAAGTGCAGTTCTCAGAATTGAGTCCCAAAATCATGTGTTGTACTGTGTAATGTTATTATGTACTGAAGTATTATTTTATCCGCATTTGTTGACCTGTATCTTGAGTGTAGCCCAAGTGTTACTGCATATATTTGTGCTATAACAAACAATTTCTTATTACGCCAAGCAACAGCCTAAGGAAAATTCATTACTAGTCAAATTAATTAAGATGATTTTTGAGTTAATGTTACCTTCTAGCCATTCTAACGTTTTCGTTTTCTATTACATCTTTTATTATTATTTGTACATAGTATATTACTTGAGGCAAAACTGAAAATAATATACTCTCTAAAAGTAAGACATTTTCTACACTTATTATTGCATTCTTGTTATGGTACCAAGAATGAAATGAAGTCTTGTTAAATTTGAGTAAATTGCATTTTATTACATTTTTTCTACACCGTTTTTCATCGTCAGCGTCATAACCAACTCCTTGACGAGCTTCATATTTCGCTGCCACAATACCCTGTATATATGCGGGATTTATCTCAAATAAAAAGTGCAGCTGTCATAAGTATTCACAATGTTAAAATTAAACATTTCACAGTGAACATGAAAGTAACAAGAATGAAAGGACTGCAACAAATATGAAAATGAAATAATAACATGAAGTACGTTGTAAAGCAGGACACCATTAATTACACTCGAGGAAAAAAAGAGTTGCATATATTGTAGAAAAATTCCTCTAGAGGTTTTTTTTACTCAAGATAAGAGACGAGAGGAAATAACTATCGAAAATGTTAAAATAAGAAGAGTTTTCTAACATGTTTGGAAATTAGTGGAGGGAAGCTAAGGCTTTTAGTGGTACCAGAAAATACCGATTTCCCTACACTTGTGTACGATGTAAAGTTTATTATTCCTTTCAGGGCTTCCATTTGTACGGATACACAGTGACTGTGCTTGAAAGTCATAAGATCTTATGTCGAAATTGTTTTGTTGGAAACCCTCAATCTGTTATTGCCCTATCTACATAATCTGGAGAGTCATTTTTCGAAGATCGTCATGTAGACTATTACAGTTTTTTGGGTGTGTATCAATTATCACCCCATCAATGCTTATTATCATCTTATCGTCACCGGTCTGAAGAGCTCTGCCAAAAATTCATCGGCATTGGCTGCTTTATTATTTTTCACCCGCGACATTGCATCTACGCCATCGTTGACAATTGGCGTAATACCTTCAAGTATGCTGCCTTCCGGAACATGTCATTTTTGGAAATGATCTCTCCATATATTCAGCACACTGATACACAGATTGTGCTTTATACCATGCAATCAGTTGGGTACTTCAAAATTTTTTGCTGTGAGTGTATTAACTGCACAATATTCAAGCCGTGGCTAAATTATAAATGGCAATAACATCTCCATTTGTCAGTTGTTACTTACCGTAGCTATGGTGTAAGTATTCATTGCATCTCACGGTAATATTGATATTAAAATTATTCACCACTCATATTTACTGAAAAAAAACCTAACTTTATATCAAATGGAAGAATAGGTAGCAGACAAGTTAGTAGCTGACAAAAAATTGTCTGTATTACTGAAAATAACTAATGGGATGGTATGCACTTCTGGAGTACTGTTTGAAGCAGAAATAGCAATACCTGCGATAGACCAAGTTACAGAGTACAAAAATAAATGTTATGGATACTGTATAAAAGTATTTGTGGCGTATAAAATACTACGGTAGAGGCAACAAATTTTTATAAATATTTGATATTCAAAAAAAGGGATTATAGGGTGTAATGTCTGCAAAAGTATTTCATATTAACTTCTGCAGAAATTTGCACCTCATATGGTGATGATTGTTTTGAGAGGTATTAATTAGGTTTGTATAGTCTCGCATATATATTCTTGGACCGGTCGTGGAATGATTTATAGAACTCGCGACTACCATGCGGGTGATCCCATGTTCGACTCCTGGCTTCAGTCATCTACATTTACTTTCATTGCCGGCCCCTTTGATGTTGTCGACAACAATTTCGCAGTATAGTGTCGAGTCAACAGGAATGTCTATTAAAATCTTTTCAAACATTGCCGTTCGCATTCGTCGATAAACAAGTAGGTGCCGTTTGTTGTGATTCTCAATAGAAAGCGTGTTAATTCACAACAACGCGAGAAGCTGTCCCATACCTCATTTTTGGGCATGAAGGGAAATTAAGTTTTTTTTTGCAATACGCTAAGTTTCATTGCAAATCATCAAACATTTTAATGTTGTGCTGCCTTTTACAAAGACCCCACTGTAAGTTATATGCTGCTGTTACACCACCAGACAGGTGTCGCAGCACATAATAGCATTTTAACTAATTTAATTTACCTTTAGAGAATTTTGGTTTCGTTTACGCCAACAAGCGTGGTCTGAGCGTCTAGTCTTTGGTCCATTGCAGCACAGCACGTCCACCATTCCATCTGTCTACATTTGATGATAAATATTTAATGCACTTTTCTGTACTAAACTTTCCATTTCTCCCAGACTTTATATTTGGGTGCCTGACCCCCTCCCCAACCCACGAAAAAAATGCCTTTGAAGTGGTATCACCATAATGCCTGCCACCTTGCAACCCTAGTCCTGAAACTAACAAGTATAAGTGACAACTAAATTATGGTTTCCCCAAACAAAAGAAGCAACAACACGTGCCAGTTGAACATTGGTTTCTCTGCATGATATCCTGCAGAAAGGGAGCAACAAAAACAACACGCAAAAAAAAACGTAACAGAAAGATGGCGAGAATCCTGTGCATGCGAAATTACGCAATGTGGTAAACCCTGCAATTTAAAGTGAAGCAAAGCTGTTTTTTTTGGATACCATCGTGGTAACGTAAGTGCACCCTACTATAACAGAGGTTTGAAAGTTGTAGAATGGGTTTAACATTGGCTATGTGACATTACAAACAAAACGAATTTAACCGTATTTAATTAAGACTTATTTATATAATACTTATTTGTAAAATATTTGATTTAAACTTATAATATATTTTGCATACCCTTTACCAAGCGCACAAACAGAGTGAAGGATATATTAATTGTGTTCTTAGATTTGTAACACCAATAACGAGGCGTGGTAGGTAAGAGATATCAAAAATTTAAAATTTAGAATGCAAGCTATTCTCCAATCGGAGGTTACTTTCAATGATGATAAAGCTACCATCCTCTAAGGGGAGTTAAAGTTCTAAGACGACCAAGATCAGATAAAAACCACTCCCACCTCTCATACAAACAACCCCTTTTTGAGGATGTCCATCTGTCTGTCCACAATTTAGCCCTAGTTTAAGGCTCTATCTAAAATTTGGTATGCTAGCTTCTCTCTCTCTCTCAAGTGAGGATTAAGTTCTAAGATGAGCCAGATCAAAGAAAAACTACTCCCAACTCCATTTCTTTGGGGCGTGTCCGTCTGTCCGGTCATATAAAAAATTATAAGATAATTATAAGATAAATGCCTTACTTGTTGTTTTTTAAAAGAATGTAACACCTTGATTGGCATAAATAAATGCTCTTTAACCTGGACCATCCCGCCCCTGCGCCACCCATCGAGTTTATTGTCAAAAACTTTTCAACCTGGAGAATTTTCATCCATTCGTACAGCATGCCCAGCAAACGATTTTGGTATATTTGAATGCGCTTGACTACGTCGTTGTCGTTATACAATTCATACAACTCATTTTTTAGATGACTATGGTATTCAAGGATGACGAGTCTACATATTTTACGAAGTATTTTTCTCTCGAAAGCTCCTAGAATAGATAGATCCGAATGTGTCTTTATCCAGGATTCTGCGCTGTAGTTGATGACAGGTATGATCACAGTTTGGTAGAGTTGGATCATTGGTTTTCGAGAGTGTTCTTTGTCATTAAATCACTTGCTTAGCACATAGAAGCAGATGTTTGCGATCAATACTCGTCTTTTGATTTCCAGGCTGAAATTATTAAATTTTTGGGTTTTGTCCTCATTTATAACAAGACCCCCTTCTGCCGACTGCTTCTTAATGCCCGAAAATGTCGCAGTAACATTCCGTAGTATACGGCCAATGATGTCTATGTCACCGTCATACGTTAGCAGCATGTGATTTTTGTTAAAGGTGGTACTAGTTCTGTTTACTGCAGCCTTCCATATGATAATCTCCTTTACGATATTAAAGAGATCGCATGACAGACTCTTGCCTTGTCTAAAGTCTCGCTTGGTAGTAAATGGCTCAGTACGACTTCTTCCTTTTTTCGCTGAAGATTTCGTGTCAGTCAGTATCATCCGGCAAAGTCGTATCAGCTTCGAGGGGATACCAAACTCAGCCATTGCATCTAATAATTTCAGTCATATCGGACTGTCGAATGCAGCTTTGTAATCGTTGAACAGATGGTAGGTATCGATCTGTATTTCTTCTCCAGGATTTGTCGTAATATAAATATCTGGTCGGACGTAGATTTACCTGCTCTTAAGCCACACTTATAAGGTACAATCAGGTTCACATAACACACTAGGGAGGACTTTGAAATGGGAAATAGGCTGATTCCGCGATAGTTGATACACACATTTGGATCGAATTTCTTACGTAGGGGACATAGAATATTAAAATTACAATCGTCGGGAATGGATTCCTTGGACCAATCGTGTTATTGAGCTGCTGCATGATTTCATCGCCGCACAGTTGCTCATTTTGGGAAAACATGTTCCAAAAATCATAACTTTTGAACTACAGCAGATATCAATTTTAAACTTTAACTGATAAATCTGGAGACTTCAAAGATTATGTCCGGTAAAAATGGGAGTGCCACGCCTAAAAGAAAAGGGCGGGAAAAGTGGTAGTTTACAGACTTTTGTTTTTTTGTGCTTTTGTTCCCTAGGTACAGATCGAAATTTTGCTTCAATCTCAATAAAATTTGCCACATCTTCGTCTTTTGGGCCAGAGACAATCTATACTAAAATTGAGAGACATCAGTTCAGATTTAGATATATTCCCCATATATATGTTTCTCGATTTGACAAAATACCCCTCTAGAAGTCATATGTAAATTATATTCGTGTACCGATTTGCAACATGGTTGTGTTTCTAGTCTTATACTACTACTTTTTTCTACTACACTGCTACTATTTGATACTACTTCTATTTATTATATTAATTTGTACTACTATATACTTCGTCAAACAACACGTGTTGGTGTTTAATTGGTGTTTTCGTATGGGGGCGTACTCTTCTAGGTCTCGTGTCTTAGTCAGTGAATATAAATTCAAAATTACTTCTTGTAATTAAGTTATGTGGCAATTTTCTGGAAGTTATCATATCAAATAATAAAGATATTAAGTAATGACTCTAGTACAATAGGCATTACTCAACCTGAAATGTGGCATGGGTTGACTCATAAAAGGTCAAATATCTCCAATCGGGCATGATTGTGGCAATGGTTTTTTTGTAATTGTTTAATGGACGTTCCCTCAATAATACACAATTTTAAAAATTTGTTGCACGCCCGGTCTTTTTTTTAAACTCAACTCAAAGTTTGAAAATTAAGCAAAAAATTAAGTTTTAAAAAAAAATTTATAAAAATTAGGCCTTTATAAAAAATATATATATTTTTATTTTAATATCTTTGAAAGTGTTCATAAAATCCAGAGAAAAAAATTCATGGTTTTATCTCCATCCGATTTTGCAGAAACACTAGTCTAGCTCTGCAATAATATTGATTTTTTTTTGCATTTTTCATTCTTTTTCAAAATAGCCCATCTTTTACCAGCTGTACAAACTAAACTATACACTCAAAATGGATGGTATTTCAGAATTTGATACTTCAATCAGTTCTTAATTGAAAAATATAAACCTTTTTGGCACGATTTTTCGTCAAATGAGCGCCGCCGACAGTCCATGGGCTCCTGTTATATTATTATTCAGCCGACCAATTCAGCGATGGACAATATTTTCCGTCGTTGATGATTGGCGCGTTCCTAGTGTCACTTTGAGTGTTCGTGACCAGATTTTCAGCTCTGTCCTTACAGGTGGTGATCCTTGTTCCAAAACTTTAACTTTTTACGTTTTGGTAGAACACTCGGGCTTCACCTCTACCTCCTGTAATTTTCGATATCCTTGCTCCATCTTTTGTTCCACAGAAGCTTTTTCCGCCTGAAGAGGCTTGTCATCACCCTCCTTTACGCATTATAATGCTCCGTCACTGCACGCGTTGCCATTAGCTGCAGTTTTTCCCTGTATGTATATTCCCTCAGACTTATCGCGACGTTCTTCATCGATCCAGGTCTGGTCTAGGGTATAAATCATTTGGTACGACCCAAAAGTGTAACACATATAAGGTGTCACTTTAGACACAAGGTTTCTTCGATCCAAATTCGATTCATGACTTTTTAAGTCGTTGTCTATATGTCTGTCTGGCTGTCCGGCTGGTACGCACGATAACTTTCGAAAGACTGTTTTGATATTTGGCACGTGTTAGTATTTCTCCAAAACTACTTACGATATTGCAAATCGGCTACATGGCCACGCCACTTCTGGTACCACCTATACAACCCACTTTAAAAATTGAGTAATAATATCAGTACACCCACCGCGATCGTGCCCATATTCAGTATTTTGTAAACCTATAACTGGATAAAGTTTTGGAGAAAAACTGAAAGTGTAACAACGCCCCTTTTTGTACCTGTCATACAAATGTACCACTCCTTCCACTTTACAATCGAGTAATAATATCAATACAACTAACGCGATCGTGCCCAAAGTTGTACATATTTATTAAAACTATCACAGGATAAATTATAAAAAAAAACTTGAAGTCTAGCCACGCCCCTTCAGGTACCTCTCATACAAATGTACCACTCCAACCACTTTAGAAATCGATTAATAATATCAATATATCCCACGCGATTGTGCCCAAATTCTGTATTTAGTAAAACTGTGGTAGAATAAAGTTTTCGAGAAAAAACAGGAACTCTAGCCACGCCCCTTCTGGTACCTCCCATACAAATGTACCACTCCAACCTCTTTAGAAATCGAGTAATAATGTCAATACACCCAACGCGATTGTGCCTAAATTGCGTATTTAGTAAAATTAAAGCAGGATAAAGTTTTGGAGAAAACACTAGAATTCTAGCCACGCCCCTTCTGATACCTCCCATACAATTGAACCATTACGCCCACTTTTGATATCGAGGAATAATATCAGTACAACCAACGCGATCGTAACTAATTTTGTAAAGTATTTTGTAAAGCAATAACTGGATAAAGTTTAGGAGAAAAACTGAAAGTCTAGCCACGCCCCTTCTGGAACCTCCCATACAAATGCACCATTCCGCCCACGTAAGAAATCGGGTAACAATATCAATACACCCAACGCGGTTGTGCCCAAATTCCGTATTTAGTAAAACTGTAGTAGGATAAAGTTTTGGAGAAAAAGCTGGAAGTCTTTTGATAGATTTGGTTGAAGTAGGCATGTGCCGGTGATATGCTTTGCGCAAAGTCTAGCTTTCTGCTTAATCTGCAACTAGGTACTGATATGCGTCTATATTTCCACAGCGCATCACATCTGTAGCGCTTTAAAAAAGCCATTCATTGATTACTACTGTCTACCAACTGACTTCTTTTCCTTTGATCAGAGTATATTTAGGATGCCTTGTGGTTATCCTTATATGAAAATTGGTATCCACTTACTAAAGTGTGATTACATTTTAAGGGCCGTTGTTGATTTTAAATAAAACTCAAATTGTTTAGGAAATTACACTATGTCACAAAATTTCAAAAGTTTCTGTATCCGGGACATTTAATAATACATTTTAATGTAAAATTTCACGCTGAATTCAAATCTGCTCTCAGATATGTGGAAAGTAGAACAGATTTTGAGATATGGTCCAATTTCCATTTTAAGTGTTTTGAGAAAAGGTAGGTCTACTAAAATGTCATTTTCTCTGGCTATAATTCACCGATTTTACTAAACTGTAACAAAAATAAAAGATAATAAAATTATTTCTTAAAAAAACGATAGTTTATTAAAATCCAATCCTTAATGACGAAGTTATGGCGAAGTTTTCAACCGATTTTGATGACCAAGGGCAAAAAATTTGTGTAACATATTATTCTATCATGTAATAGTCTGAAACCCGAGCAATTTTAACGGAAACACGGAAAAAAACTTAATTAAAGGCATCGAAAACTTGAAAAATCATTAAAATTTTTACAAAAATCCAACTTCGAAGTGCCATTATTTCGTCATTAATGATTGGATTTTAATAAACTATCATTTTTTTAAGAAATATTTTTATTAACTTTAATTTTTGTTACAGTTCAGTAAAATCGGTGAATTATAGCCAGAGGAAATGGCATTTAAGTAGACCTACCTTTTTTCAAAACACTAAAAATGGAAATTGGACCATATCTCAAAATCACTTCTACTTTCCACATATCTGAGAGCAGATTTGAATTCAGCGTGAAATTTTACATAAGGATCAACTATTTAGAAGCCGGGATCAAAAATTTGTTGCATTGTGTTATTGTCACTTCTTTTTATCATGATAATATTGGTAAGGTTCAATTATGTGTGCAGCAAAATATCGGCCAAATGGTCGCCGCGACTTCGGCGGCTCACCTCCATCCGATGGTCCAAATTTTCGATGACGCTCGGGCATAATTGAGATTCTGTGCCGAATTATCTCATCCTTTATCTCTTGAATTGTAATCGACGGTCACCTTTTCTTTCAAAAAACCCCAAAGGAAGAAGTCCAATGGTGTCAAATCACATGATCTTGGCGGCCAATTTACATCGCCACCACATGAGATAACACGGCCATTGAATTTGTCGCGCAAAAGAGCCATTGTTTCGTTAGCTGTGTGGAAAGTGGCACCGTCATGTTCAAACCACATATCGGCCACATCCATATCGTTATCATAACACCATTCACAGTAACTGCTGACCGGCCCCATTTTGGAAAAAAAAAACCGGCCCGATGATGCCGCCAGCCTATAAAATGCACCAAACAGTCACTCTTTGTGGATGCATTGGTTTTCCGACGATCACTCTTGGATTATCATTCGCCCAATTTTGCTTATTGACGAATCCACTGGGGTGAAAATGTGCTTCATCACTGAAGATGATTTTCTTCGAAAATTTATCGTCCACTGTTGCCATTTCTCGCCACCGTTCTGACCACTGACGACGTTTGGAATGGTCAAGAGGCTTTAGTTCTTGAGTCAATTGCACCTTGTAAGCGTGTAAATGTTCATCAACGACGAGCGTGAGAGGTGCAATTGTTGGGCACGACGACGAGTTAAGGTGAACGGCTCTTCAGCCACACTATCTCGAACAGCAGCAAGTTTTTCTGCAGTATGAGCTGTACGCGCATGCACTGGTGTTTTCACATCTCCTACAGACCCGGTTTGCTAAAATTTTTGCACGATTTTTCCTATTGTACGCACATTTGGACGATTAAATTGACCGAAAATATCACGAAGTGCACGATATGCATTTTGATTTGAGCACCCATTTTCATAATAAACCTGAATAACTTTAACCTGTTCCTCGATTGTGTTCCATGGTTCAAATTGAGTTAGTCTGAAATTTAAAAATGTCAAATGAAATTCAGAAAAGAACTTGTCGTTTAGGTGTGATTCACATTCAACATCGGCCCTTACAATTCATGTTTCTAGACTAAATTTTCCTACTGTTGAACCAAGAGCATCGTTCCTTCCTATTTTAGCACTAAAATCTTACAAACCGATTTGAATGTCATTGCCACAGCAGCGTTTAAATGTTTCCTTCATGCGCTCATAGAATGCATTCTTAATGATCTTGTCCTTGTCTTTCGACGGGGCATGTAGACAAATTAGCGTAATGTGAAAAAATATATCGCCTAAATGCGGTTCGTTGCTCTCCAGTCACTTACAGAATCAAACCGCGAGACAAGTCATGTACTGCCGATAATGAATCCAAATTCAAATTCGTGTCTTTCTGCATGGTAGATGTAATAGATGTTACGGTTTGTTTTTCGTGACTTCCACTGAATTGTATAGTGTATTCCCCAGCATAGCGTATTTCACAATCGGTGAGGACATTATATTTTATATTACCCCCTAACGTTACCGCTTGTCAGAAGTAAAGTAACGCTTGTCTGCATAAGATTTCGTCTCGTACATTTCATTTATGATGGTTTTGTGGCATTTTATACTCGTTTTTTTTTCTTGCCCATACACTTCTACCGTGCGTATTTTCGTTAAGTTGTATGGCTCAGACATCTCCTGAGATTCGTAATGCTTCAAGTGTACACAATGAAATATTTATGTACAAAATATATATTACATACGGAATTTATACCTACGTACATACATATACCTACCCGTACACTTGGTGATTTTTAATTCCATCAGAACAGAACTGCCATAGACCGCATACTTTGTGCATGGGAGCCAGTACTTAACGTAACTCGTGCAGAACGTCTCACACGGGTTGAGGAAAAAGGAGTTGATGCGGATAGATTTTTTGAGCTGAATTTTTTTTTTGGTTATTCCCCTTAACTTCCTCTTGTTTGTGCGCCATTATTTGTTGATTTTAGTAATTTTCGTCAATACGAGAATGAAGAAGATGAATGGAACATTGATTTTTTTTTGTTTAACTACGTCTTAGTGAACAACAGGTTATTCATAAATACTTGTGTTTTTTTTTTTATTTTGAAAATAAAGTGAAATTTTCCATTAGTAGTGGTGATATGAGTACAATGCGGGAATATTAAACATTTTTAAGATTTGTTTGTTATTAGAATTGATGGAATGTTGACTCGATCTTTCGCCTTTAATTATGGTTTTTTGTTTTTAATGCGAAAGTGTCGACTATGTCTAACATGGATTAGAAGTTCATAAAAAATGCAGGGTAAACAAACTTGTCAATGGATAATATGAGTTTGATTGTGTGCTAGGTTTGCAGCACAGAAATTTCAGCCGATCGATGTAGCCTTAAAAAAGCCTCATCATAGATCCCTAATAAGCTCATACGGATTCAGCTATAGACATTGATATTAATAAACGATTTTTTTTTTGATTTTTTTTTCGCAACAGCCAACTTATTTCCATCCATAGCTTAATTTTAGCAGTCACTTGTCAATTTGTACATCTTTAACAATTTATAGTTTGTTATGAACCAAGGCGTAATAAACATCAGGCTTCATTTAAACCAAATGCCATAAATTATATCAAATTTCTTATATTAATAACAATACCCTCCAAACAGTTACCCTACAAAAATAACAGTGCACATTTATTAACTTCTTCTTCCTGCTGTCCTCTTCCCATAATAAAACGCCCTTCTCAAAACTACAAAAAAACACACACTCACACACACAAAAATCAATTCAAATTTCCTTCTTATATTTTCATCCCCAATTAGTAACGATATTTTCAAGCAGCATAAGAACCAATTGTTGAAATAACCATAAAAATACTAGAAGCCATCGTACAATGGCAATGTGAATTAAAACTATTTTTCAACTTTGCAGACAATAAAATAAATCAAAAGTTCTTCAATATCAAAGTCAAAGAAATGACGAAAAAAAAACAAACGTAACATAGCACAACCTAACAGACTGAAACAGAATGGAACGTAAATATTTCGTTAGACTGAATTCCTTTTCCCCTCACCCAGTGACTTGTAAAAGAAAATTCACCGAAATACTGCTTAATATTCCAATAAACAATAAAAACTTATGGAAAATGTAATAAATTCTATTCACTTTACTGGTTCTCTCTGGTCTCTTGCAAAGTAAGATTACTATGATTTGTTTGAAATGGTAAAAGAGGTGACTGCAAGTAAAAGAAATAAATCTATGAGAAAGCTAACGTAATAGTTTAACGGTGGTAAAGATCGAATGTAATGTTATGCTATGTCGAAAAAATAGGTTGGATTTATAGCAGGACTCGGTAACTGTCGTGATTTTGTTGGAGTTGTCTGGTGTTGCTCAAAGGCTGTAGTGATTTTCTTACAATTATTAAATACATAATTGGAGATATTACATTATCGTAGTATATTAATATAGGTATAATAATATTCTCAGCTCATATCGTCGCACAGTGGGGTATGGGACCCCCAAAACGGAGATTAATTAAAAAATTAAAATTGCGATTTCCAATTAAAGTTTTATACTCAATAATTGTACACAGGATACTGATTCAATAGATACTAAAATCAATTACATATGTTGTTTATTTAAAGTTCTATGCTCTCTCAAACTTGGGAAATTTTTTCGACTTTTCTATGTGTTAGTGAAAAGTGAAATATCGATATTTTGGAGTGAAAGTTTTTGCCTTTTAGTCTTTTAAAAACTTAATTATTGTTATGGATCATTCAACGTCAGCTTTTGAAGAACAGGAATAACAATTAGTTGTTTACAATAAATAAGTATAATTATTTTTAAATATTTTTGGAAAAATGGTCTAAATTTGAGGTATTTTTGAAATGTATGTAGAATTTTAAAATGGTTCCGGGTAAAACCGTGTTGAAATATTAACATAATTGTAAAATATAACATCTGTACTTACATAATCAAGAAAAACATTTTGCGCGTTTTTGCGCCAATTTGTTTTATTAAATAAATTGTGATGTTACCCACTCCTGCGAAAACGATGGAAAATTCGTTTGGTTTGATTTGGCCTAATTTTCTATCTTTTTGCTGTATTGCAATTTGTTGTTGAGCATTAATTTTTAATTATATCCTACATAAGGCTATATGTGCTGATTTGCCTTAATAATATTCAAATTTAAAATATGATTAAATGACGTTATTTCACAACAACTCTTGAGTTTATAGCCGTCACAGCAAATTTTTTCAAAACGTTAAAATATCAACATATTCGGGAAAATGAATTCAGAACTGATTAATAACAAGCACTAAAACTAGTTGTTAATGCTAAATTCAGAGAAATACCTTCTAACTAGTACAAGTTTATTTTATAAAATGTGATTCATTTCGAGGTTTGTTTTTTAAATGGTTTTATTTGCAAAACACAAGCGACTGATTGCGAATTGTTATTTGACTGGTATTTAATATTGTATGACATTTTGTCGTGAAGTAAATGAAATGGAAACAGCGTCTCAAAAATTATTTTTTTTAAATATGTTTTTCGAGCCCTTCGCTCAACACGTAGTGTGCATAATCCATTATCTGAGAGCACTATTGTCAATATCAACCTCAAATTTAAGCTTCAGTGTACGTTATTGGATAATACGCAACCAAAATTACCACTTCCATTCTACAGAGAGGAGAATGTTGCGCCTGTAGCGGAGACCGTTATTAAAGATACCAACCAGTCGATTAGACACCGTGAGCATTCTGTGCACGCTTTACATTAGATTTGCAACAACTTTAAATGAAGCTGTAATGATGATTTCCCACTGGCAGATCTTTCCTTTCCCAACGCCTGCGGCCCACCCCGCCGAGATTGCTATGTGCAGATACTTATTCAAATGTATACAGCCTTTTGATCCACCCTGTACATAAATACATAAGAGTGTATATATATGTACATAAGCATTTATATATATTTAAAACATTTAAAACATAAATCAATATCAAATTTCAAAGAGGTTGGACACAAACCGTAGCTTTTATAAAGGTTTGATTCTAATACAGTATATATACATATAAGTATATATATGGGGACTATATGTAAATATGGACCGATTTCTTAAAAACTTCAAACCGATCGATTTTATAGCAAAAGGATCATCTGTGCCAAATTTGGCTTAGATCGGACTCTTCCTTGAATTAATCTCCATTTTGGGTGTTCAATACCCCAGTGTGCGTCGGTTTCCTGCAAAAAGTTCTCAAGTCCTGGTTTATTGCGAAATGAACTTTATGATGCAAAAGTGTCTCAAAAGTCATAGTTTACGCACTGTAAAAAATTCCATGTCTGTTCACTATCTATCAACACACAGGCGGCCATACCATAAACTTTATATCATCAATAACTCAGAAATACAAAAAGTGCACTTGAGATGTTTAAGAAGAGAAGAGACAGTAATTCTAGTTTCTGGTTTAGCTGACTAAATCAGAAATATATAGCACAAACTGTTTATTTGCGTAATTAGAAAAATTTAAAAACAAGTGGTCGAGCTGGGATTCAAACCGGCACCTATCGCCGTACACGTTTCATTTTTGGGTTAAAGACTCGTGTTGCATGATACCCACAGTAAAAACCCGAAGGGGGGTTGGCTAGAGCCCAAATAGTTCTCTAATATTTTATATAGTTTAATCGTTACTAAATACAGAGTTTAGGTTGCTTTATGAAACTTTTATATGGAAGGTACCAGAATGGGCGTGGCTAGACTTCCAGTTTTTTCTCCAATAGCGTAACAAATTACAGAGTTTGGGCACGATCGCGTTGGATGTGCTGATATTAATACTCGATTTCTAAAGTGGGCGGAATGGAACATTTGTATGGGAGGTACCAGAAGGGGAGCGGCTAGACTTCCGGTTTTTTTTCCAAAACTTTATCCTCTAATGCCTTTACTAAAAACAGCATTTGGTCACGATCGCGTTGGGTGTGCTGATATTAATACTTGATTTCTAAAGTGGGCGAAATGGAAAATTTGTATGGGAGGTACCAGAAGGGGCGTGGCTAGATTTCCAGTTTTGTTTTCCAACATTTTATTCTATCCTCTTATATCTGATCTAAATACAGAATTTGTGCACGATCGCGTTACATCTTTTGATATTATTACTCTATCTCTAAAGTGGGCGGAATTTTACAATTATATGGGAGGTACTAGAAGGGGCGTCGCTAGACTTCCAATTTTTCTTCAAATCTTTATCTTGTTATAGCTTAACAAAATACAGAATTTGGGCACGATAGCGGTGGGTGTATTGATATTATTACTCAATTTTTAAAGTGGGCGTTATGATATATTTGTATGAGAGGTACCAGAAGGAGCGTGGCCATGTAGCCGATTTGCGATACCGTAAGTAATTTTGGGGAAATACTAACACGTGCAAAGTTTCAAAACATTCTTTCGAAAGTTATTGTGTGTACCAGCCGGACAGCCAGACGAACAGGCAGACATACAGACTAACGGACATGGCTGAAACGACTTAAAAAGTCATAAATCGAATTTTGTTTACAGAGAACAAGGGTCTAAAGTGACTCCTTCTATGTGTTACACTTTTGGGACTTATCAAATTATATATACCATCCTACTCACAGGGTGGGTATATAAAAAGGTGTGTAAAACTTTGAGCTTGAATTGGGTCATTTGTATGGGAGGTACCAGATGAAGTGGGCCAATGTTAAGGTTTCTTAAGCATTTGTCTACTATTTGAAAATAATTGAACTTACCACATTAAAACATCCTCTACTTGTCCGTTTGGAAGTTATGGAAGAAATTTAAATTTTTTTAAAACTAGTAAGGCGGTTATCTTCGGCTATGCCGAAGCTCAGATACCCTTCACCATTTGTAAAAATGGTGCTAAAACTGGTTATTTTCACTACAACTATATTTTATTAAACTTTGTACCACAAAACAGGGGAGTTGGTGAGAAGTGGACGTTACTTTTAGCTTCACACATCCATTTTATTAGTAATTTTTTATCTTTTTTTTTCGATTTACTGATAAGTTTATGAGTTGGTGAGTTGGAGCTTATTTTTATGAATTTTGTAATAGGGAAGTTGTGTGGGATGTGGGAGTAGTTTAAATGCGATCATGCTTATCTTAGAACTTAACCTCTGCTTCTGGAAATTCAGCCCGAAAGCTCATAAACTATAGGGACATACAAACGGACACCCCCAATAAAGGGGAGTTTGTATGGAAGGTGGAAGAAGTATTCGTCCGATATTGCTCATCTTACAACTTAAGCTCCTATTATAGGATTAAAGCTTGCATATACGGCTGTAATCGCGGGGGCAGTTACGCGGACACCCCAAAAAAGGTAGTTTGGGAGGTGGGAGTAGTTTTTGACCGACATTGCTTATCTTAGAGAGTAGCCTCCGCTTAGATATTGAATCTTGCGTACAAATGAATCTTGTGTCAGCTTTATACCTCTTAAAATACGGCTGCAATCGCAGAGACAACCCCAAAAAGGGAGAGTTTGTATGGGAGGCGAGAGTAGTTTTTGACCGATCGTTCTCATTTTAATACTCAACCTCCGCTGAGAGCAGAAAAGCTTTCATACAATATTTCAGCTTGATTCCTATTAAATTACTACTGTAATCGCGGGAACTGACATACGGACGCCCCCAAAAAGAGGGATTTTCTATGGGAGGTGAGAGTAGTTTTTGACCCATCTCATCTTACTACTCAACCTCCGCTTAGTGTAGGGAAGTTCATATTCAAAATTTCAGCTTGATTGCCCTTTAACTACGGCTGTAATAGCAGGAACAGACCCCAAAAAGGGGGAGTTTGTATGGGAGGTGGGAGTAGTTTTTGACCGATCGAGCTCATCTTAGAACATGATCTCCGCTTTGAGGATGAAAGCTTGCATTTCAAATTTCAGCTTGATATCTCTTAAACTGCGGCTGTAATCGCGGGGACAGACGGACAGACGGTCACCTCTAAATCGACTCAGATTTTGATGCTGATCATATATATATATATATATTGTCATACCTACGACGCCTCCTTATGGGCGTTACAAATGGAAGAACAAAATGAATATACCCTTCACTCCGTTCATGCCCATGGTGATGGGTAAAAAAATTAGTCACTTTGAGGTACCAAAACGGGTCAGTCAATATAGACCCTATTCATTCCTTGTATGTAAAACAATAAGGGTGAATTCGGTCATTTGTATGGGAGGTACCAGAAGGACCGTGTCAAAGGTTTTGATTTTTTTAGAGTTTGCCTACTATTACAATATAAGTAAACTGACTAAATTCAAATATCCTCTAGTTGTACGTTTGGAAGTTATGGAAGAAATATAAATAATTTTGTATGGGATGTACTAAAAGAGTTGGGGCTATTCTACCCATTTACTGCATTTTAGAAAATATTTATACTGGGAAATTTTTATACGGATCAGTTAAGGTTTACTCGAGTTATCGTGCCCACCAGCCAGCCAGCCACCCATCCAGCTACCCATCCATCCAGTCAGCCATATAGATGGACATGGATCAATCGCCTTAAAAAGTTTTGAGTCGAATTTGGTTCAAAGAAATCTATGGTCTAAAGTGACTCCTTCTATGTATTACACTTTTGGGTGGTGTTCTCCTAACCATAGGATATAATTATTGTCAAAAGATGGACGTGAGAGGCTAAATCAAATATCCACCTCTCGCTCAAACTCCCATATTTTTGGGTACAAAGTTTAAACACTTTGGAACATTTTCAGGGTCATTGTCGGCTTGGTTAGAAATTCCGTATAGTGATCAAAGGGTTTTTAGGAACTTTTATGTTTATTGCTTATCTTGATGTTTGTTCGCTTAGTTTTTTGGCTATAAATCAGTAAAATTGATGCGTTCTCATTTCATTCTACAGATTTGTAGAGAACGACAGACCCTTTGAGGGTTGTACTAAACTGACATAGTATCTTCACCCTGACTTGGAACGTCTCAACCCTTAGATTGCACTGTTATTAGACCATAAATCCACAATATTAGAAAGATGTGCGTATGATTAGTATTAAATCCGAATAAAATAAATATAACTCATACGTTGTACATTCACATATAGCGAGTGCCATATATACAGTGCTAGACTGGCTCAAAATTCAAAAGCTTAAAAATATTGTCAATTTGTGTATGTAATGCTATACCAAATTTGGCTAAACGATGAGTAAAGTTGTTTATTCTTGGTACTAATGGCCCATTCAGTGTAACGCACCAGGATGACGCGTTTCGAATTTTATGACGAGTTCATCTTCAGACCCCTTTGTGACGAATTGGTGTACTCTAGTATATCATCAGCTGTATATTTATATACATTATGTCAAATTTGTACATGCGAATTAGATATCAGCCGAAAATGTCCAACACCAATACTTGATTTTGACCATTAATATTCAACATGAGAATAGAGGATATTTTTCTCCTCAATTCCCTTTTTACCTCAAAGTTTAACCTTTTTTCAAAAAGATGTGTTGGTAAACTAAGCTAACTTCAAGTTTTATGTCAAAGTAGTGCATAGTTATAAGCCGGACCATGCCTGTGTATATACAGTGTTGTTCGTATAAAATCGTCGATTGTACTGATTAGTAGTGATGGCACGATTAATCGAAAAATTGGTAATAATCGATTATTTTCTTTCAATTAACGATTTAATTGTATCGTGAATTCTCCTTCGATTAATTGCATTAATCGATTATTCCAAATAATAATCGATAGACATCCAGGAACAAAAAAGATTCGTCGCCAACCGCCAAGTGTATTCATTGAGCTTTGACTGCTGACGACGAAAGACCTACAACTGCAACCCCAGTTAGTAAAAGCATTGGGATCGGCAGTGAAACGTCTTGTGCTGGTGATGCTGAATTTGATTTATGGGTGAAGAAGGAAGGACAATGACACAGCACTTCCTCAAGATGAACTAAGCTTCTTTGTCAATGTTTCAGTACTAGAATTAAAGCGCAATGTAATAGACGCATGGGAAGAAATGAAATAGGTCTATCCTAAGCTGTACTCTCTTCCACAAAAATATTGCTTTTTGATTGGTACATCTGTACCATCAGAGCGGCTTTTTTCCAAAGCGGGTGCAATTGTAACGAGAAAATGGAACAGATCAACCACGAAACGGCTATCAAAGCTCCTATTTTTAAATTCTGTGCTAAACAAATAAATTCTTTTTTATTAAATTGAATAAACGGAAAATATCATGAAAAATTTTGTAATTAGTTAAATTATTTTATTTTTTTATGATAATTTTAAATTTTAGGTAAAAATATCGAATTAGCGATTAATCGATTAATTGTTTGCAATTAATCGCGATTAATTTTTTGTCGTTTTGATTAATCATATGATTAATTAATCGATTATTCTTTTTAAATTGCCATCACTACTGATTAGTTACCAATTTGTATCTTATTATAACAAAATTTGGCTGAACGATACCGTGCGTGGCGCTATTCCAATCGACGAAATAAATATTTATTTTAAATTTCAATCTTATTGGACAATATATAGAGGACGCTAGATATATACGATATTACACCTTAAACTGTATGTAACTTGATACACATAGCCAATAAGTTAGAATTTCTTGCGACCTCTCAATATTGTCTGAGTTTTCTAATTTTTGGTATGCGCACTTCTGAGAATGGAAAAGGGGCGGCTTAGGGAGACTACAGAAAATTTCTTTTGAAAATCGAATATAATCTTGGGCCAGTCTAAAGAGTACCGTACTTGGCTCAGGGTCGCCATTCAATGTCATTAGCAACGACTACATTTGACCAGATATTTGGAGTTGTTGAAAAAAAAAATATATATATAAAAGGCGATGAATGACAATTTTTGGAGAATTCATTCGATAAAATAAGTTCAACTTAATTTGTTAAATAAGAACTCATCAATGCTGCTTGATTTATAGCTCAAAAACTAAGCGAAAAACATCAAGATCTTTGGGGGTTTCACTATATTCACCTAGTACCTTCACCCTAACTTGGAATTTCTCAGCCCCCAGATTGACTGTTGTTCTGTGTAATACTAACAAATGGTGAAGGGTATCTGAGCTTCGGCTTAGCCGAAGGTGATTTAACTTTACTAAATAATATTTTAACTTTACTTGCCTTTTTTTATGATGACAAAATTTGCATCCGTAGTGCATCATGTCGGCTTATATTTCTCACATCCCTTCGTTTGATAAAACACTAAAAAAAATCCATATATCCTCTGAGGACGTAACAATATATCTGTGGTACAATACCGACTCTACGTAGGGTGACCATACAGTTTTTCATATTTTGTGTCGCTTTCTAACATGTTAATTTTATAAGGATTTTATTGTTTTTTTTTTTTAATTTATGTAGTCTCAGTATAAGTGGAAAAATTGATTAATGTCATGGAAAAACACAAGAATGTTTTACCTTTAATTTTCAATCTCTATCTCTACTGTTAGTTAATGTCTCAATATTTATGTGCAATAAAATAATAAACATAAGGATGTGCTACAAACTTCGTCAAACTTTTAAAATATTAAAAAATAACTTCTAAAAGTGTGCCATCTGGATGTAGAAACAAACAGATGGCTTATAATGAGCGGGAAAAATTGGTTTATTTTTCATTCCTGCAAATTTTGGTTATTTTGCATATAAAAATTATTCAAAATTGAAAAACGAAATTTTACCTAAAATAAATTTATTGGGGTATTTTTGGTTTTTTTTTTGGGCATTTTTCACAGAGCCAATGAGTTAGAGCGTTAAAATGTTTAGAGGAAATATTCCCCTGAAAATTTTAATATATGTCTTCGAAGACAAGAACTATACCAAATGTATTTTTACACATGATTTCTCATATTCATTTATTCGATTTTTGACCAAAAATTAAACTTTAAACTACTGTAAAAAAAAATTGTGACGTAGTGAAGCAAACTGGAGTTTATGGTTTTGTTACTTAGGCCAAATGTTATCCTTTGATTTTGGTTTGGTTCACTCCCGAAGAAGTGTGTTGCCCTGTTTGCTCAAAAATAATATTAAACTTGTTTATATTTCATTACCATTTTATTTTGATTTTATATAGTGACCTTTGACTCATAGATGTTATTTGTCTTCAGTGACTCTTAGTGAAATTTTTCTGAGAATATTTCTAGTTTTTTTTCAAAATTGACCTAAAATGTCCCATACGGGTGGAGTGAAGCAAAATGGAGTATAAGGTTTTGTTACTGAGGTCAAATGCTACCGTTTGATATTTGGTTTCTTCACCCCCCATACAAAAACCCCAAAATTGTTGCATAGTGTTATTGACCCAATTGAAAAACTTCTTTCAACCATATATAGCAAAAAACAATTGTGAGTAAACAACATTTATTAAAACTGAAAAGATTGTTTTTTAATATTGTATTTTAAATACAGTGGGCCCTCGGTTAACGAACACAATTCGTTCCAGAAGCGTGGTCGTTATGCGAAACGTTCGTTAAGCAAAACCATTATTTCTATATATTATATATCAGTGCAAAATAAAATAATGTGTTCCAAGTCGGAAAAAGGACAGACCATCAATATTTATTGAAAGTAATATAACATATATTTATCAAAATTTTTAAGGATCTGAATATAGAACGAAATGGGACAATCTGCAATGGAAAAAACTGAAAAAAATAATTTTGTATGATACCTGGACGCATACCTAGTTCTTCTTTAACAAAAAACTGTCTAGAGTCGTTTGTTTTTGGCGACGCTTCAAAATTTGTTGAAAATGCGACACAGTATTATCATTGAATAAATCTGTTGCGCGTTTAGCCACTGTCTGATTGGGGTAATGCTTTTTAATGTATGATGCCACAGACTACCATGTCTTAAGCATTTCTTTAATTGCACTAGGCGGTCGTTGTTCTTCTGTAACCTCCACATCTTCTTGCTATAAAGCACATTGAAAATCCATAAGCTCTTCGGTAGTCAACTCCTCACTGTGCTCTGCCACAAGCTCATCGATATCATTGTTATCTATCGCGCAATTCGGTATTTAACATTTTGCGTTCGTCGTTATACGAAACTTTGTTCGTTAAGCGAAACATTTTTTTTTGTTTTAAATGTGTTCGTTGTGCAAAATGTTCAATAAGCGAGGCGTTCGTTAACCGAGGGTCGACTGTATAGTTTTTTATTTTACTACATTGTTAATTTCTCACATACATAACAAACATACAACAAATTTATAAACTCACATTAACTAAATACTATCTCTATAAATCTCTACTCTACCTCTCCTGTTTCACTGCGTCGATATAACAGCCACTGTTAACTTATAAATACTCTGACATTCTATAAATATTCTCTTCAAATAAACTTTTTATCCAGGACATTCGTGATAGCGATACTTTCATCCGTATATAAATATTTGATAGTGTATTGAAAACTACCATTTATTTGTTTTTGCTGCCAACCAATTGACAAGCCACATCATGCTAACCAAACTATCAAATATCAATATCTTAAATACAACAACAACAACAATAACAACAACTATATCTAATAGCAGAAAAAGCCACAAAATAACAAATAATAGAACACACAAAGGATCAAATACAAAACTTACGAAAGCCTCAAGTTGCCAATGATATGAAATGGCCAAAAGCTAAAAGTGTTAAACACTGCACACTAAGCACGAAACGACGAGCCAAGACGTTCACAGCGAAGTGCCATCAAGTGCGTCTAAATGTCTGAACAATTACCCATCACGAGAGCTCACATGCAGACAGACAGACGGACAGAGGAGACACCGGCCAATCGGCCAGGCAGACAAACGTGCGGAGGAGACACACGAATGTGCCGCCGCAGCCCGTTCGCAGGCAACGTTTATAATTTATAGACAATAAACGGACCAAGTTAGTTGAATAGAAACAAAGGCGAAAAATAGAGAAACTATACTATTGGTAAATAATGTCAAATATTATTTACTCAGTGGCTTTAGGGCACTATAGGACAAGGGGGGTGGGGGTATCGGTGGAATTGTCTTCATTAAAATTGTAAAAGGCAGCAAAGACAAAAAAATATCGTTGAACGTGAAGACATGAATGAAGTTAAATTTCTTCGAACAACAATGATAGATTCTCTAATGAAATATGAATGATTGTCACTTAGGGGACTTTCCAGGACATTGATGAAGGAAACAAGCAAAAAGAAAAAACACCCAGTACTGTTGTTATATTATTAAAGGAGTATTGGCGTGTATTCAATCATGGAATTACAAGTGTAATTTCTCAGAAATTGCGTTTGTAATATACAGAGAAGGACAATAAGGGGAATGGACGTTGAGGTGTAACTATATAATGTAAAGTAACAATAATATTTTTTCTCGATCAGATAACACTATGCAACAAATTGAGGGTCGTTGTCTCGGAGGTGAATGAAACCAAATTCAAACGAAAGCATTTGAGCTCAGAAGCAAAACCTTAAACTCCATTACGTCATAATCTTTTTTTAAATGAAATACATTTGGTCAAACGTTAAATCAAACAATAATCATGTTTCATGTCTAAAAATACATTTGGAATAGTTTATGTCTTTGGACCGCCTGGTACATATATGCCACCAAGGTAGTACACAACTGTTTATCAACACGTTTCATGCACACCAATAAGACAGCCAACTCCTTTACTACTCAAACTGAAGTCCAACTACATAACTACATACTATTTTTTATTTTCTTTAAAAAAAAGCAAAAGAACTATTACTAAAAGGGAGCAAACGACAAACTGTTTGACGATGACAATGATAATGGAGGGTTTTAACATTTTATTGCACCTATTAAATGACCATTACAAAATGTCAAATAGTCGTATCATGAAATTGATATTCTTTGTTTGACTTGTCATCATGTGTGTAAGGGTTTTTTGTTTTAAGGAACTGGAAGACGGTGACGTAGGACATGAAAAGGCATTAAATAAATACTCAATAGTAAATATTTCTTAGTGATAGGGCCTAGTCGCCTCATGTTTAATATTGAATGATTGAGAGTGTGTCTGATACAGTTAGCACTACTAGGAGATGGACTTAAGTACATATTTGAAAAAAAAGAACATAAATAATTGTTATAACATAAATCTATATATGTGACCTGGACTACAAAAAGGGGGGTTTCGTGTTGAAAAATCTTTTTTATTAAATTTTTCCAGATTCTGATAGATTTTGAGATGCTCCATCATGGTGCCAACCAAATAGTCATAACTTGTCAAAAAGTTTATTAAAACTAAATTAAAAGAAGAAATAGAAAATGTGTGTTTTTTTTACATCTAGAAGTAGGAAAAAAATCTGATTAAAATAGCTTGAAACTCCATACTCAGGGTCGCTGATTACGAATCCGGTGTTACTTACTTAAGTGTGCCATTACAACTTAGGTCTTGATGTCTGAAGTATTAAAGAGTTTCACACGCCTCGGTCTTCTGTGTGTGTTCTCCAGTTAGTCCTACCAGATGGTGGCACGTCGCCTTCCACTTGTTCCTTCCAATGGAGTTTTGGTCTTCCTGCTCTGCGCCGTCCTTCAGGTTTGCTTTCAAATACCTTTCTCGCTGGAGCATATACATCCATCCTGGTAACATGTCCCAGCCATCGTATTCGTCGCTTTCTGACTCTTTTAGCTACGTCGATGTCGTGAAAAAGCTCATACAGCTCATGGTTCATCCCATGGCGAAACTCGCCGTCGACACAGATAGGTCCATATATTTTTCGGAGTACTTTTCTCTCGAATACTCCCAGGTTTTGTATGTCCGTTGTACCTACTACTATAACTATATTAAATAGTGTACAGGACAGGCTATCGCCCTGGCTAAGACCTCTCTCCCTGTTGAATGGTTCAGACTAATCTTTATCAATCTTAACCGAGGATTTGGTGTTTTCCAAGATACATCTGCAAAGTCGAATCGGCTTTGCAGGACATGTCCTCATATAGCATATTCCTTTTCGGAGAGTCGAAAGCAGCTTTGTAGTCGACAAAAAGGTGGTAGGTGTCGATCTGCTTTTTTTCAGTTTTATCCAGGATTTGTCGTAAGGTGAATATTTGATCCGCCGTAGATTTACCAGGTCTAAAGCCGCACTGATATGGTCCAATTAATTTTTCCACAATTTCGATCTCCTTTCTTGTATATGGGACATAACGGACTGATGTTTTCCATGAGCTGATGTACGCTCCTAATCAGCTCCTCCACGTCAGTATCTCGTAT
The DNA here is from genome assembly GCA_964034835.1 of Muscina levida. Classification (NCBI taxonomy): domain Eukaryota; kingdom Metazoa; phylum Arthropoda; class Insecta; order Diptera; family Muscidae; genus Muscina; species Muscina levida. Next base: position 32,371,124 of record OZ035884.1, on the reverse strand, counting down.
CTCGCTCTGGATCGGAGGTGGACAGTTAATACCATTGTCATGGATTGTAGCGGGGTCTTTTGGAGTAGTGTCCGTATTCAGTACATTGCTGAAATGTTCTCTCCATATCTTTAGAACGCTTTCTGGGTCCGTCACTAGCTGGCCATCGCTGTCCTTGCAGGAGGTCAACCCTGTTCTACGCATTACTCTCTGGTAGAATTTTCGGGCTTCCCCTTTTCCTCGGAGCAATTCTGTGCACTCATCCTGCCTCTTCTTCAACTCCTTTTTGTTCCGTCTAAAAAGACGAGCTGCCTCTCATCTCTTCTACCTACGCCGTTCAAGAACATCTCGCATTGTCATTGGCTGCAGTTTCGTTCGTCTCCCTCGTGGCAGTGCGACATTCACCATTGTACCAAGCACTTTAAGTACCCAAGTACTCTTCTCCCAGTCCGTAATATGGAGTTGCCTATATATTGCCACTGCATGGTAATATTATCAGGGGTTGGAGCATTTCGTAGCAGTTGAGTTAGGTAGTTGGAGTAGGCGTTCGCTAACTCTCTGGTGTGCAGTTTACCGATGTTCAGCTTTCGTGCCTAGTGTGGTATTTCTGGACAATTGATCTGGAGATAACCATGTTGCCTTATAAGTATTTTTATGGTGAAATCTAGTGCTGCTTACTACAATATTTCTTGCCGCAGAGAAAGCAATTAGTCTGATGCCATTGTTCGATGTTTCGGTGTGCAGACTGAATTTTACGATGGTAGGACAATATTAATATCTTGGACTACGGTCATATACATTTTCTTGGCTCTCGTAGAACTTGTCTTTGTCCTCATCGCTTTTCCCTTCTGTCGGAGCATGGGTACATATAAGTGTTATGTGGACTTTGTTTTAACTCTTATGTTGGCTATACGTTCACACACCGGGTTAAACCGTGAGACTAGGTGTGCCAGTCTCTTGCCAACCACAAATCCCCACCTAAACTCGTGCTTGCCTGGTTATGTCAGCTTTGTGTTCTTCGAGGACTTCCGCCAGTTGGATGGAGGCACCTGGTCTAAGAAGTCTTCTAACAATCCAGATGCATATCCTCAAATCATGGTCCTTATTAATGCATTTGCGGTGGTCGTCAACATTTTGGGGGGTCCGTTTTATTATTTTCTTACTTCTTTTCAATGCATTAGTTCAAACGTCAGTGGCGGGTTGCGAGGCCAGCGCACCACGTCGCAGTTTTCTGCTCCTGCCAGGATTTTATTATTACGGAGCTCTGTGAGTATACTTGAAGTGCCTTTTGCAAGGATCACTTCGGGTTTGCCAAGTTAAACCGATCGGAAGCTTAACCTTGCATAACACTCCCGACACACTGTGGTCGATTTTTTTCAAAAAGGCGGATATCGGATATAATTACTTCAGCGAATTTACCGCTAGGTAAAGCACCACTACTGTTAAATATTTTTCCAAGTTCTTCATTACTCATATTGTAACATGTTTAGATCAATTATCGGAAGAAGTTCTTGAGCACAGGCAGATGTCTAGAAAACAGAATTTGGAAGATATATGGTAACGATTCCTCATCACTTCCGATCCATACATTTGTAGTTTGAAAGCTACAGACAGGAAATCTACGAACCAAGATCTACCTAATGAGCTACACAAGTTAGTCAAACAGGCTACACATGAGGTTGGAGATGGGAATTAGGAAAAGATGGGTATTGTTGAGGATTAATTCTGAAAATTTTCTCTTACCTCCACCTTGGATGACTATAAAGAAATTTCTCAAATGATTTGGAATTTTGCAACATAATGTACATATGAATATTCTTAATTTCAGAAGTAAAATAATTTTTCACAAAGAAAACAGATAGTTTCATTTGATTGAGGCGCTTTTCAAAACGATTGCGTTTTCCATTCCCATAACATGGGGTTTACCTTCTTTGCAAATATGATGATATTCAATCAAAAAATACCCTTACAAAAGTAGTCAGGATCATGCCAATAATATAAATCAAATTTTGTGGAATTTCACGTAACATTTTCTGATTGTTCAAATTGACGTTATGGAATTTTACGGCTTTTCAAAGATCAGAAAATTCCTCAAAAATTAAAAAAAAATCTGGATGTTGCTTTCCTAGAAAATTTCGAACCATTTTTATACTATGAAATTTTGATAAGTCAAGTTGCCGCCAAAGCTTTTTGCGGGCCACCAATACCTCATGCGCGCCTTTTCCACCCAAATCGACCACAGTGCGACGCACAAGTAAGTAAGTAAGAAGACCCGACCTAAAAAAAAGTTTAACCGGTAATTTGAAAATCAATATTTTGTTAAAATCTACAAAAAAAACCGGTATCGGTTTTGTGTACTTCAGTCACTTCCAATAAAATAAACCCAGTAGGAAGTTCCATCATATACGACTTTGTCTTCCAAGGTGTCCTCAAGACAAAATTTAAAAAATGTATGTACTTGTCGTCAAAACACTCGGTTGACGACAAGCTGACCGACAAAATACTAATGTTGTCGTTCATCAAACACATTCAACAAAATCAAAGGAAATACAAATGAAATCTGACGTAAGAAAATTTTCAGTTTATTAAACGGACGGAATGAAGGTGAATGCCATAAAAAAGTTTATATCCTTCATTTTTCTCTAATAAAAAGCTAAAAACCAGATAAAAATCAATCTTTTAAAATGGCATAAAGTCATACTGGCTTGAATGACAATTCAAGACATACATAGGAATCAATGACAATTTGACTGACATTTTCACCCATAAGGTCGTGCATGATTGTTTAGGCGACGTGTCGCTTATATAGTCATCAACGACAATTCAACCGACATTGTCACCCATCAGGTCGTGCATGATTGTGTGGGCGACAGGTCTTTTGTATAGGCATCAACGAAAAATTGACCGACATTGTCGCTCATCCGGTCGTGCATGACAAAGCGGACACTTGTATGAAAATTTCGTCGACGATTTGTATGAACGGTCCCCTAAATGTCACCAACGAGTTACTATGGTCGTGCACCTATCCTTGAGGATGTCTTGCAGACACTTCCTACTGGGAAGGTATAACAATGAGAGACTTAGAGCTTTGTGTAGCTGCCTTTGTCACTAATGTGCGTAATTTGTCGAAAAATGGAATTGATCGGAATTGGGACATAACCAGCACATAACCCCAAAACAATTTTGGAGGATATGTCCGCTCCTGCAAGGACAGCGATGGTCAGCTAGTGACGGACCCGGATAACGTTCTGAAGATATGGAGACATCACTTTAGAAATTTACTGGATACTGACATCACTCCAGAAGACCGCGCTCCAATCCATGACGATGGTATTAACTGTCCACCTCCGAGCCAGAGCGAGATACGTATGGCCATAGCCCGCCTTAAAAACAACAATGCTGCTGGAGCCGATGGTCTCCCTGCTGAATTGTTTAAGGCTGGCGGGAAGGAGCTGATTAGGAGCATGCATCAGCTCATGGAGAACATCTGGCAAGAGGAGAGCATGCCCGGGGATTAGAGTCTCAGTCTGTTATGTCCCATATAGAAGAAAGGAGATCGTAGTGAATGTAAGAACTATCGTGGAATACGCCTATTACCAATTGCGTACAATATTGTGTGAACGTCTAAAGCCAATTGTAGAAAAACTAATTGGACCATATCAGTGCGGCATTAGACCTGGCAAATCTACGACGGATCAAATATTCACCTTACGACAAATTCTGGAAAAAACCCATGAAAAGCAGATCGACACCTACCACCTCTTTGTCGACTACAAAGCTGCCTTCGACTCTCCAATAAGGAATAGGGTTATGAGGCCATGTCTGAGTTTGGTATTCCTGCAAAGCTGATTCGACTTTGCAAATGTACCTTAGAAAACACCAAATCCTCGTCTGAACCATTGAACACGGAGAGAGGTCTCAGGCAGAGCGATAGCCTGTCCTGTACACTATTTAATATAGTTATGGAGAAGGTAGTTATGAGTTATGAGTATAGTTATGCGAAAAGGCTGGTGTCAACATGTCTGGCACCATATTCCACAAAAGCCACATGCCACTAGCCTTCGCCGATGATATAGATATCATTGGCCGAAATCTGCGGGACGTTACTGCAGTCTTCTCATCCCTAGAAAAGGAGTCGGCAAAAATGGGTTAAGCGGTTAACGAGGACAAAACAAAAATAACGATTTCGACGAACAAAGAGTCCTCTCGATGGGGACGCAGGTTCAACGTTGAAAATTATTGTTTTGAGGTAGTAGATGAGTTTACCTACCTCGGATCTTCCGTCAATAAGAAAAATAATGTCAGCCAAGAAATTAAGCTGAGAATAGTGCTAGCCAATAGATGTTTTTACGGACTTCGGCAGCACTTTAGTAATACCACCTTATCTCGGAATACTAAGAAACAGCTTTACCAGGTGCTAATCTTACCCGTTCTTTTGTATGCTGCCGAATCATGGGTGCTTACGACAACGGACATACAAATCCTGGGAGTATTCGAGAGAAAAGTACGCCGAAAAATTTATGGACCTATCTGTGTCGACGGCGAGTTTCGCCATTGGATGAACCATGAGCTATATGAGCATTACCACGACATCGACGTAGCTAAAAGAGTCAGAATGCAACGACTACGATGGCTGGGTCATGTTGCCAGGATGGATGTAAATGCTCCAGCGAGAAAGGTGTTTGAAGGCGAACCTGAATGACGGCGCAGAGCAGGGAGACCCAAACTCCGTTGGAAGGACAAAGTGGTAGGCGACGTGCCACCATCTGGTAGGACTAACTGGAACACACACGCACAAGACCGAAGCGTGTGGAAGTCTTTAGTACTTCAGGCCTCAAACTTATGAACCATGATTGTATGTTGTAATGGGCCACTTAAGTAAGTAAGTAAGTAAAGATAAAATATTTTGTGGAATTTTATAGCAATAAAAAAATTGTGCTTATTATTCTTGGTAAAAAATATTTCACACTAATTAAAAATGATTGCAATTCCTGACATTTTCGTCTACTTTATATAAATACTGCACACAATTACCTCTAGTCTTATTTAGTTACATTTTTGTATTCACTTCAAAATCCAATCAGTTTTTCTCAGAAATATTTGTGGCCTTGCTTCACCAACATGCATACGTACGTGCATCACCACGTACGTCTATAATTTTTTTAATTAACACATAATATTTTAAATAAACCTCAGTACGACGATGACGACGATGACGACGATGACTACCACTAACATTCCATGAAGAAGTGGAAACAAAACACCGCATGTATGTTGTCAATGTCTAACTTTTGTTAGTAGATAAAGTGAACTGCAGTCAACACGCACCAATTATTACAATGGCCACAAATTACAAGTCCACGAATCGGTAGAAATTTCTAAAGTTAACGGTTCATTAAAAAAGGTTATTTTACTGGTAGTCACAATTGAAGTTTGATGTATAGATTGTGTGTTGTAATTGTAATTACTAATTCTTTGCAGAAGTCATGAGCCACGATTTGATGTCAATAACATGTACATAAGTTTAACTGTATTATTATATTTATAGTATATTTTCTAATGAATTTTGAAGGCTTTGTTTTGACTGACTTCATTAGCGAGAAAAATTCCATCTATGTTTAGTTTAATAAATTAAATTGCAGGTTTCGTTGACTTTTTTGTGTTATTAGCATTGTTCTGTATTTTGAAATAATGTTGAGTGGATGGTTGTATCAAAATCGTGCAGTGGATGTTATGAAATGGAATTAGTTTTGTTGGATTTAAAATTATATCTCGAAGTTATAATTTGTGGTTGGTGACGTATGATTTGTGCAGAGATGTGAAGTTGAAGAAAATGCATTGCTCATACGTCATGTAATATGACATGTTTATAAATATGTAGATATATTATATGTATGTGTCTTGTGTAGCGATTGACACCTTTTTATTTTTCAATAACAACTGTCGACTCACGTATTGGATAATCTTATTATGATATCTTATTCGTGTGGTTTTGATTGTGGGCGTTCTGTTTTTATTTGTTTGGATTATCTGCAAAGCATTCAAATATCAAATTGATAATATGTGACTATATGCCTATGTCTGGGTGACATTTGGAGTTTCTTTATAAAACTGAATACTGAGTTTTCTAGAAACTCGTTAAGAATTTCAAATTAGACACAACCAAACACATTTATTATTGCCATTTAGTTATTGTATTGACTAAATAACTTAACTAACATAACCACAACATAAATTATAACTAGTCTTCAACCATAATAAAAACATAAAATCAAAAATTTCTGCCATAATCTGTTATTTAACCATATCCCACTAGCTGAAAGTAGAAAAAGATACCAGACAACCTATATAATAATAAAAAGATATTGCTGCATCATATACTAAGGTATAATGTTGAATGCCGTTAAATATAGACTGCAATGAATGAATGAATGCGCCACATACCTGTTACAGAAATCTTGTACAGTGAATGTGTGCGTGTGTGTGTGTGACATGCATGCCATAAATGCTGTTTGTAAAAAAGGATAATAACGCCAAGTGAGTTCATTTAAGTTTAATAAAAAAATTCCAAGAATTTTTGTGTGTCATTTACTGTGCACCTACATACATAGGCACAAAAGTTTTCAGCCGATAGAAGAATAGAACTTACATATATGAAATATCATGTGAACATAAAAAATACTTATATGGGCTCATAGTGACTTGTAAAATGAGCAATCTGTTTGAAATGTTATAATTATGGCCAGCAATGTATAGGACAGTGGAGTGGAATGGGAAAGTAAGTGGAATAAAAAAGCAAGTATTAAGATGGTATCCGCCACGCTCTGCGGACATAACCCCCAATTTGCATTTGGCCCCAACAAATATAACGGACATAACACCCAAACTAATTTTGCGACTTAAAGTAATGAAAAAGCTTGATGAAGTTGATGAAGTCCGCCCACCCCCAAAAAACAGAGTGACTTTTTATGTAACTAACATTCGTCTCGCGCTGGAGAGAGAGAAAGAGAGTAGCAAGGCTAATTACGCAACGAGACTAACTACGGCGTGCCCCCCACCGCATTCGTCTCGCGCTGCAGAGAGACAGATTAAGTACGTAACAAGACTAACTACGGCGGATGCGGGGCGTGCCCCCCACCGCATTCGTCTTGTGCTTCAGAGAGACAGATTTAGTACGCAACGAGACCAACCACGGCACGCCCCCCGCCGCATCTGTTCCTCGCTACAATAATAATATTTCAAATTATTCTCTTCATATGTTGAAAAACTAAAAACAACACCAAATTCGGTCATAATCCCCATTGGGGCTTATGTCCGCAGATAAGTATCGGACATAATCCCCAATAAAATTGGGGGTTATGTCCGGCAAGTAGTCCGGACATAAGCCCCAAAATCGTTTTTGGGATTATGTCCGTGTGGGGTTATGTCACGGCACCATTAAACACAGGGACAGAACTCTTAAGCCCCATATTTGACCAAATTTATCAACGAAGCCTTTGTAACGGGAGTTTTTCTTTGTCTGGGGTATACTCAATCTCGTCCTGGGTCTGCAAAAGGACCCACCAAAATTACTGAATAAGACCACAAATGATTTCCGTGACTAGGGCTAGTAAATAGTGTTCATCATGATTTGATTCTCTTCCTAAACACTTGTGTTAGAAATACGACAGCTAACTTATTGGTTTACGGCAACAAACAGCTGCTTTTCGGGCTGAATCCAAATATCTGCGCTGGATACACTTGCGAGTCGTTAACGATGTCGATTTGCAGATAATCGAGTACTATTTAATAAGCCCAGTTCTGTTACGGTTAATGGAATTCTGGCATAAGTTCCGGTTACCAGGTTCGGTTTCCGGTTTCGGATTTCAGGTTTCGGGTTCCAGGTTCGGATGCCAAATTCATAGGACCAGCTCGGGTGCCAGTTTCGTATAGCAGGTTCGGGATCGTGGAGTATGTCGGGATGGTGGACTCGGCTACGACTAGCAGGTTCGGATTTCAGGATCGGTTTCAAGTTGCAGCATAAAAGTAACGATAGTTGCTAATGGGCTTTGTTAATGCACGACTTAATGTATGAGTAAATTCTATTTTTAGAATTTGTCTCGTTACACCTTTCTAGCACAGATTTGACAAAGCGTTTGCTCAGCACATTGTCAATAAATTTCACAATGCGAAGTATGTGCAGTAAGATTTACATATTCAACAAAACTCCCTATGGTCTTCTGAGCATAAATCCTTCCAATATAAATATAACGAAAGCCACTAAGAGTGGCCGGCCGTGCCATGATGGTTAAAACATGCGCCAATCATGCAGGAGGTTCATGGTTCGATTTCTGCCCCCACTCATCTGCATTTTCTTTCGACAACATCTAGGGGCTGGCAATGAAAGAAGATTTTTTTTTTCTATTTTTTAGTTGACTGGAGCCAGGATTGTAACTGCTACAAAATTAATCCAGTTCAGAATCATTTGATGAATGTAAAAGTGAAACTTATGTAGGGAAACGTTATATGAACAGAAGAATTGTAATTCCTAATTTTTATAAATATGTTTCAGCTAAATCGGACTATTGGTTCTCGAGTTGTCAAACAAAAGATAGTAAAACGTGACAAATTACTAAAATCGATGTTAAATTATTATGGCATGGAACAGTGAAAGATGGTACCAGTCGTGTTTGCTGCAGCCTTCCGCATGATCAACTTCATTATTATGTTAAAGGGATCGCATGACTATCGCCTTGTTAAAAGCCTCGATTGGTAGAAAATACCTAAGTCAGATTTTTTCTCATTTTTGCAGAAGACTTCGTTTCGGTCAATGTCATCCCGCAAAGTTGTATTAGCTTCGAGGGGATACCAAACTCAGCCTGATAATTTCTGTCGTATAGGACTATCGAATGCAGATTTGTAGGCGATAAACAGATGGTAGGTGTCTTCTGTATTTGTCAAAGTGTAAATATGTGGTCTGCCGTGGTTAAACCAGATCTAAAGCCAAAGTTATAAGATACAATTATATTCGTCAGGATGGACTTTTTTTCACAGGACCTTGTATGCATTGGCCTCCCGCTATAGTTCCTACACAGACTTGGATCACTTTCCTAAGCACAGTATATATAACATTCAGATTCTATTCATCGGGCATGCATTGCTTTAGCAAAATCGTGTTCTGCTGGCAGTCCACTGGCTCTCGTAGCTTTATAGTCGTTAATCTGGGATTATTTAGTTTTGGCGTGATGGTGGACATTATACTCAGTCGTGGATGATTGGCGTGATTCCGTCATTTAAGCTGCCTTCGAGAATGAGCGGAGCACGAAAGTGTTTCCTACATATTTGCAGCACTTTCTGCGTGATCGTGACTAGATTTTCATCTCTGTCCTTACAGGTGGGCATATCTGCTCTAAAACCTCTGCTTTTTAACTTTTGGCAGAGTTTTTGGTCTTTACATCTATTCTTGTAATTTTCGGTATTCTTTTCTGCTGGAGGCCCTTTTCCGCATAAAGAGGCGTTTCATCTCCATCCTCTTCCCATTTTATCATAACATCGTTGCAGCCGCGCATGCGTTACCATTGGCTGCAGTTATTCTCTGTATACAGCCATATTTTTCCTCAGGCATTACGTGGCATTCGTCATCATTCTAGGACTTGCCTGAGCGTAGCTTTTCTTAACCTAGTACGGTCGTTTCAATATGGTACCACCGTGTGTGGGAAACATCAGAACTAGAGGGGTTTGTTTGGAGTAATTGAGAGAGTTGGTTAGAGTAGGCGTTGGCTATCTCGGTGGTATGCAGCTATGTGATGTCTAGCTTCCTTTGCGTTTTATTACGAGTATTTTTAGCACCACTTAATCGTATGCGTACCTTGGCTGCAACTAGATGGTGATCCGAGTCAATATTTGCTCCGCGCATCACACGCACGCTATGCTTGAGACATGCCTTTCATATATTACCACGTGCCTTGTGAATATATTTATGCGGGAATCTGGTGCCACTGTCTGCCATGTTTCTTGCCAACGAAAAGCTAACAAGTTTGAATCCATTATCGAAGGTTCTGTTGTGTACATTAGCATTAAAATCTCCCAGAAAAATGTTAATGTCATGTGCAGGGCTGCTGTCATATACGAATGCACATCAAAATTCGTGTCTTTCTGCATAGCAGCTGTAAAAGATGTCGCAGATCTTTCGTCGTGTGCTTCCCTGTCCTGTCCATCTCATTTCATGTATGTTGTCATCCTTGTATTTGTCGAGAACATCCCCCAACTGGATTGACCCATTTCCTTTAATCATGGTGCTTATAACATTTGCGGGAGTCGAGAACATTTTGGGGGGTTCTTGGTTTTTCTTTTCTTAGTGTTTCCATAAAAACTGGATTTGTTTAAGGAGAGTGGTTATTAGGCCACCGCGTCCGATGCTAGTTTCTTGGGGCTACCAAAGCCACTAGGAGTGCCGTTGTTTTGAGCTTCAGTAATTCTGTTACCTACTTCCTAAGACGCATCGGTGGTAGCATAACATTTAGGTTACTCACCACTGCCCTTCTCACATTTACTACTGATATTGCACAATTTTATCATAAATTTATATCACTCATTCACATTTTACTATTAATCCCCAACTATCACATGTAGTATCGCCTTCCAAATTCTTTTTGTACCACACTTTCCCACAGTGCCCGGGATTATCTTTCACGAATGCCAAATTTTTTTATTCCTAGCAAGTTCTTTCTTAATTTACCTTTGCCATTTGCAAATTATACATTTAAACAAATCCTCCAAATTGGACAATAAAATATTAAATAAAACCTCAGTTACATTCGTTTCGTTCTGCTCTCTTATCCTTTAGTTACTCTTATTAATTTAAGTACAATTACACAGCTAACGTGGCGGCAATTGGTGGTCCTCGGTCGTCCGTGTTCACCACTAAAGGTTTTCCTAGAATTGTTTTATGGAATATGATTGCCCCCCTTTCTACATTTGCTCATTTCATTTAAGAGTTCATGCACTCTTTTTTCATATATGGGACTTTAGTGAATAACAATCGGCCTATGGGTGGTGCTGTTGTGCTGTTGTAACGTGGGACTAATGTTGCTGCAACAAACAACATGCATCAGCTCTAACAAGTGTTATTGTTGTATGAGGGTACATGTGGGGTACATGTGGGGTACAATGGGGATACGTATCCCTCGTATATAATTCCAAAGTTCGGACGGCGCCAAGGTAATGTCTACCGTAGTCCAGTGGTGATGTCGATTTGCGCCCTATTTTCACATGCAATGCGGCAAATTGTACAGAAAAGTAGTCTGTAATATGTATTTAGTGGGGAATTTGTTGTGTTTTTGTGGCATAATCTTTGTGTAAACAATTCAATTGTTGTACTACGTTGTTGTTTTGTTTCCAGTCATTCTGTGTTTTATGTCGCTGATGTAGAATACTCGTATATATCTATATATGTAGATATGTACTGTATGTTGGTATATTAACTGTATGAGACCCATATTTTGAATGCAATTGAAATGCAGTAAATCATACGATTTTTATTCGTGGAAATGTGAATGACATATTGTTATTGCCCTTTTTTTTTGGATAAGAATCACAATTGTATTTTTACGAAATTATTTAAATTTGATGTTACTCGCACGAGTAGATTGAAGGCTGTAGGGATAAATTTGCATTTGATATATACTAGTATTCAATTGTATTGGCGGTATAAAAGCTCAATTGAGAGCGGAACTTAGATATTCACAAAAGTTAATGGATTTGCGGCAAATTTTTCCACATTGTATGATCGCAAACTGTGTTGGGGTGCTCAAAATGTATTCAATAATAAAATACAATAAATTTTTCGGAAAAATCGTCCTTTTAAGATTGTGGTACTCAACATAGGCGTTTGTTTCAGTGATGCATTTTTATACGGTCTACAACCTAAATCTAAATCCCGTACATGGGGAATGGGGGATTTTCCAATCTGAGCATTTTGATTGCCATTCACCTGGGAATAACCAGAATCTCTTTTTGAAGGTCCCAAACAGCTCACAAGGTCAACGTAACGGCTCTTAGTGGCTTTGGCAGCCCCAAGAAACTAGGATCGGGCGCTAATAAGCCACTCTCTTTAAACAATGTAAATTTTTATGAAAACAGGAAGAAAATAAGAAAACAATAACACACACAAGCACACGTCGAATGAACTAAAACATCTTTTATTGCTGCATTGCAGAAAGACACGAATTAGGATGTGGGTTCACAGTCGGCAAGTCATTTGATATGACCCAAAGTGTAACACATAGAAGGAGTGACTTTAAACCCTAAGTTTATTTGAATCAAATTCAATTCATGAGTACTTAAATCGTTTGAGCCATGTCCGTTTGCCTGTCTCGCTGTCTAGCTGTCCGGTTGGTAATAACGATAACTTTTGAAAGACGAAACCAGATGTTTTTGAAACTATGCACAAGTCAATATTTTCCGAAAACTACTTACGGTATTGAAAATGGGCTACGTGGCCACGCCCCTTCTGGCACCTTCCATACAAATGTACGATTCCGTCCACTTTAGAAATCGAGTAATAATGTCAATACATCTAACTCAATCGTTCCCAAATTCTATTTTTAGTAAAACTATAACTGGAAGACTAGACACGCCCATTTGGTACCTCCTATACAAATGTACCATTCCGCCCACTGTTGAAATCGATTAATATTATTAATAGATCCACCGCGATCCTGACCAATTTAGTAAATCTCAAGAAAGATAAGGTTTTGGAGAACAAATTGGAAGTCTTGCCACGCCTCTTCTGGTACCATTCCGCCCACCTTAGAGATGGAGTTGTAATATCAATACACCCAACGTGATCTAAATTCTGTATTTAGTAAAAATCAAGATAATGGTTTGGGGAAAAAAGCTGAAAGTCTAGCCACGCCCCTTCTGATACCTCACATACAAATGTACCAATTCGCCTACTTTAGAAATCGAGTAATAATATCAAAATATGTTTATGTTTTACTGATGGTAAGGGTATATGTTAGTCGTGGCAACACGTGCAGTGAGGAAGCGTCTATGGAAGAAAAGAGATAGTCAGGATACCGAAAATTACAGGGATAGAGGTGAAGCCCGGCCGTGGCATAGTGACTACCATGCGGGAGATCGCAAGTTCAAACCTGGCTCCAGTCATCTTAAAAAAAAGTATTCTTTCATTGTCGGCTCACCTCGAATATTGTTGACAGCAACTTTGCAGTATTTAGTGTCGAGTCAATCGGCGTGTATAGTAAGAGCTTCTCAAACAGTGACGTTCGAATTCGTCGATAAACAAGTAGGTGCCGTTAGTTGGGAATCTATAAATTGAAAGCGCGTTAATTCACAATTACGTGAGAAGCTATTCCATACCTCATTCATGGGGTGCAAAGGGAAATTAAGTTTAAGAGGTGAAGCCCAAAAGAACCTGATTGGACGTTATCAGTGTGGCTTTAGACCTGGTAAATCACTACCGACCAGATATTCACACTAAGACAAATCGTGGAGAAGACCTAAGAAATGCAGATCGGCACCTACCATATGTTTATCGACTACAAAGCTGCATTCGACAGTCCGATACTACAGAAACTATAAGAGGCTTTGGCTGAGTTTTGGTATCCCTGTGAAGCTGATACGATCTTCAGTGAAAAAAGGTACAAATCTTACAGAGATCTTTTCTACCAAGCGAGGCTTCAGAGAAGGTGATAATCTGTAATGTGATCATCATTAACATGATTATGAAGATGATCATGCGGAAGGCAGCAGTAAACACGACTGGCAACATCTTTAAAAAATAGCCACATGTTGCTCGCGTATGCCGATGATATAAGAATGAATTTAGACTATATCAGATGACTCCTTCTGGTACCTTCCATACAAAATGACCTATTTTTGGAATATTAATTTTTCTTTCATAACTTCCAAACCGCCATATGGGGAATTATAAAATAATAAATGATCAATTAATTTACCTTTTGTAGGATGCAAAACCTTAGAAAAGCTAACTATTTGAGACACCCCTTCTGGTTTCTCCCATACAAGTGACCGAATTCACCCTCATTGTTTTATATACATAATTTTTTTGTATGTACTCTGAATTCAGTCGAATTTTACGTAAGCTGTACTCTTATGGAAATTTGACTCAGATATGAATATAGACTATATCGGTTGACCCTTCCTGGTACCTTCCATACAAATTGCCCCTTTTTTGGGGTCCTGTCCCTGCGATTACAGTCGCAGTTTAAGAGCATTCGAGCTGAAATTTGGTATATCAGCTTCTATCCTCTAAGCAGAGAATAAGTTTTAAGATGAGCAAGGTCGATAAACAACTACTTCCTCCTCCCATACAAAATGCTTCTTCTTGGGGACCTGTCCCTGCGGTTACAGTCGTAGTTTAAGAGCCATCGAACTGAAATTTGGTATGTAAGTCTCTATGCTCTAAGCAGAGGTTAAGTTCTGAGATGAACAATATAGGACAAATACTACTTCCATCTCCCACACACCCCCTGTTTTGGGGTGTCCGTCAGTCTCCTCCACGCGATTATAGCCTTAATTTATGGTTTTACTACTAAATACTAAAGAAATATATATTTTTTAATAATATCTTTTTAAATATGTTTTTGTTAAAACTATTAATGCTGCTGTATAACATTGAATATTAGTGTTGATTTTGTAAAATTTCTCTACCAGATATTAACGCCGCTATTGTTCACTTTCATTCATCTCAATAACAACATCTCGTTTTAATCTCTTATCTTGTTATCATGTGATCATAAATCATTAAAATTAACACTAAATAAGCAATACCGCAAATGCCCTCGGTATGTCATTCAATTTCTTTATCATTGTCATCGTTCCTTCCTTTCGCATCATCACTTTGTCCATCTTAATCCAAAATTAACCCAACGTTGTGTGTGTGTATACTTTATATTATTGCATCATAATATCAGTACTCTCTGACACGGCCGCCACTGCTGTCTCATTCAGGATATCACACATTTCTGTTTTACTCCAGTCTCATGTCGCTGTCGTTTTTGTTCTCTTGCGTTCGCCAGCCACATCTTGTTTGCTCCTCACTTTGGGGATGCTGTTCTTTTTTTCGTTTTTCGCTGGCGATGAGGCTGACATTATGGCAGCCAAAAAAGTGCTAATTGTTGTATGCACTGTGAGCGCTCAAGTACTCTCCTGTAGGAATACATCATACATATACAGATGGATACATGCCATATATATGTAAACGCAGCGAAAAAAAAACGAAGTAGGAAACGGACATTTTATTTTCCACCACAAACACTCACCATCATATCATGGTGTTGGGAACTGTCTGCAGGACCGTCAGTTAGTCCTTTCATCGGTCGGGCCCCTCTTCAGTCAGTCAGTCAGTCAGTTGGGGTGAGTGTATATGGGCTGTAAAGTTTGCAGTGCCAAAGTGGCGGTTCTTAGTCTTATGACAGGACATTTCACAGTTCTGTGAAACCGCCATCAGTTAAGGTACTCATTGCGTTTTTCATCTTTTTTTTTTGTTTTTGTTGCCCTGATCTCGCTGTTCAGATTTTGTGGTTCTTCTACTTTGGCATACAGCCATTTTACTCAGTTTTTTTGCCTCTCGTCACATTTAATGTGAACATAAAGCTTTGTCACTGTTTGCACTTCTTTACCTACATTGTATATATACAGAGTAAAAGCGATTTTTGGCCTTAGCGCCGTCATAGTATTGGTTGAATTTTCAATTAACTTTAAATGAGTTTGTTAAGTTTTTCATCACACCTTTTTGTTGGTAAAGGGAAGATGTGACATTGACATAGAGATGCACAAACAATATGAATACGTGTACAAGTACATTAGAGCCAATATGAGATATATTTTACACTGGAGCGGGGAACAGTTTAGCCGGAATTGCCAATGGAGAAGTTGTTTATGTTAAGGTGCTAGGAGACAATTACAAAGAAAAACTTAGAAAATACAAGAAATAAGTATCGCGGAAGGTTGCACCATAGTTGTAGACGTTTCCGATGCCGCAAGGCTTAGGAAAATATTGGGCTTCAACCGTGTAAGGTAATTTATCTCAAAAATCCGCAGGGTGATTGGACAACATATAGTGGGGAATCATTGAATTTGCCTTTGGATACTAACTTCCTGATAAACACCGAAGTGCGACTGTCGCAAACTTTCGGCTGTTGCCAGAGAAATTTTTGCCAAGCCTTTTAAGTCAACCCGACTACATATGATCTCACCGGGTAAACTACAAGCGGTGGCCGATACGCTGATACCATGACTCTAGGAGCTCAATATCGCCTGTATCGCCCTAACATATATACCCACTTTGTAGAGAACAAAATGATTTTAGACCTATCATCCTGTCATCATTTTTTCTAAACACATCATAGAGACTCTTTGACAGTTAAAAAAAAACTTAATTTCCCTTTGCACCCCATGAATGAGGTATGGGATAGCTTCTCGCGTTGTTGTGAATTAACACGCTTTCTATTTTCAGATTCACAACTAACGGCACCTACTTGTTTATCGACGAATGCGAACGTCACTGTTTGAGAAGCTCTTACTAGACACGCCGATTGACTCGACACTTAATACTGCGAAGTTGCTGTCAACAACATTTGAGGGGAGCCGACAATGAAAGAACAATTTTTTAAGATGACTGGAGCCAGGTTTGAACCTGCGATGTCTCGCATGGTAGTCGCGTGTTCTAACCACTATGCCACCGCCGGTCCACTCTTTGACAGTTACCTTAGCTTAAACATAGACCAGAAACATCTGTCGTATAAACAGCATTCTTACTGCAAGATTACATCCACTGGTACAGTCCTACGTGACTTGGTCGCATTCATTTTAGATACACTAGATGTCAAAGAGTATACTATGGTGGCCTTTCTAGGTATGGAAGTATAGCAATGACACCTGGAAGTGGACGTCAGTTTTAGGGGGATTGTGTGCGATTTTTTTACAAAGCACTGTATCAGGGCCCAATAAGGGTCGTCGGAATTAAATAGATTTGTCAGTAGGAATACACCTCAAGGCAACCCGAGTTTCAGAATATACTCAGAGACGTCCTTTATAATGCCCTTTTCACCTTGGCGAAGTGGGCAGGCGAAAGTTATCTCGGAGTCAATCCAAAAGTGATCCAACTGACTGTGTTTACCAGGGGATACAAGATCCAATCCGTTGGTCCCACTGTGCTAAAAAACTCGGCAAAAGATTGGAGAAGCAGCTGAACTTCAAACTCAATATCATAAACAGGTCGAAAAAGACAACAGTGGCAGAGTAAATTCAAAAACTCCCAAATGGTTCTGTTCACCAGGAGGTATAAGATACAACCGTGGAACCTATATCCTTGTGGTGCACTGAAATTACTTTAGTGGACAGTACCAAATTACCTGCCATAAGATTAGACAAGAAGCTAAACTTCAAATTCAATATCATAGACAGGATGAAAGGGGCTTGGCTAGACTTCCAATTTTTTTCTCCGAAACTTTATCCTATTATAGCTTTACTAAATAAAGAGTTTGGGTACGATCACGTTGGATATATTGATATTATTACTCCATCTCTATTGTGAGCGGAAAGGTACATTTGTATGGGAGGTACAGAAGGGGCGTGGCTAGACTTCCAATTTTTTTCCAAAACTTTATCCTGTTGTAGCTTTACTAAATCTCGTCGGGTGTATTGATATTATTACTCTATTTCTAAAGTGGGCGGAATTATGTATTTGTATGGGAGGTACCAGAAGGGGAGTTGCCATGTAGCCCATTTGAAATACCGTAAGTAGTTTTGGGAAAATATAAACTTGTGCAAAATTTCAAAACATTTGGTTGCGTCTTTCGAAAGTTATCGTGCGCACCAGCCGGTCAGCCAGACAGACGGACAGACAGACAGACAGACGGACATGGCTCAAAAAACTTAAACATTTATGAATCGAATTTGTTTCAAAGAAATCTAGGGTCTAAAGTGACTCCTATGTGTTACACTTATAGGTCGTATCAAATGATATATACCCACCTACCCGTAGGGTGAGGGTATACAAATAGGACTGAGACAGGAATTTAAACCTGATCTGCGTCATGATAGTCGCGTGTCTTACCACGGCCAGCAGTTCGTTGTAAATTAATACCAAATTATTATTATTATTACCAAAACCACTTCTACCGACTGCTTCTCAATGCCTGCTGTCCTCGGCCAATGATATTTATAATATAACATATCATCGGGATATGCATCTGGGATATTAAGAGATTGCATGACCGACTATATTCTTATTTGCAGCCTCGCATTGTATAAAATTACTCCGTCATAAATTTGCGTTTCTTCAGTGAAGACTAGGTATGAGTTAGTGTCATCCATCAAAGTTGTATCGGCTTGGCAAGGCTACTGGACTCAGCCATAGCATCCAATAGTTTGGAATCGGAATGTCGAATACAGCTTTGTAGTCTTCGAAAAGATGTTAAGTGTCGATCTGCATTTCTTGGGTCTTCTATAAGATTTGTCAAACATAGTGTTTACATCTGGTCGGTCATGGATTTACCAAGTCTAAAGCCATACTGGTTAGGTCCAATCATGTTTGCTAAGATGGGCTCTAGTCTTTCATATAAAACACTCGACAGTACTTTGTGTGCGATGGGTAAAAGTCTGATAAAGCGGTAGTTGATGCACACGTTTGGATCACCTTTCTTAAGCACAGCTTGTGTATGTATGAGCTTGTGTATGTACTTTGCAAACTGCTCTTGTTTTGGCTCCTTCGTCGATGATAAACATTGCTGTCGTCACTTGTGCTACTTTGGAAAATAAGCGAAGTACTAAAATATTCCTTTCATACTTGCAGCATCCTCTCGTGTCCGTCCTTACAGGTTACACAAATGCATAGTCTGTCATAAATACTACAGATTTAGTAATTGTGTAAAAATTGATATGTATTTGCAGTTATAGATTTTCCCTAAATTTATAATAATAATGAAAATTGAAATTTTGGAAAACATTATACAAATTGGTTTTATATCTTATGCAGTAGGTCTGCAGAACTATTTGTTTATCCTAACACATGTTTATCTATGAAAAATCTCACTTATCTTGTATTTCTATTAATCCTTTACATTAATACCTAGATTCGTGCAACACATACATAACATTTAATATTTATTTGAAAGAGATGCCTCCTGCCGTCATTTCAACAGTATTACATACAATTCACATAAAATTCATTCAATTCCTTACCAAAAAAAAAATAGTTGCCCTTTTAGAATGTTAAAATTAATAGTTTTCATATTGTATAACATTTTTGTAAACATTTTTTTTTTTTCTATATAGATTTTATATTCCAGCCAAAAATTCCATTGGCAATCCACATTCAATGGAGCATATTGCCAATGTAACAATTCACACACTGAATCTAGAAATAGTTTCACTTAACAGAAAAAAGCTTCATCCATAAACTTAAAACTAACATTTCTTGTGGCACTACCATTGCATTGCATAGATACATTTGTGCATCTGTATATAGGTTGCACTGTATTCATGGCAAAAGGACATCGTACGTATCTATTCATTTGTGTTTGTGTGTCTGTGAGCATGTATACAAGTGATTGCATGTGCTGCCTGCAGACCAACCAACATACAACCATTCAAAGATTTATGGGCTGCTTTTAAAGATTTATATCCTTTACAAGTTCTCCGAAATATGTTCACAGACAGGATGAACTGAATAGAGAGCACATTGCTGTATAACAAATGTAACAGCATCCTGAGTCAATCTTTTATACGTTTTCAATGAATCTAAGTTTTTGGGTCTACATTAGAGATGAGTACAGAGGCCGGATGAGATTTGAGGGTATAACTATGAAATTGGTTTGGTTGAGATTGTGTGAAGGAAAATTCCCTAAAATAGCGTGAATGCGATAGAGGAGAGGTTTACGCATTCAGTGAGTTAATACGACTCAATTTAATGACCCACTCAATGAGATCTAAAGTTTAAAGTCGCCGTGAAACATATATGGAAAAGGTACCCATGTTTGATTCCCAGTTCTGCTTTGCAATTTAAAATTTTTAAAAAATACTATTACTAAAAAAAAAAAAATTATTTCCCTTTGACCCCATGAATAGTATGGAATAGCTTCTCGCGTTGTTGTGAATTAACACGCTTTCTATTTTTAGATTCACAACTACGGCACCTACTTGTTTATCGACGAATGCGAACGTCACTGTTTGAGAAGCTCTTACTAGACACACCGATTGAATCGACACTTAATACTGCGAAGTTGCTGTCCCTAACATTCGAGGGGAGCCGATAATGAAAGAACAATTTTTTTAAGATGACTGTGTTCTAACCACTATGCCACGGCCGGTCCCTATACTATTATTATACTATTTTTTTGTTTCATACACCTGAAGGATGGAGGTTTAGTATGAAATGTCTCCTTTCACTACAAAATCAAATCAAAAACAAAATATACCCCACTTGTAATTGTTTATAGGAAAATTTTTACCAGATTCATGACGATTACACGTTCGACTATATACAATACTTATGTTATTAATAAGGCACAGTGATATGTCCCCAAAAATTATACCCTTCCTTCCATTAGTTCACATAACCTTTATTAGAAAAGTGTGCCTATGTTAAATTTGACACAACTCAAATTTTTGATCTACTAATCACAAAATTTCGCCAAACCTTATATTTTAGATGTATCAATAAATTCTGAAAAATATTTTGTTTTGCTACACAAAAAGTCCTTAGATACCATTTCTATGTTAGAGCATTTAACAAATCTAATATTTTTTTATCTAGTTGTTTTGAACACTTTTTTTGTTGCCATTTTCTATATGTTACAAGTAAACGAACACAACGATGCCAATGCACACGAATGTAATGCAATGTTAGCCTTGGTATTGATGTTTGTTTTCTGGCCTTTTTACCTTTGGAATTTTGCTAAATTTTATTAATAATTGATTTGTTTGTGGTCGTTTTTATTTTCTAGTGGTATTTGTGGCTTCAAAAATTATTTGGGCCAGATAAGCAACCGTACTCTGTGGATAAAAAATGAGATAGCTTACAAAAAAAATCCCAAAGGTTTTACTTATTTTATATAGTACTATAAACAAAGTAAATAGCAATTTATTTAGAAGCTTCATATGTTTGTCAGTTGTTTTTATTTTTTTTTTAGAAAGTTTGATTGTGGTTATTTTTAGAAATTATTATTATCAACGACATTTATGCTGTGTGTATATAACTTAGGTATGTCATATTATTGGTTTTACTTTCACTGGAAAAAAAAAATACAAAAAATAATGTTGTTGTTAAGACCAGAGCATGAAGTGAAGGCGAAAAGAACACGTTTTAGGTTTAGAAGACTCAATGTCAACTAAAGAGAACCAAAAAGAAAAATAAAGTTAGATGAGAATGATTTGAAATAACAGTTACAAGACACTTTTCTATTACCGTAAATATATCGAAATTAACTTGTTATATTCGTGTTTTAGTCTGTTGGTGTCGTATTGTCTCTCCTTTCCTGTACATTTTTTTCGAAATTGTAATTTGGGTACGACGTAAGGAATTAGTCTTAATTCCTACATTATGAAGGTTAATTGGCAATTAAATGGAGATATGTAAAAAGTCCGCTTGCCAAATTAAAAATTGCTAATTGCTCTACTGTTCGAGTGTGTCGGACTCCACCGAAAAAAATAACCAAGCGCTCCGTAGATAGTTCGTACCAAGTTTAGATAACATCTCATTTACCCATCGAGTTTATTGTCGATGACTTTTTAAGCCGAGCATTTCCGTGTATTCGTACAATGTGTGCTAGCCAGCGCATTCGGTCTATTTCAACCATGTCGATGTCGTTGTACAGCTCATACAGCTTTGGGTTCGCCGTTAACGATGATAGGTCCAAATATTTTGCAAAGTATTTTTCTCGGTAGGATTCCTATTGGAATAGTTGGGTCTTTGTTCGTCGAGAGAGTGTTTTATCATTCAATCGCTTGCTCAGCGCATAGTAGCAGCGGTTTGCGAACAATACTCGTCTCTTGATTTCCAGGCTGGAATTATTATTTTAGCTTGTGGCTGACCCAAGGTAGAGAAAATTATCTACAATTTTATAGTTATAGTTGTCAATGTTCTCGAGGCGTCCCAGACGAGTAGATTCATTGTTCGTTGAAACAATTAATTTAGGCTTGTCCTCATTGACCACCACACCCATTTTTGGTAAATGCTCGTAAAGGTCGCAGAAACATCCCGCAGTCCTCGGCCATTGATCTGTATATCATCGGCATACGCGAGCAGTATGTGGCTTCTGTTAAAGATGGTGCCAGTCGTGTTAACTGCTGCTTTTCACATGATCATCTCCATTACGATGTTAAAGAGATCGCATGACATACTATCACCTTGCTTAAAGCCTCACATGGTATAAAATGCCTCTGTTAGGTTGTTGACTATTTTCACTGAAGATTTCGTGTCGGTCAGTGTCATCCCGCAAAGTCGTATCAGCTTTGCGGGGATACTAAATTCAGACATAGCATCTAATAGTTTCTATCGTATCGGACTGTCGAATGCAGCTTAGTAGTTGATAAACAGAAGGTAGATGAAGATCTACATTTCTTGGCTCTTCTCCAGGAATCGTCGTATTATGAATATTTGGTCGGTCGTGGATTTACCAGGTATAAAGCCACACTGATAAGGTCCAATCAGGTTGGATAAAATGGGCTTTAGTCTTTCAAATAACACACTAGACGTGACGTTGTATGCGGTGGATAAAAGGCTGATCCCGCGATAGTTGGTACACACTCTTGGATCGCCTTCCTTAAGCACAGGACATAAAACACTCATATTTCAATCATCTTGCATGCAATCCTGGAGCTAAATTGTGTTTAAGAGCTGGTTTATGCACATTGCCAGATATTGCCGCCGGCTTTAAAAAGCTTTGCCGACAGTCCATCTGCTTTCACAGCTTTTGTTATTTTTAAGCCGTGCAATTTCCCGTGCTGTTCTCGTTTTGGCTAGGTGGTGGTCAGTCTATTTTGTCGTTGATCGCGTTCGGGAATGAGAAGAGAACGGAAGTGTTCCCTCTATATTTGCAGCACACTCAGAGTGTCCGTGACCAGATTTTTGTCTCTGTACTTACAGGTGGGAATTCTTGTTTCAAAACCTTTGCTATTTAGCTTTTGCTGAAACATTCGGACTTCACCTCTATTCCTGTAATTTATGAGCCAGGACCAGGATGGCTCTCTCTTTTCTTCCACAGACACTTTTTTCGCTTGAATATTCGTTTCACCTCCCCCTTCTCTTCTCATTATAAAGCACCGTCACTAAACTCGTTGCCATTGGCTGCAGTTTTGCCCTGTAAACAACATCCCTTTCTTCAGTGCAAGGGCAAACCTGTGCGTGGTTTTTAAAAATCCAGTACGGTCGTTGGGGCAGTGATCATACAATTCGCAATATGTTGTCATTGGGCAAGGAGAAAATCAGAAATTTGGGGGTTAGTGCAAAGTAATTGATAGGGTTGGTTGGAGTAGGAATTTGCTATTTCGGTGGTATGCAGCTATGTGATGTCTAGCTTCCTTTGCTTTTGGTTATGAGCGTTTTTAGCACTGCATAATCGCGTGCGTACCTGGACTGCAACTAGGTGGTGATCGGTGTCAATATTTGCACCGCGCATCACATGCACATCCATAATGCTTTACATCAATTACCACGTCATCAGTCTGGTTTCTCATGTTTAGATCAGGCGATATCCAGGTTGCCACCCGCTACCATGTTTCTTGCCGACGCGAAGCTAACGAGTTTGAATCCGTTATCGAAGATGTTGTGTAGATGGAATTTTCAAACACGGACCGGCCGTGACATATTCCCGCCTCCAGTCATCTACATTTTTCTTTCATTGCCTCGATGTTGTCGACGGCAACGTCGCAGTATTAGTGTCGAGATAATCGGCATGTCTAGCAAAAACTTTTCTAACAGTGACATTCGCATTCGTCGATAAACAAGTAGGAGCCGTTTGCTGTAAATCTAAAACAGAAAGCGTGTTAATTCACAACAACGCGAGAAATTAAGTAAGTAAACCAAGAGCATCCTCCCTTCATAATAAGGAATTAAAATCTGCAGAACAACTTTTTGTTATGACCAGTTCAGCGGTTATATATTTGTACTCCAGGAAATCTTTGTCGTTGTTTAGTAATTTCGCCTTTATCTTCCCTCAGGGTATGTACCCAAATCAGCGTGATGTGAAAATATTTCGCCTTAAAGCGGATAGTGGCTATTCGGTAGCTAACAGCGGTAAATCCAAAGAACAGAGGTCACAAGTCCGTTGTTGACTATGAACCCTCATATTTCTATATGAAAGCTGTAAAATATGTCACCGTTCTTTCGTCGTGTGCATTCCTGTCTCCACCATTACATTACTTTACGTGGGTGAGGTTAGTCTTATATTTGTCGATCACATTCGTCAATTATATTAGAAGTAGCATCCCTGTAGAGAGTTCGGACACAACATATCCTTAAATTATAGTCATGAACTGTATGAACGCAACTGTCACTCAGAAGGCCGTCATGTTTAGTCTCAGTGACTTTAGTTACCTACTCTCTAAGATTCATCGGTGGTGTCAAGACATTATGGTTGCTTAACATTGCTTCTTCTCACATTTGCTACCACTGAATGTGGGTCTAGTTGCATTGCCCGGATGACACGTGATCTATCGGATGCTATGAGGTGCTTGGGAACCTACGTTCTGGCTGTTTCCTAATGAATATCGATCAGAAAACTCAAATCACCCATCTTTGGTACTGCGATCACTGTAAATTGCACAATTTACAATGTTTTGAAGGTTTCTTTCTGCAACTTTTAGAAAAAGATGCCGAATTGTATGTAAGAAACCGGGAGGGCCGTTAAAAAAGTTATTTTTCACATCGCTGAAAAAATGTACGTATACTTGATGATTTTGTTTGTGTATGCTGTATTTTTTACTACAATGCAAAACCTAGAAACTAAAGTTGTGGTATATTTTTAATACCAATAGCGGTGTAGTAAGTCGGACCACTTTCGATCATAGCTCGAATTCTGCAAAATTTATTCCTACTAGAACATTTTCATTATCATTGGTGAATATTATAAATTTTACTTTTTGTAATGAAAATGCCTCATAAAATTCATTTATTTTCAAAAAAAAACACTATTATATTCAATTCATATTAACAAATTTTGGCGCCATAGTTTAATCATCGTTATCACCAAAGTCTCACTGTCGGCAGTTACCAAAAACTTAGTACAAATAAATCACAAGAATGGCAAAAAAAACACTCCAGAGTCTATCTAGTTGTTTATAGATTAAAAACTATACAAAAAATCAATTTCGTAAAATAACAACTACAAAGTCAACATCTCATACTGAAAGGAAACGGAAATGAATCTTGAAGTTTTCCCAAACTCTACTCAACCAACGGAAAGAACACATTGAACTGAAAGACCATAATACTTATATCAAGAGATCATATCTTATAAAATCAATGGAAAAATGCTTTAAATGAACGAAAAGTTCTATCGAACAAAACAAATGATTGACATGTGTTGTTGATGCATGTTAGCTGACTTTATAAATGAGTCATGTCTAGCACTAAAGCCCCTCCTACTCGCCGTCACCCACTGAGTCTGTGTGTGTGCGTGTGTGCAGTGGCAGTGGAAGAAATCTATATGGATAAAATCAGACGTTAAAAAGTTGCTGTTTTCCGTTACGTAGCAATGCGGCTGATTAAATTGTCGGTATGAAACAGAATGCGACAGTTGGACGCCTGTTATTTGGAGAGCAGAGTATACGCCTACTTTTGGTAATACTTTATGAAGTTGTTTTCTTTTTTTTTACCCACACACACAGACACACATTCAACCAAACATGCCACTCATATACACACATTAAAAGCTAATAGAGGAGCAGGGCAATGAAAGTAGCTGTCATCGTAAGATAAGATATAAACTTAATAGACTTGTTAAACATACGCCCGAGTGACCACACACATACACAACAACAAGCACAAGCGTTGGATTTTTTGGTACTACGGGATGCTTTCACTTTAGCAGCCACGACACCAGCAAAAATTTTGTACAGTGTGACAATTTCGATAGGAATGTTAAAGATATTTGTTGGTTGTGAAGTTCATCAGTAATAACAAAATAATTACAGATTTGTGACGATATACAGAAATTGTCAATGACCGCATTGGGTGTATTGTTACTATTACTCGATTTCTGCAGTGGGCGGTATGGTACATTTGTATGGAAGATACCAGAAGGGGCGTGGCAAGACTTCAAGTTTTTCTCCAAAATTGATCCGGTTATTGCTTTACTAAATACAAAATTTGGGCAGGATATAATTACTCGGCTTCTAAAATGGGCGGAATGGTACATTTGTATTGGAGGTACCAGAAGAGACCTGGAGCTAAAAAATTCGTGTGGCCATTAAATTATCAATGCAGCCAAGTTGACATAACGAATGATGCAGAAGTGCGCTACTTTCACGTGCAAGTCTCAGAATGAAGTCCCAAAATCATGTGTTGCACTGTGTTACATTCACTTTATTTGAAGACTTCGTGGGTAGCACTTTTACTGTGCCAGGTGTGTGATACAGAAACACAGGCAACGTGTTTTTAGTATTGTCCAAAATTTATGAGTTGAGGACGAAGGACTCATAATTTCAAAAGGACAATACAACTTCGCAGTCAGCTCGCTCGACATGGAATATTCAAGTGATGGATTTCCAGGCCAACCAATGTCTTACATTGGCGCTTGACATTGGCCAAAAAGATCGCCTATTTTAAACACCCTCGACCTTTTTCCTTTGGAGTATTTTGGAGTCACGGCCTTGGCATCTTTTAAAGACAATCCCGTTTGATATAAAAATCAATTTAATTCACTTCTTAGGAAAGTCCACCCCACAGTAACTATTTCAACCCACTGTCACTTTCGCTTATAATGCAAAAACTTTTCTAATAGTTTTTGGTGATAACACACCAACACACTGACAACACCAGACGGAGAAGAGGATGAACCAAGAAAAAAAAACTGCAAACAAATATGTTTTTCGCCTTTCACTTTCTATCTATTCACTGCATTAAACTCATAAAACTTAAGCTTAGTACTTGGCGTTGAACACTCATTGTATTTGCTCCTTTCATTTTTTAGAGGAGGGTAACAAGAGAGTGGTGAGAGAGGGGTGGTAAAAACAGATTTTTCTTAGAAAAAAAATAACACAAAAGGAACTAAAAGAAAATGATTGGCCTCGTAACATAAATAAATAAATGAAGTGCGACTGTTATGTGTTTTTTTTTAACATCTGACCACTCATTTTGAAGCGTAGCTAAGATATTGCTACTTGTATAGTTGTTGTTATTGTAGCTGCTGCTGCGAATGATGATGATGATGGACAAGATGCCAATGCTGCTGTTATTTCTTATCTCTTAGAATAACAATTTAGCTTGTCAAAGCTTTATGAGTACAAATGTCAAATGTGACGGAATATCCGCTACAAGTGCTCGAGTTCAATGCGGAGCAGTCCATCGCCAAGGTCCTTTATATTATACACTGGCTATTACTCACACCTACTTTGTCATTGATAACAGTCTACACTACATTGGCACACTTCAATGCACACACACACACACGCACTTACATAAACTTGGACACACGCATTTTCCATTCGTTTTATTATAACTTTTGCCCCATGTTTATCTTTAAGATTCATCGAAATGAAAAAAGTTTTCCGTTTCGTTGTTGTTTTTCATCTTGTAGAAATTGTTGTTTATTTCTTATATTCTTGAATGGTAGTTTTCAAGCTTGTTGATTAATATGTCAAGATATAGTTCTAAGATTAACCTGATGCATGTTAGTCACACCCCATCTGTTGTTTTGACTCCAACGCTGTTGACCTCTTAACCCATGACAAGCAAACAAAGTGTCACACTACATCAGAGGGAGCTTATTGCGATGACATTACATTAATGTTTAAATTAGGAAGGCGATTCTTATAAGAAGAAGTAGCTTTGGTAGTAGTTCGGAGAAGACAAAGCTGTAGATGTCATGGGGTTGGTATGTAGAACTTGAGCAAAAAACTGTTATATGGCTCTGAGTGGCCGGCAGCTAATGAGAGGGACAAAATTTGTAATGACTGTACTTACTAACCGCCAACAATTATAGCAGTTATAATAAACACATACATATCTCTTACCACGACATATTTCTATTTTGATCAGAAAAGAACAGAATTTTTCAGTAATATTTTCAGATCTCCATAAAGAAATTGCAAAGAAGAATAAACTATAAGTTATAGGAAATAGTTTTTTACGTTGATGCTAGTTGGCGAGACATCAGAGGGTCAATTTTAAAAAAAATTCTCCTTTTCATAAAACTGCGAGGAGAGTAAGGTATATCTTACAGTGGAGTACCAAACAAAAGGATTTTTGTAAATACTTCTCGATGAGATTACTTCAGCCAAATTTTGTCGCTCGCTCAATTCTTTTTATTCCCTGAAATGAATGGGGGTCAACCGTGGCATGATGGTTAAAACAAGCGACTAGCACACATTAGGTCAGGGTTCGGTTTCTACCTCACTCTTTTATATCTCTTCCATCGGAGACCTCCTCGATGTCGTGGATAGTAATGTAACAATATAAGTCTAGTAAAAACTTCTCAATCAGAAACAGAACAGAAGAGGAGGTACCGTTATGTGGGTTTAAAAAAACGAAAGCGTACTTCCATTTGTGGTGTCAATGTACGGGTGTTACGACAATTCTCCTTTAGTTTTAGGGTGCAATAAGCGGAAGACCATTATCCCCCATGCTGTTCTTTCAATGAAACGAAAGGTGGGAAAGTCATCTCTCGATTACGGTAAAAAAACATAGTCTGAAGAGCAGCAAAGACGTAGTGAAAGCTCGCTAAGATCACTGTCACTTAAAAGAATGTCGGAGATACAGTAAAAGACTTGGTCTGAAAAATCACAAATGCTCTTAGAAGAATAGCGAAGATGCGGTGAAAATTTGGTCTGACGATTAGCTAAAGCACTTCAGAAGAATAGCGAAGACACTGTGAAAGACTTGGTACGGACAGAGACGTAAGCACTTTAGAGGAATAGCAAAAACGCTGTGAAAGACTCGGTTTAAAGACTGATGATAGCACTTAAGAAGAATATCAAAGATGCGATAAAAGACCTGGTCTGACGCCTGGCGAAATCACTTCAAAAGAATAGCGAAGACTCGGTAAAAAAAGCATAGCATGAATAGTAGCGAGAAGCAGTAAAGTCTCGGTCTGAAGACTGGCCCTGGTCAAAAGAGTGGAAAAACCCTTCAGAAGAATAGCAACTACGCTGTAAAAGACTTAGTCTGACGACTGGAGAAAGCACTTTAGAAGAATATCAAAAGATACTGTAAAAACCTGGCCTGACGATTGGCGAAAGCCGTGCAGAACAATAGAGAAGACACGGCAAAAAAAACATTATCTGAAGAGTAGCGAAAACGCAGTGAAGGCTCGATCTGAAAACTTACACTTAATAGAATGTCAAAACTACGTAAAAGCTCTGGTCTGAAGAATGACAATTGCTCTTTAGAACAATATCGAAGACGCTTCTTCTGAAAGACTTGGTCTGACGACTGGCGGAAGCACTTCAGAAGAATAGCGAAGACGCTTTAAAAAACTTGATATGAAAACAGGTGGAAGCACTTCAGAGGCATAGCGAAGACTCGGTCTGAAGACTGGTGATAGAACCTTAGAAGAATTTAAAGATACGGTAAAAGACCTAGCCTGACGCCTAGCGAAAGCAATCCTGAAGAATAGCGAAGACGCTTTAAAAGACTTGGTATGAAAACTGACGGAAGAATCTTAGAGGCATAGCGAAGACGCTGTGGTCTAAAGAGTATAAAAATCACTTCAGAAGAATGGCGAAGATCCGGTAAGAACAAACAATTTTTTTGGTGACTGTCGAAAGCACTGGAAGCTTCAGTGATATTTTTTACTGTCAACCAGTGATTATCATCGGTAAAAGCTAGTACAGAAATTTCAGTCATACGAACTGACTGATAATTACCCTCACCCATTGGGTGTATAGATATTATTACTCGATTTCTAAAGTGGGCAAAATGGTACTTTTATATGGGAGGTACGAGAAGGGGCATGGCTGGAATTCCAATTTGTTCTCTATCCTCTTACAGCTTAACAAAATATTAAATTTATGCACGATAGCATTGGGTGTATTGATATTGTAATATCCCAAGTTTTGGTCAAGTAGGCTGATATTATTACTAGATTTTTAAAGTGCGCAGAATGGTACATTTGAGATACCAGAAGGGGCGTGGCCATGAAACCCATATTCAATACCGTAAGTAATTTTTGGGAAAGTAGTAACCCATACCAAGTTTCAAAACAATTGGATTTATCATTCAAAAGTTATCGTGCTTACAAGTCGGACCAGGCGGACAGATAGACGGACATGGATCAAACGACTTAAAAAGTCTCGGCTCAAATTTGGTTTAATGACTCCAAAATGACTCCAAAATCATCAGAAATTACTCCTTCTATGTGTTACACTTTCGGGTCATACCAATGATATATCTCCTCCTACCCGTAGGGTGGGGGTATAAAAAACTAGCGAAACCACCGAAAGTCCAGTGATATTTTCAGTAATTATCAAAAACATCCCATTGGGCTGAATATATCTTGTTTGCTTTTGCGTTTTCACAAGAACTTAAATATAGATAGCATCATCATTGAAGTATCTTCATATCAAATAATGTAAATAACTTTATCTGACTACAACACCGCTGAGAAGAAAATAGGATATAAATGTAATTTTTGGCTTACAGAGTAAATAGACATAGGTACAATTAATACATTTAATCAATTTTTCTTTTCCACATTAAACATAACATATGATTGAAGGTGAAAACGACTCGTAACGCAACTAACACAGCTTATATACGTTTCTGAAGAGTAGTTCTTTAGAACTTGTTCCAGACATACATATTACCTGATTTCTCGATAAACTACTGACGTTGCTGCTTACATTACGATGTTATTTAAATATACTCAAATCCACGTATCCACATATCAACGTATGACTGACTGCATGAAAGCATATCGGAGGATATTTATCTTCTCAAAGGTGTTTTTATCCCATGTGCATTACGTGATTTAACCTATAAATTAACATGCAGGTGATCAGATTTGGATCCTTGACACAACAGTATATAACTATCCTTAGCATCCTACGAGGTAAGATATGGGAGAATTTCGACACTCTTCTATTTACGGACTTAACGATACCTACAGTTCAACGAACATCATGCGAACATCAGTTGTTTAAGAAGCTTTTACCAGACATGACGGTAGACTCGACTAATTAGAAGTTTATGTCGACAACATCCAAGCCATCTTTAATAAAATATATATTTGTAACTTGACTACCCTGAACAGACAAATACTATGGGGTAAAAACTCCAATTGGAGACAAATTTAAACTTTGAAATTTTTCGGCACATTTTATTGTATCCATATTGATTTGGTCGTATTGTCAAAATAAACTCTGAAGAAGTTCACAATATGTCATATACGGAATATCCTTATATACTTCTGCATTTTAGACATATACAGACTTACAATTTGGTAAAACAATGTATATGTCGACACATTTTTACCTATTATACTGGGGTTGCGAAAATTGAAATATTTCAAAGAAAATTTTCTATTACAATACTTTGGATCATAGAAATGTTTGATATAAATAAAATTTAATTTGCGATATTATTCCTCACGTTATGCTGTGTAATAATATATTATTGCTTTTACACATATCAAAAAATTTACTTGTACAAATTTGCGACTTGTACAAAGAGCTAACGAATAACATGTAATACCATTAAAAGCTAATGTTCTAATACCTCCTATGGTGCAACCCTTAACTAAACTACAGTGTTATATATCTACACCCAAGTTAATGTATCAGTATAAGCATTTAATCGTGTATAATAAGCAAACTACACCCCCATTGATCAATGATTAATTGCCAACAATTTGTAGGCCCAACAAAACAAATAACCCTTTCACACAGAAATGACAAGACAATTAATAAAATCCACAAAAATCATATAAAAGAATACATTTATTCAACTGACACAAGTTCGTTGTTGGCAACGAATATATCGATTTTTACCACAACTTCACAATTCAATACCATCGAATGAAATCTTTGCAGTAAAAGCGTTTACACACACACGCACAAAGTCGGCATCACAGCACACGGACAATTAGTTCAAGGATATCACATGTTGTCGAGACAAACTATGACACAACGAATGACACGAAAAGCCACACGACAGGACATAGGAAGTATATAACCAACATATGCCATGCACGCATCATTTCTCTCCCGTCTTCGGTTGACGACAAGGAAATTGAAAATAAATTATACCTTCAACAAGAACAGGACACGAAAGTGATGAACTTTGTTCAATAGGGTGACATTTGGTGGAAAAGTTAGTTGACTAAAGAAGACAAAATATTAATGCGATGTGTGTGGTTCGGCCTTAGTCGTAAGTCAATAAATTTGGTAAGAGATTACAGATCAAATGTTACACTAATTATTTTCACACAAAAAAAAATAAATATTACAACTTGTTGTTTTATTTTAGAAACATACAGAGGCAGTGATAGGGAATATCTTAAGAAATTAAAAATAAATGAGAATAGGACTTTGAAATAAATAACATGAAAATGTTGACCTACTGATTAAAGCTCAAAAATCTTATACTTAGTAATGTTTACGACTTTTTTAATTGGCAAAAATACGTTTGAAAGGCATTTAAAAATGCCAACAGTAAATATATAAGCCAGTACAGAAATTACAGTCAGATTAACTGACTGATAAATATCCTCACTGTATGTCAGAAGTTTACAGGCTTGTATAACATTTTTTACGATGGTTATAGTGTAGAAATAGTTTTGAATTCGCCAACAAATGAAGAGTTCCACCTAAAAATCTTTGGGGAAAAGAATAAATTTCGAGAAATTATTTAATCTGTATGTTTATGTTTAGGTTTAGGTTAAAGTTTAGGTTTAGGTTTAGGTTTAGGTTTAGGTTTAGGTTTAGGTTTAGGTTTAGGTTTAGGTTTAGGTTTAGGTTTAGGTTTAGGTTTAGGTTTAGGTTTAGGTTTAGGTTTAGGTTTAGGTTTAGGTTTAGGTTTAGGTTTAGGTTTAGGTTTAGGTTTAGGTTTAGGTTTAGGTTTAGGTTTAGGTTTAGGTTTAGGTTTAGGTTTAGGTTTAGGTTTAGGTTTAGGTTTAGGTTTAGGTTTAGGTTTAGGTTTAGGTTTAGGTTTAGGTTTAGGTTTAGGTTTAGGTTTAGGTTTAGGTTTAGGTTTAGGTTTAGGTTTAGGTTTAGGTTTAGGTTTAGGTTTAGGTTTAGGTTTAGGTTTAGGTTTAGGTTTAGGTTTAGGTTTAGGTTTAGGTTTAGGTTTAGGTTTAGGTTTAGGTTTAGGTTTAGGTTTAGGTTTAGGTTTAGGTTTAGGTTTAGGTTTAGGTTTAGGTTTAGGTTTAGGTTTAGGTTTAGGTTTAGGTTTAGGTTTAGGTTTAGGTTTAGGTTTAGGTCTAGGTTTAGGTTTAGGTTTAGGTTTAGGTTTAGGTCATCAGATTTCCTATGAGACTATCAAAGAAACATTTCCCGAGGAATTACTTCCTTCTTCTGTGAAGAGGTTGGCACTGAAATATCAAACGCTCAATGGTCCCAATTTTCTCCTCATCGTCTCAATAGTTTACAATAGTCCTTCTGTGTCGTCTCCCATTTGGATGTAAATGCTCTAACATCACAATGTCCTGTATTTATTCCGATTAGTCGTCTAACGGACTTTCTATCTAGTTCCAATAGTGATATGGTTCTTCTTTCAATCAGTCTTGGCCAAATATTCCGTGATACTACATAGTCGGTGTGGCGCATTCAGGATGCATTTTCCAGCCGTTCAATGCGACAGGTATCAATTCCGTATTTATGACACATAGATTGTGACGATTTCCTACAAATTCCTTGCCAATATTTCCTCCAGAGATTTCATACTAGCAAAGATCTCCACCTGGAAGACACTGCAATCATCATGCAATCGGAAGTGTTGGCTGGAATTGAGATCCTCACTGAATATACCTGATCCTGTTATAATGTCCAGTTTTGAGTCCCTCCCGAAGGGCAAGGAAGGTTTCCAAACTCCTCTATCAGGGATTGCTATTTCCGGGCATGATATAAAATTCATCAACGGAACTATATAGTCGGTTTCCTAGTGGAGTCATCCATGACATCCATGTCTGCTAAATATGGTTCAGGTTCAACATTACGCCCAGCGCCAATTGTGGTGCGCTTCGTCTAGCACCAGTTATACACAGTGATGCCATTTGGGGTATATTACTTATCAGCTTTAGCTTGCTTTCCGTATCTAAATACCCCACCCATAAGCAGCCGTAAGTTTCTATGGGACGCACTACCACCGTGTATATATAATATACCATTGCTGGTTGTAGTCTCCAGCTTTTTTTCTACAGAGTTCCGGCAGGCTTATAGGGCATTTAATTTCTTCTGTGTCCTTTCCTCAGGATTGCGACTCCAATTTTGTTTCCTATCCAAAATGACGCATAGATATTTCGCCTCAGACTAGAATTTCAGTTCGATATTAGCGCGTGAATAGTACTAGCTCCGTTTTCTGTGGATTGACATTCAAACCACTGCCTGTGGCTTATTCCGATAAAGATCGTAAGTCAACCTGTGTGAGGTCACTCAAAGTCGGAGCAAATCCGTCAGTAACTAGGATAACGACGCATAGGCCACATTCTTCTTTCCATTTCTCTCAGACAGACGAGCGTGGCTCAATCGCCCTAAAATGTCCTGAAACGAATTTGGAATTTATGACAATTCTTGGGATAAATCTCGGCTCCTTTGTATATTTGTATCCGAAAATACGTGCGAATGTAGCGACCTATATATTAATTCTACCCTTCACCACGCTCACAAACGGAGCGGATGGTATATTTATTTTGTGCTGCCATTTGTAACGTCCATAAGGTGGCGTAATAGGAACAACAATATATGTATATAAATGATCAGCACCGAATTCTGAGTCGAATACAGTCTGTCCCGCGATTACAGCCATAGTTTCACAGATATCGAACTGAAGTTGGAATGCAAGACTCTATCCTTTAAGCGTAGGTTAAATTCTAAGATGAGCTCTACCGGTCAAAACCTAATGCCAACTCCCATACAAACTCACTTTAAGGGTCTGTCCCTGTAATAAGGGTCTGTCCCTGTAATAAAGGTCTCAGACCATACAAAAAATTCAATCTTAGAACTTTACATTTAAATACAAAATTGTTGTCAAAAAATGGATGTGAGAGTATAAAAGTAATGTCCAGCTCTCATACAAACTCCCTAATTTTTGAGGCCCAAACATTACTAAGTTATAGTACAAATAACCAGTGTATAGTCTCACGACAATTACTACGGACCTCTAATGATATAAAATACAAATATTCTGTATTAATCGACTGCGTTCGCTGGCATTGTTTTAGTTTATTGACATTTTGTTCAAAAATGAAATCAATGCCGTCATAAAACGCTGTGCGAAGCACTATATTCCTATATCTGTATGAAATGCAACAATACCTTCATCTACAAACATTGTAGTACATACTCCAGTATATCTCTAATATAGCAATAAAATGTGATCTGCTTTAAGACTTCACATACTATCATTTTCATTTCTGATGCTGTTTTACTTGTATCCGAAAATGTTAGTTCACTTCTTTTTTGGCATTATGCCTTCATCTACAGCCAAACTTATTGTGGAAGTATAGTTGCAAACACCGTAATTTACACTGTGTGTGTGTGTGTTGTTAGACAAACTATTCGCCGTATATCTCAATCTGTTGATGGTAGTGGCAGTGGTAGCGGTACACTGCTGATTCCACCAAATCATTGTGTTACCGGGCATAAATGCGAAATTTTGCAACTGTTACTCAGTTGGATGTTGTTGTTCGTGTAGGATTGTTGATGTCTGTGTGTAACAGACAACATGCTGAGCATTGTTGCACAAGTACAACATCTCTACACATAGAGTGAAGCAGCAGGAGTACCAGCAGCTGAAACAGCAGCAGCAATATAATGTACAAGTTATGAAGCCAATTGTTGCCACCATTAACTACTAAGAACGATGGCCACCAGGACTACTCAACTCATGGCAGTTCTCTGTCAATGTTGCGAACAGTGGGCAGATATGTAGAAGATATTGGAATGTTATAATGTCACACATGGAAATGAGGTAGAGTAAACCGTGCCAAAACTATTGCTTATTACATTTAATTAGATCAAGGAATCCATTTTGCTTCACTGTGTTTTGCAGTTTCATTTTTTCTTTTGTTATATATTTTCGTATGTGTATCAAAATTTACCATGACCCACGCTAAACTAACTCACTACTTAGGACATACTGAAATTGTAAATAAATTTACCTTAATCTATACTTTTCATTTCGTTTCCACTGTCGCCATACAAAAACAATGTTTTAAATTCTTTTTTTGTAAAATAATACTACGTTTTCCAAAAAATAAGGTACTCATCAGGAAACGGATTCTATGCACTCTCACATACAGATATTTATTCACAGCCAAACACCAACATTAAATATAAACACTCATACCAACAACACAACACTCACAGTGATAACGACAAGACAATGGCTGTGATGATGACACAAATTGCAGGTCCCAATAGGAAACAACTTTGCAGACATTTTACTTTTTTGTTGAACTTTTTCAAAAACGAAAGAGTGTGACACAAAAAAATGCCATAGCTTGCAGCAGCAAGATACATGGCATGCAGGGAAGAGAAATGATATACACAATATGTGGGTGTGTTTGTGTATAAACCATAATGTTGCTGCGTTAATGTTAATGATAATGATGTTGATGACAGTTGAAATTATATTGCTGCTATTGCTAGTTGCAGTTGCTGCCCTTGTCCAGCAACATAATCTACAGCTAGTGTAATGCATAGTCTCCTGTATCATCATCATGGCCACCAGCAACACTATGGGACTATGGCATGTCCATTGTCATAATGAAAATGCAACATTTCATATTACTTTACTTCATCTATAGTTTTCTTTCCACTTTGTGCTATTTTATAACTCTAGGTGCTGCTTTATGACCTGACACTATTATGTTTGTGCGTGTCTGTGTTAGTGGCAACGCTATTCCCATCTATCACAGAGTGTTTATTTTTAAAATGTTGTTGGATTCTTACTCCATTAAGTGTTATGCATAATTTCCTTTTGTAGTGAATGGTGATGTTACGTATTCCTAAGGCTTCAGCTTGGATATCTCTCATGGAAAAGCGGACGAGAGAAAAACTTTGTTGTTTTCATTTTTTTCAAACAAATGTTGCTTTTGTTTTTCATATTTTTATCCGGTTTTTATATTTGTTTTAATGACTTTAATGTTCAGATATCAGCTACAGATCTAACATTGTTTGTTCCAGACAACTTTGATAGTCTGTGCAACAAAGTGAACATCACGCAAAGTATTGAAATATTTCTTAATATTTACTAGCAGCAGGTGAAGACTACAGCATTGTTTGGCTTTTTGCACTAAAAAGCCTTCAATTTGTATCACATGGCAATGGTCCTCACTTGTAACATACGCCACAGTTTTGATATACCAACTGCCAAACTGAGGTAGAATGTGAAAATATTCAGTCTTTATTATTTTAAGAGATGTTACCGCCATGTTACCGAAATATATTTCAGGCAAACGAAAGACCGGATTTATTTGTTGTGCGGTATATGAAAAAAAGTTAGAGTTTCATAACTCTCAAAAGGCTGAGTTGTGGCACCAGAGAATGACACTAAGTACTCAGCAAAAAAGTATTCTTAAGTACATACTCTAATTTGGGTTGAAACCGATATGTTTGCACTCTATTTATATCGAACATTACCTCTACCCACCCTTACTTTTTTTTCCTCCCACACAAGTATACACAAAATACAAAATAAACTCGACGCACACGATGTCAGAAGGAAGCAATACTCAATTTAAGTATGAAGTTTTTCTGCCAAGAAACTTTTTGAACTGGATCATTTCCACCCATTCGTAGAACGTGGCCAATCCAGCGCATTCGGTCTATTTGAAAGCCCATGACCACGTCGATGTTGTTATACAGCTCATGGTTCATTCAAGGACGGTATCCGGTGTTAACGATTATGGGACCAAATATTTTGCAAATTATTTTTCACTTTGGGACCGGCCGTGGCATAGTGGTTAAAACGCGCGACTACCATGCGGAAGATCCCGCATCCAGTCATCTAAATTTTTCTTTCATTTCCGGCCTCCTTTGATGTTGTCGACAGCAACTTCGCAGTATTAGTGTCGAGTCAATCGACAAGTCTAGTAAAACTCTTCTCAAACAGTGACGTTCACATTCGTCGTGAATCTAAAATAGAAATCGTGTTAATTCACCACAACGCGATAAGCTATCCCATACCTCATTCATGGGGTGTAAAGGGAAATTAAGTTTTTTAAGTAAGAATTTCTAATCGGTCGTGATTTTCCAGGTGTAAAGCAACAGTGATAAGGTTCAATAAGGTTCGCTAGGATGGGCTTTAGGCTTTCACATAACTGTCGAATGCAGCTTCGTACTCGATAAACAGGAGGTATGTGCCAATCTGCATTTCTCGTGTCTTCTCCAGGATTTGTCTTTGTGTGAATATCAGTTTGGTCGTGGATTTGCCTGATGGGTAGAAGTTTCATCTCACGATAGTTGGTACACACACTTGGATAGCCATTTCTTTCCTTTCCTACGTCCATAAGACACTCAGATTCCCTTCATCGGGCATGCATTCCTTGATCCGAATCGTGGTTATGAGCTGATGCATGCATGTTTCCAGTTCATCTCTGCCCACAGTTCATCGGTTCCCTTAGCTTACTGTTTTTAAGACGTGCAATTGCCGAGCTAATCTCGTTTTCAATCGGTTATGGACAATGTCGTCACTTATGCTGTCTTCGGAAACTTACAAAGAACGTTGTTAGCAACCCACATAACACTCTAGACAGGATCTTGTATGCGATGGGTTGAAGGCTGACCCCGCCATGTTTAGTATACATACTTGGATCGCATTTCTTAAGTACTGGACATAACATAATCAGACTCCAATCATCGAGCATGCATTCCCTTAGCCAAATAGAGTTTATGAGGTGGTACATGCACATTACCTGGTCATCACCGTTGACCTTTAATAGCTTTGCCAGCAGTTCATCGGCTCCCTCAGCATTGTTATTTGTAAGCCGTGCAATTGCCAAGCTAATCCGCTTTTTCGCTCGGTTGAGGACAATCTACTCCGTCGTTGATGATTTGCGTGATGACGTTCCTTGAGCTGCCTTCGGGAATGAACAGATATTGAAAATTTCTCTCCACAATCTGACCAGATTTCCATCTTTGTTTTTACAGGTGGGTATCTCTGGTCCAAAACCTTGCTTTTAAACTTGCCTTTACCTATGGTAGAATATTCGGGCTTTAACTATATCCTTGTTCTATTCAATATCCTTACTTACTTACTTAACTGGTACTTCTATGCAATCCCAGTGGATTATATACCGCACGTAGACAAATATTATAAGCGCCTCGATCTTCTGCGCTTCTTCTCCAGTTAGTCACACCGAGTTCTGTAAGGTTCTCAGTAACCTGGTCTTTCCAACGGAGTTTTGGTCGCCCTCTTCTGCGCCGTCCATCGAGTTCATTGTCGAAGACTTTTCGAGCTGGAGCATTTTCGTCCATGCGTACAACATGACCTAGCCAACGCAACCGTTGAACCTTAATGCGTTTGACCACGTCAATGTCAGTGTACAGCTCGTACAGCTCATGATTCATACGACGCCGATACTCTCCGTTAACGATGATGGGCCCATATATTTTACGGAGTATTTTTCTCTCGAATACCGCCAGAACCGATTCATCTGCTTGTGTCATAACCCAGGATTCTGAGCCATACATTAAGACAGGTAGAACCAGTATCTGGTATAGCTGGAGTTTTGTTCGTCGAGAGAGGGCTCTGTCATTGAAACGCTTGATTCAATATCCTGGCTCTTCCTTTTCTTCCAAAGACGCCTGTTCCGCCTGAAAAGTCGTTTCGTATCGTTCCGTTGCATCAAACTTTACCATTAGCTGCAGTTTTGCCTTGTATGCATAATCCATTTTCTCAGACAATGCGCGACATTTTTGCTCATGTGTGGGCTAGCTCAAGTGTGGTTTTTCTTATTCTAGTACAATCGTTGTGGCAGTGGTCATAGAATGTTTTGCCACTGTTTGCCAGAAACATCTGAATTAGGAATTGGTTGGAGTGGAATTAGAGAGTTGGTTGGAGTGGTCATTGGCTATTTCGGTGGTATGTAGCTTCTGGTGTCTAGCTTCATTTTCGGTTGGTAACGAGACCTTTTATCACGACTTAATCACGTGCGTACCTTCGCTGCAACTTGTTGATCATCCGATTACCACATGATAATTTTGGTGTCTTGTCTTTTGATCAAGGAATATCCAGGTTGCCGCCACGAAGAAAACTAATGCTGAACCAGGTGAATCTTTTTTACTATTTTAGTATTAAAATCTCCTAGAAAAAAATTTTAATGTCATGGGCAGGGCAGTCGAAGTTCTTGCCGACTATGAAACTACATCCAAAATTTGTGTCTTTCAGCATGGCAGCTGTAAAAGATGGCAGAGTTCTTTCGTCGTGTGCATATCTGTCCCAACCATTGCATTTCCTGTATGGTGGTGATGTTAGTATTGTATTTGTCGAGGACATACGCCTATTGGATAAACATACTATCTCTGTAGAGAGTTCGTACATTTTGTGTGCATATTCTTAAATTATGGTCGTTATAACTTTTGCGGGGGTCGTCAACATATTGGGGTGATTCTTTTTTTTTTCTTAATGTTTTGCCGTTTTTTTTATTTTACGGGATTCTCTATGTACACCCTTCATTTTATTTTTAATGAATTTTTTTTTTGTAGAGTTTATGTCGAAAATACAAATAAAGTTTGTTGCGTCGTTAGGTAAAAATGGCTGAAAACTAGTGTGATCTACGCTATATAAAAAATCTATTATATGCGCACTTATATCGAACTAAACAAAAATGTACGTATAATGCAGAAAGTTATACAGGTGATTACAACACTTGTCAGTCTTCAGATTCACATACTTCTAAAACAGTAACAAAATTTATAAAGACAAAATCTCACCATAAATTGTTGTTAGAATTAACTAAACATTTAATATCTTCACCTTAATATATAACGGAGTGTGTGACTATAGAAATTGATGTGCATGTAGCAATTTGCGGATACGATGCTTGATTGTTTTACAAGAGTTTATTAACAAATGTTGTCTACTCTCGTAATTAGATCCCTTACACTGAAGTTACTCAGAAGTGTGAAACTGTTATAGTTTGCCACCTTTTGTACAAATGCAAGAGAATAAGAATTCAATTGTGGTAATGAATGCGAACTACATTGTGTATGTAGTGTACAGAGTGCGGATCTTTAAGTTTGACTATGTGCAGTGCAGGTGCGTTGGGTGTTATTGTTGTTGTCGATGCTATTTGTTGGCTTAGTGCAGTTACTTTACTCTGGCACAGACATATCAAACATGTGGCACCAAAGAGTTTGAGTGTTGAGTCTAAACTCGTCACAGAAACCCGTTGAAACATTTGTATCAAGAGATATATTGGAATCAAGTCCCCAAGTCTCCATGCAAATTGACCCCCGCCCCCTGCGATTACAGTCGTAGTTTAGGCGTTATAGAGCTAAAATTTGGTACGCAAGCTTCTATCTCATAAGCGGAGGTTAAGTTCTAAGTTTTGATTCTTTTATAAAATTACCTTCTGAATTCGAATATTACCCCATCACGTAGGTTTTTTTGGGGGAAAAAATGCACATTATTAGTTGTTTTAACTTTTCTAGGAAAATATATTTCCTTCTTAATTTAAATTTTACCATTTCTGATATCCTTGCCTGAGCAAATCTGCTCCTGTGGCCCATGCTACATATAGTCTACTCACCAGCCCTGCTCTAAGCATTGGTGTAACATCATAGTTGCTTACATTTTTAATGTAACATTTGCTGTTATTAAAGTTAATACTTTGTTGCCTCAAAGGCATCAAGAATATTAGCATCTATTTCTCTCTCTATTTCTCCCACTCGCTCATAATTTTCATCATCTCCTAACTCCATTGGCCTTATCAACATTATAGTCATTGTCAGGTATTCTGTACAGAGAACTTTTGTTGTTGTTCCTTTTGCCATACAATGTTATGAAGAACTATGCTCTAAATGTTGTGCTGAACTTATTAATGTAATTGCACTGGTGATGAGAAGTGAATGATGATAATGAGGATGATAAGTTTAAGTGATTTTCTCAATAGTTCATCAAAGTTTTGTACTTTGTTTACTTTGTTTAGTGGCGCGCACACACGTGTTAGAGTAACGTAAGTGATGGTAAATACATTACCTTACATTGATGTAAATAAAAATTACATTAGTTTTTAATGATCGCGAATAAAGTGTTGTATGAGTATTATACTAAATAGTTAGCGCATACATTGCGTATACGCATGGGAGTCATATGTACCCATTTTTGCCAAGTGTAACAAGTAAGGGTTTTCAGTTTCTGTTATAGAAGTATTGAGGAAATAGTAATAAAGCATGAAAGGTAATGTTAATATCGTGGTAAAAAACAGTCACACAATGGATATATGCAGGGAATTTAAGGGACTGGGTTTGAGGGGTCGTTAATCGAGGATTCATATATCAGAGCTATGCTACAGACAGATCAGAGTCTTGCCAACTGGCCGCGCAAGACCATTTGCTATCATCATTTCAATACTTGGAATCGAACGTTACTTCCGTAAATCGCGAGTAACCGGTAGCAATGCTGGAAAGGCTGATCCAAAGTAGAACCTTCCGCAATAATGCGAAGATGGTTTTTGATCAGTAAAACATTACATTAGCCACGGTCGATCCATTAATGAAACTGATTTTCTACTTTTCTTATACAAATAAAATTGTATTTATATTCAGCTTATAGGATGCTACAGCATTCATCTAAATTGCTTGGAATTTTGATATCCTATGAAATTTTTTATATATCAAGTGGGCGTGGCCCAACCCATACAACCTGTGTGATATGTAGAACTATTATACCATTCTTCTGGAAATTTGTTATTCTTTCGAGATATATAGTATATATATTAGGTTGATTCTTATTTGGCAAAAAAAAAATGTTTTTGTAAATTTTCATGGGCCAAGTTAAAATTTTATTAAGACGTACAAAAAAACTCTATGTGCATTTTTTTAATTTTTTTTCTTAAAGGTGGGGTGGGGCAATTCTGCCCATTTACAATTCCATTACCTCGTTATGGAAATATTAAAACTGAAAAATTTTCATAAGGATCAGTTAAGGTTTACGCGAGTTATTCTGCTTATCCCTCAGGATGACGGTCAAATTTTGAATTTCGAACCCCGGTAGCGACCCTTAAACCTTTAAGAAAAAAATTCACATAGAGTTTTTTTGTACGTCTTAATAAAATTTTAACTTGGCCCATGAAAAATTTCAAAAACATTTTTTAAGACTCACCCTAATATATATACATTATAGAGTGGGTCAACAAGACAAGCTGCTGCCCCGGAATCGTCCCTAGAGACTTAAAGTGTGTGGCCGCCACTGTACTCCCACCACTCTAACCGCCCTGGTACAAACCAGATCACACTACATACTGAAAGAAGAAAGAAGGGATGGAGAAAGAAGGAAGAGGGGAGGAATGGAGAAGGAAGAGACCAGACCAGAGTCAGGTAACACCTGCAAGGGCCAAACATGTACGCTGATCGGGATCTGCTGTATTCTGGCCACAGCGATCTAGTAGTCATGCAGTCGGTTCTGGAGATCTAACATCCGCTGGCTGTTTTCCACATCCAATCCTCCACTAAGCCAAAAAGGTCTCTTTTCTAGAGAATTATGATCATACATAGTACAGCCACCATTTGCCATTAGTTATGCTGATTAGTTACCAGGAATCTTGCAATGTTCTGGAACCCAACAGAGGCTGACATCCAGAGGCTTTCGTCTATCCAACTTCTCCTTACAGTTCCTCACCAAAATTGATTTACAAAATGTAAAATTGATCGCTTTTATCGCAGCCTGGCTATCCACACATATGGTTAGCCTTCTTCTAGTATCAATTACCCTTCCCATAATAGCGTCCGCAGCTTTTTAACTGGCCAGTACATCAGCCTGAAGCACACTGCATTCATTATGTAACCTGAAAGAAAGGCTTAGCTGCAGGACTCCGCTGTAGACACCAGCTTCTGTGCCCTGATTCATTTTTAAACCGTATGCAAAGA
This sequence comes from Muscina levida, assembly GCA_964034835.1. Taxonomy (NCBI): domain Eukaryota; kingdom Metazoa; phylum Arthropoda; class Insecta; order Diptera; family Muscidae; genus Muscina; species Muscina levida. The sequence goes on along the minus strand of OZ035884.1, from coordinate 32,326,712 downwards.
CAGAACTGGGGACCGGCCGTGGCATAGCGGGTCAAACTCGCGACTACAATGCTGGAGATCCGTAGTTCGATTCCCGGCTCCAGTCAAATACATCTTTCTTTCATTGCAGGCCCCCTCAATGTTGTCGACGGCAGCAGTATTAGTATCGAGATAATCGGTTTGTCTAATAAAAGCTTCTCAAACACTGAAAGCGTGTAGAAACGCAACAACGCGAGAAGCATCCCATACCTCATGCATGGAAATTAATTTTTTTATAGACAGAAATTAAGTTACCATATGTAGTCCCACCGTCATTCCATTCCGATCTGTCCGGAATTTTAACGTTTATCTTATGGAAATCCACACATTTTTTTAGGAAATCAATACGAGTTGGGAGATGATAAGAACGGAGTAGATTGTTCACCACCGATCAAAGACAAAACCTGCAAAACAATGATAGGCATTCCATAGCCTCGACTTTTTTTACACAGACATGACCGGCAATTCATACGAATGCTAACCTACCCGGTTTTAAGATGTCTGCAAGACAAATCGTCGACGAAATTTTCAGACAAGTGTCAGCTTATAAAGCACAACAATGTCGGTTCGCCTATTGTCGTTGATGCCTATATAAGGTAAACGTCACCCATACAATCATGCACGACATTGAGTGTGAAATATTGACCAAATTATCATTGAGGCCTATGTAAACGACACGTCGTCCACACTACCATCGAAATCTGCTTGTCGTCAACCGACTGTTTTGACAACATCTACATCAAAAAGCCTTTAGAAAAAACATGCAAGGCGCCGAATGAAGTTGATAAAGGACCGAAGAGTTGAAATTATATTCTACGTGATGCAATTGATGAATGAATATCTAATGTTCTTGCCAAAAAATAGAAGAACAATATTTTGTGAACTGAAATAGGAGTGAACGACCATCGATACAGGATGACATGTTTCCTGACATGTCTTATGCCGGGATCTTACCTTTGTAGAGCATAATATATACTGTGGTGATGGGTCAGTTTGCTCCTCATCTTCTAGTATATAAATATATATTCCCGTCGATCCTATATGATCACAGTATCACCCTTAAAATTTTACTGTATTACAAAAAAAGACTCTGATTTTCAAAACAGTATATTTAGTCCCATATCTGAATTAACTACACCAATTCACCGGCAGTTAAATTCACCATCATTTTCAAAATTGGTACATTACATTTGAGTTACAATAGAATCTCTTAATTTCGCACCACTTAAGCCCTTTACAGTATCCAATGAAATCATTGCAATTTACAACTATTTATTCAGATTTATCAGCGCTGGCAACATAGAACCCCGCAATAACCCACTAAATCTATTAAAAATCATTTACATAAAATTAACGTAAATTGGCTGCCGCTTTAAAATACATCAAATGACATTAAATAATTGTGGGGATTCATGTAATAAAATCCGCCAACACTTAAGCACTAATCGCATTGTAACAACAATGGATATGTTGGCCCATAAAGAGGTGTTAACCCAATTAATGACGTGCAAGTGGAATGGGCCAACTGGTGATTGTGGCCGAGTTGATATTGGTCAATACTCTGGATAAAGGCACGCGCGGACGTATAATGGTGGTTAATTTAAACAACAACAACAACAAAAAAACGGTTCACATTGCCACAGCAACGACACAAAGGCAACAGTCGCTAACAATGGCACATGGACTACTACTACATATACTGTTACAATCTGAGCTGAGCCACTGACATTGTAACAACGATTGTATGTTGGGCATCATGTCCTTTACACACAAGCGACGGGTATTAAACATATGGCAACCTGTGATCATTTTGCCTACTGCAGTCATATTGCAGATACTGATTATTTCACGGTTGTAACTACTGCTCCTGCTGTTGTTGTCGTTTCCGCCGTTTTCCTCTACTATTTTTAGGTGTAATGAGATTTAATTTACGGTTTGTAATTTTCACTTTTTTCCCAAAGAACTTGCTTGGTTGGTAGCAATGCCTGCGACGAAACTAGGTTATGGACTTTTGTGCGATTTAAAAACTCTGTAACGAAGGTTTGTAAGTTGGCGCGAATTGTTTTCGAGTGGCCTAAATAAAGTTCGGTGCGTACAAGTGAAATCGAAACAACACAACCGATGAAAACAAGTGAAATTGGCTTATGATGAGCTTAAATCATAACATAGTTATCCTTCATTCTACTGCTGTGCTCTAAATGACTTTTAGTTGGCAATTTTAGCGGAAATTGTTTTGGTATTGTTGGTGAGCAGCAGTTTTGCGGATAGACGAGGGTCGAGTGGTAAAGGTGTTTTGCGTTTAATAATCTGCTAATGACGAAAAAAGATAGAGAGTTGAATTTAGCCAAAAACAAATTTTGTTAAATTTTATTTATATCTGATTCAAAAATGCTGTAGAACAATAAAAAATATATTGTCGGTAACCTGTAATAATGTCTCAAGTGAATTTTTTATGTTTCTGAATTATTGATGATTTAAAGTATAATGGCCGCTTGTATTTTGATACAAGAACCACAAAACTATTTTAAGTCGGCATGGGCTTTTTTTACAGGACATAGACTCTAACCTTTGCGATACTTTGCATTATTTAGTTCATATCACAACAAAGAGGACTTGAGAACTTTTTGCAGGATACCGACGATATATATGTATTCTCTTACTATTTTAAGTCGCTGGTCAGACAGTACTTTGCAAAAAGAAACAAAGTGATTAGTAAAAGTTGGAGATATTGATTTTTGATCATAGAGCACCCTAAGTAACATTTTCTAAACAAAATTTCTGTTATGTTTTTTATAGTCCTATCATAAGGTCCTTTTTTGCGTATCATAGAGCACCCCCAAAGACGACCCCCAGCAACATTTTCTGAGCAAAATTTTTATTGAACATTTGAATGCTGTAAGGTCCCATTTTGAGGTACTTTTCTGACTATACTCGAAATAAGGACGAAAAGGACCAAAAAAATTCATCGTTAAATTTCATTGAAGACATCTAATATCGAAAATGCACTTAAATAGTGAGAAACATAGTGATTTGCACATATATCAGACTCTATTGTAGGCTTAACTGAAGACTTCGACCTAGGGCGGATCTGCAATCATTGAATTTTAATATACTTACCTAAGCTTTTCATTCCGTAAAGGAATTATTTGGCCCCCATGTAATTACCTCCATTCTGTGTCCCAGTGTTGTCAGTGTGACTTTAGACCTGGTACATTAACTACTGGTCACATATTCTGACTGCGGCATATCCTAGAAAAGACTCAAGAGAAACAGATCGACGTACCATCTTTTCATCGACTACAAATCTACCTTCGATAGACCCATATGTCAGAAATTACTTGAAGCCATGGCTGAATTTGGTACTCCTGCGAAGCTGATGCGGCTTTGCTAAATGACCCTGACTGGCACGAAGTCTTCAGTGATAATTGGCAAAGACCTTATTGAGTCATTTTATACCAGACGAGGTCTTGAATAAGGCGTCTATTATGTGGCCTCTTCAACTTAGTGTTTGAGATGATAATGAATAAACTGCAGCTTAAACAAGTGGCACGATATTCCACATAAGCCATATACTCCTTGCGTACGCAGACTAGGCCTAAGACAAGGCGACAGCCTATCGTGCGACATCTTCAACATAGTGATGGAGATGTAATGAAGAAAGCTGCAGCTAACACGAGTGGCACGATATTCAAAAAATCCATATGCTACTTGCGAACGCTGATGACAAGAACAGCATCGGCGAAAACTTCAGTATGTGACTCCAGCCTTCTCAGATATACAGAAGAAATCTGCGTAAAGAGTCTACCTGAGAACAAGGACAAAACGCAGTTGTTAGCTAGATAGATGATAGATGATAGATGATAGATGATAGATGATAGATGATAGATGATAGATGATAGATGATAGATGATAGATGATAGATGATAGATGATAGATGATAGATGATAGATGATAGATGATAGATGATAGATGATAGATGATAGATGATAGATGATAGATGATAGATGATAGATGATAGATGATAGATGATAGATGATAGATGATAGATGATAGATGATAGATGATAGATGATAGATGATAGATGATAGATGATAGATGATAGATGATAGATGATAGATGATAGATGATAGATGATAGATGATAGATGATAGATGATAGATGATAGATGATAGATGATAGATGATAGATGATAGATGATAGATGATAGATGATAGATGATAGATGATAGATGATAGATGATAGATGATAGATGATAGATGATAGATGATAGATGATAGATGATAGATGATAGATGATAGATGATAGATGATAGATGATAGATGATAGATGATAGATGATAGATGATAGATGATAGATGATAGATGATAGATGATAGATGATAGATGATAGATGATAGATGATAGATGATTGATGATAGATGATAGATGATAGATGATAGATGATAGATGATTGATGATTGATGATTGATGATTGATGATTGATGATTGATGATTGATGATTGATGATTGATGATTGATGATTGATGATTGATGATTGATGATTGATGATTGATGATTGATGATTGATGATTGATGATTGATGATTGATGATTGATGATTGATGATTGATGATTGATGATTGATGATTGATGATTGATGATTGATGATTGATGATTGATGATTGATGATTGATGATTGATGATTGATGATTGATGATTGATGATTGATGATTGATGATTGATGATTGATGATTGATGATTGATGATTGATGATTGATGATTGATGATTGATGATTGATGATTGATGATTGATGATTGATGATTGATGATTGATGATTGATGATTGATGATTGATGATTGATGATTGATGATTGATGATTGATGATTGATGATTGATGATTGATGATTGATGATTGATGATTGATGATTGATGATTGATGATTGATGATTGATGATTGATGATTGATGATTGATGATTGATGATTGATGATTGATGATTGATGATTGATGATTGATGATTGATGATTGATGATTGATGATTGATGATTGATGATTGATGATTGATGATTGATGATTGATGATTGATGATTGATGATTGATGATTGATGATTGATGATTGATGATTGATGATTGATGATTGATGATTGATGATTGATGATTGATGATTGATGATTGATGATTGATGATTGATGATTGATGATTGATGATTGATGATTGATGATTGATGATTGATGATTGATGATTGATGATTGATGATTGATGATTGATGATTGATGATTGATGATTGATGATTGATGATTGATGATTGATGATTGATGATTGATGATTGATGATTGATGATTGATGATTGATGATTGATGATTGATGATTGATGATTGATGATAGATGATATATAATAGGTGATAGATAATAGATAATAGATGATTTTGTCTAAAATCCGGAGAGGAATCCTACTTGCTATTACACTCCAAAAAAATTAAGTATTCCATACTTAAATCATTCCCAAGCGATGTTAAAATTACGGTAAGTAAGGATTTTCTTAAATCCAGTACAAAATGCTAGATTCAATAACAGGAAACCCTAGCGAAGAATTCTTATTTGTAGATGTTATTAATCCTTGTGGCGCTTGATTTGTAAGTATAAAATTCTTAATAATAGATGACAATTAACCTTATGGGGCTTGATTTTTAAGTAGAGAATTCTTAACTAAAGATGAAAAACATTTTTATTTAGTGATTTATGTAAGATTTTTTATTCCTACTTTGAATCAGACATTTCTTGATATATTTTTTAAGAATTTTTACATGATTCGTTCTTAATATTTTATTCTTATTTTAATAATTACTACAGAGCTTAATGTAAGATTTTTATTCTTTCTTTAAGTCAAAAAAACTTTATATCAATTCTAAGAAATTTTTACTTTAAAGTTGAGAAGTTCGTACTTAAAATTTTGTTCGTACAAACTTAATTGGAGAATTTCATTCTTATTTTAATAATCTACGCTTACATTTTTGAACATATCCCGTTTTTTACTTGAATTAAGAAAAATTTTCACTATTTATACTTAAATATTTAAGTACTTTTTCAGAAAAAAAATAGAATTTTAAACTTAAATTTAGAATACGTTTTTTTCTTTGTAGATGCTATTACGGACTTTGCAAGAGATTTAATGACTGAGCCCTCTCCAAACGAAAAAAATCCAGCTATACGAGTTACTGGTTCTACCTGCCATGATGTATGCCGCAGAATCACACAAGCAGATTAATCGTATTATGTTCTTCCTTGAATCGGTCCTGATAGTATTTAAGAGGAAATAAAATAAATAATAATAATAATACCTTCCGACGTGCTACATATAATCACAATATCCGATTTCAAGGAAGTGTCAGCTTAGTTAGTCTGTATGTGAGTAAGTATGTGGCAAAGATAAAAATAATCTTTGCATGAAATTTCATGCACTTCCCTCGGACGTTTTATTATTTGTGCTTTTGTTTTACCACTTTTGTTTTGTCTAAGCTGCAGTTGGTTCAGTTTGTCGAACCAACAACGAAAAATTGTGTAAATTCCAAATGATTAGTTTTGTAATAACCGCGAAAACACCAGCAATAACAACGAGAGCCGCACTAAACGAAAGGTCTCATTATGTTTCAAATAAGCCACAATTTTATTATGTTACTTATGCTACGCATTTTGTACACACATACGCAATTTTTGTATACATGCGGTGTTCGGAGCAGTGGAATCCGGATTTTCAATGAGGATTTTAAACTTTATACTGAACTGAAAAAAATTTTAAACAGAATCACTATGTTATAAATTACAACCGCAAATATATCAAACTGTTATTTTGTTATATCCTTTCCCAAACAATATCTTAGCCCATCATCACTTAACGTTTACGATTTCGTTGCAACATCTTCCACTGTGTCAGCGAATGCCCCGCAATAAAGAGTACCTGTTAGTATTTCCTTTACTACTACACCACCTAAACAAATTAAAAATATTTAATATGCCCTTAAACGCCGTCAAAGCTTTTACCATGACAACTCCCTAATATAGATAGTTTTACTTGGTTACATTTTATTGCTATCCAAATACCTACCCGCGGCTTTGTTCTTGTGTGTGGTGACGCCTTTTTTCATTGTGGCAACCTGTTTCGCCCTATGTTTTTACCTCAACAGTTCACGTTTAACATTTTCAAATAAATGTATATCGATTTTTAACAATTTCCCATTTGGGGTAGAATTTACCCTAGTGCGCGGTTTGCTGGAAGTTATTTATCATAACAAAATTGTGGAATAATTACATATGCTCCAATATTTAACCACCTCCACACACACACAATTGCAATATAATTATGCGTAATTATGTGGATGTGGCATTTGCCCGGCGGACCAAAACTATTTTTGTGATAGTGGGTCTAACATTAGTTCAATTATTTTGTCTCTTAGGCGAATAATTTGAATGTTTACACAAAATAGTGTCGCCATAACGAACATAACGAATTGTTTACTCTAGTTGTTGTGAACTTTAGGTTATACTAAAATAAATGATTACATTTGTATGGAATATTTTTTGTGTTGCATGGAGCATAAGGTAATATTTAACAGTCATCTACATATGTAATAGAAATTAAGTGAAGTAGAAACGTTACAGTGGTGTGGCTGGGGGGGAATAAATCAATTTTACTGGACACTACATTAGGATATGAAAATGCAATCATAGTAATACAATGGCATTCTATTGTTTGTCAAGGCTCTTAATATAGTTGATATTTATACAGATTACAGAAAATGAATCCTACTCTCAGGTCATTGAGTGATACTTACAACCCTTAAGAATATAGTAAAAACAACTTGTAGCTCAAAACTTATAAAACCAGATAAGATATTACGGTCGGGTAAACTAACTGATAAATACCCTTGAATTATGATCTTTCTCATAAATTCTCAGTTACTCTGAGTTAATAAAATAAAACGATTTTTAAGAGAAATTTGTTATGTCACATTCTTTGCCTGCTAGCCTATACCCAGACGTTTACAGATATGTATGAACACTGTAGAAATGGTAACAGTGCAGAAAGAGTTGATGAATTCCATTCAGTATTTTTTCAATTACTGGAAAAAAATTACTTTTTGAGAAATAGGCTAATTTGTACGGAGGTGACTATAGGGGTCCTTTCAATTTGTTAATCACCGTACTGACTGTATTCAATCTAAGACCCAACTTCTAAATATTAACCGTGTACGACCTTTGTACTGACTTTTCCGTCTGAAAAATCTCTCGGCATTCTCTTGTACACCCGCTTTCCCAATAATGACTTGAACACTTGCCATCAGCTAGAAATGTCCGCTTAACTTAGGTACAGTTCGCTCTGTAGTGTGCAGGAAAGACTATTATGGGCCATCAAATGCTATAAACGTTATTACAAGAAGTGCTACCTCATGCTCTAGGCCATTCCCAAGTTTAGCTAACAAACCAAAAGGCATTGCTTCGTCTTCAAAGCTGGCAAATTCTTTTATGTCAAACCAATAGACTTTCGACCAATTAGTGTCTCATCTTCCGTCCTTAAAACATTTGAGAGTTTAGTAGAAATCCATGTTCGCAATAATCTTTCACAGAATATACTTTCACAGAATACTGGACCCGCCGTGGCATGATGGTTAGAACACGCGACTACCATGCGGGATATCACAGGTTAAACAGGCTCCAGCCATCTTAAAAGAAAAATTCTTCCATTGTCGGCTCCCCTCGAATGTTGTCGACATAACTTCGAAGTATCAGTGTCAAATCAATCGGCATGTCTAGTAAGAGCTTCTCAAACAGTGACGTTCGCATTCGTCGATAAACAAGTAGGTGCCGTTAGTTGTGAATTTAAAAATTGAAAGCGTGTTAATTCACAACAACGCGAGAAGCTATCCCATACCTCATTCATGGGGTGTAAAGGGAAATTAAGTTTTAGTTTATATACTTTCAAATTTTCAGCATGCCTTCACTACAGGAAAGTCAACTCAACTCCACTTTATATGCAGTACAATCGAAAACTCCATCGAGTATAAGATCTACGTTCTAGGGACTTTCCTAGACATCGAGGATTACCCACAGCAACCCTTTAAATAATTTTGGGGTTGACAGTTCTGTGACTTACCTAATAGGTTCTGGTGGAACGAACCGTCAGAGCGGGATGGCAGGGATCACAATTGCTTGTCTAAAGGTTACTATGTGAACATGCCCATGGAGGCCCATGGTTCGATTCCTGTCTTCAGTCGTCTAAATGTTTCTTTCATTTCCGACCCCCTCGATGTTTTCGACAGCAACTTTGCAGTATAGTGTCGAGTCAATCGGCAAGACCAGTAAAAGCTTCTTAAACTGTGACGATCGCATTCGTCGATAAACAAGGAGGTGCTTGTAGTTGTGAATCTTAAAATAGAAAGCGTGTTAATTCACAACATCGCGAGAAGCTATGTCATACCTCATTCATCGGGTGTAAACGGTAATTAAGTTTAAGTTAGACCACTATATTTCTATGGTATCGTAGTTTGGTGGAGTTCAATTCTGAATTCCTTGACAAAAATTTAAAGATCAGCATCGATTAGTGTTAGTGGGGACATTGAACACAACGTTTGGCATAGCATATAGTGTCAATCTAATGCTGCATCTCTGTTGGGAATCAGAGATTGTGGCTTTAAGCTATCGGAGCATAATGGAAATTGTAAACTACAACTTGAGATCAATTCAATTGCCGTAAAAACGGACTACTGCATGTGAAACCCATTACCAGTAACTTCCAAGGACTTTTATTCCGAATAGGAATACATCGGAAAAGTCACTGGAGGAAGATACCAGTAGTATCAGATTTTTGCCATCCATTACCCATTGTAAACACAAATACCCCCTGCAAGCTGCCAGCCACAACTCACTGTAATATTTGAGATTGTTTAACTACTAAAATAATCTGCACCTACACTGACAGCCAGGATCCTATTAAATCCTGGAAGTAATGTTTGCTAAATCCCTGATTGATAAATATCTGACGGTGAGTGAATGCTATTCGTTGCTAAAATTAATGACTGAATAATTTGACATGAGACTCATTTGGGTACCGAGACACAGCGGCATTGCAGGCAATTGATTAGCGGATGGGCTAAAAAGACAAGGTATTACGGCAAAGATTCTTTCGTCAAATGAAAATTTTGGTAAATCGATATTTACCTACCGCCTGCACATCAGAAAATGGACCGATAATATATTCAATGCTATATGGATACTCACTCGAACTTGTAAATAGAGGTTGGATATCCGCAGTTATGTAACCACTATCGGGACATTGCTTTGTTGGAAAACACTTAGATTTGGCTATAGAATCTCCACTTTCCGAAGATGCTGCATGGAAGAGGATGACAGAATTACAAAACACCTTCCCTTGGATTGTCCAGTATTAGCAGGACTTAGAACTAGGCTAGGAAACCATATGTTAAGCAACAAAATCCTGCAGGAAATACCTGTAGGACCTAAGCATGCTACAGAGTATGATGTCGTGCAAAGTTTTAAACCTTACCTAAAATATGGGAGGTACCCGCAGGGTACCTAATTTTTGTCGTCCTATTCTGCGTCGTCCATCGAGTTCATTGTCTTAGACTTTTTGAGCTGGAGCAACCAACGCAACCGCTGCACCTTAATGCGCCTGACCACGTCAATTTCAGAATATAGCTCATGATTCATACGACGTCGATACTCTCCGTTAACGATGATGGGCCCATATATTTTACGGAATATTTTTTTCTCGATTCATCCGTTTGTGTCATAACCCAGGATTCTGAACCACACATTAAGACAGGTAGTACCAATATCTGGTATAGCTGAATTTTTGTTCGTCGAGAGAGGGCTCTGTCATTAAACCGCTTGCTTAGTCCGTAGCAGCATTTAGTAGCAAGCAGGATTCTTCTCCGGATTTCGAGGCTGACATTATTTGTTTTGTTGATGGCGGAGACTTGGTAGAAAGAATTATCTCCCATCTCAAAATTATAGTTGTCAACGTTCACGTAGTTTTCTATAGAATGGTTCCGTAAGGTCCTTGCCAATCTTCACTGAAGACTTCGTGTCAATCAGCGTCATTTCGCAAAAGCGTATCTGTTATACTAAACTCAGCCATAGCTTCGAGTAATTTCTTCTATATCGGGCTGTCGAAATCAGCTTTATAGCCGACGAAGAACATGGTACATGTCGGTCTGTTTCTCTTGGGTGTTTTCCAGGATTTGCCGAAGTGTGAATATATGGTCAATTGTTGATTAACCAGGTCTAAAGCTACACTGATAAGGCCCGATCAGGTTGGATAACACTGGATATAGTCTTTAATATAGTACACTCGACAGGACCTTATGTGAGCCGGGTAAAAGTTAGATCCCGCGGTAGTTGGAGCACACGCTTGGATCACCTTTTTCCGTCACATGACATAACACGCTTAGATTCCTATCATCAGGCATGCACTCTTTCAGCCAAACCGTGCGTAGGAGCTGGTGCATGTTCGTTATCAGCTTATCTCTATCCGACTTGAAAAGCTCTGTCGAAAGTCCGCCGGCACCAGCTGTTTTATTATTTTTCATATATTGCTTTTCTTACCTCGGTTTGACTTCGTGGTCAGCAGTCTAAGCCGTCGTCGATATCTCCACATGCGCTGCCATCCGGAACCAGCAGTTGCTGCTCTCCATATATGCAGCACACTCTGCGTTTCTGTAACCAGATATCCATTCTTGTTCTTACAGAAGAGGAGCCCGTTGCCGTATCCTTTTGCTTTCACTTTCTGGTAAAATTTTCGAGCTTCATCTTTATCCCTGTCTCCCTCGATCTCCCAGTCCTTCACCTGACTTTTTTCGATTAAATAGCTGCCTCTTCTGTTTTACTGTCTCATCGCGCCGTTCCCTAATCTGTGACCTGCTGCCCTATCATCAGCATCATGTTCCTCAAGCGCTATGCGACATTTTGATTTACGAACAAAATCGCACACGTTGTGCTGGCCTTACTGGTACCTCCTAATCATATAAGCGAATATACCGAAAATTAATATATACGACCGAAACTCCTATCTTCAATCGTTTACGCTCCGCACTCTAGACTTAAACAATACCATACATTGGGTATGGGATTTTGTCAGTCAGTTTACCTGTCTGAAAATCCTGTACTGGTTCTGGTATCAAATGATATATACCCTCATCTCTATAAGAGGGTATACAAAGATTTTTTTTGTTTTGATACTGTTTCCAGGCACATCCACACTCTGTAGCAACAACATCATACTCTGTAGCAACTGTATTATACCCGTATTTCCGCTATCCGCGCATCCGAACCAAAACAATAGTTATATTTGGTTGAGTTTGACCACATCGACAAAGGTATATATACCACATCAAGTCGCAAAATAACTAACAAGACCTGCAACTAGAGGTGTTGTGGGTTACTTTGAATTCCTTAACTCCTAGACTAAGAGCATACTTTTTATACCCTCACCCTATGGGCAGGAGGGTGTATATCATTTGATACGACACAAAAGTGTAACACATAGAATGAGTCACTTTAGACCCTAGGTTTCTTTGAACCAAATTCGATATATGACTTTTAAAGTTGTTCGAGCAATGTCCGTCTGGCTGTCTGTTAACTTTCGAAAGACGCAACCAATTTGCACGAAATTTTGCACGAATTAATATTTCTGGTACCACCCATTCATCAATCCGCCCACTTTAGAAATCGAGAATTAATATCAAAACATCTAAAGCGATCGTATTCTGCATTCAGTAAAGCTATAAAAGGATAAAGTTTTAGAGGAAAAATTGGAAGTCTAGCCACGCCCCTTCTGGTAACTCCCATACAAATGTACCACTTCGCCCACTTTAGAAATAGAGTAATAATATCAATATACTAGAAAATTTTATATTTTATTGAAGGTGAGGGTATATGTATGTTTTCGCGACTGAAACATTCTTAGTGGTTCTTTATTTTTTCGTTAAATGATCATAGGAAAATGTTAATAGGAGCTCGTCATGTTTTTGCACCACCACCATTAATTTATAACCTCTCGCAGTAAACTTGATCTAACCTTCCATTACATACAAATAAAACAACTGAAAATTTCACCAATTCAATAAAAAGTTAATATTTTATGATGGCTTATTTGATATTGGGGCAACATTCTACCGTACACCCACACATACCGACTACATTGACAGTCACACACAAACTTTCGAATCACAACATGCCATAACAGTTGAATCTAATGTTTTCATTTCTTTCTTGCTGTTAGCTTTTATTCGAGTCATGCTATTACTCTCGATCTCTTTTTTTTCAATCAATGTTACCAATCAAAATATCATTTCACTGTTATTACATGATTACTTTTACGCAACACCCATCCGTATGAGCAGACAAGTGTTTCGACGTACGTACGTACGTACACTCCAAAGACCCATCAAAATATGAAAGTGTGTACTATGTGTGTGTGCGTATGTGTCCTTACCTAAGTGGCCGGTACTCCCATATATAAATACCCGTACACATGTCAGTCAGTGTGTGTGTGTGTTCATACAAAAATTGTATTACTTTAACCAAACATGTTGAAGGTTTTTCCTCAATGTCACTGCGCATTCAAAGGTTTTTCGTATGTACGTACATACGTACGTACATCTATATGCACTAGTAATGTAGCAAACCACACACATTTGTGGACTTGTACGTAAGGCTGGCAAATAAAAATAATTTTCATGTCAGAACAATTTTGTTGCCACTTTAGCTTGTATGTAAGTAAAGCGATAGATGGTGTAATAATTATGAGAAATAATTTGTTTACGCCAAGTGGAAATTGTATACGTTGGCAATTAACAACGTTCGACGGATTACTGTAAATATTAGCGATATAATTCGTTGTAGGTTGGCTGTCACGGTTCACGCAGAAGAGGAAGACCAAAACTTCAATGGAAGAACCAAATGGAAGAGGACATCTCGAAAATTGGTATCAGAAATTGGAGAAAAGCGCAGAAGAATGAAGAGACTTGAAATCTGTTATATTCTGGGCTGAACAAACTAACGTTTTGTAATAACCACCTAAGAAGGAGAAGAGGAAGACTGACCCTCATCACAATCAAGGTAGGTGAAGGTGTTCTAAACTCTTCTAAAAATCTAGGTTTTTGAGTCAAACTTAGTTAGAGAAGAGTACTCCCAAAGTATTAATTTCAGATGTATCAATCTAAATGACTAGCTAAGCAAACCTATAATCATATGAAAGTAACGTAGTATTTCTAAATTTGAACAGAATAAATCCACTTGTTGTATTCTAAATTGTATGGGTATTAATTATATATTCTAGTTCTCTGAGTCGTTTCCGGAAAGTATACTTTCATATCTAATTCCTTATGTTTAGTTAAAATGTAATTTTCCTAAAAATTTAACTTTTTTATATGTTAATTCCATCGTTTTTTCCCCATTTGTCACACCAACCTCTCACATATTTGTGCTTATGTTTTCATATCTCTCATAACATTTGAACATTTCATTTGTGATTGTTCGGTATGAATTGCCTGTTTAGTTATAAAAATCAATCGCTTATTTACAGATATTCCTATACATACATATATATTTACAATGAACACAAGTCTATTATGTGTGCATCGGTATGTGTGAGAGCACATTCACAGACACACACTCCCATACACACACCCAGGATAAGGACTCGTGTTACATACCCAGGTGAAATGTATAATATTTTAGTTGGTAAATGTTTATATGGATCACATAAATACTCACTCATACAAACATATTTGCCCGTTCATTCTGTATATCCATATATATATATATAAATACAAACTTATATTGCTTTGACGGTGGGTGCGGTAATGACACTTTTAGTTCACGTTTTATACCATTCAATTTGCAAATATTTACATTTAATGGCTCATAAAAGAGACGACATTACAAAGTTATTTTCACCGTATCGTAATGGTAATAAAATCATTATATGACTTTGATTTATTGGAAAAGTATGCAATATGCATTGAGGTCATAATACACTTTACTATCACAAATACTTAATTTGAAGTCATATTATGGATTTAGTATCTGAATATGAATTGGAAATGTCCTGTCGTGTTTGTGGGTGAAGAGTAATAGACGATGTATGAGTCATATATTATTTAGGGGTTGAGAAGAGAAGGAGTAAATATTGAATAGTAAGTAATATTACTACTATAAGGCACCAAATTAGCGGTGCTTTAATCAAGTATAATGTGTAAATTAAAAGAACAAATCGCTGATATTATAGATTTTAATGTAATGATTTTAATAAGAAATTTAAATTAGGCATTACATTACTATCGATTTGGTATTTCTTATTAAAGCCATCATGATCGAATGACTTCATTACAACTATCATATGCAATGATTATATTTATTGGCCCTATGAATTAACTGCCAATAAAATTAGATCCAAAAAATAAAAATTTAATAAGTCAAAAAATTTTAATACTGCTAAATTTTTATAAGGATCAGTGAAGATTTACCCCAGTTATCCTATCAAAGAACCAGCCAGAAAGACATAAATGGCTATTTTGATATTTGGGGTCCAACTCATATGCTTTAATGCGTTATAAGATATATATCCCTATGGGTAAGGATATAATTATTTAGAGGTGGATTTGCCACTCTTATCACTTAGCACTGTCATAAGAAAGCACTTTCAGCCTTGTATTTAGCCATTATTCGATGTGGTCACAGACATTCTCATAATTTTAGGCACAGTATTTGTCGCACAAAGTTTAAAGCTTCTTACTTATATGTAGTGCTATAGATCTACTTTATAAAATACTAGCTTTCCCGGCACGATTTGCTTCACCCGCACTTAAAATGAATCTTCTTTTGATTTTATGCAATACGGGTAAAATGCAAACGCTTTATAAGACGAACGAACGCAACATTTATGTGACTATAGCTTTACCCCATTGGTCTGAGTGATTGTACCATTTTAGTGGTCACATCGCAAAACTAAAATATTCACTTCAATTTTTGCGACTATACCTTTAGCCGTCTAGTATCAGTTTTATCCCTTTTCAAACTTTTTTCCCCCTAAAAGGTAGAATTTCGAAAACGATCCTTGCTTCTTTCTTATTCTAAGCCCATATGAATTATCATGATTATATCGTTAGCCGTTTGGTCTGGGCGATAGAAACATTTTTATCTCTTTTGCTATTTTTTACCCAGAAATATCGGATTTCCAAAAAATTTTTCAATCCAATCTAATATTGAGCATGCCAATATCAATTTCTTTGATTATAGCATTAGCCGTTTGGTCGGGTAATTTTTAACCCTAAATGTACGAATATCCAAAAATCCATTCTTTAATGACGTTTATTCGAAAAGGGGAACAACAAACCCAACGTCCATCATCCTATCTACAGCCAGTAAGCAATTTTAAATATCTGGATTATAAAAATGTTATTTCAATCGTTCTATTAATATGACCGACATGACAATTTGTTTAAAAGGGGCGTGTCACCGCCCATTTCCCAGAGAAACGTAATCTCCCATGTACAATTTACATATATACCAAATCTCATTTTCTTACCATTAATGGCTCTTGAGATATAACCGATTGAAGTTTCGGTTTGTTTGGGCGGTGCCACGCCCCATTGTATAATTTTGTTTTCATGTAGTCTATGATGGAGATTCTATTGATAGTGCTACACAGTGAAAATTTCATTGCAGTCGGTCCATTTTTTTCGCCCAGATAACGATTTTTTCAAAAGAGGCGTGGCACCGCCCAATTTTCAGCGAGACGTAATCCTCTTTGCATCAGTAAGACATGAAGCAAATCTCATCTTCATACCTCTAATGGCTCTTCAGATATGAGCGATTGAAATTTCGGTTTGTGTGGGCGGTGCCACGCCCCTTTGTCTAATTATGTTTTCATGTAGCCTATTATAGAGGCCCTATGAACAGTATCACACACAAGAAAATATAATTACAATCGGTCCATTTATTTGGCCTAATAAAAATTTTTTAAAGAAAGGGGTGTGGCACCGCCCATTTTTCACAAATATTTTTTCTTATACGACCGATATACATACCAAATCTCGACTTCGTACCTATAATGGTTCAAAAGATACAGTCATTTTAAAATTCCAGTTGTATGGGGCGGTGCCACGCCCATTTTATCCCTTTTTAGTCCGTATTTCCAAAAATCCCTTCTTAGTGCGCGCCTATGTCATAAAAGAAACCTACATTCTAAATTTTCTTCACGGTTCTAGCTTTAGCCG
The DNA here is from genome assembly GCA_964034835.1 of Muscina levida. NCBI lineage: Eukaryota > Metazoa > Arthropoda > Insecta > Diptera > Muscidae > Muscina > Muscina levida. The sequence continues at coordinate 32,309,423 of OZ035884.1, read as the reverse complement.
TTTGGACTGGGGAGTGATCAGTAAGTCACCCCAGCCTTTTATATATATATAGATTTACATTCCCTCTAAAACTAGGCACTAGTTCGTAGGTGATGAAATCGCTGCTTACAAGGCGACCATCTGTACTTACTTTATAAGCACTAAACAATGCAATTCGTTTTTAATATAATATATCTGCAAATAGAGTCACTCACCTCCACATCTTTTACCGCGAACTAGTGAAATGGGTACCCATTAAAAGGGTACTAACATAGGAACCCCAAGACCGGCCGTGGCATGATGGTGAGAACACGCGACTACCATGCGGGAGATCACAGGTTCAACTCCAGGCTCCAGCCATCTTAAAAAAAACTAAAAAATTCTTTCATTGTCGGCTCTCCTCGAATGTTGTCGACAGCGACTTCGCAGTATCAGTGTCGAGTCAATCGGCATATCGATAAAAAAGTAGGTGCCGTGTCAATTCACAACAACGCGAGAAGCTATCCCATACTTCATTAATGGGGTGTAAAGGGAAATTAAGTTTTTTAAGTTCATAGGAACCCCTGCTAGTTGTAGTGATATGAGGACCCAGAAAAACTTAATTTCCCTTTTACTCCCAATAAATGAGTCGTAGAGATATTTTAAGACAACACTATACTGTAAAGCTGCTTTTGACAACATCGATGGAACAATAGGGAATCGAATCATGAATCACCCGTATGATAGTCCCGAGCTCTGACCATCATGCTACGGTCGGCCGTACCCAGAAGTAAAAATCTTAAATAGCTTTAAACGTCTTGTTTACGCTTACTGCCGCTTTCGAGCGCATACATTTTTTTACTCGATGGTTCAGTGTTCTCTTACCATAGGGTCATTCAAGCAAGTACCCATGAAGGGAGTATAGGGGTAGGTAGTTCAAGCATGACCATCGACACCTCTAGAATTACAGGTATGTAAGACATGTACAATGTGTGCTGTTTCTCTGACGACCATTTATAGCCCGACTAACCACATTCATAACATGAGGCTTTATACAATGTTTGTAGGCCTTCAGTATCAAAGCTCTCCGGATATCCGATTCTAAATACAGTAGATTTCCGATCAATAAGGAATGGGAAGATTTTCTAAAATGAGTTTTCTAGTCGTAATTCGCCTGAGAATAACCAGAATCTGTTATTGGATGTCCCCAAGCAGCTCACAACGTCGAAGGGATCATATGTTCCCCTGGCAATGCCTCTAAACATCCGTTCTTCTTCGCAATGTTAAGCTACCTAATTGGCTAGCTACCACCAATGCATTTTAGGAAGTAGGTAACAGAAGTTACTAATGCTCAACACAATAGCTCACTTAGTGGCTTCGGGAGCCCCAAGAAACTACGATCGGGCGCTGTGGCCTAAAAAGCCACTCTCCTTAAACAAAACCAATTATTATGAAACACACAGAGAAAAAACAAGAAACCCAAAAAAATTTTGCGACCCCCGCAAACGTTATTAGGATCATGCGTTACGGATATGCAACTGGAAGTCCGATCTCTCTACAGAGAATGTGCCTCTATTCATATGGCGGATGTTCTCAATGGACGGAACAGCGATACACACGTTGAAATAACTGTTACATCTTTTATAGCTGCCATTCAGAAAGACACGAATTTGGATGTGAATTCATAGTCGGCAAGAGACTTCAACATTTGGTCTCGCGGTTTCACCATGTAGGTGACCGAATAGCTACTATACGCATCAAGGCTAAATATTTTTACATTACGCTGATTTATGTACACGTCCCGACGGCCGATAAAGGTGAGGACATTAAAGGTGCATTCTATGAGCGCCTAGAGGAAATATATAAACGCTGCCCTGCACATGACATTAAAATTGAGGGGGTTAAAAGCAAAGTGGTGCAACTGACAAATTGTGCAGTTGTATTCCTTGACACTATCTCTGTCTATGTGATGAGATCAATTTTTGTTACCAGTGCTGATATTTAGCCGAAAAACATTAACTGCATTTGCTAACACTTTGAAGACTAACATGTCAAAATTAACTTTTAGTCACTTGCATCACTTTGCTTCTAAACCCATCAGTTGTTCTGGGATATTTTAAAGCTAAAATCGGAAGGGAAGATGCTTTTGTTTCAGCAGTCGGAAAAGTCAGTCCACATAACAACATCTCCTACAACGGATGCAGACTGGTAAGCTTCACGTCGCGGCGCATCGGCAAGTGAGTGAAACCAAATCACCACCTACAGATATCCACAAGGCAACATGGATATCCCCTGATCCAATGACAAGAAACTAGATTGATCACGTGGTAGTAGAAGGAAGACATGTCTCAAGCGTTACGGAGGTGCGTGTGATGCGCGGTGCAAACATTCTGATCACTACCTAGCTGCAACCAAGCTACGCATGCCTTTAAATAGTGCTAAAAGCGCTCGTAACCAAACACAAAGGAAACTAGACATCACTGCTGCATACCACAAATATAACAAATATAGCTAATGCCTATTCCAACCAAGTCTCTCCATAACTTCAAACAAAACTCTCCTAATTCTGATATTGCCGACACACAGTGGAAGGATATTGCTTGTGATGCACGGTGCAAATTTTAACTCGGATCAACAACAAACCCAAAGGAAGCTAGACATCACAAAGCTGCTTACCACCGAGGTAGCCAATGGCTACTCCAACCGGCGACATATTCCGAATTCTATGACCACAGGCGCAAAGACCATACGAGGTTATGACAAACCACTTTCAAATAAGCTCTGGTACAATGAGGAATGTCGCACAATGTCTGAGGAAAAGGATACTGCATATAGGGAAAAACTGCAGCCAATGGTAATGCGTGATGTGGCGAAAAGATATAACGACATGAGGAGGGAGCGAAACGCCTGTTCAGGCGGAAAAAGCTTCTATGGAAAAGAGGAGAGAGCCGGCATATCGAAAATTACAGCGATAGAGGTGAAGCCCTAAGTTTCTACTAAAAGATAAAAAGCAGAGGTTTTGGAACAGGGAACTCCACGTGAAAAGACACAGATGAAATTTAGTTCACGGACACGAAGATATGGAAAGAACACTTTCGTTCTCTGGCGGATTCTATGACAACTACAGCAACGACCGTACTGTGCCTGATACAATGATGTCCGAGGAAAAGGATGATGGATACAGGTTAAAAATGCAACCAGTGGCAAAGCATGCGCTGACTGAATGATATAATGAGACATGGAGGGAGATTAAACACCTCTTCAGACGGGAAAGAGTCTATGAAAAAAAAGAGAGCCGGGATATCGAAAATTACATAGACATTACATTTTGGAACAGGATCTGTAAGGACAAAGACGGAAATCTGGTCACAGATGCAAGCTAACTATCGACTATTTGGAGTTGTTTCAACCACATAGCGAAAACGACATTAGCTCGGCAATTACACTGCTTAAGCCGATGAACTGAGGGCAGATATATTTATAAACACGATTTGGCTACAGAAATGCATGTCCGATGTTTGGACCCTGAGTGCATTACGTCCTGTGCTTTAAAAAGTCGATTCAAGTGTGTGTGTACCAACTATCGCAGGATCAGCCTTTTACACATCACATACAAGGTCCTGCCTACTGTGTTAGGTGAAAGATTAAAACCCATCCTAGCGTACCTAGATTGGACCTTATCAGGCAAATCCACGACCAAACAGATATTCACACAACGACAAATCCTGGTGAAAACCCAAGAAATTTTCTTCAAAGGTAGGCTTTAGACAAGGCGATAGTCTGTCATGCGATCTCTTTATAAAGAGTTTGTCTGGGTCCGGCAGTGGCATAGTGGTTAGAACACGCGACTACCATGCGAAAGATCTCGGGTTCGTTTTCCGCTTCCAGTTATCTAAATTTTTCTTTCATTGCCGGCCCTCTCGTCGAAAGCAACGTCACAGTATAAGTGTCGAGTTAATCGGCATGTCTATTAAAAGATTTTCAAACAGTGACGTTCGGATTCGTCGATAAACAAGTAGGAGCCGTTAGTTGTGAATCTAATAATAGAAAGCGTGTTGATTCAAAACAACCTCATTCATGGGGTGTAAAGGGAAATTAACTTAAGTTTTTTTTTTTGCCAAATTTGGAGGATGAGATGCTTTATACCTCAAAACATGCCGGGAAGACTGTAATATGCATTTTTGCATATTCATGTATGCATTACATACTTAAATTGGCTCTGGTAATGTCTATGCTATCAGGTTAAGTGGCGTAGATTATGATATAGTCGCTATTGCCGAGTTTTATATAGGTTTTATCAAATTCTTCACCTTCCAAACTTTGCGCCTGTCAACACATTACAACATACGTTCTTTCTAAATCAAAAATTCTTAACTGGCCAAGAACCTCACCTTATAAAAAACTTAGTTTGTCGATGTACGTATGCTAAATCAGAGTGTCACATTTCAGCTTATAATGTATTATATAAATTCTGCCCAACCACTCCATGGTAATATGTTTCTGTCTCAATCAGACCTAGACAAATGTTCTTTTTTAGATTGCACTCCAAAAACAAAATCACATGACTTCCTGTCACCGGAAACACATTATTAACTTTTCAGCCCCCCGCTTTAAAGACCTTGATACTCTAACGCTCTGACGAAAAAGCTTTACTCATTTGTTAATGTTTAACACGATGAAAAAGCATTCATTTTCTAAACTCATTTCGCTGGGTGTGATTTGAGTACGTGTTAAATACTTTGTCGATTATTTGCAATTGTGGCAGGATGGTGGTGGCCGTGTTGGTCGGCAACGCACATGCACACATACATACGCTACCACTACGACTACCACACAGCCACATACAAGCATATACACTTTGCATTTGATAAATAATGTCGTTAATGGTATGTTAAATAGAGTTTTCTATAATATTGTTCTTGCTGTCGTGCCCTTCATGATGTCGCCATATCCTGTCGCAAGTCTGCATGCAGTCTTGTCTGTCCCACAGACTTAGTATCAGTCTGAGCGCGTCCTGAACGACAAGTGATTGTTTGTTGTAGAAAGTTGATGACATGTCATCAGTCACATTTGTTCATTACTGTTGTTTTTGTTGTCGGCATCAGTATCGTCGTCGTCGCTGTAGTTGCGTTGTCTCTTATGTAAATAAATGAATGTAAGCAACAAATGTAATTGTGTATGTAAAACTTTATCAGTTTATTTTATGTTTGCATATTTTTTCAATGTCAATGTGAAATGTTTTGTGTTTATGTTTATTTGCCCTCGAACATACTGTGTGTGTGTGTGTGTAGCATTTGTACGGCGAACACAAATGCAGACACTCAGCCACCACACTCCCACACCGACAATGACAGATGAATAACCAAGTTAGTTCCGCACTCACACACACACACACGCACCACCGCCATCACCCTACAGTGTGAGAGAGGGAAAATGTTATTAACATTTTAAGTAGTTTTTAAATCACTGCAGACAAATGTCAGACAACATGACAACATTTACAATAATTTATCATTTTTATATTGTTGATTTTATTTTCTCATTGTTCTGCTTGTTGCGTTTTTGCTGCTCCTGCTGCTGTCTTTACGTTTTGTTGAATATTTAGTTATATTCGTATTGTAGTATAGGAAAAGAGAAAGTTGCAAGGAAGGCAACCTTATAATCAGCTATGATTGATCAGCTTACTCTAGGTTTTGTTTTATGCTACGAAGAAAACTAACGACTGTGAAAAGGATGTGGTTTTATGTAATTTGAAATGGTTTGGGTTAGTGAGGATATTTATGATTTCCGGAAACATAAAAGATAATTACATTTTAGTTTTAAAGGACATGCAAAGTCCTGGAAATGCTATGTAATTGTCCTTCATATTTGATCCCAAATATTTTTAAAATTTGATTATATTGTCCTTTTTCGATGTATTTTAAAATTGTTTAATCTTCACTATTAGTGGATTCTGTCGGTAGACCAACTTCAGTCTAGTCAGATTGGAAACATCTATCTGAAACAACATATAAATTATTATCAGCCTCCAAATTATTATATAACTTTAACACTTAGTAAGTTTTTATACTGTTAATTGCTATCATTTTGCCACTTGTCCACTTGTCGTTATTAAAGAGAAATTTAACTGTAACTCTTCCTATTTTGCCAACACAACTGCCATAGAAAAGAATTATTACACCATTCGCACAAAAGGTCTTTCTTTCGACCTATGTACAAAATGTTTTATCTAAAAACTAATAAACAATAAATCGTCACCATACTATTGTTGTCGTTTAACAAATGTGTTAATTGAATCAGTAAGTTTTACTCATTTTATTATTTCTACAAATTGTACTCTTATGAAAGGGCCAACTTAATAATTAATACACATCAACACAATTCCATTGGTTGTCGACACACACACACAGAAATATACACACACTCAAGCACACATACACCGAGGCCCAAGAGGCCCGCAACAACTTAAAACTGTAGTGGAAATATGCCAGGCAACACTTAATGACAACAGCAGCAGCAACACCACAAGCAGGACAACGGCGACAACAGCAAAGAGTGGCAACAAAAATTATAAGTTGACAGGAGGGAAACAACGACAGTGAGCCAACGACAATGAAATATCAACCATCCGTCTGTTCCAGCTTACAAAGCGCCCAGACCGACGAAATGTACCAATGACCAATAGCTTAAGGCTCGAGACAGCAAATTCATAGAAAATGAACCTCATGGCAAAGGAATGGCATAAGGAGGACAGCATAATGTTGTCGTCGTTGTTGTTGTAGTTGCTGCTGTCACACTCGCCATTTCTCCTCTTGTTGAGTTTCAAGTTAACTGGTACCAAAAAGCTTTACGAAACGAGGACAGCATGGATAGTTATGGGCTGAAGGCACATTTTAAATTATTAAACGTGTTGAGATATTTTATATTCTCATCGTTATGGAGGTGAATAGTAAAGATCGATATTCGAAAACAATTTTTAAATAAAAACTTAAATTGCCTTTACACTCAATGAATGAGATACGGGATGCTTCTCGCTTTGTTGTGAAAAACCACACTTTATATTTAAGATTCACAACAAACGACACCTACTTGTTTATCGACGAATGCGAACGGTACTGTTTGTGAAGCATCTACTAGACATGCCGATTATCTCGACACTTATGCTGCGAAGTTGCTGTCGACAACATCGAGGGGGCCGGCAATGAAAGAAAAATGTAGATGACTGGAGCCTATGCCATGACCGGTCCCAAAACAATATTATATTCTGATAAAGTCTGCAACAAACTGCGGAATCGCTTAAAATAGTAAAACGTATGATTTAATTCTTCTTCTTAAATAACAGCAACAACAAAAATTCATTCATAAGTAGCCGCACGTAGAAAAGAATTCCAAGGGTATCGATCTTTTGCGCTTCATAGACAATTATTCACACCAAGCTTAACAGCTCTTTCACCAGGTCCATCTAACGACGCCTTGGTTGCCACCGTCTGAGCCGCCCATCGAATTTATTGTCGAAGACTTTTCGAATCGGATCATTTTCATCCATTCGTACAACGTGTCAAAGCCACCCCATTCGGTCTATTTGATAGCGCTTGACCATGTCGATGTCTTTATACAGTTCATGGTTCATTCGACGAACCATATATTTCTGAATGGGCTTAAGTCTTTCAAATAACACACTACACATGACCTTGTATGCGATGGGTAAAAGGCTAATCCCGCGATCTCCTCCAGGCGCTCATAGAATGCATCGTTAATGACATCGTCTTTGTCTTCCGTCGGGGCGTGTACCCAAATCAGCATAATGTAAAAATATTTCTTTTTTTGTGTTTTCATAATAATTGTTTGTTTAAGGAGAGTGGGTTATTAGGCCACCGCGTCCGATCCTAGTTTCTTGGGGCTGCCAAAGACACTAAGAGAGCCTGTGTTGAGCTTCAGTAACTTCTGTTACCTACTACCTAAGACTTCCAAAGACCTACTTCGCCTTCTAACTCTAGCTAACTTCTAAGCGGTTGCTTTAAAGTCAATGCCCGGGGAATACTTGGTCTAAGACCGGAAGTAGTTAGCTGCTTGGACAGTCCCACAAAGGAATCGCTTCGGGTCACTCCCAATTGAGTAACAATCAGTAACTTTCCACCTCTGGGCAAAGTCCATATTCTCAAAGCGGAGATCGGTCAAAAACTACTCACACTTCCCATAGAACCTCCCCCTTTTTTGAGACTGTCCCAGCGACTGTACAGCTGTAATTAAGTAGCTCTCGAGGTGAAATTTGCTATGCAAGCTTCTATCCTCAAAGCGGAAGTTAAGTTTTAATAAGAGAAAGATCAGTCTCATACAAACTCCCCTTTCTTGGGGGGTGGCCGTCTATCTGGCCACGCGATTGCAATTGTACTTTAGGAAATATCGAACTAAATTTTGGTATACAAGCTTCTATTATGTTCTGAGATGGACAATATAGGACAAAAACTACTTCCATCTCCAAACACACACTCCCACCTTTTGGGGTATCCGTCTAACTCTTCCCGCGATTACAGCCTTAATTTACAAGCTATCCAGCAGAAATTTAGTATGCAAGTTTCTATCTTCTAAGCGTAGGTTAAGCTCTAAGATGAGAATTTTCTTAGATGATCAATTTTTTTGTGTTGTCCGTCTATCTGTCCCCTAGTACAGCCGTAGCTTAAGAGCAATCGTGCCTAATTTGGTAATATAAACGTCCATCATCAGAAAATTGACCCCTTCATGTATCTCCCATACCAACTGATATCCTATTTTCTGGAAATCAATATTTCTCTGTAATTTTTTAAAGAATTAAACTGTGGGACATTAAAAGGTTGTGAGTAAACCGGATAATTTACCCCAACCCTTGTGGTACCCCTACGGCACAATTCGACTTAAGAATATATTGGGCTACATTGCTTCGCCTGTTCCGGTACCTTATATTTAAATTGACCGATTTGAAGAAACTTCTTGTTTTATACCTAAGTAATGAGCCCCCTTCAGCATCCCCTAGTAGCAGTTTGCCATTTTTGTTTACTAATAATATAAACTATCTAAGATTTATAAAACCTTATACACAAGTTCAATTCCCAACTCTCACAAACATTTAATGATTTTAACCAAAATCCCCAACACAATCCTCTTATTTCCAACTCATACTTAGCAGTTATTAAAACGAACTCTGGCGACTTTTGGGTAGATGGCATGTTAAAGTGTTTTAATGCATATGGATGTGCCTTTGGAAATTATGAAGTCATACGCTCATTGCCATATCATATGCAGTTTATAAAACACACACACGCTCACTCACACAGAGTTGAACAAGTTCCGTCTCCGTCTCCCGCTTCATATCCATATCATGCACACTTGCATGGCGATAAGTGTGTAATATGTATGTGCAAGTGTTAACATCAATATACATACCAACAATATGCCTGCGTTGGTAATGAGTGAAGAAGGAATACTTCCGTTTTACGGCAAACAACTGTGGTTGTGTGAGTTTGTTTTCGTTAATAAATCAATGTCTTGAAAAGTGACTTTTATTTCAGCCATCGTTATGTGTCAAAACCGGGTTTAAATTAATTAAAACATGAGAGAGAAAAAAAGTTAACTCTTTCACACACGCACATACACTCGCATCGACATTTATGACGGAAACTCTGTTGTGGTCTAGAGTCAGAGTGGTGCCAGTAAAAGGATTTCTTTACATATGGTTGTAAGTGTGTGTGTGTGTGCATATAAGTGCAAAGCGGAAATGTTTATTTAACAAAATGTTATCAAATAATTTCCGTTTATTGCAATGAAAAATCGTAAATCATAACTCACATTAATGACTGTTGGAATACATTTAGTAGTGTTCATAATGGATATGGGGAACTTTTACGCAATGGGGGTAAGTGAGTTTATTTATAACAATGAAAGGTTCAAAATGTGAAAACATACTGTAAGTATTAATGGACTCATGGTGGTCACAGTTAAACAGTTTACAGTTTTGTAAACATAGACTACCGCAACAGTTGAAATACGCCATGGGGCATAGACACATAATTATTTATTCTCTACATATCTTGTACTTATTATTTGATCCCCAGTTTCCTTAACCATTTTCTACGTCTTTGAATTCACATTTCACAAATATCACATCAGCTCAAAATTTAATTAGTTGTCAAAAAGGTTTACCATATACACTCCATAAAATCTTGTAAAATACATAAATATTTCCATACACCAAGGAGTCAACGCGACTCCAACAACAACAACACATGAGCGAGCAATGTGCTGCGATGTACGTTGATCATATTTACTCTGTGCAGTTCTTAAAAATGTCAGTCAAACAGTCATCGCAGTCATCATCATCAAATGTTGACATAAGCAGTTAAGCTCATTCTTAGAGCTTTATGACACGTGTAATACGATACAAAGTATGCAATTAAAGTGAAACAAAAACAACATTGGCAGCACCCAACAACAACAACAACAACAGCAACAACGATACAATAAAGACAAGAAAAGAACATAAACTTTGTTACAGACTTTAGTTAATGAAATTTTCCTAGAGAGATCCTTAACGCTGCGCTGCCATTATGTATCTAAACGCGCACGAATAACAACAGCACGACGTGGAGTAGAGAGATGCCAGCGTTAACTTCATTGGCTTTTTAAATGTGATACCCTTCATCTGAAGGGAAAAAATTAAACTGCAAAAATATTCAAATATTCTTCAATTTATGCAAAATGCTATTGTTGCGCATTTTTTGGGGATATCATCAATGGTGAAGAAATAATACTTTTAACACAGAAGCAACAAATGTAAATTGTTGTTTGAGTGTAATTGGAGTGGGTTAATGTCAATGTTTTGCTCGCTAGGGGTCTTAATAGACAAGAGATTTTCGAAGAGCTTTTTAAAATGGTAATTATTTGTTGAGCAAATCTTTTACTCAACAGGTTGTCTTTTGAGAATTCAGTTGGAGTATATATATATTTTTCTTAATTGGCAGCAATTCATCTATCATTAGCCGCACGTAGAATTCCAAGCGCTTTGGTCTTTTGTGCTCCGTAGATAGTTAGTCACACAAAGTTAAGATAACAGCTCTTTTACCTGGTCAATCTAACGACGTTTTGGTTGCCACCTCCTGCGAGGCCCATCGAGTTTATTGTCAAAGACTTTTCGAGCTGGAGCAATTTTATCTCTTCGTACAACGTGTCAAAGCCAGTGCAACGCTCTTGACTTCGTCAGTTTCGCTGTACAAGCACATGGTTCATTCGACGACGGTACTCGCCGTGGTGAGTCCAAATAGTTTGTGAATAGCTTGCGAAGTATTTTTCTCTCTCGAAGACTCCCAGAATAGATTGATCCACTTGTGTCATTATCCAAGATTCTGCGCTATAGCGCAAGACAGGTAAGATCAGTGTCTTGTACAGTTGGATATTTGTTCTTCGAGATAGATAAAATAAGCTTTAGTCTTTCACATAACAACTAGACAGGAACTTGTATGTGATAGGTAAAAGACTGATACCGCGATAGTTGGTACGCACACTTGGATCGCCTTTCTTAACACTCCGATTCTAATCATCGGACATGAATTCCAAATTGTGTTTATGAGGTGGTGCATGGACGTTGCCAGCTAATCTCCACCGGCACAAAAAACATCTGCTGGCTGCTGTTAATTGCCGTGCTGATAGCTCGGTGGTGAGCTATCTACTTCGTCATTAATAATTAGATTGATTTGATCACATATGCTGACTTCGGAAACGAGCAGCGTACGAAAGTTTTCCCTCCATACTTGAAGCACACGCTACGTGTCCATGACTAGATTTTCATCCCTGTCCATATATGGAGGAATTCCTGTTAACAAACCTTGTCTTTTAACCTTTTGGTAGAATTTGCGGGCCTCACACATTTTCCTGAGTTATTTGATGTCACGGCTCTCCCTAGATGCTTTTTTTGCATAAAGACGCGTTTTCTCTCCCACCTGTTCTCATTGTATCGTTCCATCGCAGAACGCATCATAGTGTCGAGTCAATCGGCATGACTAGTAAATACTTCTCAAACAGTGACGTTTATAGTCGTCGATAAATAAGTAGGTGCCGTTTGTTGGAAATCTAAAATAGGAAACGTGTTAATTCACAACAACGTAAGAAGCTATTCCATACCTCATTCATGGGGCTTAAAGGGAAATTAAATTTAAGTTTTACCTTGCCTGCAACTAGATAGTGAACGAGTCAATATTTGCATCTGACATCACACGCACGCCCATAACGCTTGGAACATGCCTTCCATTGAGCACCACGTGATTATTTTGGTTTCTTGTCTTTTGAGTGCTTAAAATCTCCCAGAAAAATTTTAATTTCATATGCAGGGCAACGGTCATATATTTACTCCAGGCTCTCACAAAATTCATCTTAAATATCCTCATCTTTGTCTTCCGTCGGGGCGTGTACACAAGACAGCGTAATGTAAAAATATTTCTCATTGATGCGGTTAGTGGCTATTCGGTCACATACAGGGTTAAATCGCGACATCGGATATTGAAGTATCTTACCGACTATAAATACACATTCAAATTTGTGTCTTTCTGCAGGACAGCTGTAAGAGATGACGTTGATGCCAGCCATGTATTTGTCAAGGATATTCGCCAATTGGATAAAGGCACCATCTCTGTATATATTTCGGATTCCAGGTGCATATCCTTAAATCATGGTTCTTATAACGTTTGTGCCGATCGTCTACATCTGGAGGTTCTAGTTTTTTATTTTCTTTGCGTTTTCATAATTGTTGTTTTATTTAAGGAGAGAGGCTTATTAGGCCGCCTCACGCCCGAACATAGTTTCTTGGGGCTGTCAAAGCCACTAACAGAGCCGTTGTGTTGAGCTTCAGTAACTTCTGTTACCTACTCCCTAAGACGCATCGGTGGTAGAATGTCATTTAGGTAACTTAGCATTGCATCTTCTCGCATTTTCTGTCCTGGAAACACATGATCCATCGGACTGCTTGGTGACCTGTTGTACAAAGATAGATTATCATTATTCCCAAGTGAGTGACGATCAGAAAACTCATATTAGAACATCCTCCATTCTAAAAATGGTTTTTTCCCTTCCTAAAAAAAAAACAATTAAAAAGTTCACCTCTCATGGCAAACCTTAGTAGAAGCTATTAGATGCGCAACAATTTTCATGAGTCAGTCTTTATCCATTTTGTCATTTTCTTTCCATTTTTAACCCTCAAGGTACTATCAGCAAAATTCACTTCTTATTGCTCAACTACTCCACAAGATGATCTTTCACCAGTAAGTTTGTGATTGTAGATTAAAGCGTTTGAACTGGGCGGTGATACCACATTTGTCCCTTTTACAACTAAACATACGAACTTCGAAAAAAAAAAACAACTTTATTATCGCACAACTACACCATGAAATGAAGGTGCACTCTAATTTTGATGATTGAAGCTTAAGCTCTCTGTAAATGTATATCACAATTTTCCAATATTATCACTTGTTAACCCTTAAAGGTATGTAAGAATAGGCCACTAATCGATAATCTAGCGTAAGACGCTATTCTATACGATATATTTAAATACTTTCAGAATTCTTGAGAAATTTAAATTTTAATCTCTATAGAAGCCATTTCACTAAAGAGTTCGGTTGTAGTGGTGTGATTCAGCTATATTAGTATTTATTCTGTATGGATTTATATTAAACAGTAGAAGTACATTTAGAAAGCTATTAAATCAAAGTGACGGGAATCCAATATAGTGATAATGAGTAGGAAATTTCTGTATAGTACTGAATCCCACACATTAAGTTTCTGCTTAGGGTCATGTCGACTATGGGCAGCTGTCTCTACTTTCTTGCAGTGTCAAACTACCACATCTTTGCAATACCTCTATTTTCCTCTAATGTATTTTTATTTTCTTTAACCCTTCTCATCTACTTCAGACTTTCTGGACATCCAGATGACCGCTAGTGTCCAAAACCATTTTTGCAACTGATTAATTTAGAAGAAGAGTAACTTACAATCTCATTTCAAAAAAAAAATCTTTTGAGATTGTATTTACCTTAAATTAAGGGTAAAATATATTCACCGCAAAAGAAACTGAAATATGCAAATTACTTTTTGTATTCCATTAAAAGGAAAATTATAAGTTACTTAAAATATTTGTCAGTACTTCTGAAAAACAGTTCACACCGACTCTCATATACATCTTAAGGTGTTAAACTATAATGACCCCTTAAAATTCCCCCACCCCCTTTACATAAGGAAAGATATTAGATGGCAAACCTTAAGAAAAACCACAATTATTCTAAATCCTAGAGATAAACAAATAGGTCAATGAATACTCTCCAAATAATTGCCTTAGGAACAAAACATACACAGTGTACACTGAACACACAAATTTTAGTTTTAATGTTCGTGGCGGGGGTTGTGGTAGAAGATTTACCCAGCCAACCTACACAATCATAAAACAATACTCTTAAGAACTTCAAGATACCCGTTCCTTCCAACCCTCATTACCCAGCATCGTTCTTCTTGTCATTTGTATTCACTTCTTACATCGCCATTGAGCAACAAGAAAATGTCATCTCAGATAGTGGCACTAACTGCATTTGAGATACAAAGTTTGAGTTTGAGTGATTTTGAGTATCTCAGTCATTTAGACAAATCCTCGTTGATATGATAACGCTTGTTGCTGCTGCTGCTACATGTTGTAACAACAAGCTTTGTTTGTGATTATATACTTAACAGCTATTGGAGGAAGGGTGGTTGGTGAAGCCAAAGGGGGTTGGTTGCTATTGAGATTAGCACGAATGTATGTTGTATAAACTGTAGTTGTCTTGAAAAGGAAATAGCACATTGTACTTCATTTTGTTTATGTACGCTTATTTGTTATTATCAATTTGGAGGAACATTGTCTTCAAAAGCGGAATATCATAGTTCAGTTCAATGTTGTTTGGTGACTGACTGACTGATTCATCTGCGACTTAACCAAACGGTAGATGATAGTAGCCTATAAGTGGTACTTTAGCCTAGACTAAACTGCTAAATATACAATCATGGATTAGATGCTGCAAAGGGGTTTTTCGAAATTCGTAATGTTAGAAAAGGTATACATCTGAGACTATCGCCCAGACCAAAAGCCTAAAGTATTGTCATGCATCCCAGAGAATTAGGGAGCTGCACGAAGGAGTTTTACCAAATTCGTACTTTTTACTCGTAAAAGGTAGAAAAAGGGATGAAACTCGTACTATCGCCAGACAAAAAGGCTTAAGCTATAATCGCGAAAATCGATATGGACATGTTTCATATAGAATTCGGTATCTGCACAAAGGGGTTTTTCGAATTTCGTACTTTTAGGGGTAATAACGCCGAATAAGGGATACAACTGGTACCACCGTCCAGACGAAACGACAGAATGTGGAATCGCGAAAATTAGTGTGAATATTTATTTTATATCGTAGTTCTGCGATGCAAAGGGATACTTCGAAATTTTGTTGTTTACAACAAAGCGAAGAGAACGTGATTTGAGGATGTACTTAAGAAGAGAAGAGACAGTAATTCTAGTTGTTACTTAATCTCACTCTGTTTGAGCTGACCAAATCAGAAATATAACACAAACTGTTTTTTTTTTTTGAAAAATTAAAAAACAGGTGGCCGATCTGGGATTCGGACCGGCACCCATCGTCGTACGCGTTTCATCTTTGGGTTAGAGACTCATCAGCGGCGGCGCTTTAACCAACTCAGATGTGTTTTTATTATGTGTTCACACATATGGGAGGTGATTTGAGGAGGACTGAAACGCTAATAGAACCAGTTTCAACAGTTACAAAAGAGACATAAAAAGGACAAAGAGTGCTATGTGGATTAAGTACTGCGGGTTCATACTCGATTCAGAAGGGTTCTGTCCAAGGATCCGAAGGGATTAAGCTTCAATCGTAGTTCAGATGGGTCATGGACCGAGTCCAGCACTGAAACATACTTCCCGGGATTTTAAGATGCAGTTAATGCAGTCGGTAGTATGAACCCACACATGTCGATTAACTGTATGGACTAAGATGTTGTTAATAATATGGTGGATGAAGATAATGTAAAGAGGCCTATGAATACTTTTGTGACCTACAAATCGCCTGGTACGGATGGTATAATACCTATCATGACACAGACCTCTATTCATAATATAACTCCGATTTTGGTGAACATCTTCAGAGCTGGTATCAGGCTATGTTGTGTTCCAGAGAAATGGAGGGAGCCTAAGATGGTTTTTATACCTTAGGCCGGTAAGCCCGTCCATGCCTGCCCAAAGGACTACAGACCAATTAGCCTTTAATGCTTTCTACTGAAAGTTTTGAAGAGATTTTAAAATATGTATTCAGATCATACCTGTTAAATTTTGATTACGATTAGTAATCAATTACATTACATTTTAAAAGAATCGTAATGATTACATAATTCTTTATTAAGAATTTTTTAATTACTAATTGATTACGATTACAAATAATCTAAAAATAATCAGGATTACCGGAGATTACGAAAAAAAAATCGAAAATAATCAAAAGTAATCAAAAAATAATCCGACTACTTTCAACGATTACTTTCGAAAATTTTTGATTACTTTAAAAAATTGGCCTTAACAACCTGAAAAAAATGTAAACAAATAATTCAGATTTAAACATTTGCTTTTATAAACCAGTAAGAAAGTTCCAGTCGTTAAACCCGACTTACACATACCCTCACCCTCAATATAACATAACATTTTCTTGTACATTGTTATTATTACTCCATTTCTGAAGTGGGCTGAAAAGTACATTTGTATGGAAGGTACCAGAAGGGGCGTGGCTAGACTTCAAATTTTTTTTCCAAAACTTTATCCTGTTATAGCATCACTAAATACAGAATTTGGATACGATCCCTAGGGTGTATTGATATTATTACTCGTTTTCTAAAGTGGGCGGGGTGATGTATTTGTATGGGGAGTACAAGAAGGTGCGGGCCATGTAGCCCATTTGCATAACCGTAAGTAATTTTGGGAAAATATTAACTCGTGCAAAATTACAAAACATTTGGTCGCGTCTTTTTACAGTTATCGTGCGTACCAGTCGGACAGACAGACAGAGTTGTTAAGCTCCTACAGCCAAGTAAGGGGTCATAGCTCAAGAAAGACTACTTCAAGTCCCTTAATCTGTTCACATATAATTTCCCTGCATAATTAACAGCTTCATAGTTATAAATAAAATTATACAAAAATTTGCCTAAAAAAGTCCATCAATGTTGTTCATAGGTTATGTGACATTACGTGAAAGTAGTATGACTTGGCATTTTTTCCGTTTTAGATTTTTTTTATTTTCTTTTTTAATTACATTTCTTAGGCAAATTTTTTATTTTTTTTTCATAAATTTATTTATAACTTCCAAATTTTTGAATTCGCAGAGAAATCACTTCTGATGTTTCTTGGACTTAAACTTATGTTAAATTACCTAACATCATCAACTCCTTATCTCTATGTTACGTTAAAATTTTACGTTTTCTCTATCAAAATGAAATGAAAATTTTGAAAAATGTAGTCCGAAAATTAAGTAGACTGAATATGCATGAAACATAGCTCTAAAGGGTTTTTGGGGTCGCTGAATTCGAGTCCGTAGTCAGACTTGAAAAAACCAAGCGGCAAGTACAGAAAGGCAGAAATTTTTTTCAAAAATGCTGGAATTCTACTGAACAAAATATCCGCCAAATGGTATCCGCTATTTTGTTTTTTCAAAATATGACCCCGGATTAAAAATCAACGACATCGAAAATCCGTTTAAGCACAATATTACTTAAATTCAAAAATTTGTTGAAAAAAATGTCCGCAACATTGCATCCTTCATTTTGTTTTTAAAATTTTACTCCGGATTCGAAATTAGCGACGCTAAAAACCCCTTTGTACGATGTTTTATGCTCATTGGAAGTCTCCTTCATATTAAGGCCAAAATATTCACAGACCTGTTCAAAAACAATATGAGTACATCAACACTTTTTTTTAATCCGTGCACCCAAGAACCCCTGAAATTGTATTTATTATGCTGTATCGTCATTTGTTGTCCCGTCGAAACCAGGTGTACATATATTACTATTGATGGTTATTGAAGGGCTACATTTTGCCTAATGACTGTGATGTCAATTTTAGTTTTTGATTTTCTTACATCGTTTGTTACACCCTAATTATGCGTATTACTGTTAAAATTCGTAAAGATCGAAAAAAAATATGAAAATTTTGCTTTTAAAGTATATACTTATTTCATAAACAAAACCCCAAAAACTAAATTAACGTCGGAGTCAAAATTGTCAAAAAAGCTAAATGTAGCCCACGATTAACCATAGATAACGATATGCACCCCGTTTCGATCGAATATCAATTGACGAATCTACATAATGAATATCATTTTGGCAGGGCGGTAACGTGCACGGAATAACAAAAAGTCCTCAAATTGTATTCACACAAAGTTCCAAACTGGACACATCGAGTGGCCCTATCGGATGAACAATGCTATCTTTTCACAAAAATACTGCCAAAATGAGGAAAGCAAATTTCCTATCCTATACAAAACAAACAGTTAAAGAAAATATTTTGTTTTGATGTTATAGTTAATTTTCATCAACTGCTTGTTTTCAGTATGGGATATGAAAATAGCGTTCCTCGATAAACATGAATAACAATTTCATAAAAAAAATTTTCTAGCAAATATGCGTTTTACACATGACAAAATGTTTTTGAACCGTGAGTAAAGATTTTGAGGGTGTTAGGATACTTTGGTAATAAGGTCATGTTGTACTCGATCAGACCTACAACATACAGAAGGTCACTCCCCAGGTTCCAAATGACTGTCATATAGTGTAATATAACAAGAAACGAAATAAACTTTTAGAAACAATTTTCGTCACTCTATTGTTTATTGACTTTTAATATGTATAAATGCAAGTAATTTTGAAAATAATCAAAAATTTTCAAAAGTAATCGTTGAAAGTAGTCGGATTATTTTTTGATTACTTTTAATTATTTTTTCGTAATCCATGGTAATCCCGATTATTTTTAGATTATTTGTAATCGTAATCAATTAGTAATCGTTTAAAACCGAATATAATCGTAAATTAATCATTACATTACTGTTCAAAAAATTGTAATCTAATTACTAATGATTATGATTACTAATCATTATTTAACAGCTATGATTCAGATCAGCCCTCACACTCTGAGCACCTCTCAACATGCGCACATCGCAGGGAGATCAGTTGAGAGCGCCCTCCATGACGTGATTGACTTTACGAGAAGCAATCTAAATTCAGGTGAATTAATTTTAGCAGCCTTCCTGGATAAAGAAGGGGCTTTCAATAATGTGACGTCATTCGAAATAAGGAACTCTTTGAAGAACATAAATGTGACTCGTCTGCTAGTAAATCGTCTCTGCATGCAGAGAAGCCGTGTCTACCAATTATATCCGATCTTATCTAAACTACCCTTTGAAAGCTGCTACGATGGGCCATGGTTAACCCTCAGAAAACGGAATTGATTCTCTTCACTCGTAGTTATAAGATTAAGGACTTAAGGCCACTAAGTCTAAATGGCCTGGAACTGAAGCTCTCAAAGGAGGCCAAGTACCTAGATGTTGTCCTTGATCAGAAGCTACATTTGTCAAGGAATATCGATGTAAGATTAAAAAGGGGTGGTAATGTCTTTTATTCGTGCCGAAACTCTATAATTAAAAGCTTGGAACTCAGCCAAATGTCTGGTTGTCTGGCTGTCTGGTTTGGTGGGAAGTCCTAGATACAGGATCAAAGAGAAGTCCTTAAATCGTTTGACAGATTTTAACCAAATTTTAGAAAAGAGAGACTGTGAGATGTGCCAAATAGTATTCACCTACGAAAACTCCTTCTATTTTTGGCCGCTCTTTGTGTGAAACGGCAACCACTGTGCGGTGACTCCATTTCTGATGGTTCAAAAATAGAATAGAGCATAGGAACTGATGTCCGCCTCTTTAAGGTTCCAGGACATTGCGAGATTTCTGGTAACGATTCAGCAGACCTACTGGCCAGAGGTACCTGTACTATGGAAGATGTTTCATGACTCTGGAAGATGTTTACCCGCCAATGTGTTACCTATTTGGCTTAGTAGAGGATTGGATGTGGCAAACAGCCAGCAGGCGTTGGATCTCCAGAACCGACTGAATAACTGCTAAATCGCTGTGGCCCGAATACAGCAGATCCCGATCAGCGAACATGGTTGTCCTGTGCAGGAGTGACCTGGTACTGTTCTATGGAATTCTAAAAAGCCATTGCAATATTAGGTACCTGACAGGTAAATGGGATAGATCCATACCGGTCTGCTAAGGACGAGGAGGAGTCCGAGACGATGAAATATGTTCTTTTCAGCTGCCCGCTCTGCTGTATGAGGCTACGACACTTAGGCGAGAGTTACATAGAAGACTAAGAGTATCTCTCCTCAGTCCCAGTAGGAGATTTTAAACGTTTCTTGCATTGCCTTCAATGGTTAAACTATGATCTTACGATTTCCTCTTCTTTCTCTATCTCTCCACTCTCGGTGTGTAGTGTGATCTACTTTTAACCCTTTATAGGTATGTTAGAGGTACCTGTGTATGGGTGATCGTTACTCCTATATAACTATTGTGAGGTAAGAATAAATTTTTCTAAATTTGCACCTTGAAGGTATACACAACATATAGAGAGGACAAAACTGATACCAACATCCCATCCAGGTCAGACTACTACAGCTAAATCATTAAAAATTCGAGTTAAAAACAGAATGTATAATGTTTGAATTTTACATTATTACTTTAATTTATCAACAAGATTTATTATAAGCAATGATATCTGTCCTGCTCACTTATTTGTTTACTGAACTGTAGTAGTTAAGTACAATTTGACCCAATGATTTGAACTACTTTGCCAATAAAATATAGTTTATTTTCGCTGTATATCATATCAATATAACTTGTTTTCTTAAAAATTTCCCACTCAAATAACTCAAAATGCCTTAGACGTCGCTCCCCCGCCATATCTCTAAATTTAAAGCGATTTCACACCGACACACTCATCCACCCACAACACTGTGTCTTTACTGTTGTTATCCTTGTTTCTAAGCTCACTCTCTCTTTGTCTACTCATTATCCTTTCACCAAAATCCTCTTTTCGTCTGCAAACTATTTAAACAAAACGCAAATGTAAGATAGTCTTTTGTTTTCAACTCCATCCATCTCTTACGAAAATTTACTTTATTTAAATGCTGTTACGTCTTTTCCCCTTCTCCCTGTTTATTAGATTAGTTAAGGGGTTGTGTATGGATTTTAGGATGGTTGTTAAGTTGTTGCTTTCAGAGCATTGACTAAAGTCCCTCGATTGTCATAGTGTGTCATTGTTTTGTTGTGTTATAGTTTTGCTTTATTTTCCTTTGCCTGCAATAGTGCCACCACCACCGCCAACACCACCTACAACACCAACATCAGCAACTTTTCAGTCGGTGAACCCTTTAAGTACTGTTAACTCTAGACTTTGGCTTAGACAGGGCAGACAAGGTGGCAGGCAAGCTGGCTGGTGTTGGTAAAGGCGGCAGTGTCACTGGCATTGGTGGTTGTGGCACCCACTTTGTTAACTGCGGCTGTCACTTTGTGTGGCACAAAAGACTTCATGTTTTTTTTGCTTTGTTTTGTGTTAAATGATGGATTAGTGTGATGACATGATGCCAGTAGTGTTTCGCCACTGTTTTGCGTACATCATAATATTTTGTTGGGTTCACAACTACAATGTCCCATTGTTGCTGTCGGGGGCATAATTGGAGGTAACACCAGGAGTATAAACTTTAATAGTTGTACGTTGTTATTTAAACAATAAATCTTTTTAAGTTTACAAGAATTAAGATTTTTATAAAATGTGGGTTGTTGAATGGAGTTGAGTTAGTGAGTGATGTTAGTGTTTCGTCGAGTAGAGAGTTTTCAACGAGTTTTGACATCAGAGTGGTTGGTTGACATAAAAGTGGCTAGCACATTAGTAAATTTGTCTGATAACAATATTTTTTAAATGTTGGCATAGTTTTTCAGTTATTCTAGTGGATGAACCGTAAAATAAAATTTACAATTGGTGTTGGAAAATCTCACATTTTTTCGTTTTAATGAAGACAATGGTTTCCTTTATATGTATGGAAAAATAAGCAATATCTGCTGCTGGCTGGAATGCTTTCACGCGACGGTACTTGGAATATACGTCCCACTTTCGCTTCCCTACGATCATGAATAAGGCTCTCCCAGTGTAGTAGCAGTCGTTTAGATGTACTGTAAAGACTTTTTATTTTTGCATGCGGTTTATTTTTACGATCTCGCCGCTCGTGGGTCAGAAAATAGTATCAAAGGCATGTATTTTTTAAAATTACCAATATGAATTTCATTAGCACCAAGGGAATTCATACCAAGTAAGAAAACTGCCGATACTGTAGTATACATATACGGTACTCAAAATTTTGTCGACCCTGACTGGATTTTAATGACTCTTGATTTTATGGAATTTAATACTTATATTCTCCTTGTTGCTGCCTTTTTTGACGATTGTTTTAGCTCGAAACTCCCCATGGTTCACGGTTTTATAGCTGTCATAATTGTGAAAAGATGGGTTCATGTTGGAATAACTTTTTAACCAGACATTGGTTTAACATTGGTATCGCCAGTGTGAACCCATATCCTCTATAGAAGTGGAGGGTTAAAAGGGTACAGAAATTTCATCAGGTACTCTGGCTGATACATACCCAATATAAGATACTAGCTTTCCCGACTCTCGTTGCTCCGCCGCTTCTTACAATATAGTTAAAATGCAAACTTCTTGAAATTATTAGTCGGGCTCAAGGTCATTGATTTTTAATCCTCAGATATCTTTAAACAATAAAAAATATATAAACCAGTAAGAAAGTTTCAGTCGGGCGACCCGACTTACATACACCATCACCCTCAATAAAATAAAAAAAAATGCTATTATATTGATATTATTACTCGATTTATAAAGTGGGTGGAGTGGTAAATTTGTATGGGAGGTACTAGAAGGGGCGTGTCTAGACTTCTTGGTTTATCCTCCAACACTTTATACTGTTATAGCTTTACTAAATACAGAGTTTGGGCACGATAGCGTTGTATGTATTGATATTATTACTCCATCTCTGAAGTGGGCGAAAAGGTACATTTGTATGGGAGGTCCCATAAGGGGCACCGGTAGACTTCCAATTTTTTCTCCAAAACTTTATCGTATTATAGCTTTACTAAATACAGAATTTGAGCTCAATCGTGTCAAGTGTATTGATATTATTATTCCATCTCCAAAGTGGGCGGAAAGATACATTTGTATGGGAGGTACAAGAAGGGGCGTGTCTAGACATCCAGATCTTTTCTCTAAAACTTTATCCTGTTATAGCTTTACTAAATACAGAATTTGGGCTCGATCGTGTCAAGTGTATTGATATTATTATTCCATCTCTAAAGTGGGCGGAAAGGTACATTTGTATGGGAGGTACCAGAATGGGCGTGTCTAGACTTCCAGATTTTGTCTCCAAAACTTTATTCTGCTTGAACTTTACAAAATACAGAATTTGGTCACGATTGCGGTAGTTCTAATAATAATATTAATCGATTTCTAAAGTGGGCGGTACCAGATGTGTGTGGGAGGTACCAGATGGGGCGTTGGTAGACTTCAAAAACTGTATCCTGCTATAGCTTTACTAAATTAAGAATTAGGGTACGAGCGCAATGGATTTATTGATATTATT
This sequence comes from Muscina levida, assembly GCA_964034835.1. Taxonomy (NCBI): domain Eukaryota; kingdom Metazoa; phylum Arthropoda; class Insecta; order Diptera; family Muscidae; genus Muscina; species Muscina levida. The sequence goes on along the minus strand of OZ035884.1, from coordinate 32,285,683 downwards.
ACTCCATATCTAAAGTGGGCGGAAAGGTGAATTTGTATAGGAGGTACCAGAAGGGGCGAGGCTAGACTTCAAATTTTTTTTTCAAAACTTTATCCTGTAATATGTTTACTAAGTACAGAATTTGGGTACGATCCCGTTGGGTGTATTGATATTATAACTCGATTTCTAAAGTAGGCGGAATGATGTATTTGTATGGGAGGTACCAGAAGGGGCGGAGCCATGTAGCCCATTTGCAATACCGTAAGTAGTTTTGGGGAAATATTAACTCGTGCTAAATTTAAAGACATTTGGTTGCGTCTTTCGAAAGTTATCGTGCGAACCAGCCGGACAGCCACCAGACGGACAGACAGACAGACAGACGGACATGGCTCAAATGACTTAAAAAGTCATGAATCGAATTTGGTTCTAAGAAACCTAGGGTCTGAAGTGACTCCTTCCATGTGTTACACTTTTGGGTCGTATCAAATGATATATACCCTCATCCTAAGGGTGATGGTATAAAAATATACACATTGTTTGGGTCATTATTTGTCTATACATAACAAAAAATAGAAAAACTTACGAGTAACAATTAAAAAAAATGTCATTAACATACAAATTTAAAAATTGCACTAAAGTTTACATCTATTGTTTTTACAGATGATTGCTAAACTCTCAATATCCGATTTGTAGTTCATTCTTCTCTCTTTCGGTATATTGATTATATGTAACATTTCAAGACAAAAACATTTTGCTGTAATGTTCTTCCGTATCCAATATGTTTACTTTCTCTTAATCCTATACATGTCCTCTCTCTGCACAGTATGTAGCTAGAGCCAGTGGCGGATTCAACCATGGGCCCATGAGGCGCGGTCCTAGGGTGGCACGATTTTATGGGCGCCGAAATTTAAATTAAAAATAGTAAAAAAATTTCAACCAAGAAAAAGCGAATCTTTCCCAAATTCTGTATTAAGTAAAGCTATAACAAAATAAAAGTTTTGAAACCAAATTAGAAGTGTAGCCACGCCCCTTTTGGTAGCTTCCATACAAATGTACCTTTCCGCCCTCTTTAGAGATGGAGTAATATTATCAATAAATCCAACGCGATCATACCCAAATTCTATATTAAGTAAAGATATAACAGGATAACATTTTGGAGAGAAAAACTGGAAGTCGAGCCTAGCCCCATCTAATAACTCCCATACCCATCTGGTACCGCCCAATTTAGAAATTGATTAATATAATCAAAAGATCTCACGCGATCGTGCCCAAATTCTGTATTAAGTAAAGTTTAAGGAGAGTTAAGTTTTGGAGGAAAAAACTGGAAGTTTAGACACACCTCTTCTGGTACCTCCCCTACAAATGTACTACCCCGCCCACATGGTGTATGGAGTTTTCAATACACTCGACACGATCGTGTCCAATTTCTGCATTTTGTTAAGCTATAACAGGACAAAGTTTTGGAGCCAAAAACTGGAAGTCTAGCCGCGCACCTTCTGGTACATTCCATACAAATGTACCTCTCCGCCCACTTAAGAAATCAAGGATTAATATCAATACATAACAATAACAAGAGAGAAATCTGGAATTCTAGACACATTTCTTCTGGTACTTCCATACAAATGTCCCACTCCGCCCACTTTGGAGATGGAGTAATAAATCAATACACTCGACACGATCGTGTCCAAATTCTGTATTTAGTAAATCTATATATATAAAAATAGTAGCAAAAATGTATAGTAATTCATCAATAGAGAACGGCTGGGCCGATTTTGCTCAAACTTTTTTTCACATGTTCGTTATTGCCAATAGAAGGTTTATGTGAAAGAAAATTTTGGGAAAATCTTCCGGATAAGTCAGAAAATTGAAAAAATCGAATATTGCCTTTTTGTATGGAATTTTGTGTGCAATTGTTACAGAATGGATTTTCGAATAGAAAAATAGAAAATTTTTGTTGAAAAATGCGGAAAATTCCGGAAAATTTCAAAAAGTTTGAAATTGTTTTTTCGACGAAATTCTGCATTTAATAGTATGCTTTAATAAATTTGGATGATGGAACTGTGAAAAATTTCGGATAATTATTCCAAAATGACTTTTCGAATGGAAAAATAGAAAAATTTTTGGAGAAAACTCGGAAAATTCCGGAAAAACTTGGATTTTTTCTGCAAAATTTTGCATTGTATCGCTTGATTTGATAAAAATCGATAATTGAATTTAAGTTTAAAAATTTGTGTGCAATTGTTCCGTAGTGGCTTTACGAATCAAAAAATAGAAATTTTTTGTCGAAAAATTACGAAAAAATTCCAACAAATTTAATTTTTATACCATCACCCTTAGGGATGAGGGTATATATCATTTGATACGAAAAAAAGTGTAACGCATTAAAGGAGACGAGTTAGACCCGGTATGAAAATTTACCAGTATTAATATTTCTCAAAACGAACTTATGGGATTGTAAATGGGCAAAATAGCCCCACCCCTTCTGGTACCTCCCATACAAAATTACCTATTTTTGGATAATTTATATTTCTTTCATAACTTCCAAAAGGACGTTTATTTATCTTGCAAAAGTAGACAAACCCTAAGAAAACCGAAACCTTTGCCATACCCCTTTTGGTACCTCCCATACAAATGACCTAATTGACCATTATAGTTTTACATGCATATCTTTTTTGTAAGTAAACTAAATTTATTCAAATTTTGAGTATGATTTTCGCTTATGAAAATAGGACTCAGGAATGAATATGGACTATATCGGTTTACGCCTTCTGGTACCCGCCATACAAAATTAAATAAAAATTTTCTCCTATAACTTCCAAACGGACTCTTGGGGGGTAATGAAAATTGGTCGATTAATTTATGTTATTATAGAAGGCAAATCCCCAGAAAACCTAACTATTTGACACACCCCTTCTGGTACCTCCAATACAAAGGACCGAACTCACCCCCATAGTCTTACATACATATCTTTTTTTTGTAAGTGCACTGAATTCAGTCAAATTATTCGTAAGTTGTACGTATGAACATTTCAGTCAGGAATGAATAAGGACTGTATCGGTTCACCCCTTTTGGTACCCCCTATCAAAATTAAATTTTTTTGAAAAATTTATATTTCTCACATAAATTCCAAACCGGCACCTATACCCCCTACACAAGTAAGTAAAGTTTTGGACGATTTTGCACCACAAGCAGGGGAAAAATTATACATAAGTAATTTTATTTTAATTAAAAATCTATTCATTTCAAAACTCAAGACTTCAACAATATCTTATATTGGGTAATGGTATTTATCAGTCAGTTTACCTGACTGAAATTTATGTACTGGTTTAAAGACGAAATTTTGAATTTTTTCGTATGATTGATAATTTTGGACGATGTTAATCTGTAATATTTCGGATAATAGAAAAATTCTTGGTGGAAAACACGAAATATTCCATAAAAACTCGAAAAATTTAGATTTTCCGACGAAATTTTGCTCTGTATCGCTTGATTTAATGATTTTTGACGAAGTAAGGGTGGAAAATTTGATATGATGCTTGGAAAATTTGGGATTATTATATCAAAAGATTAAACACGAAATGATCGAACAATTTCAAAATCTTCTGCATGAGAATAACGTATTGGTCCGATTGTTCAAAACCGCATTGAAGACAATGCATTCCGACGACCAAAAAATCATTATCAGAGCAAACAAAAGACCCTCTGGTTGCCATGCAGGACATTTCAATGCTCCCACTATAAATAAAGTCGCAGTGGTGATTGTTGGGAAGAATATGATGGACTTCAATACCCGTTGAAATGTTATCAATATGATTAAAGCGACGTTCATCAGGGGCAAATTCCAAGGAGAGGAAATCCTTATCCCACGAATTCGTATTATTCTAATCGATCTTCACTACCAAATTCAAGCGAATTCAACTCCCCATTCTATTGGCTTTTGCGATGACAATCAATAAATCGCAAAATCCATCAATGAAAGTTTGTGGGATCAATCTCGAATTTCCCTGCTTTTCACAAGATCAGATCGCTCTTCACTAATTTCGATAGAATTCAAATAAATCACATTAAAACTAGAACTAACTCTGTTTTACTATACCCCTGAATAGGGTGTTCAAAACCGAAACCGAAAAACTGTAAACCGGTTTTTTTTTATTTAAAACCATATGCCGGTTTTTGCAAAAATGCTATTTTCGAATAACTGGTTTAACCGAGTTTTTTCCTTCGGGTACTCGGTTTTTTTAAATTAGTTTGAAAAATGCTTCTAAAAGCATTCTTGTTTATAAAATATAAAAAGATATTTCTAAATTAAGTTAAAATTGCATTTAAACTAATCCTGTGTAAAGTAGTCTAAAAAGGCGGAAATGATGGAATTTGCTAATGAGCTTTTTAAAAGACTTTATCCTGCAATTTCCCCAACTACGGAAGAGTCTAGTAACAGTTCAGATTGTGAGATGGGGGAAGCTCCTAATGGTAGACTTTGCAACGATTTAAACAGGACAATATGTATGGGGGGTACCAGCAGGTACGTGGCTACGCTTCCAAATTGGTTCTCCAAAATTTTATCCTGTTTGAGCCCTACTAAAAACAGAATTTGGTCACGATCGCGTTGGATCTATTAATAATATTAATCGATTTCTAAAGTAGGTGGTACCTGATGGGGATGGGAGGTACCAGATGGGGCGCAGCTAGACTTCCAGCTTTTTCTCCAAAACGTTGTACTGCTATAGTTTTACTAAATGTAGGATTTGGGCACGATCGCATTGGGTGTATTGATATTACATACTAAATAAATGCATTTTTTTAAACCAAATTATTTTTTTTTATAAATATTTTTAACTTTTTAGGAAAAAACGAAAAAAACCGGATAAACCGGTTTTCTTTTAAATGCTGTATTCGAAATCCGATTTTTCTAAAAAATCAAGGTGTAATGCCATTACTGCGTCGCCATGTTTTTAATTCTCCTACATTTGTGGGAATGAAATGACAACAATAATATAAAGTATTTTACACTCATGCGATTAAATATGGCTATAAGCAGAATAAATTATATTAAAAATGTCCAATGTTGTTAATTTTTTCTTGTACGAATTGCAATGTAAAGATATGGAGACATAGAGGAGTATACCTCATCGTCTAATATTTTTACATTAATCAATTGTATGTGTGTTAAACATCGAGATTTGTACTTAATGAGAAAACTGCATTTAATCTAATATAATTGCAATATAAAAAAAATTTATCACATCTGCTTGTAGATCCCATGTACAAAATGGATTAATCCCTAATATGACGATGCTATTAAACAATTCCAACTATGTGGTGCTGGCTATTAAGGGTTAGAATCGTGAAAAAATACGCACAATGTTATATTTTTCGAATATAAATTGAGCAAAAACAAAAATTCAGGTAAATTTTGTTTATTTAATCTATTACTTACCACTTCAAAAGAATGTAACGAATATAAACCGCCAAAAAATTTCTCAAAATGTGTTGAAGTACAAATCAAATGTGTAAGACGGTATTAAAGGCTCTTTTACATTATACGGACCTCTGCCGTTTATAATTGAAATAATATAAGGGAGGTGGTAAATGCCCATGATAGGTGGGTGCACTTTTATTTGTACAATTTGTACAGTCTAATGAAATATTCTGTGTTAAATATTTGGTTGATGGTTTGTGTCTGAGCTTCTGTAAATATGATGCCCTGTTGTAGTCTTTTGTATCGGATTTTAACCCTCATGTAGTATGTATTTGTTATAAAATATTATCAGTTTTCAAAATTAATCGTATGCAGTGGCTGTATCAAACACAATTCGAGACAAAGTTTGGTTTAGTTTGAAATTACCTTAAAATTTCCTTTAATTGCGGTTTTAATACTAAAGGGAAAAATGTGTTAAAATATTTTTATAGAAAAGAGAATTTTTAATCTAAGAAGTGTGTCACATAAATAAACAATTGGAGATTTTATATGCTTGTCTATAGTAGAAATTAATGAACTTACTTTAACGTGACACTGCGCACTATTACCGCCTACGATTCCATAGAAAAAAAACATCATTTTTAATTTAGTATAAAGTATTTTACTATTTGTTCGTTTTATTTTTACAATATGTAAATATATCTCGTTAACTATGTATTATACACTACAAATTATTTCATTGTGTTAACTTAAACTCTAGCCTACATACATTCTACTGCCACAGTAGCATTAAGCTCTTCTTTGGTTGTGATCAGAGTCATTTCATGTGGACTATCCTCCTCTTCGTCGTCAAATACTTTAAGATTTTTCACATGATACCATACGCCCGCATTGCAGAAAGTACTGATGCCAACGAAACAGGCAGCAACAAAGTTAAGAGTCAGTCTAAATTGGGAGAAAACTGTAAAATATTGTATTTTTTTACAAAATGTGCTTGTTTCTTACCTTAAGTTGGAAGAATCGTATAACCAACAATTACCCTTGTTGGTACACGTTTTACCCCACACCAAACAATTCTTATCGAATATCCATCCATAGAATATTGGAGCCGGCATAAAACACACTAACGATATAAACATCATGCCAAAACCCATAATGGCAGATTTATCTTCAGGTGCAACGGAACGCATTGTAATGAGTAGATTGGATGCTCGACCAGTAGCGGCGACCATTTTAACAAGACACATAACTGCCAAGAAAGTAATAAACTGTTTAGAACAATCGACGGGACATGCACCACTCATGGCCTGGCCACCAGTGCCTAGAGAAAGCTGCAACGATTAAAATGGTAGAGTTATTATAAGTACATGGGAATTGTCTAAATAATTGCACGAAGTAATTGTAATTACAACCAAATAACAAAAATGAAAGCTGACTACGCACTATTATCCATAAGATGTAAAAGATTTATTTGTTTCATATGAAAAACATTTGATATGAATGTCTTGGCTGGTACAGCTAATAACTTAGTCAGTTCTGAATTAACTTTGAATTTATTAACAATTTTGGAAAGTAGAATCTTAGACCTTAAAAACGATATAAAGTATGTTTTTACAACTTGTCTGTTTTTTCCTCAAAATTTATCTATAGAATTACATATATCGTTGCAAAGGTCTAAGATTCTTCTTTCCAAAACTGTTAATAACTTTATTATTGGTTCCGAACGGACTGAGTTTATAACTCATAAGTGATGAAAGATCCGAAAAAAACGGTTATTGAAACGTTAGTCAAGATGTTGAGGGAATTAGGAAACTTTGATTTCATAGAATCATATTGTGCATATGCACTAGGTCACTTTCCAAGTTTCTTAATTGTTTTCCATTTAAGTTTCTCTAAACAGAATCTTAAGATTAAAACGAGACATTTAAACACATCTAATTCAACTTACAGTTGTTCCATTCAGATTCGTTAATGTCAGTGGTTCAAACAAGGGATTCAAACTTTGGGTTGTGTTCGCGGTGGTTGGTATACAGGAACAGTTGTAATAAGTCTGAAATGAACAAATAATATAAATAGTTTAACATTAGTATGAAAATATATGATATATAGCCACAAAATATGTGGTTACCGTGTAATCAATTATACAGATTCCATTGACTCATTAAATTGTTTCTAAATCCTTCACAACGCGCACGAAAGGAGTGAAGGGTATATTAATTTTGTTCTTTTATTTGTAACGCCCATAAGGAGAGGTGGTATGTATGCTAACTCAAATTTATGTGATATCGAGCTAAAATTTGGAAGACAAGCTTCCATCCTCTAAGCGGAGGTTAATGTGTAAAATGAGGAAAATGGGACAACAAATAGTCCCATATCCCATCCAAAAACCCCTCTTAAGATTTTTCCGTTTGTCTGTCCCGCGATTACAGCCGTTGTTTAAGAGCTAACTAACTGGAATTTGGTATGGAAACGTATATCCTACAGGCCGAGGTTATGTTCTGAATTGAGTTAAATCGGACAAAACAACTTCCACCTTCCATACAAACTCCCCCTTTTTGGGGGTGTCCGACTGTGAGTCTCTGCTATTACAACTTTATTGTTAGAGCTATCGATCTGAAATTTGGTATACAAGTTTCTATCATCCACTAAGGGGAGGTTATATTATAATATGAGCAAATTTGGTCAATTTAGTTAAACAATTCATAACAATATTATCAGCTATTATAAAGAATTCAAGATCAGTATTTAAAAATTTAGTGAAAAATTATTGACACACTAGTACAGAAATTTAAATCAGATAAACTGACTAATAAATATACCTCAGCCATTGAGTGCATTTAAAGAAATCTAGGGTCTAAAGTGACTCCATCTATGTTTTTCACTTTTGGGTCATATCAAATGATATATACCCTCCATGAATGAGATATGGGATAGCTTTTCTAGTTGTTGTTAATTAACACGCTTTCTTTCTTGCTATCGGTATCATTCGGGATAAATAAGTCAATTTAATTATATATCACATATATTTACTCATTGGTATATATGATTTAATGATCCTTTGAAATGCGTAGCTGAGCGCAACGGATAGTTTCTCACTTCGGAGTAATTGCCTTTTGACGATCGAGGACAGCTCAGCGGTAACGAGAAGAGGATCTTGAAGGGACGTCTCTTTGTAAGGACTACCCAACAAAACTCAAGTGCAAATGAGGCTTGATATGTCTTTGGCGATTGCTGGCGCACGTCATCGTCCAGTTTTATATAGGTGGTGAAGAACATTAACAACATCTCACGAAGAACCTTGGCGTATAGGAAATGCCCCCTGTCCTATAATCCGGGTGAGAAATGTATAACTGCCTGGCAGATATGGTTAAAATGTAATAAACGCGGGCCGGTTGCCTACCAACACTTCCTTCTCCCGGCGAGAGCAGGGTGACCAATAAGTCATAGTTACCTAGGGTTACTTATCTTGGATAAAATGTGGATTAACCCAGTATATAATGTTTTAATGGAGTTGAAAAAGGATAAAAAGCGGGTGGTGGCGGCTGTAGCGGCGACTACCGGCGGGCACGGTGAGGAATCTAGTTCCTCTCTACGTGTCGTCAGCGGCCACGTATAAACTGATTTTAAAGTTTACGGCAAGCGCAATAAAAAGGACAATCATAACGATATGAAGGTCGGACTTAATTTTAAAGAGGTAAACCATAGCATTTTAATGCAACAAGAGGAATTACGTGTGAGCCTCTCGCAGATGAGGGTGGAGGATAAAGGGAGAAATCAACTCGTTCCCCCAACCCCAAATGATTTTACTGACAAGGCACAATCCAACGGCAGCCGGTTCTATGTAACGGATTGACCCGAAGCAGCAATTCTTCGGCCAGGGGCTGCCACCTCAGTACTATGTGTCCCTATATGTTTGTTTATCTTTTTGCCTTGGGAGAGGCACATCCCGGAGTGTCTGCTCCGCATTCTGTTGGTACGTGCCGGGACTGAACAAAACCCCATCTGCTCCGTCTGCAAAAACCTCCTCCATCACCGTTCGACATCAGTAAGGTGCAACCGATGCATGGATTGGGTGCACTTCAGGGGTTGCTCTGGCCTCAGCCATCTAAGGGAGTATTGCCAGGAATAGCCGCTCAATTCATATTGGGCAAGAATTGACGGCAGTACGTCGAACGTCTGTCCAGCCTGCAACCAGGGACCACACGACACGCTACAACTTTTCAACTGCCCTGCCAATCCAACTCTACTTGTTCACAGGTCTCTTTGGACCCACCCAGTGGAAGAAGCTACCTTCCTTGGCCTGGAGACAAGTGCAGCAGAGAACCACACACAAGGCGTACCTAATAACATCGGATAAACAAACAGGCACATATACTGCTACAACAACAACAACTGACAAGGCCGAATCGTCTACAGGCATTGTTGAGCCTCTCTCTGACGACGACGGTTTCATTATTGTAAATAAGCTTTGTCTGATTGCGAGGTTCTTCTAGAGGTACATACAAAAACCTCCTTGGCAGAGGGTTTTGCAGCAATCTTCGTTGTTGTCTGACAGGTGAGTGGCTCCGGGAAGGAAACAGAGACGAAGGCCTCGCCCCTTTTTGATTTCTCGAATCTAGCCAAATACTCCAAATGCTTTTTGACCAGCTCCTTTTCCCTACTGGACAGCAAAGCAATATCCTATCCTACAAATATTCTAAGGTGACAGCAGGATCGTCTATAGCAGAGAACGCCAGCCCAATACAACCACAATATGAGTTTGAGTTAGTGAGTTGTTCTCTTCACACTCTCACTGTAGTGAAGGAAATTGTTATATAGTTTTTTAATAACTTATGATATAAAAATCCAAAAAATAATTGATAAATATTACTGCCTGTTCGCACTTATGGAAGCAATGGTGAACAAGAAGCGAAGCAAAAACGAGATTGATTTCAGATTGACTCGTCCAAAGGTGTCAAGATTGTGGAATGCACAAATATGGAAACCTTGGCTTTCCTTACTTGCGTAATCGATGTTATAGCTGAAGTTTGGTCGCGGTCGAAGTTGAGCGAATACCTCAATCTTCACTTCCACTGTGGATTCCGACTCCCACCTCCTTGACATGCCGCACGACCAACTCCACACTGGGTTATGGGAAATCATTCCCACACACCTATGCAAGGATAACAAAGGTTTTGATATGAAGGCAGTAGTGGATAGCGAATCACTTGCTTAACTGAAAAGTTGCGGAGGTAGGGTGAAGTTTGGCTTGGGCAATTTTTACTTCCGTGAAGCTAAAGGTGGTGCAAATAAATTTGCATCACTGTGGCCGCATCTGTTGGCATTAGAAGACACCGCAATTATTTTTAAGCACTTCAAACTTTCCTTCACTGTACATTTCTTGTAAACTCTTAATTATATCGTAAAATACTCCTTTCTTTATATTTAACCTTTCTTAAATCAGGACAACCGCAATGTTCTCGGAGTGTTGTAATGACATGGTATTGCGCTGTGTCATTACATGTCGTTAACCTAAACCTAACATGCTTTCTATTTTTGGATTCATAACTAAGGCACCTACTTGTTTGTTGACTCGACCCTTTACTGCGAAGTAGCTATCGACAACACCGAGGGACCGGCAATGAAATAAAAATCTAGATCTAGACTGAAGACAGTTATCGAACCACGGATCTTCAGCATGGTACTCGCGTGTCCCTACCACCATATCACGGGCGGTTACCTACTATTACCAGATAATTTTACTGACCAAATTCAAATGTTCTGCAGTTGTCCATTTAAAAGTTAGGTAATTTTATATGGGATGTACCTAGAGTTTCTCTCCCGGGATTTCCCGGGCGGGAATTCCCGGGATTCCCGGTCATTTTTAATTCCCGGTTTCCCGGGAAATTTGTTCGGGATTCCCGGGAAATTAAAGCACCTTTGGCAGATCAAATTTTAGAAGCTTAAAAAAAGCAAATTAAAGAAAGAAGGGGCAAGCGACTTTATACTTTAGTGAAGTATCTTAAAAATCCAACAGTATTTGATAAGAAAGCTAATAACTTCTATCTAACTGCTTCAGAACAAAATGTGATCGCGTACGCTGAACCAATTTATACTCGACTTTTTAAAGAAGACGTTATCGACGAAGTTCTGGGATCGGACGAAATTCCTATTTGTGACATTAGTACCGAAAGACCATTTGAGGATATTTTAACCGATGCCATAACAAATGCAATGTTGCGTCAAGTAATAGACAACTTAATTACTCGATAAAAAAAGGATTTACAATTTTACGAAGCAAGTGGAAAAGCAACGGAAAATTTCACTATTTTATTGAATGCTCTTCTGACAATAGGGCCAACATCAGTTGAAAGCGAGAGAATGTTCTCAACAACAGGGCAATTTGTAAATACAATTAGAAACAGACTGTCTGATGAAACTATTAACGCTCTTTCTGTTTTAAAAACGTTTTTTTCAAAATGACAAATTTACTTTTATCGTTTAACCAATATTTTTATATACATATACATTAAAATGAATGTTTTTCGGTTGTTATGTTTTTGTTTGTAATGTTTTGGTTTTACTTGCAGCTTGTACTATATAATCTCATACTGCAAAATTGAAAAAAATTAACATAGTTTGTCTTGTTTTTCTACTGCGCGAAATTTCCCGGGAATTCCCGGGATCCCGGGAAAGGCAAAAATTTTTCCCGGTTTCCCGGGAAATGAGAAGTCCGGGAAAAAGAGAAACTCTAGATGTACCAAAAGGGGTAGCCCCATGCACGTAGTTCTTCATTTACTTTATCTTTTCCAAATTTTGTTAATTTTTATCACACGGTAATTTATAATCTCTGCAAAACCATTATAAACCATAATTTTATTTTTGGGATCAAACTCACCCTACGCGCATTGGCATCCATATATTCCTGCTTACAGCCAGCATGACACGGTGAAATATACGTTCTCAGATCCTCCCCGCAAACCGGCATATAGCGAACATAATCACAATGGCAATAACTATTGCAGCTTGTAGTAGTAGTAAAGGCGCTAAAAAAAACAAATCAGATAAAAGTCACATCAAGTGGGGGCAAAAAAAAAAACAAAGAAAATTAAACCATTACCTATCATAAGAATTATTAATCAATGTGTTATCATTGCCGGCACAGCCAATAAAAGCGTAAGCAATCATGCCGGACATGGTAACGACATCGACGAAAATATTCCAAGCAGCCAAATAACGGGCTCTTGGTTTGAATTTTGATATAATAAAGCCCGACAGCAAAACACCAACGGCGGAGAACACCAAAGCCACTGTGCCAGTGACCATACTAAAAGAAAGAAAGAGAGAACAAAAGAAATAAAGAACGAATGAGAATAAGCAAACGTGGATTGTAATAATCATAAATAAGGAAGCGATTAGATTAAATATTGGCATCAAGTATACTAAGTCAGTAAAATTGTGGTGGAACGATATAAATTTAACTATAAAAACATTAGAGAAAAATACTTTTTTTATAAATATAAGATAACTTATATATTCGCCGGGCACGAGTCGCGTGTTCGAATGGTAGTTTGAAAACATTAGTGGGGTCCGGAAGTTCTAGATACATTGTTTAATTTTACAATTCATTTTATATGAAACTGAAACCTTCCTATCTGATTTCAAAGTCTACTTATTTAATCCCTCTTATCAAAGTGTTTATTCTATGACTTTTACCTTGAGGTTGATGCCGATTGTCTGTACTGGATTTCTATGTATTTTGCCGTAAATATCCAGTATGGTATATAGCCAAAGAAGAAGAAAACATTCGATGACATATTAAATAGAATTATTTTGTTTTTAAAAAACTTTTTGAATGTCATCAACATATCCTTGATAGAGGTCTTTTGCGGTAGGGTTTCCAACGATTTGCCATTGTTCTCCTTTTTCGCCCTCAACGCCTGCAGACGTTTACGAGCCGTAGTCTCGGGCAACTCTTTGGGGAACATGAACATACAGATGCCACAGCAAAGAATCATGCCAGCAATAATTAACCAACCCATCCACCAGGCGCCAATCCAACGAGAGTCAAGATTTGTGATAATCGGTGTCAAATAAGGTGCTATGTAGATTTTTAAACATATTGAGGCCAAAGTGTAACCCAATGAGGGTCCTAGAAGGCCAAAGAAATAAGAAATACCTAGAAAGGGTGAAAAGAAAGACAATTAACATTACAGCTATTGTGAAATTTAGCAATAACTCAAAACTTACTTAACATCGCTGGCGCTTTGGATTTTTCGGTGTTATCATCCATATACGCTATACCTAAGGTATGGTAAAGTGACCCTCCGATGCCCGCAATAAACTGGGCTGTGAACAGCAACAACTGGGGTAGTAAACTACCCTCTCGTACTTCACATTCTACCCCAGTGCCATCGTCTCGGCATAGAGTTTTCTTACGTTGTTCTTCTAAACCTTTAACAGATATATTTATGTCTGACACAGCTCCGTATTCTTCGGTTAAACTGAGGGCATCCTCTCCGGGCCCGTACATTAAGTGGGGTGTAACGGTTAGCAAACAGTAACAGATTAAAGTCAATAAACCTGGAAAAAAGAAGTCGCATATTATTATGTAGAACAGAAAAACTCGTGTTGAATCAAATTTTTACACACAAAAGGGGAAAGATTAACGTACATGATAAAATTGCTCAATACAAATGTTTATACCAAATTGTTAATAGTTAAATTTTAATGCAAAATATACCTAGATTAAAACTACAATGCCTAACTAATATATTTTACTCACATATTGATATTTAACACGTGTTGTTATTTGCACGTCATAATATGCTAAAGTGTGTTGATACTCAACAACCACTTATTATCTAGACTATTGATAGACTTATTGTTTTATGTGAATGGCGGTATTCACTTCAGTAACCAGTGTATAATCAGATTCCTTTATGTCTAAAGCAATATTATTATTACTTGCATCATCTATTATACATATTGATAACCGGTATATTCTTAAAATTTTGTACGATAGTAAACAGAATTCAAGTACCTACTCATTTATTGTACGTCATAAATAATTAATTATCATAATTTGTTTTGTTACTAATATCTCAAATGTTAATCTTTGTTTTCAAATTAAGGCTGGTAAACTGTCCAGGGAAATTTTAATGCCAAAATATGAGGGAAGGTGTTCTTGAACCATTGATTGGTAAATTCAGCCTACATACTAACACATCCGACAACGGGTTTAGGATGGTTAGTTGCGCAAGGAACATGGTAGTGAGTGGAATCCGATTTCATCATATAGATACCCTTCAGACAACTAGGCTATCCTCCAATAAAATACCAAAAATCAAATCGATCTAAGTGTAATCAATGGAAGGCATGCTTCTAGCATTTTAATAGTGCACCTAATCCGCGGTGGTTACATTGGATCGCATAATTTTCTGGTTGTAGCTAAGTTGCGGACAAGATGAAGCAAAGTGAAAAACGGACGACGGACGACGGACGTTACCAAATATAAACTAATCTAAACATCACAAGGCTGCAAACACCAGAGTTAGCCACTGCCCACTTTAACCAGCTCTTCCAACTAGTACGACACAACGCGTCTACTTCTGACGGTTCCGATACACAGTTTATTGCGCATTCCAAATGCTTAGATATGAAAAACGGCTCTCAGACAAATCCTGGTACGATGAAGTATGTCGAAGAGCCGTCTGAGGAACAGGTTGCTGCTTGTAGGTCAACATAACAGTCAATAGTAACCTGGTCTCTTAGGGAACGGCACAAGGAGACAGTAAAACAGGCGAGGCAGCTATTTAAGTGAAAAAAGTCAGACGAAGGAACGAGTCAACGAAAATATAGAGAGGAACAAGAATAGAGGTGAAGCCCGAAAAATCTAACATGAAAGTAAAAGCAAAGGGCTACGGTTCTGGACTCCCCTCCCTTAAGGACAAGGATGAAAATATGGTTACAGATACGCAGAATTTGCTGCATATCAAGAGAGAACACTTTTAGCAATTGCTGGTTTTGGAAGACAGCGCATGTAAAGGTCTCACGCTAATTGTCGACGACGGTTCAAAATGCCCACGAAAGGTCGAAACAAGGTAAGAAGAGCAATATAATAAAGCTACAGGAGCCGGTGGCCTGCCGGATGTGATTTTAAAGGTCGGTGATGGTGAACTTGGTACGAGTATGCATCAGCTCTTACGCACGGTTTGTCGTAACGAGCGCATGCCCGATTATTGGAATCTATATTATGTCTTGTTCCTCGGGATTAGCCATTTACCCATTTCATATAAAGTCCTGCCGTGTATGCTATGTGAAACACTAAAGTGAGGGTTATACCACATGATCGGACCACATGAGTGGCTCACCGCACCGTGCGGTGTTATGAGTGTTGCATTAAACCTGGTAAATGAACAACTGAATATATATTCACACTGCGGCGATTCCTGGAAAGAAAAAACCCAAGAGTAACAGAATCCTGTGTGTGTTTTACATCTAGTATCATCGTGAAGGTCTGACCAGATGGTGGGATTCACCCCACTTCAACATACTACAATGCCGCTGTTAAGGCCCGCATTCTTGCCCTTGGTTTGGAAAAATTAGAGATTTTTTTTAGTACATGCACCCCCAATAGAACTTTTGCCTTAACTGCAGATATAATTGGTGTCATGATATTTGTATACCGTTTCATCAATAGTTCTCTATCCATCTAACGAGGGAGTTCCCCATCGACTGGTTTTATCCACCCGTATTTCAACATATTTCGATCAATAAATGTATAGCAATATCTTTGGACACAACTTCTCCGAACATTACTAATGCCACTATCATCTGCAATAGTCTGCCTTTTGAACGTCTTCGGTCACTTCTCCTCCTATCATTTATCGATTTTTATTTCTCTACCATATCTGTACCCCCGGCCAAGACCATGCCCCATACAAGTCGATAATAAAAACGACTCTGTAGAAACAACTACAAAGTTCAATTCAAACTTCCCGGTTTACAAACAATATCTTGTCATGGCTACGTTTTTATAATTACCACCATCGGCCAGAAACCGAAGTTACCCCTCAGACTGAGAGTAGTCATCTTAGGACCTCAGTATTTTCGCTCTGCAGTCATGGTTTATTGTACTACTAGAATTATCACTTTCTATACGTCAGCTTATACAAGTCGGGCGCTAGCTTTAGTTAAACAAACCGTTATTCATGTATTATTTTAAATAAACCAGACTTAGTACATTACTTATACAAGCATGCGTTGCAACGCACCTCCTTTCCTCGGTATTATGAGCAGTGCTGCACATTGTGCACTCTTGTTAGAGGTTCGGATTATATAAACTCCTTGTTAAGTTTTTGACCAAGAGATTGTTAGATGCACAGTGAGAGATGCGAGACTCGTATGGTATCAACTGACACCCACCACCATTTCTCTCAAACATCAAAGTCTTAGTCTACTTGCGTAACTTTGAATATTAACCATTAGCCTTACCCACACGGCCAGGCAGGTAGTTGTTCTGGCTACCTTTGTTTACCAGGCCGCCAGTAGCAACATCTTTAGACTCCTTGGTCGGAGCTCATAAAAATGATACTACCTTTACTCCCTCTTTTTGCCACCTCAGAGCCAGAAAGAGGTCTAGGTGGTTCCCTCGGGTCCATGGTGGACCAATATTAACAGATCGACAGGATGCCTTCGATAGCCCAATACAATAGAAAGTACTCGAAGGCATGCCTGAGTTTGGTATTCCTGTTAAGCTAACGAAGTCCTTAATGAAGATTTTCAAGGTCCTTACGGAGCCATTTTACACCTAAGACAAGAAGACCGCCTATCGTGTGAATTCTTCAATATAGTGATGGAGCTGATAATGAGAAAAGCTGCATGAACAGAAACCAAAAGCTACTTGCATACGTTGATAACGTAGACAGCGAGATGTGACTGCAATCTACTCACGTAAACAGAAATGGAATCAGAAAAAATGTGTTTAACATTGAACGAGAACAAAACGAAGTTTTTAGTTTCTTCTCGTTTTGGGAAGCTACGTGAACGTTGACAACCATAATTTGGAAGAGAGAGATGATTTTATCTACATAAGCTCCGCCATCAATACAACTAATAGCGTCAGCCTCGAAATTCGGAGAATAATCTTGGTCTCTAAGCAAGCGATTGCCTCTTTTGGCAATCGAAAATCCAGTTATACCAGACACTTGTTCTACCTGTCTTGATCTATGGTTCTGAATTCTGGTTTATGAGACATGAGAATGAAACGGAGCTAGCAATATTTGAGAGGAAAATACTCCATAAAATATATGAACCCAACTTCGTCAACGGAGAGTACCGACGTCGTCTGAATCATGAGGTGCATATCAACATTAAGATATAGTGGTTGCATTGGCTAGGTCATGTTGTATTCATGAATGCAAATGCACCAGCTAGAAAGGTCTTCGACAATGAACTCGTTATACGGCACAGAAGAGTTCGACCAAAACTCCGTTGGAAAGACCAGATTACTGAGAAATTTGGTATGACGAACTGGAGAAAAAGCAGAAGAAGATCAAAGCGCATATAATACCTTTCTACGTGTGGCATAGTATCAAAGTCTACGATTGTAAGGAAATGTCAGGTAAGTCAGTAAGTAAGTAAGTAATAAGTCTTATCAAGTATCCTGCTTAGACGTTTTAATAAATAAAAATTTTCATAAGAAACATTTAAAATTTCTTCCGATGGTTTCCTTTCTCTTTACATATTGCCAATCCGCCGTTTACAACTTTACACTTAACACTACCTACATATTATCCTTTTACTTACCGAAACCCATCCAACGTGGCCGATGTTTTCTACCCGCATAATAGCCCAAAAAGGCTGAACATAAAACTTGGCTCATATCGTTGCCAATCATGATGATGCCAGTGTTACGGGAAGGTATCTTGAATCGTTTCTCCAGCGTCGACAGCGTACCATTAAAATACGAACTGGCCATGGCGAAAACGCAACCAACTAGACCATAAACTATCACATAAGCTGTGGGATTAGCGAATCTGCGATAAAGATAGTAAAATTATTCGTTGTATTTATTTTGCTCGCACTCTATTACTTCTGTAAAAATGCACTCTTAAAACACCAAACGCCGCAGGTGGTGTCATCAGTCAATGACATGTCATTGAGAAATTTTTTCAATTCCTCCGGATCTACAGATTTTTGTGTATTCAACAGCTTTTTACTCGCTTCGGGATCATTTTGTGTATCGTTATCCGTTTTCGCCATTTTAACAGTTAACTTTTATTTTTTAATTGAAACACTTGATCGTATGATTTTCGTATAAAATAGCCAACGCCAAAGGACCACCGCTTAATCTCAACGTCTCGCGACCGTAAGTGTTAGTAGTATGAGAACATTTGGAGTTGTTGAAAATTGTTTTAAACAATTTAAGGCTATAGACCAGGTTAAAAGTATATATATTTTCTTATCAGTCTGATTATGATAATGGTTATTGCTAAGTGTTAAATGTGCGGTACGCGATAGGCGATATTTGTATACCCCTACTGATTGACAGTCGCACGAAAATTTGCACTCTCACAGACATTAAAGATGTTGTTTGTTATGTTGGCTACAGCAGGTAAATTTATGAATTGTACACATTAAAAATTATGTTTATCGCATTAAGGTTAATAAGCTGTTCATAGTATGGGCTCATCTTGGGCAAACAAATGATGTCTTCATATATCTTTGATAGCATATTTGACAATTATGTCATGCCATATCATCCGACTGTAGCATTCTTAGAAGTCGCTACTTGGGGGTCGATGGCAATTGAATGATTTGCAGTATTGACTATAGAATTGATAATCTTAACTAATTTAATCGTTTTCTTTTGCTGATAATAACTTTAATGATAATTTTTAGTAAATGGTTTGAAGGGCTCTCTCTCTCTCTCTCCCTTTATCTTTCCCACAGGGTCTCTCTAGCGTGTGCCTCTAATTTAGTAGATAGAGTAAAAGAGTTTAAGTTACTCTTGACACTATTTTTATGAAATGCATTTCTTGGTTAATGACCTTCGTTAGTACGCTACTTTGCTTAAAGAGTATACTAGTGAGATCGTCAGAGAGAGTGTGGCCTATATGTGGGACTGTAAATAAATTTAAAAACTTTTGCGTACAATTTTAACTACATGTCTAACCGATAAGTTTTCCCCATTGTGCTTCCAAGCATTTAATTTACAAGTTTTCTGTTTGATTCCATCAGACACCTAAAAATCTAATCTTTCGGTTGACGTTATCTGTACAAAATTGTAACAAATTGTAAATATGGAGAGGATACACCTTTGACGTTGCATTTATAAAGAGGTCTCCGAGATAGTGACATCATATTGAGTTTCCTCAACAACATCAATATCTAAGGGGCCAAATTTTATGCATATAAATTTCTGAGATAACGTACTACCGCCACTAAATGAATATGAGGAAATGCCACTTAACATAGCCTATTATCCTTGGGAACTTCTCTACCGTAGAGATAACTAGCGTAGGTAATGAGTGGAAGGTAAGCAAGGTGATATCTACTCCGGAATTGTTGGCTAGACAAACAAAGTTTGCTTTCAGTTGGACTTAGGACTATTGCAAGATAGTTGTAAATGTGGGTCCACCGACTCATACTAGGCAGGTCTTTCTGAAATGTTAAAATATCACCAGAAGCCCTTATGTGGTATCGTAGGCAATAACCACAAGCAAGGTCAGTACCTTAAAAGTTGTATGGGGTTTTATACAGCTTTAGCCGAAAATACATTATTGCTGTTTATCTCTTATCGAACGAAAGAGGTATGGAATTTTGCCCGTCTCTGCCTCCAGATCTATCTATATATATATATAAAAGGCTTGGGTGACGGACTGATCATTCCCCAGGCCAAACGGCTAAAGCTAGAACGTTAAAATTTGGAATGTAGGTTCTCTTTATTACGTAGGCGCGCACTAAGAAGGGATTTTTGGAAATTCGGACGGCAAAATGGGCGTGGCGCTGTCCCATACAGCTCAAAACTTGAAATGGCGGTATTTCATAAACCATTATAGCTACGAAGTCGAGATTTGATAGATATATTGGTCGTACAAGAAAACACTTTTTTATGGAAAGTGGGCGGTGCCACGCCCTTTTTAAGAAAATCATTATATCGGCCTAATAAAAGGACCGATTGCAGTTATATTTTCTTTGTTTGATACTGTCCATAGGGCCTCTATTATAGGCTACATGAAAACATTGTTAGACAATGGGGCGTGGCACCGCCCACATTAACCGAAATTTCAATTGGTCATATCTCACGAGCCATTAAAGGTACGAAGATGAGGTTTTTATCATATATTGCTGGGACAAGGAGGAATACGTCTCACTGAAAAATGGTCGGTGTCACGCCCCTTTTGAAAAAATCGTTATCTGGGAAAAATAAATGGACCGCTTTCAATGAAATTTTCACTGTGTAAAAAAAATCATTATATCGGCCTAATAAAAGGACCGATTGCAGTTATATTTTCTTTGTTTGATACTGTCCATAGGGCCTCTATTATGGGCTACATGAAAACATTGTTAGACAATGGGGCGTGGCACCGCCCACACAAACCAAAATTTCAATCGGTCTTATTTCACGAGCCATTAAAGGGTTGAAGATGAGATTTGCTACATATGTAAATGGTACATAAAGGATTACGTCTCGCTGGGAAATGGGCGGTGCCACGCCCCATAAAAAAATTGTTTTGTTGATCATATAAATAGAACGATTGTAATAACACTTTCATAATATATATATAAAAAATTGCTTGACTAACTGATTTCGTGAAATGGCTGTAGATAGGATGATGAAATTCGGGGTGGATGCTCTCCTTTTTATTTAAACGTCAGCTAAGAATGGATTTTTGGAAATGGATTTAGGTGTAAAAATTACCAATAAGGGCTTAAACCTGTACCATCACCCAAACCAATGGACTAAAGCTATAATAGCGAAAATTGATATGGGCTATGATAGTAAGCATATCAAATTGAATTGAAGGTTTTTTCGAAATTCGATATTTCTGGGTAAAAACATCGAAAAGGGATAAAATCATGATAATTGATATGTGCTTGCTCCCCGTAGAATTAGAAAGAAGCAAAGGCCGTAAAGGGATGAAACTGGTATTAAACGGCTACAGGTATAGTCGGAAAAATTTAGGTAAATATTTTAGTTGTGCGATATGAAATAATTTCTCGAAATTCGTTCCTTAGGTGTAAAAATACCGAAAAGAGGATAAAACTGATACTATCGCCCAGACCAAATGCCTAAAGATAGAGTTACGAAAATATATTTAGCATTGCTCCCTATAGAATTAGAGAGATTTAGGGTACCATCACGCAGATCAAACAGCTAAAGCTATTATCGTATATGGGCATAGAATTGGAGGGGTGCCACTCCATTTTAGTTGTGCAATACGAATGTATCTTTTGAAATTCGAACTTTTAAAGAAAAAAAGGGATAAAAGCGGTACAATCACTCACACCAATGGGATAAAGCTACAATCACAGAAATGTGTGTCCGTTCGTCTTATGAAGCCTTTGCATTTTATCTGTACTGATAAATTCTTTAGAGGATTCATTGTAAGTACGGGTGAAGCAACGCGAGCCGGGAAAGCTAGATTAAACATAAGTCGGTGCACTAAGATTTTTCAAAGAGAAGACTTCGACTTCTGGTCTTGCAGTTTAGCCCTTTAGGTACCGAATACCCACTAGATATTTGAGTGTTTCCGACCGGAAGTAGTTTGACTATGTGGTCTCACCACAAGCCCTTTGGTGGTACCGTGGGTAATAACACCAACCAAGTCTCTATTTCGCACCTTCTTCATTAGTATCTTGAAAATTTTATGGCAGTTTATACAGGCCTAGCCTAAAATGATTGCAGGATTACCGTTCACATCTCATCGAGTGGAAGGGGTTTGGAATTTTTTTTTCTGTGTACGCGGATTATCCGCATCAAGGTGAAAGATTTTGACATCACGCTGATTTGTGTACACACCCCGACGGAAGAAAATTCAGTTTAGACAACAAGGCTCTCGAAAATGGATTCCGAATGGTAAACAGTCAGCCATGGCAGTCAGTATAACCATATTCCACATGGCAATCTGGAGACCCCATGATCAAAAAAAAGGAACCGAATTGATCACATGGTAATCGATGGAAGTCATGTCTCTATCGTAATGGACGTGCGTGTGATGCGCGGTGCAAATATTGTCTCAGATCACCACCTAGTTGCAGACAAGGTGCTCACGCTATTAAGTAGTGCTAAAAACATTGTAACCAAACACAAAGGAAGCTTGACATCACAAAGCTGCATTCCACCTAGATAGGAATGCCTACCCCAACCAACTCTCTCAATTACTCCAAGAAAATCCCCCTAGTTCTGATGTTCCCGACATACAGTGGCGAATTCTATGACCACTGCCGCAACGACCGTACCGGGTTATGAAAAACCACGCTCAGACAAGCCCTGGTACGATGAATGTCGCGAAATGTCTGAGGAAATGGATGCTGCATACAAGGCAAAACTGCAGCCAATGGCGACGCGTGCAGTGACGGAGATGAAACTGCTGTTCAGGCGAAAAAAGCGTCTGTGAAAAAAAAGAGAGAGCCAGGATATCGAAAACTACAGGGATAGAGGAGAGGCCCGAAAGTTCGAACAAAAGGTAAAAAGTAAAGGTTTTGGAATGGGATCCCCACCTGTAAGGAATGAGATGGAAATCTGGTCATGGACACTCAGAGTGTGCTGCAAATATGGAGGGAACACTTTCAATCTCTACTCGTTCCCGAAGGCAGCATAAGTGACGAAATCACACCAATCATCGACGATGGAGTAGACTGTCCACCACCGAGCTAAAACGAGCTAAACGGGACTTGATGGACCACCGGTAGAACGTTTTAAAGCCGGCGGCGATGAGCTGGCAACATGCATGCACCAGGTCATAAACAAGATGATTGGAATCTGAGTGTTCTATGTCCTGTGCTTAAGAAAGGCGGGTCTAGTGTGTGTACCAACTATCGCGGGATAAGCCTTTTAGCCATCGCATATAAGGTCCTGTCTAGTGTGTTATGTGACAGTTGTAAGCACATTTTAGCCAAAGTGATTGCACCTTATCTGTGTGGATTTAGACCTGGACTACGACAAATCCTGGATAAAACCCAAGAAATGCAGATCGACACCTACCATCTGTTCATCAACTATAACGCCGATAACGTAGATATCATTGGCCGTGGGTTGCAGGATGTGACTGCGGCCTTTTCGAGCATTGAGAACAGTCGGCAGAAGCGGTTCTGGTGATAAATGAGGACAAAACCAAGTTATTCGTTTTAACGAAAAAAGAGTCTGCTCGTTTGGGACGCTGCGTGACCGTTAAGAACTATATGCGCTAAGCATGCGATATAATGACAAAGCCCTCTCTCGAATAACAAAGATTCAACTGTTCCAGACCCTGATCCTACCTGCCTTGCTTTACAGCAAAGTATCCTGGTTAAAGGCGCAAGCGGATCAAACTATTCTAAGAGTCTTCGAGAGAAATGTACTTTGCAAAAAATTTGGACCCATTAGCGTTAACTGCGAGTACCGTCTTCGAATGAACCATGAGCTGTACAAGAACATCGACGTAGTCAAGCGCGTTGAAATAGACCGAATGCACTGGCTTGGACACATTGTACGAATTGATGAAAATGCTCCAGCTCGAATAAACTCAATAAACTCAATGCGCGGCGCAGGAGGGGGCTGGATGGACCAGGTGAAAGAGCTATTATATATTAGCAAAAGACCGAAGCGATTGATGGATGAAATTCTCTCTATGTAAAAAATATAATAATTAAACGATCGAAAAACCGTTGGAAGGTCAATTAACTGCGAACCTTGCAGAGCTTAGTGCGAAGGATTGGAGAAGAAATTATTAAGATCAAGGCACAAATAATACTTTTTTATTTGCGCTAAATAATCAGCAAGTTGTGATTGCAAGGAAAAAGGTCATTTATGTAAGCAAGTACTCGGTGAATTTTCATATTTTAGGTCAATGTTAGAAGTTTACTTATATTAATAAGCCAGTACCTTAGTGATCTTGTGCATAGTACCTTCGTATACATTTTATCTGACTGCCGTAAGCAGCTTTCTGCCTACCGTTTAATCATATAAGGTAGTTGACCAAACTCTGGTCCAGACCATTTCATAGTTATCGTAACATCCTCATATGCAAAGACATTCAAATTTTAAAACTAACAACCGAAAATATCTCATTGTTTTTAAAACAATTGTTTTTTCTTTATTACATTACGGCCAAATTAGTAATACTCGTACATATATACATACAGATACAGTAACACTTAAAACGTATAAAATTTATTTAACATAATAAACAACAATAATCGTTGATCTTAATTTTATTGTTTTGTTTTATCAATTAGTAACATAATACATATGATTAAATATTAAACGCACATTCACTCATATGCGTATGAAAGCACTCACGCCACCGCACACAGTCACACATATTAAATGATAAAAACAAAAGCAAAACAAAAACAAACAAAAAATTACAAACTTAAAAAATACTGATTTAACTAACACGAAATCAAAAGACGTAAAATCACCAAGAAAACTATGAATTAAATTTCAGTTTTCATCTCTTCTTTTTCTTTTTTGACAATTTCTATTTCCTCCTCTTTTACCTCCTCGTCGAATATCTTTAGATCTTTTACGTGATACCAAACACCAACATCGAATATGGCACCGATGAAGATAAAGACAGCGGCGGTTAGATTAAGAGTATATCTGGAATAATAAAAAAATTAATTGTAACAGTGGTAGCAATTGATAGTAGATCTTTGTACCTCAACGATTCCGGATCATACAACCAGCAGTTGCCCTTATTCGAACATGTTTTACCCCATACTAAGCACAGGCGATCTAGAACCCATCCAAAGAATATAGGACTGGGTATAAAAGCCATCATGGACATCATCATCATGCCTAAGCCCATAGCAGCTGTTTTATCTTTTTCCGGTACAGATCTGACATACACCAGGAAATTTGATGCTCTACCGGTGGCACCAATAAATTTCAATCCACACATCACAGAAAGGAACGCTACGAATTGTGCGAAACAATTGACAGGGCAGGCTCCTGAAATGGCTTGACCACCTTCGCCCAGTAGAATCTGAAATAGAAAATGCAAGAAATAGGATTACGTTTTTTTAGTTGTGTAGGAATAACAATAAAGATACATATAATGACTTGTTTTGAATATAAATTGTAATTGTAATTGCCAAATTATAATTATAACTTTTCCATAAATCCTATATTTTAAATATAGTAAAAGATTAGCGGAATATCTGTCTGGTATCATCCAACATGGCACACGACTACACAAATTTACCACCTACGATGTGCCTCAGATATATAATAAAGACCATAAGACGTAACACCACCGTTGATACAGGTTCGGCTTATAGTATAGTGTGGGCCGAATAAGGAATACCGTCATCAATGAAAGAGGAGGGTTTTATTTTAATTTTGTTATAATTGAAGTCTTGACAATCTATAAAAGAGGCGAGGAACAAACTTTCGTTAAGGAAAAAGATCCTAGATCTTACTGAATGCAGCGTACTATCAAATCACATGTTTTCTAATCATAGATATTTATTGTTCCAAATAGATATTGATACTTTAAAAATGAGGATCGTGAAAATTGTTAGAAAACGGACAGTAGTACCTATCACAGGCACCTAAACTAAACTAATAAATCTTATCTAGAAGAATTTGTTAGGAAATTCACGGATACATGCAGAAAAAAACTTAATTTCTCTTTACATCCATGAATGCGAACGTCACAGTTTGAGAAGCTTTTACTTTAAATGCCGACTACATCCAGATGGTCGTCGCTGAAAGAAAAATGTATATGACTGGAAACAGGAATCGAACCATGGATCTCCTGCATGGTAGTCGCGAGTTCTTACCATTATGCCACGGCAATCGAGTACTGCCTTAAGATTCAACTGCTGGGGAATTTTCTATACATCGAGAGAGTCTTCAATAATATTTTATCTACAGCAATCCAAAACAGTCAACATGATTTGAGGGTTGACAGTTCAGTGACTCTCCTAGCTGGTAAGCCTCAGGGCTGAATGGTCAGAATGATCACAATTGCTAGGAACATTAACAGAGGGACACCTCGGGGAGGATCTCAGCCGACACTTCTATGGTGAACATCAGTCAATGAACTACTTCTCGAAGTACAGATGGCCGAGTGCCAGGTATTTGCCTACACCGAAGATCTTTTCCTCAACTGTACAGGTAGAAAACTCAATTTACTTAGCATTCCGACAACCGTCTACGTACTTTAGTATTAAAATGGACCAGCAACAGCCGACTATCGCCTTACACACTTAAAACCGAACTTATCCTGTTTTCTCGGAAAAATATAATACTCAAATTTTAATCACCTTCAGTTAATGGAGTACAATTGTAATTGAAGAACAAGGCAAGTATTTAGGGATTACTCTCGACAGGAAATTGCCTAGGAAATTCAATGGGAAGGAGAGATTCAAAAAGGAATCTCTTGTTCTTTACTGATATAAACAGGCTAGCGTTGGGGACTCTCGCTAAAGGTCACTATGTGGATTTATACAGTAATAGTTAGACTAATACTTTTCTATGGTATCGTAGTTTGGTGGAGGTGCCTTCATAAGAAATACGTTCTGAATTCCTTGACAATAATTCGAAGATCAACATTGATATGTATAGCACTTAGTGTCATTCTAAACATCTGATATCACGGTTAAATCGGCAGCTGCTGTAACTCTGGCGAGAATTGCAGATTTCTGGACACACTTAACTACTACACCGGCTCAACTCAATTATCGTAAACAAGGACTAGTCTATACCGTACCTTTTACCAGTAAATAATCTAAGGACTTTTATTCCGAAATGGAATACCTTGAAAATTTCACTGGAGGAGTATACTATGAGCAATCGAGTTTTCACTGATGGATCATAGTTGGACGAGAGTGTAGGCTATGACATTTATTCACCTGACATTAATATAAATATCTCCAACAAACTCTCAGACCATTGTAGAGCGTTTCAGGAAAAAATGACTGCTTTGCTCGAACTACGGAAAAAAGTGTTACCACCCTTCGAAGATCTGCATCTAAACATACAGTCAGGCTGGTATTACATTACTGGAACCCATGTTTTCTATATCACTGACAGTGAAGGAATGTCATCCATCGATAAGGGTCATGCTAGAGTATTGTGGCACAAAGTTCATGTTAGTACTGGGACTAAGCGACATTCCGTACAATTCCTTAGCAGATGAGCTAGCTACGGCATATATATTCTTTCAGTAAAAGAAAGTTTTAGTATACCGATCTCACAACAGGCAATGGAGACTCACACATTGTAAGTTCCCAGCGGTAAAAATACCCATTACTTAATCGCTGATGTCAACAATATGTACTAGCAATCAGTGATGGATCTCTCGCTTATATTGCTTCTTAAATTTAGCATATTACTGTCATAGGCTGTTTAATCGGAGCGCTCTCACTTACAAAGTAAGCGACAATGTCGCTAAATGCTGTATCAGTTGCAATGACGTTATAAGCGTAGTTTTTAGCGAGTTTAATAACACTCTTGATCACGAAGTATGTTTTGATGTCAGTAAGTGCCATTCCAGTCGGAGTTATAATGAGCGGACGAATTTTTTCACATTACACAAGCGTGACGTTCTAAGTACATATATCGCTCGCTTACAATGTCATACTTATCACATGGATTACTAAAACGAAGTACCTCGTTTCATTTACCGCTGGGCTGGGTTGGGTTCTTTGGCCCCATGAGAATAATAAGAGGACTATGCAACTACTTAGCTTGCCGAGAGTTAGGAACATACGGGAAAAGTGGTGTTAATTTACCTGAGTGCACCTATCTCAGGACGGGTGAAGAAAGGATGTGTCACCAAACTGGTTCTAAAGTGTTAAAGAAAAGTCAATTTGACTGATCTGTAGTATTCTTCGGCGTTGTGTTTCCAACGGTGTTGTTTATAAATAAGTAGAATAGTCAGAACTTCGCCGCCACAACTGATGTTGGGGGAAATATTAGAAAGACTTCATGTTTAGCAAAAAAATGCCATTTAAAAAAAACTCGCCAAAAAACAAAAACAGCAGTGAAAGTGAATATATATATATATATATAATAAGTACTAACTTTTTCATTAACTCCTATTTTTGTTGATCTCACTTTGTTTTGGCATTCTTATTGGGATGCCATCTAAAACCGGTTCTTTCTGAGTAATTTGCGACTGATTTTAACTAAACCTGTCATCGGGCTAGTACTGTTGAACCGATTCAAGACACATCACAAAGTAATAGTTAGGTGTCAATCGACACTTTAGTTGCCAACCCCATACAAAACGTACTGGTTCTCTACATACAAAAGTTCCGGAACTAAAACCGGTTCATGCAACCCAGGGCACCGGTCTAGTGTCTGGTACTGTACCGGTTTATTTTCCCGTAGGGGATATCCGCAGTTATAGAAAACACTCACTTAGATTAGGACATAGAAACTCCACTTTCTATAGATGCTGCATAAAGAAGAATGAAGAAACACCGAAACAACTATTTTTGGATTGCCCGGCATTAGCTGGACTAAGATCTAGTGTTTTTGGAAACCATATGGTCAAAGCCTTGCAGGCAATACATGTGGGACTGATCATAAAATTCATAGAAAAAGCGAATAGGAAACATAGCTTGTCAGTATTTTCTATTGGAAATTACAGGTATCACAATGGGCTTCATTCATTGATAGACAGTAATGAGTCTTCACCATAAAAATAGTCACTTTAAACCCTAAGTTTCTTTGAACCAAATTCGATTCATGACTTTTTAATTCGTTTGAGCCATGTCCGTCTGTCTGGCTGTGCAGCTACTTTGCACGATAACTTTCGAAAATCGCAACCATATGATTAAAAATCCAGTATTTATATAAATACACCCAATACGGTCGTGGACAAATTCTGTATAAGGTAAAGCTATAGCAGGAGAAAGTTTTGGAGATAAAACTGGAAGTTTAGCCACGACCCTTCTGGTACCTCCCATATAAATGTACCACTCTACACACTTAAGGAATCTAGTGATTATATTATTACACCAAACGCGATCGTGTCGAAATTCTGTATTTTGTTAAGCTATAACTGGATATAGTTTTGGAGTAAAAATTGGAAGTCTAGCCCTTCTGGCACCGTCCATTCAAATGTACAATTCCGCCTACTTTAGAAATAGAGTAATAATATCAAAACATCTAACGAAATCTTGCAGAAATTGTGTAAATAGTAAAGCTATAACTGAATAAAGTTTGGGAGATAAAACTGGAAGTCAAGCCAAGCCCCTTCTTGTACCTCCCATACAAATGTACCATTACGCCCACTTTAGAAATCGTCCAAATTCTGTATTTGGTCAAGCTATAACAGGATATAGTTTTGGAGTAAAAATTTCAAGTCTAGACATGCCCTTCTTGTACCTTCCATACAAATGTTCCACTCCGCCCACTTTAGAGATGGAGTAATAATATCAATACACCTAACGCAATTTTGCAGAAATTATGTAATTAGTAAAGCTATAACAGGATAAAGTTTTGTACATAAAACCTATTTCTGTTTTTGATAAAGCTATAGCAGAATAAAGTTTTGGAAATCTTGTACTTGTACCATACAAAGGTACCATTACGCCCATTTTAGAAATCGTGTATTAATATAAATACACCAAACACGATCGTGCCTAAATTGTGTATTTGGTAAAGCTATGGCAGGAAAAAGTTTCGGAGATAAAACTGTAAGACTAGCCACGCCCCTTCTGGTACCTCCCATACAAATTTACAACTTCACCCACATTAGAAATCTAGTAATAATATCAATGCGCCCAGCGCAACAGGATAAAGTTTTGGCCATAAAACTGAAAGTCTAGCCACGCCCCTTCTTGTACCTCCTATACAAATGTACCATTACGCCCACATTACGCGATCGTTCCCAATTCCGTATTTTGTTAAGCTATTAGAGAAGAAACTGGAAGTCCTGCCACGCCCCTTCTAGTACCTCTTAGACAAAGGTTTCATCACGCCCACTTTATAATTCGAGTAATACTATCACCAAGCCTAAAGCAATCTTACCCAAACTCTGTATTTTTCGTACAATATTACATTAGAAATGAAAAACGAAAATATCACATTCCGTACAACAGAGATTTTCCATGAACCTAGCATCCACATAGTTGATGTATTATCTTTTTATACTGTAAACTGATTAATTATCTTATTAAATCTGTAACCCAATCCAAAAATGTTGCTTTCTGCATATGGCTCACAACCTTAATATTATCACATATGTAATTTAACATTTAACGAATGATATGGCTTCATATGTGTATATCATTTGAATAACCTAGTGTCGGTCTTAGAAAATGTTCTTTTCATATATAAACAGATTTGTACGAATTCAGTTCTCAAGCGATATAACTTTCTAATTTGAAATTGTAGCTATTAATGTATTTATTCTTATTCTGCAATGTCATGATTCAGTCGAAACATCAACCCGAATTTGGCCATTGCCAAGCGCTGGCAGTTGTTTCGGGAATTCAGCAGAAGATGGGAGGTTCTGGAATGAGCCCCTAATTTTTTGGTCAATTACAACTTCTTGACGTTTCCAAGCATGGTTTTAGTAAATCAGCAGCATTAGACATTTTGAGCAAAATCATAGCCCCACCAAATCGTTTAAAATTCCCGTAAATCCTTCATCGTTCGGTCAACTACTTCCAAAGCTCATTTAGTCGTTATCGAGCATTCGTCCGAAATGTTGATTTGGCATTCCCGCATCTACTTCGCCGTTGCGAAATTCTTGGTCATTGTATACTTTGACTTTTCAACCGTGAGAAGATTCATCGACAGTTTTAAAGTGGAATTTGCAGCTCGAATGCCTTCCAACAATGTGACAGGTATGCCAGAGGATGCAGCGGCTAACGTTATTTGAGATCTTGACCATATTGTTGCCGGAATCAACTATCAATGTCTTAGGTGTCCCACTCGGAGCATCGAGAAAGTAAATGCCTCCAGTTTCATCGTAAATCGTACACGTTCTTGTACTCGGTATTTAACAGCGGCACATTTGTTCGAACTCTTCCGATCAGCTCATCTAGATTTTTAGTCTTGCTCCTGTTAAAATGCGCGATCGAATGCATTTTGCATCGAACGATTTGACGCTGGCACTCCCAATGTCGGGTTCGACGTATTTTTTATTTAAATACTATTTTTCTCGTTACCAACCAATAGTTAACCGAAAAATTTCCACCTAGACATCGTTCAAAACCATCAAATCATGCGAGAATTCCAAAATTTTGTCAATAAAAAAAACACATTTTTTTGGACTTTTCCGAAATTTTCCGAGTTTTTCCGCATTTTGCAATAAAAATTTTCAATTTTTCTACTCGAAAAGCCATTCTGTAACAATTGCACACAAAATTCCATACAAAAAGGAAATTTTCAATTTTTCCAATTTTCCGACTTTTCCGGAAGACTTTTCACATAAACCTGCTCCTGCCAATAACGAACAACTTAAAAAAAGTTTGAGCAAAATCGGCCCAGCTGTTCTCAATTGATGAATTACTATACATTTTTGCCACCATTTTTATATATTCTTCTTCTTCTACTTTACTGGCAGCAACAACAGAAATTCATCTATCAGTAGCCGCACGTAGAAAACCATTCCAAGCGCTTCGGTCTTTTGCGCTCCGTAGATAGTTCGTCATACCAAGCTTACTTAACATTTCCGTCACCTGGTCTATCCATCGGAGTTTTGGTCGCCCCCTCCTGCGTCGCCCATCGAGTTTATTGCCGAAGACTTTTCGAGCCGTAGCGTTATCGTCCATTCGTACAACGTGTCCAAGCCAGCGCATTCGGTCTATTTGAACGCGCTTGACCACGTCGATGTCGTTGTACAGCTCATACAGCTCATGATTCATTCGACGACGGTACTCGCCGTTCACGGTGATGGGTCCAAATATTTTGCGGAGTATTTTTCTCTCGAAGACTCCCAGAATAGATTGATCCGCTTGTGTCATTACCCACGATTCTGCGCTGTAGAGCAAGACAGGTAGGATCAGAGTCTGGTAGAGCTGGATCTTTGTTTTTCGAGAGAGCGCTTTGTCGTTAAATCGCTTGCTTAGCGCATAGTAGCAGCGGTTTGCGATCAATACTCGTCTTTTGATTTCGAGGCTGACATTATTATTTTTGTTTATGGCGGAGCCAAGGTAGACAAAATCATCTACCACTTCAAAATTATAGTTGTCAACGTTCACGCAGCGTCCCAGACGAGTGGACTGGTGCCATTCCTGTTTACTGCTGCTTTCCGCATGATCATCTCCATTACGATGTTAAAGAGATTGCAGGACAGACTATCGCCTTGTCTAAAGCCTCGCTTGGTAGAAAATGGCTCTGACAGATTTTTGCCAATTTTTACTGAAGACTTCGTGTCAGTCAGTGTCATCCCGCAGAGTCGAATTAGTTTTGCGGGGATACCAAACTCAGCCATAGCATCCAACAATTTCTGTCGTATCGGACTGTCAAATGCAGCTTTGTAATCGATGAACAGATGGTAGGTATCGATCTGCATTTCTTGGGTCTTCTCCAGGATTTGTCGTAGCGTGAATATCTGGTCGGTGGTGGATTTACCAGGTCTAAAGCCACACTGATAAGGTCCAATCAGGTTCGCCAGAAGGGGCTCTTGTCTTTCACATAACACACTAGACAGGACCTTGTATGCGATGGGTAAAAAGCTAATCCCGCGATAGTTGGTACACACACTAGGATCGCCTTTCTTAAGCACGGGACATAGGACACTCAGATTCCAATCATCGGGCATGCATTCTCTGAGCCAAATCGTGTTTATGAGCTGGTGCATGCATGTTACCAGGTCATCGCCGCCGGCTTTAAAAAGCTCTGCCGGCAGTCCATCGGCTCCCGTAGCTTTATTATTTTTAAGCCGGGAAATTGCCGTGCTGATCTCGTTTTGGCTCGGTGGTGGACAATCTACTCCATCGTCGATGATTGGTGCGATTCCGTCGCTTATGCTGCCTTCGGGAACGAGAATAGATTGAAAGTGTTCCCTCCATATTTGCAGCACACTCTGAGTGTCCGTGACCAGATTTTCGTCTCTGTCCTTACAGGTGGGGATCCCTGTTCCAAAACCTTTACTTTTCACCTTTTGGTAGAACTTTCGGGCCTCACCTCTATCCCTGTAGTTTTCGATATCCTGGCTCTCTCTTTTCTTCCACAGACGCTTTTTCCGTCTGAACAGGCGTTTCATCTCCCTCCTTTTCTCTTTATAACGCTCCGTCACCGCACGCGTCGCCATTGGCTGTCGCCATCGTCATCGTACCAGGGCTTGTCTGAGCGTGGTTTTTCATAACCCAGTACGGTTGTTGCGGCAGTGGTCATAGAATTCGCAATATGCTGCCACTGCATGTCGGGAACATCAGAACTAGGGGGATTTGTTCGGAGTAATTGAGAGAGTTGGTTGGAGTAGGCATTGGCTATCTCAGTGGTCTGCAGCTTTGTGATGTCTAGCTTCCTTTGCGTTTGATTAAGAGTGTTTTTAGCTCTACTTAATCGTGTGCGTACCTTGGCTGCAACTAGGTGGTGATCCGAGTCGATATTTGCACCGCGCATCACACGCACGTCCATAACGCTTGAGACATGCCTTCCATCAATTACCACGTGATCAATCTGATTTCTTGTATTTTGATCGGGAGATATCCAGGTTGCCTTGTGGATATCTTTATGCGGGAATCTGGTTCCGCTCACAACCATGTTTCTTGCCGACGCGAAACTTACCAGTCTGAATCCGTTATCGGAGGTGTTGTTGTGTAGACTGAATTTTCCGACTGCTGAACCAAGAGCATCTTCCCTTCCTATTTTAGCATTAAAATCTCCCAGAACAATTTTAATGTCATGTGCAGGGCAGCGGTCATATGCATCCTCCAGGCGCTCATAGAATGCATCTTTGATGTCATCGTCTTTGTCTTCCGTCGGGGCGTGTACACAAATCAGCGTAATGTTAAAATATTTCGCCCGGATGCGAATGGTGGCTATACGGTCATTTACAGGGTTAAACCGCGAGACCAGGTGTCGAAGTCTCTTGCCGACTATGAAACCACATCCAAATTCGTGTCTTTCTGCATGGCAGCTGTAAAAGATGTCACAGTTCTTCCGTCGTGTGCATCCCTGTCCCGTCCATCTCATTTCCTGTATGGCGGTGATGTCAGCCTTGTATTTGTCGAGGACATCCGCCAGTTGGATAGAGGCACCATCTCTGTATAGAGTTCGGACATTCCAGGTGCATATCCTTAAATCATGGTCCTTATATCGTTTTCGGGGGTCGTCAACATTTTGGGGGGTTCTTGTTTTTCGTTTTCTTCGTGTTTTCATAATAAATTTTTGTTTAAGGAGAGTGGCTTATTAGGCCACCGCTCCCGATCTTAGTTTCTTGGGGCTGCCAAAAGCACTAAGAGAGCCAGTGTTGAGTTTCAGTAACTTCTGTTACCTAGTTCCTAAGACGCATCGGTGGTAGCATGCCGATTAGGTTACTCAACATTTCGCCTTCTAACTCTAGCTAACTTCAAAGCGGTTGCTTTAAAGTCATTGCCCAGGGAATACTTGGTCTAAGACCGGAAGTAGTTAGCTGCTTGGACAGTGCCACAAAG
Organism: Muscina levida; assembly: GCA_964034835.1. Taxonomy (NCBI): domain Eukaryota; kingdom Metazoa; phylum Arthropoda; class Insecta; order Diptera; family Muscidae; genus Muscina; species Muscina levida. The sequence continues at coordinate 32,250,522 of OZ035884.1, read as the reverse complement.
GAATCGATTCTGGTCACTCCCAAGTGAGTGACAATCAGTAACTTTCCACCTCTGGGCAAAGTCCCATTCCAATTTATATATATAGATTGGAATTAACACATAAATTGTGTAACTACGACATATTTTCATACTATATTACATTGGAAAAGTTAAACGTAATTAATACATTCCGAACGTCAGAGACCTCCTACGGACATAGAGTCCACATAATTGACGTCATATCTGTTCATACTATAATCAGTTTAATTATTTTGTTAAATCTCAAACCTAATACAAACATTGTGTTTCCTGCATATGCTTCTGTAGCTTTATATTATTACACGTTGCCTCGTTAATTGTTGAAGGGCTTGACATCGTCTAATTAATAATACCATCTTTGTATAAATCCAAAATTGTCTACAACAACCCATACTGAAATTTACTTGGCTTCTTAGTTATCTTTAGATTAGTGAACTGTTCAAGTGTCAATTTAAGAAAAGGTTAATTTTATATACCTTATTGGGTATTAAAACAACAATTTAATTACTACAACATATTTTCTATTGTATTACTTTGGAAATGAGTATTAAGTACATTCCATACGACAGATACCTCCCACGGACCTAGAGTCAACATAATTGATGTCATATCTGTTCATACTGTTATCAGTTTTATTATCTTGTTAAATCTCAAACCTAATCCAATAATATTGCTTTCCGGATATGCTGTATTATCACATATTCTTAAATGCTAACACTATATTATCACATAATTTAATTCTTACCGAAAGATATGGCATCGGTGTGTCGGTAAATGTCGAAGGACTTGACATTGTAAAATTAAAATCATCATCTGTATCGTCCCACAAATCCAATGATGTCAACCGTTCAAATGCTGTTTTAGCATTTGTGATGGTGGTGTTGACCCTAGGTATACATGAGCAATCGTAAAAGAACTGAAAATATGTATAGAAAAAAGGCAAAAAAACATGAGCAACATTTTATAAAAATTTGTTGAGATATAAAGCAGTACCTTTTTGCCCGTACTTGTGATATGTTGTTTTTTACAACCCGCATGACATGGTGATATATAGGTCATACTATTTTCACCACATACTGGCGAGTAACGGACGTAATCACAACCGCAGTCTGAGTTGCAAGTGGGTGTATTATTAAGAGCTCTATAGAAAAAAAAATATTAATGATCAACGATCTATGTCAAGATATGGCTGCTCATACTTATCGTGTATATTAACCACTACGGATTGTTCATTTCCTGGACAACCAATGAAAGCATAAGTTAAAATACCAGCTACTGTTAGGAAACCAACTATCACATTCCATGCAGCCATATAACGAGCACGAGGTTTATATCTAGATATCACAAAACCGGAGAGAAGTACACCGATGGCTGAGAAGGCTAAGGCAACGGTACCAGTGACCATGCTGTAAAGGAAAATGACATGATGAAAAATTATGGTAAATACCCCTAATACTTTTAGCATCATTATTACAAATGAGTGTGACTACACTATTGTACTGTTCCTTGCACTGCTACTCACCTCGATTCTGATGCTGATTTTCTATATTGAATTTCAATATACTTTGGTAGAAAAATCCAATAAGGTGTATATCCGAACAGATAGAATACCGATGAAAGATTATTATACGTTAACGTTCTGTTGGCCATTAAGCGTTTGAATGTCTTCAACATATCTATAAAAGAAGCATTATCTTCTGCCGGTGGTTTATCCTCTAGCTGCTCATTTAGTTTATCTTTTTCGTCCTTTGATTTTTCTTTTATTGAAAGTTTTTGTTTTCGTCGCTCTTCCTCTACCATGCGTCGAGCTGCTGTACGTGGCAATTCTTTGGGAAACATGGTCAAAAAGATGCCCGATGCAAAAATCATCGAACCAATAATAATCCAACCCATCCACCAAGCGCCTAACCAACGGGGATCTTTCATTTTAATAACAGGATGCAAATGTGGTGCTATGTATACCTTTAGGCAGACCGAGGCCAGGGCATAACCGATGGCTGGACCCAACATGCGCAAAAAGTATGAAAAACCTGTAAGATTATAAAAAAAAAACGAAATCTTATCATCAGTAGCCTTTACACACTGTAAAAGTGGAGCTATTTATTTAGATAGCCCATAAAAAGTTCTGTGATTACGTTAAGCTGTATTAAAAATTTACTTTATCTCTTTAGTTGTATCTTTTACAGCAAAACTCATATAGACGCTGTGCAATAAAACTGCTTCGAACTACTAGATTTTGCTAGATCTCAACTAGAACTTATCATATTTGTGTGTTTTTATGATCATCATCTTACTTAACAATGCTGGCGTCTTGGATTTTTTGCTGTTATCATCCATATACGATACACCCAATGTATAGTACAAAGAGCCTCCAATGCCCGATATAAACTGTGCTAAGAACAACACTGCTTGGGGTGCAAAATTGCCCTCGCCCTCCTCACACTCAGCATCACCTCGAAGACGACACAGAGTTTTTGAGCGTTGCTCCTCTATAGCTTCTATGGTGGCATTCTCATCGGGTATAGCACCAAATTCCATTGTTAACGCTAGAGCATCTTCGCCGGGGCCATAGAGGAAATGTGGAGCTGCCGTTAACATACAAAATGCCACTATGGTTAGGAGACCTAGTGTAAAGAGAGCAAATAAAAAAGATTAGTAATAGTTATAGGCTTTTGAAGTCCATAATGCCACCACTTACCGAAACCTATCCACCGGGGTCGATGTCCTTTGCTAGCATAGTAACTTAGAACGGCCGATACCATCATTTGACTAATATCATTGCCCACTGATATGATACCGGTATTTTTGGATGGTATCTTAAAACGTTTCTCAATTGTTGTTATCGTTCCATTGAAGTAAGCGTATGTCATTGAGAAGATGCAGCCCACCAGGCCATAGAGAATAACATATGAGTTTTGAGTTGCAAATCTGTAAACAAGGAAATACAATTGAATAAAATACTTGATTAATGGAAAATATGCATATGTTAAACGATAATTTTTCTAAAGGTAGATGGTTATTTTATACGTCCATTATAATTGCAACCTCTTTTGGACGGAAGTACAACTGCGACTACCAATACTTTAAAATCTTGATTGATGTGAAACATAGAAAACCCAATTGTTTAAAGACCTATTTTTGTTATTCTGCTAGACTATATAATTGATATTCAAACAATTTGTTAAAAATAACACCTACGAACTGATTACTTTTGTCCATATAGAACGAATTTAAAATATAAATCGTAGCTTGGGTCAGAATAAAGGATAAGGTCTTAAAAAGTCCTGAAAGGAATTTAGTCTTAAAGTACCAACTAGTCCCCTTTAAGATATTACTCTTTTTTCTTATCAAATGATATATAAGTATTTCCTCATTCACATAGGTCAGGGTATACAAATGTTATAGCTTTAAAATACACTCTCAAATCTATTCTTCATTAGGGTGTTTCTAAACAAATTGTTGGATTTTATGATTTTGATATCATTCAAGATTGAATTTCATGTTCTGTCTAATGGAATCAAACGTATTTTTCCTTTGTCTCGCATTAATAAGATATAAGAGATCCAGACACATTTGTATAAGTTAAACCTCTGCTACTTATAGAGTTCAACAACGGGACCTACAGTTTAACGACGATTCAGAACGTAAATTATTTTAACCCAATTGATTCGACTATTATGAACGTATTTAATGTTATAAATACTACTTTCGATACAATTTTACCCTCTATATAGAGGATGGTAGGTCAAATTCTCAGGCACGTCCTCTGTCCTATGAAAATAAGGTCAGACCCAATAGTACAGTAATTTAAGTCATGTGAAGTGACAGATAAATACCATCAACCACATATGTAAAATGTTAAATTCAATTTTTCGGGGCATATGGTAATTTCTATGGGGAGGGGGGAGCTACCGAAAGGGTTTTTTTTCGGTACCAACTGAGAATAAAAAAAATTCTCTAGTTAATTATTTTTTGTAATGGGTGGGGTTAACCTCCTGGTTTCATAGGTTTCACCTTTTCACCGGTAAATACAAAATATAAAAAGCAAAATATTCTCAATGGAAAATAGTAGATGCCAGTAAAATCACAACATGTTCCATATTAATTCGAAAATCAACGTTCATTAAACGTTTATTCAAATATCCTTCAATACGAAAGTTATGGGGGATATCAATTTCCCAAAAATTGTTTATTTTGTATGGGAGGTACGAGACTTCTATATTTTTCTCCAAAGTTTTTCCCTGTTATAGCTTAACAAAATACAGAATTTGGACAGAATCGTGTCGAGTGTAATGATATTATTACTCCATCTCTAAAGTGGGCAGAGAGATACATTTGTATGGGAGGTACCAGATGGGGAGTGTCTACACCACCAAATTTTTTCTCTCTTTGTCCTGCTTGAGCTTTACTAAACACAGAACTTGGGCACAATCGCGTTACATCTATTAATAATATTAATCGATTTCTATAGTGGACGGTACCAGATGGGTATGGGAGGTACCATACCCTAGACTTCCACTTTTTTTCCAAAACTGTATTCTGCTATAACTTTAATAAATAAAGAATTTGGTACGATCGCCGATATATTGATATTATTGATCCATCTCTAAAGTGGGCGGAATGGTACATTTGTATGGGAGGTACCGGAAGGGGCGTGGCTAGACTTCCAGTTTTTTCTCCAAAACTTTATCCTAATACAGCTATACTAAATACTGAATTTTTAAACGATCGCCTTGGGTGTATTGATATTATTACTCGATTTCTAAAGTGGGCGGAATGATATATTTGTATGGGAGTTACCAGAAGGGGTATGGCCATGTAACTCATTTGCAATACCGTAAGTAGTTTTGAGGAAATATTAAGAAAGCAAAGTTTCAAAAAATTTGGCTGCTTCTTTCGAAAGTTATCCTGCTTACCAGCCGGAGAGCCAGACAGACAGACAGACGGACATGACTCAAACGACTTAAAAAGTCATGAATCGAATTTAGTTCAAAGTAACCTAGGGTGTAAAGCGACTAGTTCCATGTGTTATACTTTTGGGTCGTATTAAATGAGGTAAAAAAGACTTTGGACTTGGTGCGTTCGAACGACATACAGGGCATTTGTTGACGTCAGCTTTAAAAAATATAGAATAGAAAAATACGAATGTCGTTCAGTAAAGCACACTGATAACTTGCACAGAAAAACTTCGTTTACCAAAGACAACAGAGCAACAATTTCCGGTTATATGGGATGTGGGCGTGGCCTTAAAGATAATCTATATATATAAAAGGCTTGGGTGACTGACTGATCACTCCCCAGACCAAACGGCTGAAGCTAGAACCGTGAAATTTAGAATGTAGGTTGGTTTTATGACGTAGGCGCGCACTAAGAATGGATTTTTGAAAATTCGGACTGAAAGGGGTAAAATGGGCGTGGCACCGCCCCATACAACTGAAATGTTAAAATGACTGTATCTTTGACTGTATCCATTACACTGTACAACACGATTTGTCACCCATGACCAAACTGACCAGATTCTGAAAATATAGCTAAAATAAAAATATAAGTATTTCCTAGTTTTTCTAGATCAGCTCATTTCAGTTTTTTACGAGCAGTTCAATTTTTGGAGCGAAGCTCCCATACAACGACTTGAAAGTGACTTCTTCCTTTTCGCAAAACTCTGCGAGTTGTTAACAGATTTTGATGAATTTTTTTTATTGTTTTTCAAAATGCTAGGAGCGGGTTCTGGCGAAGCCAAAAATAAAAATTTGTCACAAATTTAATTTGTCAACACATTTTGCTAGTCAGAACCAGATCTTAGCCATTTGAAAAATATTTAAAAAAAATTTGTGACAATTTTAATTTTTGACACAAAATTGAATTGCCAGTAAAAAACTAAAATGAGCTGATCTAGAAAAACTGGAAGATACGTATATTTTTATTTTAGCTATATTTTCCGAATCTGGTCGGTTTGATCATGGGTGAGGTCAAAACTTTAAATTTGTCTTACAGTGTTATAGGTACGAAGTCGAGATATGGTGCCTATATCGGTCGTATAAGAAAAAATACTTTTTTTGTGGAAATTGGGCTGTGCCACACCCCTTTTTAAAAATGGTAATATTGGCTAAATAAATGGACCGATTGCAGTTGAATTTTCTATGTGTGATATTGTCTATAGGGCCTCTATCATAGGCTACTTGAAAACATAATTAGACAAAGGGGCGTGGCACCGCCCACACAAACCGAAATTTCAATTGGTCTTATCTCAAGAGCCATTAGAGGTATGATGATGAGATTTGGTACATATGTTACTGATATAAAGAGGATTACGTCTCGCTGGAAAATGGGCGGTGCCACGCACCTTAAGAAAAAATCGTTATCTGGGCGAAATAAATGGGTCGATTGCAATGCAATTTTTACTGTGAGGTGCTGTTCGGTGGTCGTCTATCATAGGCTACATGAAAACATAATTAGGCAAAGGGGAGTGACACCGCCCACACAATCCAAAATTTCAATGGGTCATATTTTACGAGCCATTGAAGGCATGAAGATGAGATTTGCTACATATGTAAATGGAACATTGGGGATTACGACTTGCTGGGAAGTCGGCGGTGCCACGCCCCGTTTGAAATAATTGGAATGTTGGTCATATAAATAGAACGATTTTAATTACAATTTCAAATATATTTTAAATTAGTTAACTAACTGATTGGGTGAAATGGCTGTAGATAGGATGATGAAATTTGGTGTAGTTGTTCTCCTTTTCGTGTAAACGTCAGCTATGAATGGATTTTGGAAAATTCGTACTTTAAGGTGTACAAATTACCAAGAAGGTATAAACTCAGACGAATCGGTTAAAGCTTTAATCGCAAAAATTGATATGGACGTGTAACTATCAAATTGGATTGAAGGTTTTTTCGAAATCCGATATTTCTGGGTAAAAATATTGAAAAGGGATGTTATCAAGATAATTTATATGGGCTTGCTCCCTATGGAATTAGAACGAAGCAATTCTCCAAATTCGTACCTTTTAGGAGTAAAAAGAAAGAAAATGGATAAAACTGGTACTAAAAGGCTAAAGGATTGCTATCAAAAAATTTAAGTGAATATTTTAGTTGTGAGATGTGAAGTACGAAATGTATTTAGCATTGCATTTAAGCTACGAAAATTTATTTAGCATTGCTCCCTATATAATTAGGTAGCCGCTAGATGGGGTATTTATAAATTCGAACATTTGGGGGTAGAAAAGGCCGAAAGGGCATATAACTGATACCATCACCCAAACCAAACGGATAAATTTACCCGTATACGGGTGAAGCAACGCGAGCCGGGAAAGCTAGTTTCGTATAATTGAACACAGTTGTCAGTAATATATTAGAGAAAACTAATAGTTTTTTCCAATTCGGGATATATTGGAGGTGACCTGTCCTTCGTTGTTTTTTTTTTTGTGTTTTCATTCCTTCTTATTAAAGCAAAGTGTACTTATTTTTATTCTTTTATGATAAACCCTTTTATTTTTGACAGCCGTTTGTATGAAAACACGATGCTGTTCTCTTAATTGTGAATTAAAACGAAAAGAGAAGATTACACATTTGTCGCACAGTGTAATTAAATAAAGTCCAAATCACTGAACTGTAAGAGGAAATATATATTAGCAACACTTACTTTTGAAAGAACTTCCCCTTGAAAATCCAAAATCCACATGATACATCATCCGTTATTGGCATATCCCTTAGCATTTTATTTATGTCCTCAGTCATAAGACGATCTTGTTCAGATTTCTCTTTCTTTTTTAAGCCATTTTTTGGAGCTGTGCCATTTGTGGCGGAATTAAGCAATCGCGCCTCTACATCAGCATCATCATTACGACTACGTTCCCGGTCTGCTGGATCAGGATCTGTCACTTGATCAGGTTCTGTTACCGGATCTGCCTCAACGTCCACATTTTGGGTGGAACTTTCGTTAACTTCCACCATATTTTTAATTTAACCAATTTTTTTTTTTTTTAATTTTATTAATTATTTAGTTTTGTTGTTTACACTTTGTTCTTTTTGCCACCATTGGTTTAAGATTCGTTCATTTAAAATCACATGAAGTTAAAAACTATTGTTATAAAATAAACACTTTAATTTGATGTATCACTAATACACTCTAAGGGTCCTCGAACGATGGTCTTACAAAGACACTTCAGGACACACGGATTTACAGCGACTGTGCTTGCGGCCAGCCAGTACTGCAATGTAATTTTGAAAACTGCCTGCTATGACAATAACTCGCGCCGACGAGATAGGAATGTTTTAAGATTTCTATCTGCGAGTCGTTTTCTATCTGTAGAGTGTGCTGAATTCGTCTCTGTTATCAATGTTTTGTCTGATATATATTTCACTTGTCATATTGAGCTAACCAAATAATCTTTTGTGTGTGTTTGTTTGTACTGGAGTATATAAATTTTCGATATTGTTACTTTCATCTCGGTCACAGCATCAACGCACAATCTATATGGTATGATGTTTAAATATCAATTTTTATCAATCTCGCCTCCTCCTTCGTTGTTGTTTTTTTTTCTGTCATATAGGTAATTAAACTTTGCGGATGATATTAAATAAATGTCTATATATAGCGTAACGGTGATAGCCAAATTTCTGATTAACTTCCTGTTTGCAGTAGCAAGGATTTATTGAAATTCAGATAACGGATTAAACACAATATCAAAAGATGTAAATCATGCCAAAAGCAAAGAAATTTTTTAAATTGCAGCGAAAAGGTTAAGAGCGTTAAATTTTTTTTTAATCTGAACGATTTATGTATAACTATACCTGATTTATAAAACCATCACCCTAATAATGGTATTGTTTAAGTCTTGGTTTATTGAAATTTACCGATTTTTAATTGAAATTACTGCTTAGGGAGCGTAAATGATTGGAGATTGGAATTTCGGTCGAAAGATCAGAGGTTGACAGGCATGTAGTAAAATATGTAGTAAACTGCTCAGAAGGTTACAGTGTAGAAAGTGTTAAAAAATTCGTCAACAAATTTAACAGTTAAATTCACTCTTTATGGACATTAAGTGTATTGTAAGGGACTACCGAAGAACTATAAAAAAATTAATTCCAAAAAAAATCTTAAAGGAAATCATAATTTTAAATGGCGTTCTCAGGTCAATCTTTTTTTGTGCAACTTTTCATATTTTTTGCTTATATTGGTGTATGTACGCTTAGTTTTCCAACTATAACTCAAGAGCCATTGATGATTTCTCAATTAGATCTTTAACAGAGTTGTAGAGATAGCCAAGCACTTTGGGGGTTTTACTATACTGACCCAGTATCTCCACCCTGACTCAGAATTTTTAACCCCCTAGATTGGCACTTGCACTGTGTTATTTACCCAGTAATCAATAATATTGGAACAATCTGCGTATGATTAATATAATATCTGCATAAAATTAATATAACTCATATGTTGTACGAGTACCATATGCAAACTCGCTACTAATTTACAGTACCAGAAGGGTTAGGCGATTACGCTCCTTATTTAGTCCTGAGTCAAATTTTTACAAATGTATTTAGTGCACTTGCACAAACGGTATGTATGTAAATCTATGCGGCCCAATTACGTTATTTGTTTGAAAGGTACAAAAGGTACAATAATGGGTGTGGCAAAGGTATGAGATTTCTCAGAGTTTGTCTGTTATTACAATGTAATTAAACTGACCAAATATTAATGTCCTCCAATTGTCCGTTTGAAAGTAAGAGGGAAATATAATTTTTCCAAAAATATATAATTTTTTATAGGAGGTAACAGAAGGGGTAGGCCAATACGCCATTTATTAAGTATTATGTCAAATTTGTATGTAATAAAATTTACCGAATAATTTACTGCATTCACTGTACTTACAATAAATATATGCATGTGAAACTTAGAGGATAAATTCGGTTATCTGTATGGGAGGCACTAGAAGGGGTGTGGTACTGCCTATTATAAGATAAATTAACTGACCAAATCGTTTAGCAGTTATGGGAGAAATAGTAACTTTTTAAAAATAGGTAATTTTGTATGTAAGGTACAAGCAGGTGTCGGCCGTTATAGTAAGTGTACCTTTTACAAAAAAATTTGGGTCCAGTACCAACCCTATTACATCATTTTGAAAAGTATTAAACATTTTTATGAGATCAGTAAGAGCTTATTAGAGGTATCCCGCCAGCCAGACAGACGGACGGACATCGCTTATTCGTCTTAGAAGGTCCTGAAACAAATTTGGTCTTAAAATATTTGAGGATCCAACACGTCTTATTTAATTAGTTGCACTTTTTCTTCTATCAAATGATATATACCCTCATCCCTAAGAATTGGAGCATAACGAAAGGTGAGATTGTCTACTTTCGACATTCGGCTATGCCGAAGCTCAGATACAGATGCAAAAATAACGATAAAACTGGTTATTTGCTTAAAAGGGGAGTTTGTATGTGAGGTGAACGTTATTTTTAGCGTCTCACATTCATTTTTTGGTGAATAAGTTTTCAACGATTTTGCGTATCTTATAACTTAACCTCTGCTTTTAAACTACTGCTGTAATCGCGGGAACAGACAGACCTCCAAAAAGGGCGAGTTTGTATGACAGGTGGGAGTAGCTTTTTGAGATCTGGCTCATCTTAAAACTCAACCTCCATTCAGAGAATAGATTCGTGCATATCAAGTTTCAGCTCAATAGCTCTTAAATTATTATTGATCGCAAGGACACACCCCAAAAAAGGGGCAATTTGTACGGGAGGTGGGAGTAGTTTTTTACCACTCTTACTCATCGTAGAACTAAGCTTCTTCTTGATATCTCCTAAACTAAGGCTGTAAACAGAGGGACATCTTTAAATCGACTTAGATAATTAATGCATATATATTAGAGTAGGTAAATTTTTTTTCTTGACCAAGCGTTTATAATATTCTCACTCTATGATGAATTCTAAGAAAATTTGCCCAAGAAACCATGGGTCTAAACCAGCTATGCCCAAGGTCAATGTATGCGATTTGCTCACCAACGCTGTTTTGCGTAAACAAAAAATAATTTTCCCAAACATCATTAAGCATTTTAAGCAATTCGCTTTCTGATTTGTATGTGTATGTGTAAAAACGCAAAGCTCTTTATGTGTACATGTAAAAGTACAAAAAGCTGTTTTCGCTCGCGAGCTCAAGCGGTGGGCATAGCTGGTCTAAACTCAAAATCAATTTTTAAAGAGAAACTTTTCGTATTAGGGATAAAATCCACAAAAAGCCCCGGAATCGCCCTTTAACATTTTTCCCAAACATACCTACCCCCTATCTTCCCAGTAGGAAGTATCGTCATACACGACTATGTCGTCAACGCTGTCCTCAAGACAAAATGTGAAAAATTTAACTTGTCAACAAAACACTCGGTTGACGACAAGCTGGCCGACAAAATACTAATGTTGTCGAGCATCAAACAAAAAATTCAATGTAAAATTGAAGAGAGGAAAGTAGAAGTAAGAAATGCTCAGTTTGTTGGAAACAGCAGTGCGTGACGGTTCATGACTCGCACTCCAATTTGTTATTTTAAATTATTAAGCATTGTTAACGACAATTTGACCGACATTGTCGGTCATTAGGTCGTGTATGATTGTGTGGGCGACATGTCGCTTATTTTGGCATCAACGACAATTTGACTGACATTGTCGCTCATCCGGTCGTGCATGACAAAGCGGACACATGTATGAAAATTTCGTCGACGATTTGTGTGGACGGTCCCCAACGTGTCATCAACGATTTACTATGGTCATGCACCTATACTTGAGGATGTCTTGCAGACACTTCCTACTGGGTTCACCCACTAAGGCTTCGGTACAAAAATATTTTATAAAATTTGCTCCTAACTGCTTCATAGTTGTCCCTAGAGGAGTAAAATGTATGACCGATCGCCAATTTTTTTCTACCCCAACTGTTTCTCAGATCAGATCCTTAATGTGGTCAACATACAACTTTTTTTATTTTTATAATTTGAAATTTTATGAAATTTATTAAAATTTTCTAAATTATTAAAAAATTTTGACAAATTTTAACGGAAATATTAATTTGTGAATAATTTTGTTGCTTTAGTCGTTTTAAATGTATTTGGTATGGAAACATCCTTAAGGGATGAAAATAGAGGGTAGGTATCTTTGAGAAAAATGTTAGGGGAGAGAGAGAGAGTGGGGGTCGGCCATGCATTGTACCCCTTTAGGAGTCAGCGGCAGGAGCTGCACCTAAAGGGTCGATGATTGAGTGTAGATATATTTTGTGAAACTGTCGGGGTTGCAAAAAATATTAAGGGATCAGTCAAACATTTGACTCTTCTAGGGGCACCATTAGGACAGTTAGGAGTAAATTTTATAAAAATTTTATTTTTTATGGGAGCCTCTTTAGGGGATGAAGATAGGGGCAGGGAGAATGTTTGGGAAAATGTAAGGAGGGAAAAATGACTGAGATCGGTCATACATTTTACTCCTCTAGGGACGTCTCCGCGGGAGTTTGAGTGGTGGCAGAAAATTTTATAAAAAAAAAAAACAAAAATCTGTATGGTAGCCCCCTTGTATGTATGGTCAGTTGGCGGTGACGTGGTCTTACCACCACTTTTTGTGATGAAATTAAGAAATTTATAAAGTTTCATAAAAAAAACGGTTGAGAACGACGGCCCCTCCCATACATAAAAAAACGTTTTTTTTTTAAATATTTACGTCAAATATTAACATGTTTCAATGAAATTTGGTTGCTGAGCATAACTTATCATTCTTAGTTATTATACCAAAAGTGGGCATGGTCAGACTAAAACCACACCCACCTCCCTTACAAACCACGACCCTCTCATATAAAGTAACACGTTTTTTGAAATATTATCGTCAAAAATTAAGTTATTTCAATGATATATGGTTGCTGAGCATAACTTACCATTCTTAATTATTATAGCAATTAATTAAATGTTTCGTGAAAATTTCAATGGTATAACTTTAATTTACAACAATACCCAACAGGTCGCGTGTGTGATCGGAACCGTCCGTCTTGGTGTTGTCCCAAAATTAGAAATATGAGCAGAGATTATCAGAAAAAAATCTTTGTGCACATGTTTACATAAAATAACATTATTTCCCTTTACACCCCATGAGTGAGGTGAAGGATTGCTTCTCGCGTTATTGTGAAAAAACACGCTCTCTATTTTTATATTCACAACAAATGGCACATAGTTGTTTATAGACAAATGCGAAGGCCTCACACTGTTTGAGAAGCTTTTACTAGATATGCTGAGTGACTAGACACTATACTGCGAAGTTGCTGTCGCCAACATTGATGGGGCGGCCGATGAAAGAGATAGGAATCGAACCATGGATCTCCTGCATGATAGTTGCGTGTTCTTACCAATAAGCCACTGCAGACCCCTAGGCCCTAGAAAATTTAAATCCGTCCACGGAGACACTTACCTACAACAAACGTAAACAAAACTCTTTAAAATAGTTGATAATTAAACTAAAGAGATAAGTAAAAGTGGGTATTTGGCATCAACAGCAAGATTTGAACAAAAAGTGCGTGTGACTTATCAGCGCTTTGTAAATCCCATAATTATGCCTTTCAAAGTTAAGTTAAGATATGTTAAATTAACGACAACAATTTTGCTTTTCAGCTTAAATAGTTATCTACAACAATACAAGGTTGTCGTGGCCAAACATAGCCCATACATAATTTTTAATTATTTTATTAAACAAAAATAATAATTAATAAGTTAATAAATTTTGGGGCTGGATGAAGTTTGTCAGGAGAACTAAACTTAATAGAAAATGTTGATAGATTCTGGGAATTTGAAATTACCTTAACACTTCTTACAGATATTTTGAAAATTAAATAAAACTAATTTGAAAACATAAATTCTTATCCACTATCTATTCTACATCACACTCGGTTATAGTAAGAATTAAACCCACAACTTACTCTATTAACAATATACGTATTCATAATCCTCGTATCACAAATTCGTACTTTTGTGAAAAATATAGGAAATTTAAATTGGTATTTTTATTCAAACTATATACACACACGCTACTGTGCATATATATAGGAGGTGTAAATAGCACCGCCTTATCTCATTAAGAGGGAGTCAAAACGCCACAAGAAACCAGCGCCTGTTTTTTTCATAGTCTTGTTTGTTTTTCAGCAAATGTTTGCCAGCATGACACGGCGTCAGTCGTATGTCCATCAAGCGACTGTGGTTGTTTTGGATGTGTGATTTGTTTGCCTGCGGATTTGAATTGTTGATCCCAAAAGAAAATAATTTACAATCTATTTGCAGATCAGAATGAAAAACGTGATATTCTCTGGTGGACCACAGTGGAGATGTCTCTTTTGTTTTTTGTTTTGTTTCTTATTCTTATTTTAATAATATTAGATTTATTGTAGACAAAGGCAACTGTCACTTATCGTTAATGTTAAAGAAATCAGCAAGTATGACAATTGAACATAGATGAGAATTGAGAACATTTGTGATTTATAAAATTGAATTAACGTTCAAGTTTGTCAATTGCAAAGCTATTTGTTTTAACATTTACTCAACATCTTTCAAATATGTGTGTAATATGTATACGGAAATCTGTCTGGATTTTACTGTTGTAAAATTTGTCTGTGTTTTGCAAAATAACTTAACTAAATAAACTAATCAAAATAATCATAATCCATGCGCGACGACACCTTCGTTTTTGATTTACGTACACAAATCTCAAATGGCAAAAAATGGGTAATAATTTAGTAAACTGATAAGATTGTGTTAGAATAAATAAAAGATTTGTTTAAAGTTCACACGAATAGAGCATTTTTAGATAAATATGTATATCAACGATGCACAATGGGCGTGGATGTCTTGAGTAGCAGTCCGCATTTGTTATTTTAAATGATTTTTAAATGACGCGTTACAAATTAGACAACGTCTTAAACGTATTTAATTTTTTCTTATAATTCTTTAAACTAGAATTTGTTGACAGTGGGCATGGTAATTAACCCATGCACAAAAATATTCTTTAAATTATTTTAATAGATGTTAGATATGTCTGAAACGTTTAAATCGTTTTTAATACTGGGGACCCCAAATAGGAAAAATCCTTTTTCGAAAAATGGGAAAATTTTTAGTAAAAAGTAGGAATTTCTTGTTGAAACGCTTAAAGTACCTTGATTTAAAAGCATAGTTTTTGGTATAATAAAAGTATATTTTGGTATTAAACATAAAGTTTTTGTCATACTAAAAGTATATTTTTGGCTCAATAAAAGTAATTTTTGGTACATTACAATTACTTGCTGAAACAATAAAACTACTTTACGATTAAAAATAAAAGTACTCCCTGGTACAATAAAAGTACCTTTTAGTATAATAACAGACTTTCTGAATTACTTTTTGTGCACTATAACAGACATTTTGGCATGGTTAATGTATTTTTAGACACAGACTTTTTTTGTACAAGAAAAGAACATATTGGTACAGTAAATATACTTTTTGATACAAAAGAATTACTATGTTGGTACATTAATAAGCAGAGCTATTTAAAGCTGATTTAGCTCAAGAAGTGCATGCCCGATGATTGGAATCTGAGTGTTCATACAAGGTCTTGTCTAGTGTGTTATGTGAAAGACTAGAGCCCATTGATTGTACCTTATCAGTGTGGCTTTAGACCTGATAAATCCACGACAGACCCGATATTCACATTACGACAAATCCTGGAGAAGACCCAAGAAATGCAGATCAACACCTACCATCTGTTTATCGATAATACGACTTTGAGGGATGACACTAACTGACACGAAGTCTTTAGTGGAAATAGGCACAAATCTAACAGAGTAATTTTCTACTAAGCGAGGCTTCAGACAAGGCGATAGTCTGTTATGAGATTTTTTTAACATCATGATGGAGATGATCATGCGGAAGGCAGCAGTAAACACGACAGGCACCATCTTTAACAAAAAACGCATGTTGCTGGCATATGTCGATGATATATACATTATTGGCCGAGGTCTGCGGAATGTTACTGCTGCCTTTTCGAACATTGAGGAGCAGTCGGCAGGAGAGAGTCTGATTAATAATGAGGACAAAACCAAAGAGTTTACACGTTTGTGACGCTGCGTAAACGTTTGCAACTATAACTTTGAAGAAGTAGTTGATATTGTCTACCTAGGCTCCGCTATAAACAAAAATAATATTTTCAGCCTGGAAATCAAGAGACGAGTATTGATCGCTAACCGCTGCTACTTTGCGCTAAGCAAGCGTTTTATTGATAAAGACCTCTATCGACGAACGAAGATCCAACTCCACCAAACACTGGTTCTACCTATCTTGCTTAGAATTCTGGATAATGACGCAGCACACTGTGAGATTTAATCAATCTGGCATCTCGAAATTAAAAAAAAAAAATGTTTTCGTAACTCGCTCATATTTTTTTTTACGTGAGAAGAGACCCCAATTGTTACGAAAACAAACACAAAAGAGAATAAAAAAATGTTATTGGCGTGATAACAGCTATCAAACACGAGCAATTTCATAGCATGCAACAATTGATTTTCAAGCTTGCATTGATCACATAAGTTTGAGTGATTAGGTCGAAGTTGTGAGTGTTTTTTTTTTGCCTAAAATAATTTTTGTATTGAAGGTTATTAACTTAAAATTTTTGTTTTTTTTTCAATATTTATTTTTGCACTCAAGTATTTTGAAAAAATTGGTTTATAACCACCTAAAAGGTAAGACAAATTTTAAAGCTTTCAAATCTTTGATAGACTAGAACTTCCAAGTCCCACGGAGTTCCGTGATGGGAATGCCAGCAGAATCTTTGTTAATGTGCCCAAAACAAATTTAAAAAATAAAATCCTGCCCATTTTTTGCCTTTTTTTAGTATGAGTGAAATATCGCGAGAGGAGCTATTTTGGATTTGGTTGAGCAAGGTGAAAATAGAAAAAACAGAAGCGGTCGAAAAGCACGTTATATAAATTTTTGGACCAGATGTTGACGATACCAAAATTAAAGATCGTATAAAAAAGCTTTGCTTCCAATTTCAATCGCGATGGAGCAAATCTCACCGTGATAAAGCAAGATTTATGCATGACAATGCTATTTGGCTAAGTTCAAAAATTGCTGCTGTTGATTTTGCTCTTGATTACACACCATCAACTTCAAAACAAATACCGCAATGCGGTAAGCGGGAAAAAGAGTTTGCTGAAAGTGCTTCGAGTACACAAAAACGGAAATGCAAAGAGTTAATATCTTCATGCATTCTTCCCATAGGAAACTTTTCTGAAGAAGCGCGCAATAAAGAGTCGAGACGATATCGCGAACTGTTCACAAGAAAAACGTCCCGAGTTGACACCAACATAGATTTATTGCATTGGTTGCTTATCACGTCAGACCCTTTGATTGCAAGTTTACGTTTGCCCCCAAAACCCAAGCGTTCTACTTTACCTTCTGAGGTCATTGCACTTTTGTCTGACACCCAACTAAATGATTAATTTGATGATTTAGCATAAAAAACTTTGCTTGCAGCTCTCTGGAATTTTTATTTTTGTATAAATTCCTTATTTTTTTTTTATTTCTACTTTTCGCTTTTTACTTTTGTATAATTTGTATATAATTTTTTTATTTTGGTTTTTGATTAATATCTTATTTTGAATATTTTCCATTCTTTTAAGAACTTTCGTTGAAATATTTAGTTTTTCCTCTTTATAATGTTTTAGATATCAATACATTTAACATTGAAACAACATTAACTTTTTATTTTTCTCATTTGCAAAGAATCATCGAAAACTAAAGTTCGAAACTTGAAGCATTTTATAGAAATGGTTGTATGTGGGTACTTATATCAATATATCATCAAGTTTTGGTTAGAAGAGAAAAAAAGAAGAAATATTGAATATAAATGTGTACAAAAAATTTTCCCCAACTGTGTTTTTGAGGATAGTTCGGAACTAGTCCCCTTTGACACTAGTTGGAACTAGTTATCTTTCACCATATTGAAGCTTATAATCTCCTTAACGATCGTGCCAAATTTCAAGTTGATATATCTAAAACTTCATATAGAAATTAATTTTGAGATGCTAGATTGACTGAATCTCACACTGTGCGCAGGCGGCTCAATCTATTCTTGGTGTTTTTGAGAAAAAATACTTCGCAAAATATTTGGGCCCATCGTTAGCGGCGAGTACCGTCGTCTAATAAACCATGAGCTTTATGAGCTGTACAACGGCATCGACGTAGTCATGCCCGTTCAAATAGACAGAATGCGCTGGCTTGGACACGTTGTACGAATGGAAGAAAATGCGCCGGCTCGAAAAGAGTTCGGCAATAAACTCGATAGGCGGCGTAGAAGTTGACGACCAAAACTTTAATGGATGGACCAGGTAAAAGAGCTGTTATCTAAGCATGGTGTAACGAACTATCTACGAAGCGGATAAAATAAAAGCGCTTGGAATACTTTTCTATGTGCGGCTACTGCCATTAAAGAAGAAGAAGAAAAAAAAGAAAAAGAAGCACTACTAAATTGTACTGAAAGAAAAATTCTCATTTTAAACAACAAAGTAAATACTAATTTACTTTTATTTGGGCAAAAATTAATTTTACAAAAATAGGTCATTTTGTATGGGACGTACCAGAAGGGCTCAACAGATATCCATACATATTCATTCCTGAGTAAAATTTTTATTAGTTTTTATTTTTATTGGACTGAATTTAGTGTACTTACAAAAAAGATTTGTATGTAAAACTAAGAGGGTCAATTCGGTTATTTTGTATGGGAGGTACCAGAAGGGATATGGCGTTTTCTGAGGTTTTGTCTCTAAGCACAAGATAAATTCACTGACCAAATTTATCCTCGTTTGATATATGGGAGAAATATTAATTATCCAAAACTATGTCATTTTATATGGGAGGTACCAAAATGGGTCAACGGATATATTCCGTATTCATTCCTCAGTCAAATTTTCATTATCGTACATCAAAATTAGACTGAATTCAGTGTGCTTGCAAAAAAGATATGTATGTTAAACTATGAGGGTCAATTTGGTCATTTGTATGACCAAGGTACCACAAGGGGTGTGGCAAAGTTTTCGGTTTTCTTAGGTTTCGTTCACCTCCTTAATTTGCCCTTGCACCCCATGAAAGAGGTATGGGATAGCTTCTCGCGTTGTTGTGAATTAACACGCTTTCTATTTTTTAGATTCACAACTAACGGCACCTACTTGTTTATCGACGAATGCGAACGTCACTGTTTTGAGAAGCTCTTACTAGACACGCCGATTGAATCGACGCTTAATACTGCGAAGTTGCTGTCAACAACATTCGAGGGGAGCCGACAATGAAAGAACAATTTTTTTTAAGATGACTGGAGCCAAGTTAGAACCTGCGATCTCCCGCTTGGTAGTCGCGTGTTCTAACCTCTATGCCACGGCCGGTCCGGTTTCGTTTACTATTACAAGATAATTAATCTGTCCAGATTCAAATATCCTTCAGTTGTCCGTTTGGATAGTCAGACAGACTAATATAGCTCAATCGTCGTAAAAAGTCCTGAAATGAATTTGGTCTTAAGATACATGGGGTCTAACTCGTCTCCTTAAATGCGTAAAACTTTTTTTCGTACTAAATGTTATTTACTCTCATCCCTAAGGGTGATGGTATACAAATTGTATGGGGACCACATTAAGGGTTGAAGAAAGAGGTTAGACATGATCTGTGAAACTGTTGGGCAAAATAATATTCGGGGTCATACATTTGACTCCCTTTGGGGCAGTTAGGAGCAAAATTTTATTTATATTTGGAAGCCTCATTAAGGGGTGAAGATGGAGGGTATGTTTGGAAAAAATGTAAGGAGGGAAAAATGACTGAGGGTTGGTCTCACATTTCAACCCTCTAGGAATCATTCCCGTGCAGTTGCGGGGCTTGTTGTGGATTTTTTTCCCCAATATGGAAAGTCCCCCTTTAAAAATCCCCATTTTTCTTGGACAAATTTTCTAAGAATTCATCGTAGATTACGAATTTGATAACCGCTTGGTCGAGAACAAAAATTGACCCACTTTCGTGTACACGTTCTTTAGGGATCTGATAGCCGCCGCCTTAATATCAGAAAGTATATGAATATTGTCGCCTTATATCCCACGATACTAAATTTTCTCTACGGCTATTCTAATGACCGTTATTTCGACCTAGAACTATGTTATATGTTCGTTATACTTTCACCGACATCAACATAAAAATTGATAGTGAATTTGTTTAAAAAAAAAGTAGCAATTATTGCAAGATCACCGATTTGTTTCACACAGTAGCAACTGTATTTAGACCTATTGTGCATATTTTATCTTTAAGCTAATCTCCTAAACGGTTTCTCTGGAACAGTAAACAAATTGTCTATTTCATCAAATAAACGTGCATACTAGGAGATTTTCCACACAAATATACATCATATCTCATATCAGATTTCGTCATGTTACGTTGATGAAAAAGAAAAGTGAGCCAAAGCTCGATAAATCTGGAAAAAAAATTAGAGGTTGTATGGATAATAATGGAAATATGGTACTTCAGTCACTTCTAACACGGAGGTGAAGTTGAATCTTTCACATCACGTACTTTAAATACAAATGGAAGTAATGGTATAAAATATGCAGAGTAAACAGAACATGTGCCTTTTTAAACACTGAGCAAAATTTGGCATACATAATTTATTGACTTTACTAGTTTAAGTTTTACTTATTATTATCCTCCTCTGAAAGTATCTAAAGTATCGTGTTTCTTTATGATATCTTACACCGATAAAGTTATATGCGTATTTTCATTTGGCTAGCAGGTTTCATAGATTGTTGGATAAAGATCTAAGAGTCATTTGTATGATGGTTCCATAATGGATGTGACAAAATATCAGGACATATCGTCGGTATCCTGCAAAAATACTTCTTGTGTTTCTGAGTTATTGATGATTTAAGGTTTATGGCCACTTGTGTTTTGAAGCAATAACAACAAAACTACTTTAAATAGACATGGGATTTTTTGCAGGCCATAGACTACGACTATTGGGAAAAAAGGACCTCTTTTGCAGGATACCGACGATGTAGGCTTTGCAAAACAATAGTTATAGCCAACTTTTAGGGGGGTAAACGTTCTGATTACTTAAGTTTCTTTCAGATGTTGTTTAAGAAAGTATTGGAAACTATAAATTTTCGGGAAAATTGCTAATTGGCATAGGAGGTACCTGCAGGGCCAGCACAACGTGTTTCTATAATAAACACATACCTTGTGCAAAATTTGACTAAAGTCAGTGTACTTAGAAAAAAAGATATGCATTTAAAACTGTGAAAACGATTTCTGTCATTTGTATGCGAGATACCTATTTACAATCCCATAACTTCATTTTGGAAATATTAATATTAATATCGTGCCCGGCATCCAGCCAGGCAGAAGGACATGACTCAATCGTCTTCAAAAGTCCTGAACGGATTTGGTCTTAAGATACTAGGTGTCTATCAGGTCTCATTTAACGTGGTACACGTTTTCTCGTATCAAATGATCCCTAAAGGTACCATAAAATGCCTGAGTATCAAAATCTGATATATAACAACAGTTAATTTCTATTTATAACTTAGATTATTATAATTAGCTTTTTCTTAAACAAGAGGATAAGATTATACTATTCGTCTGGATGCTTAGACAAGTTTAATTTGTAATAAAAACGTATCGCATTAATTGCCCACCAGATGCTATTGTTAGTCTAAAATTAGAAAAAGAACCTTTCAAAACACATTTCTTAAGCACATATTTATATTTATATATTAAAATGTATACATATTATCTAATTTGATCTGACAAAGTCCGTCTGCGATTGAATGTGGTTAAATTGCAGAACTAGACTTAAGTGTGGCAAGCAATTACCAAGGGTAAGGCTGTCATATCACATAATGTTAACGACAGTTCAAAATTTATGTATTTCAGTTTAAAAGATATTTGTGTGGGCGAACTAAAAGGAGGTTTAAGAGAGAAAACATCCTACTGCACATATAATTTTTTATTTTCTCTATGTCGAACACTTTTGCCCCATAAACATACACACACTTTATCCATACACCATTATAAGCGTAGCCTGACAGTGTAAGGGAATTTCATTTGCCCGCACTAACATTAACAGTTTGTGTATAGAGAAATATCTAAACTAAATTGTTGTTGTTGTTGTTGTTCTACAGCGAGAATAGAATGAGTGACATGAGCTTTTTACTTTCTTAAATTAAGCTTTATTATCACTTGAACTTCATTCCTTTTTGTTTGTATTGCGTTTACATTGTCTTCGTCGTCGTCTGTGTCGGTCGTTATTTATTCTTTATTACTGTATAACTGAAATGTGGTATGATGATTCCGTATGATTTCAAGCAAAAAAAAAATCAAAATTAATATCAATTATTTGAGCTAAGCTACTAATTTTCGTAGTTTCACACTATAATTTTTGGGAAATGTACCCGCCGTTACGTTCAACAAATCACTTTCTCACTTCAGTGATCTTAATTACTATGTATTAGAGTGTTTATACATAGTTGCTGACACTACACATAAGTATTAGCTAAGTTAAACATTTTAAGTATGTTTATTGCCTTTTGAGTTGATTATAATTTATTGGCATTTTTTAAGGTTTTCACATACAAAAATGCACTAATTTTCTTTGCCAAGTGCAGAGGGAATCCCGAATGCATGAACTTGATCAAGCAACTTGTTTTCTCTGTAGCATGCAATTGATAATTAATATTTCCGCTGGTGTTGTAGTACAAAAAGGCTGTTAGTTTTTAGTGTGTGAGATATTTTTGTACATCAAAATGATGTTCAAAGAAAACCGAATCGATTTGTGTAATTGCATTGATGTAGCACTTGTAAAAGGTTTTTTTATACTTCCGACAATTAAGTGGATTACACCTTAAATTTCCATAGCAATTGCACAGGAAAAGAAAATGTGTGTATGTTGTGTTGAAACTTACAAGAAACCGGGAGCAGACCCAAGAAAACCAGATGAACATGCAGCAAAATCCTAGATGCGTTTTAGTCTTAGAGGAAATTGTATTTCTACTCACATATTTATTTTATTATTTATTAATAAGTATTATTAGGGAAATAAATATTGCCACACAGGTAACACAACCCACTTAATTTATTATTCTGCAACTCAATATTTCATTTTCCGTTTGTGGGCGACGAAACGTAATAAAAGTAACTATAGAACAGCACTGGTTGCAGCGAAAATTTGGCAAACACGTTTGGAGTATTGTGAAGGTATGATCACATATACATCTGACCTCAGAATGATAAACATGAAGACACATTTTAAATTTTAATGCTGCGGACTAGAACAGTAACAAAAACAATTCGAAACGAATTGTGGAAGTTGATAAAAAGAAATTATGAATATGCCCTAACTATTCAATGGAATTGGAAGCAGGTCCCAATTTTGGCGTCTGCTTTTATAAATAAGGAGAGCCCCAAATCCCATGAGAAATAGCCCCCAAATCAATGAAAATTAACCCAAACCAAGTAGGCCCCAAAGTAACTTTTGTAAAAAATTAGGGCCAGATTCCATCTTTCCAATGGGGCGTAGTTTCCAAAAATATAATTCATGTGAGTTGGAATTATACCCCAAGAAGATTGGCAAAAAAATATTGAATTTGATATATCCATCTATGTGATTAATACTTCACTAAGTATACAAATTAATTAAATTTTCCATGTGGATAATGAAAAGGTGAGTTATTATAGATATCCATTTCCCTTAATATTTTTTTGTAAATTAATTTTGTTGGTCATTCCGTTTGCTTGAAATTCTATTTTGTTCTCTAAATAAATTTAATTATTTAAAGTATATTTATACAAATCAAAACATAAGTTAAGATTGATTGATCTTATTAGATCAATCTTATGTTAAGTTAATATACCAACGATATAAATTGAAAATCTTTTAGATTATTACCTTTAATTAAAAAAGATTTCCATTAAATATTACCAAAATGATGAACGTGAGAATGAGAAATCGCCGAAGGCGAAATGTTTCCACACAGTTTTTGTTTATATAAAAGTGTAATTGAATGGTATTAGAAAAAAATTGCGCGATTTTTTTATTTGGAAAAGAATTTTTTATGTGGTTTTAATTTTTGAGTGTCAAAGAAATAAAATTGTTATTAATATTATAAATTTAAAAAATATCTACAAAATGAACGCGCTTGAACAGAGTGAAGGGTATATTAATTTTGTTCTTCCATTTGTATAGCCCATAAGGATGGGTGGTAGGTATGACATCTTCTTATATCTTATATATAATTTAAAAATTAATTGCTGTGCAATTGTCTCGTTAAAACTCAAAAACGGCTGGACCGATTTTCAACATTTTTTTTTTTTGTTTTGTTTGCTATAGCTTCCGGATGGTTTAAAAGGTTTTTTTCAAAAAGTGGGCGGCGCCACGCCCCTTTTTTCTAATAGATCGATTGATATAAAAATTTTACCATGAGGTACTGTTGACCTGTAGATAGTTCCTTACTACATTTGGTTGTAATTGGATAAAGGGGCGTGGCACCGCCCAGACAACTTGAAAATTAAGAAGGCTATATTTCATGAACTATCAGAGGTATGAAGATGATATTTGGTATATATGTTGTTGGAGCAGTATTAATTACAGCCAGGATGGAAGTGGGCGGTGCCACGCCCCCTTTTCAAAAATCGCTCCGACGGCTTTTCTAAAGACAGATTGATACGAACATTTTAGAAAATGGTACTGTTGACCTGTTGATAGTCAGTGGCTATATTTGGGAGTGATTGGATAAAGGGGCGTTGCACCGCCCATTCAACTTGAAAATTAAAAGGGCTATATCTCATGAACCATCAGAGGTATGAAGATGAGATTTGGTAAATATGTTGTTGGAGCAGTATTAATTACAGTAAGGGTGGAAGTGGGCTATGCCACACCCCTTTTAAAATAAAGAGTTATAACTGTCAAAATTTCACAGTATATTGCTGTTCGCCTAGAGATATGAACATAAGGCCAATTTTTTTATTCGCAAAAATCGTAACCAAAATCGGAATCTACGATTAATTTTAAAAAAATTTCACCAGTAAACTTTTTGTCTAAAATCAATTCCTAGCTCGCGTTGGGAAGCATGAAGATTTCAGATAGAGATTTGTTTTGTTTTAAAATGAGCACAAACCGAAAACTTCAGATATATATTTTTTAAAACTGCGTAAAACTGACTTCCCAACAAACTAAATGAGGTATTACAGAAGCAAATCTATGTATTGGTTAAAAAGTTATGGCCTCTGAGAGTTGGCATACAGATCCCAATAAAAAAATGGTTGGTAAAAATTAGAGCCGGGGGCCATAGGTCTAAAGTAATTGAATAATTGCTCATTGCTAAAAAAAATATCTCTACCTGAAATCTTCATACTTCTCATCGCGAACTAGGAATTGATTTTAGACATATAGTTTCTTAGAGAAATTTTCTAAGAATTCTTCGTACATTCAATACGATATACGATTAACACGTTTTTTTTGCGCGAACTAATTGATACGCCCTAATGATCGGCATATTTCGAACTAAATAAGTTAAAAGAGCCGAGGCGTCCGCCCACGCACTTCAATAGTTAACTTTTTAACTGTATCAAATAATGGTCCGTACACCAGGCAGTTGAGGATGCGCAGACTAAAATAGTATTTTTTTTAAATTTACTTTACAGGTATGTATTTTCAATTACTTTGTGAAGTTGAGGGTGCATATAATGATCCATCTGAGCAGCTAATAGAAGCTATCGACGCAGTAGACGTTAGGGTAACAGGTGACTCGAATTTATCGAACCGACGTCATTCTCAGCAACTCGGTCTCTGCAAATGCTGAGGAAATATCTTGGCCTGCATTCATATAAAATCCAACTGGTAGAAGAACTAGAGCCAGTGGACGATCAATTGATTTTTTTATTCATGTCATTGCACATTATTTGATGGAGAAATGGTTCCAGCACGACGGTGTAACATGCCATACAGCGCGTGAGACCATCACTTTGTTAAACCAAACGTTGGTGCAGAATTATCTAAAAAAATACGAGTTCAATACAAAAATAGTATTCCGGATTATTTTTGATCCGTGTGAGAAGAAGACATGACAAAAGAAGTTTTTATGGCTAAAGGCATGAATCTTCAAACGGAATTATCATTTGCGGTCAATAGGAGAAGGCATAACAAAAATGTTTTTTATGACCAATGAGATAGTTAGTATACAGATGGTTCCCGAAACTATGAATCAAAATAAATAATTTTGGTCTTTAGAGGAATGTCTGTTTCCGATTTGTGGAAGAAATGGTTTTTCTTCGGCAATATACTCGATGAGCGGCTCAGGTGGGGGCGACCAAAACTTCGTGTGCTTGGTGTGGCGAACTATTTTCTGCGTGCGGCCACTGATGGATGAATTTCTGTTACTGCTACCAAAAAGTAACAAGAAGGAATTCAACTTCTTCTAGTAGTTCTCGACTTAGAAGTTATGGGAGAAATATTAATTTTCCACAAATTGGTAATGTTGTATGGGGGTACCAAAGGGTTTGGGGCAATTAAATTTTCATATGAATTAGTGATGGTTAACACGATATATACAGCGCACCATCCATTCAGCCTGACTTGAGGTCTTGAGATCTAACTCGTCTCTCTTAATGTGTTACAATTTTTCTCATGCCAAATGATGGGTGAAAGCATAACAAAACTTATTATAACCTTCACCACGCTCTCGAACGGAGTGAAGGGTATATTAATTTTATTCTTCCATTTGTAACGCCCATAAGAAGGAGCTGTAGGTATGACTGTCTGTCTGTCCGTCTGTCCCCGCGATTACAGCCGTAGCTTAAGAGATATCGAATACAAGCTTATATCCTCAAAGCGGAGGTGGTTCTAAGATGACCCGACCAGTCATAAACTGCTCCCAACCCCCTATACAAACTCTTTTGGAATCCTTCTTCTCGATTACAGCTGTAGTTTAAGAGATACTAGGCTGAAATTTTGAACTCTGACATGTATGCTCTAAGCGGAGGTTATGTTGTAAGTCCGATCGATCAAAAACTACTCTCAACTTCCGTACAAACTCCCCCTTTTTAAGGTTTGTCCCTATTAAATTATGGCCGTAGTTTTAGAACTATTGAGCTGAAATTCTGTACGCAAGCTACTCTACTCTAAGCGGAGATTGACTTCTAAGGGGGCGTGCCCCCCACCGCATTCGTCTTTTAATAATGCCAGTGAGTGAAAGAGAATAATGTCAGAGAATTAGAGTTGCGAGATTGGGGCATTATTTCATTTTCGAAATTTGGGGCTTTATTTCATACCGAAATAAGGCCCCAAAACAAAAATGAAATAATGCCCCAAAAAAAATGAAATAACACCGCAAATTTCACTGTTGTTGTTTCCTGAACAAATTTTTGGGGCTTTATTTTATTTTTGTTTTGGGGCCTTATTTCATAGAGCCCTGAAATTCTGTAGTTTCAGAAATTTCAGTATTTGACATCTTTTTCGAATCTGTATTTTTATAAAAAAATATAAAAAAGTAATAAAAACTGGAAACAATTTTGACATTTGTGTCTACTTTTTTTCTTTGGAAAAGTTTAAAAATACGGTTTTGTAGCTTAGTTTTTTATTACAAAATTACACGAAATAATGTTTTTCGTAAATAATACAACATTCGCCATAGCGTGGTGCTATGTCCCTGTTGTAGACGTACTTAGTCGATATTTTAAATCAATACTGCTCTCTATAATATACGTCATCGGCGACAAGATAATAGCAGTAAAGTATTAAGATAATCACATAAGAATTTCTATTAGTGAAGAAATAAGTCAATCCAACCAAAACTACTGCTGTGCCAAATTTGTCATATTATAACATTACAGCAAATAAAGTCCTAACTAATAAAATATCCGTCAAATTCTTGTGTAAAACTCGATTTTTACATATCTTAACATAACTGCTGTTTCATGCTGGACCGCGAGAGAAATATATATGAAGAAGATTTTGCCTCCAAATATAACTAAATTTTAAAAAATTTTTAAATTTATACTTTAAATTTATGTAGACAGCTATGACCCATAACCAAAAGTGAAGTGTTAGTAATATAATTATTTTGTTGATACAAACTGCATAAACTTCATATTTAAATATAGAAGTATGATATATTTTATTATAAAGACCTGTGGCTTTTTATTTATTACTATTATACGACATTGTATTACATCAATCTAAAGTCGACCCTTTTTGACCAAACTTGTTTACGCACACACAAAAGACGAGCAGCATACACATTACACACTACAATATCAAGTAATATGAAATTTATTCAGCATATTATTTTCCTCCTATTACGCAACGAACTCTTAAGTCGTGTAACAGCAGCGTATCACATCACTCCTAATTATTCACTTTTCTTTTTTTTCTATTAATTCGTCGTAACAACAATATATTTAATCCGTTGTGCTATTATTTTTCTTAATATCGCTTTACTTGAGTAACTTAAGGAATTCATAGTATTTTTTTTTTTTCATCGATTCACTTCACTTCACAGTTAGAAATATTTGCCTTTTCTTTTTATTAATTTGGATATAATCTATCTTATCACCGTCATTGTCATAATTATCACGATCGCAATGCCGACTATATCTTGAACTAAAACGCGCTTATCGCCGCACTAACTTAAACTAAATCTACACTTTTCATCTATATTTGATTCTACCTTTGCTTAAATTGAGTACACGAAAAAAAAGCTATTTACACCAACAACACAAACAACATATGACAATAATAATAATAACAATAAAAATCATGAAGAAGTAGAAAAAAAATCTTGAAATGTGATATTTTCTACTTAAACGTACAAAAAAAAAGACACACATGAAAATATCGCTCATACGACACAATTTCTCTCACTCTCCATGATGATCACACACAACACAAGATCGTCACAATCGTCTCAATGATGTGGATGATCACTGGTCAGTGTAGTTGTGGTTGTTGTTGTTTTGCATTGTCTCTGTTATTATTTTTTTGGTTTTTCTTTGAATATCTTAAATTGTTTGTACTCACAGAATAAGCCTTCAAAGTCAATTCTACACACACACACGCACATACACACATGAACATGGCAAATGTTGTGTATGTAGGCTATTAAAATGAAAACGAAATAAGCGCAAAAAGCTCGGAGTCTGCAAAGGGATTTGAAGAGAAATAGAAGGACTACTAAAGGACTAAATTGATAGGATAGGCATAGATAGGGCTGGAGAAGTATATATCATTTGCATGAAAAAAGTGTAACGCATTATGGGAGACCCTATGTATATTAAGAAAAAAAAAAACGGCAGTTTAAAGCTGGTTGGCTGGCTGTACCTTAAAACACGTTCAGTATTAGTATTAGTATTAGTATTAGTATTAGTATTAGTATTAGTATTAGTATTAGTATTAGTATTAGTATTAGTATTAGTATTAGTATTAGTATTAGTATTAGTATTAGTATTAGTATTAGTATTAGTATTAGTATTAGTATTAGTATTAGTATTAGTATTAGTATTAGTATTAGTATTAGTATTAGTATTAGTATTAGTATTAGTATTAGTATTAGTATTAGTATTAGTATTAGTATTAGTATTAGTATTAGTATTAGTATTAGTATTAGTATTAGTATTAGTATTAGTATTAGTATTAGTATTAGTATTAGTATTAGTATTAGTATTAGTATTAGTATTAGTATTAGTATTAGTATTAGTATTAGTATTAGTATTAGTATTAGTATTAGTATTAGTATTAGTATTAGTATTAGTATTAGTATTAGTATTAGTATTAGTATTAGTATTAGTATTAGTATTAGTATTAGTATTAGTATTAGTATTAGTATTAGTATTAGTATTAGTATTAGTATTAGTATTAGTATTAGTATTAGTATTAGTATTAGTATTAGTATTAGTATTAGTATTAGTATTAGTATTAGTATTAGTATTAGTATTAGTATTAGTATTAGTATTAGTATTAGTATTAGTATTAGTATTAGTATTAGTATTAGTATTAGTATTAGTATTAGTATTAGTATTAGTATTAGTATTAGTATTAGTATTAGTATTAGTATTAGTATTAGTATTAGTATTAGTATTAGTATTAGTATTAGTATTAGTATTAGTATTAGTATTAGTATTAGTATTAGTATTAGTATTAGTATTAGTATTAGTATTAGTATTAGTATTAGTATTAGTATTAGTATTAGTATTAGTATTAGTATTAGTATTAGTATTAGTATTAGTATTAGTATTAGTATTAGTATTAGTATTAGTATTAGTATTAGTATTAGTATTAGTATTAGTATTAGTATTAGTATTAGTATTAGTATTAGTATTAGTATTAGTATTAGTATTAGTATTAGTATTAGTATTAGTATTAGTATTAGTATTAGTATTAGTATTAGTATTAGTATTAGTATTAGTATTAGTATTAGTATTAGTATTAGTATTAGTATTAGTATTAGTATTAGTATTAGTATTAGTATTAGTATTAGTATTAGTATTAGTATTAGTATTAGTATTAGTATTAGTATTAGTATTAGTATTAGTATTAGTATTAGTATTAGTATTAGTATTAGTATTAGTATTAGTATTAGTATTAGTATTAGTATTAGTATTAGTATTAGTATTAGTATTAGTATTAGTTTTTTTTTAATAGTTGTGGAGGATTACCCTTGCCCTTTCTGATATCTTTTATAAAAAACAATATATTTGACCGGCCGTGGCATAGTGGTTAGAACACGCGACTACCATGCGGGAGATCGCAGGTTCAAACCTGGCTCCAGTCATCTTAAAAGAAAAAAAAAATAAATTTGTCTTTCATTGTCGGCTCCCCTCGAATGTTGTTGACAGCAACTTCGCAGTATTAAGCGTCGTTTCAATCGGCGTGTCTAGTAAGAGCTTCTCAAAACAGTGACGTTCGCATTCGTCGATAAACAAGTAGGTGCCGTTAGTTGTGAATCTAAAAATAGAAAGCGTGTTAATTCACAACAACGCGAGAAGCTATCCCATACCTCATTCATGGGGTGCAAAGGGAAATAAAGTTTTTTTTTATATATTTGCTAAAAAAAAAAACATACTTTTGTATTGATGCTCCATCGAGTTATTTTGTAGCGCTGTGAGTTTGGTTGATATGGCTCCAATCCTTCCTGGAACCAATTTCGAAGAATATCCACAAGATATGGGTAACGTACAAATCTTTTGTATCTTTGCACATTGTAAATATTTTTATCAGTAAGTTTAACTAACTGGCATTACTGTACTTTTTATCAATTAGTTTTAATATTAAGTTTCGGCTTTTTCATATCTCCCCACTTACTTTGTCTCATTCTCTAATTTGAAGCAACTAACTGAGAAAACCAACACCATACAAATACATAAGTACACAAAAATATTTACCCACATGACTTCCAAATTTGCCCGTACTTCATAACAAACAATGGTGGTGATGATTTCTTGAATTATTCTACATACATAAGATTTAATACCGTTAAATTAGTCTAAATGTCGGTGATGTTTAATGATTCCCCTCGTGTGTTATCCACACACAATGTGTCGCACTCACCCATATCCCTCTTGAGAGATGCGAGAACAACCAGAAATAACTAAACAAAAGCACAAGTAGAAGCATCATAATCATCATCATCATATACATCATCATCATCATAATCATCATTATCATCTTAATCATTAACATCATCATAATCATCATTTGACATTTCAAGTCGCCACATCTAACCGCTCCTCGTCTCAGTTTAATTTAATCAGCCCTCTGTCATCGCTAATACCCCTAAAGAAGTCGTGGTATCTCATCCATCGTATTCGTAATATTAATAATAAGTATTCAAAATAAATATGATAATAAAACGTAACAACAACGTAATGTATTCTCGTTTACAGTCATGTTATTTCTCTTACTCGTAGGTAGTAGGCATATTATGTTACAGTTTTCACTATTGCTTCAAATCGGATTTTTGTTTTATCTAGGCTGTGATAAAATGTGCGACAAAAAAAAAACAAAAATTATAAAAACATGGTAGACGCACGCGAATGCGAAAGCGGCAACCGCAAATAGTTTAAATTGTTTTCACGCCAAGATTAACTTTGATTAGGTAGGCAAAGTAAGCTATATTGCAAGGAAATATGGGAGAGAGCGTAATGTAAAGATAGTTGCGATGTTATTCGACTTGATATTGAATGCCTTAAAGTAGACAACAACTTTTTTATACTCGTATGTTTAACGGCAGATATAGTATTCGGTTAACACTATTGGCCGTTCTGTTAGCTCATCTTATATATTCGGTTTTGAAGTATGTTTACCATTTGTATATTTTGATAAGATATACAACCCACATGTAAGATATTGTCGCTGTATTCTCTTTAGCCCATGTATATCTTCTAATTATTTTTGTTACGTACAGGATGGTTCGAGTTCTTTTTTAATAACACAATACACTACATGATTTTGGGACTCAATACTGAGAATTGTACATAAAAGTAGACACCAATATAAAAACTTCTGACCATACGATTTTTTTGCTCAAGGTGAATTTTTAGCCCTTTTCAATATTTTAACGCAATATTATTAATATAATAGTGTACTATATGGTACAATACCATATGAATATGACCGTAGCGAAGGAACGCGTCGAGTAAACGTACGAGTAGCACAACGAAAGCTGGAATTCAGTAAACTGCGGACCACAGAGGTAGCCAACGCCTACTCCAACCACCTAACTCAACTGCTACGGAATGCTCTAACCCCTAAAAAAAGATTACCTAGTAGTGGCAATAACAATGTGACACAAAATTTAACTTTTGGAATCGGAATGGGAGGAAAACAAAAGCAAATGAAAGTTGACATTATTTATAACAAAACCCTCAAAGGATTTTTTAAGTTTAGTGCGAGATTTTTTTTACACGCATTTGAAGTTGGTGATTTTTGAACGCTTGCTACAAGAAAAAATCGTTATAATAATTCTTATTTACTTTTTTTACCCGGGAAGTAGTGGTATCTAACTGTTTTTGGGATCGAGGAATCTATTTTTGACATTTATTTTTAAGCGCCGCCAGTGGGCGCTTTCGTACATTTTTTTTGGTTTAGATCGAATTTTTTGTCTTTCCTCGCGATTACAGCCGTAGATTAAAGGCTATCGAGCTGAAATTTGATATGCGAGCTTCTATCCACCAAGCCGAGATTAGGTCCTAAAATAGTCATTATCGAACGAAACCTACTCCCACCTCCCATACAAATTTTACCTTATTTGGGGTCTGTCCCTGCGATCACAGTCGTAAATTAAAAGCTATCGAGCTGAAATTTGGTATGCAAGCTTCTATCCCCTAAGCCGAGATTAAGTTCTATGATGAGCATGATTGGACAAAAACTACTACCACCTCCCATACAAACTTGCCCTATTTGGGAGTGTTTGACTGTTTGTCTTCTCAATTACAGCCTTATATTAAGAGCTATCGAGCTGAAACTTGGTACGCTAACTTCTAACTTCTTAGAGAAAGTTAAGTTCTAAAATGAGCAAGATCAGGCAAAAACTCCTCACACCCCAAATTAAGGGGAGTTTGCATTGGAGTTGGGAAAAGTTTTTGTCCGAGTATGCTCATCTTAGAACTTAATCTCGGCTTAGGGGATAGAAGCTTGCATACCAAATTTCATCTCGATAGCTCTTAATCTACGGCTGTAATCGCGAGGAGAAACAGACGGACATCCCCAAAAAGGGTTATTTTGCATGGGATTTTTTGTCCGATCATGCCCATCTTAGAACTCAACCTTACCTTAGAAGCTAAGTTACCAAATTTCAGCTCGATAGCTCTTTATTTACGACTGTGATCGCAGGGACAGACAAAAAATTCGATCTAAACTAAAAAAATGTACGGAAGCGCCTTATGGCGGCACTTAAAAATAAAAATAAATGTCAAAAATGGATTCACCGACCCCAAAAACAGTAAGATACCACAACTTTCCGGGATAAATAGCATTTTTTATGAAATTTTTAATAAATTTTTGAATGAATTTTTTTTTAAACTAAAAAAAAACCCTTTAGGGTTTTGTTATGTATGACGTAAACTTTTATTTGCCTTTGGTTTCATACCATTCCGATTTTGGTTGTTACACAGTGTAATTAGCCGTCTTCGTATAACGGACTGCGTGAAGCGTACTTGGGTACCTGAAGCCGTTTAAGATGATGCCTGGTATGAATATGAATGTCGCAATGCCACGTGAAGACGGATGCTGCATACAGGGCGAAACTGCAGCCAATGGTAACGCGACCTGTTCGTGAACGGTACAGGGAGAAAAGACGAGAGGCAACTCGTCTCTTTAGACGGCCAATGGCAGCCAATGGTAACGCGACCTGTTCGTGAAAGGTACAGGGAGAAAAGACGAGAGGCAACTCGTCTCTTTAGACGGAAAAAGAATGAGCTAAAGAAGAGACAGGAAGAGTGCACTAAGTTGCGTGAAGTGCGAAAATTCTGCCAGAGAGTTTAGGCAAGAATGCGTCGAACAGATGGCCAGCCATGCACAGAGGGTTGAAATGTACCAAAAG
The DNA here is from genome assembly GCA_964034835.1 of Muscina levida. Classification (NCBI taxonomy): domain Eukaryota; kingdom Metazoa; phylum Arthropoda; class Insecta; order Diptera; family Muscidae; genus Muscina; species Muscina levida. Next base: position 32,215,896 of record OZ035884.1, on the reverse strand, counting down.
TGAGGATTAATTCAAAAATTGAAGTTTATCTTGCACTGACATGTTTGGTATTGGGTGAAAGTGAATAAATTTCCACAACACTTATTACTAAAATTACTGCTTTAAGTAAATTTCTTTATTGGCAGTGAGCGGTCAAAGTTAAACAATTTTAACAAATTTTGCGTGTCATGGCCAAAACAGAAAATTGAGATAATTCGATTACTTATAATTTTTGTTAGGTCTTTTAAAAGTAAACATATTATAATGGAACCATCAACTTCAGTATTTGGTTATAAAAATAAATATTTTTTTATTAAGATTGGAACCGATAGACCGCAACCGCAGGTACACCGCATCCGAACTTAGTATTTTTCATACTCAAGTGTTTGAAATGTCAAACTGATGCGGTGGAGTAAAGAGGAGAAGCAAAATCATTTCTAAATCAATGGAACCTGGTGTGGTCGGAAGTTATATGGAGAAAAAGTTATAATTTTGTCGGTGCCACCTCCCAAAAATGATATCTTTACAGAATCTAATGTTTGACAACATTTATGGCGATTTAAGTTGGAGGTTTGATTTCCGACGCAATTTAAAACTTTTCTGCATAAACGGCAGTAGACCAAATCTTCGACAGTTCACCCATCTTCCTTTTATATTTCACACAAACCCTTTTCCTTTCGTCGTGGTGACAACGAATAAGCACCACTCAAAATTTTGTCTAAAACAAATGTATGATCTGGCTTTTTAAAACTTTTTTGTTTATATAGACATCATTGGCCGAAATCTGTGGGTTTGGCGGTCAATGAGGACAAAACAAAAATAATGGTTTGGAAGGACAAAGAGTTCTATCGACGGGGATGCATCGTGAACGTTGACAATTGTTGAGGTAGTAGATGAATTTACCTTCCTCGGATCGTTTATCAATAAGAAATATAATGTCAGCCAAGAAATTAACCATTAGATGTTTTTACGGACTTCAGCAGCACTTTAGTAGCACCACCTTATCTCGGGATATTAAGAGATAGCTAGTTTCGCCATGAAATGAGCCATGCGCTGTATAAGCTTTACCCCACGTAGGTAAAAGAGTCAGAATTCAACGACTTTGATGGCTGGGACATGTTACCAGGGTGGATGTAAATGCTCCAGCGAAACAGGTGTTTGAAGGCTAACCTGAAAGACGGCGCAGAGCAGGGAGACCCAAAGTTTGTTTGAAGGACCAAGTGTATATAACGATTTTTTCCAAAGGGGCGTGGCACCACCCATTTATCTGCAAGACATAATCCTCCTTGTATTGGTAACAGATGTAGCATATCTCATCTTCATTCTTTTATTGGCTCGTGAAATATGACCGATTGGCGGTGCTATGCCGCCCATGATGACCAAGAGCAAAAATTTTTCGTAAGATAATATTCTATCGGAAAGATAGAAAGACGGAAAAAAACTTAATGAGAGGCAACGAAAACTTGAAAAATCATAAAAACTTTTACAAATATCCAACTTTAAAGTGCCATAACTTCGTCATTTATGTTTGGATACCAAACAACTGTCGTTTTTTTAAGAAAAAAAATTTATTATCTTGCATCTTCGTCCCAGTTTAACCTAAGAAAATTAAATTTTAGTAGACCCACCATTTTTCAAAACATGAAAATGAATATTTGGCGATATCTCAAAAACCGTTCTACTTTCCACATATCCACATGAGAGCAGATTTGAATTCAGAGTGAAATTTTACATTAACATCAATTGCAAAATGTCCCGGATGCAGACACTTTTGAAATTTTGTGACATAGTGTTATTTTAATAAAAAGTAATAAATATTAAATGTATTTTACCAAAAATAACAAATTATTATATTCAAATGTTAATTTATGGTATCAAAAAGTACTTTAATGGTACCAAAAAGAACGTTTCCTGTACACAAATATTATTATTAATCCAATAGGGATGGTCGTATTTGTACATCATTTGATACGAGAAAATGTGTAACGCATTAAGGGAGAGGTATTCGAGCCCATGTATCTCAAGACCAAGCTCGTTTCAAGACTTTCTAAGATCGTAAAGCCATGCCCGTCTGTCTGGCTGGTGGGTAGGATAACTCGAGTAAGCCTCAACTATACTTACAAAAAAATGTCATAATTAATTTTTCCCAAAATGAAGTAATGGGATTGTAAATGGCCTGAGTGGCACCTGAGTAACTGCCAAACGGACAACTGGAGGATTTTTTAGTTTAGTCAGCCTAATAACCTTGTAATAACAGACAATGCCCTCAGAATACCGAAACTCTTGCCACACCCCTTCTGGACGCTCCCTTACAGATGAACTAAATAAATAAATTTTTTCAATTTTGAATATTTTATGCAAAAGGTAAGAGTTTGTTGAACATTGACTTTCGAATAAAAATCGGAAATGTTGTGCTGTCCCAATTGGTATTTCCTCTTCAAATTAGTTTACTTCCCGATAAATTAACATGTTGTTATAATCTTTAAAAGAAACTCCTCAAACCGTAACGCTGTACGACACGATTTTTCACCCATGATCAAACTGACCAGATTCTGAAAATATAGCTCAAATAAAATTATACGTATCTTCCAGTTTTTCTACATCAGCTCATTTAAGTTTTTTACGAGCAATTCAATTTTTGGAGCGAAGCTCCCATACAGCGACTTATAAGTGAATTCTTCCTGTTCGCAGAACTCTGCGAGTTGTTAACAGAATTTGATGAATTTTTTGTTAATGTTTTTCAAATGGCATATTGTGGCAAAAAAAATCCACTTAGCTTCTCTATATGTTTATGCCGCAAAATTTCATTAAAACCAGAGCCAATAAATGTACCTCTTAAATATGTAATTTCATGCCATTTTCATATTGTGAACAATTTAATGATCTTCCCCCTAATCTTAAGTAAATTCGAAAAACATTGTGGTCACAGCGTCTTGGATAAGTAGACACGTAATCCCATCATCACTTGCTGTGATGAAATATTGTTGAAAACTGAATGATGTACCACAAAATCAAATGATCCATGCCCAGCATCCAATCTAACATACATGTGTTGCTCTTAGCTCCAAAACAAAATCATCTCATTTTACGGAAAACATTTTCAAAGATGCTCATTGTACTCTAATATTTAATTTTCACCCTCTCCCTATTGAATTAATTTTCTTCTCATTTTTCCAAAAAAAAAACAAACACAAACAGACTTTCCTCATTTTCCGGCAAATCATGTGCCCTCTTACTCTCGAGTTTCATTCAAAACACAAAGCAACATTTTCGTTCGTCTACTCAGTTGACTCTTGGGAGATCTGCGAAACAGATCACTCGCGGCCTGGCGGTGCTTTGGAGGTGGAAATAAAATCGGTCGTTTGTGTGTCTGGGCGCACATTGAACTTTATTGGTGAAGTGGAAGTGAAAATGTTGGTGCAATACATTCATGTGTTTGTATAGAAAAATAAGAAAAAAGCAGAAAAGAAAAAATGTAATACTAATAACATTAATCTATACACTCGTTTATACAAATACTATACAAAGAAATTGGAAAATGTATAAGAAATGTTTTAATTAGTAAAAACAAGTGTCCAAAAAGCTATAATAAATTGCAACAACAACAACAACAACACAAATCAAATGAATGAATTCACGTTCATTATTTTTAGTATCAATAAAAATTCTAAACTGATACAGAAGTGGATAAAAAAAGGCAAATCTCTCGTCTCCACTAGATATGTGCGGTTTTTTTGGAAGACAAATTTTGATGGCACAAAAGTTTGTTTTTCTTGTTTGCCGACTGCATAAATCATTTATATTCGCCTATATTGTATTTGTGTGTATCAAAAACGATACGAAGGAATGACACGAATGAGCAAAAAAAAAATAGTTCAATGTTTTAAATTATGTTCATTTAGTATACGTGCGAGTGCGAGTTATCCATCCGTCGTCTGCCGAAAATAGCCTGGTGCACAGTGTGGTGAAATCGTAAAAAAAGTGGATTAACAAAATAAAAAAGCAAAATAAAAAATTCAAATATTATTGAAAAATTGAAAAGAGAGTTTTAACCGACAAAATGTAATAACATATTGAATATATAAATAATTGAAGCCATCGATTCCTACATCGTCATATAATTTTTATACATAAAAGGTTTACTAGAAAACAGTGGGTTGCATAGAAATAATAAATGTTTGTAAGACTGTTGAAAATATTGTAAGGTGCAAGCTAACAAGTGTATTTGTGAATGCCTATAAATCCGAAATGAAATAATCTCTAATGTCTTTTGTAACTAAAATTGATGGGAATTCTTTAGTTAATGTCTTCAATGGCTGCTGGCAGATCGTTGAAGGTTTCATGCCTACCACCCATACCATTACTGCCACCCAAAAGATCATTAACAGCCTATCCTATATGTTGTGACATGATGATCGTTATGCAGCCTAAACACTAATCATTATCGATGCTTCGACTGGTACTGTTTTGGATGTCACCAAACGCTATCTGACATCCGTGTTCTCCCATTAGTTTTTGTGTTTCATCGATTTAACGGTTCTTCTTGGCGAACAATTGGACCGGCCGTGGCTTTAGTGGTTAGAACACGTGACAACCATGTGAGAGATTGATTGCCCGATCCCTACCTCCAGTCTTCTAAATGTTTCTTCCATTGCCGACCCCCTCGATTTTGTCAACAGCAGTTTCACAGTATAGTGTCGAGTCAATCGGCATGTCTACTAGAAAGATTCTTAAACAGTGACGTTCATATTCGTCGATAAACGAGTAGGTGCCGTTAGTTGTAAACCTAAAAATAGAAAGCGTGTTAGTACACAAGAACGTGAGAAGCTATCCCATATCTTATTCATTGGGTGTAAAGGGAAATTAAGTAAGTTTTCTTGAGCTAACTATTATGCCGACATTGCATTTCTACTGGAAACAAAAGTTGAACATTGAAACAACCCTCATAGTCTTACATGTATATCTTTTTTGTAATTACATTGAATTCAGCCAAGTTTTGGGTAAGATGTAAATTTATAAAAATTTGACTCAAGAATAAATATGGGGTATAAATGGCGGTGCCTTCCATATGAAATGACCTAGTTTTGGAAAATTACTATAAAAACATCTAATGGGGAGCACTATTTCCCGCTTAATTTCTAGTCTGACATTATTTTTCTTGTTGACGGAAGATCCGATGTAGGTAAACTTATCGACTATCTCAAAACAATAATTGTCAACTTTCACGGTGCGTCCCCATCAAGAGGACTCTTTGTTCGTCGAAATCATTATTTTTCTTTTGTCCTCGTTGACCGCTGAACCCATCTATGATGACTCATTTTCTAGCGATGAGAAAACTGCAGTGACATCCTGCAGATTTCGGCCAATGATGTATATATCAACGGCATAGGCTAGTGGCATGTGGCTCTTGTGGAATATGGTGCCAGACCTGTTGACACCAGCCTTTCTCATCACCTACTCCATAACTATATTAAATAGTGTACAGGACAAGCTATAGCCCTGTCTGAGACCTCTTTCAGTGTTGAATGGTTCAGACTAATCTTTACCAATCTTAACCGAAGATTTGGTGTTTTCCAAAGGTACATCTTAAAAGTTGAATTAGTTTAGTAGGAATACTAAACTCAGACATGGCCTCATATAGCCCCAATCCTTATCGGATATTCGAAGGCAATTTTGTAGTCGACAAAGTTTTGGTAGGTGTCGATTTGCTTTCCATGAGTTTTTTTCCCAGGATTTATCGGAAAGTAAATACTTGATCCGTCGTAGATTTACCAGGTCTAAAGCCGCACTGATAAGGTCCAGTTATTTTTTGTGTAATTGGCTTTAGACGTTCACACAATATGTTCGAAAGGACCTAGTACGCAATTGGTAATATATTGATTCCACTGTAGTAGTTCTTACACTCACTACGATCTCCTTTCTTGTATATGGGACATAACATACTGAGCCTCCAAATCCCGGGCATGCTCTTCTCCAGTCAGATGTTCTCCATGAGCTGATGCATGCTTCTTATCAGCTCCTCTCCTCTTGCCTTAGACATTTTTAAGGCGGGAGATGGCCATACGTATCACACTCTGGCTCGGAGGTGGACAGTTAATACCATTGTCATGGATTGAAGCGGGGTATCCAGAAGATTTCTGAAATTTTCTCTCTATATCCTCAGAACGTTATCCGGGTCCTTCACTAGCTGGCCATCGATGTCCTTGCAGGAGGGCAACCCTGTTCCACGCACTCTCGCTTAAACTCTCTGGTAGAATTTTGAGGCTGACCCTCTTTTTCGGAGCAACTCTGTGCACTCATCCATTCTCTTCAGCTCCTTCTTTTTCTGTCTAAAAAACGAGTTGCCTCTCATCCCTTCTTTCTGTGCCGTTCACGAACACCTCGCGTTGCCATTGGCAGCAGTCTTCCGTCTGTCTCGTGGCATTGCAACATTCATCGTACCAGGCATCTTCTTCAGACGGCTTTGAGTACCCAAGTACGCTTCTCGCAACCGTTCTATGGAGTCGGCTTTACATTGCCACTGCGAAGTAATACAAATCAGAGGTTGGAGCTTTCAGTAGCAGTTGAGTTGGGTGGTTGAAATAGGCGTCCGCTACCTCTGTGGTCCCAGTTTACCAATGTCCAGCTTTCGTTGTGCCCGATTACGTAAGTTTTTCGCGATGCTTAGCCTTGTGCGTACCTTAACTACGGTAAGGAAGTGATCGAAGTCAATGTTAGCACCTCTGATCACTCGTACGCCCAGAACACTCGATGCTTGCCTTCCATCCACCACCACGTGGTCTATCTGATTTCTCGTCAATTAATCTGGAGATAACCATGTTGCCTTATCAATATTTCTGTGGTCAAATTTAGTGCTACCACATTCCTTGCCGCAGAGAAATCAATCAGTCTTATGCCATTGTTCGAAGTTTTGGCATACAGACTGAATTTTGCGACTGTAGGCTCGAATGCGTTCTCCCTGCCTATTTTAGCATTCAAATCACCTTGTACAATTTTGATGTCATGGTTTGGGTTACGGTCATATACATATTCTAGGATCTCGTAGAACTAATCTTTGTCCTCAACACTTTTCTCTTCTGTCGGAGCATGGGCACATATATGTGTTACTTTGTCTTGACTCTTATGGTGGCTATACGTTCACTCACCGGGTTAAACCTTGAAACTAGGTGACGCAGTCTCTTGCCAACCACAAATCCACATCCAAAATCGTGCTTGTCCGCATGGCCACTATAGTAGACGTCGCACGCCTTCATGCACGAGCATCCAGATTTCATCCATCAGGATTTTATTATAGCCGGCCATTCTGGGTCGGGCGCTGATCAGGGTAACACTCAATCTAAGCTGACGTGCCTGGGTTTTAGATTTCGACTCCCAATGGAAGCCCTGCTCTGATGGGTGTCAAAGCCACGTTTCCAGGCGTCACTACGTGGAGGTTATTCGTCCGCAGTAGTACCACGAATACAAAGCTCTGTGAGTAGACTTGACGTGTAATTGACAAGAATCACCCTGGGATTGCCAATTTAAACCGATCAGAAGCTTTACGTTGCATCACACTTCCGACCCACTATACTCTTGATGAAATTTGCTGAGGAATGAATATGAATATATCGGCAGACCCCTCCCTGGAATGAAGGGTATATTTATTTTGTTCTTCCATTTGGAACGAGAAGAAAATATTGGGGGTCGGTCATACATTTACGGGTAACGGGTGTCAAAGGCGCGTTTCCAGGCGCCACCACGTGGAGGTACGTCGTCTGCAGTAGTACCACGAATACGGAGCTCTGTGAGTTGACAAGAATCACATAGGGTTTGCCACTTTAAACCGATCAGAAGCTTTACCTAGCATCACACTCCCGGCCCAAGATATACCCTTGATGAAATTTGCTGAGGAATGAATATGAATATATCGGCAGACCCCTCCCTGGAATGAAGGGTATATTCATTTTGTTCTTCCATTTGTAACGGCCTTAACGAGGCGTGGTAGAAGAGAGCAAATATGATCTGAGTAGCTGTTGGGGTTGCTAAAATATTGGGGGTCGGTCATACATTTGACTTCTCTAAGGGCACTTTTTTCCTCTAAGTGAAGGTTAATAGCTCAGATGAGCAAGATCGAACTACTCCCACCATTCATACAAACCCTCCTTTTGGGATTATCCGTCTATATGTCCATGCGACTATAGCCATAGTATAAAAATATCGAGCAGAAATTTGATATGCAAGGGTTCATCCCTCAAGTAGAGGTTACGTACTCCGATAAGCAAGATCGGACAAAACTATTCCCATCTCTTTTAAAAACTTCCTTTTTTTGGGGATTGTCTGTGTGTTTCTCCGCGAGTACGGTATTAATTTAAGAACTATAGATAAGAAATTTGGTATATAAGCTTCTATCTTCTAAGCGGATTGCGTCTCTCTGTCTCTCCCCGCGATTATGGCCTTAATTTAATAGCTATCAATCAGAAATTTTAGAACCTAGTAGCTTGTATCTTTCTTCTAGGCGGAGGTTAAGTTCTAATATGAGACAAATACTACTTCACCCCTCATACCAAATCACTCTTTTTAAGGTTATCCGTCTATCTTTTTTCCGAGTACAACCGTAGTTTTAGAAATATCGAACTTAAATTTGGTACACCAGCTTCCATTCTCTAAGCGGTGGTTAAGTTCTAAGAAGAAATATGAAAGTCTGCTGGTTATCCTTAGGCGATAATAAACAACAACCCATAACCTAATATACTTTACACAAATACAACTGACTCTTCCATTTATTTACCCAGTATAATATATTTATTGTCATTTCCCACACATTCGTTACACTGTGCTGCCAGCCCCACACATTTATTTCGTTCATGGATTTTGGGGATAAAATCAAGAACTAAATGAAAATATTTTTGGATGTATGTTTGTGATGTAAACAAAATGAAGAAAACACAAGTACTATTTGTATATATGAATGGAAATATCATGTAGTTTTTTTTGATGAAACTAAATCATTCACCCAACTTGTTACCAAAAATTATATATTATTTAAAATATTCATATGTGGGTCTTAGTAGGCAATCAGCCAGCAGCATTCGACCCCTCAGCCACAATGCGCCAAGTGTTCACTTGTCATCACTTGCTACCATTAATAATGAAATTCATTATCCAATTGTATTTCGCTAAGGATTATTTAAAAACAAATAACAGTCACAAATAAATATACGAAATCTATATGATATTAGAAATCAAAATGCATGTAGAAATTCCATGTGATCATCATGTCCATAAAAGTAATAATTCTGAATAGATTGTTTTGCAAATAATGATTATAATTAATTGATTTTTAATTAATAATTGTTGTACAACGTCAGCGACAGACACCCACGAGTGATTTTGTGATTTTCATTCACTATTTGTGTGTTTGTTTTTTTTTTTTCTTTTTGCCTGGGACATCTGTAGTATTCCGCCTATATCTTTGAAAGAGATTAAAGAGATCGTTCAATCAATCAATATCGATCAGATAGGCGTCCAGTCTACAACATCGTACGGTCGAAACAGCTATTGCTGCCATTAATTATCGAATGCCAGCGTCATCATCATCATAATCGCCAACATTTTCCCAGACACGAATTTAGTGGGGCCGCCGAACAATGTCGGGCCGCCGTGCTCAATCGTTGCCGCCGCATATGCTTGAACCGGCCAAGCCGGAACGTGGACGATGCGTCACGGCCATCTGTTTCTCATGGAAAGTCATCACGTGTATTATTTCGCACATGACACTAATACTGATGGTGGTTTCCTATTGTGTCGGCGGCGCCTATTTGTTTCAGTATTTGGAGAGTCCCAACGAAATCGAGGTAAGTTGTTCCACAGTGTTGTTGTATTCCTGTCAAAATTTAATGTCGTTATTTTTACCGGCTTAATTTTGCGTTAGACCAAGCACATGAATCATAGATGAAAATCACATCTGGCCACGCATTTTTTCATAATTTTTTTTGTTGTTGTTTAGTACGAAATGTTATTTATATTTTAAGAGCACAGTGGGATGTTCTGAAATAGTTTAGTTTTAAAATTGTTTACACATAATGGTGGCGCAAGTGTTGCCAACTACATTGAAAGTGTGAACGGGTTTTAAGGGTTTTTTATATTGAAAATCAATTAACTGCCACAAACAAACATAAGAAATCTTTTTAATATTAGATATCAAAATGCATGTAGAAATTACGTGCGCTCAACTTGGCCATAGAAGTAAAAAAGGTATATAGAGAATGGTGGCGAAAGTGTTGCCAACTTTGCAACCGATCTTAGCTAGTGATATGCATTGAAAGTGTGAACGGGTTTTAAGGGAATATATAGACGAGTATTTGGAGAGCTACAAGAATGGGGAAGACTCTGAAAAGTATGCTACAAAATAAAAAACATAGACTGCAATGTAATTCCCACGTAATTCTTTCATCATGTTATTTCCTAGAAGAACATAAGGGTGAAACAGTAAAGTCGTTGCATTACAGTAATCTGCGAATAAAGAGCTAATGGAAACTATAGTTGTAGAGAAAATAAAATATGCACTGTTGCGATTGGCAGTTACATATTATCAAATTATTATTTTTTACTTCAACCTAATGGTTCCAATGGAATTTTTCTTTAGAGTTGTCTTTCATGTTCTAGTCAGAATTATCGGTGTACTTTGATCGCCATAACTACATCATTGTCGGTAGACATCTCTTACAGTAGTGATATATATATTTATATATTTTTTTTTGGCGTACGTATGGGAAAATGCTTTATGCGTCTAACGAGGTCGTCGTATGCAGGACTCCAAATTTGATACCGGCTAAAAACCCACCTCATGCCACCACCAGGGATGTATACCACCTCGGAACCGCTTTCGCATTACTTTGAGATGACCCTATGTTATGCTTATGGGAAAATACTTTATGCATCTAACGAGATCGTAAAACTCGTCGTATGCAGGACTCCAAATTTGATACCGGCTATAAACCCACCTCATGCCACCACCAGGGGATGTATACCACCTCGGAACCGCTTTCGCATTGCTTCGAGATGGCCCTATGTTATGCTTAACCAAATTGTGTTTTTGTACTCGCGTCCAGGCTCGGCATTTTTGTCTTTCTTAATTTTTTATGGCACTGCGTCCATATCCGATTTCTTTTTACGGAAGACGTCTTCCACGAAACATCTTACGTCATTATAGTTGCCTTCACTGTATAGCATTTTCAGCACGATATTCGAAGCTGATATTGCACCGATCTCTCTTGACAGCAGTCTGCGGCGCTCGATCCAGCGGAAATACTTGATAAATGTATGTCCAGCGTCATCTAAAACTTCTTCCTCCTCGTATATACAAAAGAGTGAACTACACTTTCCCATACGGTTAATATATTTTCGGAAGTACACACCTAAGTAATATAATAATTCACTTCGCCACTTTTCCGTTTAAACCACATTTGTACATCGTTAATCAGTTTATGCGTTCACCTGCACTGTTTTTCATTTATCCAACGAAGCTGCCAAGATGTCCAGGCTTATGATCGCTGCATTTTGCTCATGGGCCGAGTTTTCCTTGGCGTTAAAGATTATCCGGCGCTCCATTGCTTCAAGATCTGTGGGTACCATTCCAGCTATAATTACAACAGCTTGTGCAGATACTGTGCGGTACGCGGACGACAAACACAGAGCTGCTGTTCTCTGCACCGATGGTAATTTTCTTGCTCTGTACTTAGTCTAGCCCAGATTTTGGATCCATAGAGAAGTATACTGTTAAAGCCCTCCATGAGTAGTTTTCTCCTATTTGGAAGAGGTTCACCAGAGGGCGTCGTCTGTATTTCTCGCTGTTATGACTGCCACAATGTCATCAGAGTATCCCACGAGATAGGTGTCGTCCGACATCTCTATCTTTAAGATCTCATCATAAGTTGCATTCCAATGATCTGGTGCAAGAATGGATCCTTGAGCGGCGACTGCAGTAACTTCAATTTTTCTCATGTCTTGGTTGGTGTCATGCGTCAGCAGTCAGTCGGTTTTTTAGGTAATCTTTTACGATTTTTAATAAGTACTTCGGTATTTTGAAAATTGTCTCTGGAGTCTGTACCACATCCACCCACCTAAGACTGTTGAAGGCGTTGTTATCACATCTATCGATTTTCGTGGTCAAAATCCATATAGCCTTCGTGAGAAACCTCCCGCATCTTTGATGGCATCATTGCCAGCAGTATCCTTGGTCACCTTTACCCTTGCTTATGAGAACAAGTTATTGTTCTTCGCAGACATCTGGGAAAATTCTCTCTGTTAGATTGCCGTTATACATCCTTAGTAAAATCTCGGGGCGATTTGTAGATATCTCTTTGATTACCTCTGCAGGCAAGCCATCACGACCTAGTGTCTTCCTGTTCTTGAGACTGCGAGCGGCTGTTTGCAATTCTTTTATGGTAAACAGGGGTCTGTCAGTGTTTGATTCTCTTTTATACCGTTTATTCTGATGTTATGCTTTGAAAATATAGTGTTCACAATATTTTGCATTTTGTTCTCCAAGTTATCCAAGTTTTTGCATCACGACTTTGTATTCGAGACCCATGGGATTTTATTAATATCGGTTATTAACTCCTCCAGGTTTCAACTTTAATTCGCTGCCTAAGTCCATAATTTGTATTAATGGCGGCTTACAGTAGTCATTTCACTTACTTCTGATCACAAATAAAACAAACAAAGCAAAACAAGACAAACAAGAAATGAATATTAATTTAGTGTTAGAGAACATCTCAACGGTGACGGACGGTGACGATGATCTATCGCTCATCTTTTATGTTTTATGTACTTATATTTTGTAAGTTAAAATACGTAAAATTGTTAGTATGTATGTTACAGTGTATCGTATCATTAATGTGTTACAGGATTCCTGAAGATGATCCTCGAAGAGGATCGAAATATCGAATAAAAATAATATAATATATGGAAAAACATGACCTCGAGCTTGACTATTTGAAAATATTATCAATTTGTAAAAAAGGTCGAATATAAAAAAATAAAAACAAAAATAGAAGAAAATGTCTAAGAAAAATAAATTTTGTTCCAAAAGTTGAATTAAGATGCATCCATTGTGCCTGAAACCATGCTCTAACTGCCGCACGCCTCCGAAGACTTCGACCCGAAGCATTTTCGTTATAGTACAAGGTGTCCAAGCCAGCTTATTCAGTCTTATTTAACGCGTTTAACTACGTCGATGTCGTTGTACAGTATTTTTCTCTCGAAAACTACCAGAATAGATTGAACCGCCTGGGTCATTTGCCAAAGTTCTGCTCTATAGAGCAAGACAGATAGGATCAGTGTTTGGTACAGTTGGATCTTCGTTCATCGGGAGAGGGCTTAAGCATTAAAGCGCACGGCAGCAGCGGTTTTAAGCCGAGGTAGGCAAAACCATCTATCACTTTAAAGTAATAGTTGTCAACGTCCCAAACAAGTAGACTCTTTTTTCGTTGAAACAAATAACATGGTTTTGTCCTCATTTATCACCAGACCCACTTTCGTCGTCTGCTTTTAAATGATTTACGGCATACGCGACTAGCATGTGACTTTTCTTAAATATAGTACCATTCCTGTTTACTGCAGCCTTTGGCATGATCATTTTCATTATGATGTTAAAAAAATCAGATAACAAGACTATCGCCTTGTCTGAAGCCTCGTTTAGTAAAAAAGGTTCAGTATTTTGTTCATTTACGCTGAATACTTCTTGTCAGGCTGTATCATCCCGCAAAGTCGTATTAGGTTCGCGGCGATACCAAACTCAGCCATAGCATCTATCATAGCTCGGATCGGACTGTCGAATACAGCTTTCGATGAACAGATGGTGGGTAACGATCTGCATTTCTTGGGTCCTCTCCAGGATATGTCGTTGTGTTAATATTTGTTTGAACATGGATTTAGCAAATCTCAAGTCACACTGATAAGGTCCAATCACGTTCGCAAGGATGGGTTTTAGTCTTTCACATAACACACTAGACAGAACCTTGTATGTGATGGGTAAAAGGCTGATTACGCGATAGTTGGTATACACACTTGGATCGCCTTTCTTAAGCACAGGACATAGAACACTCAGATTCACTCGGGCATGCATTTCTTGAGCCAAATCGTGTTTATGAGTTGGTGCGTGCACGTTGCCAGCTCATTGCCGCCTGCTTTAAAAAGCTCTGCCATCGGCTTCCGCAGCTTTGTTATTTTTAAGCCGTGCAATTGCTGTGCTGATCTAGTTTTTGTTTGGCGGCAGGCAAACTACTTCGTTGTCGATCATTAGCGTGATTTCGTCACTTATGCTGTCTTCGGGAACGTGTGGAGAACACAAGTCTTCCCTTCATATTTGCAACGCACTCTGAATGTCCGTGACCAGATATCCGTCTCCGTCCTTACAGGTGTGGATCCCTGTTCCAATATCTTTACTTTTTACCTTTTGGTAGAACTTTCGAGCTTCACCTCTATTTCTGTAGTTTTCGATATCCTAGCTCTCTCTTTTCTTCCACAGACACTTTTTCCGTCTGAATAGGCGTTTCATCTCCCGCCTTTTCTCTTTATAACGCTTCGTCACCGCACGCGTCGCCCTTGGCTGCAGTATTGCCTTGTACGCAGCATACATTTCCTCAGACATTTCACGACATTCATCATCGTACCAGGGCTTGTCTGAGCGTGGTTTTTCATAACCCGGTACTGGAGTACGGTCGTTGCGGCAGTGGTCATAGAATTTGCAACATGCTGCCACTGTATATCGGGAACATCAGAACTAGAGGGTTTGTTTGGAGTAATTGAGAGAGTTGGTTGAAAGTAGGCAGTGGCTATCTCGGTGGTATGCAGCTTTGTGATGTCTAGCTTCCTTTGCGTTTGATTATCAGTGTTTTTAGCACTACTTAATCTTGTGCGTACCTTGACTGCAACTAGGTGGTGATCCGAGTCAATATTTGCACCGCGCATCACACGCACGTCCATAACGCATGAGACATGCCTTCCATCAATTTCCACGTTATCAATCTGATTTCTTGTATTTTGATCGGGAGATATCCAGGTTGCCTTATGGATATCTTTATGCGGGAATCTCGTACCACTCACAACCATGTTTCTTGCCGACGCGAAACTAACCAGTTTGAATCCGTTTTCGGAGGGAGGTGTTGTTGTGCAGACTGAATTTTCTGACTGCTGAACCAAGAGCATCTTCCCTTTCTATTTTCGCATTAAAAGCTTCCAGAACAATTTTAATGTCATGTGCAGGGCAGCGGTCATATATCTCCTCCAGGCGCTGATAGAATGCATCTTTAATGTCATCGTCTTTGTCTTCCTTCGGGGCGTGTACACAAATCAGCGTAATGTAAAAATATTTCGCCCGGATACGAATAGTGGCTATTCGGTCGAAGTCGTAGTCTCCTGCCGACTATGAAACCACATACAAATTCGTGTCTTTCTGCATGGCAGCTGTATAAGTAGTCACAGTTCTTCCGATGTGTTTATCTTTGACCCATCCATCGCATTTTCGGTACGGCGGTGATGTCTGCCTTGTGTTTGTCGAGTTTTTCAATATTATTATCCAAACCCATGTAATATGTTTAAAACATTCGGTGATTTGTATTGCTTTACTTTCAGGTAAAAAAGAATGTCAGCAAAATTCGATTGCATATTACCGATGACATATGGGCTTTTTCGGAAAACATGGACACCTTGGATGAAGAGAAATGGTCTGTGGTGGTTAATGAATCGTTGGTGATGTTCGAGAAAGAAATTCTCTTCGCGATAAAAACCGGAGGATGGGATGGCAATGAAGAGGTCAACAAAACACAATGGACATTTGCTGGATCGTTATTCTATTCGATAATAGTCATAACAACAATTGGTAGGTTGAGTTAAATAGAATTGCATGGCATATATGGTCAAAAATATTTGAATGACAACATAGTACAATTCTTGATTTTGGGACTCAATTCTGAGAATTGCACGTGAAAGTAGCAACAAAAATTAGAACTTCTGCATCTTTCTTTTTGCCAAGTTGGCTGCATTAATAATTTAATCACGATTTAATGACTGCACTTATCCCAAAATAGGTCATACTCTGAGCTTCATACCTTAAACCTATATGTTAAAAGTACAAATGGATATTTTTCCATTTTTAAAGTATGAAAATCGACCGATCGAGCAAAAAAATTCGTATGGCCATTAAAATATCAATGCAGCCAACTTGACAAAACGAATGCTACAGAATTTCTTATTTTCGGGAGTACTTTCACCTGCAATTCTCAGAATTGAGTCCCAAATCAATGATCTGAAAAATGTTGTACTGTCGAACATCATTTGTGCGCCCCTTTCGTTGTTCTTTTTTTCATTCTTTTTGTAGTCATAGTACATAGAGTTCCTTTAATGTAATATCTTATTTTGTTTCAATCTCCTATAGGTTATGGTCATATATCGCCGCGTACTGATTGGGGTAAAGTTACTACCATTTTCTATGCTATTATTGGAATACCCCTAATGTTGCTTTGTCTCTCAAATATTGGTGATGTGATGGCCACTTCATTTCGGTAAGTTTGTCAGTCTTATCTACGGACAGGTAGCATTTGCCATATGGCTATGCAAGAACAAATGACTAGTTAACCAAGGGATTACAATAGGCGAACGATGCTTCACAAGTGAGAATGTCACATCATCTCCTAGATATTACTATAATTAGAAGGAATTTTGGTGCCTTGACAATTCTCGCCTATTGTAATCATTTGGTGAAGCTTTGCCCACGTTCCCGAAAAATAATTGCATTACCACCCTTCTAACCAGTTTACATTTACTTGTCCAGCACAAATACTCATTTAAAAACAATTTCTATTTCAGTTTCATCTACTGGCGAGTCTGTTGCTACATGTGCACACGCAACCAGAGAAAATCCCGACGTTCCCGCTCACGCTCGGTGAGAGGACATCGCTACTCATCTCGATCTCAACCGCCGCCACTGAGAAGATCCATGCGTATGTCTCAGAGACCCAGCGGCCATGGTGGTCTCCAACATGCCTATTCCGACCCAGAGCTTAGATCAGCGGGCCGTAACGATTATGATCGCGACTTCGATTACAGACGTAGTGATCGTCGTATGCATCACATGGCTGGCGGAGGACGCGGTGGTAGTGATCGTCGTCGGGATCATCACTCAATGATGTCACAGCCACCACCAAGAAATGGATCACGTCATATACCGCCATATGAAGATGATTATGTAATAGACGAAAGGCCGATGTATACACAAACTCTTAACAGAAACGGAGGTCGTTTTAGCAATCGCATTAAAACTCGCGATCGTATGCGTGATCGACACACCGTGGAGCGCGAACGTCATTTAAGCCGCTCAAGGCAACATTTCGATTCGATGGAAGACTTGGAGGATCTGCCACCCACCACTAAAAGAGCCATGAGTGTTAGATCCGTGATATCTCCTCCAATGAGACGAGATGAAATCTCTAGAGAATCAAGAGAGCTCAACCGCTTGAATTCTCATCAGGGTATGTTGAGAGGCAAATCAATGCCACACTCAAATGCTAGAACTAGAGCAAAATCAGTTGATCCCCGTCTATCCGCCGCCGCCACCGCCGCTCCCTTTGAAGATGTGGATGAAGAGGTGGTGCGTAAAACACCCATTATATCGAATCGTTATGCCATCACAGAAATGGAACATCGTGAATCACGTCACAAACAGTATCTTCGAAGTCAATCAATGCCTCGAGCAGCGTTTCATAAAAATAGCTTGAACGCACAAAAGCCATTGTCTAGACATTATCAAGATGATGTACCCAATCACATAAATGGCGGAACACGTCAATCTCTGTCAAATCATAGGCCACGACGCGGAAGTTTGGGACGTCCATCATCGGTCGGTCCTCCTGCTGGAAATTCCAGATATGGCAATCATTTGGAATTACCTGAATACAAGTCACAGCAACGATCGAGACAATCATCGCCGAGACGTCATGAAATCTACGACGAGGAATATGAAGATCAATACCTTGAAGATCCCGATGAATATGTTCGTATGCATCATATGGACCGCAGAGGCGATGACAGAGATTATGATGATTATGATTATCGGGCACCAATGAGAGCATCGGTGCACCGAGAGCGGAAGCCGCGAAAAGAAAAACAAGGTACAGAGGAAATTATGCTATAGTGCTTTGGATTAAGATAAGATTATAATTTCCAAAAAAAATTTTATATTCTTTAATCAAAAATATAATTTTTTTCCACAGAACGTCTACCACCCTCGCCCCGTATCATGTCACCCATGGGATTTGCTGTTAAGCGCCAAATTCGTCGCCGACCCAGTTACGATGATGATTCCATGTACGGTGATGATATGAGCGATTATTACCGAGATGTCTTGCCCAAAGATCGTCCTGTGCCCATATGGTTGTGTGTATTCCTGGTTATCAGTTACATACTAGGAGGAGCAGCCCTATTTCACAATTGGGAGGGTTGGACATTTTTAGATTCGGCCTATTTTTGTTTTATAACCTTAACGACAATAGGTAAAGTATTTCAGCATTAACCTATAATATTCCAGTAAAATAATAACGTTTTTGATCTTTTCCAGGCTTTGGTGATTTTGTTCCTGCCATGGGTAACAAGGACGACTCTGAACGTTCTATAGCCTATTGTTCGCTTTATCTGTTATTTGGCATTGCTTTGTTAGCCATGAGTTTTAATTTGGTCCAGGAAGAGTTCATAGCAAATGTCAAGGAATTGGCTCGCCGCTTGGGTATCATCGCAGACGATGAGGACGATGATGATGATGATGACAACTGAAAAGGATGACATGGATTATTACTGTCTGTCTTTGAGACAAGGAATTGCATTGATTTATATTTAATTTATTTGATGAAAACACCAAAAGATTTATATATGAGTATTTATTTAAATACATTAGACAATTTAGGAGCATGTATTTAGACATCCTTTCAACGTAGTACATTAGTATGCAAATGTGAATTTATAAGCAAAATGATTTGCCAAAATAATCATCATTTAAATTTAGCTGCTTGCTTAGATTTTTTCATTAAGATATTAATTTTTTTAAATAATAAAGTTTTTTTTATAGAAATTGGAAATATTAAAAAAATATCAAAAGTTGAAAATTGAGATAGGTTAATAACCTTTCAATGGGTTTACTTGGTTAAGAGCGACCATGGCACGATGGATAGAAGTCATTAAAGCCGTGCCTATTATTACTTAACTACGACAAAGGTTCAGAAAATCTCGGAGCTTTCAGACTTACCTCCTGTAGATTTAGTTTTAACTATGCTTTCGGTCAGCGATGCATTGGTATGTGATATTATGTGAACTTCCCTTACCAACTACAATATAGAGTCGTGATTTTGTGCTCAACTTTTATTTTATTCAATAGATTTGGTTTACACATAACGGCACAGTGCTGCGGGCAACCCTGTTCACAATTGACTTATGGCGCCATCTACAACATGTTTAGCAGATACATAAACCACTGTGGTGAAAATCAAAAAGCAATCTGTCTGCCTCATGATAATATTGGTGGAGTCGCTTAGTGTGGTGGGAATGCTTCGACTTAAATCAACGAAAACGTAGACACGATATAGTGGACTTGAAATTGAATTTTTTTTGGGGTCTTTCCTAAAAAAAGGCAACACTGTGAACAGGTAACGTGTTGTTTTTTTTGTAAATGATACCCTAAGAACTTGAAATGAAAACATGCGCCTCGCATATGCCGATGATATCGCCATTATCGGTCGGACAATGCGAGAGGTAACAGCTTTCTTCTCATCTGTGGCAAGAGAGTCACAAAAATGAGTGAATGAGGACCAGACGAACAAAGTGTCCACCCGTTGGGGACGCAGCGTGAACGTTGAGAACTACTAATTTGAGGTAGTGAATGAATTCATATACCTTAGATCCGCCATTGACAAAACAATATTGTCAGCCTAGAAATAAAACGGAGAATATTGCCCACCAACAGGTGCTTCTTCGGGCGTCGGGAGTGTGATGCAAGGTAAAGCTTCTGATCGTCTGAACTATTGCAATGAAAAGAAGTAAGAATAGAATAAAATAGACCCCCCAAAATGTTGACGACCACCGCAAACGAATTAAGGACCATGATTTAAGGATATGCACCTGGAATGTTAGAACACTGTATTGACCAGGTGCCTCCATCCAACTCGCGGAAGTCCTCGAATAATACAAGGCTGACATAACCGCTTTACAGGAAATCCGGTGGACGGGACACCGGTGCTCGCGCATGAAGACGTGCGACATCTACTATAGTGGCCATGCGGACAAGCCCGAGTTTGGATGTGGATTTGTGGTTGGCAAGAGACTGCGACACCTAGTCTTAAGGTTCAACCCGGTGTTTGAACGTATAGCCACCATAAGAGTCAAAACAAAGTTTTTCCACATAACACTTATATGTGCCCATGCTCCGACAGAAGAGAAATGCGATGAGGACAAAGACAAGAGGAGACGTAGCCCGAGGCATGACATTAAAATTATACTAGGCGATATTAATGCTAAAATAGGCAGGGAGACCGCATTTGAGCCTACCATTGAGCGAAAAAGGTGTTTGAAGGCGAAACTGAAGGACGACGCAGAGCAGGGAGACCCAAACTTCGTTGGAAGGACCAAGTGGTAGGTGACGTGTCACCATCTGGCAGGAGTACGTTTACATATAACTGTAGCTTGAGCCGTTTACTTCATTACTTCTCCAATAGTATCAACGGGTACCTATTTGTTGACTCTTTTATTCCTAAAAGAACGAATTTTGAAAATCCTTCTCTAATACTACTTCATACTACAACAACTACTTCATAAGATCAACGAACACCTCAATTTTTGTGATTGTAGCTTTAGGTCACTAGTGTGGGTGATTGTACCACTTTTTATCACTAAAAGTACGAATTTCAAAAATAAATCCATTCATAAAACACAACGAAGATGGACTGGTACCCCTTCTAATTCCATAGGCAGCATGTCCCTACCCGATTATAGCTTTAGACGTTTGGTCTGGGCGATTGTACCAGTTTTATCCCTTTTTTAGCTTTTTTACCCCTAAAAGTATACATTTCTTAAAACGTCATCTGTCGGCTCTCTAATTATACAGGGAGCAATTCTATACACATTTTCGTGACTATATAATAAACTAGCTGGCCCGGCAGACTTCGTCCTGCCTCCAAATTATTTTAAAAGATGTTGAATGCAGTTGAAATCTAGTGACGAATGGTATATTACTT
Organism: Muscina levida; assembly: GCA_964034835.1. Lineage (NCBI taxonomy): Eukaryota > Metazoa > Arthropoda > Insecta > Diptera > Muscidae > Muscina > Muscina levida. The sequence goes on along the minus strand of OZ035884.1, from coordinate 32,194,660 downwards.
AGCCTCTAAAATATTTAAATTTAAAGGGCGAGGTATTTCCGGACATATTCTGTACTTCATATAAATCTAAGAGATTATATTTGTAAGAATTGCTAAAATGGTTCAGCAGTGTCGTCCAGGATATGATAAAAACTTACTTATTAATAGGCTTATATTCGTTAACCACATTTATAAGCCGATTGACTGTCATATAACTTTGTGCGTTGGTGTACTGGGTGATTGATACTTGCGGTGTTTGGTTTGAGCCATGATAGTACTTTGCCCCTTTTTATTCCAAGGAGTACCAATTTCCAAAAATCCCTTCATTTGGCTCAACAACCCTATAAACCGTTTGGTCTAGGTGAGAGCAACAGTTGTTCCCATTTTCGTGTTTGCCCCCTAAAAGTTCGAGATGCGAAAACCACTTTGTGAAGCTCTCTAATTCTATAGGAAGTGCACCAACATAAATGTTCGCAATTCTACCTTAAGCCATTTGCGGTCTGGGTGACCATCACTAACTTTCACTGAAGTTTTGGGACAAATGGGGTAAACCGTTTTCAAAATTAGTGTTGACATCAAAATGTTCATCTTTTTTTATATATATAAACTTCTGAATAACTATGATGTTAAAAAAAGTGACTAAATGACATTCAAAAAAAAAAGTGTATCATAAGCTAAACACCGGCAAATGGTTCCAAACATACATTCAAAATTTTCTCATGTCAAAAAAATCATATATTTTAAGTATAAGTAAAATCGGACAATGGATATAAATTTTCGCAATAATTCAACTCCAGCCAAATCAACTGTAGGTCCATATATACAAAAAAAATTCTCATAATAAAACAAATATTCATTCTAAATTTCAGTCAAATTGTTTAATTCGTAAAAATTTTCATTATAATTCCACCCTAGCGACACCTACCGGGTCAATTTATACAAACAATTTTTTCTCAAGGTTCCACAAACATATATACTAAATTTCAGTTAAATTAGTACATGCATTCAAATTTTCGATATAAATCCGCCCAAGCGCCATCTACCGGGTCCATTTGTACATACAATTTTTTCTGATGCTCAAACAAACATAGATTCTGAATTTCAGTTAAATTGGCCCATTCGTTAAAATTTTGATTGTAAACCGACCCCAGCGCCACCTACCGGGTCCATTTGTACATAAAATGTTTTCTCATGATCAAACGAATATCCATTCTAAATTTCAGTTGAATTGGTACATGCATTCAAATGTTCGATATAAATCCACCCTAGCGCCACCTGGATTTGAATTTTTTCAACACAAACAATCTACGGAAAATTTCGAATCGAATAAAAAAAAAATCAGCCAAATCGTTCCAGCCGTTCTCAAGTGATGGTATGACATACGTGGACCATTTCATTTTTATATATATTCACTACAATTTTCGCGACTCTAACTTTAGCCATTTATTTTGGGCAATTGTTTCAGTTTTATCCCTTTTTGGTCATTTTTACCCCTAAAAGTACGAATTTCCAAAAACAAAAAGCCCAAAATTCTTCATCCTATTTACAGTCGTTTCACCCAGTTACTTTGTTAGCCACAGATAATACAATTTGTATTACAATCGGTCCATAAATATAATCGATGCAACGGATTTTTCAAAAGGGGCATGGTACCGCCTATTTTCCTGAGAGACGTAGTCCTTTTTATTCCACTAACATATATAGCAAACCTAGTCTTCATACCTCTAATGGCTCGTGAGATATGACCGATAAAAGTTTCGGTTTGTGTGGGCGTTGCCGTGCCCCTTTGTCGGATTATGCTTCCATATAGCCTATGATAGAGGCCCTACCGACAGTACCACATTTTAAAAATTTTATTGCAATCGGCCCATTAACTTGGCCGATATAAAGATTCTTTTAAAACGGGCATGGCATTGTCCACTTACAACAAAAAAAAAAGATTTTTTCTTATACGATCCACATACCTAGCAAATCTCGACCTATAATTGTTAAGGGATACAGCCATTTCAGGATGTATGGGCAGTGCCACGCCTTTTTCACCGCCTTGCAATTCCTATTTCCAAAAATCACTATTTAGTGCAAGCCTACGTCATATAAAAGTATCCAATATGCCTTAAATTTTTGGACTGGGAAGTGATCAGTCAGTCATCCAAACCTTTTATATATATTTTATAAATATTGGACCGGCCGTGGCATAGTGGTTAGAGCACGCGACTACAATGCGGGAGATCGCAGGTTCAAACCTGGCTCCAGTCATCTTAAAAAATTGTTGTTTCATTGTCGGCTCCCCTCAAATGTTGTTGACAGCATCAACGCAGTATTGAGTGTCGAGACAATCGGCGTGTCTAGTAAGAGCTTCTCAAACAGTGACGTTCGCATTCGTCGATTAACAAGTAGGTGCCGTTAGTTGTGAATCTAAAAATAGAAAGCGTGTTAATTCACAACAACGCGAGAAGCTATCCCATACCTCATTCATGGGGTGCAAAGGGAAATTAAATGTTTTTAGGTATACAAGTTTATGTTGTACTCAACAAGACCTTCAACATGCACTAGGTCACACCCTAAGTTCCAAATGACTGTAGCACCGTGTTATATAATGTCATCGGTTTCATACCCTCATCCTACGCGTAGGAGGGTATATGTCTTTCGATACAACATAAAAGTGTAACACATAGAAGGAGTCACTTTAGACCCTAGGATTCTACCAAATTCGATTCATGACTTTTTAAGTCATTTGATCCATTTCCGTCTGTCTGTCGGTCTATCCGGCTGGTACGCACGATAACTTTCGAAAGACATAACCAATTGATATGAAACTTTGTATGGGTTAATATTTTCCCATAACTACTTGAGGGATTGCATATAGGCTGCATGGTCACGACCCTTGCTGATACCTCTCCTTCATTCCGGCTACTTCAGAAATCGAGTAATAATTTGAATCAGCACAACGCAACCGTGTCCAAAATTTTGCAGTTAGTAAAGCTATAACAGGATAAACTTTTTAAAAAAAACTGGAAGTCTAGGCACGCCCCTTCTGAAAATCGGGTATAATAGCAATACAACTAATGCGATCGTGCCCAAATTCTGTTTTTTGCTTTTGACTGAAATTTTCTAAATTGTTTGTAATAGTTTTTGTATCATTCACCCTATACTAGAATTGTTCTTTAAAATCTCGCTTTATTTTTAAAACAAACTAAAGCTAAACAAACACAGTCAACTTTATTTACAGCGTATTCGCAGAAAATGTACAGCCATCATATATTACATTAAATAACATACTCCCACATTTGCTGCCGTCATCCATTTTTATGAATTACCGTATCGAAAACGAATATGGTATCATTTTTTATATTGTCCAAAAATTCTTCTTAAGAACAAAAACCCATAAAATCTAAGTCAACGAACTAATCTGCACACTAAAATGGCAATCATTAAATTTCAAACAAAGAAACCAGTATAGGTATAAGAAACGACGTCAATACAAAGTTGCGCATGTCTTTTTTTGCAAATTCTAGAAAATCCTAATAATATCACCCATTAAACAAGTTTGCCAAAAAAATGTTGCCAATAATTGTTCCAGTTCTTAAGATATGTGAGTTAAATTTTAAATTCATAAAATGTTTGTTTGTATATATTGGTCAAGAACGGTAACTGCTAAATAGAAAACCTTTTAATGGCATTATCTTTCTTTCATTTTCAAGTTTATTAGTGATGTTTAGCATTCACGACGGGTTTTTCAAAAATTTAGTGTAATGGGAATATTTGCGTGTGGCAGAGGGCAGGTCACTTTGTTAAGAAGACGCGTGCCGGTCGGCTGAAACAAATTTTCTAGTCAAAAGAATACTTACGTAATCGGAAAGTGAAAATTAAATAAAAAAGTGATAATAAAATTGTGAATTTACTAGTCAAATATGAAAGATATTAACTATAACCACTTACACTAAAACTAGTGCTAAGAACAAAAGCATGTAAGTGATAACACATGCTAATAATAAAAAGTGATATGAAAATCAATTCTTTACATCCAATATTAATTGAATAAAAAGTATAGTGTGAAATTTAACCAATAAAATATAAATTTGCTATTAGTGTTTGTATGCTGATCAAAATCAAGCTTATATAATACTTGCATTAACTTCTATTTAATTGCCCTATAGGCCTAGTAAGAAGTTTAAACAATATTCTGCAATTTACTCAAAAAAGCTGCGATTGGACTGCATAGTCTCAGTATAGCACAACCTGTTTGAGTACGTCAAGTGCTCACATCTTCCAACATCTTCTTGGGTAACATTTTTCAATTTGTTTGGGAGAACAAATATTTTCTTATGACATAACTCTATAAGTATTGCCTATGGCCTATGTATGTTTTGTTTTGTTTTCATAGCGTCCAACTGTCTGTTTATCTCGCTGTTTGCATACGCGCTAACACTTTTGTATTTTACGCATCTTTTCACTAAGGTCATTTATTATGCCACTCTTCGTACAATAGCTTGGGGCATCATCGTATAACATTCCATGCCGCTATCAACAGAATTTGTGGTATCTTCTCCATCGCCATATTCATTTGCTGCCATTAAGTAATTCTAAAGTTGTTTAGCGCAGCATCAGGTTTTAATTTTCATTCATTTCAAATGTTCCCAATGATGGATATCGCAGTTAACAAATTTAGACTTATGCTGAAGTATTTGCTAAACGCTTGTTAAACTCAAGCAAGCTGAACGATGTGGTCAATAGAAAAACAAAACAAATAAAGATGTATGTGTGTTATGAGTACCACAATAATTGGATGAAATAGGCCTCGAGTGGAGGTGTGGGGGAGTGCAGTGTGGTTGTTTAGTATGTTGCTGGCTTTATTAGGCAATTGTTTGCAAAACTACTTTGGCTTATTAATGAAAAATACATAAACTATTATCGAATATTCTACTAGAATAAATTTACTTAATAAAGATGCAACCAATTTACATTGTCGGCAACAACGAGGGACCACGGATAAATAGCGACAGATGGCTGAGACAGGAATCGAACCCTGAAACTTCTGCATAACTTAATTAATAATGCATAGGCTAAATTAATAAACATCGGTTACGTTGTCATTGGAGAGGATGAATCTTAGTGGGAGGTTGAAATGTTGCGGCAGGAGTTGTATAAGTCTTGCGTAACTTTGATCGCACGCTCACAGCACTGGTTGCTTCGGGTAATGTTGATTGGAGATTCATCTTTTTTCCACTGGGTTTTCAAGCATTTGAGAGCTTTTTAGTAGTCATTCAGAGCTACAGATAGCTCTTCAAAATCTTTAGCGCGGAACAATTGACTACTGAACCAATGATCAGCCCATGAGTAAGAAATGAATGAACAGATTTTACGCAACCAGTTCCAGGTTTCAGCCATCAGAATAAAAGCAAGAAGAGCTAGAATGGTACGAGAGTTCCAGCATGTTTGGGATCTGCTTAAACTTTACAAAAGGGATTTCACTTCTCTCAGTGAAGTGACGGAAGACACGAGTGAGGTGGATTAGAAACTTAATGTTGCCTCTCCAGCCGCCTGTTTCCCTAACCTCAGTTTTACCATTGCTGCTTTCAACTGATCATAATTGCTCATCAAATCCTGCACAAAGAAGTACTCGATGTTTGGTGATTTAGCTGACCCATGGAACTCATCGTCCATGACAACACGAAGAACGCGATCCAGCCCATGGTGCTGACAACTGATGAACTTGGGTTTAGGGTGATCTTTCTCTTCGAACCTTTGCTGCAGTCGAACTACAACGCCTGTCTTTTTGCCGGTATTTACGCTTGCTGTATCGACAACAATCATCACAACTGATCCCCACAGGTTGAACCCACCTAACACATTCTGGAGACCTTCTGCGATTGTATGAGCTTTCCTATCTTTTAATTTGGGCCCAGTCAACTTAATTTCTTTAGATTAATTTTTGGGGACCACGGTCTGATATTCAAAGCTCTCAATGTGTTTGCCGTCAAAGTGCGTCCTTCACTTCTCCAGATAAAGCGTGTTTACCAAGTACTTCTTCACCCGAGCAGCTTCTTTGAAGATAGCCTTGTGGATTCCTGACTGAGATGGGGTTGGGATTTCAATGCCCTCAGCAGAAACCTGGTGGCGCACCGTTGCTACTATGTGGGACAACAGCTTTGAGTTTGTAACAGGGCGTCTTGCAATGCCTGTTGGGTTATGCTTTCTTTAGCTCGTTAATGTTGCATTGTCATCTGTACTGTTGTATCTGCACCACTACGTTTGCAGCTGGAATAAACAACGCGGACTTTGCTCTCAATTTGGCATTTGTAGACGTCATCATCCTCTTTGTATATCCATTTGCCTTTTACTTTGGTCATGTCAAACAGTTCATTCAATGAATCAAAGTTTTGTCTTTTTTTGCAGCGCTCGTAGTCTTCCAGAAGTTTTTGTTAGTTTTGCACAAATGGCTTGATCATATATATGCGGCAAGTTCAAATTTTTTGGTCCATAAGGCTTTAAGCACTATAGCAATTAGGCTGATCCTCTCTATTCGTCCTTTGGCAGTTGACTCAAGAAATTTGAAACGTCCAATGACAAAAAGAACCCGAAGAGCTATTCAGCATACATTTATGAAATGTTATTGGTTTCCTGCCACAATCCCAAAAATGTCATAACCTTTTGTTTCTCACTAATTTTCTTTAATTCTGAGAATCATAAAAAAGTCGACAACGTTTTTTCCACAGAGATACATTCGATTCAAAATGAGATGCCTTCACTTAATTGGAAATAAAACCCAGTAAGAAAGTTTCAGTCGGGCAACCCGACTTACATATACCATCACCCTAAGTAAAACAAAAAAATGTCTATAATATTGATATTATTACTCGATTTCTAAAGTGGGCGGAGTGGTACATTTGTAATACAGAATTTGGGCTAGATCGCGTTGGGTTACTTACTCGATTTCTAATATGGGCGGAGTGTTACATACGTATGGCAGGTACCAAGAGGGGCGTGGCTAGACTTCCAGTTTTTTCTTCAAAACTTTATCCTGTTATAGTTTTACTAAATACAAAATTTGGGAACGATCGTGTGTATGTATTGATATTATTACTCGATTTTTAAAGTGGGCGGAATGGTACATTTGTTTGGGAGGTATCAGAGGAGGCGGGGACATGTAGCCCATTTGCAATACCGTAAGTGGTATTGGGGAAATATGTACGCGTGCAAAATTTCAAAGCATTAAGTTGCGTACTTCGGAAGTTATCGTGCGCAACCGGACAGCCAGACAGACAGTCGGACATGACTCTAATGACTTAAAAAGTCATGAATCGAATTTGGGTCCAAGAATCCTAGGGTCTAAAAATAATATTTCTCCAATAACTTCCAAACGGATAACTAGAGGGGATTTAATTTTGGTTAATACCCCGTTGAGAATATTTTACTTCAGTGACTGGCACACAAAAACTATTGTAGTTTGTCATTGTATATGTGAGATGAAATTCTCCTTTTCTCTATGCACTGCGAAATATGTTGAGATCGATTTATATACCAACTACGCTGCATTTTTTTTTCACTCACTGAATAAGCAGAAACAAAATATAAATTTGCGATTCGAACATTTCTGAATAGAATATGGAAAATTTTTAAATATCATATTTAACAACAAGAAATCACTTTCTCACTTGTCATTTATTTGAATTTTTTGAGTGTACGCTATGCAACATTGCAATGTGCGATAAATCAACCACCACGATAGATTGCTAGAGCGAGAATGAATGATTTTTTTTACTCTATTTCAATATATGAGCGCAATATGTGTGAGCAATGTGGGAGAGCAAATGTCCCGTGCAGTGCATTTGTCGAACTATGTTTTACTTTTAATATTTTGCATTTACAGGTGGATTGTGAGAACCTGGAGGTTTAAACCGCCCATTCTTTTTTTAATTAGAGAATTTTTCATTGATCCATAATTGGTACCGCAAAAGACCCCATAAAAATTACCATATGCCCAAAGATATTGAATTTAATATCTTAATATAGTGTAATCTTTTCCACAGTTTTACCATACGTTTCGTCTGGCCAAGCGACCAAAAGTCGTATGGGTAATGGTATTTATCAGTTAGTTCAACTGACTGAAGTTTCTTTACTGGTTACACCTCACCTTGGTTACCGAAGGGCAGGGGAGTCATCAGTCAGTCATATGATAGATATTCTAAAAATTTTATTACAATTGGTATATTAATATGACCGATGTAACGATTTTTTAAAAGTGACTTGACACGGCTCAATTCCCAGCGGGGCGTTATCTTGCTTGCATCAGTAATTGTCATGTTTCGGTTTGTGTGGGCGATGCCACGCACCATTTTCTAACTATGTTTTCATGTAGCCTTTGGAAGTGGCCCTACGGCCCTACTGTACCACACATTACGCAGGGTCGGCTCACTATTTGGGCATTGCATTCGGTCCATTTATTGGGACTTATAACGACTTTTTAAAAAGGGGCCCATCGCGTGTAGATTTCGTTGATGCTATCTTTGCACCGGTGTGTTTTGGCTTCTCAATTCTTTGATGGAGCTTTTAACACTTAAGGATTGTGATGATAGTGAAGGAGTCACAGTTAAGCGTGCTGATGAGATAGTTTAGCAACTACCGAAATAGCTATCCGCCCTGCCAGCTGTCTCATAATCTATTAGCAAAAATAGATAAGATCTTGAACCGAACGATGAAAAAAAATTCATATTCTACTACATAGATCAACAATACAGATCAAGAATATGTCGTACTGTTATAACTCAATAACGATTGGTCCATTATTGGTAGATAGCTTTTCGCAGTTAGTGGTTACATCAAAATGTACACTTCTTATTAGACCCTTCACCACGCGCACGAGTGTAGTCGATCAGTATGGATTTGAAGGTGTTTGTCTGTATGTGTGTCTCCGAGATCACATCGGTGGTTTAAGAGAAATTTGAAATTTGGTAGGCAAGCTTGTACTATCTAAGCGGAAGTTAAGTTCTGAGATGATCAAGATCTGACAAAAACTACCTTCTCCTCCCTTACAAACACCCCCCTTTTTTGGGGTACAAATTTTTAAAAAAAAATATATAGTTGTAGTGCAAATAACCAGTTTTACAAATGGTAAATGGTATCTGAGTTTGGACATAAGCGACTTTTCTAGTTATATATATACATAGGTATACAGAATTATATGGGAAACCCTTTAGATACATCTGAAACCAATTGCACGATTTCATTAAAACTTCAAGTATACCATCTACAGTCCATTCTCAACATAACTAAACTTTTGGGAAAATCAGTAACATTTTTTAGTTACATCTAAATGTACACCGCTTTTTATATGCGTATATACATTTATCATAGTATAGAAAACACCAATACCTATGTTGGACAGGGTTTGGAGCAAACTACTGAACAGAGGGAGTTATGAACATTACCCTAGGGCTGAAGTGCAGAATATGGGGCGGGAGCCCGATTAAAAAAAAAATGCCACTGTCTTCGTCTTGGTCCCCAAACATCGGAATGGTAGGTCAAAGTTGGCGCTCAGGCCCATGGGGCCCGGGGGGTCAAAAAAGGGGCCCCTTTCGGTTCTATGATAACCCCCAGGTGCGGGTACTCAAATGAAAGATATTTTCGAGACGAATCCAACGATGTTATTTTCCTACGGGTCTCCTGGACCGAGTTAGAATTTCCGGGATATACCAAAAAAAAAAAATTATTTTTAAAAAAATCGCGCGATTGCGCAAAAAATATTTTTTCCGGGATATACAAAAAAACAATTTTTTTCCCTGCGCGCGCTTTTACGTCCAACATATTCATTTTCACTCTAATTTACAAAAACAAAAATATTTTGTTACAACTCTAATTTAAAAAACAAATAATATTTTAAAGGGATATATCAAAAAAAAAAAAAAAAATATTATTACAATATTACTAAAATATTAAAAAAAAGCCATTTTAATATTTTTCACATTTTTCTTAATTTTTTCCCCTTTTATCCTTTTTTTAATCTGTTTTCTTCTTTCACATATTTCTCTTTGGACTTTTTCTTGAATTTTTTTAAATATTTCTTGAAATTTTCCTTTAAAAACCTTAAAAAATTCAAAATAAATTAAAATTTTCACACATTTTTGATGACGTTTGATTTTTCTATGGAATTTTTCAATTCATTTCCTTAAATTATTCTAATTTTCCATGATTTTTCCCCATTTTTTTAAATTTTTTACGGGGTTTTTCAGAAAAAATTATTTTTTTTTTTTAAATCGCGCGGTTTTTAGATTTTCTATTTTTTTAGAATTTTTCAATTTATTTCCTTAAATTTTTCTAACTTTTTTTTTTTGGGCTCCCGCCCCATAATATGCACTTTTGCCTTACCCTAGTTCTGAACGTAACTTTCTTTTTCTCAAAATCTAAATATAAAATGTTCATAATTGTAACAAATATTTTTCATATCCTTGCTTTATGTTGGTTTTTTATACAAATAATTAGATCTTACCTTTGAGTTGTTGCTTATGTTGTCATCGGAGTCGAAAAATCGGAAACGCAGTTTCACCGACTCAACGAACGATTGTTGCATATTAAACCGATAAACCAAACAGACGCACACACAACACAACAAACCGAAGCCAACAGAAAAACGGAAGCAAAATAAACACTTGGCCAATGACATAAACATAAGACTGCATAGCAGCCGGCCGGCAGTAGCAACACAATTGCAAATTGAAGATAACTGCACCACCACCATCAATATTTGCAGCATAATAACATTTGGTACTAGAAATAGTATTAACTCCGATCGACATAGTTGTAATTTTCTCTTCATTTTACTGCACAATAGTTAAAATAACACTTTTCCTTTACATTTATTACACTTTTACATGATTTTAAATAGTTTTCGTAGGCAATTTGCACATTTATGATGACTTTTGCAGGAGACGACTTATTTAACAACAACCACGCACCGATTAGAAAAAACTAATTAGAACAAATGTCAGTGTCAATGCACTGAGAAAATATGCAAATTGAAGTTAACAGGAAGAGAGACAGATGTTAAATGACATTTGATCGATTTCAGTGATAGATGGCAGTGACAGCTATGTTGTAGTCACAACTGAGATTAGTGCGGACTTTATGTTGTACATATGTATGACAGTAGAATATCTAAAATCAGAGTGATAAAACAATGAATAAAACAAAAGGCACTTAATTGCAATATGATATATCGAGTTTATTTGTCCCGAGTAAACTTCATGGCCCTCGACATGTAATAAGAATTTCTAACCCCAGGCCAGGCTAATACGAGTGTTCATACTATGCTCTGTGGTGTATGTCCTAACTAATAGAGTTTCCAATTTTGTTTGAATAATCTTTCGATTAAGAAAAAATAGTAAATTTCGATTAACGATTAATCGATCAATTTAAGCCGATTAATCGATTTAAATTATTTTTTTTGAAATTATTAAAAAAAATTTAATTAACAATTTAGACAAGGCAAATAATTCGTTTTTAAAGGATTTGACTGTCCACCTTAAGTTTAGAATAAATGATAGACGAATAAAAGTACTTAACTTACTTGTTTAATACCTTAACTCGGGAACATTCCCCATAAATGATAACTTTTTAAAATATAGCTCCAAAACGGAAACAATAGACTTTGCCTCGAAAATGTATGATCGGTTATTTCACACTGAAGCTATACAAAATATATCAGATGATGATATAGTGTTGGAAGAAGAAGATGAAATAATTGAAATCAATGAAAATAATGAAAATACTCTTTTACTGGAATTGAACAATACTAAAAAAGTATTCAAAATTTTAAAAAATCGAATGTAAACTGTAATATAATTGCTGATTTTCTGTTAATAGATAAAACAAGAAAATGATCAGAAAAACTAGAAAAACTTTTCAATGCAATTCTTTCAGTTTCACTAATATCTACTTTAAGTGAAAGGGTGCTTTCAAAGTCAAGCTTCATTAAAACGAAACAAAATTCGACTAAAAGCCAAACATCTTAATTGCATATTATTTTTAAAAGATTATTTTGGAAGATGTGACTAAAATCTTTTAAAATAAAAAAGATCTCATTTTGTATGTACCTAATAAATTATTATTTTTATACCATCACCCTTAGGGATGAGGGTATATATCATTTGATACGACCCAAAAGTGTAACACATAGAAGGAGTCACTTTAGACCCTAGGTTTCTTTGAACCAAATTCGATTCATGACTTTTTAAGTCGTTTGAGCCATGTCCGTCTGTCTGTCTGTCTGGTGGCTGTCCGGCTGGTTCGCACGATAACTTTCGAAAGACGCAACCAAATGTTTTGAAATTTTGCACGAGTTATTATTTTCTCAAAACTACTTACGGTATTGCAAATGGGCTACATGGCCCCGCCCCTTCTGGTACCTCCCATACAAATACATCATTCCGCCCACTTTAGAAATCGAGTAATAATATTAATACACTCTACGGGATCGTCCCCAAATTCTGTATTTAGTAAAGCTATAACAGGATAAAGTTTTGGAAAACATTTTGAAAGCCTAGCCACGCCCCTTCTGGTACCTCCCATACAAATCTACCTTTCCGGCCACTATAGAGATGGTGAAATAATATCAATAAATTAAACGTGATCGGAACCAAATTCTCTTTTTAGTAAAGCTATAACAGGATAAAGTTTTGGAGAAAAAATTTGAAGTCTATCCACGCCCCATCTGGTACCTCCCATACACATCTGGTACCGCCCACTTTAGAAATCGATTAATATTATTAAGAGACCTAACGCGATCGTGCCCAAATTCTGTATTTAGTAAAGTTTAAGCAGGCTAAAGTTTTGGAGAAAAAATCTGGAAGTCTAGACACGCCCCTTCTGGTACCTCCCATACAAATGTACCACTCCGCCCACTTTAGAAATAAGGAAATAATATCAAAACACGCGACACGATCGTGTATTTTGTTATGTTATAACAGGACAAAGTTTTGGAGAAAAAATTGGAAGTCTAGCGACGCCCCTTATAGTACCTCCCATACAAATGTACCTTTCCGCCCACTTTAGGGATGTAGTAATAATATCAGTACACCCAACGCAATCGTGCTCTAATTCTGTAATTAGGAAAGCTATAACAGGATAAAGTTATGGAGAATAAATCTGGAAGCCTAACCACACCCCTTCTCGTACCTCCCATACAAATGTACCATTCCGCCCACTTTCGAAATCGAGTAATAATATCAATATAATAGAACTGGGACCGGCCGTGGCATAGTGGTTAGAACACGCGACTACCATGCGGGAGATCGCAGGTTCAAACCTGGCTCCAGTCATCTTAAAAAAAAAAAAAGAAAAAATAAATAAAAATTTTCTTTCATTGTCGGCTCCCCTCGAATGTTGTTTGACAGCAACTTCGCAGTATTAAGCGTCGATTCAATCGTCGTGTCTAGTAAGAGCTTCTCAAAACAGTGACGTTCGCATTCGTCGATAAATAAGTAGGTGCCGTTAGTTGTGAATCTAAAAATAGAAAGCGTGTTAATTCACAACAACGCGAGAAGCTATCCCATACCTCATTCATGGGGTGCAAAGGGAAATTAAGTTTTTAAGTTTAATAGAAAATTATTTATTTTAGTGAGGGTAAGGGTAAATGTAAGTCGGGTTGCCCGACTGAAACTTTCTATCTGGTTTTAATTACAAATCGGTTAATTTCAATAACACAAGACTTAAACAATATCATATATTGGGTGATGGTATTTATCAGTCAGTTTAACTGACTGAAATTTCTGTACTGGTTATTAAACGATTTTGAATTCACGTGAATTATTATTTTCCGTTTGTTTTTACGTTATAATACGTATACGTAAGGTATGCAGATATACAGAAATTATTCGATTAATCGAATTATTCGAGCAATTTAAAAAACTTAATCGATTAATCGAGCAAATTAAAAATGACAAAATCGATTAATTTTTTAATCGAACAAAATCTAAACCCGATTAATTGGATACTCTACTAACTAATCACGATTCTTAGCTGAGGCTCACCAGCCACCTGTTGCCAAATATATCATCTGTCATCTTGTCATTGTCTCTCATCATAATCGCTACTCTAAACTGTCATCAATATGAAGATAATTTTGGCACATTCTTTTAGTGAACAATAGTGCGTTTGTTGACATTTCTCATTAGTTTTGTTTTCAAATCGGTGCGTGATAGTTGTGAAAAACGTGTTTTCCAAAAAAAAAGCCAATAGTTATGTGGCAGAGATATGAGAAAAAACATTAAAAGTGCGTAAAAGTGCAATTATTGTAATGTGAACGGGTTTTCGTTCAATAATATTAACCATTAACCGGTAAAACAAAGAGAAAATGCAAAACGATGATTCGACCGGTGCCCTCTCCCAAATTTTCCTCTGGAATAGGATTACTGTTTGAAAAAAGTGTTGGTAGTAGAAATTATTGCATAAAGTTACTACTAAATGTTCAATTGTTGCAATTACTGGTGGTGGTGGTGGCAGTAATCTTCAATTTGCTATTATTTTGCTTCATGCAGACTGCTACCGTCGAGGTCTTGTGTTTATGTTGGCTTCGGTGCGTTGTGTTATGTGTATGCGTCTGTTTGATTTACGGATAATAACCCAGCTAGCATTTTCAATCGTGCACGGCCCTTTCACGATCGGAGTCGACGATTAAAGTAATCGTGCGCGATATCGTATTCCAACCGCGCACGTTCAGAGCAACTGAAGTAACTGTGTCAAGAAGACGACTCTTACTTTCCAATCGTCGACGATGCGCAAAATCCAATCGTCGGCGATTAGATTAGAAGTTCATAGAGACTTTACGACCCAAGAGTACGTAGAACGAAATTTAATTCTCTTTGCAAAACACGAGACCGGTGGAGTGTGCGGGAAGAAGTAAGACAACAGTAACAAAACTACATGTAAGACTGTGACACAAAGTAAACACAAATACAAATCGTGAGCACAAAGTCTTTAAGGCAGAGAAAAATATAATTCTGCTCCGACAATCGTGGAGACGATTGGAAATCCAGTCGCGAAACAATCGTGATCGTAAAACAAACATCCAATTGCTAGCTGGGAAGTTAACTTCAACGATAGCTCGTTTGTATCAGTGAAACAACGATTCTCTTCACTCGGTAGATCTATGTTATGATGACAACAACAGCATTATCAGTGACACTAAGGTAAGATATAGAGCAGACATTGTCAAACATTTGTATCTTATATATAAAAATGAATTGCTGTGCAGTTGTCTCGCTAAAACTCAAGAACGGCTGGACCGATTTTCAAAATTTTTTTTTTGTTTTATTCGATATAGCTTCCGGATGGTTTAAAAGGTTTTTTATTTTCAAAAAGTAGGCGGCGCCACGCCCCTTTTTTCAAATATCGCTCAGACGGCTTTTCTAATAGGCCGATTGATACAAAAATTTTACCATGAGGTACTGTTGACGTGTAGATAGTTCTTGACTACATTCGGTTGTAATTGGATAAAGGGGCGTGGCACCGCCCATACAACTTGAAAATTAAAAAGGCTATATTTCATGAACTATCAGAGGTATGAAGATGAGATTTGGTATATATGTTGTTGGAGCAGTATTAATTACAGCCAGGATGGAAGTGGGCGGTGCCACGCCCCCTTTTCAAAAATCGTTCTAACGGCTTTTCCAATAGTCCGATTGATACAAAAATTTTACCATGAGGTACTGTTGACCTGTAGATAGTTCCTGACTACATTTGGTTGTACTTGGATAAAGGGGCGTGGCACCGCCCATACAACTTTAAAATTAAAAAGGATATATTTCATGAACTACCAGAGGTATGAAGATGAGATTTGGTATATATGTTGTTGGAGCAGTATTAATTACAACTAGGTGGAAGTGGGCGGTGCCACGCCCTCTTTTCAAAAATCGCTCTAACGGATTTTCTAATACATCGATTGATTCGAAAATTTTACCAAGTGGTACTGTTGACCTGTTGATAGTCCCAGGCTATATTTTGTTGTGATTCGATAAAGGGACGTGGCACCGCCCATACTACATTTGAAAATCAATAGGGCTATATCTTATTAACTATCAGAGGTATGAAGATGAGATTTGGTATATATGTTGTTGGAGCAGTATTAATTACATCCTGGGAGGAAGTGGGGATGCACTCCCCCTTTTCAAAAATCGCTCTGACGGCTTTTCCAAAAACAGATTGCTACGAACATTTTAAAAAGTGGTACTGTTGACCTGTTGATAGTCAGTGGCTATATTTGGTTGTGATTGGATAAAGGGGCGTGACACCGCCCATTCAACTTGAAAATTAAAAGGGCTTGCAGTATGAATTATAGTAAGGGTGGAAATGGGCTGTTCCACACCCTTTTTAAAACAAACGGTTAAAACTGTCAAAATTCCACAGTAAATTGCTGTTCCCCTAGAGATATGAACAGTAAGGTGGGCCAATTTTTTTATTCGCAAAAATCGTAACCGAAATCGGAATCTACGATGAATTTTAAGAAAATGTCACCAATGCTTCTCAGCGCGAACTAGGAATTGATTTTAGACATATAGTTTCTTAGTGAAATGTTCGCGAATGATTCGCCCCTAATGATCAGGCTATTTCGAACAAAATAAGTTAAAAGTGCCGAGGCGCTGCCCACGCACTTTAATAGTTAACTTTTTAACTGTATCAAATAATGGTCCGTACGCCAGGCAGTGTAGGATGCGCAGACTAAAATAGTGATCTCTTTTTACCTTTACAGGTATGTATTTTTCAATTACATTTCAGGAGAGCGAAGCGGTAATAAATCATATAGATAGAAAAATTAAGCAATATTTATTGTAGTTAAATTTTTATAGTATATCAGAGGTAACATTAGCACACAATTGAAAATAAACTATGCATGGGGTATTTTTCTTGACATATAGAACTTCTGATAGGTATAAGTGTAAATCTATCTGTCATACTAATGAAGTGTAATAGACTTTCTTTTAGTATACTTTGCAAAATCACCATATAAAAACTAAAGAAGAACAACGTTTACAAATCTTGCAAATTTATTTTCAAAATGCACGTTCTGTTCGTCAAACTTATGGAGCCCTTTATGAAGTTGAGGGTGCATATAATAATCCATCTAAGCAGCTAATAGAAGCCATCGACGCTGTAGACGTTAGTATGACAGGGGACTCGAATTTGTCGAACCGACGTCATTCTCAGGAACTCGGTCTCTGCAAATGCTGAGGAAAGATCTTGGCCTACATCCATATAAAATCCAACTGGTAGAAGAAGTAGAGCCAGTGGACGATCAATTGATTTTTTGATTTATTATGTCATTGCACATTATTTGAAGGAGAAATGGTTCCAACACGACGGTGTAACATGCCATACAGCGCGTGAGACCATCACTTTGTTAAGCCAAACGTTGGTGTCCGAATTATCTCAAAAAATGCTAATACGAGTTCAATACAAAAATAGTATTCCGGATTATTCTAGATCCGTGTGAGAAGAAGACATGACAAAAGAAGTTTTTATGGCTAAAGGCATGAAGCTTCAAACGGAATTTTCATTTGCGGTCATTAGGGGAAGGCATAACAAAAATGTTTTTTTATGACCAAAGAGATAGTATACAGATGGTAAATAAACTCAACATTTTATTGTAGAGCTTAAGTACCGTTTTCAAAGTACTTTGTAGACCTAAATGTGAAATATATAATATTACAAGTTAATATGCAATAGCGAAGCATTGCCGGGCCCACTAGTCTATAATAATTAAGTTAATTAAGTTCTGAAACAACTTGGTGTATTTATTAGAATCCTAAACAAATACTATTTTTGAGTAGTTTTATGCATTTCATTAAATTATTTTTAATCATATTCCGTATAAAGTATTCTCTTTGTGGAAGAGACGTAGAAAACATTTATATCTCAACCAAACATTCCTCCAAAAATAATTCCCTTTTAAGACGTTTTTGGGGGAGACTGGCATTAAATGGCAAAACGGTGTCGGTGAGGGAGCTAGACATCAATACTGGAAAAATTAGCCCATGGGCACTGGCAACATTTTAGGGCTTACTGTTTGAAAATTTTACCAAAAAAATTAAAGTGTTTTTCATCTTTGCATATTTGGTTTATTTTGCATATGAAAAATTACCCCAACTTAAAAAATACAATTTTATCTGAAATAAACGAAAATTATGAAATTATGATTTTTTTTTTGTCATTTTGCATTTAGGGCATTTTATATAGAGCAATATAAGCAATAACACAATAAACAGCAGTAAATTGCACTATTATTGCAAAAATATATTTAGCAAAATTATTTTTTAAGTTATAAATTTGATGTATAAAACAATATAAATGTTTAAGACGATAACTGGAGTAATTCTTAATCAATTTAAATATAAATTTACCAGTGGCATAAGAATGACAAGCCGCGTGGTTGGTTGGAAAATGGGCGAAATAGCCACGCCTCCTCAAGTACCTCCCATACAAAATCACCTATGGCACTAAAACCACTATTCTGTCACTTACTTCATTTTGGAGGACTCTACGAAGCTAAAATTTTGCTGGTATTATGATTTTGTAGCGTGCAGTATGTACTGCAATAATGGGTCAGCTTGTCCCGCCCTTCCGGTACCTCCCATACAAATTAGCATAACCTTTTATACATTATTGTAGCTAAAAACCACATTTTTGCTCTGATGTAAACAAAACTTCACACATCTCTGTTTTTTTACACTATTAAAATGTGGTAACAAAACTAAGTATATAGGTTCAGATTTAGATATAGCCCCCATATACATATATGTGCTAATATGTGATATTTTTTTACAGAGACAGTGAAGTTTGGTTATAATTATAAAGGATAAATGAACACTTGACATACAAGTTTTGCCGTTAGAAAGGGAATAACATGTTTTTTTAACTTATAAAAAATGGGTAAAAGCTCATTTTACTTTGGGCATGATTTTGAGTAAAACGTAAAATTTTGTTATAAAGTATCTTTTGTAATAGTAATATCTTATATGAAAAATTGCGTGAAATTCAAACGGACTGAGAATTTTAAAAAAATTTGAGAATTTTAAAAAAAAATTTCTTCAAATGTTTTTTTTTGGTGTATTTTTGACTTCCCTTGCCGGGGAACCATTTTGCTGAACTGATTACAATTTGGCATTAAATGCATTTGCATGATTATTTCTATGAGAAATAATAAAGAAATTGCCACCTCCCGGAAGAAATTTTTTTTTACAAACGAAAGAATATAGTCGTCTTTTTGCAAAATTGTTTTGCCTTTTTTGGAAATTTTTATTTTCGATGCTTATAACTTTTGACTGGAGCAACGTATTTGAATGGTTGTTTTAGCAATTTTTTTAAGATTTTGATTACCAAACCAAGGATATAAATTACTTTACAATTCAAGAAAAACTGAGCTCACAACATTAAAAGTACTAAATCAACCTCGTCCAAAATGATAGAATTTTTTTTATTATCTGAAATTACCTAAATGAGAAAACATGTACATGTAAACATGTTTTTTTTAAGGTTTTTCGAAGCACTATCTTTCATAAATGCACTTTCGTCGAACATTTGAACTATTCAAACACCCGAGGTGACCAATTTGGAGGGTCACGCAATGGCCGCCCGGCCCAGTAGGGAGCCCAAAATTTCCAAACCATTTCGAAAACACTTCAGCTTTAGCTATTTTAAATTTCATCAGGATACCATTATCCGTTCAAAAGTAACAGAATTAATTAAAAAAAAACCAAAAAGGAACCACTGTGCAATGATACAGTCATTTCGATACGCATGGGCAATGCCACATTCCATTTTCCCCCTCATTGTCCGATTTTCCAAAAATCCATTCTTAGTGTGCGTCTACGTCGTAAAAAGAACCTACTTGCCAAATTTCAAGGTTCTAGTTTTAGCCATTTGGGCTGGAGAATGATCAGCCAGCCAGGCTTTTATGAGTATATATAGATATATATAGAAACGAGTCTACTATTCTAATAACTTTATATAATTTCATAAATGGTTTGATATGTACCTACCTTTTTACATCGATTGCATAATGATCTTTCTCAGATCTTATCAAGAGATGCTTTGCAAACAGTTGCCAACAAATTAACGAATCATACTACAGTATTGGTTTATTACGAAATCGTTATACCACACACAACGCCACAATGTAATATGTTACAGAACCGCACTAAGCTCGAATACCACATTGTATTTTATGATATGACCTTCAGTACCTTCGGCATCATCTTCATCATGGCCAAACAATGGGCACTGTGTTTGAATGTTTGCTAATACTGGAGTTTAGAAAAGATTGCAAGTGGCTTACGCAACAAATTTACGCCCATATGAAAATATATTAGCAGTAAAAGATAATTTAAGAACTTAGAATGATTTGCAAAGAATGGTAAATGTTTTTAAGAACCAAAAAATTTGTTGCCCAATGTGTTAATTGTGTTGGCATCATAATGATACATAGAGAAACTTTATGAAAATTGTTGGTATGCAATAGAAATGCAAAGTTTAATGGAATTGAAATTTTAATATTCATAAACATATTTGTTTCTTCTCTGACTCAGTGTCTAACTGTTTTATTGTTAAAACAAAATTAATTTAGATAAGATTTATGTGCTCCATCATTAAAGTATTCATTTCAATTTATGATCTTAAGCCACTTGACAATTTAAAGATAGGTGGCAAATATTTCTATATTAAGTACATCGTTAATTGTTTATAAACATTTTTTTTTTAAATAAAATGGAAAAATACTATAATGCTGTCTTATACGTTATCAAGTATTTTTTACTACATCTTATCGGTAGTTAAATCAGTATCATTTTCATACTCTAACGGTGTTAAAAGCTTGTTTTGTTAATCAATAATATACATTTTAAGCTATATTAAAAAAACACACACCGCCTTTAAGTTTATTTAATTCAAAACAAATCTCATTCATGTGATGCATACCTAATTGACGTATTAAAATGAAATATACAGTATTTCGTTACTGCATTGTGATAGATGCTATAATATTATAGTTTGACGTTTTTACACCCTTACCCTATGTGTAGGAGGATACATATAATTTGATACCTTTGGCTGTTTGGGATAGCTTCTCACGTCATTATTAATTTGATTCCAAAAACGCCGCCTACTTATTTATAGACGAATGTGAATGTCTCTGTTTGGAACATGCTAAGTGACTTGACACTATATTGCGAAGTTGCTGTCGACAGCATCAATTGGGCCACCTATGAAATAAAATTTTGATGACCGAGACAGGAATCCCCTTATATCGCAATCTATCACATAACATAAATATTCAACCCTAATTGAGCGATGCTACCTTAAGTCGTAAGGTGTAGGTGATTTATAGATTTTTGGGTATTTTTACGCCTAAAAGGTACAAATCTCGTGATTCTACCTTGATTTATCTCTTTTTCGTCCTCTTTTAGCAGTAAAAGTACGAATTTTAAAAACCACTTCGTGGGGCT
The DNA here is from genome assembly GCA_964034835.1 of Muscina levida. Taxonomy (NCBI): domain Eukaryota; kingdom Metazoa; phylum Arthropoda; class Insecta; order Diptera; family Muscidae; genus Muscina; species Muscina levida. The sequence goes on along the minus strand of OZ035884.1, from coordinate 32,173,193 downwards.
CTCTAGTTCTTTAGGAAGCAAGCCCATATAGCTTACCGTTAGCCGTTTGGTCCAGGTGGTAGTACTAGTTTTTACGCTTTTGAGCCTTTTTTTAGCCTAAAAATATGAATTTGACATAGAACGCCCATAAGAAATAAAGGCTACCTGAATTTTTGATATATCAAGTGGGCGTGGCCCCGCCCATTGGACCAAATGTAAACGCAATATCTGGAGAACTGTTTTACCAATCGCCTTGAAAATTTGTGTGGATGCATTTGGCACCAACTTAAAATGTGCGGGATCGGATCAATGGGCGTGGCTTACATCTTGAAACTTTAAACGGCTGTATCTCATGAACTATCAGATTAATGAAGATTATATTTGGTATATATGTTGTTCGTACAGTTATAATTACAGCCAGGGTGGAAGTGGATGGCGCTACGCCCCCTTTTCAAAAAATCGCTCTGACGGCTTTTCCAATAAACTGATTGATACAAATTTTACAAAGTGGTATTGTTGACCTGTGAATTGTCCCTGGCTATACTTGGTTGTGATTGGATAAAGGGGCGTGGCAACGCCTATACAACTTGCATATTAAAAAGGCTATATCTTATAAACTAACAGAAGTATAAATATGAGATTTGATATTTATGTTTTTGGTGCAGTATTAAATACAGCTAAAGTGGAAGTGGGCGGTGCCACGCCCCTTTTCAAAAATCGCTCTGACGGCTTTTCTAATTGACCTATTGATACGAAAATTTAACCAAAGTCTTAATGATGACTTGTTGATAGTCCCTGACTAAAATATGTTGTGATTGGATAAAGGGGTGTGGCACCACCCTTACAATTTAAAATTTTAAATGGATAGTGGTGCTGAGTGGCTGAGTGCCTGACACCCATACAATTTTAAATTTATAATGGATATATCTCATGAACTACCAGAGGTATGAAGATGAGATTTATAATATTGGTTGTTAATACAGTATGAATTACAGACTGGCTGCGCCACGTCCCTTTTTAAATAAACCGTTATAAATGCCACAGTAATGGCTTGATCGTCCTCAAAATTTCACAGTATGTTGCAGTTCGCCTGTTCGGCTATTTGGAACCAAGTTAGTAAAAAATGCCTGGACGCTGCCCACGCACGTCAATATATGACTTTTGAACTGTATCAAACAATTGTTCGTACACAAGACAGTTGATGACATATCATAGCTGCGCCGACTAAAACAGTGATATACATATTTTTAATTTACTTGACAGGTGTGAGTTTTTCATTTATATTACAGGAGAGCGAATCGGTAATAAATTTTGTAAATAGAAAATTTAAGAAATGTTCATTGGAGTTGGACTGGAAAGCAGCCGTATTTAGACTTTTTTTAGTATACTTTGCCATGCTAAGTCTTACACTAGAACAACGTTTACAAATCTTAGAAATTTTTTTTCAAAATAGGCGCTCTGTTCACCAAACTTATGGAGCACATTTTCAAGTTTATGGTGCACATAATCATCCATCTGAACAGGTAATACGCAATACATTTACTGGTTTGGATATTATTTATTCAAAACGTGCATACATCATATCATCTCTGTATATAGCAATTAGGACAGTAAGAAATGTCAAATATATTATAAGTTAATATGCAATAGCGAACCATTGCCGGGCCCACTAGTATATACATCTAAATGATAAGCTTAGATTTCTGGGCCTATTTAAAGATGTCCGTCTGTCTGTCTGTACCCGCGATTACAGTCGTAATTTAAGATATATTAAGCTGAAATTGGGAATGCAGGAAGAGCCCCTTCATGGAATCTACCCTTGCGATTACAGGCAAGTTTATATCCTTTATGATGGTTGTGTTCTAATATAGGCGTGATCGGTAAAAAACTACTCCCAACTCTCTTACAAACTGTCACAAAGTAGTTTAGGACCTATCGAGCTGAAATTTCATATGTAATATTATATCCTCAAAGCAGCTGTTAAGTTCTAAAATGATTCAGATTGGACAAAAATTACTCTCACATCTCGTACAAACTCCCATTTTGTTGGGGGTGTCCGACTGCCTGTCCCTGAGGTTACAGCATTAGTTTGAAAGCTATCGAACTGAAATTTTGTATACTAGCTTCTATCATATAAGCGGAATTTAGTAATGAGATGAGTCGGGCAAAAAGCTACTCTCACCTCTTAATCCAAGCTCCCCGTTTTTGAGCTTGTCCGACTGACAGTTTCTGAGCTTACAGCAGTAGTTTAATAAATATCGAGCTGAGATTTGGTATGCAAAATCGAACAAAAACAACTCATGCCTCACTTTCTCTCTCTCAAATCCTAGTTAAGTTTGTCCACCGACAAGAATTGCCCAAAATTTATTAACTTAAAGTTAATCCTATAGAAACTTTGCACAATTCATTGGCTGACTACTGTACATCGACAGCTAGTTATTTTAAGATAACTATAAAACTTAAAATAACTTTAGAAATGCTAGACAATTTAAATTTTGGGAGATGAAAAAAAACCAGATGCATCTGTCTGCATCACACAAATGATCGATCTATTGAAAGTTACTATATCGGTTTAATGTTAATTTTTACCCGCTGTTGTCATCAATTTGTATTGTTAGATAACCATACATTTTTTAATGTGCTCCTCCCCATTTCCAGCGGGCATGATGCCCAACATTATCAAATCATTGAATTAACTGAATAGAAGATCGCATCACAAAGTGTTTAATAAAACAAAAAACCCCCCTAGGCTAACAATAGACTCCAGCAACAATTTATCAGAGAATGGGGTAAAGATGTGCGCAAGAGAGACAAAAGGAGAGCTGGTGTGCTAGTCAAGGGTTGTCTATTGCTATAGCGAGAAAGAGAGTATGGCAGCAATTGATGGTCCCAAATTGTTGAGAAAAAAAAACCAGTCTCTAAATATTTCACCTAAGTTAGTCTTACGTTTGAGTTGCTGGTTGACTGCACAACAAACACGAACGAAACGACCTGCGATCAGAGTCATAAAAAACAGCCTTAGCTACGGATCTGAAAACAAAAACGCGCTCTAGTGCAATCGTATAAACGCTTTTAATACATAAACCGTCAAGACGTGTGTTTAACGCTTTCAGGGAGATCGTTGAATGAAAGCGAGTTTTTAAGAAATCAAACGAAGAGCTAAATAAAACACAAGTTACAAATTGAAACAAGTTTATAAGTGAGACACAAACAAACCAAAAGCCAATAGTGAAATATACTAAAAAGAGTTTTAAGTTTGGAGTAAAGAGAAATATCCCCTATGTTAAGAGAGTATGGTGTTAAGCTTTCATTGATGCTATTGACGTTTTGTTAAGATCAAACGAAAGTTGTATGAGCGCTTCAGCGCCTGAAGTGTAAACTTTGAATTGTTTTGTTTAGAGCCGGTCTGAATAGGGGCTGACCAGTACAAATAATTTGTATGTGATTTTTTTAACATTGCTGTAATGAGAGCATCTAAAGTGAGTGATATGAATGCAGTTGTACCTACATTGTTATATATAATTCCCTTAAAGGGCAAGGTCAATCAAAATCTAATCGAAAGTAAATCTCAACGTAAAACAACATCAAACCAATGCAACTGACCGAGAAACCCAACAAGCTGTGAGTGCATCTAATGATAACTTAGTTGTCGATGATATCTTTAAGCCGAACAAGTTATAAACTTAACACAGACAAGCTGATCATAGAGTTGTTAACGAAACTTAATGTTTACACTGATTTACATATTCACATGATCGCTCATTAAAAAAGGAAAGTGTGGAGTTCGATATTATTAACATAATTTCATAAAAGCAATAAATGCCATTCCATAAAAAAAAACGCACAATACGAAAACACCAAAATTTTAAACAAACAACCAGTTTCAATACATGACCCCAACGAGGGCTAGAGGTATTCATATTTATAGATGACAATATTTGAAGTGAAACAACAGAAAATAAAAACAAACCTGATTAAAAAATTAATTTCTTTTCTATCTAACTGGCGGCCCTTAACGAAAGTTGTACAGCCTAACACATTTTAGTTGCTCAAACTCAAGGCATCACTAAACAAGTGTTGTCAGCTCTAGACAAGGTTAAAAACGAACCCAAACAGCGGTCAAAGTCCGTTGTTTTAAACCAACCAAAGAGATAACCTTGTAGAATGCAAGGTCGTGCGTTATAATTCTATAAAAAACAAAATACAACAAAAAGATTCTTAAGAACAAAGTGTTAATACAGAGACATAAACCGTGCAATAAAAACTTAATCCAAAATCAAAGACGTTATACTTAACGCCAACACGAACTTCATCAGCAGCAGCATCATCATCATCGTCATCATCGTCGTGAACATCATCAGCACCAACTTCGCAATAGCAGCAGTACGGCAGCTACGGCCGCCTAGAATCATTAGCAATGAGACCATTGGCAACTTTGTTTGTTGTAATCTTCTGCCTCACCTTGGCCACAGTAGATTCTGATGGTCATCGGCGTAGCAGCAGCATCAACACCATGCACCGCATCAATATCAATGACATCAACAATATTGCATCTACTACAACTAATAATAATAATAATAATAATACCAAAAATGTATTTAATAATAATAATAGCAGTGATAGTTTAAATGCCACCATTGTCTTCCCCGTCTCGGTGCTACCGCACTCGACATTGTCATCAGCTTCAGCAAACGCATCATCGACAGCAGCAACATTAACGCCGCCCTCCACATTGACATCAATACCCGCCCTTATTCATGCATCTGCTGCGGCGGCTACAGAAACATCAGCATTTCGCGATAAAAGAGGTAAGTAAGTCCATCCGTTCAACCAACACCTATTGGCCCCCTTGTGGTAATAACATTAGCCACATATAATGTGGGTATTATAGGCTTTAGCCGCTGTAAAAGAAATTAAGATATTAAGATTATTTTTCACACGCAGTAAATGACCTTAAGTTGTTTGTTTTTTGCTGTTGCTGTCGTCTTAAGTCATTGGTTTAAAAGTCAATTAAGAAGTCATTAAGCTCAGCGCACTAACCGTTAGGATTGAAATGGTTGCAATTACATAGAGCTGTATATATAGTTACATAGGGTCAAGGGCCCGAACCATATTGCGGTTGATTTTATTTCCAAGATAGAGTTTATTGGCCTTTAGGAAGAGATGGTAGTTAACAATAAAATCATTACTTAGGATTTTATTGTTAAATACCATCACAATGTCATTTGATTTAATCTAGGTTCAATTGTAATGACATTTATTTAGGCAATACTATATAACGTCCCCTCAATATAACAATAGCCTATAATAGCACATATAAAATAGACTATTAATATATTGAGGGAACGATATAAAATAGGTTAAGCTAAACTTGTTTGTAACGGGTAAACTTTGAGAATACTGATGCAATTTTAATAATTATTTCTTCAAACAATCATAGTGTGGCTGAGGAACATAATAGAATACCTCTTTTCTAAGATATAGCACTGTCAAAAAGTTACTCAAGTCATTTGTTAAACACATCTTCCGACCCGCTTCAAATACTCGGCGATGTCAATGTACAAGATGAAATTGATTTCGAAGTAGAAATATCAGTGCCGAAAACTATAGAATTCTTATTATTTGGCCTATTTTCACGTGCAATTCTCAGAATTGAGCCCCAAAATCATGTGTTGTACTGTGTTATTTACCACAGTGTAATAGTTGTTTGAAATAAGTCAAGGAAGCAAACATCTTGCAAATCGATTTAAAGCCCTAAAACCCCAGCCCTAAATAAACAAAAACACATAACTCTAAACTAGTAAAGTTATTAACTTTGACTATGACGAAGTTCAGATACCCTTTACCATTTGTAAAAATGGCAGTGAAGCTTGTTATTGGCACTACGAGTATATTTGATATAAATTTGTACTGCAAAAAAAGGGGGAGATTGTATAATAGGTGGACGTTACTTTTAGCCTCTCACATTCATTTTTTGTCAATATTTTTTTACTGAAATGCCAAATACTGAGCTTGAATTGTTCATATTAGCATCTTTCAACCTCCAAAAGGTGGAGTTTGTTTGGCAGTTGGAAGTTATTTTAGTTTGACCTTACTCATCTTGGAATTTAACTAACCTCCCCTTAGGGAATATAAGATTGCATATCAAATTTCAGCTCGATATTTGTTAAAATACGGCTGTTAATGCGGGCACCCCATAGAAGGGGAGTGTGTTAAGATGTAGGAGTAGATTTTATTCGATATTGGTCACCTTGGAACTTTACCTCACTTCGAGGATATAAGATTGTATATAAAATTTCAGTTCGACATCTTCGCCAAATGAAAAATTCGTTTGACGATTCCTGCCTTTATTGCCGATTACTACTTTTATGTGTACCAATCTTTAAGTCTTTATACATAAAAAATACTTTTGCCATGTCTTCTTCTCTCACTGATCAAGAATATTGTCCAGTACTATCTTTGTATCAAACTCGTATTACCATTTTCTTGGATTATTAGGTCTCCAAACGTTTGGCTTAACAAAGTGATGGTCTCTCGCGCTGAATGGCATGTTACGCCGTCGTATTGGAACCATGAACAGACAATTGTTTGATACAGTTTAAAAGTCAAATATTGAAATGCGAGGGCAGCTCCTCGGCACTTTTTACTTACTTGGTTCAAAGTAGCCTGTTCATTACACTAGGCGAACATACTGTGAATTTTGAGGACGATCAAACTATTATTATGGTCATACAGTGTTGTTCAAGAGAGTTTGTCGATCGTAATAATTATTTATCAGTTTGTGTTAGTGTATCATTCGATACTTTGGCTAAACGATCAGAAAAGATTTTTTATTGTTGATATGCATGGTCAATTCATTGTGACGTACTAGGATGACGCGTTTCGAACTCCATGACGAGTTCATCTTCAGACCCCTTTGTGACGAATTGATGCAATGTGGTACATCATCAGCTGTATATATATCTACAATTATGTCAAACATGTGCATGCGAAGTAGATATCAGCCGAATTATGGTTGTTATAAAGGTTTCTTTTAAAAGGGGCGTGGTACCGCCCACTTCCACCCTACCTGTAATTCAATCTGATATAGCCTCTTTAATTATCAAGTTGTATGGGATGTACCACGCCCCTTTATTCAAACACAACCATGTATAGCCAGGGACTATCTACAGATCAACATTACCACTTTCCATATCAAAATTCAATCCGTCTATTGGAAAAGATGTCAGAACGATTTTTTTAAAAGGGGTGTGTCACCGCCCACTTTTACCCTGGCTCTAATTCTAACTGTGGTAACAACATATATACCAAATATCATCTTTATGCCTCTGATAGTTCATGAGATACAGATGTTTAAAGTTAGTATCACCCATTGATCCTATACCGCCCATTTTCTGTTGGGTCACGAATTTCGGTACCAAATGCATCCACACAAATTTTTAAGGCGATTGGTGATAAAGTGCTCCAGATATTGTGTATTAAAAATTGTGTTTTATAAAAAAAAAATTCTAAACCATCCCAGAACTATAGCGAAGAAAACAAAACAAATTTTGAAAATCGGTCCAGCCGTTTTTGGTTTTAGCGAGACTAGCGCACTGCAATTATTTCATAATTCATTAATTGCCGATGTACATATTTTTTTTCTCTCTTATTGTTTATATAAAAATTTTTATTTATAAATTCTTTTCAAAAACCATTTTTTTACTAAATGATGCATAGTTATTCCAAAAAAAATATAAATATTAATAATAATGGGTTTCCCTGAATTAATCCACAGTTTACCTAAGTCTCAACCCACTGTGCACTCCCCAAAATGTACCTTGGCTTGTTTTATGATGAATCCCAAAAATTTCGTGCGTAGGATTAAGATGCAGTGAGCGAGACCGTTTTTAAAACTGGTCTTTTTGAGTTTTTCAAAGATTTTTGATATTTAACTGAACACTTTATGAGCAATATTAGTATCATAGGAAAGAGTTTTTAAAGACGCATCAAATGGTATGAAAAATATGCCCACAAGGACTTGTCAGGACCTATTTTCAGCGATATTTCGCCAAATAATACGGATTTTTAAGTTTTTTGTAGCGACATTTTTCTGAATTAAATGAAAAAAAAAATACTATTTTTAAAAACGGAAAAACTGGATCTCAATCCTAGGCACGAAATTTTTTGGGATTCATTCCAATGTCGGCGAAAAAGGGAAATTTTGTTGTTAGTTTTTTGTACTTTATGCAGATGATTACATTTTTTGTATAGAACAGAATTCAAACTATTGATTAGCAAGCAAATTTGCGTACAAAGCTTGCCTTTTGGACCATCTAGGGTTTAAAGTAATCAGCCGCAAATATATGGTGACGTTACTGACAAATTTTTATGAAATGTTTGTTAATGCATTAACTAATTAGCAAAGAGGTTGGATGAGCTGATTTTTTTTTGAGTATTTTAAAGTACGTTCATAACCAATGCTAAAATGAAGCATTATTTGCATATAGCAGGTAAACAGTGCACGGGAATTGAGGCGTTCCAACATACACAATTGCAAATATTAGTTGCGGAAGTTGCTGAAGAAGAGCTTATCAAAATAAACACCATTTTAGATACGGCCACAATTTTCGCAAACGCAAAAAACATTCGTGACATTTCGTCTTCGCACCATTGGGGACGAAATAGCAGCTTATTCTACATCTCAGCAGGGATACAATTAAAATTTCTTTTTTTTTGTGATATTTTAACTGAAGTGATGCTTTAATTTTGCAAAAATTAACAAGACTGAATTAATAAAGACCTGTTTTTTCCGATAATAATGTTTTTTTATTTTACAGTGTCCTGGCTTTAGTTAAAAAAAAAACAAAAACAGAAGTTAATTCGACATTTTTTGTACTAAGTAGCCGCTAAAACTGAAAAGTAGGGAAAAATTACAAATTTTAATTTTAGTAATGCAAAACTAATCAAAAACCAATTTTAACCCTCAAGCTATACACATTATTGATGAGATAATTTAATTAACTAACACTCTATCATACAAAAATCAGCTCTAAAGGTCAAGCACGATTTACTAAAAATTTTTTTATGAGAGTGGTTTAGTCTTAATATCTCCCCAGGTTGCATCTTAAAACTCCTCTACGATGATTTTTTTGGTCGTTTGGGGTCCCTCTATTAAGCCAAGAGAAGAAAAACCCGAAAATTCTAACCAAATTCGTACGTGTGACGTTACTGATATTTTTGCGTAACGTTACTTCTTTTGTGGCGTTTACGTGATTAAAACATAAAATTTAAGCCCACCTTTTGAATAAAATTCATCTTTTAACCTTCCTTTTTTATATATGTACTTGGTAATTATAAACATGAACTTATTTCAATTTGCTAATTTTTAAACAAACGTTCAGTAACCTCAAAACAGACTTCCAAAATCCGGTGACGTTACTGACGGCTTAAAATGATCATAACTTCACAACAAAACGAGATATAGCAAAATTGTCTGCGTAAGAAACAACAGTTATGACGAGAACTTCCATATACCGCTCTCATGTTGGGAGAAATAATTGTATTTAGTAAAGATATTGACCATAATATGTATACGAGCGTGGCGTTACTGACGATGGCCTTGCCCACATATATATGGATTTAAACCTATTTTAGGTACTATTGTGATAAAAGTCATCATCACCGTCATTATTATTATCATCATCATCAACATCATCATGATCATGATCATTATAATCGTCATCATTATTATCATCTTCTTCTTCATCATCATCATCATCATCATATGTTTTTATCACTGTGATTCTTTTACAATAACTTAAATTAGTAAAAAAAACGCAGTAAATCCGCAAGATTTTTCTTTTGGATATATAAGCTGATATCTCATATTATAAGAGCATTTAATAAAATTTGCTTGATCTCGCCGCCCAGAAACTAGTTGAAACTCTATGTTTATATCGAAAATACAACATTTAAGAAAAATATTAAAAATATTTGCAAAACATTTATATAAACAAAATATATTTTATTATATACCCAAATATATACACTTGATGGTTCCATTATAATATTTTTACTTCTAGAAGACCTAATATCGTTGCAACTAAATTACAAATCGTGTAATTATAAAGGTAAAATTATTACCTCAAATGAAGCAATTGACTTTTTGTTTAGATACTAAAACTATCGTGTTTTATTTCCCTCTTTCTCTTTACATCGCTTACGGCGAACACTGCCAATAAAGAAATGTACTTAAAGCTGTAATTTTAGTAATTAGTGATGTAGAATTTTATTCACTTTCACCCAATACCAAACATGCCAATGCAAGATAAATTACAGTTTTTGAATTAATCCTCACTTTTGTTACATTTCAACCCTCTATGGGGTGGACCGAAGATACTTTTTTTGGCCCCATACAAAATGAGTCGCTCTAATATATACAGATATTGAGAGAGTTACAAATGAAAGTACAAAATAAATATACACTACACTAAGTTAGCGCGCGTGGTAAAGAATATAAAACCAATGATACAGTTCGATTCCACGATTCTACTAAGAGCACCACCAAACAAACATAGTTTTATGTCCAAGTATCGATTAGTTAGTCAAATGTATGAGTCAGAAGTTATAAGGTTTAACTTCAGAAAATAAAAAGTAGTGATGTTCGACAAAATTGAGCTTCTGACCCATCCATATATAAGCTCGGGTTGCAGGTGGTCTTCTTCAGGGATGGGATGGTCAAGTCCAAAATCGTATAAAGAGAAAATAAGTTTTCTATTAAGTATCGACATTTATGCACTTAATTAGCTGAACAATCATAAAGTATAAATATTTTTTTTAAACATATTAAGTCGAAGCTAGAATTTTCCCTGGATTTAAATATTCAGCAACAAAAATTTCAGGACCAAAATTATTTTATTTCGTGTATTCTAAATTTGCTTTTTATAAATATTTAAATCAATGTGAATATTAAAAAAACTATACAAGACCACATATATTTGCGTAGTCATGCAACACAACCGAATACCGCGGTTGTTAAAAATTTCAAACTGAACAAGCATTATGAACATAACCGCTTCACACAAAACTAACTATCATAACTTGAATCGATTGCACACCAAATGCATAAAGGCACTGCAATGTTGCGCATCTCCAGCCTCCGATTGCTTCACACTATACGTATTTCAAATATTTTAACAATTTCGCGTCGTAATTAAAATTTGGTATCAGAATTTTAAAATTTATTCAAATTGCCTAAATGCCATTGAAATTTTTTATGCGTACCTATGCACCATACCAAACATACCATACAAACTCAAATAAACATAACTAAAGATTTTCTTGATCTGCATATATTAACTATATATTAACAACACTGACACTGCACCCAACATAAAAGCAACAATGATTTATATGTATGCAAGAACTATGCGTTTGGGTCATAAAATTAAAGCATAACTTAAAATTTCTTCCGCATCTACCGGAAAACAAACGCATTAATGCCTCAAACTACTGGTTTAAAACTATAAAATCAGATTTTTGCATTCTAAATGCCCGATCAGGTTATAATTTAGAAAACAATCATTGTTATTATTTGAAATATTTTAATAGGTTTTTTGAATTTCATAACAATGACTAATGAACTATTTGAATTGAAGATAAAAAATAGCAATTTGAAGGCTTAAGGTGTTTTTTTTTTAAAGGAAATTTGAATGTCATACACATAAATTTACTTTCTTTGAAATGTTTATGGTGTTTTATGAGTTATATTGTGGTGGATAAATGCCGTTTAGTTGTTATTATAAACATGGATTTATTTGTTAATAAATATTTTCTTTGTCATTATAATGTTTTCGCACAAACTTTATAATGGCAGAGTAGTCGTGGGAGGATTATTAATTTAAAAAATAAAATTATATTATGAGATACTTGATTTTTTAATATATTTGATTGGAATAATAACATGACATATTTAAACTGGGTGGGATCAAGACTACAGCTGCCTATGATATAAATGTATAGGAGTTTCTCTATCATTCAATATTTTATTAAAATTAGTTTGATTTTAATCATATGGATCCAAGCTAATAAAGTGAGACTACAAGATGTTTTAGTGCCAAATTTCACATTAATTTGACACTTATAGTACTGTTACTTATTAAGATATGTTAACTTAACTACAACATATAACGCTAAAGACCTTACTAAAACACTCAAAGTTCGTGTCTTAAGTCTTTTGATTTGTGAGGGTTTATCAAAATCATGTATCACACGTAATTCACAGTGACATTTGAAACGCCACAACATATACTACCACAGTCTTATTATGTATTTCAAAATCTATTATTTTTTTCTAACAAATTATGAATTTTATTCATAAAAATTTATTAAATGTTTTGAACCAACCTTACTATGAAAAATACTCTGCATAGTTTCTATACCGAATTTGTATATCTCTATTGCTCTTTAAACATCTTTTAACCGATTATATGCTAAGAGAATCGGAAATTAATTAATCTATTTATAGTTAAACAAAAAATTTTTGTTATTTATAAAGATTTTACGTATGTTGCGTTAAAACTATACACTCGAACGTGTATAAACATGTTAGCACCTTGAGTTCTAGTCAAAAAGAAGGGCTATTAATATTTATGATTAAGTGAGTTTTATATAAAAATATACTAAATGCAGTATTTTAAATTATTTTTTAAGATAACTGTATAGATTAAATGCATACACCCATAAGTTCAGGTTTGTGTCTTAAGTCTTTTGTTTAATAACAAAGCATAATAAAAATTGTATATTAATATGTGAGATATATATACATATCGCAATTCATTAAACACAGTTGATAAACATTCTAAAATTGATGAGAGACAAACATTATTTTGTATACCGTTAAAATTTAAAACAAATAAGAAAAAATAATTGAGATAACAAACATGTACAACTGCAATCTTAATATTTTATTAGTCTACACTGAGTGTAGGCAAATTTATTTTGTATTAACATTAAAGAAATGCTGGTTTAAAGGCAAAATATAGAAAAATTAATGACAATAATGTCATACATATCCATGAAAGTAATTTTGTGTAGAATTTATCGTCTAGTCAAAAACATCCAACAATTATTGTTTTATAATTTTGAAACAAAAATAATTATTTCGTATTTATGAGAAGTTCATTGTACTTTTAGTTATTTAACAAAACAAAATTTCCAAATGATAACGATCAGATGAGATTAGATAACGATAAGAATACATTTACTTGAATCGAAATTTAATTTCAGTTAATAAAAATTAATACAAGCTAAGTGGCGATTTTAAAGCAATCACTTGATTCCAAATGTAAATTAATTTAATAAAAAAAAAATTACTCTCGTAAAGTGATGATTTTAATGCATTCGCTTTAACAGAAATGTAAATTCAGGTAATAAAAATTAATCCAGTTTAGGTGACAATATTAATGCATTCCCGTTAATTGTAATGCCTATTTGCTTTTAAGAAATTTAATCCAGTTCAAATTATTTCATCAATATTTTTGATATTATCTTAAAGATTCTAATAAAAATTCCAATTATTTAATCATTATTTTTGATATTATCCTAAAGATTGTAATAAAAAAAGTATACGCTCTACTTTGAGTTATTGAGTCAAGCAAAATTATTGTGCCGGTTTTGCATTAAGTAATATTTTTTAAGGCATCCACTTCATTTTAAATTTAAATTCTATTAATTCCCGTTAATCTAATTGTATTGACAAATTCTTGTTTGTTTTTGTTTCGGTTGAACTTTCGCTCATTGTTGTTTTAAAATTTATTGGAAAGTCTTGTTTAATTAACAAATTTTGACAACCAATATAAACGTATTACAAATGGGATTTTTAGCATTGACAATGCCATAGAAACTCGAAGGTGCTAATTAACAGGATTAAGGTGACTTATTTACATGTTGTTCCCAAATGGCGCCTATTTTTATAGTATCGTAACGCCATAGAAACGCTAAGTGTTAGTAACCTGGATACCAAGTGATTTATTGACGGCGTCAGTTTTTATTTTTTATATTTTTTGTATTATTTTGAATTAACTATGTGGACGGTGATAAAAATTGGATACTTGCATTTTTGATATATCAAGTGAGAGTAGGGTTTCCAGGCACCGAATTCGAAAAGACGGGAAACCGAGACTTAAAAGACTTATAATATTAGTTTTTACATTTTTTGTTAAGAAATATTATTTGAAAACTCATTGCAGTTTCATGCTGATAACAACCATTATTATAATGGATTAAAAAATCCAGTAAGAAAGTTTTAGTCGGGCAACCCGACTTATATATACCCTCTCCCTATTATTACTCGATTTCTAAAGTGGGAGTAGTACATTTGTATGGGAGGTACCAGAAGGGGCGTGGCTAGACTTCCACTTTTTCCAAAACTTTATCCTGTTATAGATTGACTAAATACAGAATTTGGGTACGATCCCGTTGAGTGAATTGATATTTTTACTCGATTTCTAAAGTTGGCAGAATGATGTATTTGTATGGGAGGTACCAGAAGGGGCGGGGCCATGTAGCCTATTTGCAATACCGTAAGTAGTTTTGAGAAAATATTAACTTGTGCAATATTTCAAAACCTTTGGTTGCGTCTTTCGAAAGTTATCGTTCGCACCAGCCGGACAGCCAGACAGACAGACGGTTTAAATGGTTTAAACGACTTAAAGAGTCATGAATCGAATTGTTAAAAATTCCTGACAGCTTTTATCAATATTCAATCTTATGATTAGTTCAGCCTTTATAAGCTTAAAAGATATTCGGTTTCAATCTTTCGTGTATAAATTGTTTAAAATACTAGTTAGTTTTTCACAATGAGTGTTACATATCGGTAAAGAAAATATTATAGTAGTATTTTTTTGTATCTTCTTTAATATGTTGTTTCTTTGATTATTCTAAGTATAGATAGTAAATATTAAAAAGTCGGGATTTTCCCCTGAATTACTTTAATACTCGGGACTCGGGATTTTCGCGGGAAGTCGGGAAAATCCCGCCTAATTCCGACCATCTGGCAAGCCTAAGTGAGAGTGGCCCTGCCCATAGGACCCAATTTTTGAAACCGCAGTATCTGGAGGACAGTTTCTATAATCGCCTTGAAACTTTGTATGGATACATTTGGCAGCATAGTTTGTGGCCCAACAAAAAATGGGCGCGATCGTAGTATAAAATATGAAAATTTAAACGGCCGTATCTTATGAACTATAACAGGAATAAAGATGTTACTTGGTATGTGTTGTTGGTACAGTGTGAATTACAGCCAAGGTGCAAGTGGGATGTACCATGCCTAACGCTCGTATATTTTTTTTGGACAAAAACAGTACATTTCACTGAAATTTTTTAAAAAAGCAGTACATCGATTTGGAAAAACAGTACTTTTCGCAGTACATATTTACATAGCATATATATTTTAATAGTGCTCCCCATTTCCCGGGAAACGGTATTCCCGGGATATTAGCTTAAAAACTGCGGAAACGCCGGTCCGGAATAGACGGGAAAACTGAAAAAAAGAATAGAAACTTCTTCTCTCCCACACCGGCGTTTCAGCAGTTTCAAAACAAACGTCTCAGAAATTCGTGGAAATGCTCTGATAATACTGTTCTTCAATATTACCAACTCGCAACCCATTTGAGTAAGTTTTGTAGAAACGCCGGTCCTGGATAGACGGGGAAACTGAAAAAAATAATAGAAACTTCTTCGCTCCCGGACCAGCGTTTCCGCAGTTGTTAAGCAAACGTCACAAAAATTTGTGGAAATGTTGTACTAATGTCATTTTTCAATACTGCTGACTCGCGATCCATTTGAGTAAGTAGTTTAGGAACGCCGGTCCGGGATAGACCGGAAAATTTATTAATTTCATACAAATGTAAGATAATAATAGAAATTTGTTGTTTCCCGGACCGGCGTTTGAGCAGCGTTCCATCAGATGGCATATTTTTTTTTTTGAGAATACAACAAAGTCTCTGTTTATGATCTGTGCAAAATGTCAAGCCATTCTGTGCATCTTTGCTTCACAAACCGAAGAAAAATCAATTCCCGGGATTCCCGGAATGATCGCCTTCAATGTTTGCACATCTAATCGTGTTTAGGTTGACGTCCAAGTTTTGTTCACTGCAGAGAAGATTCGCTCCAATGATGCTGAAGTTCCTGACAAACATAAAATATATTCAACGATCGTTGCCATTTCTTTGAATTCGCAATCAGCGTTATTGAGACGAATAAATATCTCCACTCACCGATCCACATTCGAAACATTGCCTTCTCTCCATTGCATAATTTTGTCGCTCGTTTTTGATATATCTAAATTGGGTGTGGAATATACAGCATTTTCATTGGCATTGTACAAATTGTATTCCCATGTTTATACCCTCATTTGATACGACCCAAAAGTGTAACACATAGAAGGAGTCACCCTAGATTTCTTTGAACCAAATTCGATTCATGACTTTTTAAGTCGTTTGATCCATGTCCGTCTGTCCGGCAAGTACACAAAGATGTAACCAACTGTTTTGAGACTTTGCATGGATTAATATTTTCTCAAAACTACTTACGCGATTGCATATGAGCTACATGATCACGCTCCTTCCGGTACGTCCCTTACAAATGTACCATTTCGCCCATTTTAGATATCGTGTTATAATATCAATGCATCCAAATTCTGTATTTTGTAAAACAAATTTTATGTTTTTACTTAGGGTGAAGCTATGTAAGACGGTATATCCGACCGAAACTTTCTCACTTGTTTTTATTTCAGCATATTGTGTTATCTATGGCATTTAGCCGTTCTTCAGTATTGGAAACGTCTAGAAGCCCAATACGATTCCAGTGTTAGGCTTCCCACACCCTGGAGTCGTTTGACGGCACCTACTAGTTTATCGACGAATGCGAACGTAACTGTATCAGAAGTTTTTACTAGACATGTCGATTGACTCGATACTATACTGCAAAGTTGCTGTCGACAACATCGAGGGGGCCGGCAATGAAAGAAAAAATGTAAATGACTGGAGATAGAAATCGAACCTTAGATCTCCCGCATGATTGTCGCGTGTTCTGACCATCATGCCAAGACGGGTCGCAACGCGGTCCCAACGGCTCAAGTAGAATCGCCGAAATTACTTATAATACTTTTTTTATGGGATAGTTGTGTAATTTTAAGAATTTTTTTCTCTCGAAATTCGTACTTTTAGGGGATAAAAGTCCAAAAGGTATTAAATTTGTACTATGACCCAGACCAATGACTAAAGTCGGAATTGCGGTTATTAAGGCGAATATTTATTTTTTCGAATTTTTTGAATTTAGAACCTGAATGGGATGAAATTGTTACCCAATTTTAATAACTTAGGACATATTTTACATTGGGTAAGGGAATTTATCAGTCAGCTTACCAGATTTAAATTCCTGTAAATTTTGTGGCTTTCAAGACATAAAGGCGTGGGTGTAAAACAGATCGCCTACTGATATAATGGTTATTATCCATAAGTGTCCCATGACCAAATTTCTTACATCTTATGTTAGGGCACCCAAAGCAGGGCAATGACATAAAAGATGATCCGAGATCTCTTCTTCCTCATCGTTGCAGTTACTACAATAATCGTTGTAGGGTAGTTATAACCTTTTAGCGTTATTTTCCAACCGGCCAGTGATTAGTTATTACCGTTAGAATGTTCCTCAGATAGACTCTAGACAGGTTCAGCACAAATTGTGTACTCTGTATATCAGGTGGGTTTTCACCTATATTTCCTAAGCAATAAGGTTCAATTTTCTCGAAATTTTGCTGGACTCCAGACACAATTTAGTATTTCCTAAGAATTTCTGCATTCCCTCTATATAAAAATGTCTACTCTGACGAGTGTGTAAAAGAAAAAATTTAATTTTAATCAAGTTTTTTATCTGATTTTCTTTTTGGGCAGAAGATATCTTACAAAAACTATGTAAGCCATTAACAAACATATTTCGACGTTAGCGAAATTTAATTGTATTGTTTGTTAGTTTTTAGTCGATCGTATTGTATTTATATCAATTTACGTTGATTACGTTGGCCTAACAAACTATATGCTTACTTTGACATAAAAACTTGAAGTAAGCTTAGTTTATTCTCAAAAACCTTGTAAAGAAGCTTGAGCTTTGAGGTAAAAAGGGAATCGTGGGGTAAGAATTTCCTCCATTCTCATGTTTGAATATTAACGGTCAAATTCAAACTATAATTGGTGCTGGACATTTTCGGCTGATATCTACTTCGCATGTACATGTTTGACATAATTGTAGATATATGTATATACAGCTGATGATGTACCATTGTGCATCAGTTCGTCACAAAGGGGTCTGAAGATGAACTCGTCATGGAATTCGAAACGCGTCATCCTAGTGCGTGACACACTGAATTTGACCAAAAATATTAAACAATGAGCAAATACTTTTTTGATCGTTAGCCGAATTTGATGTATCATTTGATACACTAACGTAAATTGATAGAAATTTTACTAATTTTTATTTATTTTTTTCTGTGGAGTTTTAAAAGTTTTTGTTTTGCAAATTTATTACTTTTATCCAAATCATAATGTTCAAATAGAGCTATTTCGGTTATTTTCGAAATGTTTTACGTTTTACGTAACCAATGTGAAAATTATTTTGACTACACAAATGTTTATTCTTCAATTTACTTTAAACATAATTAAAAGCTAAAACTAAATTTTTTTGAACTGCATAAATTGAATTTGAAAAATAATTTGTGCTTAGGAATTTCGTTCATTTAAATATTTGAAAACCTGTAAACTTTGTATTGTGGTAAAAAAATATTAATTTCCGTTAACACACCATGAATGAGGTATGGGATAGCTTCTCGCGTTGTTGTGAATAAACGCGCTTTCTATTATTAGATTCACAATTAGATTTATCGACAAATGCGAAGATCACTGTTTGAGAAGCTTTTACTAGACATGCCTATTGACTCGATACTTATACTATGAAGTTGCTGTCAACAACATCGTGTTGAGTTGTGTTGTTGTTTAATTCCTAAGATAGGCGGTTATATGCAAATTTAAGTTAATTAATAAGAAAAAATATGATTGTAAACATGAAAATCGATTTTAATTAAATTAAATATTAAAAATTGTTACTGAAATATTCTATTCCTAAGAAATTTAAAAAAAAAACCACCAAAAATTTGCATAATAATAAAATTTACTATCATTCATAATAATAATAATATTAATTACATCTCCCCGCCTTAAACAAAAACCGCACAATATTGTGCGTAGATCAACATAATGTTAACCAACTAAATTCATCATAACATAACAACAAACAATGATGTAATTGTTTACCCGTTTTGTGGCACCAAAATTAATTACTTTTTAATTTTATTAATACTATAAATACAAAATGAATAATAATAAAATATTATTTGATTGTTTTTCATTTACATCGAATTTGGCTATGTGCGAGTTGTTCGATTTCATGTCACCTTGACATACAAATTGAAAGACAAAAAAAAGATGTGTACAAGACAATGTTCAATACACAACGCTACACATTGATAAGGAAAGTCCGTCATTGAAGGCAACGACAGGCATCATCACGGCAGCATCATAACCATCACCACCGCCGCGGCTACTAACACAATCAATAAATACCTTCATCGATCGAAAATCCAAAATAATTACCAAAAACTTCCAGTAATGTTAAACGTTACTGGAGTTTCGCATATGCTGTTGCTTTGGCAGCTAGTGACATTAAAGTTTCAATGCTTTGTTTAATGCTAAAATATACAACAAATAACTGTGCGCATGCGTGAATGAAACTTTTTTCCTAAGTGCGTGTAAATATAAGAAATCATGGTTAAAGTTAATGTTTAACGATAATTTTCAAATAAATTTGCATAAATATGATTTATCTGCTGCTTAACTCGTGTAAACAAATAAATGTGGTTGATGTTGTTTGCTAATTAGGGTGTCTTTGGATGTACAAGCTAGTACGTACATCTAAAGATACCTACTAGAGCCCTAGGGCACTAGTAGGAAAACATAATATATTGCCTTGGTACTTGTTAAAATTGCCGCAGAGCTATAAAGAATAGTTACGAAAAAAATTTAAAAATTTAATTTATCAATAATTGTTAGTATCCCATTAGTACTCGTATTGAAGTCTCATACTTAAATATGCTACAAACTTTATTTTTTCCAATATCAATTACGCACACACACACACACATTACTAAGTGGAATTTATATAGCTACTGGTCACTTAATTCTACAACTTAATGATAATTTTGAACAACGTCGTAGCTTAATTTCAATTTCGGTTTCGAAAATATTTCTATCACACAATTTGGTATCTAAATTTGGTTCTTAAATGCCAAGGGTCTCCTCATGCCATATTTCTCTAGTTTCCTCATTTCAATGATATGCAAATAGTCATAAATGCATAAAATGTTATAAATTATATAAATTAGTTGCGTTTGTTAGAACGACGCCCAATAATGATGTCATATTTTTTTAATTATACTTCTTCGACAATGTTCGATGAAATGTTTATGAATGTTTGGCAAACTGCATTTTTCTTTACCTTTAGGAAACCGACAAATCAATGTACCATGTGTTTGTTATACAATATTTTAGATTCACTTGGGTGGAATATATTAATTATTAATTTGCATCATTAATATTTTATTGAAGCCGAGATAAGAAGACTGTCTGAAAAGTCAGAGGCTTTTAAAAGTGTCACTATAGAAATTTCAGTAAAATGATGCCGAAGTTATAGAAAGTGTACAGTTACGTATATTTGGCAGACGCCTTCTTATGTAGTATAAGTCCCGTTGTGATGCCCCAGTAGGAAGTATCGTCATACACGACTTGGTCATCAACGCTGTCCTAAAGATCTCAAATTGATGTACTTGTTATAAAAACATTCGGTTGACGATCGCCTGACCGACAAAATACTAATGTATTATGACGTAAAATTGTTCTGTTTACTAAAAACAGCAGTGCACGACTGTTTATGTATCATACTTTTTCAATAAAGTTACTTCAATTTGTGATTTTAATTTATTAAGCACTGATAACAACAATTTGACCGACTTTGTCGGTCATCAAGCCGTGCATAATTGTGTGAGCGACTGTCGCTTTTATAGACATCAACGACAATTTGACCGACATTGTCGCTCATCACGTCGTCCATGACAAAGCAGACACTTGTATGAAAATTTCGTCGACGACTTGTACGAACTGTCCCCTACGTGTTTTCAACGATTTACTATGGTCATTCACCCAACCTTGATGTTGTTTTGCAGACAATTCCTAATGAGACCATTTAAAATTGTCAAACCAATTTTTCCTACTTTATTTGGTCATTTTGTTGCTCTAGAAAAAAGGCGTAATTGTTACGCAGATCTTCTATTGATAGTCACACCGAACAAAAAAAAGAGAAAACTTTACTTCAATTAAGCCAAAGCGGTGTCAAAAGTATGGTAAGTACGGTTATTCTCAAACCAAGTACAAAATACTTGATTCAAGTATGAAATTTAAAGCGCTACTTTCTTAATTTAAGTCTAATCTCTACATGATTTATGCAAGAACTTTACTCAACTTACTTATTTCAGGTCATATTTTTTCTTAAATTAAAGCTGATACGTACTTATTATAGCGTGTTCTGTACTTGATTTGAGCGCTTTCTACACTTAAATTATAGTTGGTTTAACCCATATTTACGCTTTATTTAAGTTTGATCAGTACTTGGTTTTAGCCTAATCTATACTTGGTTTAAACCATTTAGCCAATTTAGTTCTGTTGTTCCTTGTTTTACTCTTCTGGTCTTCTCCCACTCAGTCCCATTATGTTTCAATACACACTACTTTTCTTTTAGTGTCGACTCCCTCTCTCTCTCTCTCACACTAATAGCACCTCTTATTATTTTGGAAGTCTAAACTCTAAAAGTAAGAATTTCTTACTTACATCAAGTAATCCACTCTTACCCAAAACAAATGAGTGTTTGAGAGAACAAATTTGGTTTCCGCCATTATTTGTTCACTCTCAGAGCTAGATATTCGATTTCAAGTATTGTTTACTTACGTTAATCCCTTTTACGCTTGATATTTTGATCGTAGCCCGTTCTGTGCAGGTATTGTTCATTTGTGGCTGATGACCAAACTTCCTATAACTCAGGTCACCCAAAGCAGGGTCTCTTTGTCTCTTCTTTTCCACATCGTTACAGCTTATCGTAGTAAGAAAGTTATAACTTCTTATTGTGTTTTCCAAACGGCCCGTGACTGGTTATTACAGCTATAATGTTTCTCAGATGGACTCTTGACAGGTTTAGCGCAAATCGTGTCCTCTGTGTATCCATAATGAGCCAAATCTTTTTTTAGCTCTAAGGTTCTGTTTCATGGCAATTAGCTTTTTCCCCCTTTGTGAAAAGGACAGCATTGTGTCCGTTATTCCCGACAGTGGCGGCCTTTCCAAATTGCATCGACTCTTTGGTTACTATATATGTCCTCATATCCTGAAAACCATGTGAGGGTAACCATCAAAAGTCTCGCTCTACCTTCTCAGAGACGACCGGCAGGCGATCTCATGTCCTTATGGGAATCACTTCTTTTATGCTCTTAATGGAGTACATAAGGAGTACTCATTTCCTAAAAGAGCACGAAGAGAGTGATCTTTATTATCTCCCGAAAGAGCACAAATGCATTTAAATTAAATAATTAAAATAAGTCTTTCTATTTGAAGACCAACACTTAAAATACGTCTTTATATTTTGAATACAAACTGATAATTGAGCCAAACTGAGTACAACACATGATTTTGGAACTTAAGTTTGAGAACTGCACGTGAAAGTAGCCCCAAAATAAGGAAGTTCTGCATCATTCGTTTTGTCAAGTTACATTCTATAATAATATCGATTTGAAGTTAATAAGTATCGTATAGGGGAATTTGTCACATTTTAAGATCTTTTGTTATATTTGTAAGTAGTGGCGTATGATTATTATAAGAAATGTTCCACGTAAATCATACGCCACGGAGAACAACAGTTTTATTGTAACTGCTACAAAATACACCCAGTTAAAACTCATTTGATGAATGGAAAACTGAAACTGTTGATTATGTAGGGAAATGTTATATGAACAGATTAAAGGAATTATAATTCTTAATTTTTTAAATTTGTTTCGGCTAAATCAGACTGGTGGTTCTCGAGCTATTTCAAACAAAAGAGCTTAAAACGTGAGAAATTCCAATATACGATACTTACTAACTTCAAATCGATATTAAATTATTAAGGCATGTAACTTGACAAAACGAATGATGTAGAACTTCTTCTTTTTGGGGCTACTTTCACGTACAGTTCTCAGAATTCAGTCCCAAATCAATGAGCTGAATAATGTTGTACTGTGCAAGAGAAAACATCAAAAATTAACAGTTATGTCAAGAAATATTACAACAAAAATGTATTGTTGAGTTTTTCTTAACAAAAGAAAACAAAACTAGACTTCTTCTCCAGTTCGTCATACCAAGTCTGCAAGGTTCTCAGCAACATAGTCTTTACAACAGAGTTTTGGTCGCCCTATTCTGCGCCACCCATCGAGTTTATTGTCGAAGTCTTTTCGAACTAGACCATTTTCATCCATGCCGACAACATGACCTGACTGTACCTTAATGCGTCTGAGTACGTCAATGTTAGCATACAGCTCGTACAGCTTATGATTCAAACATAGTCAATACTGTCCGTTAATGATAATGGACCCATATTAGGGCAGCAGCAAAATTAATGGGCGAATTCTTTTGTGGAAATTTAAAAATGCACAACTGGCATATTGTGCCACTTGTTGTATAAAATACATGACGGGAATTTGAGTACGAACGGGCAACTATTTCCCGTGCCTCAAAGAGTTAAAAGCTCAGTTTCTTAGCATATCCTTAGTAAATCCTATATTTATTACCAATGTTCAATTAAGGAATTGTATTTTTTTTGTAAATATGTAATACTCCAATATTGATGTGTAGGGGCTTCGCCTCGGCCCTGTTTGCCAACTTGGTTCCAAATAACCTATCTCTACTATACTATGAAATTTTCAGGACGATCGAACTATTATTATTACTGTTATAACGGTTTTTTTTAAAAGGGGCGTGGCGCAGAGTCCACTTCCACCCTGGCTGTAATTCATACTGTATTAAACCACATACTAAATATTAACTTTATAGCTCCTATAGTTCATGAGATACAGCCTTTAAGAGTTTCAAGTTTTATACCACGCGCACTGATCTGATCCCGCCCATTTTTTGATGGATCACGAACTTTGCTGTCGAATGCATCCACACAAATTTTCAAGGCGCTTGGAAAGAAAGTTTTTCAGATATTGCGATTACAATATAAGGGTCCAATGTCCACGCCACTTGATACATCAAAAATGGAAGAACCCTACATTTCAAAAAGATCGGTCAAGCCGTTTTCGAGTCTAAAAAATTCAAACAAAAAAAGACATACTAAATTTCATGTATATAGATTTGACCTTTGACCTCTTGGGGGCAAGTCTTAAAGTTGTCCGAGTTTGATCAAATTTTGATCATAGCACTTTTATAACAACGGCTATGAGACAATGTTCCGCTCGGGCATTACCGAAAATCCAAAGTTGAATTTTCGCTGCCACCCTAGCCCATATACAGGGTGGCGCACGACTCGTGCTACGTGCAACAGTAACAGATAATGAGGACTGTTATTTAAAAATGTTGAATAAGTTTTTTTTACCCATAAATATGTCGAATACTGCCAACCGCTTATATCATAACCCAGAATACTAACCGATAACGTTTGTCGAGAGAGGGAGTTCTGTCATTAAATCGCTTGCTGAGCCCGTGCAAGCAGTATTCTTCTCAGCATTTCAAGGCTGACGCTTTCGGTTTTATTGATAGCAAAACCTTTATAGATAAAATCATCTATCACTGCGAAATTATAATTGTCAACGTTCATATAGCGTCGCAAACGAGTACATTCTTTGTTCGTTGAACCTAATAACTTTGTTTTGTCCTCGTCCACCGTTAGACCCATTTTCGCTTATTCCTTCTGTATACCTGAGAAGGCTGTAGTTACATTTTGCAGTTTTCGACCGATGCTGCTACGTCATTAGCGTACGCGAGTAGCATGTGGCTTTTGTTAAATATCGTTCTACTCGTGTTTACTGCACCTTTCCTCATTATCATCTCCATCGCTATGTTGAAAAGGCCACACGATAGGATGTCGCCTTGGATTAGTCATCATCTGGTTGTTGTCGTTGTAACAGCTGGATTGGTAATTTTTATGTCGAGTACATCGGCACTCGATCGGGTATCTTATACGATTATCGTATGATCTTTTTTGTGGCAACTCTGTTTTTTGTTTCTTTTTTGTAGATGCAAAGTTTGTGTCAAGGATTGCTAGATATTATTTTTGAGGTTTAACCGTCATTTTTCACCAATAGATGGCACCAGCTGGTTTTATTGATTTATATTTGAGATGTTGATAAATCAGTTCCTTATTGTCCTTGGTCCTTGCGCAATCTGTATCTGGTGAAAGCATCTAGAATGAGTTTTGTTGGCCGTAGAACTCGAAAGTATTTGAGTAGTAATTTTTCATCGATCTTGTTGATTTGGCCAGTGCCCGACCAGGAATCAAATCCGGCACTTTTAGATTGCTAATCTTCGTCGCTTACACTGAGTTATCAATACCTCTTCTGGTATTGAATGGCTTCGCAAGGTCCTTGCCAAACTTCAGTCGATCAGTCAGGGTCATTTCGCAAGAGACGTTTCAATACTGGGATACCAAACTCAGCCATGGCTTTGAGTAATTTCTGACGTATAGGGCTGCCGAATGCAGATTTATATGTCGATCTGTTTCTCTTGAAACTTTTCCTGGATTTGCCGAAGTCTGAACATCTCCATTTTGACTGTGTTTGGACACCGTTTAAGCAGAAAATTCACGCTCGAAAATGGTGGCGTGTCATAACGTCATAAGGTTCATGGGCCCTTGGGCTCCGGCTTATATTTGAAGGAAGGTCCATAGATAGTATGTCGGAATACTTGTGGACCTTATGACACATGGACATAAGGTCCATAGACTTTATGACATTTTTTCATGTGTCATAACCTTATGCCACATACAAAGTTTCTGAGAGTAATTTAGAACCCTTGCCGCTAACTATTAGTGATACGAGTACTTCATCCGCATATGCGACACTTGTGCAGCACGTCTTGTCTATTGTATTCAGAAGTGTATTGATGCTGAGATTCCATAGTAGTGGAAGTATTAACTTCAACACAACCGGATGCTTTAAGGTATATGTGAACTATTTGTGATGTTAACTTATGGTTTGTTATTATACTTCACAACAATGGTGATCTCTTGCAGCTGTGAACAAAAATTAGAGGTAAATCTTTTAAAATTATTATAAATGAAAAAAACTTAAGGAATTTATATTTGATTGTTAAATAAATTTGTATAGAATAGTATTTCATGGTGTTTGTTTTTATCTTTCGGAAAATTAGTTCCAAATGAGAAAATCCTAAATTATTTTGTCTAACATAAAGTTAATTGAATTCAAATTCACTCGTAATTAATAGTTAGTGTAGACGGATCATGCAATCAATCACTTAATTGATTATCTTAAGAAATCAAATCGTGATTATTCAAATTCTGATTGTTTGTTTCACAAAGTCTTGATGGTAGTCCCGATTTAAACCGCCCGCTGATCATTAAAGTCATGTACTCGTGAACATCACATTGGTCATGCAGAACACAGTGGAGGTCTTGTAGAAAAGTTGTTGAATTTGTTGCAACGTTGTTGATTAATGTTACAGTAATATCATTAAAACACAATGCAGTCACATTGCTAACCTTGTTGTTTTACTGCTGTGGCATAAAGTTGGTCAATACCTCCATCACTTTTATCATGACTTAGTATGCCTTAACTACATATAGCGGATCTGCAAAAATACTACTCCCACTTTGATATTTGAGTATATACCAAATATGAAATCATTACGTTTCTGTTCAAATACCTCAAATTGACTTTATTTCATTTACATTTGTTTTTATTAAGGAACTTGTCTGCCGAAAACCAAATGATCGCACATTCGTCTTAGCCAGATGTCTGTTGATTTAGTTTTCTGCTGACTATCCAATTAAAATCGATTCGAAATTGTTTGGCTGCTTTTGTTTGGTCATTTCACTTTTTTGAGATTTTACATAATCCACAAAATTGCCAAGATACAGTGGAAAAGTTTTGGGTAGCCGACGTTTACTCCAACAAAATGCATTGTAATGCATTTTTTACTTTGGAAATATTGTTTTTTTTTAGCTGGCCGTAGCAACAACATTCACAGAGAAAGAAAATACATCTTATGATGCAAGTGTTTTAGATGTTAAACCTCAGTGTTAAAGTTAACCACATAACAATGAGAGTCAGCCGAACAGAAAAAAAGAAACAACGCAGCATCAAAGATGTTGAAGGTAGTGCTGTAAAGTAGACACGAATTTACACTACATACATATCAATGCCTTCCCATAAGAATGTATTAAGCGACACTTTGTTCGAAAATGACTTTTTGATGTGGAACTACACTAGAAGTTAAGCGCCACATTTTGGCCTGGGTTTCGCTGCCCTATCATGGATGCAACTAGAGAGAAAATAAAATTGTATCAACCGTCAAGTTTTGCTCACTGGAATATTGTTGCACCGTGTAATTTGAAAGTTTATCTAATTAAACTTTTAGTTTTGCAATGATGTCAAGTTTTGAATTGTGAAAATCGTTCCTTTCAATAAAATACACAAATAAATAACTAAATGAAACGTTTTTTTCGTTTCCTACACAATTTTTGAAATGCCGCTTAATACATTCTTATGGGAAGGTATCGATATTTAGAGATTATGTAATTTAAGTTGTGTTTAGTACATGTTTATAGAACTAAACCAATTTGTTAGCTCATGGATTTGTAGAGTAACCTAATCGGAATGCTATCACCGATGCCTCTTAGGAAGTAGCTAAAAGAAGTTACTGAAACTTAACACCAGCTTTCTTAGTAGCTTTGACAGCCCCAAGAAACTAGGATTGGGCGCGGTGGCCTAATAAGCCACTCTCCTTAAACAAAACAATTATTATGAAAACACGAAGAAAAGAATAAAAAAGAACCACCCAAATGTTGACGACCCCCGCAAACGCTAGAAGGACAATAATTAAGGGAATGTCCGAACTCTCTATCCAACTGGCGGATGTCCTCGACAAATACAAGGCTGACATCACCGCCATACAGGAAATGAGATGGACGGGACAGAGATGCTCGCGTCGTAAAAATCGCGACTTCTATTACAGCTGCCATTCCGAAAAACACGAATTTAAATGTGGCGATGGACTCAGATATCTTGTGTCTCGATTCAATCCTGTTAGTGTCGGAATAGCCGCAATCCACATCAAGGCCAAATATTTCTACATCACGCTGATTTGTGCTCATGTCCCGACGGAAGATAAAGACGATGAAATGAAAGATGTATTTTACGAGCGCCTAGAGGAAGCATACGACCGCTGCCCTGGCCACGACATTTAAATTTCTCTGGGAGTCTTTAATGCAAAAATAGGAAGGGAAGATGTTCTTGGTTCATCGATCGGTAAATTCAGCCTGCATACCGACACGTCAGACAACGGGTTTAGGCTGGTTAGCTTCGCAGCTATTAGCTGTTAGTGAGTGCAACCAGATTTCAGCACAAAGATATCCACAAAGCAACTGGGCTATAACCCGATCAAAACACCAAAAATCTAATTGATCATGTGGTAATTGATGGCAGGCATGCATCTAGTATCATGGACGTGCGTGTGATCCGTGGTGCTAATATCGGCTCGGATCATTACCTGGTTGCAGCCAAGGTGCGCACAAGATTGAGCAGAGCGAAAATCGCACGTAACCAAACACAAAGAAAGTTGAACATCGCGAAGCTGCAAACCCCAGAAATATCCCCGGCGTACTCCAACCAGCTCTCCCAACTATTACGACACAACGCCTCTACTTCTGACGTCCCCGATACACAGTGGCAGCATATTTCGCATTCCATGGCAACCGTCGCAACAACCGTGCTAGGATATGAAAACTGGCGTTCAGACGAATACTGGTACAATGAAGAATGTCGCATAGCGTCTGAGGAACAGGATGCAGGCAATGCTACCGCTAATTGTAAACCGTGCTGTTAGGGAACGGCACAAAGAGACAGTAAAACAGGCGAGACAGCTATTTAAGCGAACAAAACGTCAAATGAAGGAACGGGAGAACAAGGATATTGAGCGATACAGGGTGAGATGTGAGGCCCGAAAGATAAGCAAAAGGTTAAGGTAATGGGCTCCCCTCATGTTAGGGCAAGGATGGAAATCTGGTCACAGATACGCAGAGTGTGCTGCATATATGGAGAGGACACTTTCAGCAACTGCTGGTTCCAGAAGGCAACGCTCGAGAAGGAATCACGCCATTTGTCCACGACGCAATATCGCGGCTGAAAAATAATACAGCAGCCGGTGCCGTCGGACTTCCGACGGATAACAAGCAAGCACCAGCTCCCACGCACTTAAAAAAAAAAACTTAATTTCCCTTTGCACCCCATGAATGAGGTATGGCATAGCTTCTCGCGTTGTTGTGCTCCTACGCACGGTATGGCTTAAAGAGTGCATGCCCGACAATTGGAATCTAAGCCCGTGCTGAAAATAGTTGATCCAAGTGTGTGCTCCAACTACCGCGGGATCAGCCTTTTACCTATTGCATATAAGGTCCTGTCGAGTGTGCTATGTGAAAGACTAAAGCCAGTGTTATCCAACCTGATCGGACCTTATCAGTGAGGCTTTAGACCTGGTAAATCAACAACCTGGAAAAGACTCAAGAGAAACAGATCGACACGTACCATCTTTTCGTCAACTCAAAGCCATGGCTTAGTTTGGTATTCCAGCAAAGCTGATACGCCTTTGTGGTATGACTGTGAATGACAGTCTTCATGACCAGACGAGGCCTAAAACAAGGCGCCGGCCTATCGTGCGACCTCTTCCACATAGTGATGGAGATGATAATGGGGAAAGTTGCAGTAAACGCGAGTGGCACGATATTCAACAAAAGCCACATGCTACTTGCGAACGCTGATGACGTAGAAATCATCGATGTTATCTAACGTGATCGGACCTTATCCGTGTGGCTTTAGACCTGGTAAATCAACAACTTGGAAAAGACTCAAGAGAAACAGATCGACACGTACAATCTTTCCGTCGACTCAAAGCCATGGCTTAGTTTGGTATTCCTCTGTGGTATGACTTTGAATGACAGTCTTCAGTGAAGATTGGCAAGGACCTTACGGAGCTATTCTATACCAGACGAGGCCTAAAACAAGGCGACGGCCTATCGTGCGACCTCTTCAACATAGTGATGGAGATGATAATGGCGAAGTGTTAGGCCCGATTCTACTACTATTCATATTACAGACGAACATTTTATTTTCGAATAGCGGGCTGAGGGGATAATACTTCATACATATATATTCTCGGCAATATAAACAAAAATATACAGCCAAAATATTATATATCGATAAGTAGGCCGTGGCAATAGCGTTAGAGCTTTGCATATGAAGGCGAACATTTTGTTTTCATTCGGTGGAAGAAAGAGGACGTGCGAAAACTGTTTTCATGGCGATATAAGGTTATAACCAGGGCAACCGAAAATATGTCAATGCATGTTTTTTTTATGAACGAGACATTAACAAATCGATTAGGTATTTATATATTTCATGGCCCTACAAGTATTTTGACGCTTATTTGTTAGAGCATAATTTTGCAAATTTTACCCATAAAGTCATATTTTGAAATATTTTGGTTTTAAGAGTATGAATTTAAAAATATATCATTTTTTAAGCATATTTTTAAGGATCTAAGTGCATTAAACAAAGAAGTAGAAGAAAATTCGAATTACTTAAATTTTTTAGAACATATTTTTTTGATTTTTAGAGCATATTTTATGATTTTAAGAACATGTTTTGCTTTTTATAGCATATTTTAAGCGCATAAACCACGATTTTTAGTGCATATTTTCGGTTGCCGGTTGTATCCACATAGTTCTCGATGGAATAGATATTTGCAGACAGATTTTTTTAATTTGGTAAGTGAGCGTAGGACATAAGGAGAGTAAGCAAGCCCAACATATTGTTATCGAACTTAGGAAGCGTTCCCAAAGTATGTTTAAAAGAGAAGTATGGCAGCAGTTATAACTGTGAGCTAATTCCGTGAAATATGTTCTATGAAATTAATATCTTTAGTTTTCGACAATTATGCAATAGCGAAGCATTACCGGGCCCACTAATTTCTTTATGAATTTATTTTTTTTTAATGCCTCAAGTGGTTTAAACAGGTAATGAACTTCTTCATTGATCAGTAAAGTATTTCATAATTTTTATATAATTTATTCATTCTATGCATATTATGCAATGCATAATCGGAAATTTATGAAGAAAACAATAATATTTTATGAAATTAATTCTTATGCATTTTAAAATCCCTGCTTTATTTACGTACTACATTAATCGTCAAAACTGAACCAGATTTTTTTGGATTTTCTTTAATTTTTTTATTGTTTTTTTAAATATTACACGAGGATTAAATACGTCCGTACCCTTTTTGAAATTCCAATAACTAGTTTCCTAATGAATTGTTTACATCGAAAAATTTCAGATCACAGTATGGAGTATACACCACTCCTATTGTTTGCTTCAAGTATCTCACAATACTTAAGAATATGTTTGGCATTCCACTAATCTGTTAGATCTATGAATATATTATAACATTTAAAATTTATTGACTAGATGTCGTATAAATTATACACACGCGTGGCATCAGTCTTAGTAATTCACTATCTCATAAATCTTTACGGCAGCATTAACAACAATCACCAATTCCGGAACTAGTAGCGTTAACAGATTCTCATAGCGATTTTGGTTTTGTGAATTGACATGTGCCGGTAATTGTGAAAGTAATCAAAGAACCATGTTTTCTTAAATTAATAAGTTTATACATAATTAAATAAGCTTTGCTGATGTTTGGTGAACGCTTTGTGACATATAAAAATATTTATAATATATAAAAATTCTACAATGTTGAGGGTTTGTACATTCAATGGAATCATTCTGACAACTGAACAATGATTTTAAAATAAAAAAAATCGGATTTTATATGCAATGATATGGATTTCTAACTATAAACATACACAGTACAAAATTTTACAGCTCATTTATTTGGGACTCAATTCTGAGAACTACACGTGAAAGTAGCCCCAAAGAGAAGAAGTTCTGCAACATTCGTTTTGTCAAGTTACATGCCATAATAATTTAATATCGATTTGAAGTTAGTAAGTATCGTATAGGAGAATTTGTTACGTTTTGTCAGCCCACTGTGCAACACCTGCCTGCATTTTCATGTAGGGTATGCATCGCAAACATCACACACACAATTACGTCTAATTGTTTTCTAAAAGAGGCATTACTCGCCAGCCATAGATAGACACTTCTTTCTCAATTACCCAGCTTCATCACTACAAAGTTGTTCGTTAGCTCTAAGACGTTTAGTTTGCTGCAGTGAATTACAACAGAAATAGAAAACTGGAGCAGCAATGAAGATTGGTGTTGCAACCAAACATTTGTTGAATGTTTTGCCAGTGCTGCTGCAACGGATTTCATTCCAATCATTACGAAAATTTTACGTTAACTAACACCAATACAAAAATTAAAGAGTTATTTTAATGAATGTTGTTGTGTTGCGGTGATGGTGGTGGTATTCAATTGAAATTGTAACGATATGTGAACAACAATAAAAATAATCATACGTTGATATAATTGCTAGCAATATTTTTTTATTTCAAAATTTCAAAATTTGAAAGTGTCTAAAAGTAATTGCTTATAAAACTGGAAAAATTACATCATAATAAAATAACAAGGAATTTACTTTTAAAACAACACAACTAGTCACGATATGATGTCACAACGACATATGTGTCAAAGCTTATCTTATCTCGTCTTCTAGCCAACAATATTACCTCTTTCACTTTGTAATGCTTAAAGTTTGGCATATGCAAATCTATAGGCTTAACAGACAAACAAATCAAGTTTGTTGTAAAAATAATCTCATAAATAGTGGACCGTGATTAATGACCCGACATAATTGTGGTGCTGCCTCTCTCTCTCTGTCACTTATGCCCTGTGGCTACTACATGATACGTGCCAGTACTCAATTACGTTATATTGCAGAAATTTCAATGGGGTTTGTATTCGCTTTTGTCTAGATTTCAATACAGATTTCCGTACTTTTAAGCACAATTGTCTATAGTATGATAATGTTGTGTCCAAAGAACAAATCACGTTTTCTGCTCCGTTTTTTTCTGCTTCATTTGTGTTCTAATGACCTCCAACGTAAAACTACACGATTGATGTTTGCAAATGAACAAACTATTTGACTATTTCTTGGTTTAATGGTTTTACCAGCGATAAACATTATTGAACTTATAGTGATCGCTTTTGAAATGATTTACGCGAGCTGTTGTTGCAATGGTCTACCAACGATTTATTGTGGTCACGTTGATAATTTGACAAGTAATTCCATAGAATTGCATTGAATGCAAGAATCATATAAACAAATGGTGTGAGACAATGCTGCAAAGGGTTGTTGGTTGGGGATTTACATAGGTATTTTGAATCAGAAGTATATGATAATTTGCAAGAAATGTAAATTATTTTACAAAATATTTTAAATTCTTTCATGTTGAACAAACGCTTGAACCACTTAATCGACAGACAATAGAAATATTGCAAATTAGTTGTATACATAAGTATTCGAAGAATGTTTGCAGTGTACCGCAAATTAAAAACAATTATATTTTAAAAAATATATCTTAACTATTTTTGCGTTAACTTAGCATTACTGCTTAAAAGAGAGCATACATAATAATTCTTGTGATCCCGAAGTAGTTCATATTTTGATATTGGGCTAGTCACAGAATGGAAAATAAAAGAAATCATTATTTCTAATGGATGGGGTAAAACTCCCGGTTTCTGCAAATACAAAATATTAAAAGTAAAATATCCTCAAAGTTTTGCGAGATTTTTGAGGGGTATAGAAGATACCAGTAGGTTTACAACGTGTCAGATTTCAATATGAAAGTCAATGTTCAATAAACGTTTACGTTTTTCTGGCTTCAGTGTATTTGCAAAAAAGATATACATTTTGAACTATGGCTGTGGTTTCGTTAATTTGTATGGTGTGACGAAACTTTCGGTTCTCTGGGGTTGGCCCTACTATAACAAGATAATTAACTAGCAAAATTTAAATATCCTGCAGTTCGAAAGTTATGGGTGGAAATATTAATTTCCCAAAAATGGGTTAGTTTGTATGGAAGATACCAGAAAGGGTCGGCCGTTAAAGATAAAATATAGAAAAAGTGCTAAAAAACTACCTTGAGCAAAAAAACGTAAAGACATTAAATTATTAAAGCAGCCAACTTGACAAAACGAATGATGCACAAGTTCTTATTATTGGGGCTACTTTCACGTTCAATTCTCAGAATTGAGTCCCAAAACCATGTGTTTGTTGTACTGTGCAATATTCCAGAAATATGTAATTTTGTATAGGAGGTATCAGAAGGGGTCGGCATCCATAGTCCATAATCATTCTTGAGTCAAATTTTTATAAGCGTACATCTTTTGGAAAATATAACTGAATTCAGTGTTTTTGCAACCAGTAAGAAAGTTTCAGTTGGGCAACCCGACTTCCATATACTCTCACCCTCAGTAAAACATAAAACTTTCTTGTGATATAATTACTCGATTTCTAAAGTGGGCGGAATAGTATATTTGTATGGAAGGTACCATAAGAGGCGTCGGTAGACTTCCAATTTGTTCTACAAAACTTTATCCTGTTATAGCTTAACAAAATATAGAACTTAGACACGATCGTGTCGAGTGTTTTGATATTATTCTTCCATCTTTAAAGTGGGCGTATTAGTACATTTGTATGGGAGGTACCATACAAACTTTATCCGTCTCTATCCATCCCTAAAGTGGGCGGAGTGGTACATTTGTACGAGAGGTACCAGAAGAGGCGTGGCTAGACTTCCATTTTTTTCTCCAAAACTTTATCCTGTTATAGCTTTACTAAATACAGAATTTGGCCTTGATCGCATTAGGTCTATTAATTATATTAATCGATTTCTAAAGTGGGCGGTACCAGATGTGTATAGGAGGAACCAGATGGGGCGTGGCTAGACTTCAATTTTTTTCCCCAAAACGTTATCCTGTTATAGCTTTACTAAATAAAAAATTTGGGTACGATCACGTTGGATTTATTGATATTATTACACCATCTCTATAGTGGGCGGAAATGTACATTTGTATGGGAGGTACCAGAAGGAGCATGGCTAGACTTCCAATTTTTTTCCAAAACATTACCCTGTTATAACTTTACTAAATACAGAATTTGGGCACGATCCCTTTGGGTGTATTGATATTATTACTCGATTTCTATAGTGGGCGGAATGATGTATTTGTATGGGAGGGACCAGAAGGGGCGGGGCCATGTAGCCCATTTGCAATACCGTAAGTAGCTTTGGGAAATATTAACTCGTGCAAAATTTGAAAACGTTTGATTGCGTCTTTCGAAAGTTATCGTGCGCACCAGCCGGACAGACTGACGGACATGGCTCAAACGACTTAACAAGTCATGAATCGAATTTGGTGAGGTGAGGGTATAAAAAGCTGTCAGAGCGATCTTTGAAAAGTGGCGTGGCACCGCCCACTTCCTCCCCGGCTGTACAGCACCAAAAACATATACACCAAATCTCATCTTCATGCCTTTGATAGTTAATGAGATATAGACTTTTTAATTTTTAAGTTGTAGAGGCGGTGCCACGCCCCTTTATCCAAACACAACCAAGTATAGCGAAGGACTATCTATAGGGCAACATTACCACTTTGAAAATGTTCGTTTCAATCGGTCTATTGGAAAAGCCGTCAGGGCGATTTGTGAAATGGGGGCATGGCACCGCCTACTTCCACCCTGGCTGTAAATCTTACTCTACGAACAACATATATACCAATTATGTATCATATTCGTACCTCTGATAGTTTATGAGATACAGACGTTTAAAGTTTAAAGATGTAAGTCACTCCCACTCATCCAAAAACCACCAAAAACATATATACCAAATCTCATCTTCATACATTTGATAGTTAATGAGATATAGCCTTTTCAATTTTTAAGTTGTAGGTGCAGTGCCACGCCCCTTATCCAAACACAACTAAGTATAGCCAGGCACTATCTCCAGGTCAACATTACCTCTTTGAAAATGTTCGTTTCAATCGGTCTATTAGAAAAGCCGTCAGGGCGATTTTTGAAATCGGGGCATGGCACCGCCATCTTCCACCCTGTAAATCTAACTCTACGAACAACATATATACCAATTATCATATTCGTACCTCTGATAAATTATGAGATACAGACGTTTAAAGTTTCAAGATGTAAGTCACTCCCACTCATCCAAAAACCACCAAAAACATATAAACCAAATCTCATCTTCATACGTTTGATATTTAATGAGATATAGCCTTTTAAACTATCAAGTTGTATAAGCGGTGCCACGCCCATTTATCCAAACACAATCAAGTATAGCCAGAGACTATCTACAGGCCAAAATTACCACTTTGAAAATTTTCGTTTCAATCGGTTTATTGGAAAAGCCGTCAGGGCGATTTTTGAAATGGGGGGTGGCACCTCCTACCTCCACCCTGGCTGTAATTCTAACTGTACAAACAACACATATACCTAATATTATATTTATACCTCTGATAGATCATGAGTTACCGACGTTTAAAGTTTCAAGATGTATGTCACTCCCACTAATCCGATCCCGCCCATAAGTCCGATCACGAATTTTGATGCCAATTGCATCCAGACAAATTTTTAAGGCGATTAATCAAACTGTCCTCCAGATATTGCGTTTTCAAAAACTGGGTCCAATAGGCGGGGCCTCGCCCACTTAATATATCAAAAATTCAAGTAGCCTAAATGTATGTAAAACATCGGACATTTGTATGCCGAAAAGAATTCGGTTTTATGATGGTGTATCTAATATTACAAAATAATTAAACCATGCGGGTGATCTTTGATTCGATAAACAAGGAGGTGCCGTTAGTTGTGAATTTACAAAGGGAAAGGGTGTTAATTCGCAACAATGTGAGTAGCTATCCCATACCTCATTCATTGGATGTAAGGGAAACTGAGTAAGTATAATTAAATACCTTCAAGTTTGTTTGTTTAGATGTTATAAATGAAATTTCCAAAAAAATCTATATGGAAGGTACCAGATAAGGTCAACCTATATAGTCCATAACATTCTTGAGTCCAATTTTTCATAAGCGCACATCTTACGCAAAATATAAAACTGAATTCTTTTATATTTTGCGTAAGATGTGCGCTTATGAAAAATTGAACTCAAGAATGTTATGGACTATATAGGTTCAGGTCATTTGTATGTTAGTTACAAGAAGGGGTGTGGCAAAAGTTTGGGTTTTTTGAGGCATGGTCTACGAGTACAAGATAAATTGACAGTATTTAATTGACAATATTTAAATATCCTTTAGTTGTCCGTTTAGAAGTTATGAACGAAGTAAACATTTTCTAAAAATAGGTCATTTTGTATGGGAGATACCAGAAGCGGTCAGTTTATATAGACCATATTCAATCCAGAGTCAAATTTCCATAAGCATTCATCTTACGTAAAATATGAATGAAAAATGATATGTATGTGATACCATTAGGGTGAATGTATAGGAAATACCAGAAGGGACGCGGTAAAGGTTTTGGTTTTCTGAATGTTTGTCTAATATCAACGATATTTAAACTGACAATATTTAAATATCCTTCAGCTGGCCATTTGAGAGTTTTGGGTGAAATACGTTTTTTGAGGCTAATCAGCATATTTGAAATCCCATAACATCGTCCTGGATAATTTTAATACTGGTAAATTTTAATATGGATCAATGAAAATTTTCTCGAGTTATCCTGCCTATTAGCTAACCAGATAAATTTGTCTTACGATCATCCCTATGGTTGACTGTTATAAAGGATCTAGAAATCACCTTTTTAAACCAAGTTTGTTCCAATTCTGGCGTTGTTATACATGATGATTTTCTCATTGATGATTTTCCTTGGGGCTGCTCTGCTTCTCAGCTCCGACCATATCGCACTGCTTCTGATGGAGTCAAATGGTATTTGGTAATCATTGAAGAGCAGATAGAGTGAACATCGATACATACATATTATTATGATAATACATACCCCTTGACTATTCATTTGGAAGTTTTTCATTTCCCACAGATAATATGAACTGAAGAAGTTCACAAAGACCATTAAGATATTGATCTCAAATTTCGTATCATCTTCAACACGACTATTAGCACAACTACTGCGTGAATGTCTTCCTGTTGTTTTCGTTCACCTGCTTATGAATATAGTTTCATGTTCGAAATGTTAACATGAACACAACGTAAACATTTATGTTAAACCATAAACAGATGTGCGATGGTAACGCCAAACCCACGAAATGATTGATGAAACAGATCGTATGATGTAGCGATTAGTTACGGCCAATTTTAATTGATTCATACAATCGAAGTGAGATGAAACAAAATAATAATAAACACACGGTCTCTTTAATGATTTTGTGTGTTCGAATTAAATGTGTTGAATCATTATGGACAAAGGGTGGCCGGTAGTAGTGATGATGTTGAATTGATGATTTTCTATGAATTGCCGCCAAACTTATTAGTGGGGAAGTACCAAAATGTAAATTGAATGGTGACTAATTTCAGGTTTCAACTTCATAGGGAAACAACAACTATGTTAATGCTAATGATTGTTTACCTCATGGTCAGTATTGTTACTATGGATTTTTTGAGTATGTACAATGTTTAGACAAGTAGTTAAACACTTCCTTATACTAGACTTTTTGTTGCCAATCTTACAATAAGTATTTACACTTTTTTGTATTTTGTATTATTCCTTTCAGGCGCCGCCTTCTTATACTAGTCCAGTTTTACTAATCTTTTAATCTTTTTCTCTATCTTCATATTTATTTCTTTTCCCCTTTTTCAGGCGCCGCTTTAGATCCCGCCGAGATAGCA
The DNA here is from genome assembly GCA_964034835.1 of Muscina levida. Lineage (NCBI taxonomy): Eukaryota > Metazoa > Arthropoda > Insecta > Diptera > Muscidae > Muscina > Muscina levida. The sequence continues at coordinate 32,133,991 of OZ035884.1, read as the reverse complement.
CGCCAGAATCAAATCACCCAACAAATACTGTCCAACTATTTAGAGAGACGTCTGTTTCCCGAACGTGTTGTTAGCCAAAAAATTCCTACCATAGCGGATATATTACCAAAACCCACAATTTCGACAACATCCAGACCATCGACCTTTAAACAACGTGCAAGGCCGCGTGGATTTACACCGTCCTCTAAAAAAAGTCCACCTACCCGTAAGACTTACGGTCAGCGCAAGACACCAAATTCATTGCAACATGTGTTGAAGCACAAATACAATCGTAACCAGGATGAAGAACAATTAAACAATGAAGATGAGTATCAAGAAGAATCTGAAATCGATACTGTCGAGGCTGAAGACGAAGAGAATATTCACAATACAACTTTAAACGACAATGAGCGTCATCGATATGACGATGACGACGAAGAGGAGAGACCCGAAGAGGAGGATGAGTTTGATGAACGTCCTCGGTATTCTTCTTCTTCACGTCATTATCATCGCTATAGGCACAGCGGTCGCCAAAGTCGTCGTCCTTCATATCACAGTAGATACTATGACGATGACATCGAACAGGATGGACAGGAGGAATCATTGCAGAGCGTTGAATCGGAACAGCATGATCGCTACTATAAAAGTAAAGGTGATATTTTTGCTCGGGATCCAAGTGAGAATGAGATTGACAGCGGTAAGTTAATGAAATTGTATATAGTTACCTTTATACAACGGTTAAAAGACAGTATCGGGTAGAGAAATGACAACAGTGTGTGAATAAGGCGATTGCTTGGGAGTATGTTGCAATCATACATATGTATGCGAATGTAGTAATCCGATCAATCAATTTTATTTATAAAATATAAAAGCCGTTCCTAACATTTCGAACATGTACTGTATGATCTTCAAAAAATATCCTAGTATGAACAGCAATGGACAGCTGGAATTGCCATATAAAAAAACAAAACCACAAGACTATAAATAACTGCAATTAAGATCACAACTACAATGACCTTTCTTTCAGTTAAGATAATCGTATATTCTGTTATTTTTGTTTTCTGTTCACATTGAATCAATAAACAAGTAAGGCCTATGAGGGTTTTATTTTATAGCCTCTGCTATATTGGGGCGTGTGTTTCACTACTTCATGCTCTGACAATTTAACTGTATGTAATCAATTTTGTAGGTTTGTAATGAACAACCGGATTGGAAGTTATTTTGTGGTTGCACATACCTTCAATAAGCTGTTTCTTTATTGCAATATCAAGCAAGTTCTTAATGGTTGTGCAATGTCCTTCAGGGTCGTTGATGTGTGTTTTTTTTTAGCGGGGTATAATCAGGCGAAAACTTTCCATAACGAAATGAACAAAATGCAATTGTTTTCATATTTAACCTGCATTTAACGTTTGTAGTTTTAAAAGCTTTTTTTGGCAGTTAAGGAAATCTAAAAATATTTTTGGGCTGTTTTAAAAATTCCTTAACTTAGTTTAAGGAAGTGCTTCCAAAGCTTGTTGCTAAATTTTAATATAAAGCAGGGCATAAGATAATTACTAATATTTTGGACATTGTTTGCCTGTGGTTTATTTTACATGGTATTCATATTTGTGCCAACTATACAATTGTCGTCTGACAAAATGTCAGGGTAACATTGAACCCAAAGACAATTTATCAGATATTGTTTATCAGCGTATTACCTTAGGTCATATACGATGGGTTACATATTGTTTGTTGTATTATTATAAATTACAAATATTTTCAATCTGAAGAGGAAATTCACACATAACTCACATTCAAAAAAAAGATTAAAAATTAATTATCAAAATGAGATAAACGCCCATCTCATCAAAACAAAATTGAGAAAATAAACTTGCCCAGGTTACACCTTTTATTGCGGAATTTATGTTACTAAGTTATTTTAGTTGGTGTTTTTTTTTTGTATTTTTTTTTATTCCATACCTATTTATGGGTTGCAAAGGGAAATTTAATTTTGTATGTAAAGTTCTTTTTTTTTTGCTTTTGAAGTAAAATTTTTTTTTTGGTAAAAAGTCAAATCAAAAAATTTTAATAATCATGTGTAAAAAAAAATTAGGATACTTAATGTCTTCATCAGAAATATTTGAACCCTCTAGAATGAACATCTTAGGATGAATTTTGAAAAACAGCTTAAAAGTAAAATTTATCAAAATGTTCAATATGGGTGGCAGATAGAGGGTTATATTGTTCCGAGGAAATTTTCCCCGGAAAATTTTAATGTAGGTCTCGGAAGACATGAACTATCCTAAATCTATTTTTACATATGATTTTTTCATTTACTTTTATTTGACCTTTGACCAAAAAAAATCAAACTTTAAACCACTGTAAACAAAAATTGTGACGTAGAGTAGCAGGGTGGAGTTTAGGGTTTTGTTACTGAAGTCAAATGCTATCGTTTTATATTGGATTGGTTCACCCCCGAAAAAGTGTGTTACACTGTGTAATTTATTACAATTCATAGACAAAACTATGAGAACCAACGACCTCTTCTTCTCCGTAAAAAAATTAAAGTTAAGATATAATATTATTATTTTTGATTTCTACGGCACCAAGTTGGAGCAAAGTGCCGTAACAAAATTCATTCATCGGTATCTATTTTGCGCCATCAGTTTTATTTCGGACCAAGTCATTCCAGTTTCTTTGATGTCGGATTCTTGTAACCTTCTCCATGTGTTAGCAGGTCTGCCTCGTCTTCTGCTGCCTTGAAGGTTCCAATCAATTTACATCTTAGAAATATCGTTCTGGCCTCGTCTCATAACATGGCCAATCCAGCTCCATTTTTATACCCTCACCCTACAGGTAGGAACACATTGAAGGAGTCACTTTAGACCCTAGGTTTCTTTGAATCAAATTCGATTCATGACTTTTTAAGTCGTTTGAGCCATGCCTGTCTGTCTGTCCGGCTGGTACACACGATAACTTTCGAAAGACGCAACCAATTGTTTTGAAACTTTTCATGGGTTAATATTTCCCCAAAACTACTAACGGTATTGCAAATGGGCTACATGGCCCGCCTCTTCTGGTACCTCCCATACAAAATCATCGTTCCGCCAACTATATAAATCGAGTAATAATATCAATACATCCAACTGGGTCGTTCCCAAATTCTTTATTTAGTATAGCTATAACAGGATAAAGTTTTGGATAAAAAAATTGGAAGTCTAGACACGCTCCTTCTGGTACATCCCATACAAATGTACCTTTCCGCCCATTTTCGATATGGATCAATAATATCAATAATTCTAACGTGATCGTACCCAAATTCTTTATTTAGTAAAGCTATAGCAGGATACAGTTTTCGAGAAAGAAAAAACTGGAAGTCTAGCTACGCCCCTTCTGATACCTCCCATACAAATGTACCTTTCCGCCCACATTAGAGATGGAGCAATAATATCATTAATTCCAACGTGATCGTACCCAAATTCTTTATTTAGTAAAGCTATAACAGGATAAAGTTTTGAAGAAAAAAATTGGAAGTCTTGCCACGTCCAATCTGGTACCTCCCATACCTATCTGGTACCGCCCACTTTAGAAATCGATTAATATTTTTAATAGACCTAACACGATCGTGTCCAAATTCTGCATTTGGGAAAGCTATTACAGGATAATGTTTTGGAGAAAAAATCTGAAAGTCTAGACTCGCCCCTTCTGGAACCCCCATACAAATGTACCACTCCGCCCACATTGGAGATGGGGTAATAATATCAATACACTCGACGTGATCGTGCCCAAATTCTGTATTTTGTGAAGCTATAACAGGACAAAGTTTTGAAGAAAATAACTGGAAGTCTAGTCGCACCCCTTCTTGTACCTTCCATACAGATGTACCACTCCGCCTACTTTAGAAATCGAGTAATAATATTAATATAATAAAATTGTATGTTTTATTGAGGATGAGGGTATATGTAAGTCGACTGGTTTTTTATATTATATGTTACGTATTGTTTATTGTTTTACTATTCATATCCTCCTCTTATTGTACAATAAATTTAATTTTTGTACAATAAACTGAATTTTAGGTATAATAAATCCTACTACTTCGTACAATAATTTGTAAATTTTTGTACAATAAATTTACCTTTTTTGGTAATTTGGTATAGTAAATGTATTTTTTTGTACAATAAAATGAATTTTAGGTATAATAAATTGTACTATTTGGTACAATAATTTGTACAATAAAATTGCCTTTTTGTACCATAAATGTACTTTTTATAGCAATAAATGTATGTTTTTGTACACTAAATGTCCTTTTTGGTACAATAAAATGTACTTTTTAGTGTAACTTGTGTTCTATCTGATAAAATAAATTGTGCTGCTTGATACAATTAAAGTACACTTTGGACAATAGACTTACTTTTTGTTACAACAAAAGCTGTTTGCGTATCGGACACCATTGTCTCAATATTTACTTTTCTTTTTTAAATCAAAAGGCTACTTTTATTATCCGCTGAAACTTCAAAAACCTTTGCCAGAAAATACTGACAAAATTCTGAACACGTCCTATCCATCCGCATATAGAGAGTATTTTCTGTGTACCAAATTTCATCTATTTTAAGATAAATACAAACATTTTTGTCACGTCCGATCTGTCTCCTGATTCGATAGTACAAACTTCGTCTGATACTTGGTATCTGTAGTGCCGGTAACTGCCTGTGTGCCAAATTGTATCTCTCTCATACTACATGGGTATGAAATTGTATCTCTCTATGGCTAAAATACAGTTTCGAATGACCTTCCCCCCTTGATCCCAAATTAACTTTTGTCCGCATATTTTTATTCGCGTTGTTGAGTACTATCAGGGTATAAAATTTAATCTTTCTAGGACTAAATACAGTTTTGCCACGTCTCCTCCGCCCACTGATCCAAAATTAAAATTTCGACTGCATATTCATATTTGTGTTGTCGGGCACTATCTGTGTATCAAGTTGTATCTCTCTAGGACTAAATTACGATTTTACCACGCCAGCCGACTGATCTAAAATTAAATTTTCGTCTGCATTTTTTTATTCGTGTTGCTGGGTACTATCTGTGTATCAAATTGTGTCTACCTAGTTCTAAAAATGTGTGTTTGTCACGCCCAATTTGCATATTCTTATTTGTGTTGTCGGTCACTATCTGTGTATCAAGTTTTATCTCTCTAGGACTAAATTACGATTTTGCCACGCCTCCTCAGCCCAATGGTTCAAAATTAAAATTTCGTCTGCATATTCATATTCGTGTAGCGGAGTACAATTAGTGTACTAAATATTATATCTCTAGGGCTAAAATACAGTTTTGCCAAGCCACCACCGCCCACTGATCGAAAATTAATATTTCGTTTGCATATTCATAATTGTGTTGCAGAGAACTATTAGGATATCAAATTTCATCTCTCTATGACTTAAAAAAAAGTTTTGCCACGCCCACTCCGCCCACTGTTCCAAAATTTAAATTTCGTCTGCATATTCATAATCGTGTAGCCGAGTACTATCTGTGTATCAAATTATATTTCTCTAGGGCTACAATACAGTTTTGCCATGCCCCCTCTGCCCACTGACCCAAAATTTAAATTTCGTCTACATACAGTAAACTACGGATAAGTGCACATCGCATAAATGCAAAAACCGCATAAGTGCACTGAAACTTGAAGCCATTAGCCTTTTTTATACTTTTACATAAAAAAATACACAGATAAGTGCAACACGTATAAATGCAAAAACCGGATAAATGCACAACTTTTGCTAACCTGAAAGTGCTTTTTTAGTACAACTTTGCATGCATAAATGCAAATCTCTCATACTACATAAATGTAGATTATGATTTAGAGAAACTGGAGAAAAAAATATATAAGGTTGGAACAGAAAACACGGTTCAAAAAATGATTTCAGACGTTTTCAGCACACGTGGTTTAGGTAAATCGAATTGAGTGCAATTTAATATGTATTTTGCAAAAAACAATGTTGCAAAATATTATTGCAATGATTCATTAACACCTCTTATTTTGGCACAGAACTGAATATTTTTAATTTTTTTGTATGAAATATGAAAAACACTAAAACAATGAAATATAAATTTGTGATTTTTTACCTTAAACTGAACTGATTTTGTAAGTTTTTATTAAAACCTGTTATGTAATGTAAACCAAATAGAAATAAAAACATTAAATAGCGTTATATTTTAATTATTTTCTTAAAGTCCCGTCCAAACTGAACTGGTGTTACAGATTTATAAAAATAATCTAATGTTTGTATAAATGCAATAATCGTGCACTAATGCAATGTTTGTATATATGCAATAGTTGTGCACTTATTCGAGTGTTGTATAAATGCAAAAACCGCATAAGTGCACAAAAAGTCGCGCGAAAACCGATGTGCACTTATCCGTAGTCTACTGTATACATATTTGTGTTGCCAAGTAGTAGCTGGGTATCAAATTTTATCTCTCTGGGGCTAAAATTCAGTTTTGCCGCACCCCTTCGCTCACTAATCCAAAATTTAAATTTCGTCTGCATATTCGTATTCATGTTGCTGAGCACTATCAGTGTATCAAATTTTATCTCTCTAGCTCTAAGAAAAAAGTTTTGCCATGCCCTCTCAGCCCATTGGGTCCATAATTACATTTATGTTGCCGAGTACTATCTGTATATCAAATTTTATCTTCCTAGCTCTAAAAATATGTTTTGCCACGCCCACACCGCTCACTGATCCAAAAAAGAAATTTCGACTACATATATATATTTGTGTTGTCGACTAGTATCTGGGTATCAAATTTTATCTCTCTAGGACTAAAATACAGTTTTGCCACGCCCTCTCCGCCCATAGGTTCAAAATTTTAAAAATATTTGTGAAATATTGTGGAAAAGTGGGCGAGGAGTGAAAACCATTTTCAATCTATTACGAACATTGTAAAAAAATTAGTCAAAATTAGCCATGCGTTCTCAAGTGATGCCCTTGCCAAAGTTCAACAATTATATGTTTATTTATATAGAAAAAATATTAAATTTCTTAAAATTCTAATTTAATAATTCTTAACAATGGAATACATTTATTTGAAGGCCAATCAAGACTTTCAGAAGTTCTTTACATTCTGCAGTCCATTGCTTCAGCAAAAAATCCCTGCTAAGCTGCCATGAGAAACAAATCATAAAAGTCATTGTACAATACGCTTTGATTGACTAATACAGTTTAGAATGAATAAATTGCTAAAACAAAAAACTTTGAGTGGGTTTCTAAAAAGCTACAAAATAAAATATAATTCACTTTATTGACAGCAAACAAACATGAATTATATTTAAAATGCAGCAACCAGAAATAAAGATTATCATGGGCCAGGCTCAAGGCTAATTGGCCAGTTACCACAAGATGATATCACCTGCAGTGAATGTGTGATTGTCATATTGCTGCACATGACATTCATTGGCTGGTAGGTCTGCAATTCCAATTCAAATCGATATTAGCGGCATTGGTGACTAAGGAAATTCATGTTTTACTTATATTTCTAAAAGTATACCTGGGTCTTTTTAGTATCATAGTGACAGTTTTTAAGAAATCTCGAATTAAATGTTATAAAAATACATTTTGTTTGGAAAATTTTTAATACGATTTATTTGTATGATGACAATATATTAACTAGTTTGTGGCGCATCACTTTCTTAAGCTTTGGAGTATCTGATCAGCTAATATTGGTCAAACCTGATGCCATCGATGAGTAACTGTTGACTAAAATAAATATATAAAAAAAACATTAAGCATTGACGTATATAATTATATAGAGCTGGTTGGCTAAGTGGTTCATATAGTTTTTGAGTCACTCCCCTTTGGGTTATTGTATTCGCAGAAATCTTATTTCAAGGTAATGTTAAATACGAGTATGAGTATCATTCAAAATGTTATTGACTTTTAACGGGTCTTAATGGTAGCTCTGAATTTTATGACAAATATCTATTATAGTAATGGGACTTTTTTATAGGCAGTCTTGTAGAATTTCTTTGCTTAATTCTTAGCTTTTAATAAAATAAGAAGAATGGACCCATTGGCTGGCGTCATTAAGTAGAAATGCGGTATTAGTACAGCATTAGATACTTGTACAAATATGCAATATTTCTAATGCACATTTTAACTAAAGCTCTGTTTTACCAGAGATGAACACTAATTAAACCGAAAAAACGTAAAACTGAGTAAAACGAAAAAATATGTATACTAATACAGAGAATATTGCATCATTTAATAATGCATCACCTTGGAGGTCTTTTATAACATCATAGTTCAATTTCTCATCTGGTTCAAAATAACTCTCTATGTTAACAAAGCTACTCATACACGGGTTTATCACAATATATATTGCCCGCCTTGAGCTATGGAAATTAACACCTGTCTTAATTTGATTTTCACATATCTTTATTATGTCAATTCATTTGATTAAATTTAAGCATATTGTGCCATCTTACCTCTTCATTAGATTACATAAAACATTCAAATTGTTAAATGTTTCGTTAGCAATGATGATTATCTTAATATTCTTTCATTCATCACATAATTATGTAAATAACTTATATATTAGGTCATTCACTCAGCTCAGGTCAGTGAACGTTTCTTGTGGCTTTCACATTTAAATAATCATGTACAGTTTTTTCTGCAAACAATTCATTTTATTCTGCCTATGCCTATGCTCTAGCAGAATTTACATAACTATGACATTATCATAAATTTCATATTCTATTATAAAATTGATTAGTAATAAAATAAAAGGTCTATACTTAAGAATTAAGATTTTAGTTTAAGTTTCTTTCGGTTTTTGATCATCTTCCTTTCATAAGTTTATGCACTATAAGATGGTCGTATTATACACACCTAGATTTAAATAAAAACAGTAAGAAGAGTCAGTACAGAAATATCAGTATGGTGAACTGATTGATAAATACCATAACCCTTAGTTCTGTCACCAAAATACTGGTGGGTTCTTTATATGTATTAAAGAAATTTTTGAAGTTTTCCTTCCATAAAAATATTCCTATTCCTAACCGATTTCAATGGCATTTAGCAAGCAGTTAGTATACTAACCGTCTGGAAATTACCTTAGGCTATATATTTTTGTCTCTATGGGCGGAGTGGGCTTTTTTAGAGCAAGAGAGATAAAATTTGGTACACAGATAGTACTCGGCAACACGAATGTAAAAATGCAGATGAAATTTTAATTTTGAATCAGTGAGATGAGAGGGCGTGGCAAAACTGTATATGAACCCTAGAACAATAAAATTTGATACCCATATAGTACTACGTAACATGGATATGAATATGCAGAAGAAATTTTAGGTTTGGATCAGTGGGCGGAGAGTGGCGTGGCAAAACTTTATTTTAGCCTGAGAAAAATACTATTTCATACACAGATAGTACTCGGCAACACGGATATGAATAGGCAGATGAAATTTAAATTGTGGATCAGCTGGCGAATGGGGCGTGGCATAACTTTATTCAGTCCTTGAGATTTGATATACAGTTTGTACTCTGCAACACGAATATGAATATGCAGACGGAATTTTTATTTTAGGTTGGTAGTGGGCGGAGAGGCAGTGGCAACACTGTATTGTAGCCTTATAGATATTAAATTTGGTACACAGACAGTACTCGGCTAAACACAATTATAAATATGCAGACGATATTTTAAGTTTGGGTCAGTAGGGGTGTGGCATAACTTTATTTAAGCCCTAGAGAAATAAAATTTGGTACACAGATAGTACTCGACAACCCGAATGTAAATATGCAAACGAAATTTTAATTTTGGATCACCGACGAATGGGGCGTGGCAAAACTTTGTTTAGGGCTAGAAATATAAAATTCGTTACCCAGATAGTACTCGACAGTGCGAATATGAATATGCAGACGAAATTCTAATTTTTGACCCAATTGTCGGAGTGGGCGTGGCAAAACTTTTCTTAGACCTAGAAAGATAAAATTTGATACCCAGATAGTACTCGACAACGCGAATATGAATATGCAGACGAAATTTTAATTTTGGACCTAATGGACATAGTGGGCGTGGCAAAACTTTATTTAGTCCTAGAAAGATAAAATTTAGTACACAGATAGTACTTGGCCACACAAATGTAAATATGTAGACGAAATTTTTAGTTTGGATCAGTGGGCGGCAGGGGTGGGGCAAAACTCTATTTTATATATAACATTTAGTGCACACATAGTACTCGGCAATTCAGTTTCAAATTTGAAGACGACATTTGATATGTAGATAGTAATCGGCTCTATATTTTCAAATTTTCACACAAAAGACTGGTAGGCATATGGGGCGTGGTACATTTTTTTACCCTTAGGGAGATAAAAATTGGTACACAAATAATATCCGGCGCAACATATATCAATATGTAGAAGAATTTTTGATTTTCAATCAGCGGGAGGATGAGGTGGGTTCACTATGTTGTCTGTATTTTCTTGAATAGAACATTTTGAATGTTGGCTGCTTTTCATGTGCTTCATTCATACAAGACAGCAAGTAAAATTATTTTTTTGATTTGAAAAAAAAGTTAATATTAAAACAATGGATTCCGATACGCAAAGTGCTTTAATTGTACCAAATGTGCAATTTATTTAATCCAAAAGTACAATTTTTGTTTTAGTTCGTTTAAAGGGAGTTACAGATGTGTAAATTATTAAAATTTTTTGATTGAAAAAATTTCTCCATATCGCACTACTCAAAAACTTACTTAATTTCCCTTTGCATCCAATGAATGAGATATGAGATAGCTTCCCGCGTTGATGTGAACGGCAAACACTATTTTATCGACGAATGCGAACGTCACTGTTTGAAGAGCTTTTACTAGAAATGACATTTGTCTCGACACTATACTGCGAAGTTCCTGTCGACAACATCGATAGGGCCGGCAATGAAAGAGGAATGTATATGACTTGAGCCAGGAGTGGAACCTGGGATCTCCGGCATAGTTGTTGCATGTTCTAACCATCATGTCACGACCGGTCCCATCGTATCGCACATCTATCCCATAAAATAAGTATTCACCCCATTTTAACGATTCTACCTTTAACCATTAGGTCTGGGAACCATCACCCAGTTGTATCCCTTTTGCGAACTTTTTATTCCTACGGTATCAGTTTTACCCTTATTTCAGCTCTTTTACCCCTAAAAGGTACGAATTTGGCTCTACTACTCTATAAGATACATTTACCCCAATTTTTTCTTCTATAACTTTATCCGTTTGATATGGGCGATAGTAATAGTTGAATCCCTTTTTCGGCCTTTTTACCCTTAAAGGCCATTTGGTCCGAGTAAAATTTCTTAAGTTTCATAAAAACAATAATAAATAATTGCCAATAGAAGTGATCTTAAACCGAACTATGACAATATCATATTTTGAAATTTTCATATTAAATTTCAGTATCCTCAAAACGTGTACTTTGTGAGCTTTAACAAATAAAATCCAATGGGCCTTTTTGGAGTCAATGCGGTACGAAAAAAGAAATAAACAAACACAAATTAATTTTCATATATAAGGATTTTACCTTTGACCTCTTTAGGGTACGGCTTAAAGTTGTCCGATTTTGCTCAAATTTTGACCATATTTCGCTCGGGCATTATCGAAAATCCAAAGATGAATCTTCGCTGCCACCCTACCGTTAAATACAGAATATTGGAATCGTGTGCGTATGATTAATAAAATATTCGGATAAAATTAACATTACTCATACGTTATACATACATACATACATACATACATACATACATACATACATACATACATACATACATACATACATACATCCATACATACATACATACATACATACATACATACATACATACATACATACATACATACATACATACATACATACATACATACATACATACATACATACATACATACATACATACATACATAGGCATCTATCCAACGGAGGAAGGAAGGACTCCAAAAGCAATTAGTAGGTCTACGCTTAGCATTCCCTCTTCCTTTTCAAATAACATAGGGTGTCATTGGAAGGCAAGGCCTTTCTTCGTCGCTTCCTATAAGAAGGCCTGATGGAAGGCCTGCATACACAAAAAAAAATAACTTTTTTCCAAATACTCATCACAGATGAAAATCGATTTTTGAAGATTTCTTTCAATAAAATTAGTCCAACTCGATTTTTAAAAATAAAATTTTTTAAACTGTTTGATTGTTAATTTTAGTCGATCGTGTTTTTATATATTAAATTTACGTTAAGTGTATCAAATGATACATCAAATTCGGCTTACGATCAGAAAAGTGTTTTTTATTTTATTGTTTAAATATTTTGGTCAAATTCAGTGGTGTCACGCACTAGGATGACGCGTTTCGAACTCAATGACGAGTTCATCTTCAGACCCCTTTGTGACCAACTGATACACAATGGTACATCATCAGCTGTATATATATCTACAATTATGTCAAACATGTACATGCGAAGTAGATATCAGCCGAAAATGTCCAGCACCAGTGTTGTATTTTTTGAATTTGACCGTTAATATTCAAACATGAGAAATGGAGGAAATTCTTTCCTCACGATTCCCCTTTTTACCTTAAAGCTTAAGCTTCTTTACAAGGTTTTGTTGGTAAACTAAGATTAATTTAAATTTTTCTATGTCAAAGTAAGGCATTTAGTTTTTAGGCCGTGCCGTGCCAGAGTATTTTAAACTGTTTGATTTTTAAATTTAGTCGATCGTGTTTTTATATATTAAATTTACGTTAAGTGTATCAAACACTTTTCTGAGCCGAATTTGATGTATCATTTGATACACATAACGCAAATTTAATATAAAAAAAAATATTTATTTAAATATTAGCTACAATTCTGTTAAAGAATGAAATTATCAATTATTCTTATGTTATAACTGAAAAATTAAGAGCGAAAAAAACACACATCAAAATAAGGACAAATAAAAAAGGTAATAAAAAAAATGTATCTGTTTGGCTGTTTTACTATGATATTATTATTTCATATCGTATGATATGATATGGAAATTACGCTTCTCAAAAAATATTATTACTTGACCACTTGTTAACCGATTTTGACAAACAAAAATGCATTTTAATCGTGAATTCATAGACTTTCTTAATAATTTCTTAATTAATATAAGAGTGACCTTATAAAATAATGGCTTAAAACTTCTTCAAGCTTAAAAAACAGTGAAAAAAATCCGAAAATGTTTGTGGTTTAAAAGCAAAAACAGACAGATATGAAAAGTTATCAATATAACTGTATATATCGTTAGAAAGGCCACAGTCTCTTCTTTCCAATTTCAAAACCAGATTTTGTTGTACTCAGCAGCATCTGACAGAGATATTTTGACTCCAGGTTTGTTTTATCGCACTGTGTAATGTTTCCACACAATCCTCTAAGACAATTAAAATTACTTTTTAAGAGAAACAGAAGTAAACGAAATTTAAAAAAATTTAAAAAAAAAAAAACCTTTTGGCAGCGTATAATTGACCTCGTAATTAAACTTTTTTTATATAGCCTTAATGCTTATATGACGATTAGTTTATGTAGTTATCATTATTAAACGGTATATGACTCCTACATTCACCAGCAGCTCTTACAATTCTACATACCTAGTTATCATACTTCCACAAAGCCAGTAGCTACCCAACAAGCCTACATTAATACCAATCATAACTTTCTAAGTCACATGATTTCCATATTTGCATATCATTAAAACCTAAAATATTATATAATTTCTCAATCAATTTATAGAATTTTTAAACCAATTCTTAATATAAGAAAAAAATCCATTATTTAACAATTTATTTCAGCAATCACAACAAAAACCCACTGACGTTGAAACAATGAAATATACGAATACACTTCTAATAAGCGTAATAAATCTATAAATTAAACAATTTGTTGTTATAACAGTATATTTTTTTTAAAAGAAGATTAACTTGTGTTAAATTTCAACACAAATTCTTTTGTTTATATTAATCTCGATGCTGCAACCAAATTGAAATAATCAAAACTGCAATTAATTATATGTCGTGATTGCTTAATGTTAGAATCAATGAATTGTTAAGAAAAATTAACAAAAAAAAATAAAAAAATATTCTTTAAGATTTATAGCTTGATGATGGGTCATAAAAGAAGATAGTTCAAAGCACTTAATCACATTCGTTGAAATTCTAGCATTCTAGTTCTAAAATAGATGCAATTAATTAAATATAGTTGAAAAAATAACCGACAATTAAGATGAACTGCTATAAACACGTTTGTAGAAATAATATTTGCAATTAATTATATGTTGTGATTACTAATCGTTTTAATGAATAAATTATTAAAAAATTCAAATTCGTATTTAAGATTAATTGCAATTTAATAGGTGTTTTAGCTGCTTAGAAACTAATTCGATAAAAATAATCACTGTTATTGAAAAGTAAATTTTTGAAGCATATCATTTTTACTATAATCTCTTTACTAATAATCTCTGAATGCTTAAAGACTTCTTTAAATGCCTTAAATCTATTTTAAAGGGGTCAACTTCTTACAGACATGTCAACTTAGTACTATTCGTTGTTAGGTGACTTCATTTGCCCAAGCTTACTTACAAAAAAATACGATTTTTTTGTGATTAAACTATTTGTCTCCAAATTCTATATTGTCAACATATCCATCAACTTACCAATCAACTTTTTGTCATTGAGCCTATTGAGTAAACATTTCGCATACCATTTGATTGATTTGTTACAATTGTCCGCAAGGCCATTACCATTACTCGTTTAAAATCTAATCCATTACAAAACTTGTCGTCCCACTGTGCTCTATCATAACCAAATCTTTAACATTGCGTATTGAAATGCGATCATGAAATGATTAAACGTTCAGCAGAAAAAAAAACTACATACAAGTTTAAAGAATTCGATTCTACAGCACAAAACATAAACACCAATTCCAATTACTTTCGCAAACAACATAATTGACATTGAAATATTTGTAAATATTTCATAAGACTATATGAATGACATAAGCTGCAGTATAATTTGTTTAAACAAAAATAAAACCAGAAAAATTCTTGGTCAAACAAATGACTGATAAAAATAGTAACACAAAACAAGTTTTAGCAACAAATGACAAAAGCAAATTCTAGCCATAAGAGAATACTACACAAATTAAACTGAAGCAAATTCAAAAAAAAAAAATAAATAAACAAAAACCAAAAATTGTGCTAAAACCTCGATTTGTCTTCTAAACTGCCGTAGACACCGAAAATCTGGGCCACAGTAGCAGCTGCGGCGGCACTAACCTCAATTTATGCCATATGTGCAGTAGTGTAAGCATGCACTCATATTTGTTTACCATACAGCATAACTTGCAACATGTTGTTGACCTACGTTAACAGCCATTGCATTGGGAAGTGTCAGTAAGTCATACAAAATGTAAGAACACAAAGCAGCAGCAGTCACATCAACACAATAGCAATTGGTCCTCCTAAAGCTTTAGAGATACCTTTGCCATAGTGTTACCAGCTGAAGAGGAAAATGTTAAATACTGCGTCTGGTATATGTAGTGGCGGTGGCGTTGCTGTTGCTGTTAGACATTTATGGCCCAACAAATTGTAAATTAACACCGGCAACCACATTAAGTCACACTTTACGCCGCGTGTCTAAATAATTATGAAACTATACAATGGCGTTGTTGTTACAGTCTAAGTTATGGGTTCAAATGTCGACAGCAGAAAATTGAAACGTTTTTGTTAACAATACCAACATAATTTAAGTTTTCTTACAAAAATTGTTGGGAAATGTAGGTTAGTTACAGAGTTTTTGTTGTTGTTGTGGATCAATTTAGAAGTAACTATAAAGATGTAATTGAATCCTTTAAATAAAATTGGTAATTATTTTAATATTTTATCATAGAATAGTAATGGATCATTAATAACACTACAAACAGTTTTACCTCCGTTGATAAAATAAACAATAATCGGTAGAAATTATTTAATTAATTAATTATTACCCCTCTATAGCTAGGCACTAGTTCGTATGTAGTGAAATCACTATTTACTGGGAACCACCTGTACTTACTTTATAAACCCTAAGCAATGCATTTCATAATTTCGTTTTTTGTATGAAATGTCGGCAAATAGAGTCAATCACCACCACTTATTTACTGCGAACTAGTGAAATCGGTCTTACTATATTAACCTAGTATATTCTCCCTACCTGACTTGGAATTTCTCACCGCCCAGAATGACTGTTGCACTGTGTTATTAAAGCATGAATCCACATTATTGGAATAATGTGCGTAGGATTAATATAAAATCCGCATATAATTAAAATTTCTCATACGTTGTACTTACATAGAAGTATTTCAATGGGAAGCGATCCCACAAATTTTGGATGAAATTATGCAAACCTAAAAGTTCGCAAAAATATAATTAATATTTTTTTTTTAAAAATTGAGTTTTAGCGGTATGATAATTTTGGGAATTTTTGTAAAAATCTGATTTTGGTCTGGATTAAGGAAATAGATTTTTTATTTGCATTCCAATTAGTACAGCAGATAACTTTAATTGGGCAAAATCCAAAAAAAAATTTAATTAATTCTAACCATCTATTTTATTTTCTTCTCAAGAAGTTAATGAGACACCGTCATGAAACTTACTGGGGGGCTGAACAACAATTTTAAATACTATTAAGTTTTTATTTAAAAATTTTAAAAAATTAAAATTGAATGTGTTTTTATTGTTCGGTTCAAGATCTATTCTATTATTGCTAATAGAATTTGTTTTACAAGAGTTATGTGAAATGGATTATGTTGACAGCTGGCAGGGCAGATAGCTATTTCTATTAGCAATAATAGAATAGATCTTGAACCGAACAATGAAAACACATTCATTATTTACACGTACAGATCAACAAAACAGAACAATAGCAAAAATTAAAAATTATACTATTTTATTCTCTCTAGTAGAATCCAAGCAAATAAAAAACATCTATTTCCTCAATCCAGACCAAAGTTAGTAGATTTTTAAAAAAATATCACCAAAATTTCATCACAATTTTTTTGAAACAAAAAGTAATTATTCTTTTTCTGCGCACTTTAATGTACATGTTAGCAAAATTTCTTCAAATTCGAAAAGATGAAAGAATTTGTATTATCGCTTCCCATGGAATCGCTTCTAGAAGATTGGTGGGCAGGACACCTCGAGTAAACCTCAACTGATCATTATAAAAATTTATAATAATAATATAATATTTTCCAAAATCAAGTGTTGTGATTGTAAATGGGCACAATAGCACCACCCCTTCTAGCACCTTCCATATAAAACGACATATTTATGTGAAAATAATATAAATAATCTATATATATAAAAATGAAATGGTCCACGTATGTCATACCATCACTTGAGAACGGCTGGAGCGATTTGGCTGATTTTTTTTTTATTCGATTCGAAATTTTCCGCAGATTGTTTGTGTTGAAAAAAATCAAATCCAGGTGGCGCTAGGGTGGATTTATATCGAAAATTTGAATGCATGTACCAATTCAACTGAAATTTAGAATGGATATTCGTTTGATCATGAACAAACATTTTATGTTCAAATGGACCCGGTAGGTGGCGCTGGGGTCAGTTTACAATCAAAATTTTAACGAATGGGCCAGTTTAACTGAAATTCAGAATCTATATTTGTTTGATCATTAGAAAAAATCGTATGTACAACTGGACCCGGTAGGTGGCGCTAGGGTGGATTTATATCGAAAATTTGAATGCATGTACCAATTTAACTGAAATTTAGTATTTATGTTTGCGGAACCTTGAATAAATTGACCCGGTAGGTGTCGCTATGGTGGAATTATAATGAAAATTTTAACAAATTAAACAATTTGACTGAAATTTAGAATGTTTGTTATTTGTTTTTTTAATGAGAATTTTTTTTTTGTACATATAGACCCGCAGTTGATTTGGCTGGGGTTGAATTATTTCGAAAATTTATATCGATTGTCCGATTTTACTCAAACTTAAAATATAAGATATTTTTGGCATGAGAAAATTTTGAATGTATGTTTGAAACCAGTTGCCGGTGTTTAGCTTATGATACACTTAATTTTTGGCATGCCCTTTAGTCACTTTTTTTAACATCATAGTTATTCAGAAGTCTATATATATAAAAATGATGTACATTTTGATGTCACCACTAATTGTGAAAACGGTTGACCCCATCTGTCCCAAAATTTCAGTGAAAGTTAGGGATGGGTTGTAGATGGTCACTCAGACCGCAAAACGGCTTTAGGTAGAATGGCGAATATTTATGTTGGTGCACTACCTATAGAATTAGAGAGCTTCACAAAGTGGTTTTTCGCATTTTGAATTTAGGGGACAAACACGAAAATGGGAACAACTGTTGGTTTCACCCAGACCAAACGGGTAATTGGGATTTTTGGAAACTGGAACTCCTTGGAAGAAAAAGGGGCAAGGTACTATCATGGCTCAGACCAAACACCTCAGACCAAACACCTAAAGTATCAATCACCCAGTACACCAATACAAAAAGTTATATGTCAGCCAATCGACTTAAAAATGTGGTTTTAAAATATATGCCTATCAATAAGTAAGTTTTAATCATATCCTGTCGACACTGCTGAAACATTTTAGCAATTCTTACAAATGTAATTTCTTAGATTTATATAGATTTATACGAAGTGCTGAATATGTTCGGGAATACCTCGCCCTTTTAATTTAAATATTTCAGAGGCCAAGTAATAAACAAATCGTTATTAGATTTCAACTGCACTCAAAATTTAAAATAATTTGGAGGCAGGACGAAGTCTGCCGGGCCAGCTAGTAATAATAATAAAGCTAAAACTTTAGCCACACCCTTTATGGTAGCTCCCATACAAATGACCGAATTCTGTAAGTACACTGAATTCAGTCATATTTTGCGTTGAATGTACGCTTATTAAAATTTCATCCAGGAATGAATATGAATTATATCGGCCGACTCTTTCTAACAGGGTTCGTAATGGCTCGCTCGTTCGATCTTTTCCTGAAAATTGCCACTAAGCTCGCGAGTCAAGATGAGTCACGTGAGCCACAAAATTTTAAATCTGCTCTCGGCCCTCGATAAATAAAAGTACTTTTTGGTACAAAACTACTCTTGTACAAAAAAAGTACAGAAAAGTGATTTTTGGCCAATAAAAGTAATTTTTAATACAAAAAGTTCTTTGGTACATAAGAGAGTACTTTGTGGATCAGAAAAGTACTTTTGGAGCAATAAAAGTACTTTTTGGTACAAAAAAGTACTTTGGAGCAATAAAAGTACTTTTAGTTACAAAAAAGTACTTTGGTACAGTAGAAAGTACTTTGTACCGATAAGTCCTTTTTGGTACAAAAAAATACTCTGGTACAAAAAAAGTACTTTGTGCAACAGAAAAGTGCTTTTGGGTCAAAAAAAGTACTTTTTGCTACAAAAAAGTACTTTGGTGCAAATGAAAGACATTTGTAACGAAAGGTAAACGAAAGGTAAAGGTGCTTTATTTAATTTGGATTTTATTTATTTAATTGGCTCGCGAGCTGATCTTCTTCTAAAAATAGGCTCACAAGCAAGCTCTTTATTTGGGAGCTGGCAAGCGAGACGAGAGCTCGCGAATCGAAAAGAGCGAGCCAATACGTACTCTACTTTCTAAAACCTCCCATACGTATTTTTATTAACACACCCTAGGGGATAGCGGGTATGTATCATTTAATACTACGCAAAAGTGTAACACATAGAAGAAATCACTTTAGAGCGTAGGTTTTTTTTAATGAAATTCATTCAGTCATAAGACTTATTAAGAAGTTTGATCCATGTCCGTCTATTCGTCCGTGTGGTACGCACACTAACTTTCGAAAGACGTAACCAATTATTTTGAAACTTTGCATGAACTAATTTTTTTCCAAAACATGGGCTATATGGTAGGTTAGGTTAGGTTAATTCGGCAGCCACGTTAAACACAGATCACTTGGGTCCTAGTATGAGTCCCGTTGTGATACCATTTTAAGATTTTCGCACCAAATGTTCCTATTCTATTCGGCCAACGTCGCTGTAAAGCCATTTCGTTGCTCTGATGAAGGCATGGATATTCCGCAAATCGCCTACGGATAGACAGGTATTGTCTATAAGTGTCCGATGACCAAGCTTTTCGTATCTCAGGTCACCAAAAGCAGGACAGTGACATAGAAGATGTTCCGTGGTCTCCTCATCTTCCTCATCATTGCAGCTTCTACAAAAATCTTCTTAGCGTGTTTACCAACCGGCCAGTGACCAGTTATTACAGCTATGATGTTCCTCAGGTGGACTCTGGACTACATGGTTTAATTGGGCTACATGGTACCTCCTGGTACCTCTTTTAACTCCTATATAATTGTACCATTCCGCCATATATATAAATCGAGTGATAATATCAATACACACAACGCGATCCTAAACAAATTCTTCATTTTATAAAGCTACGAATGGATAAAGTTATGGAGAAAAAACTGGAAGTCTAGCCACGCCCCTTTTGGTACCTTCCATATAAATGTAAATGTCCAAATTCTGTATTTGGTAAATCAACAACAGAGTGAAGTTATAAAGAAAAAATTGGAAGTCCAGCCAAGCCCCTTCTGGTACCTCCCATATAATAGTACAATTTCGCCCACTTTAGAAATCGAGTAATAATATCAATACACCCAACGCAATCTTGACAAAATATGTATTTAGTTAATCAATTTTGCTGAAAATCCGAAATTTAAGAATTAAAATTCCTTTAATCTCAATCAACACTTTCGCAGTTATAAATAAATTTATGAAAAAATTAAAAATTTATCAAAAAAAAATTAAAATTGAAAAATTTGAATTTAAATTTTATAGTTTTTTCATAAATTTATATATATCTGCGAAACTGTTGCTTATGCGGAGAAATAATATATGAGCAGATGAAAAGAATTTTAATTCTTAAATTTTGAGTTTTTGGGGGCTTCAACAATCTTAAGACGCTGCTCAATTGTATACCTCTCCATGATTGAATTTGTCAAACACTGAAACACTGTACATAGCTCTAATGATCTGAATTATTTTCTAGAGTACTTCTTTCCTAGTCATTGCTTTCCATATGCATTCCATCTGATAGTATCGAGGGTTTTTGTAAGCTAATAAACAGTAGATACAACGTAGTAAACCATTCTACAGATCAGTTCTAACAGCTTCTATTAGGCCGGAAACCAGCCTGTTAATCTTCCCTGTGTTATGACTGCAGTCCTTCTTCGTCCCAGGTTGGCCAATTACTCAAAGTGATGTCAGTACCCAATGAGATGACCATCGAAAATCAGATAGTTTTTTACCATTTTTTGAATTTACGTTCAACTACACGACACTGACGTGTTGTAGCCATATTTACAGTATTTATTATGACTGATTTTTTTTTTAAATTTTTTTATTTTTAATGCAATGCAATTTTTTTCCAATAGTTCAACATATGTTTAAATAAAAAAAGAGCATTTTATTTTTCAAATAACAAAGGTTTTCTACTATGACAAATTACCATTACTCACTCTCAAAAGAATTTCTTTTAACTTTATCTTTAATACTATTTGAAATTATGTTGGCTTAAGCAAATTACCAGAAACCGCCGCCGCCACTTGCAGTATTTGCATCACTCAGCGTAGATTTGCACACATGACATAAATTGCGTGAATATACAAGAATGATGAAATTTTTGTAGTTTTTTTTATTTTTATTTTTACATTAAAAACCATTTACGTCGTTTATGGTGTTTATGGCAAGATTGTAGTACTCTCGCCACTTTGGTGCATTGGTCGTCATTCAAAACGTAACTGGTTGTGCCTCTGCGGCTAATAGACAAATAATATGTATCATGGCTGTCATGGCGGTAGTTGGTGGCTTAGCTAGTGGTGGCACACAAAAATGCCAGCAAAAATCGTTAACTGTCTGCTATTATTACGTAGCAATTCTTTTTTTTTTTGTTTTCGCCGTACAGACATAACTATTAAGTATTTTATAGATTCATCTACTGGTTTCCCAACATCACTTGGGACTGAGTACTCCAAATAGAGTGTGTATGTGTGTGTGTGTTTGTGTATGCTGATTACTGACTGAAGTATTATATCAGCATTAGTATATACGCATGCGCCGGTATATTATTAAAATGTTTGGTCATTCTATATACTTTTTTGTTGTTGTTGTTAAAACAAACAATAATTGTGTCAATTACGCACAAGGTTTCTGTTATTATTTTATTGAAAATTTATGTTTATGCTTTTATGCGGTCAGGCTACTTGAAATCTAAGTGGAAATGAAGTCTAATGTTAAGATTTCTGTTTTTTCTGTGTTTTTGTTATATTCACCTTTCGATCCCTCTTAAAAACAATTAAGCAATTAATTGATATTTTTTATATTATCATTGCTTTAAGGAAATCAAATTTCAAGATGATTACAGGTATTTTTCATGTTTGACATACAAGTACAAAATTTGCTATGTCATTAACATGGTAATAATGTTTGAGCTGTGTACTTACTACTGAAAAATTTCGAATAAAAAAAACAACAAGACTCTTAAGGTTATGTTATTATCATGCAGATATAAATTTATTGCAGAGGAGTTATAGTTTGTTTGCCTTGGCCGATTTTACTAAGCGAGTGTTGGTCGTTTTAATGGACACGGTGTACATAATGTTGGAGATTTTGACAATCTTAAGATTGGCTATGAAAACTAACTTTAACGATTTTCCATTTAGTATTATTTTGGTATTTGCATTTTGTGTTTTTTTTACATTTTTTTACATGGCTAATAGAGTTTTCAGTGGTATTTCAGTATTGTTTCACACATATGACACTCTACATTTAACATGCATTCAATGATCTTGACATTAATTTTCTATCTCATTCGGAAAATAATATAACGTTAACTTAAAACTTAACTAATAAAGATAAAATTATGAAATATTAGTATGTGTAGAAGCATGCAACATTTACTTTTCAATAATACAAATTTGATGGGACATTTTTTGCCAAAATATCTCCTGAAATGTTAAAACAAAAATAAAATTATAAAATGCTAAGATTATATCTATATCCTTTTCACCATTGTATGACTAAGAGAAATTCGAAAATCAATTGTCAAAACTAGAATATCCTTTAAAAAATTAAAAGTCTTCTAAAATAGAAACGACACACAGTGGTCGATTTGGGTGGAAAAGGCGCGCATGAGGTATTGGCGGCATCTTGAGTTATCAAAACTCATTGAAAAACCTTGAAGAATCCTTGACCAAGGTCGGACGTCAATGCGGAGACATTATCTAATGTATATGGGTATTTCCTGGTGTTGCGGACGCACGATTATTTTCTTATTTTTTAATTTTCTCGAAAAGTTGAAATATTTTGAAGATTCTGATCATAATAAAAAATTTAGATTTTGGACAGTACTATAATGTTCTTTTAATGAAACTTTACTTAAAATGTTGTATTTAAAATTATGACTAAAACAAAGTGCGTTACGGACACTCACAAATTTCCACAGCAACTTGAAGTGTCTATGAAAGTTTGTGAAATTTAGCGAAATTTCTTATGTGATCAGTATATTCTCCTTTGTAAAATAAAGAAGACATGTTGGGGTTTTATAAACAACTTTCATCACACATAAAAAAAGTTTACCTTTTATGCTACTTCAATCTAAATGTGCGTTGCGGACACACGTTACGGACACACGCATATTTCTATGGATAACACAGAGCAACAAAAAAAAACAATACCTGGAAAATTATACTATTTTTCTGGTAGGTGCTGCTGAGCACTACAAGAATCTGTTGTTCAATTTTCCCAAAACACCTAAAATTTTTAGTTACGCGTAAAAAAACCGGTTTTTCGTACTTTTACGCACTTATAAGCGAGTTACGCGGATAAATATGAACCGATTTTAAGTTTCTCAACGGATTTGGAAAGAAGAGACTTTCCAACGATATATAAAGTTTGTTTTTGTTAAAGTTCAATAAATTCATTATATTATATACGAAAACAACAACTTAAAAATATAGCAATTTTTTACTATAAAATCGTCCGTCCTTCCCTGGTAATACCCATATCGTTATTATTATTAAGTGGGCGGCGCCAGATGGGTATGGGAGGTACCAAAAGGGGCGAGGCTAGATTTCCAGTTTCCTCCAAAACTTTATCCTGCTTCAGCTTTACTAAATACAGAAATTGGGGCAAGATTGTGATTGGTGTATTGCTATTACTACCCGAAAGGGCGTGGCTAGACTTCCAAATTTGTTCCCCAAAACTTTATCATAATTTAGCTTTACTTACTACAGAATTTAGGCACGATCGCCTTGGGTGTATTAGTAATATTAATCGATTTCTAAAGTGGGTGAAGTGGGAGGTACCAGAAGGGGCGTGGCTAGGCTATTAGTTTTTTCTCCATAGCTTTATCCTGATATAGCTTTATTTAATACAGAATTTTGGTACGATTGTGATTGGTGTATTGATGTTATTCCTCGATTTCTAAATTGGGCGGAGTGGTACATTTGTGTGGGAGGTATCAGAAGAGGCGTGGCTAGGCTAACAGTTTTTTCACCTAAGCTTTATCCTCATAAAGCTTCACTAAATACAGAAATTGGGGCACCATCGAGTTGGGTGTTTCGTTATTATTACTCGATTTCTAAAGTGGGCGGAGTGGTACATTTGTACGGGAGGTGCCAGAAGGGGCGTTGCCATGTAGCCAATTTGCAATACCGTATGTAGTTTTGAGGTAATATTAACTCGTGCAAAATTTCAGAACATTTGATTGCGTCTTTCGATAATTATCGTGCGCACCAGCCGGACAGCCAGACAGACAGACGGACATGGCTCAAACGACTTAAAAAGTCATGAATCCAATTTAGTTCAAAGAAACTAATGGTCTAAAGTGACTCCTTCTATGTGTTACACTTTTTGGTCGTATCATATGATATATACCCTTCTACCCGTTGGCTGAGGGTGCACAGTGGGAAAAAAAAGTTTTTTGGACATTTGAAATTTTAGGCCGCAATTCTTGACTGATTTTAAAATTTTTTTTTTGTATTATTGGAAACAAAATTGTGCACAGAATGTTTTTTTTATTCTGAATTCCTTACGGTTATTTTTTTTACCATTTGTCAAAGTAAGGAATTCAGAATAAAAAAAACGTACATTCTGTGCACAATTTTGTTTCCAATTTTGAGTATAAAAAATCACTTTTGAATACCATAAAATGTAATTTTTAGTACAATAAATTATTTTTTTTGTACAATAATAGTACTTTTTTTTGGTAGAATAAATTTTACATTTAGTGCAATAAATGTACTTTTTGATACAATATAATGTATTTTTTAGTACAATCAATATATTTTTTTTAGTAAATTGTACCCTTTTGTGTAATAAATGCACTTTTTAGATCAATAAATGTACTTTTTGATACAATTAATTGTATTTTATAGTACATTAAATGTACATAAATTAGATTGTACTTTTTGGTATCGACAATTATCTGTGTACCAAATATTATCGCTCTATGGCTAAAAGACAGTTTTGCCACGCCCTCTGTTAGGCAATACTAATTTCGTATGCAAACTTTAGCCTGAAGTGCCGAGTACTATCTTTGTTCCAAATTGCATCCCTCTGGGGATAAAGTATAGTTTTGCCACTCCTACTGATCAGAAATTAAAGTTTCGTCTTCAAGTATCATTGTAAATTATTATTGTCTAGTCAAGTATTATCTGGATATCAAATTTTATCTCTTAGGAGGTAAAATAGAGTTTTGTCACGGCCATTCAGCCCACTGATTCGAAATGTCGTCAAAATGTATCTTAGGGCCAAAATATATTTTTGCCACTCCCACTCCCTCCACTGACCCAAAATTAAAATGTCGTCTGCATATTCATATTCGTGTTCTTGAGTACTATCTTTGTTTTAAATTGTATACCTCTAGGACTAAAATATAGTTTTGCCACGTCCACTAGCCCAAACATTAAATTTCGTCTGCGTATTCATATTCGTGTTGGCGAGTGCTATCTGTGTACCAAATTTTACCTCTCTTGGGATAAAATATAGTTTTTTCACGCCCACTCAGCCCACTGATCCAAAATTTTAATTTCGTCTGCATATTCATATTCGTGTTCTTGAGTACTATCTGTGTTTTAAATTGTATACCTCTAGGACTAAACTGCAGTTTTGCCACGCCCACTAACCTAAACATTAAATTTCGTCTGCATACTCATATTTGTGTTGCCGTATACTTTCTGGGATTCAAATTTTATCTCTTTAGGGCTAAAGTATAGTATACCACGCCCATTCCGCCCACTGATTCAAAATTAAAATTTGATTCACATATTTGTATTCGTGTTGGTGAAAACTACCTGTGTACCAAATTGTATAACTCTAAGTCTAAAATACAGTTTTGCCACGCCCACTGATCTGAAATTAAAATTTCGTTTGCATATTCATATTTGTGCTGTCGAGTACTTTTTGGGTTTAAAATTGTATCTCTTTAGGGCTAAATTATAGTTTGCCACTAATCTAAAATTAAAATGTCATCTGCATATTCATATTCGTGATGTCGCGTACTATCTGGATATCAAATTTTATTTCTCTAGCTCTAAAAAGAGTTTTGCCACTCTCACTCCGCCCATAGGGTAAAAAATTTAAAAATATATAGCCTACGGTAACTTCCATAAAGTGTACTAACTTACTACCAAGTTTCATTAAAATCGGTTTAGCCGTTTATCGCAATATCACAGATCTTCGTAAAATCCGTTACGTACATTGCATTTTCCCTCTTCCTTCTCTTTTCCGTTCGCTCTCCTTCCCCCACTGCTAATGTGAATAACATGAAGGGCATTGGAGTTTCTTGCTTTTGTCCAACCAGACGTTTTTATTACCAAATCTACAACAAATCTGCAAGTATGGAAACCAATGAGCAGATAGGCAGCTACTTGTTCCGCATCACGTTATGAAAAACCACAACATCGAACACCTTTTACCAGTTGGACAAAGTCAAGTATCGAGTGTTACAACTCTTGTCGTCACATGTAATACGAGATGGCCAAAAAACAAAACGGTGGAGGATATTAAAGGTAGCAGCGTAAAAGGCGGCTTGAAAAAATGGAATTGAGAAAAAAACAAGTTGCGGATGCACAAGAAAGAAGCTCAAAAAAAGTGGACACTGTTAAGGCGACCAGTCATAAAAATAAAATTATATTTTCAAAAAAACCCAAAGAGAGACTAGAGACTGAAAATGTACCAATTGAATTCAGAGAAGCTGTGTGAGTACACAGTTGATGAATAAATAGCAAGTGATGTCAGAGATGCTGTGTTAGGAATTGATTAAAATGAACTAAAGGTTGCTCTTTTAGTGGACTCTAAATGTTGTCGTTGATGGAAAATACGGAGATAGTTAACTAAAGAGATAAAGCCATGGCAGGCACATTCAAGTTATAAAGAGATTTTACACAAGTCTCTTGGAATAAAATCTCAGCTTCTTTTAGTCTCTTGGCTGACTACCTCTCTTTCTCCCTCTCATTATGCCAGTGTCTGTATCATTATTTCAAGATATTCAACGGCAAGATGCTAATAAACAACCATTAAACATATGATTTAATGAACGCTTGCAGCCACTCCACAAATCGAGCTGGCCAAGCAAGAAACTCGTTCAGCGGTCCCTGTGCGAGACGCTTAAGCTCTTGCTCAAGCATTCGCGTCTGCGCGCTAACATTGCTGAGAAGCTGTTGAATTGTTTAGTTCTTCGTCGACGGTCAGTTTAGGCGCACATGCGCAAAAACACTCACAACAGTTTTGCTGGCATCCCCCACCAAAAGACTTGTACCACTTGTACTCTTCTACCTGCTGATCGTTGCTGTTATCGCATCGAGAAAAAACTTTCGATTTCGTTTGGTTAACGATACGGCAAAACAAAAGCCAACGCAACGGTAGTCAACTCGCTTAACTTCTAAACGTGTTACATTTCACTTTCGTTCAAAACTCTCGTGTAAAGTAGCAGAGACTGACAACAAATATGTGATATTAATGAAACATAACAAAATTCGAATTTGAATAAATAAAAATCTTGCAACAATTTACATAAATCTCCAGCAACATTCCAGCTTATAACGATTCAAATTAAAAAAAAAATAACCAAAAACGTATACGAAACATTTTCATAAAAAACAAAACCTACAAATTAAATATAAATAAAATTTGAAATAAAAAAAAGAAACCATATAATTTCAACACCACCAAATTTTAACTAATAAATATTCATATAATTTTGTTACTCTCACTGGATACGAAAAAAAAAACACCGAAAACTGAACAGAAAACAAATACACTGGAACGAAATGTTTTGATTATCCGCTGCTTGTTTCGAGTAATTAATTAAGGCGAAATTCCGTTAAATGAAATTATTGTCGTTACCTTACGATCGTTTTAGTAAAAGTCGAAGTGTCTGTTTTCTCATTGGCGGTTAAATTTAAACATTTTATAAAACAAAAATCAATTCAAATTTGCATAATTGTGTTTTTGTTTCATTTATTTGCTTTGTTGACACAAGACCAAAAAACACGAAATTTGTTAACCAAATATACAAAAAAAATAAAAGAAAATGCAGAAATACATAATTTTATCTGTGATACTGGCGCTGCAAATTTTAGGTGCATCAACGGCGCTGCCTAAACAAGTGCCACCCAATGCAGGTAAGCAGTTTGTGTGTTAGCTTCAATTAATTTTTCTGTCAATTGAGATTAATTTATGTGGATATGCGTTTACAAAAATAATACAAAATGTTCATTGTAGGACAAAGTTAATTATTTGTTTTTTTGGTGCGTCAAAAATTAATTTAGCTTAAATTGAAGATTTAACCCAAAAAAGTGGTGAAAACTATGAATCTTCTAATAACTTGCTTAAATAGATTTCGTACTACTGAAGTAAAGAATTGAAAAATAATTTTATTGGAATACTTGCATTACTACCTTATGAGCTACTGTTTGTTAAAGTTGACCACTTCGACTTAGAGAAAAGTTTTCTAGATTGCAAAGCTAAATTTTTTGATTAATTTATTCGCCTAATTAATAGTCTTCGAAGTAATTGATCTATAAAACAAGATTTTGATTATTAGAAAACGCTTTCTTAGGAAATCTAATTAAGATGTAGTGTGAATTGCAGAATGACAAAGTTGACAAGAACAAAAACATCATACAATATTTGTTCATAGCTGGTTTGTATAAAAAATATAATTTTTAGAAAAAGTTCAAATTTCTTTAAAAAATTGTTTGTATTACAAAACTCAATAAAAGTAGTACAAAAAAAATAATTTTTTAAAAATCTATTAATTTTGTCGCTACTGAAACATTTGAATGAAATAACATATACAAAATTTTAAATATTATTTGAATTCAAATAACACAGTGCAGCAGTAAAACTTGAACCAATTGAGACCGCCAAAATCTGAAAGCTTATGATGGTAGAAGAAAAGCCCTAGCTGGATTTTGAATTATTAGCTAAGGTTTTTTTATAATTCATTTTTGAAATTTTCGAAAATCATGTACTGATTCTTAAGGCTTTATCTCGTGAACTATTCGAAATTTTGATGTCTCTCTTTGGTAAAACTTTAGCTCTTAATCAGATCTAAAAATTTTACCTTTAGTTAAAATCAATAACACAACAAAATCTCACTCAAAAATTTCTTCATAGATTTTATTGTTTTTTGATTTATTTCTATTTTGAATCTGTTTCATTTTAACAAGCAAAGTATTTTAAATTTCGATAAACGTACAATTGAACGAGATTTTTTTTACAGTTTTGCTGATTTGAGTAAGATGTTGTTGTTTTCTTGATTTTATCTCAATGCAAAATTTTTAGATCTGGTTAAGAGCTAAAAATTTGCAGAAGAGAGAAAAGCTCTATTTTGAATAGTTCACGAGATATAGACTACTAAAATCCTCCTCTAAGTTGAAAACCTTAAAAATGAATTAAAAGAAAACCTTAGCTAATAATTCAAAACCCAGTTAGGGTTTTTCTTTTACCATCATAAGCTTTCAGATTTTGTGGGTTTCAATTGGTTCAAGAGTTTGAAGTTGGAAAATTTGCTACTGTGTAATTTGGGAAAAATATATATATAAATAGCCATAACATCCAATTTTCTAAGGGTTAAATCGGTCGGCAGGCCAGATTTCATTGGGTATATTTTTGACAACAGTAAATAAATATTTTTTAACGAAATATAACATAAAAACTTAAGGAGTTCTTCTGTTACACAATATAGAATAATAACTTTTTGGTTGGTTAGTTGGTTTGTATGCAGGCATCTCTTTTGTTCAGGAGATTACTTAAGTCCCGTTGGTCATTTCTACAACCTATGCTATCAGCGTGTGTGATGCCTAATTGCGTGCGTAGTATCTTTCCGGGATGTGGTGGCTTCCGTCCATAGTTGATTGGCGATCTGTAGTTTCGATTCAATCTTTCCAGTTGATAGATTTACAAAAGTTGTTAATTCCTCCGATATTCAAGAAAGCCAGATCAACTATAAAGACTGGATCATTCAAAATTTTAAATTTGAACTACTGATTATTTTAAGCTGTGTCCTTGAGTTCTTTGGAATAAACAAGGGAACAAAATTTAACTTTATTTACATTGTCTGGAACTTTACACCAATTTGAGGTCGCTGATTTAAAATCGTTTTTTTTTTTTAAGCTACAGGTACAAATCGTATTTTCAAAATTTTTTCTAAAATTGAAATAGTTTAAAAAAATCATAACTTTACTCTTCATAAGCCGATTTTCAAAATTAAACTGTTTTTTTTTAATGTAATTGTTACCGAATGTGTTTTCATCGTTCGGTTGAAGATCTATTTCTATTTTCTATTAAAAAATCTAAATTTTTAAAAATCAAAAAGTTCAAGTATTTTCTATTAAAAAATCTAAATTTTTAAAAATCAAAAAGTTCAAGTAAAATAAAATGTTTGATTCTGTCTAAAAAAATGTAAATAACATATGAAGAAAATGAGACATGGATCATGGCAATCGAACTACGCGTTTTGCTTTTATTCCCAATTATGTGAAGGTATCTTATCTTGTGGAGAATATTATTATTACCCGATTTCTAAAAGGGGCAGAATAGTACATCTGTATGGGAGGCACCAGAGAGCGTCGCTAGACTTCCACTTTGTTATCCACAACTTTATCCTGATATACAGAATTTGAGCACGAAAGCAATGTGTGCACTGATATTATAACTCGATTTCTAAGTTGGGCGGAATGGTAAATTTGTATGGGAGGTACCAGAATGGGTGTGGCTGGGCTTCCAGTTTTTCTCCAAAGCTTTACCCTGTTATAGTTTTACTAAATACGGAAATTAGGCACGAGCGCGTTGGGTGTATTGGTATTGTAACTCGATTTCTAAAGTGGGCGGATTAGTACATTTGTATGGGAAGTACCAGAAGGGCTAGACTTTCAGTTTTTTCTCGAAAACCTTATTCTGGTATAACATTACTAAGCACAGAAATTGAGCATGATTTCGTTGGGTGTATTGATATTTTACTCCATTTCTAAAGTGGGAAATCGAGTTTTTTATCAATTCAGTTTGCTCAGTAAATTGTGAATAAAATCAGTAACTGTGAACCAATTTTAATAAAATGAAGCTCATTTCATTCAAAATATATTACAATTACATGATTTTAGACAAAAACTGGGATCTTCGCAGCATTTTTATTTTTATGAATTTTTAAAGAATATTTTTTTTTTTTTTTTGTAAAATTTTTAATTTTTCTATCAAAACTTTAACGATACCTCTGAAACTGCTAGGCAAATTTTAAAATTAAATTATGCAAGGTTGAAAGATTATTTTATTGACGAATTTTAGATTTCTATTTTATTTGAATATGTTGAACCGTTTTTAATTCTTTTACATATATGTAGAGGATGTGCCTTCATAACTTTAAAAACAATATTCAGTTCTAAATCAACAAAAACATTGTCCCTTGTGTTATTTCCAGTATTTTTCTATGATCGATTCAAATTTTAAATTCTAAATGGCCCAAACTGTACATTAATCCGGGTCAGTCTATATGGTGAAAATATATGAATGGTACCTTATGGTGCCTTATATGAAAAGTAGACTGGTCGCATTTGATGTAAGAAATCATGTCCTAACTTTTCAGCTCAATCCGACGGTGCATAGTCGTGACTAGTGGGGCCCAAAGTTCCACATTCCCCTATTTAATCAGATCTTTTTAGTTATATTAGTTAAAAAGTCGGTCCCTTAGACTGAAAATCAAAAATCTGACTTCGTTACTGTCTTCCGCAAAGAAAGTACATTAAGTATGACAAATTTCAGCTTCCTATGTCATCAGATGGCTTCAGAAAGTTGCGGAAAGAATAGGACATTCATACAAATATCCGGACATGCTAAAAAACTATCTTATATATGAAAATGAATTGTTGTTCGTTGGTAAGGCCATCACTTGAGAACGAATAGACCGATTCGGCTAATTTTTTGTCACAATGTTCGTAATAGGCCGAGAATGATTTTTATATAAAAAAAAATTGGCCACGCCCACCTTTTTAATATATCTAAAATTCCAATAAAACGCTCTAAAAATTTAATTTCTTTACAGATTTAGCTCTATAATATTCTATATTGGAAATATAATAGGTTATATATTTTGTAAATTTTTGATTAAATGGGCGAAGTGGGCGTGTCAAAACATTTTTTTAAGCTAGAGTGATAAAATTTGGTACACAGATAGTACACGACACTTCAGGTTCAATTTTGCAGACGAAAATTTTATTTTTGATAAGTGGGCGGTGGGCTCATAGCAAACGTATATTTAAGTCCTAGTGTACGGATTTAAACACCCGCACGAGTTGAGTTGTTGTAAGTAACTAATTTTCTTTATTAAAAATATGACCTTAAGTGCTAACAATGAAAATATTTCTTAACTAATACTTAACTAAGAGCAAGCGAGTGAGGACTACACCACACATTCCGCTTGCTTATCGAAGGAAAATCCCTCTTATCTAATTTCCCACACATTGTACACACATGT
This sequence comes from Muscina levida, assembly GCA_964034835.1. Classification (NCBI taxonomy): domain Eukaryota; kingdom Metazoa; phylum Arthropoda; class Insecta; order Diptera; family Muscidae; genus Muscina; species Muscina levida. The sequence goes on along the minus strand of OZ035884.1, from coordinate 32,100,935 downwards.
GTCACTGATAACGACCCAATGCATACAATGTGGGAAACTCATCAACAACAATATTTCCTTCTAGGTGCGCGATCCTTGCAACGGAATCAATGTATGTATAAGAATACACTCCGTTTAACAAATACACAACTGTACATAAAAAAGGACATGTTGTTTATAAAATCTGTTCAAATGTAATTTGAACACCTAGAGAGATAAAATTTGATATCACGATAGTACTCTCCAATACAATTTAAACATGCAGACGAAATTTTTTGATTAATTTTCGATCAGTGGGCAAAACTGAAATTGAAATTTGAAATATTTTCAATCAGTGGACGGATATTTCTACTTCGCGAACAGTTCAAATTGATAGCAGCGGAATTGAAAAGTCTTCGGAGCATATATTTATTTTTGACTGTCACTTATTTGTTCCAGTCATATCAAGATAATTTCGGGGGTGCAAAATTTTTACTTTTGTGGGCGTGGCAAATCGTTAAAGAGGTATTAACAAGAGTTGTGTAAGAAACATTAAAATACAGACTTAGAATTATGACATCATAGTCCAGTGGTTCCCATCATTGTGTTTTCATCATGAAATTTGTTGATGCAGTTTCGAATATATATGATAGTTTGAAATATTATTGGCTCAACTAAAGATTTCCTCATGCTTCCATATGGCATTAAGCGACATAATAATTCTTTCACATTGGTTGGTAAAAAAAAACTTTGGAAGTTATTCAGTTAGATAATATTTCAATTTGTTGGTAGCTTCAATCACTGGTTTTCACAAAATTTGCATTGACACTTCAAGTTGCTGTGGAAAATTTTGTGTGTCCGTAACGCACTTTGTGTTAGTCATAATTTTGAATACAACATTTTAAGTGAAGTTTCATTAAAAAAACATTGTAGTACTGTTCAAAATCTACATTTTTTAATAACGAACATAATCTTCAAAATATTTCAACTTTTCGAGAAAATTACAAAATGAGAAAAAAAAACATGCGTCCGCAATGCCAGGAAATACCCATATAATAAAAATAAACTAATCCATATTTTCTCAAATCTTTAATAGTTTTTCAAGACCTTCAAATCTACATCAAAAAATGTTATGCTTAGGGGGGTTTTTAAAAATACAATGTTAAGATCTAATGAAATATGACGTCGGGGTTCAACGTCTCTAACTCACTAACAAAGCTGTTGTTGATACCTTTTCAACTGTGCGTAGAACTCGACAATCTATATACAATATCCTGATAATAACCTCATGGCAATATACCTTCCTCACGTTAATCAGGTCCACGGCACATTTAATATCAAGTATTTCTGTTTGGAAATGCTGCAGAAATATTGCAACCTTAATGAAATACTCAGGCCTAGATTCATAGAGCAGATACCGTAGCCGACCTTGTCATTCAGTTTGAGGCCATCAGTAAAGATGTTTAGTGAATATTCTCTGTCCACTCCTTTCTGGAGGTCGTTCTAGTTTCATAGAGAATGTTCGATTTTCGCGCACTAATCTTGTACTCAGTTTCAAATAAGATTTTGAATTGGTTCAAGACCCTTGAGTGTCGGATGTAGGGATCCCTATATACTATCTCGTTTAGTCGAATGGCTGATTTATGGATGGAACATTTGCAGCTCAGATCAGGTGGTAGTAGATTAAATATCGTATAGAGTACCTTAGAGGGGGTCGATTTCATGCTGCCGGTTATTAAGAGACAAGAGGATCTCTTTAGTTCAAATCGCTATTTTTTACGTAAAACGGGAATTATTGAAAAAAAAAAAATAAATATTTTAATAAGTTTAAATTAAATTTAGTAAATTTTTTTTTTTTTGAATGTTAACAGTCTTATTCGTTTAGCTTTAAGTGTTCCGATGACAAAGCCGTCTCTTTTTCGTCATTAACGTTGTATAAAAAGAAAATTTATAATCGGATACCCAAACTATATTATCGGATACAAAAGATTTATTTGCACTTATAATAACTATGAGCATTATTGTTGCGAATTTTTTCATTGACTACGATTGTCATGACGATTAGAAAGGCGTTAAAGTAAAAATAACATTACAAATTTGTATTTTGTTTTCCTCATGTTGAAATAATAATCGAATAACGATTACATTGTTTCCTTGTTTTGATTGTTTATACATCAGGAATATTATTTAATTATTTAAAAATTATTTTGAAAGATTTTAGAAGAAATATTTTTTTGGATTGCAATTAATGAATGAAAAGTGTTTATTTATAGTATAACACATGATTTTGAGACTCATTTCTGAGAATTGCACGTGAAAGTAGCTCCAAGAATAAAAATTTCTGCATCATTTGTTTTGTCAATTTGGAATTAATGAATGATACTGTCCCACTCTAACCCGTAGGAGGAAAGTTATAGAAGACCTAGAGTCTCTCTTTTCTGTCCGAGGAGGGGGTTCCCAAGATTTTCTCTTCCTTCTCTATCCCTCCTATCTCTCCTTGTTTCTCCTCACTATCCTTTCCTTTCTTTTTTTTCTAAAGGACATTCACATTGGATCAACAGATCTCTGGTAATCTGGTAAAACCTGATCACACTAAACCCCATCGGATCGGAACTATTTTTTGCTACATAACTGCAACTGATTAAACTACAAAAAGTGAACAGGAATTAATGATTTAGCAGAATGCATGACATAATTAAACTCAGCAAAGTGATCAAACAATTCCCATAAAAAATTAACAAATCAAAAGAGGAACTAGTTTTGCTTGCTCATTATAATCAGGCAATTAAGAGTTTGCTGAAGAAACTACAACTAGTAATAGTTAATCATTTCAATGCATAACTCATTTAGTTAATTATAAAGGTTATCTTATAATAAACATTGTTCTATAATTTTAGTACAATAAAATGTTTATAATCTCTTTAATAATGCTAAATTTCGGTCCTCCTATTTGGCATTGGTCAATTAAACCAAAAACCTGTAGTAATTAGAAAGGGAATTCCCTATCTCTTAATGTTGCTGAACCCTCTTAAAAACCACACACAGTTGGATATTATTTCCGTTTTATTTGTTATTACTAATTATCTCCAGCTAACCCTCAAGGCTTATGTGTAAAAGTTCTGGCAAAAATGTCAAACTGTTGCAGATGCAGATAGACTGAGTAATCGTTTAAAATGTCTGTCAATATTTCTTTAATGATGAATTGTCTTAACCACAAGACATAATATCAGTATAAGAACATTAAATCAAAAAAAAAAATATTAATCGCTAATATTACGCTAATCATTTCGTTATAATGATCGCAATTAACCGACACCGCGCAGACACACTGAAGTCTATGACGTTTTTCACAAGGTTAAACATCAAATCATCACCATCAACTCATGTTATTGGATGGGCACGCAATAAAACAGTTAATAAGATAGGTAAATAGTCACGTAACATGAGAAAGATACTGAAATCAATAATGAAGAGGGTCGTATAGTAACTATCTTATATTCAAAGTAGAATAGTATGAATGTTTTGTAGCAAAAACAACAATATGTGTCTAATTAACTTAAATGAGAGTTAACTTGTTTTAAGAAATGAAAATACCACTTACTTTGAGTATTCAACTAAAAATTGTTAGCAGTGCAAATTTCATTGGGGTTCTTCAAACACTGGAAATCAAAAATTGCAATAAATTTGCGTAGGAGAATGTAAATCACAAAAAAAATGCGGATATAAATTCTGATTAAATGTATTGTCCAAACAGGTCTTTTATAAGTCTATTCTATATATGGCACTATTGTGCACTATTAAGACTAAATTAATATTTAGAATCAAAATTTGCATTATTTTAATAAAGTCGAACATAAATTTAACAATTCTTAAATGCATAATAAAATTGCTCATAAACTGTGCATTAAGCAACATTATAACTTGTGGAATGGTTGGAGGCCATTCGTCATTCGGTTTTGTACAAAATTCTAAATTTGAAAATTATATAAAGAAAGATTTATATCAAAGAAAGTTTACGATTTAAATGAATAGACAATCAGTGTCTTTGTATTAGATTAGTATGCGTTCAAATTTGAAATGCCGCCAAAACCTGATGTGGACAATAGTGCAAAAAGAACAGACAATAGCAGCCAATAAAAAATTTATATTAGATTTGACATTAAACCAACCAAAAATTAAACCAATCGAGTTAGTATTTTGCTAGTTTTGTTAACTTTGGCATAATTTATGATTTTTTAACATAGAACACTAGGAACACAAGACAAACTTGTATATTTGTTGGCCAAAATTCATCAAACTGGAGGTTTGGTGAATTTTTGTGATCTTAAATGTTGATATGATTTCTTTATTCATTCACAATCCAGTTTATGGTTGTTTGTCGATACAAATTATCTAAAAATTATGCAAAAACATGCTTAGGTTATCTGGGCAGATGTCAACTGCTTTTGGGTGCATTTTTTGCTTAATGATAATCACATCTTGGGGAACAGAGAAGTAGTTTAACAAAGCCATCCGATTAGAAGATAATAACTTCATTCTATAGTAGTAAATTCAGTTCCAACCAACTCTCTCAATTACTTCACACAAACCCTCCTTATTCTCATATTCCCAACACACAGTGCCAACATTTACATTGGATAATTCATAAATATCCATTAGGTAATCCCTGATGTCAGCTACATTTAGTAGCAATCAGTAACAATTCTCCCGCTTATATTCCTCTTTAAATTTAACATAGGAGTGTCAAGGGCCGCTTAATCAGTGTGCTCCCTCTTACAAAGTAAGAGAGAGGTAAAAATATTCACTACGTTATCGCTGATGTCAGCTATATTTAGTAGCAATCAGTGATGATTCTCTCGCTTATGTTCAGCCTTACATTTACAAAGGTTGCGATTTTGCATACAAAGTAAGGGAAGATGTCAGTAAGTGTCATTTCGGCTGCAATTACATTATAAGCGGAGTTTTATGCGAGCTTGATAACACGCATGATAACGAAGTAAGTAACGATGTCAGTAGGAGTTATTTGAAAAGTATTGTAATGGCATGACATTCTAATACTTAAATCACTCGCTTACAATGTCATACTGATGTCATGGATTACTGTATATGTACTTCGTTTCATTTACCGCTGAGGTATTACAAATTAATTGATCCCAGGCGCAACGAACGTATTGGGTTATGAAAAACCACTCTCAGACAAGCCCTGCTGTCGCAATAAAGTTAAAGGCGGAGGTTTAAGCTAACTTGATAACACGCTTGAAAGGTTATGAAAAACCTCGCTGTTAGATCCCTATGGACCCATTGTGACACCCGTTGGGCATTTGCGCCATCCCTTAAACCTATGCTATCAGCGTTTGTGCTGTCTGATTGCGTTGCCAGTTGTCGATTGGGAATCCGGAGTTTCGATCCAATCCGTCCTGTTGATGATTTTGCAAAAGTTGTTGATCCTTCCGATTTCCAACAATGCCAGTTCCTTTATGCCATTTAACAACGATTTCCCCAAGATTTCCAGTCTCCTTCTGTATAGGGCTGTTATTCCCACGGTAGAAACATTCGCTTTTCGTTACAAATACATTCTGTTCGCATGCCTGCCTATGGGTCCATGTCCCGTCAGAAAGGTAATAATTGTTGGTATCATCTTGGGTGTTTCTGTCATATGTTTTTGGGGTTATTTTATTGGATATTATTTTATAGGGGGGTTATTTCGTGAAGCCAATGGCAACGTGCATGTACCAGCTTATAAACATGATTTGGCTCAAGGATTGCATGCCCGTTGATTGGAATCTGAGTGGCCTATGTCCCGTGCTTATGAAAGGCGATCCAAGTGTGAGTACCAACTATCGCAGGATCAGTCTTTTACCCATTGCATACAACTTTCTGTCTAGTGTGTTATGTGTATGACTTAAGCTCATTTAAAGAACCTGATTTGACCTTATCAGTGTAGCTTATCCTTAGAGCTGGTAAATCCACGACCGACCTGTGAAAGGCTCAACAAATGCTGATCGACACTTACCATATATTCATCGATTACAAATCTGCATTCGACAGTCCGATACGACAGAAACTATTAGATGCTATGGCTAAGTCTGACCAGATATTTATTCTAAACAAATCCTGGAGAATGCCTAAGAAATGCAGAACGACACCGATCTGATACTGTCCGATATGTCACAAACTATTAGAGTGCCAGAGCGTATAAGTTATATGGAAATTTATTTATTACTCATACGTAAGTCAGTATAAACGAAAGTAAGTATAAATGGACCGGCCGTGGCCTGGTGATTAGAACTCGCGACCACCATGCGGGAGATCAGTGGTTCGATTCCCGGCTCCAGTCATCTACGTTTTTCTTTTTTCATTGCCGGCCCCTCGATGTTGTCGGAAGCAACTTCTCAGAATAAGTGTCCAGTTAATCGGCATGTCTAGTAAAAGCTTATTAAACAGTGACGTTCGAATTCGTCGATAAACAAGTAGGTGCTGTTTGTTGTGAATCTAAAATAGAAAGCGTGTTAATTCACAACAAAGCGAGAAGCTATCTCATACCTCATTCATGGGGTGTAAAGGGAAATTAAGTTTTTTTTATGAATAAAGGCCCATTCAGACACAAGGAATCTCTCGAAAAAAATTTTCTGTCAGGTGTGTTATCGCTAACGAATTGCTATGACATTCTAGTCGTCGACAACCGTTTACACACAAAATTTTCTCGCACCGCCCACGACATAAACTGCCGCATTTCATCTACGATTTGTGTATATGAAGGCGAGTATATTTTAGTTTTTTTTCTACGATACGTTTTCGTTCTTATAAAGGCGATATGGTCATTAATCTCAACCACATGCACAAAATTAAATATCTTTAAGAGAAAAATCTGAGCTCATGTCCTATAGGTTAATGGTTATAACTTTGCATTTTTGCGATTTTTAAGGCACTGGACGCACTTTTTACGGCTGCGTTGGTTTCAGTTTTTTTTTTTCTCCTTTTCACTATCTGCAACTTTGCTGCAGTCACAAAAGAGATATTCCGTACGGTATACCGAGATATAACCGTGATGAAATATAGAAAATGCGCTTAAACTCCACCTTGAGCAAAAAAATTCCTATGGCCATTAATTTATTAATACAGCCAACTTGACAAAACGTATAATATAGAAGCTCTTATTTTTGGGTCTTCTATCATGTGCAATTCTCAGAATTGAGTCCCAAATCAATGAGCTGAAAAATGTTATACTGTGTATATAAATTAATCAATCAAATTCAAATATCCAGTAGATTTCATTTTAGAAGTTATTGGAGAAATATAAATTTTGGTGGAATGTAATTTTTATTTACAATCCCGTCATTAAATTTTGCAAAATATTATCACTAGCAAATTTTCCTAAAGATCTGTGATAGAAGGTTTACTCGAATTATTCTGCCCACCAGCCATCCATTCATCCAGACATGGCTCAATCGTTTTAAAAAGTCCTGAAATGATTTTGGTTTTAAGATACTTGTGATTAAACTCATCTCCTTGAATGCTTCCTTAAAAAGACACTTTCTCGAATTACACCCAATGAGTCGTTGGAGTTGCGACATATGTATATCATCTTGCTGAAAACACGGCCGTCGAAACATAAGATAAACTCAACACCACACCCTTATTATTTGGGAAATAATATTTTGCTGTTTTCTTTATACATTTGTCTATTTCTGTACGGCACTACTTTTCAACGTAATTCTTCGATAAGACCATCTTATCTTGTTTTGTTGGGAATTTTTAGAAACTTTTGGAATTTTTGTAATTATTTTAAACATAAATTATTTTAAAGAAAAATGTTAGTTTTGGCTGCAAATCTCCAATACATTGCTCAACTAACCAATTGAAGAATCTAGCTACTTAAGGAGAAAAATTTATTTAAAAAATTTTAAATGACTTTATTAAATATTCTGGTTTTGAAGAGCAGATTTTACTTTAAACATCAAGTGACCGTCAAGTTGAGTGACAGGTTATCACTTATTTTGGCACAAACACTCCGAAATACAACTGAAGACGATAATGTCCAAAAATACATGAACATCTTTGACAAGCGTAGCAAGATAACTTGACTAACCACTTCAAACTAATAGAGAGGGTGGACATTGTAAAAGATCTCACCATGAGAAAATGTCAAATTCTTCGTATGATGTTGAACAATTGCATTTACATATAAATTAAATGCAAATACAACTTGTTTATTATTACCAATTACATTATATTTATATATGTATATTTTTAAGTTTCTCACAGCAAATTCTGTAATTTATTATGCCACCACACATTAATCTTATTCTAATTTTTCCACTTGTATTCTTTTCCTCTCCTCTTTGCAGATTGTCCACATTGTGTCGATGAGACGCAGTACATGAACAAATGGACAATGCCTTTGCTAAAACTTGGCGAGAAACGTTACTATCTGGGTATCTTCTTCAAGGTAAGTAACATTCCTCGAATCCATACCATACAAAGATCCAACGACATATCACAAGTCTGCAGCGTCCGTGCACATTTGCCCAGTCAAATTGTGGACGTAATGTTAATATTAAATGAGAGGAGGAGGTGGTGGTGGTGTCGGTGATGGTACGATTAGGTTTGTTTATTTAATAGAATATGAAATAAAATATATACATCTATTGAAATTAGCAAGATGTATTTGCCTTAATTGTGAATGTGAACTTTTAAATGAAGTCGTTGTGTACACATCGATCCGAGTAATTACTAACATATGAGATAACTCTTAGAAATTTGGTATAATTTACTCGTATATTCTGAGGCAAATTTGCATATGAAACTTGCTGGCTAATGGACAATTAAAATTAAATTTGTGGTTTAGTTGTCAACTGGGGGTAGCTGGTTAAATATGATGAGTAATCGCACAAAATTTTGAGGACTTTAGTTGGTTTTCGTTAGAGAAAGCTATAAAAGGTGCAGTTGCCTCGATATAAATAGTCACATGAAGAATAGTGAGGAAAAATAAACTTATGCAATTTCATTGGCATCTACTGTAAAACATTTTTCAGCTCATTGCTTAGGTACTCAATTTTGAGAATTGCACGCGAAAGTAGCCCCAAGAAGAAGAAGTTCTGAAACATTCGTTTTGTCAAATAACATGCCTTAATAATTTAATATCGATTTTAAGTTAGTAAGTGTCGTATAGGGAAATTTGTCACGTTTTAGGCTCTTGTGTGTGACATAACTCGAGAACCTCTAGTCCTATTTAGCTGAAACAAATTTAAAAAAATTACAATTCCTTTAATCTGTTTATATAACGTTTCCCTACTTATGCAAGAGTTTCACTTTTCTATTCATCAAATGATTTTGAACTGAGTTTATTTCGTAGCAGTTATAATAAAACTATTGTACTTCGTACCGTATGATTTACATACGTGAAATACTACTTATGATAATCATACGCCACCATATAAAAATATAACAATAGAGCCTTAAAAGTGACAAATTCCCCTATACGTTACTTTCTAACTTCAAATCGATATTCAATTGTTATGGCATGTAACTTGACAAAACGACTGATTCAGAACTTCTTCTTTTTGGGGCTACATTCACGTGAAGTTCTCAGAATTGAGTCCCACACCCATGTGTTGTACTGTGTAAGAAACACCCTACTCCTCAGCCCACAATTACACAATTTTTATTAATACAATAGAAGTCCAACTACTAGAAAACGAAATACTAAATATCTTGAGATGACGATGTCCCCATATGCATCTTATTTTTGTTTCTATTACAAAACATGAATCGTTAACTACACACGACCACCGTGCGTGCCTGCTTCTATTCACGTAGTCTATTAGTTAATATAGCAATTACAATTCAAAGTTACAAAAAACCAACAACACATGTTTCTTACACACCGCAACAACAACAATATCTTGTCAATCAAATATTTCTAGTTAACGCAAAAGCTCTTTTAAAGTTCAAGGTCAGTTTTGTTGTGGTTTTCAGAAGAATTAATGCCGGTTTTGTTTTTTTGTAGGTGTCTATGCAAATCATTGTGATTAGTTGTTGTAACATATAGAATTAAGTTAATAGAATCAAATTGCTGATATACATTGTAAAGCCTAAACGTGATCTAGATGACGACAAAACCTAGGTCAGTTAACTGTGGCATTGTTTGTGTAACATGTCTAATGGGTCACAAGTTACTGAGTTTATTGCCCCACCAAAAACTTGTTTCCAGATCATAGTGCGAGCGTGAGTTCACTCATGTGGTGGTGTCGAGTAATATGGAATTGAAATTCTTTAAGAATGTAAATGCAAATCACAGTTTTGTGTGAGGATATATGGAACATTTTTATTATTTATATACTCGCAACCAGTAATTTTATGAACAATATTTATTGTTCAACTTTATCATGGTTTTTAAGTTCATGGTCATGTGCGATATTAAGTAAGGCTTAGTAATTGTTAATACTTACAGTTGTAGTTTTGAATAGTTATTACTGAATAAATTGATATGTTTTATATTGATTTTTGATATTTAGCTACTTTTTGTTCTAAAAACAGGGATCGGTAATGCTTTTATCGTAATTTTTATTTAATTTACAACATTTTTCATCTTATTGATTTGGGCCTCAATTCTGAAAATTGCACTTGAAAGTAGCCTCAAAAATAAGAACTTCTGCATCATACGTTTTGTGAAGTTGGCTGCATTAATAACACATCACAACATTTTTCTGCTCATTGATTTGGGACTCAATTCTGAGAATTTCATATGAAAGTAGCCCCAAAAATAACAACATCTGCATCATTCGTTTTGTGAAGTTGGCTGCATTAACAATTTAATGACGGATTATCCCTTTTGTGTCTGAAGCAAAGTTGTAGGTATTGAGTAGGAGAAAAAAATGCAGAAGAAACCTTTCCGAAAAAGTGCATCCTGTGCTTAAAAATTACAAAAAATCAAATTATTTACCATTAACCTATAGGTTAAAGGACATGAGCAATTTCTTATTGATAACACTCCTGACGGACAATTTTTAGACTGATTCCTTGTTACTGAACGCGCCTTTACACTTACCTTCGTATATACTGACTGACGTATGAGTAATACATAAAATTCCACATAAATCGTACGCTCTTAAAAAAACTTAATTTCCCTTTGCACCCCATGAATGAGGTATGAGATAGCTTCTCGCGTTGTTGTGAATTAACACGCGTTTTATTATTAGATTCACAACTAACGGCACCTAATTGTTTATCGACGAATGCGAACGTCACTGTTTGAGAAGGTCTTACTAGACACGACGATTGAATCGACGCTTAATACTGCGAAGTTGCTGTCAACAACATTCGAGGGGAGCCGACAATGAAAGAAAATTTTATTTTTTTTTTCTTTTAAGGTGACTGGAGCCAGGTTTGAACCTGCGATCTCCCATATGGTAGTCGCGTGTTCTAACCACTATGCCACGGCCGGTTCCGACAGTCATACGCTCATCATACGCTCTGGCAAGGGTAAATAGCTTAATAAATAGCTTATTGCGACACAATAACGTTGAACATACAATTACTACGTCATTTTTTTCTTCCGACAGCACATCCTTTCGCAGGCTTCCCATATAAATGACCGACGAATTCATCCACAGACATTTAAATGAATTTTTTTACTTTCACCGAATTCGGTCCTATTCTGGCCAATGTAAACATTTATGAATAATCTGACCTTGGAATGAATGTGGGTTATACAGGGCTCCGCCTTTGGTACCACCAATACAAAATGGCTTTCTTAGGAAAAAATACTGAATACAATGAGTTTTTTCCTAATTTTTTGGAGGATTATTTCAATTCTTGATTTGGTGATAATTTCGTTGGGAGTTATTCCGTGGCGCCGCCAGTTTTTCTCAAATATTCCACTGTGTTTGTTTATAAAAACATATTATAGCAAAAAAAAATTCCAAATGTGTTTCTACCAGAGTACGTATTGGCTCGGTCTTTTTGGCTCGCGAGCTAGGAGCCACAAAACTACAAAAGAGCTCTTGGCTCGCGAGCTAGGAGTCACATCAATCTATGACTAAATCTAAAATATGGTCAATGTCGGACAAAAGATTCAATGACCTCTCGTAGAGGTCCCCCAAAGGTGTCCGTAGAGGAGTCAAACCCCACAAATTTTGCAATCCAAACACTAGCTTTCTTCACTCCCTATAAAAAAATGTTAAAAATTTTTAAGAATTTTTGGCGCTCATACAAAAAAAAACGAAAATTAATAAAAAATTAATTAAAATTAACTAATGGACAAAAAATTATTTCATAAACAAAAATTAAAAAATTAAAAAAATTGTATGGGGACCACTTTAACCGTTTAAGATAGGAGGGTAGATATAATCTGAGAAACTGTTGGGGTGCAAGAATATGGAGGATCGCTCATACATTTGATTGTTTTAGGAGCACCTTTAGGACGAATTTTATAACAATTTGATTTTTGTTTAGAAGTCTCCTTAGGGGGTGAAGATGGGTTGTAGGTATGTTTGGGAAAAATGTTAGAAGGGAAAAATAACTGGAGATCGGTCACACATTTTAACCCTCAAGGTGCAGTTACGGAGCTTGTTGTGGTTTTTTCCCCCCCTTCCCCACCACATTTGACCACCTCCCCCAGTTTTTAGCTTATGATTTTTTTTCCCTCAGCCACACAAATTTGTCTACTGTCTTCCATCCAATGTGACCACAGTGTTCTGCGTGTTATTCAGCCCACTTGTTGTATATTGTATCTGTGTGAATGTATTTGCATTCTCAGAGTTGATGTAATACTGTGTATATAAAATTAACATTATTTATTAATATACGCACAGGTGGCGTGTCAGTTTTATGAATGATATTTGTTGTGTAGTAAATTCCTTTTAAGTTCAAGGTTATTCTAGTTATTACTAATGAATTATTGCTAAGTTATTCGTTACATGTTAGTTATTAATATTTATTCACCAACTGGTCATACTAAGATGATATTCAAAATATCAAGTACTAAAACAATGCAGAAATTCTAGTTAATATCAAATTCTTGTTACGTTTGCAATGTGGAATTTAATTTTAACTTAGCTTTAATGCAGTGGCAGGCAAAACTGAACGAAAAAAAAACGTAATTTTCCTTCACACCCCATGAATGAGGTATGCTTCTCGCGTTGTTGTGAATTAACACGCTTTCTATTTAAGATTTACAACTAACGGCACCTACTTGTTTATCCACGAATGCGAACGTCACTGTTTGTGAAGCTTTTAATAAACACGCCGATTATCTCGACACTTATGCTGCGAAGTTGCTGTCGACAACCTCGAAAGAGCCGACAATGAATTATAATTATAGATGACTAGAACCGGGAATCGAACCACGAATCTCCCGCATTGTAGTCTCGTGTTCTAATCACTATGCTACTGCCGGTTCCAAAACTGAACGAATACACATACAAATACTATTTGTTTGTGTATGTAAATGTTAAACCGGCTTGCACTGCTTTTAAGAATTGAAAATCTCTTTTAAATAACATAATTTCATATAGCATTCGAGAACTATATAGTTGAGCATTCGTCAAACTCGTCCAGCACAAATGATTAAAAACAGACATTGAGAATCGTAATTCAAATGTTAAATTTAAAATATCTTTGCTTCTAAAAAAGTTGTTTTCCCCACATATCTCCATCACAAAATGCAAATCCGGTTTTTATCACTTTCTTGAAAAACACCCCACTGTGCAACATGACAAGCGCCCACAAGGTGTCACACTTATTCCACCGTTTTAATAGTTGCCTTCAAAGTTTGTAGCAATTAGTCTCATAAATATTTCTCTCTACTACAACATCCATTCCATGTATCGAGGGAAATGTCAATTGAATGTCAATTAATAATAACCATTTATAGGAAAAAATAACGTAAATCCTCGTTTATAAACAAGTTAAGTAATTAGCGTAAATATTTGTACATACCAAAAAGACATGTTGTGAAATAAGCGTCAAACTGTGTTACCAAATATTTACTACTATGTATGTATTAATTAATAAATTTATAACATTTGAGTTTCCTGTGTCAATCTCACGCAGCAGAGAAATCTTACCATACCATATCAATATACTTGTAAATATAAGCATATTTTTGAGTACTAGTTAAAAGATAACGCCGTCAAGCCCCATTCACACCAACTGCTGTGAGCAGCTGCCATAAAAAATATTAGTATATGTATCTAAGAGATTTGTCTATTAGGCGCGCCACTGTTTGAATAGTTTCTAAGGGGTGATAAAGCTATTAAAAGAATTGGCGGTTGTTGCCATCAACAAAATTATTATTACTATTATTGAATTTGTTACTATTGGTATGGTTTGATCAATGACAGTGTTTGCTACGACTGCAACACGTTCATTCTCTTTACACACATGTTAATTATGAAATTTCACGCATACATAAATGTGCGCTAAACTCAAGTAGTCAAACTTGATTCTCATTTATGGCCAGCTGATAATTGGCCAAACATTTGGTTTCGCTTGACTTATATTTAAAATTTGCTAGAATATTTTGACATTTGTTTAATGAATTAAGATGTGGTAGCTAATTGGTCAGTAATTATTGTGCATGACTATTCACGAGTGGATAATTTATTAATCAGCTTTGAAATTACTTTATGATAGAATGTTTTTCAATGGTATCATGTAGTTTTTCATTTACAAGAGAACTTGCTAACATATTAAGCGTAAAAACAAAAATTTTCGTTTGGTACTTATTAACTATATGTATGTATATTAGGGCGTTTCACCAAACGCGTTTTTTGCAACTCTTGAAGCGGAATATTAAGGCTTGTGATCTAAAAGAATTTCGAAAAAAATTTTGGATTTTTTGAAGATGGGTATGGGTCGCTGAAATAGATTTTATCAAAAAAATGAGGTTATGGAGAAAACAATTTTATATTATTTTTTTTCTGGTGCTTTTTGTTCATACAACTAAACAATTCTCTTCTTATGGATCCGATCCCACGACAAAAAATTATTGGTGGGATATTAATTTGCAGAAGTTCTTATTTTTGGGGCTTCTTTCACGTGCAATTCTCAGAATTGAGTCCCAAAAGTATGTGTTGTACTGCGATAGTTAAAATTTAATTATAGATGATAACAAAGGTTTCCTTTTATTTTGCAAACAAAACTTTAAGGACATTTTTTTCACAAATTTTTGATTTTTGGTTTTTAAGTGGGATATATTGAAACAAGGCATATTAAGGCAAATATTGCATTTTGATTGATAGAGTTGTATGGGCAGAGCCACACTCGTACTTGTACACTGATCTCATATGAATGCATACCAAATTTCAAGACAAATGGTACTTTGTTCACCAGATATTGCGTTATTATGTTATACAAGGTGTAGTGCTCCTACTCATCTAATACCAAAAGTTTGCATGGGGACCACCTTAAGGGTTAGAGATGGAGGATAAATATGTTCTTGGAAACTGTTGGGGTTGCAGAAATATTCGAGGTTGGTCATACAATTTACTCCTCTAGGGGCAGAATTTAAAAAAAAATTATTTTGTATGATAACTCCCTTAGGGAGATAAAATGGAGGTAGGTATGTTTGGGTAAAATATGGGAAGGGAAAAATGACTGGGGCAGGAGCTGATTTCATTTGGGGGTCGGTCATACATTTGATTTCACTAGGGGCACTTTTCAGGCATTTAGAGCGGTGGGAGAAAATTTTTTAAAAAATTTATTTTTGTATGGGTGCCCCCTTAGAGGGTTAAAAATGGGGTTAGGTATTTTACGGGGAAAATATTTAAAGGGAAAAATTACTTAGGGTCGGTCAAACATCTGGGAGGCTATGTTCCAAAAAACTGTTGGGGTAGCAAAAATATTGGAGGTCGGTCATACATTTGACTTATCTAGACGCACCTTTCGAACAGTTAGAGCGGTGGGACTAAAATTTATAAAAATTTGATTTTTGTAATGGAGACCCCTTTGGGGTGGACATGGGTGTATGTATGTTTGGGGAAAATAACTGGGTGTCGATCATACATTTTACCCCTCTAAGGGCGACTCCGGGGAAGTTTCGGGGCCTGATGTGGATTTTTTCCCCTCCCTTCCCTCCCCCCAAACTTTGACTGTTATTTAAACCCACCCCAACTCCCTCAAACTTTGACTACAATGCGCTGTTGTTTAATACCACCCCACATCCCCCAAATTTTGTCTCAGGCATTTTTTCCTCACCACAAAAAAATAGGGCGAGGTTTGTATCCAAGTCTTGTTTCTAAGGGTCTCCATTAGGGTATACAAAATCGAAACCGTCAAATCAAGTTTTAAGTTAGCTAGCCGGTTTTTACAAAATTTCGATTTGTGAATAACCGGCTTAACCGGTTTATTTAGGTTTGTTTTTTCCGGTTTGAATTTTCTAATGTACCAGATACACTGACTATTTTAGAACGCTATTCATATAGTGCTGTGAAAAGATACAAAATGATTAGAAAATTTTTGATATATCGATTTTTGGTCGTAGATTACCCTGAGTAAAATTTTCTGATTAAGATTTTTGTAGAACATTTTAATTATGTAAAGACTCACTTTTCAGATTTTTTTGGAAATACGGATGAAAAGGACATGTATGAAGTCGAGGTTGAGAGTAAAAATGTTCCACAAAAACACCACATTTAATTCCATTGAAGACATCGGACATCGTAGGTGCACTAAAGCAATAAGAAACATAGATACTCTGACTATTTTAAGTCACTATTCAAAAAGTGGTTTGAAGAGACAAAATGTTATGTAAAATTTGGAGATCTCGATTTTTGGTCTTAGACACCCCAAGTTAAATTTTCCAAGCAATGTTCTCGAAAACATTTAAATATTTTTTCGGACGTTCGGACGTTCTTCAAAAAAAGGACGAAAAGGACACTTGAGGAGTCGAGATATAGAGTTAAAATGTACCCCAAAAAAAATCCTCAGTAAATTTCAATTAAAATTTCATTAAAGAAAAATTTCATCGAAAATGCGCTAAAATATTAAGAAACTGACTATATAGGTCACTTCACGCAGTGCTTTGAGAAGAGACTAATTGATTACTAAATGAGTACAAGTTAAAGACTTCGATTTTTGGTCTTAGAGAACCCTAAGTAAAATTATCTAATTGTTTTTTAGAACACTTAAATGTTGTCAAATCTTATTTTAAGTACCTTTTTTATTGTTTCTCGAAACTAAGACGAAAGGGATACTTAAGGTGTGGAGGGAAAGAGTTAAAATGTCTCATAAAAAATCCTCTTTAAATTTCAGCTGATATCATAAATGCCCTAAAACAATAAGAAACATAGTTTTTAGGACTTCACCAGGCCATAAAAAAATTTCGACCTAGGGTGGTTCGATTTTCCACCCACCAGACATTTACCTCCATTTTGTGTCACAGTCCCTCTAGTACTGGGCACTAGTTCGTAGCTGGCGAAATCACTAAATAGTAGGGAACCTTCTACTATAGTATATTGTTGAATTTTGTTATTTGATTGAACTTTGTCCATAAATGCCGCATTGATTCATGTTAGAGATTACTGTAGACGTTGTTAAGTACGAAAACAAAAATCTAGTTTCACTGTTTGCCATTAATTCTGTTGTGGTGAATTTTGCAAATTTCTGTTGAAAATCACAGTAGTGCGTACTTTTGGTCACAAAAAACATACATTTGTGATTCATTAACATAAATATCCATCACAATGAGTTTTATCGAACTCTTAAACTCTTAAGTGGTCCATTAAAATATACCCTTTCTTAAACAAGGTAAAAAGAGATATATAAGCTTGTGTACGCAAATCAATTTCGAGAAGACCATGAATTTATGCAGCTGTGGTTCTTAACGTGGGGGGTTTACGTTCAAATAGTTTGTAAATCCAAATAAAAGCTAGAAATCAGAAAATAAACTAATAAATGAAAATAAAAGGATTATGATGAAATCTTAACAATTTGTGATGCACAAAATCCAAATTTATTTTTGTTTTTCTTAACCATGACTAATTTCAACTATGAATCAAATTATATTTATCTGCGAGATCTCTTACCTCTCTTATAAAAAATTAAGAATCCCAGAGATAACTGTTGCTTACGCACGTGTAGAATTAATACGGGTTGCCCTAATTTAACAAAGAAATCAAAAACTCTCCTACTTTAAAGATCATTTAACATTTTAGCATTGAATGAATTCTTTAAAAAAAAATATGAGTGACTTGAACGCTGTTAAGTTTTTTTTATTTATTATAATCAACACTGTTTAGAGCTCTATAAACTAACATTTATTTATCGGTTTCTATTCTACCACATATTGAGTGATATCTAAGTTTGTAATCAAAATGAACAGGATGAGCAAGCTGCTCTCTAATCTGATCACTTTATGCATCGTATTAGGGTTGGTTTTTTTTTGGTTTGTTATGTTGGTAGGCAATTGCGTTGGCAATGAATTAAAAAAAACTTAATATAGATAAAACCTAGTATACATAGATCTTATAGCTAAGATTAATTTGGGTTTAACCGACTTTCCTATTCCAATATTCATACATCGCTATGAATAATTTATTTACTATAAAAAGTGTTAAGATACATACATATTTTAATATTAAATTGTAGATATTCTTATGAATTATTAACGCAATTAATAAAAACTAAAGAGAGCTGTAAGGTAGGCTTAGTTATTCATGGGTTTTAACAAGCAACATTAATTAAGATATTGGAGGTTTTTGATATTGATATTGATATTGATATTGATATTGATATTGATATTGATATTGATATTGATATTGATATTGATATTGATATTGATATTGATATTGATATTGATATTGATATTGATATTGATATTGATATTGATATTGATATTGATATTGATATTGATATTGATATTGATATTGATATTGATATTGATATTGATATTGATATTGATATTGATATTGATATTGATATTGATATTGATATTGATATTGATATTGATATTGATATTGATATTGATATTGATATTGATATTGATATTGATATTGATATTGATATTGATATTGATATTGATATTGATATTGATATTGATATTGATATTGATATTGATATTGATATTGATATTGATATTGATATTGATATTGATATTGATATTGATATTGATATTGATATTGATATTGATATTGATATTGATATTGATATTGATATTGATATTGATATTGATATTGATATTGATATTGATATTGATATTGATATTGATATTGATATTGATATTGATATTGATATTGATATTGATATTGATATTGATATTGATATTGATATTGATATTGATATTGATATTGATATTGATATTGATATTGATATTGATATTGATATTGATATTGATATTGATATTGATATTGATATTGATATTGATATTGATATTGATATTGATATTGATATTGATATTGATATTGATATTGATATTGATATTGATATTGATATTGATATTGATATTGATATTGATATTGATATTGATATTGATATTGATATTGATATTGATATTGATATTGATATTGATATTGATATTGATATTGATATTGATATTGATATTGATATTGATATTGATATTGATATTGATATTGATATTGATATTGATATTGATATTGATATTGATATTGATATTGATATTGATATTGATATTGATATTGATATTGATATTGATATTGATATTGATATTGATATTGATATTGATATTGATATTGATATTGATATTGATATTGATATTGATATTGATATTGATATTGATATTGATATTGATATTGATATTGATATTGATATTGATATTGATATTGATATTGATATTGATATTGATATTGATATTGATATTGATATTGATATTGATATTGATATTGATATTGATATTGATATTGATATTGATATTGATATTGATATTGATATTGATATTGATATTGATATTGATATTGATATTGATATTGATATTGATATTGATATTGATATTGATATTGATATTGATTGGCCATCGTTCATTATAAAAAAAGGGCCCGGCACCATTTTAGTACGTATTTGAGGGAGCGTGGCATCAGGACTAGCAAATGGTAATTCCACGCTTCCCAAAAAAAGCCGTAAAATGATTTGCCAGTACTGATGCCACGCAAGTTGACGGGAAAGAGCAAAAAAAATCCAAAAATCGAGCCTTGTAAATGTAACGGGGTCGTCCCTAGTTTGGTTAAATGTTTGACCAACCACCAGTCATTTTTCCCTGCTAACATTTTCTCCAAACATAGCTAACCCTCTTCTCCACCCCCTAAGGGGCGGAGACCCCAACAATTTTTCAGAACATATCTATTCTCAATCTTCAACCTTTAAGGTGGTCGGTCCCCTTACAATATTTTGGCATTTTTGTAATTTTTTTATGAAATTAGCTCCTGTCTCACCGATGGTGCCTCCTATAGGGGTATAATGTTTGAGCATCCTCCACTAGTATAATCCTTCTAATATTTTTCTCAAACATACCTACCTCTAATCTTCAATTGTATACCTGTAATTTACTGTAGATACTGCAAAGCCTTAAGTTATTATTTTGGGGCATATAACACAGTACAACATATGGTTTTGGGACTGAATTATGAGAATTGCACGTGAAAGTAGCCCCAAAAATAGGAACTTCTGCATCAATCGTTTTGTCAAGTTAGCTGCATTAATAATAAAATGGCCATACATTTTTAACGTGTTAAAATATAGAAAAAGTGCGATAAATCCACCTTGAGCCAAAAAATTCGTAGCAGAATTAATTTATTATTGCAGCCAACTTGACAAAACGTGTTATGCACAAGTTCTTATTTTTGAGGCTAGTTTCACGTGCAATTTTCAGAATTGTGTCCCAAATCAACGTGCTAAAAAATGATGTCCGTATAAGATTATTCTTCAATATGCTGGTATGCCTATAAGTTGTAAGGTATAAACAAATGACATTAATGACCGGTGCTGCAGGCAAAAACTGGTTGTGACGCTTATTTCGTGTATATCAAATTGTCACGCCTCCTTATGGGCATTACAAAAAGAAGAACAAGCTGAATATACCCTTCGGTCGGTACTAGCGCCTGATGAAGGGTATAAAAAAGTTAGAAAAAATATTGTTCTTGAAACTGTCGGCGGTATGACCGTCTGATATATCTAAGCGTAAATTTCAATCTTCCCTATTATTTTGAATGTCAATCAATACAACTAAATATTCTCTTTTTTTGTTTCCAGGCAAATTGGTTCAAGGCCAGTCAGTACTGCCGTTATCATGGAATGCACTTAGCGAGCATATCATCCCAAGAGGAGAACGATAGACTGGAGAAACATATCAAAGATTTTGGTAAGTGTTAAAAAGGCGAGACACGCAAAGAGTTCCATAGTTGCCAGAAAAAAAGTTATATTAGTAGAGTGTCTCAAGAAAAAAACGACTATACACAGAAAAAACTGTCGGCACATTTTAAGTAATTAAGAGGAACTGATTCTAGTCAATATGCATTTCAACAACAATTTTAATCATATCAATAAAATGCATTAAAAGATTCGGCATATAATCGTTATCGAAAATAACATTTTCAACAATCAAGCTACAATATCATACAATATCATATTACAATAGCCGTTGTTGGTTGAATTTCAATTAAAAAATTAATTGTATTTATGATATTATGTAGTGTAGTTAAGTTAATTTAGGTCGCTCTTGAATAGGTTTTCAAAACGCAATTCAAAACAAAAATTGTAACATCTAATATATAAAATTCTCGTGTCACGGGGTGCGTGATTGAACTCCTCTGAAACGGCTCTACCGATACTCTTGAAATTTTGTGAGCATATCGAGTAGGTCTGAGAATCGGCCAACATCTATTTTTCATCCCCCTAAATGTTAAAGAAAAAATGTTTCCTAGAAATAACATATATGGCAAAACATCGTTTGCCGGGTCAGCAAGTTGCTTATAAATATGAATATATTTGTTTTTCTGTTTTAATTGGTGCAAAATAAAATTTCTTCTGTATCTGAAAACAACGAAATTACACATACATTAGTAATTTTTTCGTCTTATTTTCCTATATAATTTGGCCAGGCATTGGTTAAGATAGCGCTAAATGCTCTTTTAGTCACTTGATATAACTTTAAAGCTGTTGTCTTAATTAAACCACAAACCTTTGGTTGAAACTTTCGTTTGCAACATATATTTATAAGTACTCCTTTGCTAAAGCTCCAACATTGTTTTAATTAGTTGTTGCTAAATCAGCTGCTAAGTTAAGTAAGCAAGATTAACAAAAAATGGCACAAAATGTTTAAAACTATTAAATGCTGTGGCTGCAGCCATCGACCATGCGCATTCATCGCAGGAGATGATGGCGGCAAATAGTGCGACATTACTTGAATTGAGTCACCCAAAACTGGGTTATATGAGTATAGCTAAAACTTAGCCAACTGGTACTAGCATGCAGCTTGATGAGATGTGGCAGCATAGCAACTGTAGTCAATGACTATAAGCATGGATTGGTACATGTAATGCCAAGCTCCAGGTACCCGGAAATATAATTGCATTTGAAAGACAAATGCTAAGCGTTGGTATGAAGCGTTTAACTGTTTATGGTTAAAATAGTCAAACTAGTGAAAATGTATGGGAGCAAAGTAGGAGCAAACCCATTCCAATACGCTACCACAACACGATATACACTGTAGTGTTAACGATATTAGCCACAATGGTTAAAGTTAAATCAATCAAAAAAGAGATACAACTGAAGATTAAACTGTCGGAGATTAAACTGAAATGTTAAAATTTCCAAAAAATGAGAATACGAAATAGTTTAAGCATAAGAGAATGTGTGTATCAAAGATGTGTTTTTTTACAAAGACTAACAGTAGCATGGTTGTTAAGCCACCTAACTATCAAGCTCGTAACCTTGGTTGCCCTGTCCTGTCACAGTTATTTACATTTCTTTGAGTAGTCAAGTCAATCGGCATGCGTGGTAAAAACTTCTTAAAAAAGCTAACTAGGCTCAGTCTTTAAACTTTAAGTTGCGTTAGGTGAGTCTTAATATAGAAGCGTGTAAACTCACACAAATATCTCATTCATAGGATGCAAAAAGAAAATATGTTTATTTTGTATTTTTCGTTATAAATTTACCCTTGATATTTTTGTCCATTGAGTTCTATCAAAATCACAGTTTATAGCGTACCTTGTTGAACTTTCTTAATAATTGGATATTTGAAATGCTTTTAAACAACCAACATATTATTATTATCCCTAAAGTTTAACAAAATCTAATATTGTGTTATTATTTCCTCTCTTTCTCTCTCTCTCTCTTTTCCACTTTCCCCTCTAGGTTTGGGTCATGAACACTTCTGGACTTCTGGCACCGATTTGGCCGATGAGGGCAACTTCTTTTGGATGGCAACGGGACGTCCCATAACCTTCACAAATTGGAATGCTGGCGAACCAAATAATTTCCGTTATGAAAATGGTGAAGAAGAAAATTGCCTAGAATTATGGAATCGTGATGGTAAAGGCCTCAAATGGAACGATTCACCCTGTAGTTTTGAGACATACTTTGTGTGTGAAGTCCAACCTTAAGGCCACCGCACTAAACAACAATTGGTTGATAAGAGGATGACGATGATCCGATCGATGCACGATGACGAAGCGACGACAAAGTATATAGAATAACAAATTAGTTAGTGTAAAATAGAAAAAAAAAACAAAGTGTTCGAACAATGTAACACGTTTTTTCTTAGGAATTTATAGAATTTGCATTTACATTCGGCACATCCCATATGTTTATCATTATCGCACTGTCTCTCTCTCTCTCCTTGCCCGCTCGCTCTCTATCTATGTATATTCGTATGTCCTTTCTCTAGTATATTCCGCAGGTTTTTATCTATAATTTAGTTAAGTACATGAGTTATGTTTTTTTTTAAATTGATTTTGAGTTTTATATGTATTAAGCATTTAGTTTTTTTAAAATTTAAACTGAGTTTTAAAAAAAAAACATACTTGTATTTATAATAACAGAGGTTGAGTCCTTGAATGTTCATTAATTGGGACGTTTAAGTGAACAATCTGTAATGATATTTTTTTTAGTTTGTATTTATAGTTGTAATTATTTATGTTTACAAAATTTGTAAGAAATATGAAATAAAATGAAAACGATTTAAAGCGAAATAAGAGATTTTTTTTATTAATTTATACTCATATTTATAAAATAAGCTTATCAAAAAAATTGATAATAGTTAAAAATAGTTTTAAATGAAAACATTTGTAGACCGCAAAGTTATCTTTAAATTATTCAATATATGTCCAATACGAAAAAAGTAAAATTTTATGCAAAAAATAATACACTCATAAATTTTTACCATTCTTTTTTTGGTTTAAATTTAAAAGAAGAATGTTTAGCAACAGCTTGTGGCCAAGATGACTTGTAAGCCACTTTTATTTATAAAAATTTTGTCGCGAATTACCGCAATCGATTCGAATCGAAATCTGGTATACGGAAGAGTTCTAACGGCCATATTTATATCAGGAACTTCATATTATATTGATTCGCTTCATATTTTTAAAATTTAAAGGCAAATTTATAATTTATAGAACTTTCGTAATCGATAAAAAAAAATCGATTCGAATCGAATGCGGTAATTCGGCCCTATTAGATATCGTAAAACTTTAATTTATTCAAATT
This sequence comes from Muscina levida, assembly GCA_964034835.1. Lineage (NCBI taxonomy): Eukaryota > Metazoa > Arthropoda > Insecta > Diptera > Muscidae > Muscina > Muscina levida. The sequence continues at coordinate 32,076,320 of OZ035884.1, read as the reverse complement.
AAACGATTTTGTAAGTTAATGTATTAAAACTGTAGAAATGGTTATAATGTAAAAAATGTGCTTGTGTATGGGGGTACCTACCGAAACGGGGTATTCTGAAAACTTAGGAAATATTCTAAATCTTATAGAGTACTAGCGGACCCGGCGAACTTCGTCTCGCCCCAATTTTATGCCTTCAGATGAACTCAGTAGAGTATGTTTGATAAACAAAGTTTTTCGATTAGTTTTCCAAACAAACAACGAAGGCGGTTCTCCAAAACTTGAAAAGGCAACGTTCAGCTGACCACACGTAAAACAGGGAAATTCGAGATAAATCTCACATACTTCCAACGATTGGCCTTGCGATTTATTGATTGTCGTCGGGGAATTGGAATGGATGATCAGTTGGAATTATCTGATTCGTAAGATAAGGACTTCCTCTTCATAGAATTTGTTCTTGATGATCGTCTGAAATCACATTTTTTATCAGATTCTTGACGGACAACCGCGTACCGTTGCACAATTTCGGTTGATTCACATTCCGCAATATGAAATTGATTGAACCCACATTTATCTGTAAATTATGCGGCACATTAAGCGAGTGGAAAATTCGGTCGGATTGTTGGTCGCTTCTTCCTCTACGGTCACGTTGTGAACAGATTTGTACGAATGCAGTTCTCAAGCGATTTAACTTTCTAATTTGAAATTCTAGCTATTGATATCTTTATTATTCGCTGGTAGTAACATACTGCCCGTAAATTAATCCAATCGAGATTTTTATAATTTTGTGCAATGTCATGAGTTACTTTTCCAACGATGTGAACTGGCAAAAATTTGCAGGGAACGATATCAATTCAGTCGAAACATCAACCCGAATTTGGCCATTGCCAAGCGCAAGCAGTTGTTTAGGGAATTCAGCAGAAGATGGGAGGTTCTGGAATGAGACCCTAATTTTTTGACCAATTACAACTTCTTGACTTCAAGCATGGTTTTAGTAAATCAGCAGCATTAGATATTTTGAGCAAAATCATAGCCCCACAAAATCGTTTTAAATCCCCTCGTAAATCCATTATCGTTCGATCAACTACTTCCAAAGCTCGTTTATGATTGATTTGGCATTCCCACATCTACTTCGCCGTTACGAAATTCTTTGTCATAATGTACTTTGGCTTTCAACCGTGAGAAGATTTATCGACAGTTTTAAAGTAGAATTTGCAGTTCGAATGCCTTCCAACAATGTGACAGGTGTGCCAAAGTATGCAACGGCTAACTTTATTTGAGATCTTGACCAAATTGTTCCGGAATCAACAAAAAAATGTCTTGGCTGTCCCACTCGAAGCATCGAGAAAGTAAATGCCCCCAGTTTCATCGTGAATCGTACACGTTCTTGTACTCGGTATTTAACAGCGGCACATTTGTTCGAACTCTTCCGGTCAGCTCATCTAGATTATAGGTTTGCTCCCGTTAAAATTCGCGATCGAATGCATCTTGCATCAAACGATTTGGTGCTGGCATTTCCAATGTCGAAGGTAGATTGCCGCATATCCCGTTGGGTTCGACGGATTTTTTATCTAAATATTATTTATCTCGAAATTTTCGACCTAAACATCGTTCAAAACCATCAAATCATGCAAAAATTTCAAAATTTTGGCGATAAAAAAAATTTTTTTTTGCATTTTTCCGGAATTTTCCGAATTATTCCTTAAGAATTTTCTATTTCCACTCGAAAAGCCATTTCGTAACAACTGCACATAAAATTCCATACAAAAAATCAATTTTCGATTTTTCCAATTTCCCGACTTTTCGAAGAATTTTCCCAAAATTATCATACCAATTACGAACAATTAAATACAAATTGAGCAAAATGGGCCAGCCGTTCTCTCTTGATGAATTACTATACACGGTGTGAACACGTTTTCATACATATAGATTTCACAACAAACCGAATTTTTCCAAGCATCACAACGAATTTTCCACTTTTAAGTCGTCTAAAATCATCAAATCAAGCGCTACAATGAAAAATTTCGTCGAAAAAATCTACAATTTTCGAGTTTTTCCAGAATTTTTCACCAAGAATTTTTCTATTTTTCCATTCGAAAAGTCATTTCAGAATGATTATCCGAAATTTTCACATTTATATCATTCAAAATTATCAACAAAATGTAAAATTTCGTCGAAAAAAATTCAAATTTTTGGAATTTTTCCATAATTTTGCAACCAAAATGTTGTTTTTTTTTTAACCGTAAAGCCAAAACTTTATCCTGTTATAGTTTTACTAAATACAGAATTTGGGCACGATCGCGTTGGGTGTCTTGATATTATTACTCCATATCTTAAGTGAGCGGAATGGTACATTTGTATGGGAGGTACCAAAAGGAGCGGGTTTAGACTTCCAGATTTGTTCTCCAAAACTCTATCCTGTTATAGCTTAACTAAGTACAGAATTTGGGTACGACCGCGGTAGGTCTATTAAAAATATTAATCGATTTCTAAAGTGGGCGGTACCAGATGGATATGGGAGGTACCAGATGAGGCGTGGTTAGATTTCCAGTTTTTTTCTCCAAAACTGTATCCTGCTATAGCTTTACTAAATCAAGAATTTGGGTACGATCGCGTTGGATTTATTGATATTATTACTCCATCTCTAAAGTGGTCGAAAAGTACATTTGTATGGGAGGTACCAGAAGGGGCGTGGCTAGACATCCAATTTTTTTCCAAAACTTTATCCTATTATACTTTACTAAATACAGAATTTGGGTACGATCCCGTTGGGTGTATTGATATTATTACTCTATTTCTAAAGTGGGCGGAATGATATATTTGCATTGGAGGTACCAGAAAGGGGCGTGACCATGTAGCCCATTTGCAATACCTTAAATAGTTTTGGGGAAATATTAGCTCGCGCAAATTTTCGAAACATTTGGTTGCGTCTTTCGAAATTATTGTGCCGGACAGCCAGACAGAGAGACGGACATGGCTTAAACGACTTTAAAAGTCATGCATCGAATTTGGTTCAAAGAAACCTAGGGTCTTAAGTGACACCTTCTTTGTGTTACACTTGTGGGTCGTATCAAATGATATATACCCTCCTACCCGTAGGGCGAGGATATGAATATATAACCTACGATAATATTCACCAGCGCCGTCCACTCATCGCAAATTAAAATTTCGTTTGCATAGTCATAATTGTGTTGCAGAGTACTATCAGGATATCAAACTGTATCTTCATAGGGTTTAAATACAGTTTAGTCACGCTCACTCCGCATTGAATTTAAAATAAATATTTATATCGATTTGGCCAAATATTCGTTGAGATACTGTCTAGCTGGGCACCCTAATAGATAATAAGTTTAAATTGTTCCTTTTTAAACAGCACTGATTATAACGAATAATGAAAAGAAAAGAAACGTCAAACATTTAATTATTACCAGCGAACCACCCGAAGGTAATACCCCAAATAAAACCCGAATTTTATATTAAAACTCAAAATTTACTTGTGTTTTTATTTTCCCCACGTTTGGATAATAATTATTCTTCCCCGCCGTAACATTTTTGGTCCTTCGAGCCGGATATATGAGCCGCCCGTAAACAAGAATAATTTTTATCCGAACATCTTTTTACAGACTTAATACTCGCAGTAAACTCGAAGATATTTTCATCCCCTAAAACAACAAATTATCGAAAACCAAGGTAAGGTTGAGATATTTGTTTGAACGTGAGAGTGAATGTAATAAATAGATACATTGAAATACGTTTTTAACTGCTTGGTGCACGAATAATTGTTTGATACAGTGTATATGTAATAGTTAAATATTTACATATATTGGCGACGTCAACTTGATCCAAATGACCAGTTCATAACCCTAGGCCAACTGTACCATACTGTGTAACATTTTTTGGACGACAAAACTATTATTATGGCTATTATAAAGGTTAATTTTAAAAGGGGCGTGGCACCGCCTACCACTTCGAATAATTTTTTTTTAGAAAATTTTAAATTTTTTTTTAATGTTCTTATTCGCCCATACAGTTTGGAGCTTTTTTCTAAAAAAAATTGATTATTATAACAAAAAAATTTAAGAAATCTTTTGTTGTTATAAAAAAATAAAACATACGTTTTTTTATTTTTTGCAAATTTGATATTTGGTACAACTTTTTTTAATACATATTCATAATTTTCGGCGAAATTTACATTTGTATTGTGTTGCCAATATTTTAAAAATATTTTATATTTATATGTTTTTCATTGTTCGGTTTGAGATCTATTCTATTATTGCTAATAGAATTTGTTTTTGTTGTGAGCTTCACATTGATTGTGTGAAGCTTTTAACACTTAAGGTTGTGATAATGAGTGGAGAAGGCACAGCAAACGGCACTGATGATGATGGTTTGGCAACCATCGAAATAGCTATCTGCCGAAATAGCTATCTGCTTCAGCTCTATTTTGAAAAATTTGATAATTAGTACTACTTTTTTTTAATAATTACTCATAATTTTTGGCGAAATTTACATTTGTATTGTGTTTTTAATATTTTAAAAATATTTTATATTTTTTTGTGTTTGAAAGCTTTTGCTCTATTTTGAAAAATTTGATATTTGGTTCAACTTTTTTTTAATATTTTATACATTTTTATTTTTTCTGTTTGAAAGAAATCTTTTTTTAAATAAATATATGATTTTAAAAATACCTACATACATTTTGTTAATATTTATCAAAATTTTCGGCAATTTTTGTATGGGCAAAATATTGTTTTAATATTTTATAAATTTTTTTATAACATATTTTTATTGTTTTTTAAGTTTAATTAGCTTAATTTTAAAAATTGTTTTGTTTTCATTTTTGCAAATTTGATGTTTGTCAGAACTTTTTTTTGATATTTAATCATATTTTGGGCAAAATTGTGTTTAAATATTTTATACGATTTTTTTATAATTTTTGTTTTTAAATCTTTCGTTCCATTTATTGTTAAATTTTTCTCTTAATTTGGGCATCTTTGTATGTAATTTAGTAGCAATTTCTTTATATCACCTTCACTCTGACTTATCCTCGTTGGCTAACCTTCCCCAGCCTACAGCAATCGGTAATAGTGTGACACTGCATTACCCCACATTCAATAACGGCAAAAAACAGCTGTGACCACAACGAAATTGCGTAGCACAACAAATGACCCACAAGGCATTATTGTGAATAGCCACGAATATAATGAATCGATATTTTTCCGCAGAAGAGCCAAAATTACTTTACTTCTCTCGTTTGTTTGTTCGTCTTTTAATAATCTGTGATAATTCATGTAAACCCGGAACGGAGTAACAGCACAACAAAAGCAATAATCGCATACGGTAGTGTTACAAGACATCAAGTTTTCACCAAAACGTTATCGAAACCTTAAAAATTCCCCAAAGTCAGTCAGACGCCAACCATCGATCGTCGCCGCGACCACATAAAGATGTCAACTCGAGTGCCACAATTACGTATGGGTCAACAAGACCTCAAGTGCAGACAGGGCTGTGGCTATTATGGCAATTATCAATTTGATGGGTTATGCTCCAAATGTTTTCGCGAACGCAATGAGCATAACAAGAAGTGTGAGTAATTCATCTGCCGTAGTAATATGTAAATGTGAGATAACATTGTAACTTGATTACAGTGGCCCAAGACACGCCCAAATCTGGGAGCCATCATCATGCAGACGGCAGCGTCGGCGGTGCTTCCGTATCACCACGATCTCATCAGCATCATCAGTTGCAGCAACAACAACAACATCATTCTGCCGGTAGTCACAAAAAAGCTGAGACTCCTACGGACACAAATACCCTAACCAAAAAGATGTCCTCGGTAATTCAGAAAACTCTACACAGTCAGACTTTGAAGAAGCATTCGAGGAGTGAACAACAACAAAGTAAGTTAAAATTTGTTGTAAACATTTAAAATTTTAAATGGGGAGAGCCCACAATTTTGTTTAGAAGAAATGTCTCAAATGCAGCATAAAGTAAAGAAAAAGTAATATGTACTACATTCTCGGAACTGTTAATTTTGCAAATGAAAACATATTTTTTAAAAAAAATCAAACTATACCGTTGAGTATATGTGCATAAGTAATTTCAACTGTTACTACTTTCCAATTAGATGTCAGTCTTATTTAAACAATTGCGCGATAGCTATGTTCTGGTCTTTAGATTATTCTAGACTACAAATGTTAGATAAATATGTAAATTATTTATACTTCCTGAACCGAATACCCTCTATGGATTGGTCTGGAATGTTTTGTTGTTTGGTCTTCTATTTTTTTTTTAGATGACTGAAATAGTCTAATATGATATCATCTACCTATTTATTTAATTAGTTGGCTTTATTTAATGTGTGTCATTACATCGACACGCGATTATTGACCTTGTTTAATAATGAGTGCCAGGAGCTTCGGTCTTCTACGCGACTTCTCCAGTTGGAAACTCCAAGTTTGGATACTGTCTCCGCCACTTGGTCCTTTTACGTCATTTTCCGTTGGTCCTCTGGCGATGTATCTCATATCTATTTCGTTGGAACTGTTTCATCTAGATCATTGAATTTAGGTGATTGTATCTAGTTCACATAGGGTGAAATGTGAAGTGAGTGGGTCAATTTCTTCTTCGACCAAGCGGTTATCAAAATCGTAATCTGAATTCTAGGAAAAATTGCCCAAAAATTGATGGTTCTAAAATTAAAATTGAGCCCCCGTTTTTTAACGATAATCATTGTTTTTTTGAAGAAGAAATCCACAATAAGCCACGCAACTGCCCCGGAATCGTCCATAGAGGGTTCGAATGTGTGACCGACCCCCAGTTATTTATCCCTGCTAACATTTTTCACAAACATACCTAACGCTCATCTTCGCCACCTAAGGGGGTTAACATGCAAAAATCTCATTTTTATAAAAAGGCCCTAAAAGGTGTCAAATGTATGACCTTCCCCCAATATTTCAGCAACTCCAACATTTTCTCAGAACATATCGACACTCTATATTTAACCCTTACCCTATATTTAACCCAACACTTTTTTTATTCTTATAATTTTTTATTACATCAGCTCCTGCCGCTCCCATGGTATCTCCTAGAGGGGTAATATGTTTGAACGACCCCCTTAGGAGGGAAATCCTAACATATTTTCCAAACATACCTACCCCTTATCTTCTCCCCCTAAGGGTGCTCCCTTACAAAACCAATAATAATTCCAATAAAAATTTTTAATGACGATTGTTAATTTTCATTTTTTTTGGATAGGCGTCAAGTCTAGTAGCGGTTGGTCATACATTTTACCTCTCTAAGCGGTATCATGGAAACAGCAGGAAAAAAAATTAAAAAAAAAAATAAAAAAATGTATGGGAACCACGTTTAGGGTTGAACATAGATTGTAGATATGAAATGAAATGAAAATGTTGCCTTTGCAAAAATATTGTAGGACGGTCATATATAACACGCCTCCGGGGCAAAAGCGCAGTGGGAGAAAAATTATAAAAAAAAATGTTTGTATTTGTACCCCTTAGAGGTCGAAGATTGGGGTTAGGTATGTTTGTAAAAATGTTTGGAGGGAAAATGACTGAGGGTCGTTCATAAATTTAAATCCTCTATGGCCTACTCCAGGGCAGTTGCGGGGATAGTTTTGGAGTTTTCTCCAGTACGAAAAAAGGGAGTTCGATTTTGATTTTAGACCCATGGTTTTTTGAACAAATTGTCTTAAATTTCACCGTAGATTGCGATTTTGATAAACGCTTGGTGCATTTTTTTCCCACTTTTATCTATATTATTTTTTATTTTAAATTCAATTTGTTAATCAATTAACACATGCATTGATTAACTAAATTTCAAATATTAACAAATATTACTTAAGTCAAATGGCAAATCATTCAAATGGGCAGTCTTAAATGGAAAATTCCATAGTGAAGGGCGTGACCATGTTACTCAAATTTTTGGTTCTCAAGAACATTAATTTTTAAAACGTTTAATAACAGATAGACATTGACAGAAGATTTCTGCTCAGAATGGTCATTAGAAGACTGTGACGGGTGTGACCTTTTAAATTATGAGCTTTTGTAAAATTATGAATTTCAAATTAAGTCCTGTATTGGGTACAATTTTTGCGATTTCGGTAGTTGGTTAAAGTATTTTTGATTGTGTTAAATAATTACTGTTGGCAAAAACTTTTTTTTTTTTTAATAAAAAAACTTTTTGTTCTTGATTTTGTTTTTTGTTGATCTGCAATGAATTATGATATTGTCATAGTTCGGTTTAAGATCATTTCTATTGACAATTATATATTATTGCCAATAGGTTTTTTGTTCAAGAGTGTGAAATGTATTATGTTGACAGCAGGTTAGGCGTATGACGTCATTTCGACATTAACCACAATGTCTCGTCAGCGCCCTTTGCTGTGCCTTCTCCTCTATCATCACAACCTTAAGGGAAGAAAGCATCTCAAAGTTAATGAGAACTTTTCCCAACGGTGCGAAGAAAGCATCCTCGAAGCCCACAACATGCCAACATAATACACACACATGCCCTTGCCTATGTATGTGTCCATCGGACACAATTGCACAGGAGGAGAAGGCACAGCAAAGGGCGCTGACGAGACATTGTGGTTAATGTCGAAATGACGTCATACGCCTAACCTGCTGTCAACATAATACATTTCACACTCTTGAACAAAAAACCTATTGGCAATAATATATAATTGTCAATAGAAATGATCTTAAACCGAACTATGACAATATCAAAAAAACTTTTTATAAAATGAGATGGGTGTGACACCATTATGCGACGGGTGTGACCTAGTATAAAAATTCCAAAAGTTAGAACAAATTAATGGTTTTATTGAATTCAATTCTATAGCATTTTTTGGATATTTTAAATTGGTTGAACGACCCCAACTTTTCTACACAACGTAGTCTTGAGAAGCCTAGATATTGAAAACAGTTCAGTGATGTCTTCATAATAAAAAGACATTTTAGGATATTTGACGGGTGTGACATCATTATGCGACTGGTGTGACAGAGTATAAAAATTCCAAAACAAATTAAAGTTTTTATTGAATTCAATTCTATAACAATTGACGAGAAAATGAGACGTGTGTGACACTAATATGCGACGGGTGTGACCTAGTATAAAAATTCCAAAAAATTGAAAAAATTACAGTTTTTATTGAGTTCAATTATATAAACATAATTTAAACATTGTAAACTGGTTTAACGACCCCAACTTTTCTGCACAACGTCATCTTGAGAGGCCTAATTTGCACTTACATTGTTATTGTTGTAAAGTATTAATGGTTATTATGTTAAGTAACAATTCCATTAATCTTTTGTCATTTGTACTGTGTCCTATATATGTCCGTATTACGCGGAATCGCCCAAAAAAATAATTTCGAATATTTTTGTAATCCTACGGCAAAAAATTAGAGTAGAAAAATTAAAGTCGAATTTTTTTTTAAACTTTTTTCTTTGTGTTATTTTATGCACTATTTATAGGAAGAGTAAACTTATTTTTAAACGAAAACAAACAGTGCTTTCTCTCAGTTTCTAATATTACTTCTATTCGCTCCCTCTTATTGACACAGATCATCATCACAAAGAATATGTTCCTGACCCTAACGAAACTCAATTTATTTTAAAACTACGACAGCTTCGAATACCCGACGATGGTCGTCGTAAATTAAAAAACGATATACAACGTTTAGACAATACTATACGTTCATATCTTCAAGGCAGTAATGCGAAAAATATTGATGAATTATCTGAAATTGTTCAGAATGCTTATACGAAATTCTCAGATATCGTACACAACGATACAAGGTTTCAAATAGCCACCAACGAGGATAGGGAGGCGACCATAGATTTTTTCGAAAAGGTGGTAATGACACAAAATCACAAGTAAGTTGAAGATAATAACGGTTGTAGATAATTACCATAATATCATGACTAATTTTTTTTTTCTTTTAACTTTCTGTGACAGATTCCTATTTAGTCCTTACTTTACATCTGATGAAGAAAACGATGTAAAAATACAAAAACGCATACGACAATTAAGTTGGATTACAGCCAAACATTTGGCCTGCAGCATAGACGAAGTAAATGCCGAGTCCAGGGAATTAGTTTACAACGCCATTACGGGTATGCTTCTGATCATTATACTTTTTAGATATTATAAAAAACTTTAGTTTTATTTTATTTTATAGAACTTGTGGGCATTGATTCTTTCTACTCACCCCAAGAGAAGTTGGAGTGCACTGTACGCTGTTGCCGTCACATTTTCGAATTGTTGAAACATTCTGTGGGCGGACCAGCCAGTGCTGATGAATTTTTACCTGCTTTAATATTTGTAGTTCTTAAAGCTAATCCTGTACGTTTACATAGCAACATCAATTTTGTAACAAGATTTACTAATGCCTCGCGCCTGATGAGTGGCGAAGGTGGTTATTATTTTACAAATTTGGTAAGTGTATAGAAGAAAACTCACATCTATTGTGTTTTCTATTTTTTGTTTTCTATTTTCGCCTTCTAGTGTTGTGCTATATCGTTTATTGAAAATCTAACTGCGCCTAGTTTGAGCATGGACGAGCAGGAATTCGATATGCTAATGTCGGGTTCGAAACCATTTAGCAGCCCTTGGGAGAGTGCTTTAATGGCTTGCGAAAGTTTACATTTGATGTCGGAGAATATGAAACGCATGGAAATGTTAAAAACTCGTAATCAGAACATAGCTAAAGGCATTGAACAATTCCAATTGGATTTATCCGAATTCCAGGTATTTTTATAAGTTTCTATAATAGTTTTTTTGTTAGTACATGTTTTAACACTTACTTTCCCTATCTCTACATAGCTTGAAATATCTAACAAAGTAGAGTCCGTAATTGCAAGAGCTCCGCTTACTATTTTGCCCGTCAAGACACCAGAATTTCTTATAGCCAAAGCTCGAGATCATTTGGAGAGGGATAGCATTTCCCCTGATCAGGAACAATTGAAACAAATTGCAAAGGTTTTGGGTGGACACTATCAGCATAATTTACTTACCGCCATGGATGCTACTAACCATAACGCCGCCGTTGCTGCTCCCTTAACTAAGGAAGCTAATTCTAAGGTATTGCCTTTGCCATTGGCACCACAAAAGGCAAACACATCACCCAAGAAAATAACGTCGTCCGATGACAGCGTCATAAATACCTCAACACAAAGTCACAGTCTTAACATAAATGATGGCAACCTTTCACATCAAGTCGGTCGCTTGTCACCCTTGCCAGCTGCCACACAAAGCAACCAGGATATGTTATTTGCTTCCCCCATCTTTAATTATACGCCATTCGATGGTAACGTGGTGCTGATGGATGAAACTCATGATTCCACCGATGATTTACTATTGACCGCTGAATTTCGTGGTGGACTGACAAATATCAATTATGATTTTGATTTGTCCGATAATAGTAATGATACCAGTATTGCTGAGGATACGAAAATTAATTTGGCAGAATTTGATCCTTTGGCTCAACAATCACCCGAACGGCCTAAGGCTTTACCGACCACAACGGCGGAGCTGGAAATACAGTTGGCGCCGCCGCATCAGCCACATCATCAGATTTCTGTTAATTTAGCCGATACACCAAGTTTACTAGACGATTCGCCAGCTGATGAATCGCGGCTACCATCGCCTTTGAAACCCATGGTCACCGATTATCGTGGCTTTTCTTCCTTTGAAATACCCTCAATATCATGCAATACGGGAGATTATAGTTCTCTTAGCCATTGTGTTAATAATGCCACAGGATCTCAGGGAGTGATGGATACTCAAGTGCCAGATGACAAAAAATAGTTGGTACTAACTATCTAAGATTACAGTGTTTAGTAATTTGTGTTGTAAATTAGTTTCTTAATTGTCGTTAGAGTATATTTGCAATTAATGTTGTTTTGTCTTTTGCTTTATGTTTTTTCTTTAGTACTTTTTTTTCGATTTTTTTCTTCTTTGATAAGTTAATTTCACTTTTGTACGAAATTATATGTTTACGTTTTTCGTTTTATTTGAAAAATGTAATTATTTGTAGTTTATATAAAAATATAACAATTGGAAGTGTATGGAATAACGAGAGTTTTTCGGAAAATGTGTGTAATGTGCTTTTTATTTGTAAAGTAATATGGGGCTTAAGCGTAATAATTTATATGAGAATTTGAAAAATGGTTTTTGAATGGAAATTTGATTTATAAAACTTTACTAAATGTTTGTGAATATTGTTGATAATAACTTGGGGCTATTGTGAATATTAGTAAAGCCGATTGTTTAGCTTTGGTAACGAGTATTTGTTGCTAACACTTAATTTATTAAACAAAGGGGGTGGGGTAAGCTCCGCACATTACAATACTAAGTTAGCACACAGATCATAAAAGTTTTGGTCAATGCAATATTTTTGGCATTATGGAGACTTGTATAGGGGGTACCGAAAGAATTGGAGTGAAATAAACCAAAAAAAAAATTAAATTTCAGGATTTCCTGTTATCACTTAATTTATTAAACAGATGGGGTGGGGTTAGCTCCGCCACTTACAACATTATGTTAGCACTATAAAAATAATTGACAATGTTCGAGTTTTGAAAGAGTTCAAACACAGATCATAAAAGTTATGACCAATTCAATATTTTTGGTACAGATCATAAAAGTTATAACCAATTCAATATTTTTGGCTTTATGGACACTTGTATAGGAACTACTAGAAGAATTGAACCAAAATAAACCATTATAATAATAAAGCGTTACAAAATAATAGGATCATCTTAATTTGAGGTAGGTATATTACTCGTCTTCTTAAATGCGCATCATTTTAATATTATGCAGTTATTTATGATAAAGTTGGAAGTTATATAATGGGTTACAACTTCTGTATTGACCCATGGATTTCTTCAGATGTTGTACGTTATTTCGGTTAGTAGCAAGCTTTACAAAATAATGAAACCGCTTTACCATGTGTGCTCTGGTGTTATGATAATCCTACCCATATACCCCCGAAAGCGCGATCAAAGTTAGCTCCGAAGTCATGTGATGTCCTAAAGATCCTTTTATAACACCCGTTTGTTTGTGTATTATCATCACGATTTCAACCATTCTATTTTAAGGTCTACGGTGATTCAAAAAGAATGTGGAAAAGGTTTGTATTTTTTATGTAAATATTCTAATACTTAATGGCTTTAGAGACAGGTTTTTTGTTTTGTGACATACAGATATGTTCTGGAAAACCATTCGGTTTGAAAACAGAACAAAATCAGTAGAAATTTATTAAAAAGTATTACCTTTTAACCGATTTTGCTCTGTATTTGAACCGAATTGCTTTCCAGAACATGGCTGATAGATTTTTAAAAATTTAAAATCATTGGAAAATAATTTACTTTTTAATTTTTTAAGATAATTTTTGTAAAATTTTGTAATTTATGTTCATTATTTGACTACATGTTTAGAAAATGCTAATACCTATTTCATTATTTAATCGAATTAGGAACATTGTGTTTACCAATCGAATGCGGTTGTACAATTTTCGACTTCTTGATACCGATATACCAATATTCGATCGAGCCTCGAGTGCCGGACATGCCAAAACTGTCATTCCGATTTGGGTAATCAACACGCGAGAAAAAAATTTTACTACATAATGGGTATTCCTTCCTCTTTGTCTCCGTTTTAATCGCTTATTATTGCCCTCACCCCTAGATTAATGGAGAACGACTAAATTTTTTAAATTTGCAATTTTTCACAATGAAGTGGTTTACAGACAAATTATTATCTTAGTCCTTATATTCTTTCGTAATTAGATTCCTGTTTTCTATTCTTTTTTTTTTATTTTCTATCGTTGCTGCATTCCATCTGTAACCTATCCTCCGCACTATTGTATAATTCCAAGAGACCTCACATTTCATATCGTCAATATATTTATTAAAATAATATGTTTGCTCATCATTCCTCAAGGGATGAATTGTCTTATAAAATGATTCCACAAAAATACTACAATGAACACAGTACGAGTATCAGCAATTCTCTGCAGCCCGTTTCAATTTCAATTCTTCACGGTGGCGATGTGTTATTTCCAAAAATTTTAAATATTCTTCGTCAATTTCTTCTTCCAATTCCTCCTCTTCGTCCTCTGGTTGATCCTCTTGTACGCTCTGTAACTCCTCTGGCAAATTTGGGAAATCTTCCGGTTCTAAATTGTTTACCATTTCATCTTCTTCTTCGTCTGAGGAAGTTTCATATTCCTCGGCATATTGTTGCAGTAGTGATTTAGTATTTATGTCTCTATATATACCCTGATGTTCCTTTAGGTCTTTGTCAATCATTTCATTCCAACGCCTCCTTTGCTCACTGTGATAACATATGGCGGTACAATAGGTTTGCCACCACTGGCGCATACCTTCAGTATAGGAATTTACAGGATTCGTATACAAAGAATGTTGAATATATCGGTTATTGGTGGTGGTGGCGGTAGTTTTAGCGCCCGTTTGGCGGGGACCGGCATATTTTCGATTGGCAGTCATTACAGACGTTGTGACGCCTTGATGTGATGTTTGTTGTCTTTGCTTTTCTAATCTTTGGGAGCTCTTGCGTTGTTGCTCTTTTTCTTTTTTACGCCTTTTCTGATAGATTTTCCGTTTTGTTAACTTTTTCATTTCAACAAGCCAACAATATCAATTTATGCGGCGGCTTGCTCTCTTTTCTGTTTTGATTAGATTTCGGTTGAGAATGTTGTCAAAGCTGGCCAAAGCTATTCATATTTGGCGCAAAAAAGCGGCATGATGAAAATTAGCGGTTATTATCTTATAGAGCGCTTTAAATCACAATAGTGGCTGACCGACAAAGGACATAACCAGAGTACGTATTGGCTCGCTCTTTTCGGCTCCCGGCTCGCGAGCCAGGAGCCTCAAAACTACGAAAGAGCTCTTGGCTCGCGAGCTAGGAGCCACAAATTTCAAACGAGCTCTCGGCTCGCGAGCCAAGAGCCACAAAATTTTAAATGAGCTCTCGGCTCGCGAGCTAGGAGCCACAAAATTTCAAATGAGCTCTTGGCTCGCGAGCCAAGAGCCCAAATAAAGAGCTGGCTCGCGAGCTAAGAGCTACAAAATTTTAAATGAGCTCTCGGCTCGCGAGCCAGGAGCCCAAATAAAGAGCTGGCTCGCGAGCTAAGAGCCAAGAGCCCAAAAGAGCTGGCTCGCGAGCTAAGAGCCAAGAGCCCAAAAAGAGCTGGCTCGCGAGCCAGGAGCCGAGAGCCCAAAAAGAGCCTGCTCGCGAGCCAAGAGCCCAAAAAGAGCTGGCTCGCGAGCCAAGAGCCAAGAGCCCAAAAAGAGCTGGCTCGCGAGCCAGCTCGAGAGCCCATTTGAAATTAAGTACTTTTTGGTACAAAAGTACTTTTTGGTACAAAAGTGTACTCTGGTACAAAAAAAGTACTTTGTGTCAAAAAGTACGTGAAAAGTACTTTTGGTACAAAAAAGTACTTTGTGCTGAAAAGTACAAA
Source organism: Muscina levida (assembly GCA_964034835.1). Lineage (NCBI taxonomy): Eukaryota > Metazoa > Arthropoda > Insecta > Diptera > Muscidae > Muscina > Muscina levida. The sequence goes on along the minus strand of OZ035884.1, from coordinate 32,060,833 downwards.
AAAAAGTACTTTGTGTCAAAAAGTACGTTAAAAGTACTTTTGGTACAAAAAAGTACTTTGTGCTGAAAAGTACATTAAAAGTACTTTTTGGTACAAAAGTGTACTCTGGTACAAAAAAAGTACTTTGTGTCGAAAAGTGCGTTAAAAGTACTTTTGGTACAAAAAAGTACTTTGTGCTGAAAAGTACATTAAAAGTACTTTTTGGTACAAAAGTGTACTCTGGTACAAAAAAAGTACTTTGTGCCAAAAAGTACATTAAAAGTTCTTTTGGTACAAAAAAGTACTTTGGTGCAAAAAAAGTACTTTGTGCAACAGAAAATTTTTTTTGGGCCATAACTTTGGTACTTTGCTCAAGAGCCAAGAGCTCGCTGGCTCGAGAGCTGGCTCTTTTTGGGCTCTTGGCTCCTGGCTCGCGAGCCAGCTCTTTTTGGGCTCTTGGCTCGCGAGCTGGCTCTTTTTGGGCTCTTGGCTCCTGGCTCGCGAGCCAGCTCTTTTTGGGCTCTTGGCTCTTAGCTCGCGAGCCAGCTCTTTTTGGGCTCTTCGCTCCTGGCTCGCGAGCCAGCTCTTTATTTGGGCTCTTGGCTCGCGAGCCGAGAGCTCATTTGAAATGTTGTGGCTCTTGGCTCGCGAGCTGAGAGCTCATTTAAAATTTTGTAGCTCTTGGCTCGCGAGCCAGCTCTTTATTTGGGCTCTTGGCTCGCGAGCCGAGAGCTCGTTTGAAATTTTGTGGCTCCCGGCTCGCGAGCTTAGAGCTCATCTGAAATTTTGTAGCTCTCGGCTCGCGAGCCAGCTCTTTTTTTGGGCTCTCGGCTCGCGAGCCGAGAGCTCGTTTGAAATTTGTGGCTCCTAGCTCGCGAGCTAAGAGCCAATTTTCAGGAAAAGAGCGGCTCGCGAGCGAGCCAATACGAACCCTGGACATAACAGAGTCCCTAGTCAGACGGCGAGATATATAAATAAAATAAATAAAATAAATAAAATAAATAAAATAAATAAAATAAATAAAATAAATAAAATAAATAAAATAAATAAAATAAATAAAATAAATAAAATAAATAAAATAAATAAAATAAATAAAATAAATAAAATAAATAAAATAAATAAAATAAATAAAATAAATAAAATAAATAAAATAAATAAAATAAATAAAATAAATAAAATAAATAAAATAAATAAAATAAATAAAATAAATAAATAAGTGGATACTAAATATTGATTACATTTAAATTAACATTTTTATTTTAACAAAAATTACATATTTTTACGTAATTTACTTAAAAACACTAAAATACATCAACATTTATTTATTTAAAATGATCATAGAACATCTAAAAAATAATATAACAAAAAGGTAGCGCTATTACTGGCTTTGCAAACTAGATTATATATAAATTATTTCACCAAAGAAAAAAAATAATAACTATTTCACTAAAAATAAAATTATTTTCGGTAAAGGTTATTGGTAACTATAATATTTTTTGTTTGCTATAATAGTTATTCATAACCAAAAAATACATATATATTACGGTTAAAAATTCCCTAAAAAAGATAGTGATTTTTCAAGTAACCTTTTCTTCTGCAAGAAAAAAACGATGTGGCATTCAATTTGCTTAAAGATATTTTTTTAAACGACCATCACCTGACCCTTGCTAAAAAAATTTTATTATTTATTCGTATGGGCAACTATACTGGTAAGAGCAATAAAACTCTTTCAGATATATATTTTGTAAAAATAAATAATTATTATTGTTTTTAATTATATTTTATGCAAAGTTTTAACATAATGGATATTTTTTTCCTCGAATAAATCGAATTTGTAACGTATTTTTAGATACTGTGAAAATACAATTTTGTTGTACCTCAAACTGCTCGAATTAGACCATCAAATGTGTGAAGGCAAAGAGATTGCCAACAATTAAATATTAATATTTTTATATATTCATTTTATTTTAGTGCACCATTTTATCTTTTTACAATAAATAGTAATATTGTTCAAAATTTTTCTTTGATCTCAATACATTTCTAAAGTGTCGACTTATTTTTTTTTATTACGAAATCATACGCTAAAATGGCCTTACTTAAAGCCTTTAACACAAAATACGGCTCTGTATTGTATTCACAATCTCATTCACAATAACATCCCATCAAAACAAAACAAGCAGACGTCAAAAGAAAAGAGAATTGTCTGTGATTCTTCTTCTTTGGCCATTGTTTGTTGGTTGTGCTTTAGTATAAATTTCGCGGTGAGTTATAATTTTTTTTGTGTAGACCGTCTCTAGTCTCGTTGATTAAAATTAATAATTTCGGTAAATACTATACGCGTACGGAAAATAATTGAAATTAGCCAAAAGTGTTAAATGTTTACAGTTTGAAGAAAATTTCGACAGAAATTATCAAAAGAAAAAATGCTTGCTGCCGTTACACCCGAAGGGTAAGTCTGGTCGGATCTCCGCATTATAAGGAGAATTGTGCAAAAATTTTAAAATGCAAAAGAGAAAAGTGTACCAGCAATAATTTCTCAGGTACAAAGACCGTCGTATCGTTGACATCTTTAGCGTCGCCGACAGCGTCCGTGTCATAGTTTTTGGGGGACACCGCCATGATGATGGATGGATGCACTTCTGTTTGCCCCAGTGTTGTTGTGTTATGCAATGCAATTATTTTGGAGTTTACACAAAAGTATTTCTACAAATGTTGTGTTGTGGTAGTGCAATAAACAACAGCATACCAATTGGAATTTGTCGAAAGATATGAATGTCCTTATTGGTTAGGAGCTGATATGAGTGACTAGAATACATGGTATTGCTGCCTTCATGTCGGTTTCTGGACTATGGGCTACTACTTTTTTCGCTTACATTCCCTGATTTTGTTCCTACTTCTAGAGTTCCTCCTCGCCTCATCACCCACACTCACCTCTCTCTCCATAGGGATGGCAAAATGTGTGTGAGAAGAAAAATTGTACTAAATGGTACAATTTTGATACAAGTCAAATATAATGATAAATCTGTCTGTGCATTGCCGAAATAGTTTTATAACTGTTACATTCTTGGTAGAATTTATAATATTAAAATGATTATTCTATGTTAATGTAAATTTGTTGAGTTCTAGCATTTTTTTTTTGGTACCATTTAACAAACTGTTAAAGAAAACTTTCAATTGACGCTAAAGTTTGTAAGCCGAACGTCATGTACCTATGTATATTAACGGAACTTTGGCCGTGCCTGAATGTTGTATTTTTTATTCAGAAGGACATTCAGGAAAATACAGTATGATAAGCATTTTCCATTTCCATTAAACTATAAAAAATTTTCTAGTTGGAATCCTTAAAATAAGTAGGAAAGCCTAATAAATAGTCTATATAACATCAACCGTTTGGATTGTTTAAGACTTTTGTAATGCAGAAAAATCTCTTTCGTAGAGGGAACAAACTTGTTGATGATTTTAGTTTTCTTGCGAGGTAATTTGCATAAAAATAGTTTTTTTTTAGTTTAATGTGCATAATCTCATTCCTTCCATTCAGGTCTTTTAAAGCCTCTGTGAAAATCCTCGTTTCATATACCAGTGGCCGCCAGTAATAAATCAAAGTATTTTGTATGGAAACCCTTACGCCCAGATAAAATTGGACAAAAGTACCTCCGTATAATTTTAAAATATGTATGTAAAAATTAGAAATTGAATTTTGTATTTTCTTTCCAATATGACAGACAATAAAAAACCTACCATACAAAGCTTAAACCCAGATCATGATACCGGATCTAACCATAGCCGGGGTATTGTAATGAACAGGAATGCAACATCTTTGCCAATTGGCGAAAGAATTACCATACATTGAGATATGGAGTGATGCTTAAATCTAAGTAGACCAAATTCAAACAGCATTCTGGTTTTTACCTTTCTGTCTCTGCTTACGAATATTACGAAGTTATGAAATATAAGCTGATTAATGACAAAAGCCACATCTACCTTTTTAGAATTTGCAATGGAATTGAATCGATTTATTCATTTCCGGAATGTAATCGTCAAATCGTATTTATCACCACTTTAAGAACAACGAATTTTAAAGTTGACGAACTAACATAAACAAGGACAAATGTCGCAATATTCAGAATTGAGTTTTAAGAGGAAAATTACAGTACTTTAAAGCATCAGGAAGATTTGCAAATGAGCCACTTCGCCCTCATGTGGAAGGAATAAAAGTAGAACCCAACAAGTTCAAACTAATCCCCTAGGATTCCAACAATCATATTGTTGTTGTAACAGCTGGAGGAAGTAGCTGGGGTGATAATTCGTTATACCGATTTTCAATTGAAGCCGGTCATGGCATGCTGGTTAGAACAAGCGACTATCATGCGGTAGATACCGGGGTCGTTTCCCGCCTCTAGTCATCTATATTTTTCTTTCATTGCCGGCTCCCTCGAACGTTGTCGACAGCAACTTCGCAGTATAGTGTCGAGTCAATCGGCATTTTGAGTAAAAACTTCTCAAACTGTGACATTCGCATTCGTCGATAAACAAGTAGGTGCCGTTTGTTGTGAATCCAAAGTAGAAAGCGTGTTAATTCACAACAACGCGAGAAGCCATCCCATACCTCATTCATGGGGGGTAAAGGGAAATTTGATTTTTTAAAGATATCCAATTTATCGGCACTTGATCAGATTATCATACGATCTTTGTTGGCAACTCTGTTTCGTTCCTTTGTAAATTCTTCCAAAGAAGGCGCCAGCTGGTATTGTTGATTTATTTTGCGATGTTGATAAATTATTTCTTTTTGGTTGTGCTTTGTTGGCTGGAGAACTCGAAAGTATTTGACAAGTAATTTTTTATCGATGTTGATTTGGCCAGTGCCCCTGCCGAGGATCGAACCCGACACCTTAGTATTGCTAATCTACGTTGCTTCCACTGAGCTATCGGAGACCACCCAACAATAATGTCAAAAATGGGCGAGCAATGGGACCGGCCGTGGCATAGTGGTTAGATTACGCGACTACCATGCGGGAGATCACAGGTTCAACTCCTTGTATAGAGGCAGTATCAAGTAGGCGAGGCTGTGATTCTTTCAATTGACAGAGGGATCACCATCTCCTTGGATAAGGCGCAGGAATCGCAACTTGGATTTATAAAGAAGACTGTTGCTCTGCTGATAAAATGCATGGCACAAAAAACATTTGGCATTTGTGGCAAGCTTGACAGGATTTGTTTCGGTACTGTGTGATAGTTCTACCCTAATTCGGACATAAGGAATGGAGCAGTATGATTTTTTTTTGAGTTATCATGAGCTTTTTATAATTTTTTATGACATTTTACTCAGTGGTATAGTTTTAAGAGCCATATTCGATTTTCGAGAAACCATAGTTGGGTTTTCGGATAAGTAGTCTTCGATAAGATTGTTTTAAATATATCCAGCTTATCCGAAGCCAAACAATAGTTCGTCGGAAACTAATTAAGTTTTTAAAACCTTATTCCTGACCAAAAAAACTTGAAAAAAAATGTCACAAAGTAATCATTAACAAAAAATATTTTTTGTACAAATAACCGTTTTTTTAAAATAACAGATTTTATTTCTTACTTAAATTATTTCAAAAAAATAATAATAAAAGACCTTTAATAGACCATAAACTGTCTTAATTCGTGTAGATTTGAATTTGAGTTCTAAGATCTAATTAATTTATCGTTTGAAAGTCCAAACAAACTATTTTTTTTTGACTAATTGCCAGTATGCTTAAAAAATATTCTGGTAACAATTACAAAAACAATAAATAAAAAACACTTTTCTGATCTTGAGCCGAATTTGTTGTATCATTTCGATACACTTAAAGTAAATTAATATAATGTACTGTGAGATCGACTAACAAAAAACAAATACACAAAAAAATTTAATTTATGTATATTGTACCAATAACCGAGCTCTAAGGGCCAATAATTATTAAAATTTTTTTTTACTAAAATAAATTTATGAAAATGAAAAGTGACAAAAATATTGCATTTTTATTACATTAATTTATATGAAATTTTTATTTTTATATGAAATTGTTATGTAATACAAAAAATTATATGTTGTCTTAAATAAGACTTACATTTTAAGCATCTACCAAATATTGTACATATTTGGCAACAGCCAAAATGCAATTGTTGTTGTTAAGTTATGGTACTTAATACAATTATTCATCATTTTATTAAAAAAATCCACAATAAATGGTACCAAAATATGTACACACTCGTCATATCTGCTTTCAATATTCTCAGGCTTTCTTTCTGTTCTCTTAAATCAAGAACCTAGGATAGGCAGGCGATGGTGGTGGTGGGACGCTATGACCAATGGCGCATCCCATATACCAAACCTTTGTTTTCATATCATTGTGTATATCGCTCTCTCCCTCTATTTGTACTACGCATCTAACGAGTGTATCTCAACAGTTTCGTCAACCCTGACCTTGAACTCTAAATATGAATTGTGCCCCCCTTTGTCTCTGTCATCATCATCATCGTACTCATCATATTGTGTTGTTTTCTTCTAAGTTTGTTGCCAAATGAATGACAATGTTTTCATAAGATATTTAATAATTTATCTCTATTCTCTTTGTAGTTCCAAAAAAGTTCCAACATTTCACATTATCCGAGAGGTCTATGACAGTTCCAATGCTCATCAAAGATTCGAGGCTGAGCTGGACAAGGCTCTGGAAGCCAAAGTGGATTATATAATCATAGAACCACCACGGTTAGGCGATGAAACCGGTCGCTGGATAACTGTGGGTAATTGTTTGCATAAGACCGCTGTGGTCTCGGGACTTGCATCACTGCTCTCGAGTTTGTTGTGGCACGATCGTCCCGTTATTGCGGGACCCATGTGTGCTGTGTCATTGTTCTGCACTGGATTGTATACGGTGTCGTGGAATTATGATCCCTGCTGCCAATACCAGGTATTAGTAAATTAGCAGAGTTTGGAGGGGTATTAATTATCTTAATCCGATGTCATGTACTTGTTTGGAGATTTGGCTTTTGTGAGTGCTATAAATGTACTTTGGTTGATGATATCACTTTGCTGTGATTGAGGAATATAATCATACAAAAAATACTACCGTACTTAATGTACCATAAAATTGAATTTGTAAACATCATTGATGCTATGGGAATTTATTTATTATTATCAATGGTTGATACAAAGTAAACAAAATATTTTATATGTGAGATTTTAATTTGATTTTATACTTCAAGTTTGTTCGTGGAATTCAAAAAAAGAGTAGAAGAATAAAATAGAATAGAATCGTTTCTCAATGATAAAAAACAAGAGATATATTTTTGAAAAATCAAAATATTCAATGAAATTAAATACTCCCAATATTCCTTATCTCCCTTATTCAAAAGTTTATAGAAAGATTTTTGTATGGAAGTTGTAGTTATAAACCTTTGATAAATGTTAAAAATTTTTGGTAATTAGAGTGTTATGCAAGATCTTCATGCAATATAGTGCAATTAAATCAACTATAGCACTGATTCGTTAATAATTAACAACTTTTTGTTTTTTATTTTTACTTTAGTTTCCAAAAATTTTACCATCAATTGATTAGTTTTTAAATTCAGTTGGGGAATTTTAAATTCTAATTGATGAATTGACGAATTCTGAGATTCAATTGATATTTTTCGTGTTTAAGTTCTAGAAGTCTTTTGAATTTCAAATGGAATTTTTTACTATCAGTTGACGAAAATTTAATTTTACATATAATTTTTAATATCAGTTAACGAAAATTTAATTTCAAATGGAATATTTAAAAAAAATAAATATTATTTTTTATCGTTGTTTTTGTATTTATTCGGTCTGTTATTAGAACATTGATTTGGAATTTGTTTCAAGCTCAAGACCAATTTTTTAATTTCAATTGATTTTATTTGATTTTCAATTGGGAATGACGTAGACTTTATTTTTCAAATTTCGCTATATTTTCTTCTAACAGTTTTATTTGATTTTTAGAAACTTGACTAATTTATTTTACCACAATTCTTTCCGTTCACAGGTGGAGAACGATGAAGAAGTTTTAAATAAACTGCCTTTAGCCGATGTCTCATCACCTGTGATCTTGGGCTATGAACCCAATACAAAAACCAAATATTTGCATCGTGGTGTTACTTTGCTCTCAGCTGCATTTTGTGCCTGGCAAATCTGGCGCTCCTACAAGTAGTTCCCTCCATTCACATTTGCCGCATAAGAAGCAACAACAACAAAAACAACAAACAATCACATAAGTTTCGAGCAGCAACAGCCGAGAAAATTAAATGTTCAAAACTAAGGAGCTCCAAAGCAAAACGAAAGAAAAACAAATTAAAACCCTCAACTTCTCTGCACAGTTTTATTTTACAGCAACAGCAGCAGCAGCTTTTCTAAGAAAATGCAGTACATAAAATAGAAGTAAACAATTCCAGGACTAAACTTTAATTTATTATTTATCGACAAGCAAGCAGAAAAAGAGAACACCAAAATATCTCAGTTTTATTTTATACAACATTTTTTGATATAATTTTAAAATTTGTATGTTTATGAGTGATTAGTTTTTTTTCTAATTTTAAATGAAACATACGCCAGTAGGAGAGGGATCGTATCAAATCTCTTTTAAAACATAACATGATAAAAGAGAGGGGAAAAAACGTTATTTGCATTTTTTTAAATATAGTTAAAGTTAGGAAGACATATGTATGTAAATTATTATTATTATTTTTTTTAAATGCCTTTTTGTTTTTTACTTTATTTTATTACTATGAAAAATTTGTTTTCGTTTAGTTTCGAGACTTTGTCCTTCCCGTCTGTGCGAGTCTAGAATGTTTGTTTTCATGTGTCGACACTATGGAAAATGAACAGTAAATCCCATTCAACAGTTTTTAAAACAAATCATTTATATTATAACTTTTAGGATTGAAATGTTTGTAAAATACTTATCACATTAGTTATTAGATAAAATCTTCTGTATTCTGCTTTTCATTTCCCTATTAAGTAAATAATATGATTACGAGTTTTTATTTTCTTACTTTATTTTTCTTTTGGAAATTGCGAATAAGACAATTAAAGCTTGTATTTATATTATTTGCTTGTTTAGATTTATTAAATTGTTAACACATGATTTGTGTATTTTTTTCTCTGATTTATGTGCATACTCGTAATTTGTAAAAAATAAAAATTGTGTTTTCCAAAACAAAAAAAAAAGCTACAAAAATACAGCTTATTTTTTTTAGGCGTTTATTGTATTAGTTGTAAATTTATTGTAAACTTTTCCGAAAAAATAAACATAAACACACACACAACATTGTTAAAAAAATGTATAAAAATAAAAACGAAACCTTAAATTAATACAAAAACAATAAATCGAGTTGTTGTGGAAATTATTTACTCTTGAAAAAGGTTATGAATAAAATTGTTTATGGAACTTTAAAAGGCAATTCTAGATATCAAAATCAATTGTGATTCCTTGTCAACTTGTTCTAAAAGTCTATGTACATAAAAAGTAAAAAATCATATTTTTCCAAAAAAAAAAGAACTTTCATAACGATACAGATTTAAAAGTGGCCTAATCAAACATATATATTCTGTTTTAAATTCGAAAAATTAAAATTTGGAAACTAGTCAAAAAGTTTGTAAAAAATATACTACACTGTAACCCTTTCTACAGTTTAACTAAATATCTGCTTAAGTTTGGCCATACGCCCGAAAGCCCCATCACCAACCGTATAAATTTCGCAAGCTGACGAAGTAGATACATAAGTTATTTCGTTTATAAATCGAAATTATTTTATTTTAATTAATTTTTTTTATATTTTATTATTTTATTTTGCTTTATTTAATTTTTTTTACTTTACTTTATATTTTATTTTATTATATTTTATTTTATTTCATTTCATTTCATTTCATTTCATTTTATTTCATTTCATTTCATTTTATTTTAGTTTATTTTATTTAATTTTGTTTTATTTTATTTTATTTTATTTTATTTTATTTTATTTTATTTTATTTTATTTTATTTTATTTTATTTTATTTTATTTTATTTTATTTTATTTTATTTTAATTTATTTTATTTTATTTTATTTTATTTTATTTTATTTTATTTTATTTTATTTTATTTTATTTTATTTTATTTTATTTTATTTTATTGATCAATATTTAATTACAGCTAGTATGCAAATACATTTAGGAAATTGCGTGAAAATTCCAAAAATTAGGATAAGGATTTCATGTTACACTATGGCAACGCTATGTATTTAAATAATCGGCGTTTTATGCCATCAACGAATATTTACACTAACTGTCATTTTATTATTGGTCATCACTGTCGGTGTTTTTATCACCAGCATATCGTCGTACTGCCCTTTCGTACATAAATGATTTATGATATTTGTTTTCAGTGAGCAAATCAAGACCGCCGCTGGCTGTTTCTCTTTTCGATTACTGTACATTACTGTGTGTTCTTGTCGTACCTCAATTGCACTTCTCACTCTGTTGGATTCTGCTGCCATCTCGCTGTCTCTCTCCGCTTATGACAACACACATAAAATACGCTTATCACTAGTGCAGTGTAGCGAAATTGTCGCTACTATAGGTTCATTGCAAGGCTTGTCACTTGTCTGCGACTACATGAGTGCAAGATTACACCATACTGATATTTTAGTGTTTACCTACTATAATAACAAAGAGAATCATGCCGACCACAACAGAAAATCAACAACAACAAAAATAAGAAAGCAAATTCAAATCGAGGTTTTCGAAACCGAATTATAATAAGATGGTGATTAAAATATGCGAGGAGATGTTGAAAAGTTGTTGTAAACAAAAATTGAATATAAAAAAGTTTGGAGTTTTTAAAAAAGTATAATATATTAAAAAATAAACAAATTATGTATTTGTAAAAGGGTTTCTTGTACAGAAATTACTTTTTCTTTGAGGAAGTTATTTCTGCTGAAACATAACTTTTCGTATAGGAATGAGCATAAAGGAAAATGTCTTCTTTAAAAGTGGGGTAGGCGTCTTGTTATTTTTCTGATAGGTTCCATGAAATTATATTTTTTTGAAAAACTAAGCATAAAGATTTCAAAAAAATTTTCTATACATATTTGGTTCAATATATAAAATTTATTTTTTACAAAAATTAGATGATAGTATTTATATTGTTTAGTAAGCTCTGGATAATTTTAATGATGGTTATGTACAATATTACTGCAGCCTTCTCAGATACTGAGAAGGTGTTTAACGGTTTATATATTTTTCTTATTTGGAACTTTGCAAATCTAAGTTTGGAATGGTTGATGATTTTATTCATGTCTAATATGTTTTTACAAAATTATGATGATGGTTTGGGAATAAAATTGTTTGTAAAAGGTGTTATTATTCTGTATAAAAGTTATGTTGAGGCCATAACTTTTATACAGAGCAATCAAAGTTATATGAGAGTACCCAGTTAATAAATCTTGATCTATAGTATCTATTGCGAAATTGACTTAAAAACTCCAAAACGATTTGAATAAATTATATAGAACCTGGTACTGTACTGGTGGTTCAGCCAAGTAAACTGACTGATAAACACCCTCACCCTATGTATGATATTGTTTATGTCTTAAGTTACAGAAATTACTTAATTTCCCTTTGCACCCCATGAATGAGGTATGGGATAGCTTCTCGCGTTGTTGTGAATTAACACGCTTTCTATTTTTAGATTCACAACTAACGGCACCTACTTGTTTATCGACGAATGCGAACGTCACTGTTTGAGAAGCTCTTACTAGACACGACGATTAATACTGCGAAGTTGCTGTCGACAACATTCGAGGGGAGCCGACAATGAAAGAATTTTTTTTTTTTTCTTTTAAGATGACTGGAGCCAGGTTTGAACCTGCGATCTCCCGCATGGTAGTCGTTACCAGAAATTAACCGATTTTTTATTGACTAATTTTTGCTAAATTGACTTATTTGTAACGGAGATAACAGTAGGGGCAGCCAAGCGTATCCCATTTTTATTCGTAAGTCAATGTTTAAAAAACTTATATATTGTACAATATTTCACTAAATTCAATGTACATACAAGAATGATATGCATGTAGAACTTTTGAGAGTGATTTCAGTCATTTGTATGGGGTGCCATAAGTGGAACGGAGGTACATGAACGGGATTGACGAAAGTTTCGTTTTTGTAAGGGGTCTGTGTGTTATTACAAGGTAGCTGTCCGTTTTAAAGATAATTGACAAATATTATTTTTCATAAAAAGTTCTTTTTGTATGACCACATTCGTATTAGGATGTCTTAAAAAGTCCTAAAAAGAATTCGGTCTTAAGATACTTGAGGTCTTACAAGTCTCCTTTAATGCGTTACGTAAAACTTACTTAATTTCCCTTTACACCCCATGAATGAGGTATGGGATAGCTTCTCGCGTTGTTGTGAATTAACACGCTTTCTATTTTAGATTCACAACAAACGGCACCTACTTATTTATCGACGAATGCGAACGTCACTGTTTGAGAAGATTTTACTAGACATGACGATTATCTCGACACTTTTACTGCGACGTTGCTGTCGACAACATCGAGGGGGCCGGCAATGAAAGAAAAATGTAGATAACTGGATGCGGGAATCGAACCCCGGATCTTCCGCATGGTAGTCGCGTGTTCTAACCACTATGCCACGACCGTTTCCAATGCGTTACACTTTTGTAATAAATGGTAAAGAAGTCGCAGAAAAATTTCTTCAAACTTAAAAAATAGTGAGAAAAGTGCGATTTCGGGGCAAAAACAGACAGATGTGACAACTTATGTATATAAATGTATATATTGCTGGAAAGGTCTAAGATTCTTCTTTACAAAACCGTTAAGAAATCAAAACTCTGCTAAGAATTTGAGTCATAAGTGAGGAAAGATCCGAAAATTCGGGTTTTGAACCGTAAGTCAAGATTTTGAGGGTGTTATTAAATGTTGGTATACAGGACCAGACCTACAACATGCACTAGATCACTCTCCAAGTTCCTTCCATTTTTTCCGATTTGTCACAGTTTGTTATTAATATTTGTAATATTAATTTGTTTCTATCGTTCGGTTTAAGATAATTTCTGGTGAAGACAAATTAATCTTAATTATTTCTAATATTTTTTATATACCTAAAATCTATATTTTTTTATTTTTAAAATTGCAACATTTTTTTATTCTTTATTTTTTCAGTATTTTACATATATATTTTTTATATTTAATATTTTTCGATTTTTAATATATTGTTAGCTTAATATAAAAAAGACCTCATATTTTTTGAAATTGTTTTTTTTTATTGATTCATGTTGATTACGTCCTGATACACCTTTGATTAAAACCTCGTGCTGATTAGATGAAAAATAGAGCTAATGTTTTGAATAAAAACTTTAAACAAAAACTAAAAAAATCCTTATTGTTATACTTTGTCCAATTATATTAATTTTTTTCCTCCTCCTCCTACATACATTGCTTTTTATGAGTTCAGTTTTTCATATTAAGGTATTGATATAAAATATTTGAATAATTTTATTATTAATTTGTTTTAATCGTTCAGTATAAAATCATTTCTGATGAAGACAAATTAATTTTTAATGTTTCTAAAATTTTCAATATTTTTAATATTTTCAGTATTTTTAAAATTTTCAATATTTTAAATATATCTAATATTTTAAAGTTTTAATATAAATTTGTTTTAATCGTTCGGTAAAAGATCATTTCTGATGAAGAACATTTTACAAATTTTTATTCCTAATTTTTTTAGTTTTTTTCTTTTGATATTTTTAGTTTTGTGATTTTTAATATTTTTAATGTGTCTAATATTTTATTATTAATTCGTTTTATGGTAATTTCTGGTGAAGACAAATACATTTTTAATATTTTTAATGGTTTATACATACCAAAAAATTAAAAATTTTTATATTTTTATTATTTTTAATATTTCCAGTATTTTTTGTATATATGTTTTATTTCTAATATTTTTTAAAATTTTAACATTTTCAGTATTTTCAATATTCTTAATATATCTAATATTTTCAAAATTTTAAAATTGTAATATTCATTTGTTTTAATCGTTTGGTAAAAGATCATTTCTGACAAAGACGAATAAATTTATATTATTTTTAATGTTTTTAATATTTTTAAAATTTTTACATTTTTATTATTTTTAATATTTTCAATATTTTTAATAAAAGTAATAAAAGTTTTTTAATATTTTTTAGTATTTGAAATATTTCACGAATTTGTTTTATTTTAAATATTTTAGTATTATTTTTTTTTAAATCTATATATATAAAAATGAAATGGTCCACGTATGTCATACCATCACTTGAGAACGGCTGGAGCGATTTGGCTGATTTTTTTTTTATTCGATTCGAAATTTTGCGTAGATTGTTTGTGTTGAAAAAAAATCAAATCCAGGTGGCGCTAGGGTGGATTTATAGCGAAAATTTGAATGCATGTACAAATTCAACTGAAATTTAGAATGGATATTCATTTGATCATGAGAAAACATTTTATGTACAAATGGACCCGGTAGTTGGCGCTGGGGTCGGTTTACAATCAAAATTTTAACGAATGGGCCAATTTAACTGAAATTCAGAATCTATGTTTGTTTGATCATGAGAAAAAATCGAATGTACAAATGGACCCGGTAGATGGCGCTAGGGTGGATTTATATTGAAAATTTGAATGCATGTATTAATTTAACTGAAATTTAGTATTTATTTTTGTGGAACCTTGAGAGAATTTTTTTTGTATAAATTGACCCGGTAGGTGTCGCTATGATGGAATTATAATGAAAATTTTAACCAATTAAACAATTTGATTAAAATTTAGAATGTATATTTGTTTTATTATAAAAATTTTTTTTGTATATATGAACCCGCAGTTGATTTGGCTGGGGTTGAATTATTTCGAAAATTTATATCAATTGTCCGATTTTACTTACACTTAAAATATATGAGTTTTTTGGCATTAGAAGATTTTGAATATCGATTGTCCGATTTTACCTAAACTTAAAATATATGGTTTTTTGGCATGAGAAAATCTTGAATGTATGTTTGGAACCAGTTGGCGGTGTTTAGCTTATGATACACTTAATTTTTGGAATGCCATTTAGTCACTTTTTTTAACATCATAGTTATTCAGAAGTCTATATATATAAAAAAGATGTACATTTTGATGTCACCACTGATTATGAAAACGGTTGACCCCATTTGTCCCAAAATTTCAGTGAAAGTTAAGGATTGGCTGTAGATGGTCACCCAGACTGCAAAAAGGCTTAAAGAAGAATGACTAACTTTTATAATGGTGTACTTCCTACTAGAGATGGGCACGTGAGTAAATTTGACTCACGTTCATGCACGCTCACGTGATTGAAATTGTCACTCACGCACACTCACGCTAGAAAATTTTTTCGCTTCTCACGTTCACGCACGCTCACGTGAGTAAATTTTGTACTCACGCACGTTCACGTGAGCGTGAATCACGACAATCACGCCAAATAAAAAGTAAATATAATTTATTGTTATGTTCCTATAATTTCGAAGCAAAACAGAACGATATGACAAGACAGCAATATAAATATATATATCGATGGAACAGTCTCTTCTTTCCAAATCCACTGATCAATTTAATATCGGTTGATATTTAACCACATTACTGGCTTATATGTGCGGAAAGGTACGAAAAACCGGTCTCATAGTCGTCTTTATGAGAAATTTAGGGTATCTATACACAATAGGATTGTATTGATATGTTCACGAAAGTTGTTCAACGTTACTGTGGCTACAATTTGACGAACATTGTTAGTGAAAAATTTAGACTCCCTCAAAGTAATGCTTCAAAATGTGAAAAAATAGTTTCTTCCTCAATTTTTTAGAAAAAAGTGCAGATATAAGTGACATTTTTGGCATACATTGGTAATAATATTTGTGCGCAAAACTACAAAAACTACATTACTACCGAATATAGTTTGGTGCTATAATGAAGTCTGAGTAAGTTGTTGGACAAAAACTGATGAAACCTTTTCCAAGGGGCTCACCGAGTCCGAGAATCTTTTGGGGTCCATAAAAAAAATTGGTCACCAATCTCGCCAAACTGAGTGTAGGGTTTTATTACCTTTCCAACATATAATCGAACCTATACTGTTAAAGCCTTGCCTTCTGTTATATAATAAATTTTAAGTTTTAGAAATATAATAGATTAATAAAGAAACAAATAAGTTAAAGAATTCATGAATACATAACATCAAATAAAATATAATAATTTTATGTGTATTTGTTTTTGTTAGTTTTTAGTCGATCTTACTGATGTATCAATCGATACACTAACGATACACAATAAAAATATTTTAAAAATTTTTGTGTAAAAACGACTTTTTCTTTATTCTAATATTCTTCCTGACACCTTTTCACTTGCAGCTGAACTGCATGGGATACACAAAATATAAGCTGGGATGTTTTGTAAAAGAGGAATGTCCCCATTTTTTAAAATATTGAGCAATCTTGTTTTATTTTTTTTAATTTCTACAGTCATAGTTTTTATAGCTGAATAAACTAGATCTTTTTGATCCCGACTTCTTTAAAAGGAATAAAGCCACATATTGAATATTATCAGATTTAAATCTTTTTAACAATAATTGTTTTATAGATGTTATAAATTTAGTTATGGCTTTTGGTTCACACATTTCTTCTGAGCTAATTTTACAAAGTTTTTCGTACCATAAAAGGTATTCGCTCATTGTTGGACTTTGAGCAATCTTGGAAAGGATTTTAAAAAGTTAAAAGATAGTTTAATAGATCAAAATCCATTAAAGCTGTCATAATAGATTAAAACAAATATTTTTAATTTTTCTGGGTATCTGAATTGTGATTCCTATAGTTATTAATATCATGATTTCAAATATGTTTTCAGATTTTTTTCATCAGGCACAGTTTTTTAGTAATTTAATTTTTTTTTATTTTTTTTTTCAAAACTTATTTTCAAATAACTAAAAAACTATGCCTGATAGCAAAATTCTGATTTCGTAATTGAATTTCCCATGTCAAAAAACATAATTATAAACACATAATTCAACACAAGAAAAAAAAACCATTGTCGAACGGTGTAATTTTTGAAGTTCTGATTTCATAGTATTCCCTCCAACATATAATAAATTGAATTCCATCGGGTTTTAACATGTTGTTTTTACGATTTACTGAATTTGCTATTAAGTTCTGAGCGTTTAAAGTATCCTACAAGTTTTTTGCAAGCTTTTATAAGTGAGGAAATATCCGATTATTTTATTATATATATATATTATACTAGCTTTCCCGGCTCGCGTTGCTTCACCCGATCTTCTTAGGCATTTAAGTACAGGTATACTGCAAACACATTCGTATCGCACAATTAAAATTGACTGGTAACTTCTTTTAAATTTATAGGAAACATGCCCATATACAATTAAAGCTTTAGCCGTTAAGTCTTAGTGGTGGTACCAGTTTTTTCCCTTTTCGGCCTTATTACCCCTAAATGTTCGAATTTCTAAAATCCCCTTCTGGCGGATTTCTAATTCTAAAGGGAGTAATTCAATATACATTTTCGTAACTTTATCTTTAGGCCTTTGGTCTGGGCGATGGTACCACTTTATCCCTTTTTCGGTATTTGTACACCTAAAAAACGAATTTCGAATAATTAGTTCACATCGCACAACTAAAATATTCACTTCAATTTTGTCGACTATACCTTAAGACGTGGCACCGCTCATTTCCCAGCGAGACGTAATCTCCATTGGTCCCTTTATATATGTAGCAACCGCCCATCTCATCTTCATACCTCTAATGGCTCTTGAGATAAAATTTCGGTTTCTATGGGCGGTGCCACGCCCCTTTTTCTAATTATGTTTTCATGTAGCCTATGATAGAGGCCCTATGGACAGTGTCACACATAGAAAATTCTAATGCATTCGGTCCATTTATTTAGCCACTATTACTATTTAAAAAAAAAAGGGTGTGGCACCGCCCTTTTTCCACAAACAAAGTATTTATTCTAATACGACTGATATAGGTACCAAATCTCGACTTCGTACCTATAATGGTTCAAAAGATACAGTCATTTTAAAATTCCAGTTGTATGGGGCGGTGCCACGCCCATTTAACCTCCTTTAGTCCAATTTCCAAAAATCCCTTCTAAGTGCGCGCCTACGTCATAAAAGAAACCTACATTCTAAATTTCACGGTTCTAGCTTTAGCCGTTTGGGCTGAGGAGTGATCAGTCAGTCACCCAAATTTATATAGATTAATTTATATTTTAATATTACCAAGAATAAAGTAATGGTTTCCTAAACATTAACACAAAAA
Source organism: Muscina levida (assembly GCA_964034835.1). NCBI lineage: Eukaryota > Metazoa > Arthropoda > Insecta > Diptera > Muscidae > Muscina > Muscina levida. The sequence goes on along the minus strand of OZ035884.1, from coordinate 32,042,512 downwards.
TTTAAATCTTTATCAATGTAATGACAAATGCAAATACCCAATTCTGTGTAAAGCTAATTTTTTTGCTTTGCGTGATTAGCGTGAGTAGCGTGATTCACGCAAAGTATACACTCACGCACGCTCATGCACGAAGATTTTTTTGATGCTCACGTTCATGCACGCTCACGTGAGCAAATTTCCAACTTACTCACATTCATGCGTGAATCACGCGTGATTCACGCTAATCACGTGTCGAGTGCCCATCTCTACTTCCTACTGAATTAGAGAGCTTCACAAAGTTGTTTTTCCCATTTCAAAATTGTAGGGGACAATAACGAAAATAGGAATAACTGTTGATATCACCCAGACCATACGGTTAATGGGGTTGCTGAGCTTAATGAATGCATTTTTGGAAATTCGTACTCCTTAGGATAAAAAGGTACAATTACCCAGTACACCAACGCTGAAAGTTATAGGTCAGTCAATCGGCTTAAAAATGTGGTTTTAGAATATATGCCTATCAATAAATAAGTTTTCATCCCATCATGGACAACACTGCTGATCCATTTTAGCAATTCTTATAATAATATATAATAATATATATGAATAACAGAATTTGTCCGGGAAAACCTTGCCCTTTAAATTGAAATATTTTAGAGGTCAAAAAAATAAACCAATCGTTTTTAGATTTCAACTACACTCAACATTTTTTACAAAAATTTGGAGGCAGGACGAAGTCTGCCGGGAAGTCTGCATTGTCCAATATTTTCAACACCTTTTATTTTATTTTACTCACCCTACGGGTAACAGGAGGAGTCATTTACGACCCTAGGTTTCTTTGAACCAAACTCGATTCATGACTTTTTAAGTCGTTTGATCCATGTCCGTCTATTTGTTTTCGTCTGGTACGCACGATAACTTTCAAAAGACGATACCAATTGTTTTGAAACTTTGCATAGGTTAATATTTTCCCAAAACATGCCCACGCCCCTCTGATACCTCCCATACAAATGTACCATTCCCCCCACTTTAGAAATCAAGTAATAATATCAACACCCAACGCGATCGTGCCCTAATTCTGTGTTTTGTTAAGCTATAACTGGAAAATGTTTTGGGCAGAAAATTTAAAGTCTAGCCACGCCCTTCTGGTACTTGCCTTATAAATGTACCATTTTACCTACTTTAGAATTCGATGAAAAATATCAATACTCCGAACGAGATCGTTCCCTTATTCTATATTTTGTTAAGCTATAATAGGATGAAAATTTAGAGAAATAATTAGAAGTCCATCCACTCCACTTCTGGTACCTCCCATACAAATGTACCATTCCGCCCACTTTAGAAATCGAGTAATAATATCAATACACCCAATGCAATCGTGATCATCTTCTGTATTTGGTTATGCTATAACTGGATAAAGTCTTGGAGAATAAATTGGAAGTCAAGTTTTTACTTTATGTAATTGTTTTTATTCTTATAATTTTAAGAAAATAAATATTTAAATTTTGTATACTTGCAACCATTGACCATTCATATCGAATGAATAGTTTTAAAGCCTCGCGTTATGGCATCGAATATGCAGCGTCATGAGCGATTTGCTGACTCGTCATCTTATATGTGGGCGGGGCAAAATCATCCTTGTTGTTTGAATTGGTTTATAGTTGCCAAATTTAACCATTAACTACATCAACAATTGTAATGGCCCAATTTAAAAGTTTATTAGGTAGGATGATGTAGGTAGCTGTCTCTACCTAAACATGTATCTCTAAAAGTCAAACATGGATTACCAATGCAGCTGGTATTTTGTTGTGTCTCATATGAGACATATGTCTGGTTCCTTTACATAAGTAGTGGTTATGTCACCTTTTCACACTACTAACACTTTATGGTTATCCCTTCTAAGTACAGTTTTATATGACACAAAATATCTTCATTGTTAATCAATCGTATACCTGCATAAAGACCAAGCCATAGAGGATTACTAAAACTTTTTCCACATCCCTCGCATGTAAGTCATATGTACAAGGAAGTGATATTTACATAAGGCTCACTTGTTTATTTTGAAGTTGTTCTCAAATTACCGATGATACTAGAACGTGAGAGTGGGAGTGGAAGAGAGAACACAGCGATTGCAGGCAGTCATTGGAAATGAGTGAGTGATCGTCTATCTGTCTTCCAGGCGTTTTCATTGTTTTGTATAAAAAAAAGTTTTATGTCAATATACGAATGTTGTTGTCACCGCCAACGCTGTCTCACTCATCGATAGTCCAAATTATAAAATAGACCTAAAATTAATGTCAACCTTTTAGTCAGTCATCAAGTGTGTTCCTTAATCAAGTGCTGGCTGCGAGCATTAAATTGTCACATATTTAAGTTGCCTATTTAGTAATACATATTACTATTACTTTTTTGTGCTAAATCTAGTGCTGTGAATATGTTTGGAAATTGCTGTGAAAAGTGCCAAGAAAGTGAACGCAACTGCTTGGTTAGCGTGCTGCCATCAGTGTTTGGACCACACTAAACTTTAAGTCTGTAGCATTGATGTAAGAAGCAGGAGGGACTTGTGGTATTAGTTAAAACAAATAATTCAAAGTGCCTACGACCAAGTCCAAGGAAAATTTAATATTGTTAAAGTGAAAAAGTATAAAAGTAACAAGAGTTAAGATCAACTAAATATTGTTTACTGTAATACCATCGTCAAGTGTAATACGTATAAGAGAGATGAAGGGTAAGTGTATATTGTTTTGCTATAAAAGAGATATGCGAGAGTTGGATTTCCTTAACATCTACAGTACAAAAAAAGGGGTGTATATATGAATGCTTCACTTGTCAAATAGATTAACTCCATAAAACAGAAAGTTGAATCTTGTAAAATTAAAAAAGACAAATTATATTAATTATAATTAACAGTATATTAAGCCATGAGTAAAGCCTAGCTGACCGGTAGAGTGTTGAACACTGAAAAGTCCTTCTCATTTGCTACTTAATGAAATCCTGCGAAATCCTAGGCTAGATTCAACATCAAATATTGCTAGTGCAAAAAAGTTTATAATTTTTAATTGAAAAATTAACTATAAATATTATAATCGTTCAGTATTTTTAGATTGTGCAATGGTCTTGAGATTTGAAATGACATATTAAAAATATATAACTCCATCGCATTAGAAATAAGTTTTACTCCAAATTGTTTTAATGTATTTTGGTCTTCTTAAATATACGTTAATGATAGAAAGTTCAAATTGCTCCTAATTCAGAAACACTACAACTGACGGTATGTTAGTTGAAATGCAAAAGGCCCTAATTAATAGAAAAATCCAAATTGATGTTTTTGTTTATATATATATATATCTAAGAAAATGAGTAGGTCTTTGTATGTTTGCATTGTTTAGTACCGTATAGACACGAAAATGGCTTAACCGATCTTTTTGAAGTTTTCACAGAATGTATCTGAGATGTCGATGGTGAAAATAGGTTACATTCGTTTTTGATATATCAAATGGTCGTGGCCCGCCTATTGTACCATATTTTTTGAAACCGCAATATCTGGGCTACTTTTTCTCAAATCTCTTTGAAAATGGAATTGGCAAGTTCGTCATCCAATAAAAAATGGGCGGGATCGGATCAGTGGGCGTGGTATATAACTTTAAACTTTAAACGGCTATATCTCAAGAAGGTATAAAAATTATATTTGCTATGTGTTGTTGATACAGTATATATTACAGCCAGGGTTGAAGTGGACTGTGCCACGCCTCAATGAAAAGAAACCGTTATAAAAGCCATAATAATAGTTTGATCGTCCTGAAAGTTTCACAGTATAACAGAGATCTAGGCTATTTAGAAGCAAGTTGGCAAAAAGGGCAGAGGCGCAGTCCACACATGTCAATATTTGACATTTACAAAATTGCGAGAAAAAAAATAAAATTCCTTAATGGTAAATTAGTAAAAAAACATAGGATTTACTAAGGATTTACCAAGAACCTAACCTTTGACCTCTTTAGGGCACGGGAAATAGTTGACCGATCTTATATGTATTTTTTACATCAAATGGCCGTGCATTTTCAAAATTTTTACAAAAATATAGTCCAAACATCTCCCTGCCCCCCTACTGTCTATACAACATTTTAAAGTGCTGCGATCAAATATAGACCCTACGGTTAGGAGGGTATATATCATTTGATACGACCTAAAAGTGTAACACGTAGAAGGAGTCACTTTACACCCAAGGTTTCTTTGAACAAAAATCGATTCATGGCTTTTGAAGTCGTTTGATTCATGTCCGTCTGTTTGTCTGTCTGTTCGGCTGGTATGCACGATAACTTTTGAAAGACGCAACCAATTGTTGTGAAACTTAGCATGGGTTAATATTTTTCCAAAACTACTTAGGGTATTGGAAATGGGCTACATGGCCACAGCCCTTCTGGCACCTCTCATGCAAATGTACCATTCGGCCCATTTTAGAAAACGAGCAATAATATTGTGCCACAATTCTGTATACAGTTTAGTAATAACAGGATAAAGTATTGGAGAAGAAACTAGAAGTCTAGTCATGTCCCTTCCAGTATCTCCAACACAAATGTACCAATTCAACCCACTTTAGAAATCGAGTAATAATATCAATACACCCAACGCAATCTTGCCCAAATTCTGTATTTTGTTAAGCTATAACAGGTTGAAGATTTGTAGAAATAATTAAAAGTCCACCCGCGGCCCTTCTGGTACCTTCCTTACAATCGTACCATTCTCCGTCCACTTTAGAAATCGAGTAATAAAAGCAATATAACCAACGCGATCGTGCCCAAATTTTGTAATTCTTAAGCTATAAAAAATAAAGTTGGAAAAAAAATCGGAAGTCTAGCCATGCCTCTTTTGCTACCTTCCATACAGATGTACCATTATATCATTCCACCTACTTTAGAAATCTAGTAATAATATAAATACACCCAATGAGTGCCCATATTCTGTATTTAGTAAAGCTATATCAGGAAAAAATTTCGGAGAAACAACTGGTAGTCTAGCCTAGCACCTTCTGGTACCTTCCATGCAAATGTGCCACTCCGCCCGCTTTAGAAATCAAGTAATAATATAAGTATACTTAACGCGACCGTGTCCCAATTTTGTACTTTGTAAAGCTAAATCTAGATAATGTTTTGGATAAAAAAAACTAGAAGTATAGCCACGCCCCTTCTAATAGCTTCCATACAAATGTACCACTCCGCTCACTTCAGAAATCGAGTAATAATATCAATATACAAGAAAATTGTATGTTTTACTAAGGGTGAGGGTATATGTAAGTCGGATTTCCCGACTAACGCTTTCTTACTAGTTTTCTTCTATTTTGTTTGTTGACTCTTTCTTAAATCTCTTTCTTGCCTCATTTCTTAAAGCAGATTTAGAAATTATGCATCGAACATTTGTGAATTAAATAGTTGTCTTTATATTAAGACCGTTTTGAGTTCGATTCTATCTGGAAAAAAAATATTGCGAAACTTATAAATTTTAGAACCAGATTAAAATATAAAAAATAATGTTGATAAAATGATTTTTTTTTTTGGGATTTTATAGGATTAACACAAAAATTAAATTTTTATTCGAAGGGGTTTTTCTTTTAAAAAGAACGAGCTGTATGTAATATATTTAAAAAATTCCTTTTATATTTGAATGGTAAGTGGACCAATTTTTAAGAACATTGCAGCCAAAACAACAGGCCGACAATGGCTGCCAATGTAAACCCATACCAATTAAATACATTTTTGTTTAACCACCGACTCAGAATGTAATAGATTTTTTCATAAATGCGTATGGTTTTGTTCTCATAAATACAATATTTTCATATAAGGGGTATTCTAATCCGACCACATTTGATTTTAATCCATTTTTTCTAAAAATAGATATCTACTATTGTGTATAATAACATTATATGACAATAAAATCACTCTCAGTGTGCCAGTACTGGCATATACATAATGCAGCCCTCCCTCCCTAATTGTAAACAAAGGGTGCCTCATGCCCGATCTATATGCACACTTTCCCACCCACACACATCATTGGTACATGCATATCTTTAATCGCTTTAATTAAGATTTTACAGATAACACATTTAGTACACCACAAAGTAGATAAGAATTTGCACTCTAGTGATGCCATCAAGTCCAATGCCTTTTTCAATCTACCATAAGACGCCTCAACCACATTGTAGCCAGTATGCCATTCTTGCTCAGTAACTCTGGTGTCGATCTATTTATTTGGAATATACAAACGCAAAGGAAATCTAAACATCTCGTCGATCTCTACAATCTCGGTCACAAGCTATTGCAACAATTTCTTCAATTTATATTTACTTTACATTTATTGAATTGTCTTCATGCTCGTTCTATATCTCAAGGTGTACAATATGGCAAATCGTATGGATCATTGGATGAAACAATTATAACGATCGAAGCTGATGAGAGAACCCCTCTGTTGGTGGATCGCAAGACGCACTGGATGGATAGACGCAATAGTGATGGCATTAACAATAACAATAACTATTGGGAATCGAAATGGAATGAGGAAATGCCTTCACCTTCGCCATTGCCTTCGATGTCATATGGCGGCAGCAGTAATTGGAGCCAGGCGTCCGGTGGCAGTACAAAATCGTTTAAAAGTCATTTCTATGAATTTAAAGTTTTGGCTTTTGCTGTTGTTATATTTGCTGGGCTAAGTATTGCCATCTATTTACTTATTATAGAAAGTAAGTCGTAGAAGTGAAGAATGGTGGAAATAAAAATTTTGTTAATATTTAAAAAAAATACTACTGCTGCATTAGTGAGGAGCTGGCTGGGGCTCCCAAACTTTTTTTATGGTGTGACTCTTTTATCATGTTTGTAGTGTTAGAGGTTATGGAAATATGGGAGTGTAAAGCTGTTGCGAATATGTTATTTTATGTTACTATTTGACTTAGAATTGGCGTAAGGTTTTGCTTAGCATGTTCTCGTAATAGTACACATTTTTTAGAGCCTTTTAATTAAAAAACATTTAGAGTCAATTTTAGAGAGAGAGAGTCCGTTTAGGGTGTCAATTAGAATGGTTCATTAAAAGAATTTTTTCTACAAAAGTTTTATACAAATTACTGCTACTTCAGAACTAGTTTTATACTCGTCCTTGTATAAGTGGGGCAATTTATGATTGGATAGAACTATTGGTTAAAAGTAGAAGCCAACTTTAATGATGGTACACACACTATGGTGGTCTTAAAATTCGATGTTAAATTTTGGTCTGACCACCTAAAAATGATAAGTCATTGCAGATTTTAGGATAGCGAAAGTTTGAGCACGATTGGAGTATGTTTATAGTGCCGCTTTGGGCTTAACGTTTTTAAGTTCCTATAGCCACGATTGGGAGACATAACTCAAGAACGACTAGTCCAATTTTGCTGAAATAAAAATCCGAAATTTAATAATTAAAATTCTTTTAATCTGTTCATAAAAATTTACCTAAAAAATTCAAAATTAAAAAAATTTAATTTGAATTTTTTTATTATTTTTTTTCATTAATTTATTTATAACTGCGAAACTGTTGTCCAATTTTGCTGAAATAAAAATCCGGATTTTATTAATTAAAATTCCTTTCATCTGTTCATAAAAATTTGGCTAACATAGATTCAAAATTTAAAAAATTATATTGGAATTTAAATTTTTTTATTCATAAATTTATTTATAACCGCGAAACTGTTGTCCAATTTTGCTGAAATAAAAATCCGAAATTTAATAATTAAAATTCTTTCAATCTGTTCATACAAATTTGCCTAAAATAAATTCAAAATTAAAAAAATTATATTGGAATTAGAATTTTTTTTTTCATAAATTTTTTTATGTAACCGCGAAACTGTTGTCCAATTTTGCTGAAATAAAAATCCGAAACTTAAGAATTAAATTTCATTTAATCTGTTCATAAAAATTTACCTAAAAAAACCCAAAAAAAAAATTTATTTGATTTTTTTATGCAAATTTTTAGTTTTTTTCCATTAATTTATTTATAACTGCGTAACTGTTGTCCAATTTTGCTGAAATGCAAATCCGGAATTTATTAATTAAAATTCCTTTCATCTGTTCATAAAAATTTGCCTTACATAAATTCAAAATTTAAAAAATTATATTGAAATGTTTATTTTGTTTTTCATAAATATATTTATAACTTCGAATCTGTTGTCCAATTTTGCTGAAATAAAAATCCAAAACATAAGAATTAAAATTCCTTTAATATATTTATAAAAATTTACTTAAAAAATTCAAAATTAAAAAAATTTAATTTGAATTTTTTTAGCAATTTTTTTATTCTTTTTTTCATAAATGTATTTATAACTGCATAACTGTTGTCAAATTTTGCTGAAATAAAAATCCAAAATTTAATAATTAAAATACCTTTAATCTGTTCAATAAAATTTGCCTAAAATAAATTCAAAATTTAAAAAATTATATTGGAATTTTAATTTTTTTTCATAAATTTTTTTATGACTGCGAAACTGTTGTCCAATTTTCCTGAAATAAAAATCCGAAATTTAAGAATTAAAATTCGTTTTATCTGTTCATAAAAATTAATTAAAAAAATTCAAAATCAAAAAAAAATTATTTTATTTTTTTAGGCAAATTGTTTTTTTTTCTTCATTTTTTTTTTATAACTGCGAAAATGTTGTCCCATTTTGCTGAAATAAAAAGCCGAAATTTAAGAATTGAAATTTCTTTAATCTGTTGATAAAAATTTACATTAAAAATTCAAAATCAAAAAAATTTAATTTGATTTTTTTAGGCAAACTTTATGTTTTTTTCATTAATTTATTTATAACTGCGAAACTGTTGTCCAATTTTCCTAAAATAAAAATCCAAAACTTAAGCATTTAAATTAATTTAATCTCTTCATATGTTATTACTCTGCACGTTCAACAGTTTCACAATTATAAATAAATTTATGAAAAAAAAATAAAAAAAATTGCCTAAAAAATTCAAATTATTTTTTTTCAATTTTGAATTTTTTTAAGCAAAGTTTTACAAACAAATTAAAGGAATTTTAATTTTTAAATTACGGATTTTTATTTCAGTAAAATTAGACAACAGTTTCGGAGTTATAAAAAATTTAAGAAAAATATAAAAAATTTGCCTAAAAAATTAAAATAATTTTTTTATAAATTTTTAATTTTTTAATTTTTATAAATTTTAATTCTTAAATTTCGGATTTTTATTTCATCAAAATTAAACAACCGTTTCACAGTTATAAATAAATTTATGAAAAAAAATAAAAAAATTGACTAAACAATTCAAACTATTTATTTTTTTAATTTTGAATTTTTTAAGCAAATTTTTAAAAACAGATTTAAAGAATTTTAATTCTTAAATTTCGGTTTTTTATTTCATGAAAATTAGACAACAGTTTCACAGTTATAAATAATTTTTTGAAAAAAAAAATAAAAAATTTGCCTAAAATATTTAAATTAATTTGTTTCAGGTAAATTTTAAAAAACAGATTAAAGGAATTTGAACTTTTATATTTTGGATTTTTATTTCAGCAAAATTAGACAACAGTTTCGCAGTTATAAATAAATTTTAGAAAAAAATAATAAAAAAATTGCCTAAAAAATTAAATTAATTTTTTTCAATTTTGAATTTTTTAAGCAAATTTTTATAAACAGATTGAAGGAATTTTAGATTTTTATTTCAGCAAAATTAGATAACAGTTTCACAGTTATAAATAAATTTATGAAAAAAATTGCCTAAAAAATTCAAATTAATTTTTTTAAATTTTAAATTTTTTTAAGGAAATTTTTATAAACAGATTAAAGGAGTTTTAATTTTTAAATTTCGGATTTTTGTTTCAGCAAAATTAGACAAAAACTTCGCAGTTATAAATAAATTTATGAAAATAATAAAAAATTTGCCCAAAAATTCAAATTAATTTTTTTCAATTTTAAATTTTTTTAAGCAAATTTTTTTAAACAGGTTAAAGGAATTTTAATTCTTAAAGTTTTTAAAAGAACATTGGGTAGAAATATCAATAAGGATGGTAGGAATAACAGATGAAGTAGACAAAATGCTCTTAATTCGGTTTATTTCTAAATTTCTTCTTCTTCTTCTCATTACAGCACGTTTACCATCGATAACATTTTCCTTGGACTTGGTACATCATGACATCTGGAGTCGCAAACAGTTGCCCATGGGATTGGAATTGGATCCCAATCAGGTTAATAGCATAATACTCACACAAACCGGAAGCAAAAACTGTGATAACTCATATCAATGCATGGAAATCTTGCAAGAAATGCAGGTATGTACAATCTTACGACATTCTCTGCAGTGGCAACCAATGATGTAATCCAATCATTATTTTCCTTAATAGGCAAATTCCAATAGACTTGAGGAACTACCATATAATTTTCTAATCGGTGAAGATGGTTTAACTTATGAAGTAAGAGGATGGTATCATGAAAGTGGTATGCCCGATGTGCCACAATCTTCATCATTAGTTATAGGTTTAATAGGTGAGAATAATGATAAAAGTTCTTAAGTCTTATGTAAACTATTAACATGTTTTTGTTTTACCCAGGAAATTTCGAATATTCTACGCCTCCCGAATATGTCCTAAGAACGGTTAAATTTTTAGTACAGCAGTTAGTAAAACGCCACAAAATCCAGCCAAATTATCATATATATGGTTTTAACAAATTTTGTGAAAATTGTCTGGATCATAATTGATGTAAAGGATTCAATGTGCGGTGATAACTTTTTGCCGTTTTAAGGATTTTTATTGCTCGGATTTCCTAAACAAATGCCCACAGTACAAAACTGCCGATCTTTTTTTTATTTATATATATTTCTATGTCATAGTTATAATAAGTGATTTTTTTTAAGTATTTTTGTATTTTAAATATATTTAATAGTATAAAGTTCAATTAAGAATAAGAAAAGTTATTTAAAACAAAAACTTAAACTAATTTATGCCAAAATAACAAAATCTGTACTAAATATAAATACAGGCGAACTTACCTATAACGTAGTCACTGGGGATCGCCGATTTCTACGTTATAGAGAACATTCCTTATAAAGAGGTAAAAATGTGTGAAAACGTTGGATAAATGCTGTGTTTTAAAATACAATCGTTATAGATAGAAATTCGCTATTGATAAGTTCGACTGTACTTTAATTTCCAACAAATTGTAGAAAATAAATATAATAAAATGTTATTAGTTCAGTATAACTGGTTAAAGTATTTTTTTTTTACCTGAGTTCTAAATTTTACAGGGAGCCGATTTAAAATTTTGAAATCTCTTTAAACACTTTTTTATATAGCAGTTTCATAGACTTTCACTTATCTAACACATGTAGTCCTTTTCAAGATGTTCTAAAAGTCCTATAAGACATATTAACTAAAAAAAAGGAAGAAAGTTTCAGTCGGGTAAACCGACTTACATATACCCTCACCCTCAGCAAAATATAAAATTTGCAAGAATAAAAATTTAAGGGAGGTACCAGAAGAGGCGTGTGGCGGCACTTCGAATTTTTTCTTCTAAACTTCATCCAGTTATTTGTTTGCTAAATACAGTGTTGGGTGTATTGATATTATAACTCGATTTCTAAAGTGGGCGGAATGGTGCATTTGTATGGCAGGTACCAGAAGAGGCGTGGCTACACTTCCAATTTTTTCTGAATTTTTTCAGAATTTGGGCACGTTATTATTGCTCGATTTCCAAAGTTGGCGGACTGGTACATTTGTATGGAAGGTACCAGAAAGGGCGTGGTTGGACTTCTAATTATTCCTCCAAAAATATTATCCTGTTATAGCTTTACTAAAAACAGAATATGGGTACGATGGCGTTGTGTGTATTGATGTTGATGTTATTACCTGATTTCTAAAGTGGGCGGAAAGGTTCAATTGTATGGGATGTACCAAAAGGGTCATGGTTGGACTTCCAATTTTTTCTCCAAAACTTTAACCTATTATAGCTTTAATAAATACAGAATTTTGGCACGATGTTATTACTAGATTTCTAAAGTGAGCGAAATGGTACAATTGTATGGGAGGTACCAGAAAGGGTGTGGCTAGATTTTCAGTTTTTTCTCCAAAACATTATGCAGTTATAGGTTTACTAAATACAGAATTTGTTCACGATAGCTTTGGGTATATTGATAATATTACTCGATTACTAAAGTGGGCCGGAATAATGCATTTGTATGGTAGGTACCAGATGGGGCATGGCTTTGTAGCCCATATGTAATGCCGTAAGTAGTTTTTGGAAAAAATGTACCCATGTAATATTGGTTGCGTCTTTCGAAAGTTATCGTGCGTACCAGCCGGAGAGGCAGACGATCATGGCTAAAACGACTTAAAATATCATGATTCGATTTTGGTTCAGATAAACCTACGATCTAAAGAGACTCCTTCTATGCGTTACACTTTTGGGTCGCATCAAATGGTATACATATACCCTCCTAACCGCAGGACGAGGGTATACAAAACTAAATGGACATTAGGGGTACGCATTTGTTGCGAACCATTTGCTAATTTTGTGTGGTTAGGAAAAAAATGCATGAGCCAATATTTGGGGTATGTGGGGTGTGGTTAAATGACAGAGCATCGCGGTCAAAGTTATGCGGAAAGGGAAGAAAGTCCACATCAAGCCCCGAAACAGCCTTGGAGTCGCCTCTAGAGGGGTAAACTGTATGAGCGACCCCCAGTCATTTTTCTCTCTTAACATTTATCCCAAACATACCTACCTCACATCTCCACCCACCCTATGTATCATCGACCCTCAATATTTCTGCAACTCCGACAATTTTTCAAAACATATGTACCCTCTACCTTTAACCCTTAAGGTGGTCCCCATACAATTTTTTTTAATAAATCAGCTCCTATCGTTTCCTTTGTGCCTCCTAAATGGGTGAAATGTATAACCGACCCCCAGTAATTTTTCCCTCCTAACATTTAGCCCAACATACCTAACCCCGTCTTCACATCCTAATATGTACCCTCTATCTTCAACCCTTAAGGTGGTCCCCATACAATTTTTTTAAATAAATCAGATCCTGCCGTTCCCTTTGCGCCTTCTAAATGGGTAACATGTATGACCGACCCCCAGTAATTTTTCCCTCCTAACATTTTACCGAAACACATACAAAAATCAAATTTTTACAAATTTTGCTGCCAACGCTCTTAATGCCCCAGACGTACCCCTAGAGGAATCAAATGTGTGACAGACCTACAATATTTTTGCAACCCTAACACTTTCTTAGAACATAAATATCCTCCACCTCCAACCCTTAAGGGTGTCCCAATACCATTTTTTGTATTTTCAAAATTTTTTATACCATCACCCTTAGGGATGAGGGTATATATCATTTGATTCGAAAAAAGGTGTAACGCATTAAAGACGAGTTAGACCCCAAGTATCTTAAGACCAAATTCGTTTCAGGATTTTTTAAGACGACGGTTAATTTATCTTGTTATAGGAGGCAAAACCTCAGAAAATCCAAATATTTTACAAACCCCTTGTGGTACCTCCCATACAAATGACCGAATTCACCCTCGTAGTCTCAAATACATATCTCATTTGTAAGTACACTGATGAAAATTCGACTCAGGAATGAATATGGACTATATCGGTTCACGCCTTCTGGGAACTCCCATACAAAATGACCTATTTTTAAAAAATTATTATTTCTCCCATAACTTTCAAACGGGCACTTGGGGGGTAATTCAATTTTGTCAGTTAATTTATCTTGTTATTGGAGGCAAAATCTCAGAAAACCTAACTATTTGACACACCCCTTCCCATACCTCCCATATAAATAATCGATGTTGCCCCTTTTACATACATATCATTCTCGTATGTACACTGAATTCAGACAAAATGGTCCAAGGTATGCGCCCATTGAACGTTGATTTTATTTAAAATCAGACACGTTGTGTTGCCTCTAATTGTACCTCCTATTCAAATAAGTCAAATTTTTTACTGTTTGACTCCAAAAGCAGGCTAAAACTAATACATAAGTAATTTAATTTTAATTAACAATTTATTACTTTCAATAAAACATGACTTAAACAATATCTTATTTTGGGTGATGGTATTTATCAGTCGGTTTACATGACTGAAATTTCTGTAGTGGTTTTTTATAAAATTAGCTCCTGCTGCTACGATGGAGTTAAATTGTATGACCGACCTTCACCAGTATTCCCTCCTAACATTCCCCGCTATCTTCAGACCCTAAGCGGGCTCCCATACAAAAATCAAAATGTTTTAAATTTGGCCCACCCTCTGCTTAGGGTGCGCCCACTTATATTCTATAATTTATATTACAATAATTTAATTATATACCGTCGCTGCGCCGCACAGTGGCACCGTCCCCATACATTTCTTGGAAAAAATAGAAGAAGTGGTCGTACCGCAATGAAATTTTGCAGAAACACTTCTCTGGGATAAATTAAGAAATTTTGGAAAAATCTTGGAAAATCGCCTGCTGCCACACCCACCTCCCATATAACTGCACTTGTCAAAATTTTTATTTTTAGATCTAGGGACTCGAAATTCGGGACACTTCATAATTGAGTTCTCCTTATGAAAAAAATTAAACATTTTGGGGATGCCACGCCTACTTCAGATTTTACGCCCATTGAAAGTCTTTTTCTTCCCTGTCTAGAATCATATGAAAATTTCATATAACAGAAAATTTCAAATTTCCGCGACAGATATTACCCTTCAAATACAAAGAAAATATCGCACAAATGCATGCATTGAAATCAATGTTACTAAAAGGGACGGTATTTTTTCTAACTACAAAATTTCACTTTTCATAAAAAACCTAGTTGATTTTTCATATCCAAATACTTCTTTACAAAACCAAATCATAAAAATTTTAAAATTGGAAAATTAAAAACCCCCATATTTCCGCCGAAATGCCACTGTGCGCCGACCAAATCAGTTATGTGTAATTTTTCGAATTTTTTTATTGCAATTTTTTAAAGCTCTTCTAGTCGTCCGTCGACCCTAAAATCCCTCTCGCGAAATCTTGATTGGTTTCGAAGTTATCAAGGCCAGTAAAGTGTAGAATATATGGAAAATTTTCTAAAATAACAAGTTTCTTGTCTCTCCTGAAAAGTTATTAAAAAAAACACATGACTGTTTTGGTACGATATATCAGTTCAGGAGATTTTGTTATACTGCATACTAGAGGCGCTTGGTTACAAGCTTATTTGTTTTTTTTTTAAGACAAGTGACTGTTTTAATAGTACTAACAAGACATATACAATAAGCCGGAGACCGAAAGATGCCAAGGTCACCGGAAACACAAATAAGTAAAAATCACCATTGATTAATGCCTTAAAACAAAACACGCCAATTTACAAGATACATATACCTCTTTATTTTCAAAGCAATAACAAGTAATCTACATATATAAATACAGCGCAAGAGTATTATATCCTAATTCCAGCACTATTTGTGACCGGAATAAAATTAAAACATTCAAGGACTTTCAAAAACAAAAATACTATATGTATGTACAAATTAAGATATAAAATAAAAAATTATTAATAAACATACTTATTACCTAAAACTAAGTGAATTCATAGAAATACTTATTTTAAAATTATTAATTATTATCATCTTTTAACACTTGAGGGTTTTGCTGCGTCATTTCATCACTTTTGGGCTCAATCAAATTCCAATTTCCGAAAACTTCCTTGAATCGATTCCATCTGAGAAACAAATGTCGTTTGGCCGGATGTTTTCTCTACATTGTACGAACTTTTACGTTGTATACCCCGATCACTAAGCAATTTCATTTGATCTGTAGCCAATAGAATATCACGCTTTTGTGCCAGTTCTTCTTTCCACAATTCAATCATTTCCTTCATGGGCATAGAGCCGCCAAATTCCTGCGGTAAACACTCAGGATCAACAGATTTACACAATTCCTTAAAGTTAGTGTGAGTGCTTAGACGATTACGCATCTTAGGGCTAGCAATATTTTTCACAATATCTATCAAAAACTTAAGTGTGGCAGGGGCATTCACTATGTGAATTTCTTTGTGCCTCAGCGGCACCGATTGTTCGCCCCAGCGGAAAATACGTGCAAATTCCGTGGGATTCCATTTGGTTACATGAGCAGTCGTCACTCCGTTGAAATCGCCAACATGTGTTATACCCACCACTTGGGTTTGTGGATCTTCCATTAGATATTCATAGGTTAAAAAATGAGCCTTTGCCTGGTCCGAGGAGTCGTAGCATTTTGGATTCAGACCACTGCCATTGACAATAACCACACGACGGCCATGACGATCACGTTTGGGTGAGACGAAAATGTAACCATTCGTGATGATGTCATTAACACGATCGTCCAAATAATCCAACTGGGTACTCACATGCGGGAAGGTTCGTCGCAGATTTAAGTACTTAAGCAAAGTTTGTTCAGCCATAGGAACGCTGAATTTTTTCACTCTTAGGAATCGCAATAGAAAGTGATCGTCTGTACGAACATTGACGACATCGCTGTTTTTCAATAACCAATTGCGAAATTGCTCTAAGCATTGGTCGCGAGTACTCTTGTCCTCGCGTAATTCTCGTTTGGCAATCTTAAGGATATTCTCAGGGAGAGCAGCTTCATTGGCGTCAAATGTCATGATGTTGTATGTGAGTATACGAGATCGTGGAACGCCAAAGGGAAAATTGAGCAAAAAATCTGAAATAGAGAGGAAGAAAAGAATAATGTTATTCAAATTGTTTAAAGTAAAGTATTTAAAATAATGAGAAATACTTAAGAATAATTAACATTATTGCAACTAACGTTCTTAAATCATGTGCATTTATATTTGATTATTTTTTTCTCGAAAAAAAAAACGGTTAGATAAGTATGAGGTTAGGTAAAAAAATAATTGACAAAAATATGAGCTACATCGGTTAGCTAGCGGTTTGGTGTTTGTGAATTTTTTTTTTCGTTTTTTCCAAAAAAAAATCTGTAATCATTGTAAAAGGTTAGGGTAAAAAAAAATTTACAAAAAAGTGGGCTCGACCGGTTAAAAATTTATGTGCCGCTTGCAGTTGGAAGTTTATGAAAACTAGGGTTAATATTTTATTCGATTTTAAAATTTTAAAAATTATAAATTTTTTATTATAATTTATAAGCAACCTTTGTTATTTTTATTTTAAGAATTAAAAAAAAAATAAAATTTGTAAAAAAATTTCAAAAAATCAAATCTTAAAATTTATAAGCAAGCTTCATAATTTTTATTAAAAAATTTGAAAAAAAAAATTAAAATTTTTAAATCAATTTTTTTAGCTAACCCTTTACAAAATTTTACGATTTTTTTTGGAAAATCGAAAAAAAAATTACCCTGGTGTTCACAATCTTTAAACTGCGAGCGGCACATCAATTTTTAACCGATCGAGCTCATTTTTTTTGTCAAGTTTTTTTACATAACCTCACTCAAAACGAAACTGTTTTTTTTTGGAACAGATAAGTTTTGAGTTTTCTCATACATTGAAGGTCCATCTTAATCTACATCAATTTTACATTGTGTAGATCAAAGTTGGAGAGAACTGTAAGCAGAAGTTAGATGGACCAAAGCTCCTGGTTGCCAGTCTCTGTTAGGTCCTAGGACATTGCAATATTCCTGGTTATGAATCAGCAGACCTATTGGCCATTGGAGTGTGATCATAACTCTGTGGAAGATGTTGACCCTCCCATATGTAACATTTTGGCTTAGTGGAGGATTGGATGTGAAAACAGCCAGCAGACTTTGAATCTCCAGAACCGAAACTGTTCAATCGCTGTGGCCCAAATACAGCAGATCCCGATCGGCGTACGTGTTTGGCCTGTGCAGGAGTGTTGCGAGACTGGCCTGTGGAATTCTAAGAAGCCACTGCAACATCAGGCACATGACTGGCAGATTGGATAGATCCATAACGGACTACTGTCATGTGTGTGTGTGAGGACGGAAAGGAGTTCGAGGCGATGGAACATCTTCATTTTTAACCTGTAGGAGGCTAAGATATTTAGGGAAAAGTTATATAGAAGAACTAGAGTCTCTCTAAAAAGGCCGAGTAGACAATTTAATGGTATATATCATTCGATACGATACAAAGGGTAATGTATTTAAGTAGACGTGTTAGACCCCAAGTATCTTAAGACCTAATTCGATTCAGGACTTTTTAATACAATTGAGTTATGTCCGTCTGTCCGGGTGCCTGGCTGGATGGCTGTTAAACAGGATAACTCAAGTAAACCTTAACTGATCGGTATTAAAATTAACCAGTACTAATATTTTTCAAAAGGAAGTAATGGAATTGTAATGGACAGAATTACCCCCACCCCTTCTGGTACCTCCCATACAAAATCACCTATTTTTGGATGATGATGAAATCCGAAACCTTTGCCACACTCCTTCTGGTACCTCACATACAAATGACCGAATTGACTCTCATAGCTTTACATACATACCTTTTTTGTAAGTACACTGAATTCAGTCAAATTTTTCATAAGATGTGTGCTTATAAAAATGTGCCTGAGGAATAAATATAGACTTTAACGGATGACCCTTCTGGTACCTCCTATACAAGATGATCTATTTTTGGAAAATTAATATTTCCCCCCATAACTTCCAAGCGGGTAGCTGGGTGAAAATTAAATTTTATAAATTAATTTATATTGTAATAGGAGGTAAACCCCAAGAAACCCGAAACCATTGTCACGCCCTTCTGGTACCTCACATATAAATAACCGAAATTACCCCTTTTACCTTTTTTTTATAAATAATTTTTGTGTGTACACAGGAGTGGGTATGGAATAAAACAATGCACCACGCGGTTATCGAAATCTTAATCTATAATGAATTCTAAGAAAAATTGCCCAGGAAACCATGGGTCTAAAATAAAAATCGAACCACCGATTTTAAACGAGAAACTTTTCGTATTTAGGGAAAAAATCCACAACAAGCCCCACAACTGCACCGGAATCGTCCCTAAAGGGTTCAAATGTATGGCCGACACTTAGTATTTTTGTCGACCCCTAGTCATTTTCCTTTCATAATTTTTTCCCAAACATACATAACCCATCTTTAAACCATAAAAAAAAAAATTTGCAACCCCAACAGTCTCCCAAAACATGTCTACCCTCTATATTCAACTTTTTTTTATATTTTTTAGTCTGCACTGCCTTGATGCCTCCTAGATGCGCAAAATGTATGACCGATCTCCACTAGTATTTCTTACCTAACATTTTTTTTTAAGTTACAAAATGCACTTAAAACGACCAAAAGAAAAAATTCTTCACAAATTAATTTTTCGTTTAAAATTTGTCACGAATTTTTTATTAATTTAGAAAATTTTTGTATGGGAGCCCCATAGGGTGTAAAGATAGGGGGTAGGGCTTGATATTGGATGATGGTATTTGTCAATCTGTTAACTTGACAAAAATTTCTGTACTAGTTTTCACTAGACTTCGTGTTAGTAAGTGTCATCGCACAAAGTCTGAAAGAAGCTGGAAGTCTAAACACGCCCCTTCTGCTACCTCCCATACAAATGTACAAATGCACTGCCTTGATGCCTCCTAGAGGCGCAAAATGTATGACCGATCTCCACTAGTATTTCTTACCTAACATTTTTTTTTTAAGTTACAAAATGCACTTAAAACGACCAAAAGAAAAAATTCTTCACAAATTAATTTTTCGTTTAAAATTTGTCACGAATTTTTTATTAATTTAGAAAATTTTTGTATGGGAGCCCCATAGGGTGTAAAGATAGGGGGTAGGTCTTGATATTGGATGATGGTATTTGTCAATCTGTTAACTTGACAAAAATTTCTGTACTAGTTTTCACTAGACTTCGTGTTAGTAAGTGTCATCGCACAAAGTCTGAAAGAAGCTAGAAGTCTAAACACGCCCCTTCTGCTACCTCCCATACAAATGTACCATTCCGCCCACTTTAGAAATCGAGTGATAATATAGTGGGCGGCAATACTTTGAAACCCAGTTTTAAGCTAATTCATAAAGATATAGGAATAGTGTGAATGGTATCAGAAATCTTTGAACATATTTGGTCCAAAGAATACTTAAATGTTTACTTCTGGGTACATTCCTAACAAAATGCGTGAGTTTCACATACATATGTGTATTAGGCCGGCAGCGAAATGTATAGACGATTTTTTTGGAGGAAATTTAAAAATCCTCGAACGGATTATTGTGCCATTTGATGTAAAAATACATGACGGAAATTTGAGATCGGATAACTATTGCCGGTACCCCAAAGAGGTCAAAGATCAGGTTCTTAGTAAGTACTTAGTTAATCTTATGGTTTTTACTAATGTTCGCTTAAGGAATTGTATTTTTTTCTCGCAAATATTTAATAGTCAAATATTGACGTGTGTGGGCGGCACCTCGGCCCTTTTTGCCAACTTGCTTCCTAATATCCTGGTTATATCTTTACAATAATGTGCAATTTTCAGGACGATGATACTATTATTATGGCTGTTAAAACGGTTTCTTTTAAATGGGGCGTTGCTCAGCCCACTTCCACCCTGGTCGTAATTCATACTGTACCAACAACACATACCAAATATCAGCTTCATATCTCTTATAGTTCATGAGATACAGTCTTTTAAAGTCTCAAGTTGTATACCTCACCCACTGATCCGATCCCGCCCATTTTTTGTTGGATCATGAATTTTGCTGCCAAATGCATCCACACAAATTTTAAAGGCGATTGGAGGAATAGTTCTCTAGAAATTGCGGTTTCAAAAATAGGGTCCAATGGGCGGGGTCACGCCCACTTTATATGTTAAAAATTCAAGTACCGTATTTTTGTTATCGACCGCAAAATATCGGTCAAGCTATTTTCGATTTTACACGGAATAAAAATACAAATAATCCAAGACCAACTCATTTTCTTGTTTATAGATTTGACCTTTGAGCTCTTTGGGCACGACTCAAAGTTGCCCGAATTTACTCAAATTTTGATCATAGTCGTTTTATAACAACTGACACAATATTTCGCACGGGCATTACCGAAAATCCATAATTGAGATTTCGCTACCACCCTAATATACAGCCTACCCTCTTAGCTTTGTCAACTGCTATGTTAAGAAATATTTAATGAATATGATGAAATTAAACAATTGTTTACATAAATATAAAATTTCTTAATTTTTTTAGATCTGGCGGCATTTTTTTACAAATAAGAAAATTTATCGAAACTACTCTAGTATTAATCCTTCTCAGTTGCAGTAAGTTTTGCTAAGCCCTCTCTTACCAAGGCTACAAGTTTTATTTGGCAAAATAAAAGGTCACAATTACATATAACATAAAAAAATCCACTAATTGTTTAATAGCTTCTTCATCAAAAATCTAATGCCAAAAATCTAAGGCTACTTACTACATAGTGTAAATGAAATGAGCCGCATCACATTTAATAATTTGTTTTTACATAAATTATTATTATTTTTATTATTAGTGGTGGGCTTCTTTTTTGCTTAACGTTTGTCATATTTATTTGTTTTTACTTTACCATTTGTGTACCATCTAAAATCCGCAGATTAAATTGTAAGCCCTCGATTGTTGTTTTAAAATTTATGGCTAGACACGCAGTTTTAATTAACGTCCACATCCAGTGATTCTGTTTGACCTAGTACCATCGTCATCGTCGTCGTAGTCGTATGTATGGACTATTTTGTGTCTATCACGGCAATTTGAAATTAGTTCAAGTTCATCTTAATAAAGTTTTTTTTTTGGGTTTTTGTTTATTTCGTATTTGTTTAACAAACAATGAGAAGATTTAAGGCCTGGCCAATATCCGAGAACTATAATAAAACAATGAACAGCAAGCGAATATTGCCATGGCATTGAGAGATTGAAGAGTTTTTTAAAAGGGGGTAAAATAGTTAAACAGGTGACAATTAAGTTAAAAGTATGTAAAAGCTAAAGTTTCTTAATAATCCAGATGGCAAAAGGTTCAAATTAAGTTAATTTGGTAAAAGGGCTATTTTTGGAAAAAACGTGACTGAAGTTGTAATACCCCTTGCTACCCTATATATCAGAAATGAATTTTCACTTTTCAATTTTGTATTTTGTATTGCGAATTAAAATTTTTTAGCACACTGCAAATTAAAAATGTTTCATAATTATTGCGGCGATTCGCAGTGTTGCTGTGCGAAAGATATGCAAATATTTTTTGTTTATTTTGGTTTTCTTTATTTTCGATATGTTGTTGTTATTATTTAATCCATAGTCTATATTTGAACATTTATAAAACTGTTTGTATTATGTAAGTGTATTTTTAATTCATAACATATAAAAATAAAGTTTTAAGTTGAATATGGTTTTCAAAATATGTTATATGGATACTTAAGAAAAAAATCTTTTATTAAAATGAACATTTCAAAACGTTTATGTATTTTGTTTTTACAAAAAATGCAAAAAAACATCAAAACAAAAAATGAAAAAAAATTACAAAAATGCGAAAATTCAAAAAAGTCTTTTTATTTTACTTCCTAACCTGGCAGTCTTTATCCTACCTTCGGGACATAGGTAGAAAGTAAATTTTGCAATACATCTGTTTTGTTATAAAATATGATCAAAAATATTTATCTTAATACCGATATCGGCAGTACATTGCATTACAGCCGGTATCGGATAGATCCAAAATCCGTTACCTGCAAACATTAGACATTTTAATGGAAGACGTCACATAGTTTTGATAACTTCATTTAATTTTTTTATTGATTAATAAAACGCATCGTTTTATGACTTATATACATGAATTATAGCCTATTCAATACTTTCAATGTGTTTCCCTTCGCACTTATGTATCTTCAACATCTAATAAATGAAGATATTTGTAAAGTTTTATTAAATCAATAAATGGATGAACGATTTTTTGAGAAAAAAAACCTATAAAAGTGTCAATGGGCAACACAATGTAATATTGATTTCTGCCATGTGGTCGATAAAATAAATTAGCATTAATTTTAAATGGATAGAAGGTCAATGCCCACAATATGTTACAATACATATAGTCTAAATGATATGACAAAAAAAAACAAAACTACCTAGATACAAGTAAGGGCATACCAGTTTTGGGTTGTTGTCCGTTGGTCGGTGATACCAGCGGTGAAAATATTTGAAACATATAATGTATAGTTTGTTGTAATATTTTAAATAAAATGAGGCTACATAAAAATAGATATGAGGTAAATTTTTTAATATTTTTATATCTTTGAAAAATCTTAGAATGTACTGCATATTAAACATGGCTGATACAGCAGTTTTGTTAAGATAACGAATGTTTGATTAATTTAAATATTGGCAATATTTACAAGAGTTGTATGTGAGTTTCTATAATAGTAGTTGTTTTGCTTCATCTCTATGGATATAGTATATCCAAAAGGAATCCCCAAATTGGTAATATGTATCAGGCGAATATAAAATATTATATGTGTGTAAAGAAATCATATTATTAATTAGCGTTTTTTTGTAAATAACATTAATAATTCCATAACAAAATTAATTATGTAAATTTATTTACATATATAACAAAATTCTTGTTGAATTTCTAGAATGTCATTTAATAAATGTTGAAATCTAAATATTTTAGAATCTATTTTTTTGCTAACATGTAAAATCCATAATGTTGGCTGTTGTTTCAATTAGCAGTTTTGGTATTCCCCAAAATACCATCATTAGCGCCCCACAGCTTTACAATCATTAGAAATGTTAACATTTGTATAAACTTTTACTAGACACATGACGATTGAACGCTCACTCAAATACTCGTATAGCGGTCGACCACAATGCTGCTCAGTGGGATTTTTCTGTCAAAACCCATATTTTTCAGTTTTTAAGAAAAAATTTTCAAAATTAAATAAACATATATGCTTTTTTAAAAAAGTTTATATTTTTTCCGAAAAATTTTTTTTTTTTTTGTATAGCACCTGCATGGGTACTAAGCATGAAATGACCTATACACTGGAGAGCGAAAAATTATACGCTTCACCTTATTTCGGTGCAAATGAACTTGAGGTTTCATAATCCTAAAACCGAATATGAGAAATGAAAGAATGAAATGAATCAAAAACTACAAATTTAATTAAAAAAAGTTGTATTTCGTAAATAAAACCACTGCTTACATTTTGATGATCACACCATAATGTAAAGAAATGCAACAAATATAAACTTAGCTAAATACAATTTTGTTGTTGTTGGATGTTAAAATTTGTAGTTTTTGATTCTTTTCATTCCGCATATGGGTATTTCCACAGAAGTGTCAACCGTAATCGAAAAATTAAAAGTTGTAAAAAAAATTTTTCTGACTTGTATTAGTAAAGACGAATACTTAAATTTTATTAAATTAAAATGCCCAAAGCTTTTCTTAGTTTCAGTGTTGATTTAGCGGATTGCAAAATTGCATTCTTTTGCTGGTCACCAGTTTTAAATTTTCATATTATATTTACTGATGATGCAAGTCCACTCTTATCATACAATTTTATTAACAACAAATAACTGGTCCACAATAATAAAAAAATGTAAGTTAGCAGCAAAATTTAGATTTTATTTTATTGGCGTTCTAATGTAACATTCTTGGACAACAATTAGTGGCATATAAACTTTTTAATATTCCCTAATTATTCCCTAATTATTATTATAAAATACAAAAAAGTTTAACTTTTATCTGATTTTTTTTAAATTGAATCGTACAATCGTAACATTCGTAAGGCTGGAATTACCCATAATCGGTTTTTGGATTATGACGCCTCAAGTACATTTGCACTGAAATACAGTAGAGCGTATAATTTTTCGCTGTACAGTTTATTTTCATGCAATTTTGTAATCTATGTATAATTTATTCATTTGTACCATTTGACATTAACATGTTTTCAAAAAAAATATCATTTACCCATAAATGTAATAAAACAGTAAGATAGTTTCAGTCGGGAAAACCGACTTACATATACCCTCACACTCAGTAAAATATAAAATTTTCTAGTATATTGATATTGTTACACGTTTTCTAAAGAGGGCGGTATGGTACATTTGTATGGGAGGTACCAGAAGGGAAGTGGCTATCCCTCCAGTGTTTTCTCCATAACTTTATCCTGTTATAATAGATTTACTTAACATGTACAGAATTTGAGCTCCGTAGCGTTAGAAATACTGATATTATTACTCGATATCTAAAGTGGGCGGAATGATACATTTTGTATGGTTGGTACCAGAAGGGGCGTGGCTAGAATTCCAGTTTTTTTCGCCAAAACTTTATCCTGCTGTAGCTTTACTAAATACAGAATTTGGAAACAATGGCGTTGGTTGTATTAATATTATTACTCGATTTCTAAAGTGGGCGGAAGTGTACAATTGAATGGGAGGCACCAGAAGGTACTAGACTTCCAATTTTTTTCCCATAACTTTATCCTGTTATAGCTTTACTAAATACAGAATTTGGGAAAGATCGCGTTGGTTGTATTGATATTATTACTCGATTTCTAAAGTGGGCGGAATTGTACTATTGTATGGGAGGTACCAAATGGGGCGTGTCCAAGTAGCCTATATGCAACCATATGTATGGGAAAATATAAACCCAAAACAATTGGCTACGTCTTTCGAAAGTTTTCGTGAGTACCAGCCGGACTTCGATCAAACGACATAAAATGTCATAAATCGAATTTGGTTTAAAGAAACCTAGGGTCTAAAGTGACTCCTTCTGTGTGTTACACTTTTGTGTCGTATCAAATAAAAAAAGTGACTCCTTCTAGTGTTACACTTTTGGGTCGTATCAAATGATATACATATAACCTATTAGCCGTTTATATTAAGTATTTTTTATAATTTTTAATAGAGGTAATATACTTGATTTTTTTATTTATTTAATATTTATAATATATTTATACTATTACTAGCTGGCCCGGCAGTCTTCGTCCTGCCTCCAAGTTATTGTAAAAGATGTTAAGTACAGTTAAAATCTAATAACGATTGGTTAATTACTTTGACCTCAGATATATTTCAATTTAAAGAGCGAGATTTTTCCGGACAAAATTTGTTCTTTATATACCAAAAAGATTATTTCAGTAAACTACGGATAAGTGCACATCGCATAAATGCAAAAACCGCATAAATGCACTGGAACTTGAAGCCATTAGCCTTTTTTATACGTTTACATACAAAAATACACGGATAAGTGCAACACGTATAAATGCAAAAATCGGATAAATGCACAACTTCTGCTAACCTGAAAGTACTTTTTTAGTACAACTTTGCATGCATAAATGCAAGTCTCTCATAATATGTTACATAAATGTAGATTATGATTTAGAGAAACTGGAAAAAAATATGTAAGGTTGGAACAGAAAACACGGTTCAAAAACAGATTTCAGACTTTTTCAGCACACGTATATGTATTTTGCAAAAAACAATGTTGCAAAATATGATTGCAATGATTCATTAACAGCTCTTATTTTGGCACAGAACTGAATATTTTTAATTTTTTTGTATAAAATATGATAAACACTAAAACAATGAAATATAAATTTGTGTTTTTTTTTACCTTAAACTGAACTGATTTTATAAGTTTTTATTAAAAACCTGTTATGTAATGTGAACCAAATATAAATAAAAACATTAAACAGCTTTATATTTAATTACTTTCTTAAAGTTTCGTCCAAACTGAACTGGTGTTACAGATTAATAAAACTAATGTAATGTTTGTATAAATGCAATAATCGTGCACTTATGCAATGTTTGTATATATGCAATAGTTGTGCACTTATCCGAGTGTTGTATAAATGCAAAAACCGCATAAGTGCACAAAAAGTCGCGCGAAAACCGATATGCACTTATCCGTAGTCTACTGTATATATTATTGTAAGAATTGATAAAAAAGATCGGCAGTGTCGTCCATGATATGATGAAAACTTACTTATTAATAGGCATATATTCTAAAACCACATTTTTAAGCAGATAGCACTTTGCCCCTTTTTGGGGTAAAAAAAAGGGGCAAAGTGCTATCATGTACGAATTTTCAAAAATCCCTTCATTTGACTCAACAACCCTATAAAACGTTTGGCCTGGGTGATAGCAACAGTTTTTCTCATTTTCGGGTTAGTAGCCTTAAGGTTTGATATGGGAAAAACAACTTTGTGAAGCTCTTTAATTTTATAGGAAGTGCGCCAATACAAATGTTCGCCATTCTACCTTAAGCCGTTTTGTGGTCTGGGTGACCATCTATAGTCCATCACCAACTTTCACTGACATTTTGGTACAAATCGGTTCAACCGTTCTCGCAATTAGTGGTGACATTAAAATATACATCCATTTTTATATATTGACTTCTCAATAATATTGATGTTTTAAAGATGTATATATGTAATGTTCTCACTGGTGACTAAATGACATTGCAAAAATTAAGTGTATCATAATCTAAACACCGGCAACTGAATAAAAACATACATCCAACATTTTCTCATGTCCAAAAATACATGTTAAGTTTGAGTAATGTCGGACAATCGATATAAATTTTCGAAATAATTCAACTACAGCCAACTCAACAGCGGGTCCATTTATACAGAAAAAAATTTCTCATATTATAACAAATATACATTCTAAATTTCAGTCAAATTGTTTAATTCGTTAAAATTTTCATTATAATTCCACCCTAGCGGCACCTACCGGGTCCAGTTATACAGAAACTTTGTTCTCATGATCACTCAAATATACATACTAAATTTCAGTTAAATTGGTCCATTCATTTAAATTTTGATTAAAAATACACCCAAACGCCACCTACCGGTTCCATTTGTATATACAATTTTTTCTGATGATCAAACAAACATACATTCTGAATTTCAGTTAAATTGGTCCATTTGTTCAAATTTTGATTATAAACCCACCCCATCGCCACCTACCGGGCGCTGGTGGACCACCCTTAACATTTAGGGTGATGAAAAATAGATGTTAGCCGATTCTCAGACCTACCCAATATGCTTACCAAATTTCAGAGGAATCGGTCAAGCCGTTTCGGAGGAGTATGCAGACTAACATTGTGACACGAGAATTTTATATATAAGATTTAAAATATTTCCGTTGATATTGATTTTGGAATTTTTATTTTAAATATTATGTTTGCAAATGTACACATCATTTGTACCAACTTTGCTTCCTAACTAATCGGTGATCATCTCTTAATTAACCGATCAAGGTCTCATACCTTACAGCAAACTTCATCGTCTCGCATTCATTCAATTAGCAATTCAATTCACATAGTAAATTATGTCGGCATTTAGCTATACAAAATACTTTTTGCTACCTATGTATACAGATGAAATCATATCAATCATTCTTGTAATAACCATAACGCTATTAATAACTATTAGCAACATAGCCCATAATAAAAACCTGATTACAGCGCTAATTCTCTGTATCCAAAAGGGTTTCTTAAAACAACAATGACGTCGTGTAATTATATACCCTAAACAGATTGGTGAACAACCAAAATCTAAATGTTAAACAAATGCAGTTGTACAAAATCTTAGATATTGCTGGTTTACCACAAAATCTAAACAAGAAAGAGAGAGAAAAACCCAAAATCACAGCATTGGCACCTTAACTGCAGGTAATTTTACGTGGTTGGAGTCGCATACGAGTATGCGATGTGAATGGGACAGGGGTATCATAGACAAACCTATTGCCCAATGTTTCTTGTAATGGATCGGCAAAGACTGGTTGCTGATGGCCCCTTTGGAATGGAGCAGTAATAGCAGCAGCAACAGCATCAGCGTCAGTTACATTCCCGAAATAGTAAAAGCAGCAAGCAACCTCTAGTACCGCAACACAACTTTTTCAACACACTTCATTCATTCCATCGACATAGTATCTATGTGTGTGATAGACACAACGTAAATGTTTTATTTTCTTGGCTTTAAGTTCACACACTGCTTGCGCCAATGATTCTGATAGCTCCTTATGTTGGCTGAATCATAAGATGTGACACAACGTTTGCCTGCTTTACCACCGCATGACAAACTGGTTGGCCATCGCTGAAATAAAGGTGGCTGATTGCAGTATTACAGCCAGTTTTACATACTTGTATGTATTTTCAAATGCTGCTTCTAAAACTAATAAGATAAATATAAACATCGGCGAAGTTGTGTGCCAATTGGTGATTGGGTGATTATGATTTAATGAGTTTGAAGAAATTTCAAAAAATTTCTTAAGATCATCAGGTCACTTTATATTAGTTTTTTATTGAATACGTGACTTAACATACCTACAACGCATTGAAGTCAGCGAGTTCGTATGCACTTGTTTTTATAATTGCTTACCCATGTCAATAGGTTGAAGACAATTCCCAAATTTTGTGCATTGAAGTAGATTTTACTGGACGATTACACTATTGCATAAAATGAAAAAAAAATCGACATAAGTATTTCCTAAATATTTTTTTGATGCATTACAGCTTTTCGATTACAAGCATAGTCGAAAATATAATATGTATGAAAATGGGCGGATTTTTGTATTATAGCCCTAGAGAGGTACCGAAAAGAAGATTTAATGTATTGAAAATTGTATTACAGGATACCGTTATTGTACCAAAAAGTACTTTAAATGTACTAATTAGCATTCTTATTGTACCAAAAAGTTGTTTAATTGTGCCAAAAGGTATTTTTACCGTATCAAAAAGTATTTTCATTTTTATCAAAAAGTAACGCTGTTGAAGCAAAGAGCAAGGACTAAAAGAGTGTTTTCTTAAATTCATAATATTACTAAATTTTATTTGCTGACACTTTTGACAACATGTTTTACAGAGTTGTGTCAGTAAAGTTTAATCCCTATTTACAATGCGTCAGTTTGTTGTATCAAAAATTGTGGAAATAATTCTGCAGAAAAAAGTATGTCGATAAATTTTGACAAAACAACCTCATTTACCAGATGCTGACACATTTTGAAGGGAAATACTGACAATGATGTCAGTAGTGCAAATGAGCCTTTATAGTACTAGGCAATGTAGAATATGAATATACCGACAAAATATTTACTTTTAGCCGGCGAGAATATGAAGGTGAACTTTTTATTTCCGATCGGTGTACAGAAGGGATAGTGAGAAAAATGTTTTTAGGACTAAATAAGGTAATATTTGTATACAGATAGTATTTGGCGCTATAGATATAAATTTGCAGACGGATGTTTTAATATCGGTTAGTGAGATGTGGTTAGTTTGATCATGTTAAGGAGTAACTTGGGGTAACGAATTGTTTACAGAACGTACAAAAACGATGCTTACGCTAAGCCCTTTAAGTAGTCTTGCCAAACATATTATAAGAATTCGTCAAGTCAGTAATAGAGAAGCATTGCCGTGTTCACTTGCGTTAATTTTTTTTATAAATAAAATTTTGATTAATTAGGTCAACACTAACCTTGAGCCTAAGTAATCAAAATATTAAAAATATTAAACATAGTAAAAATATTCAAATATTAAAAATTTGTAAAATTTAAAAAATATTAAAATATATTAAAAAATATTATAATATAATAATATTATATTATTATAAAAAATTAACATATGGAAAATTTTGAAAATGTTGAGAATGTTGGTAATATTGAAAATATTAAAAATAATAAAAGTATTGAAAGATGTTAAAAATATTCAATATGTTAAAAATATTAAATATATTAAAAATAATAAAGACATTAAAAATATTAATATAAAAAAATATTAAAAATATTCAACATATTCGAAATATTAAAAATATTTAAAACATTAAAAATGTTAAAAATATTACCAATATTAAAAATGTTAAAAACATTAAAAAATATTAAAAAATATACAAATATTAGAAATATTTAAAAAATAACTATTATATTACATATTCAAACTAAAAAACATATTAAAAATTTTACAATTATTACTAATATGAAAAATATTAAAAACTTTAAAACAAATGAATTATTAAATATGTTAAATATATTAAAAATACCAACAAATAATAAAACTATTAAATATATTTAAGATACTAAAAATGTTAAAAATATAATAATTATTTATTATTAAAAATGATAAAAATTTAAAAAATTTTAAAGATATCAACAAATAATAAAAGTATAAATAATATTTAAGATTTTTAAAATTTTCAAAATATTAAAAGTTTTAAAATAATTAAAATTGTTAAAAATATAACAATTATATACAATACTAAAATATTCATAATATGAAAAATTATAAAAGTATTCAAAAGTATTGAAAATATTTGAAAATATTACAAATATTATAATAATATTGAAAATACTTGAAGTATTAAAAATATTACAATTATGTAAAATATTGAAAATGTTAGTTTTTTAAATACTAAAAATATTTCAACAAATTTAAATATATTAAAAACATTAAAAATATAAAAAATATTAATAATATATAAAATTTAAAAAAAAAACTTACAATTATTGTAAATATTAAAAATAGTAAAAGTATTCAAAATACTAAAAATATGAAAATATTAAAATTTTTAAAAATATTCAAAATACTATAAAACATTAAACATATCAGAATAGAAAAAAAACTTTAAAAAAAATTTAATTTCCCTTTACACCCCATGAATGAGGTATGGAATAGCTTCTCGCGTTGTTGTGAATTAACACGCTTTCTATTTTTAGATTAACAACTAACGGCACCTACTTGTTTATAGACGAATTCGAACGTCACTGTTTGAGAAGCTCTTACAAGACATGCCGATTGACTCGATACTAATACTGCGAAGTTGCTGTCCACAACATTCGAGGGGAACCGACAATGAAAGAAATTTATTTTTTTCCTTTTTTTAAGATGACTATAGCCAGGAGTTGAACCTGTGATCTCCCGCATGGCAGTCGCGTGTTCTAACCAATATGCCACGGCCGGTCCCAATTAGAATAGAAAATATTTTAAAAAATTATTAATAACGTTGAAAAAAATAAAATATTAAGTTGTTAATATTTGTTGTTTATGAATCGTCTTTTACACACTTTGTATTTATTTTCAGTTTTCAATTAGATGTAATAGATGTAATATAATACTAGATGTAACGGTTTTTTATGGTAACATCAGTTATATACGTTAAAAGAACAATCGTTTTGTGTTGTTACTTGTTTTTCTTAATTTTTCTAAAATCTTGTTTCCTAAACTAGTTTTGTTTCTTAAAGACCATTATCAAAAACACAAATTTTGTCAATTACAACACCTAGTCAACAACCTTTACAATCATGTTGATTGACCATTGTAACCATAACGGTTGCAATGTTGACTTTTCAATAGTAAAAGAATTGACTAAATATAGGGAGACTGCGTCTAAAGACACTAAAAAAATCGATTACTTGTAATTATTTCTTGTATAGCTGGTACCGGAAACACTAAAAACTGTTCAACAATGTAAACAACAAATACTTTCAAATGTAGTACGGTGGCACGATGTGGGCCTATTGCAACATGTTTCCAAATCAATTATAACATATAACAGGCAGCACAGAACGTTATGGATGTATTCGAGGTTGAAAACATTAACAATTTTGCTTAATACCACAAAATATTGTTAATTATGAAAAATAAAGGGAATGCTCAAAATACTTAATTTTAAAATAAAATATTAAAATTTATGCAAAATATGTTTAATGTAATAAAAAATGTCTAAAGTTATATTTATTATGTTATGTAACATTAAATACGACCTGACATCAACTCTATCTTGTTACACTTGTTGTAGGCCAGAGAATAGTTATATTCAAAAATATTTATTTTATATTTAAGTTATACTACTTAACACATACTTATTACCTAATAAACATTAAATAATTAAAAATTTTGTAAGTTTATTACGTCCATCATTTACTTTATGCCAAAAGAAATTTTCTATTTGAAAATTAACTACTTCAATAATATTTAATGTTAAAATAATGAAGTAATTCCTCATATAAGTTTTAATTACATACTTAAATCCCTGCCATCATTACTCACTGACAATTCCCTTAAATCATTTAGTATTAAGATTTCGTTTAGGCCACACAGTCCATGTGTGTGAGTCTTATGAATATTTTTCTGAATTTCTTAGGAGTGGAAGTGAAAAACAGAAACCTAAAGAGAAGCTCGCAAAACCGCTTAAGGGCATTGAAAGTGGCAACAGTAGATTAGTAACAATAACAGAAATATTGTTAATAAGTTGTACAAGAAGGTAAAAACAATTAAAAATATTTTATTTTTGTTTTTTTTCGTTTTACTAACCAAAGAAATGAGACACACAACATATGAGCAAGCGAACGATTGTTTAACAGGCAGACTGACTAGCAAGCTGACTGGCTGGCTGACGGTGATATTTCGAGTGAATACCTTTGTTAAGT
The DNA here is from genome assembly GCA_964034835.1 of Muscina levida. NCBI lineage: Eukaryota > Metazoa > Arthropoda > Insecta > Diptera > Muscidae > Muscina > Muscina levida. The sequence goes on along the minus strand of OZ035884.1, from coordinate 32,009,176 downwards.
CTTTTTTTAGTCTTTTGTGCAATTATTACATTTTATGGATGTTAAAGATTCGTTAAAAAATACATACCATATATACTTACATATGTATGCAATATGTAGGTACGTACAATTATATGTTCCAAATACCTTTTACACTCGTATATATATAGACTAATATAGGTACACATTTGTAATTTGATATGAATTTTTTCTTCCTCCTCAATTGTGTAGTATTTCGTTATTTTGGGACTTAGTAGAGTGCAGCTACTTTGTCATCGTGTATTTTCAAATTTTTAATGATGAACAATAAAACGTAACTTTATTATATATGAATGTAAGTATGTATGTATTATATCTAGGAATGTTTATTATCAACGCAAAAAAAATACTCCAACAACAACATTGGTGGTAATTAACAATAAACTAAATGCAAGCTCACAAAGTTGCTACCACATATATATAAATCAGGGTCGTCGTCGAAGTCGTTAAGGGAGTGGTCAAACTATGTTGGTTGAATTAAAGAAGTATGATACAAATAGTTCAAGGGTAGGTTTATAGCAGAGGAAAAGCCTCAGTGAGGCATATTTTTGGTATTTTTTTTTCTTTTTTAATTGTTGCCAAAACAGTTAAAAATAAATAAAGAATAACGGCCTTATTCATAAAAACTTATAAGAGGTTTATAAACCATTTTTAAGCAATTTTCGAGAAAACAATATTTATAAACGATTCACATCTTCAATAAGTTAAAGTAGGGTTGTCTCCACTTTAAGCATGCTATAACTTGACGTTTGTACAATTTATTCTATATTCATGAATTTGAGATCTTTATTTTAAGTTTTTCGGCATTTTTCCTATTGAAAAGAGTTGTTGCATGCATTCATTGTGTAGGAAATTTTCTTCTTAATCATTGCGCACATAGAAAAGTATCTAAATAGACACTTTTCATTCATGACTTCCATTTTGAAAATTATATCCTCAAAAATCTTCAAAAATAATTTTCGTGATGTAAAAACAATCAAAACAAGGAAAAATGTAATCGGTATCCGATTATTATTTCAACATGAGGGAAGGAAAATGCAATATTTAAATGCCATTTTTACTTTAACGTCTTTCTAACCGTCATGAGAATCGTAGTTAATGTAAAATTGAGTTACAATTATGTTCATAGTTATTATAAGTGCAAATAAATGTTTGGTAACCGATTATAAAGCTTTTGTATCCGATTATAAAGCTTATTTCTATACATCATTAATGACCAAAAAAGTCGGCGTTGCCACCGGAACACATAAAGCTAAAGTACTGATAAAAATCGTTTATGAATACAATTTATTATTAAAGGTTTTTTAGAGCTAAAGAATACTTTAGCTAGAGAACGCTTCATATCTACTTTAGAAATTTTTAATGAATAAGGCCGTAAATATATAAGCTTGTATACCAAATTTCAGTTCGATGGCTCTTAAATTAAGGTTGTACTTTGCGAAGAAAGACAGACAGACACCCCCAAAAAGGGAGTGTATGGGAGGTGGGAGTAGTTTGTATCCAATATTACTCAATTCAGGACATAACTTCATAACATAACTTTCAACTCAGTAGCTTTAAACTACAATTGTGATCGCAGGGACGGACAACAAAGAGGGGTCATTTTGTAAGGGATGTGGGAGTAGTTTTTAACCTATCTTGCTCATCTTAGAACTCAAAAAATTGGAGAATAGCAAAATTGCTTACAAAATTTTAGCTCGATAGCTAAGGAAGGGGAAATTTGTATGGTAGATGGGAGAAGACCTTTCTCATCTTAGAACTTAATCTCTGCTTTGCTTGCATTTTAAATGTCACCCTTAATATCTCTTAAACTATGACTGTAATTGCGGAGCCAGACAGACATACAACCGAACATTTCTAAATAGACTAAGAATATTGTCATACCTTTCACGCCTCCTTATGGGCGTTACAAATGGAAGAACAAAACTAATATACCCTTCACTCCCTCACCCTACGGGTGGAAGGGAATATATCATTTGATACGGCCGAAAAGCGTAACAAATAGAGGAAGTCCCATTAGACCCTAGGTTTGTTTCAACCAAATTCGATTCATGACTTTTTTCTAAGTCGTTATGGCATGTCCGTCTGTCTGTCTGCAGAGCTGGTACGCACGATAACCTTCGAAAGATGCAACCAAATGTTTCGAAACTTTGTAAGGATTAATATTTTTCCAAATTTACGTATTGTATTGCAAATGGGCTACATGGCCAAGCCTCTTCTAGAACCTCCTACACAAATGCACCATTCCGCCCACTTTAGAGATGGAGAAATAATATCAATACACTCAAAGCGATAGTGCCCAAATTCTGTATTTTGTTATGTTACAACAGGATAAAATGTTGGTGAAAAAAATTAAGTCTAGCCACGCTCCTTTTGGTACCTCCCATACAAATGTACCACTTTAGAGATTGAGTAATACTATCAATACACCCAACGCGATCGTGTCCAAATTCTGTATTTTGTAAAGCTATAGCAGGATAAAGTTTTAGATTAAAAAATTGGAAGTCTATTCAAGCCTCTTCTGGTGCCTACCATACTTTAAAGATGGAGTAATCACCCAACGCGATCATACCCAAATTCTGTACTGTGTTATGCTATAACAGGAAAAAGCTTTGGATTAAAAAATCTGAAGCCTAGCCACGCCCCTTCTGGTACGTCCCATACAAATGTACCACTTCGCCCTCTTTACAGATGAAGTAATAATATTAATACAACGCGATCGCGGTCAAAAACTGTATTTAGTAAAGCTATAGCAGGATAAAGTTTTGGATTAAAAAATTGGAAGTCTAGTCACGCCCCTTCTGATACCTCCCATACAAATGTACTATTCCGCCCACTTTAGAGATGGAGTAATAATATCAATACACCCAACGCGATCGTTCCCAAATTCGGTACATTGTTAAATTATGATAGGATAAAGTTTTGGAGAAAATAATTGGTAGTCCAGCCACACCCCTTCTGGTACCTTCCATACAAATGTGTCATTCCGCCCACTTTAGAGATGGAGTAATAACATCAATACACCCAAAGCGATAGTGCCCAAATTCTGCATTTAGTAAAGAAATAGCAGCATGAAGTTTTGGAGTAAAAACAAACAAAAATTTACGAAGACAACGCCGGGACGTTTTTACCCTAATTCGGGTACGAGGAATCGAACTGCTTCAATAGTTTTTGGAATTACAATGACCGTTTTATAAAATTTTTTTTGGGTTTACAAAAACAATAGTTTTTTTTTTAATTTTTTTATTTTTTACACAATAGTGAAATGAATATCAAACAAACATTTGTCTCAACATTTTATATTTTTCTATTGCTGTGACTTTTCAAATGAAAATGTCCTTTTGAATTTTGATCCTTGCATATCCTTGAAAATTTACAATGCGAATGAAAAAGTGAGTACACTGTTTTACTAAACATGGTATCTATGTTACTATCATTTGTAAAACCTGGTTTTTGAGTTAAGGTTTGTTCTCAAAAGTTGAAGCCCAAAACGTATGGAAGAACTTTGTTGAAGAAAGTTTATCAGTACAACCAACCGAATAATGGCTGTTAAAACTGAGTCAAAGTCGAAAAATAAAATAAAAATGCACTGTATTAGTGAAAACAAACAAAAAAATGTACAAAACCGTCATTGTAACTCAAAAAATATTAATGCACTTCGATTCCTCGTGTCCAAATTAGGAAAAACAAAGTTGAATTCGGTATTGTCTTATTTTCGACTACCACAGTGAATGTATCAGTCAGTTCATCTGACTGAAATAACTGTACTGGTTGAATTTATTTTTGGATAAAAATTTCCTTAAACGATTTCATAGAAAATTTTTCATTTCAGTATATAGAATATTTTCTATGGTTTTCTTTCAAAAAGAGAAGACATTTTGATCTTCATATAATTTGTAATATTTCATCAAGCAGTTGTCAACGGCAAATTAGCTACGACACTGATTTTAAACTCTTTTTTGTGTTACATTCAGATTGTACGCAACTGTTGGTATGTATGCAAGTCTTTATATAAATTAGCAATACTTTTAAATGTACATACATAACCGAAGTACAAAAAAAAGTCAACAACTACATATGAAAAACTGTTAAGTTAAAATTTAACAACGAATTTAACACAACTCCTCAACAAAACTAAATGATTAATTATAAACGCAAGTTTAACTAAAGCATAAAAACCATTAAACCCCAAAAAAACACTTAATAACAAAAGGGGTTGTTGCATCACATCAACGCAGATACCCCCCAAATTGTCGGCAATACGTAAGAGAAATAAAATGTAGGCTTAGCCGAGGTGAACAGCTGGTAAAGTTTATTAAACGGGATTAAAAATTAGCAAAAAAAAAATATAGGTTAACAGCTTTAATACGCAAACAAAATAATATAAAATAATAAACATGTCATAAACATGTGATAAAAAATACTTTGCGTAAACATATACAATTTCGTATTTAGTGGAAAATGGATATAAAGCAGACTGATCTCAAATAAATCTTTTCTGTGAAACTTTCATATAACAGCATAAGTTCATTAGCATCTAGTGTGCAGTGCAGGGCACTTTACATTTAGCCGACTTTAAATTATTTCACCACATGGTATCTATGACCCTCAACGGTTATTTAATAGCCACATGTGGTCCCCCCCGTTAATATAAGTGTGATCATACCTGATCTTGCAAATGCCTTTAGATTCGCCAACTCCATATCCACGAAAATCGTGCAATTCGATTTAGAGCCAGCTTTAATTACATTAAAATTGTGTTATTACAACTTATTAACAAATTAAATTACTTCAAAACATTTCGGTGAACATTAAACAATTTCGCATTTTCCAATGACCCCCTTTGGAGTTACGGTCCAAGGTTTGATATGTAACACCCCATCAGACAGATAAACAAGCCGGCAAATAAACCAGAAATAAGTGCATATAAAATTTAAAAAAAATCATCTTTTAAGTTAACAAATACATGGTACGTGACTTTCCTTTTCTTGTGGGGTTTCTTACACTTGCTTTAGACATCTTCTTGAGGGCCTTCTATGGTTTAAGTTTGAAACAACAAAGATAATTTTCTATACTGCCGGCTCAAGACGATAGCAGAGAAGTAAAGATAGTGCAAAAAAAAAATTGATTATTGTTTTGGTGTTCACGAATTCGACAATGTGCATGGCTTAAAGGCACAACAAAGCAAAAAAGGGAGAAGAGCACTAGGAAATTGTCAGTTGTGGTTGTATATTTTTAGTAATTCGAAATTTCCTATCACAGTGTTATAAAGAGAAACAATAAAAAATATTGCAATTTGTATAAATTAACTGATTGATTTTCTACACTGCTAATTTTATAAAATTTATTATGTTGCTGCTTCCAAACTTCCCGTCTTTTTGTTTCAAAATCGATACTTTCCCATAGCGAATGATAAATTAAATATTATTAATATAAAACCAGTACACAAAGTTGAGTCAGGTGAACTGACTGAAAAATACCTTGACCCTATGTATGATATTTACCAAATTTTAAATGAAATCTCTTATGTATTTATTATTGGCCTTCTTGTGAAACGTAAACGATAGGAGAAAAGATTTTCGGTCGTATGAACACACGAGGCAAGCAATAAAATTGTAGAAAAAGCTACAGTCAACAATTGTAAAAAGTTCCATTAAATACCTCTGGGCATATGGTCATTATTTTATGGGGGTACTCAAAATGGGTTTTTTTGTGGTATCCAATGAGAATCAAGGGAAAAATCTATTGTTAGTCTAATGGGTGAGGTAAACCTCCCGGTTTCTTTGGTTTCACTTATAAATATCAAATATGAAAAGTTTAATATTTTCATCGTTTTGAGGGTTTTGGAAACTTTTAAACAATTTTAAGAAAATTGACTAATTTGTATAAAAGGTATCTGTTGGGGCAGCACAACGTTCAATAATAGTTTAGATTGTACAAAATTTGACTTAATTTAGTGTACTTACAAAAAAGATATCTATGTAAAACTATGAGGGTGATTTCGGTCATTTGTGTAGGAGGTACCAAAAGGGGAGTGGCAAATTTTTCGATTTTCTGAGGTTTTACCTTATTTTTCATAAATTAGACCATTTTGTACATCATACCCAATATTTAATTGAATTCAGTGTACTTACAACGAGTAAAAAAGTTTTAGTCGGGCAACCCGACTTACATACACGCTCAGTAAAACATCAAATTTTCTATTATATTGATATTTTTACTCGATTTCTATTTGTATGGGAGTAACCATAAGAGGCGTGGCTAGACTTCCAATTTTTTTATTCAAAACTTTTTCTTGTTATAGCTTAACAAAATTCAGAATTTGGGCACGATGGTGTCGAGTGTATTGATATTATTACTTTATCTCTAAAGTGGGCGGAGTGGTACATTTGTATGTAAGGTACCAGAAGGGGTGTGTCTAGACTTTTAGATTTTGCTCTTAAATTTTTTCTGCATTATCTTTACTAAATTCACGACCGCGTTGGGTCTATTAATAATATTATTCGATTTCTAAAGTGGGCGGTCCTGCTATGGGAGGTACCGGATGGGCCGTGGCTAGATTTCCAGTTTTTTTCTTCAAAAATCTATCCTGCTATAGCTTTACTAAATAAAAGATTTGGATACGATCGCTTTGGTTTTATTGATATTATTACTCCATCTCTGAAGTGGACGGAAAGGTACATTTGTATGGGAGGTACCAGAAGGGGCGTGGCTAGGCTTTCAGTTTTTTCCCCAAAACTTTATCCTGCTATTGTTTTACTAAATACAGAATTTGGGCACGATGAATTGGGTGTATTGATATTATAACATGATTTCAAAAGTGGGCGGAGGATACATTTGTATGGGAGGTTCCAGTAGGCGCGTGGCCGTGTAGCTCATTTGCATTAACGTTAGTAGGTTTGAGAAAATATTAACCTGTGCAAAGTTTCTATACAATTGGTGGAGTCTTTTGAAAATCATCGTGCGTACCAGCCGGACAGACAGACAGACAGACGGACATTGCTCAAACGGCTCAAAAAGTCATGAATCGAATTTGGTTCAAAGAAACCTAGTGTCTAAAGTGACTCCTTCTAGTTGGTACACTTCTGGGTAGTATCAAATGATATGTATCATCCTACCCGTAGAGTAAGGGTATAAATATAAACTATAAATGTTGTATGGGAGGTATCAGAAGGGTTGGGTATATCCCATTGCCAGTTTGCTTCATTTAAAAACTATTAACGCTGCTAAATTTCCATAAGGATCTGCCAAAGTTTACAGCCAGACAGACGGACATGGCTCAATCATCGCAAAAAGTCCTAAAACGAATTTGACCTTAAAAAACTAGAGGCCCAGGTTGTATGATTTAATGAGTTACAGTTTTTATCGTATCAAATGATATACAGGGTGATTTAGAAAGTGCCGGACAAATTTTTCCAGCAAATTCCTTGGCTCATTTCTTGAAGAAAAGATGTTATCAAATTTACCCTACTACCATCCGACCGCCTATCCGAAAATTTTGAACCCGCTGCCATTTCGCACCCTTGCATTTTCGGACATGGTCCTAGTGGACTTTTCTTCAAGAAATGAGCCAAGGTATACGCTGGAAAAATTTGTCCGGTACTTCCTAAATCACCCTGTAAACACATATTCCTAAGGGAGTATATAGTATGTATAAAAATTATTAAATTCTTTTACCTAATTTTTCACAGTTTAAAAAAGAGATTTAAAAAAAAAACAAATATTTTTTTATATTTAAAAATGTATTGGAATTTTTTTTGTTTAAGTTTTAGTAATTTAAATTTTTATGCGAAGTTTTGACATAAAATTTATATTCAAATTATAAATATAATAAAATTTAAAAAATAGTATTTTTCAAAATATTTTATAATTCTTTATTAATTCCTAAATTTATTATTAAATTTAGTTTTAACAGTTGACATTGTATTTATTTCTAAATTATTATTTTTTTTTAAAAAAAGTAGTACATAAAAAAAGTATTGGCAAAATTATTATGAATGAATGAGCCTAAAACAAACTGAAATAAAATTAATTTTTATTATATTTATTTTCTATTATTTTTTAATTCTATTTGTGAAATTTATTTAAAAAATATCAGTATAGAAAAGCAACCGTATTAAAGAAAAAATTTTATAAATTTAAAAACAAAGTAAAATCCTTCAAAATTGAGAGATAATATTTTTTAATTCAATTTGTGAAATTTATTTAAAAAGTTATCAGCATAGAAATCGGACCATATTAACAGTTAATACAATTTATATAAATTTAATATGAAATAAAAATAAGAAATAAACACCCAAACGTTAAAAATTAGTTAAAAGAATTAAAATATTTTTCTTATTTTGAAATTTTTTCTATTTTTAAGTGAAATTTTTCCTCCAAAAAAATATTTTTTTTTTATTTTAAAATATTTTCGAAATAATTTTTTATTAAATTTTTAGTAAAAATATTTTCAATACAATAAAAGTGTATTTTAAACACAAAAAAGTGAACAAAAATTATATTCTCCAAGAATATAATTAATAAATTTGTTATTAATAGGCATTGTATCTGTTCTTCAATTTTAAAAACCATTTATGAAATCAATCAAAATTATTAAAAAAAATATGTTTTTACAATTTTTAAGTTTTTGGCAACATTATTTCTTATTTCTTTGTCTCCGTTAGACCTTGGTTGTGTTTAAGCGTTTTTTTTTAATTGGGTGGCATAATTTCAAAACTATATTATTTTGTTAGCCACAAAATAAATTTTTTAGGTAAACAAATTTTTATAAAAAAAATATAAAAATAAAATTAAGGAAAAAAGTTCCAAAAAATTTTGGAAAAAATTATATTTCATAATTTTTTTATTTAACATTAATCCAACCGTATTAGGAGTAAATCCAATTTACAATAAAAAACGAACATCTTTAAACAAAAACATAATTTCAAAAATATGTATACAAAGTTTTTTAAAATACAAAATAACTTCTTAATGAAAATTATTTCAATATTTTTCAATTGTCTTAATTTCAAAATTTTTATAAAAAAAATATAAAAATAAAATTTAGGAAAAAAACCAAAAAATTTTGGAAAAAATTATATATCATAATTTTTTTTATTTAACCCAATTTACAAAAAAAAACGAATATCTTTAAACAAAAACATAATTTCAAAAATATGTATTTACAAAGTTTTTTTAAAATACAAAATAACTTCTTAATGAAAATTATTTAAATATTTTTCAATTGTCTTAAAGATAATCGCATAATGCAATGAAACTTTCCAAAAAAATTTTTCCTTAAATAAAAATTCTCAAAACATTATTTCAAAAAAATATGCGAATTTGTTTTATGAAATCAAATATATAGTTATTTCTTAATGAAAATCATGCAATGAAACCTTTGCAATATTCCACCAAATAAAAAATTGTAATAATTTAATTTTTAATATCGATCTCAAATAGCTTCAAAGCAGTAAGGAAATTTCGAACATCATTTAGATTCGAATTTTACAAATATAAACATCTATCCACCAAACTGGTTTTCCCCGCCCTTCTTGTAAATCCACACACTCGACACCCACTGATGCATTTCAAAATGTAATTTACAAATATTTTAACATTTCCATATTATTACGAAATTTCACGTCATGTACCATTGGACAGCATTGGAACTATATCGACGTTCCTTGGGTCAGATACCTACTACATCTGTGTCTATTTCAATATACATATAATAATATTATTATTTTAATAATCATTAAATTGCCAAATATTTGCTGTCTTCAATCATGTTTGAAATTATGCAAAAGAATGGCGCGGCGGCGCAACAAACGTGCGTACACCGTCAAAATCCACTCAAATCATTAACATCTCACACTCCATTGGGATAAAATACCTATTTGAATACAAACAATTGAGCAAATACACAACGGCGCGGCACAGAGCTAAAAAACAAACACACACGTTGCGTTGATGGATGCACTGTCATACAAATCAATCAGTGTGATGATCATTATCCAGTAATAAACATCATATGTATCATTAAGTAAAATTATATTTTTTTTATAAAATTTTGCTATATAACGTCTTAGCTCAATTACTCTCTAATTCGAACATACCTTTTGTGAAGAGAGTATTCCTTTTTTTTTTTTGTTTTAAATTGATTTGGAGTTTTCGTATTCACGTTTCACTCAATTTCGAATTGATCGTATAATACAATAAAATTGTAATTCACTGTCGTTTTTCAGCTGTTTTTTTATTTTCGTTTCATTTGAATTTTATAAAAAGCTATATTTAGGCTTTCTTTTGTTAACAACTTTTTTTATTGCGGTAGTTGCCTTCAACACTTTTTGGCTGGAAATTTTGTTTTTGTGTGTTTGTGTTTTTTTTTTCAAATATCGATATTCCTTTTTTTCTTTTTCTGTTAGTTTTCGTACTGAACCTTACGGTAGTCAGATGCTGAATGGTCTAAAATCCCGAATTGACACGTCTAATGTATGTTTGGTTGCGTTTCGTTGTTATTTTGTTTTGTCTTTTTGGCCATATCTTGTAAAAAACCTCATAGACCAACTCGGTTTGCTCTAGCATCGCTGTGTTTGTTGTTCATTCAAATCGAAATTTATTTGATTCGTTTACGCCGTCACTGCGGAGGTAATCAGCAAGTAACGACATTCTCTGGCTGATACCTGTAAGAGATGGGATGTGGTAAACTCTTATACTATACACAATCTCTTCTACTTCTGTTTTATTTGCCAAGGCATGTGTGTGTGAGTGTGGTAGTTAACCGATATTTGAATTTAGTGTTTTTTTAAGTAAACTTGGTTAACATACAAACATACGTGCGGTTATATGGTTAATATACAGTGATAAAACAGCAAATTAATAGCAGTGCACAGTGGGCGATTTGGTAAAAAAAAAATGGCATTGTAAATATTTGCCATTTATAATTGGTATGTGAAAATGTAAAATATTTGTATTTTGGATATAAATTTAGAAAAGAATTATCTATATCGATTTAGGAGACCAAATATTTGTACTTTTCGATAGGCCTCCATCCTTGTTCACTATAGGCAAAAGTTAAAATTTTAAAGAAAAAAAAAATTATTTTATTTATTTTGATGCTTAAATAGATTAGGAAAGTTTAAAAAAAGTATGATAAATGAAAGAGTGAATTGTTCAGAACTAGAAAATAAAAGCTATAACATTAGAAACTGTAGAAAACTTCTTGCAAACTTTAGAAATATTTTTTTTAAATTTATTACTGTTGCAAGAAAAATAAAGACAATTTTGGGAAAAAAGGGGGTTTTTTCAAATCATTCTTGAAAACATTAAAAAAAATATTTTTTTAGATGTAAATTCAAAATATATTTAAAGCGGTTAAATTTACTATTTTTAAAAATTGTACTGTTCTGTTACGATAACTAAGAAATTCAATTAAAAAATTAAAATAATAATTATATAGGCAAACCATAATAAATAATAAAACAAAATATTCCAATTTTTTTTTATTTTTAATCTGATTGAGTGAATGAAAATTAAAAAAATTATTATTCTAAAATAGGAAATTATTAAAAAAACTCAGTATTCAACCGATTGCAGAGGTGAGTGATAGCTACACTGCCTAACTTCTTTCGTCTTTCGATGAAAAACGAAATCGCTTAAATTTTTATATAATAATATAATAAAATTTTATTGAAAAAGTTTTTACAAAAAATTCAATCTTACAAAAAAATTAAAATCGATTCCAAGACAAAAATTTTTTTTTTAAACTTTTTAAGTTTAATACATATAATATAACACATTTAAACAAAAAATATTTTTCAAAAATTGCACGCAATTGTTTTTAAAATTAAATTTTTGGTATAAAAGTTTTGTTTCCTACTCGCTACAAAATTAATAATCAAAATAATTTTGTAAAGAAATTGCCACAATTGTTTTAGGAATTTAAATTTTTCTTGAATAAATTATTTACTCAATTGTTTTAGGAATATTATGTATTTTTTATATTCATGATTGTAATTTCGTATGATTATAATTATAGTTAAGGTTAATAATTATCTATTTTTATAACCAAAAATCATTTTAAAATACATCGTTACAAAAAAAGTTAAATCGATTGCTAAATAAAAAATGTATTTTTTTTTTAATTTTTTAAGATTAATACTATATTACATTTGAACATTTAAAAAAACTAACTTTTAAAACAAAAAATATTTGTAAAAATTTTGATTGTATTAAGAAAACAAATTTTTGGTATAATAATTTTTTTCCACTAAAAATAACACATTATTCTTATTTGAGATTATTTCTAGTTTAAATTGATTTATTATCAATTTTTTGTTAACAAAAAATCATTTTAAAATAGATCATTCCAAAACAATGTTTTTTAAAGATATAATGTAATACATTTAAAAAAAACCCAAATATATTTAAACAAAAAATATTTTTTAACAATTATTTACGATTGTGTTTAGATGATATCGATATTATTGGACGTGGATTGCGAGATGTTACTGCGGCATTTTCGAGCATTGAAAAGCAGTCGGCTGAAGTGGGTCTGGTGATAAACGAGGACAAAACCAAGTTATTTGTTTCAACGAACAAAGAGTCCACTCGTCTGGGACGCTGCGTGAACGTTGACAACTATAATTTTGAAGTGGTAGATGATTTTGTCTACCTTGGCTCCGCCATAAACAAAAATAATAATGTCATCCTCGAAATCAAAAGACGAGTATTGATCGCAAACCGCTGCTACTATGCGCTAAGCAAGCGATTTAACGACAAAGCGCTCTCTCGAAAAACAAAGATCCAGCTCTACCAGACTCTGATCCTACCTGTCTTGCTCTACAGCGCAGAATCGTGGGTAATGACACAAGCGGATCAATCTATTCTGGGAGTCTTCGAGAGAAAAATACTCTGCAAAATATTTGGACCCATCATCGTGAACGGCGAGTACCGTCGTCGAATGAATCATGAGCTGTATGAGCTGTACAACGACATCGACGTGGTCAAGCGCGTTCAAATAGACCGAATGCGCTGGCTTGGACACGTTGTACGAATGGACGATAACGCTCCGGCTCGAAAAGTCTTCGGCAATTAACTCGATAGGCGGCGCAGGAGGGGGCGACCAAAACTCCGATGGATAGACCAGGTGACGGAAATGTTAAGTAAGCTTGGTATGACGAACTATCTACGGAGCGCAAAAGACCGAAGCGCTTGGAATGGTTTTCTACGTGCGGCTACTGATAGATGAATTTCTGTTGTTGCTGCCAGTAAAGAAGAAGAAGTGTTTAGAAATCAAATTTATGGTAGACAATTATTTTTTATAAAATTATTTTTTAAATAAAAATAATAAATTTTTAGATTTTCAAATTGTCTCAATTTTTTTTAAGAATTTAAATTAAGAAAATTTAGTTTTTTTTTGAAAAATGTACTAACTCAACTGTTTTAGGAGTTGTTGTATAAATTTAGTTATTATATATTTTTTTTTTTTGTTAACAATAAATCATTTTAAAATAGATCATAACAAAAATTAATTAAATAGATTTCAAAACAATTTTTTTTATATATAATATAAAACATGTGAAAAAACAAATATATTTAAACGAAGAATATCTGTAAACGATAATTCGCTATTGTTTTTAGAAATCAAATCACCAATATAAAACATTTAAAAAAACTTTTGTATTTAAACAGAAATTATTAGCGATTGTTTTTACAAATCAAATTTTTGATATAAAAAGTTTTTTCCACTAAAAATATAACATTATTCTAATTTGAATTTTTTTTTAAATTTACAAATTTTGTAAAGATGTTATCACAATTATTTTAAGAATTTCATTTAAAAAAATGGAGAAGATTTTCTTGAAAAATTTATTTACTCAATTGTTGTAAGAAAATTGTAGTATACATTTAATTATTATTTTTTTTTCTTAACAGTAAATTATTTTAAAACAGATTATAACAAAAAAATTTAAATCGATTCCAAACAATTTTTTTAAGTTTAATGCCAATGATATTGTCATAGTTAGGTTTGAGATCAGTTCTATTGGCAAGTATTTATTATTGCCAATAGGTTTTTTATCAAGAGTTTGTGAAATGTATTATGTTGACAGCAGGTTAGGCGTATGACGTCATTTCGACATTAACCACAATGTCTCGTCAGCGCCCTTTGCAGTGCCTTCTCCTCTATCATCACAAACCTTAAGGGAAGAAAGCATCTCAAAGTTAATGAGAACTTTTCCCTCCGGTGCGAAGAAAGCATCCTCGAAGCGCACAACATGCCAACATAATACACACACAAGCACTTGCCTATGCATGTGTCCATCGGACACAATTGCACAGGAGTTTTGTTGTTGACAAAGTGCCAACCATACATTTGAAATATATTTAAACACAAATTTTTTGAAAAAAATTAAAATTTTTTTATATTAAAAATAATAAATTTTTAAATTTTGACATTGTCACAATTGTTTTAATAATTTCATTTCAAAATGAAGAAGTTTTCCTGAAAAATTAACTAACTCAGTCGTTTTAGGAAAATTGTAGTATAAATTTAATTATTTTTAGTTTGTTAATAAATTATTTTAAAATAAATTTTAACAAAAAAATAAATAAATTATGATATTGTCATAGTTCGGTTTGAGATCAGTTCTATTGGCAATTATTTATTATTGCCAATAGGTTTTTAGTCAAGAGTGTGAAATGTATTATGTAAATTGTAAATTTAAATTTAAAATTGTAAATAAATTGTAATAAAAATAATAATTCAAAATAATTTTTTTTTCTGTTTTTAAATGTAAATTTTTTAAATTTTATTTTGAATAACTCACGATTTATGTCTTAAAAGAAAAATTTGTAAGAGTAATTATGAAATTTCAAAGTTTTGCAATGATTTTAAGAAATTTCATTTTTAAAATTTTTATTTTACCTGGTTATTTGAAACATACATAGGTCATCCGTACCAATAGAAAGATTTAAGAAATGTTATTCGTAAAAAAAATCATTTTTAAGCTTAAAAAAATATGGTAAATGGCCAATTCTAATAACTAGGCATTACCCAAAACCGTATTAAGAAGTATTAAAGGTCCAAGGTTTAAGTTCTACAAATGTTTGTGTATTGTAATTTACTGTAATAATAAATGTCCAATTATTATATTTGTATTTCTTTCCCACAACTATCCGTTGTGTGATTGCAATCATTGTCCTAGCAGTCTATTAACTGTTTTCAATAAATAACATTTCTGTTAGACCTTTTGATGCATTTTTCAGATTTTACCCGTATTCTTCTTTTTATACGGCAGCAACAACAGAAATTCATCCAATAGTACCAGAACGTAGAAAACAATAGTTTGAAACACCAAGCTTGGATAACAGCTCTTTCACCATCCAACGAAGTTTTGGTCGCCCCTCCAGCGCCGTCTATCGAGTTCATTACCGAAGAACTTTTCGAGCCGCAGCATGTTCAACCATTCGTACAATGTTCCCAAACAAGTATGGTTTGAAATAAAACACTTGTTTTTAAATATTATAAAATAAGCTTGAGTTTATTTCTAAATAAACAGTGATTTTGGTTCATGCACTTAAAAATAATTAAGATTTTTTTGTTGTATTTTTAACAAGCGATGTGAAAATAAACCTGAGGGTATTCTAAACACAGTTAACAATAATTATAAGAGATAAATGTAGGACATAAAAACAATAATTTATTACTCTGACAGCATTTGTATTAATTCATGAGCAGCAGTATCTTCAGCTTCATCAGCCTCAGCATCGTCCTAAAAATTGCAAATGTCATACGTTATAATCAAAACTTCTAAAACCATGTGTAGATTTACTTACGTCGAAGCCAAAACAATCGGAAGTAATATCGGACAGAGATTTTTTAGTGGACGATTCTAAAAAATATATAGTCAGTATTTATATAGATAATTTTCAAATGGTTTAAAGTAAACTTACTTATAACCGATGTTTTTGCAGCACGTGGATTTTCCTCTTCTACAAGTGTATGATTGCCTTCCTCATCTTCGTCTGGCATAACTTCAATCACCATATAACCATTGTCATCGTCACCCTCTAGAGACACATATTCCGTGCAATCGTTTAGTTCATTTTTCACCGGTAACGTTTCGGATAATTGTTGGTAATCGTTCATGCCATCTTCCTTCATTGTTTCATCTAATTTCTCGTCGTCCATTTCCTCCTCCTCCTCCTCTTCTTCTTCCTCTTCCTCCTCCTCAGGCTCTTCAGTCATATATTCATCGTACACATATTGAATATTATCCTCATTTTCTTCATATTCCAATTCAGCATCGTCCACTTCCAATAAATCGCTTTCTGCTTCATTGACAACCTCTTCATCAGCATATATAAAGGGTGCTTTTATTTTAGTTACTATAGTACCATCGGGTCGAACACGCTTCATGCGTCCCAGTTTAAGCTTAAGCTTCTGTTCGCTTAGTTTAGAATTGGGGTCATGCGTCTCCATGTGGCGAATCAGATTGCCCTTAAAGGCAAACGATCGTTTGCAATGCGGACATCTGTGGGCCTTCTCGCGTCCGACTGGAGGCTCATAATTTTCGGTATGATAGATTTTTATATGACGATTTAGTAGTTGCTTCTGGCGGCAACTGTGGCCGCACAACTCGCAGACATATGGCTTGGAATCGGTGTGTATAAGCATGTGAGTGTCTAAATGACGAGGAGATATGGACGCATATGAGCAGTATTTGCAGCTGGAGGGGAAACAAAATGAGAAAATTAAATTATTAAATAAAGGTACTGGTCGAGAAATGTGTAATAATGAAAGCAAATTTATGGTATGAATTTGTAAATATATGAATTTATAAATTGTGAATTAGTGACTAAATATATTAAAGGATTTATATATTTATGAGATTCAAAATTTATGAATTATAATTTGATAAATTTATAACATAGTTTTTAAATTTAAAAATATATGGATTTATGAATATATGATTATACAATAAGAATTTGTAAAATAATGATTTTACAAATTAATAAATTTATGAACTTCTGAATTTAAGAACAAATAAATTGAAGAAATCAAGGTATAACAAGATTATGTACACATTTATAAATTTATGAAATTGATTTACAAAAAAGTTTCGTATATTAGAAAAAATAAATATTCTTACCGGTAACACTTTTCACCCTCATGCGTCTTAACATGCATCTTGTAGGAGTAACGATCCGGCAGTATTTTGCCGCAACGTTTGCATGGAAATGGATTCTCTGTGTTGTGTTGTTTCTGAATATGCAAGCGTAGATCTGTTTTACGACCACAAGTCGTAGGACATAGATTGCACTGGAACACTGGCTTATCGTTGACAGAGTGTATCAGTCGATGATATTTCAACGAATTCGATTGTGTGAAACGAGCATGACATATATCACACTCATATGGCTTCTCTCCGGTGTGCGTTCGCAGATGACGTTTCAGTTTGAAGGTGTCCGGCGAGGCATAGGTGCAATGCGGACATTGATAGGGTCGCTCCCCAGTATGACAACGCATATGACGCCTCAGCTTACTCAATTCTACACTGGAGTAATCGCATTCTGTGCATTTATGAGGCTTAATGCCGGTGTGACGGTAACGACGATGGCGAGTCAACTCGCCCGTTGTGGTAAATGACTTTTCGCAATCCGCACACTGATGCGGTTTATTGCCCAAATGGCTGTTTATGTGATTCATTAGGGAGACATTTGTTTTGAAGCCTCTCTCGCAAACTGAACATTTGTAAGGTCGTTCATCAGAATGGGTCTTTAAATGGCGTGACAAAAGAAATTTCTTTTGAGTATTATAATTGCACAATGAACACTTAAAAAGACCCGATGCGTCCGGTTTCGGAGGGCTCATAGGTTTGATTATAGCCTCCGTTTGATAATCAGGGTCATCATTGTTATCCACCAACGCTACGGGATCATCGGGATCGTCGATATTGGGCTCTGTCTCATCAAATTCATAGATTTCTTCAGTGATTTCCATTTCTGAAGCTGTTGTCTCATCTGCATTTTCTGTTTTTGTCACATTTGCGGCCTCTGTGACGGGTTCTATCTTAATCGTACTGAGTTTTTTATACGATCTAGAATTCTCCAATTTAATATCAGTACGCAATTTAATATCGGAGAGAACTTTGACCTCATTCTTCGCTTTGTGTTGGCTTGCAGTTGTTTTATTTAAAGCTGGCTCAGGTTTAATTGCGGTCATTAGTTTCTTGTTGCTTGTTGTGCCTTTGGTGGATCGAGGAGCAGATGTGGTGACCTTTTCTTTTTTCACTGGACTTGGATATTCGACTGTAAAGAAATTATAAATTTTTTTACTAAGATTTATATTTGGGTAAGAAGTTTTAGAGTAGTTTATATGAATCCATGTAGACGATATTGCAAGGTCATAAATTATGTAGTATAGAAATTGGGCAAATGAAAAAAAATTAAATTAAATTAAATAATTTAGCTTTGTACCTCAAGAACGGGGTATGGAATCGCTTTTTATAGGTTTGAGTGGTTAAAGGCAACTTTTTTAAAGCCCACTTAAAACTACGGTTTAACGTCGAGTCTAGTGAGGAGCTTTCACAATCGACTACTCCGAAGTTGGTGCCGATACATCGATTGGGTCGCCGATCAAACAAATGTAGATGATTGAGATTGTCTCAATGAGATATTGAACGATATATGCCTAATCAGAGCAAAATGTTATTATGACTTTAACGAAAGAGAAGGACTTCCCCTAGATTTCTTTAAGAAATGAGTCATAGAAGTAAAATGCACATAAAAGTACAATTTTCGAATTTTCCACTATCGCAGAAAAGAAAGCTTAGTATTCCGGACACTGGTAAAAATTCTGTAAAGCTCAATTTCAAAATCTGACTAATCTACGTAACACAACTCTTTGCTAAGGTATTATACAAGCAACTTTTGGCTCTCCTGAGTCCTTCCAGCTGAACAAAAACATGGACTAAACTATTTCATCACAGTAGTACATATAGAGAGTATCTAACAAGTAATATTCGAAGTTTCCCCACTCCGCAACCGTACTAACTTAAGCCAATCTTCAAATTGTAAAAATATTTTTTAACACCTAATTACCCTTCACTTTCTTAGCCGGTGTTGGTGTTTCCAGGGCCGCCTTCAAAGATCTCTTCTTTTTAACTGGTTGGACAGGCTTAACAGGCACTGCCTTTTTGCCACTTTGATAGTAGTAATTTCCCTCAGCATCCATGAATATGGTACCATCTTCCAACTCATCATCATCGATGTCGTCATCATTAAGGATATTATCTAAGACATTTTCAACATCTCCATCCCCGCCTTCATTGCCAGCGTCATCATATTCACTATTACCGCCAATTTCATAGTCCTCCTCCTCATCTAGCACATTATCGGCCGAATTATAGGAGACCATCTCTTCTTCCTCACCATCTCCCAAATGTTTTTCCAACTCATCTAAATATGATTCAATATCTGAGGCATTATCCGACATTGTTGCCTAAAAGAAAAGAACATTTAAAATATAATTTTAAATATTTAAAGGGGTCTCCAAATGTTGGTTGGTCCAAGACCCCAACACATTGCTTCCAGATGTCGTAGCATAATTGTCGCATAGTTCTGTCGCCACCGTCTTGTTCCCTTCAGGCGACACCATGCGGCCATAGAATACATACACAAAGTTAAGTTTGCCAAAAACTCCTACAGCAAGGGCGGCGCTTTATTGTTATTGATTTTCGTCACGAAGTTCAGTTGTTCACCGTGGCGTCTGCGGGAATTTTTGTTAATAACACTTTTTTCAGGGATTACTAGGCTTTTTGCCAATGCTCAATGGACAGATAAACACTTCAATGATGAAACTTTGTGCTTTTATATGCTACTTTAAGAAATTTTCACTGGCTTCTTCAGCGACACCAAATGTTTTATCCACAATTGCTGATATTTCTTCCTCTATCTATAATCTCTTTTGCACATTTGTCGTTTATCGCTATGAATACAAGATGGCGCATGTTTGTTAACACATTGCCCCAGTTGACTATTGGTACTATAAAATGCAACTCGGTGTGGTGGTAAACGGTGATGCCAGATGGGATTGCAGTAAAGTCGCTTATAATAAACTCCACGCATTTGATTGAATTAATGCAATTTGTTTACACTAACACAAATGAGTTTAACGGCAACACGGACAAGAGATCTCAAGATTTGAAAAATGTAAATACATTTATGATTTCTCTTCTGATTACAAAACTGCCGTTATCGATAAGTTTTTACAAAGCGCGCCAAGCTAGATAACGATATCACGATATTTGCTTTGGTCGGAGAATTTCAGTGTTGCCAGTTTTCAATATTAAAGAGCAAGGCTGAATAATATAAGAAAATACTAATAAAATAAAATAAAATAAAATAAAATAAAATAAAATAAAACAAAATAAAAAAAAAATAAAAAAAAAAAAAACATAATAAAATAAAATAAGTTAATACAATTTTAGAATAGAATTTAGAATTAAAAAAAAATAGACTACAGCGCTGACATTTTTTATTTTATATTATCATCTGGACAATCAAAATCAGGAATTAGGAATATATTTTCCTTGTAAATCTGTTTATTTCGCTTAATAATGTCTGTAATATGATACAGACAAATAAACTTTTTGTTGATTTATATCATGCCATGACTAATTAAAGTTTAACTATTTATAAATAAACTATAATGGAACCTTACGTAACTGTATGTGTATCTTATATAAATTGTAGTGTATTTTATATTAATAAGTATTTATAAAAGTTACTTATTAGGCGTTACACACACCGATCGAAGTTTTAGTTAAAAACTTGGAACTTAGCATTAGACGCAATAAATTAAGATAGGCACGCATTCATCGCGTAATATCTAAGTAGTGTGCGTACTGCTTCGTATATATAATTGATATGCCTATGCTTTGCCATGGTCACTAAGCTGTATGATGAGTACCACTGTATAGATGGCTATACAAAATAAAATAACGTACACAAATGCCTTTAAACATCCAAGATTTTCATCTTCTTCGTTATAGTAATATTTTTGACTTTCATCTAGGCTCATCTGGTACGGAGGGTAATCATTTTCATGGCTGTAGTCAGCACTGATGCAATCCGTCTCCTTTTCGTTGTATCCCATTAAATATCGTAACAAGTTGACATTCGGTAGAGTTCCATAGACGGTTGTGCTATCGCCATCGTGGATCATTTCATCCACTTCTTCAATTTGGATTACATGCTGTGGCATTTTCTGGTGGCAGTTTTAATTAGTTTTTTCTCTTTATTAATTTTTTATTTATTTACCGAGAAATTATTGTGAGACCTGTAATTTCTTTTACCGCTTTATAAATCTTGACTGTACTCAAGTTCGTTTATATATTATTATTAAATGCTGAGTTATATGAGAACTGATCGTACACGGTGATTAGTTTCTTGTATGTTCCGATGAGATCTCACATGTGGAATTGTGCAGATTGTGGTTGCGGTTAGGAAATTTAAAAACGAAAACGGGTATTGCCGATCTATAATGTGAGTTGTATGCTTGTTAATAAAAAGCAGCTGAGCTGTGCCGCTCAGGAAATCAACTTGTTCTTATATTTAGTTGTTTTCTGAGCGACAAATCATATAGATTGCAAAAGAGAATATATAAAAACAAAAAATTATATTGTAGAAATACTTATATATCAATAAAAACATAAAATATAAAAATATAAAATTATTAAAATATAAAAATATAAAAATATAAAAATATAAAAATATAAAAATATAAAAATATAAAAATATAAAAATATAAAAATATAAAAATATAAAACTATAAAAATATAAAAATATGAAAAATATAAAAATATATAAAAATATAAAACTATAAAAATATAAAAATATGAAAAATATAAAAATATAAAAATATAATAATATAAAAATATAAAAATATAAAAATATAAAAATATAAAAAAATAAAAATATAAAAATATAAAAATATAAAAAAATATAAAAATATAAAAATATAAAAACATAAAAATATAAATATATTAAAATATAAAAATATAAAAGTATAAAAACATAAAAATATAAAAATATAAAAATATAAAAATATAAAAATATAAAAATATAATGATATAAAAATATAAAAATATAAAAATATAATAATATAAAAATATAAAAAATAAAAAAATATATAAATATAAAAACATAAAATTATAAAAATATATAAAAATACAAAAATACAGAAATATTAAATTTAAAAAATATGGAATTATAAAAATATATAAATATAAAAATATAAAAATATAAAAAAATATAAAAATATAAAAAAAATATAAAAAAAATATATAAAAATATAAAAATATAAAATTATAAAAATATAAAAATATAAATATAAAAAAATATAAAAAAACCAGTAAGAAAGTTTCAGTATTCTCAAAACTTTACCCTGTTACAGCTTTACTAAATAAAGAATTTCGGCACGATCGCGTTGGATTTATTGATATTATTACTCCATCTCTACAGTAGGCGGAAAGGTACATTTGTATGGGAGCTACGTGGCTACGTGGCTACGTGGGAAGTGGCTTGGCAAGACTTCCAATTTGTTTCCAAAACTTTATCCTGTTATGGCTTAACAAAATACCGAATTTGGGTACGATCCCGTTGGGTGTATTGATATTATTACTTCATCTATAAAGAGGGCGGAGTGGTACATTTGTATGGGAGGTACCAGAAGAGGAATGGCTAGACTTCCAATTTTTTCTCCAAAACTTTATCCTGTGGGCGGTACCAAATGGGGCGTGGCTAGACTTCCAATATTTTTCTTCAAAACTTTATCCTAAACAAAGAATTTGGGTACGATCACGTTGGATTTATTGATATTATTACTCCATTTCATAGTGGGTGGAAAGGTACATTTGTATGGGAGGTACCAGAAGGGGCGTGGCTAGACTTCACATTTTTTACAAAATTTTATCCTGTTCTGTACTAAGTACAGAATTTGGGTACGACCCCGTTGGGTGTATTAATATTATTACTCGATTTCTTAAGTGGGCGGAATGATGTATTTGTATGGAAGGTACCAGAAGGGGTGGGACCATGAAGCTCATTTGCAATACCGTAAGTAGTTTTGGGAAAGTATTAACTCGTGCAAAATTTCAAAATATTTAGTTGCGTCTTTCGAAAGTTATAGTGCGCACCAGCCGGACAGGCGGATGTGGCTCAAACGACTTAAAAAAGCATAAATCGAATTTGGTTTAAAGAAACCTAGGGTCTAAAGTGACTCCTTCTATGTGTTACATACCCTCCTACCCGTAGAGTGAGAGTATAATTAGTAAACCATATTACAATTCTTGGACAATACTTTACTCCGACTCCATATGTGGATGTAAGCAAACACCAGTCACCAGTACCATCATAAAAAAACTTATAAAATTTTAATATTTTTTTCTAGTGTAAAAGATCAATATATGTACATAAATAAGCTTTTTTTTACTAATTAGCAGTAAACTAGTGTAATTATTCGCATAGGGTATAATAGGGTACCCTCCATTTCTGTTTACACTTTAACCAAGGAAGGTACACCTTAAAATAAGTAATTTAATTTCACAACGTTCATTAAATGAATTGGTTTTTACCACTCTTAAACTTACTCATATTACAGCTGACCCTCATTCCCTACAAACTGTTATCAATTACACCGAATTTAAATTCATTCAACCTAACGAACTTTTAATATGTCATGCTGCTGGTTATTTTGGAAACTTTTTTCATCACCTTCAACTTGTTAAGTTTATAAAACTACAAATATTTCGGAAGTATCAAAAACAACACATAACAATAATAACTTGACGCGTTGATGGATTGCAATAGTAATCATTGCATTTGGTGAGAAGTCAAGCCAACACATTAAATTGTATCCTTCGTTAAGTCACAGCTGATTAATAGGCTATTTCATATGAATAACAAAACGCATCTAGCCATTACATCCGGATCTACTATCCTTCACCTTACATCATATGTTAAGTTTTGTATCCTCATAATGTTTACAAAAGTTTTAAAACAGCGTCTGATCTTTTGTTTTCAACTTCCGCAAAGTCATTAAAAGTAACGAAAACACGAAATAAAATTTAATGAGCCCTTTCGCACCCTAGGGGCCAAAGCCAATAAACAATAAAAGATAACGCAATATTACATTGTTACAATGTAAATCTATTCATTGGTAGTACGTACGTCTAAATGCAGATATAGTATAGTTAAAACTTGATCATCATCATCATCATCATTACTGTTGATTTGATCATTGAATAATGTAGTTAGTGCGCAACATGAGGTGCATGCGGAGACATATAAGGGAAGGGAGATAGACTGCTGACCACTGAGAAGGTCACACGCATGCGCGTCAACACAGTGATCATTATACATATACGAGAAGCGATGTAAACTTAATATGATCATCAAATTCTTTAGCGTTAATTTAACATTTAGTTTAAATTTGAAGTTTTTTGCTTTTTGTTAATAACAGCCTATATTTTGTGTATGACCGTGTAATATCTGAATGGAGGAAATTGCAATGTCTTTACTTTTACTGTGCATTCCCTTAAAGGTCTTAAAGAAAATCTCTTTTTCTCTGGTTTATTAAAAATCCAGCCAGGTTTATTAAAAATCGTGTATTAAGCGCTAAATATATTTTTCAGCAAAACCATTTTTTTTAGAATATATATTACTTAAAATTTCGAAACGGTTTTTAAAAATTATATTTTTTATTATATTATTATTTAACATTTCGAAACGCTTTTTTTTATATTTTTATTTTATAAAATTATACTCTTTATGTCAAGCGGTTGCTCGAAAATTTATGCTAGTTTTGCAAACCCTTTTAATACTTACTAGTATATGTATGACTCAAGCTTCATGCTAACTGCCTTTGCTGTGGCATTTTCTATTCACATGCCCATGCGCAATTGCACAATTTCTCGCGTTTCTTCTTCCTTTTAGTTAGTTAGTTAGTTACTGTAGTGTGTTCATGCAGATGTGTATATGTACTACGAGTATGTACCCGCATTTTGATTTCCATGGGTTTTGTTTTCTGGGTCTGATTGGCTTCTTATTTGACTTTGTTGTTCAGCGATACCTCTTTGTCTGTTATTTTATTTTTTTTTTGAATATCTGTATTTTTGTCTTTTCTTTTCTTATTTTGTGAAGCATGTGAAGGCCATGATCGTTCGTTCGTAAACTTTTGCCGTTGCTGTTGTAAACCCAATAAAATCGAACGTGATTTGTTTTAGTTGGCATTTAGTTTTGGGCTTTAATTATGTTTGTTTGTGTTTACTATAGAGTCTACTTTGTATTGACTCACTCAAACTCCATTGCCGGCGGTAGTTTATGACGATTTCGGCGCTCGAGAGATCTGGAAGAGTCAAGTCACTAAAAAAATTTGAGTTAAGTCTTTAGACAAACTGTCAATTGAACTTCATGTCTGCCGTTTTGAGTTAACGTGACTAAGCATAAAAAATGTTTAGTAAATTTCCAAAGATTAGTTACAAATAAATGCAAAAAGTGGTTGATATTGGAAGAACTTTTTCGGTCTCAAACTAAGTACTGAAGCGGTTTTATGTTTTATTTTATATTTAAAATTTTAAAGAAGAGGAAAAGTTTTGATATATGTGGTGATGTTGGAAATTTATTTGAATATTTGAAAAACTTAGTGATATGCAAATCGTAAGCTATGGCTGCAGTTTTGTAGTGGAAAATGTATATAGATGAGTCGCAAAGCCTCACAGTCCGAACAACTTTCTAGTGCATCGAACTTGTGTGCTTAAAGCAATATTTTATCTGCTTGATTATGCGAGAGATTCTGTACCGTTGTTTTTTACCTGGCTGTTCAGTCGTTGATCTATTGACAATTAATATGTGGCGACAATAAGTCTTCAATCAAGTAGGTCGTTAATTTTATTTGAAGATTGAAGTTTGACAGATTGTCAAGAATTATTAAATTATTTTTATTTATATTATATTAAATTGTCCTGAATAAGAGAGAGTAAATTGTTGAGGTAGTAAATGTTCATGGTTCTGGGCGCAGGATCAATGTATGTTTACTTTTTGCAATAAATCTTACACTAAAAATATATTTTTTACATTTTTAGATAATAAAATAATTTTGTAAACAAAAGAAATGGGTTGGGGCTCCCATACAAAATGAACTTTAAACGACCAAAATAAAAAATTCTCTACAAAATAATATTTCCGGTAAAATTTTTCCTTTTATTAAGGACATTTTTTTTTGTGTGGTCGCCAAGAGTTTTCACATCATTAAATTGTGTGAAGATAGGGGGAAGGTATGCTGGGTAAAAATGTAAGAAGGGAAATACTAGTGGGGGTCGGTCGTACATTTTACCCCTCTTAGAGGCACCATGGGAGCAGCAAGAGTTATTTTCATAAAAAGAATTATAAAAATAAAAAAAATCTATGGGGCCACCTTAAGGGATGAAGACACAAGGTAGATATGTGCTGAGAATCTGTTGGGGCTGCAGGAATATTAGGGGTCGGTTATACTTTTTACTCCTTTAGGGGAATGCTTTGGGGCATTTAGAGCGGTGGGATCAATATCTATAATAATGTTATTATTGTATGGGAGCCCCTTTAGGGGATGAAGATGGTAGGTAGGTATGTTTGGCAAAAATGTTAGAAGCGAGAAATGACTGGGGGTCGATAATACATTTTGATCCTCTAGAAGGAACAAAGGAAGTTGTAGGAGCTGATTAATAATACAAGGTTAGGTAGGGTATATAATATAGGAGGGTAGGTATGTTCTATGAAACTGTTAGGGTTGCAAAAATATTGGGGGTCCGTCATACATTTGACTCCTCTAAGAGCGCCTTTAGGGCAGTTAGAACGGAGGAGCAAATTCTATAAAAATTTTTGATTTTTGTATGGAAGCCTCCTTAGAGGTGAAGATGGGGGGTAGATATATTAGGGAAAAATTTCAGAAGCAGCAGCAGCTGATTTCATAAAAAAAATTATAGATACAACAAAAAAATTGTGTGGGGACCATCTTAAGTGTTGAAGAAGTGTTCTGTGAAACTATTGAGGTTGCAAAAATATTGTGGGTCGGACATACTTTTGACTCTTCTAGGAGCGCCATTACGGCTGTGGGGGAGTGTGAGTAAATTTTATAAACAATTTCTTTTTGTATGGGAACTCCCTTAGGGGCTAGAGACGGGGGGTAGGTACGTTTGGGGAAAATGTTAGGAGGGAAAAATGACTGTGGGTCGGCCATACATTTTACCTCTCTAGAAGCGACTTCGTTGCAGTTGAGGGGCTTGTAGTGCATTTGCCCCTATCCCACCTCCCCCGTTTTTGGCTTATGAATTATTGTTCACAACCACACAAAATTAAGGAGTGAGCCGTATCGAAATCGAAAACCAACCTTATTTCATTATAAAGTCTAAAATCTTTAAATCTTCTCGTTTAAAAGGGTTCGATTTTAATTTAAGACTCATGGTTTCTTGGGCAAATTTTATTTAAATTCATCATAGATTATGATTTTGATAGCCGCTGGGTGAATTTTTCTTTACTCTTTACAAATTGACCGAACCACACCGTTTGGTCTGGTACCAGTCTTATCCCTTTTCGGCCTTTTTTTACGAATTGCTTAAACCCTCTCTTGCTTCTTTCTAATAATATAGGAAGCAAGCCTTTACACACTTTCATGGTCATGGCACTCGTTGTTTGGTTTGACCGACAGTAAATTTTTATCCCATTTTCGATTTTTTTGAACCCCAAAATAATAGTATGCATCATGCCAATACACCTTTTGCAATTATAGCTTTAACCGATTGGTCTGGGTGATGGTACCAGTTTTATCCCTTATTAGCCATTTTTACCTCTAAAATCGATTCTTAGCTGACGTTTACTCGAAAAGGGGACCAATCAACCAATTAGTTGGATAAAAATATCGATTTTTTCACCGCCATTTCCATGCTAGATGTAATCCTCCAGTAACATATGTAGCAAATCTTATCTTCGATTCCCTAACGGCTCATGAGATATGACCGATTGAAATTTTGGTTCTTGTGGGCGGAGCCACGACCCTTTGTCTAATTATGTTTCCATGTAGCCTATCATAGAGGCCATACGAACAAAACCACATAGTAGGATTTCCATTGCAATAGGTCTATTAATATAACCGATATAACGGTTTTTTTTAAAAGGGGCGTGGTACCGCTCCTTCCCACAATAGTATTTTTTCTATTACGACCAACATATATACCAAATCTCTATGTTGTACCTATAAAGGTTTATGACATACAGATTTCGAGCTGTGTGGGAGTGGCACCGCACTTTTTACCCCCCTCCCCCACCAAGCAGTCAGAATTCCCAAAAAATCATTCTTATTGCGAGCCTTCGTCAAATTACAAAGTTCTAGCTTTAGCTGCTTGTGCTGGGGAGTGAATTTTCGGTCACATACAATTATCATCGATATACATCAATATTGCCTGATGGGCGCAATTTTTTTTACAACCAACGTATGTAGATAATCTCCACTTCGTACCTATACAGCTATTTCAAATTTCGAGCTGCCTTTCTACACCCTTGTGGTTAGAATTTCCAAAAATTCCTTCTTAATGCTCGCCTTCGCCATAAAGGAACCTACTTGGCAAATTTCAAGGTTATACTTAGCTCTATCTGTTTGTACTGAAGAGTGATCAGTCAGTCACGCATCTGATATTTTAGGAATTTCCGATCACACACCATTATCATCGATTTACATCAATATTGCCTAATGGGCACAATAATTATCAAAAGAAAAAAATAAAACATATAATTAAAATTGATATAAATTTAAAAGTATTTAAGCTTAAATAACAACTAAACATTTTATATTTATAATTTTTAGCCAAACAAAGAAAAACACCAATATTTTAAAATCATATTTAAATGAACATCATTAAAAAAGAGATCTGAAATAATGAAATTTTGATATCGACTACAGAGTACAATTCAGATAAGAGGCAAAAGAAAACAACTTATAGGTATAAAAGTTGCTAAATACATTTTTGTTACGGTCGGTTTATTTAAACCAACAGCTAATGATAAACTTTAATATCATCATAAGCCGTAATTGTTATTGTGACATAGTTACTCTCTGCCACTCAGCACTCAACACTTAGCAGACACGTCATGTCAATAACTACCCCTGGCCCCCCGTACCTGCCCTACCCCACTACATACTAATGAAGTCTTCAATTAAATTTGAACATGTAGGGGTAAGGGGATAGCCCTAACCCTAGTAGCCATAAATGTCGGTAGTAGTAAAACTATAAATAAAATGAAAAGTTAAAAAATATAACCAAAATAATTATAAACCTTTACCAAATTTAGAAATAAAAAATACATAAATCAAAGTGTACGAGGAAAATAATTCAGCATAAGGCAACACAACTAAAGTAAATCAGATGTTGCAATTCCCACACAGGCAGAGAGGGGCCAATGAATGCATGAGTGACTACCACAACACACAACACTCGCACGGGCGATGATGACGCTACCTGAGTGAGTGTTGACTGCGGACATCCCATCTATGTGTCAGGCACATACCATGTGCGTTTGAACATGGGTCAAAGCTTTGCCCCTAAAAAATAAAAATGTAAATTTGTGAGCTGTAAGAGGCTATCAACACAAAACATAATATTGTTGGCTGTTTTTTTTTTTTGGTTACACTTTTGCGAAAAACTAGTTTTTATCATTTAAACTATGGTAAAAGGCAATTGGGTCAAACACCACTTCTCTCTGGCGCTCCCGGCGCTCCCGGCAATTCCGCAGTTTTGCGTCGAAAGAAGGTCAATATCTGCATGTGAAATTAATTAGTTCACCTACCAAATGATTGTTATTAATTTACTAACACTGTGGTGTTAGTTAAAACTATATTAATCAAGTATAGTCTTTTCTAGAGTATCAATCGAGTCATTGGACTAACTTTGTAAAGCTGCCGTGTAACGGTAGACTTAAGGAGCATTAAATGCGCCTTGAAGAGTAGTGAAGAGTATTATGATATCGATAGGAACAAAAGTATGGGCTTTGGTAAAGTAATTTAGTGGTGGCCTAACATTTCATTTAAGACAATTGTTGACATGAAGACGTCACATCAGTACACGAGGTTTAAAAATAACGACCCGTTACAATATGAATAATTGATTAAATAAAGCAATTGGTCAGGTCATGCTACAAAATTTTTAAAAATAATATTTTTATTATTACTAATTGTTACATAAGTCTTTAATTTGTGTGCTACTATTTTTAAAGTATTTATTTCAATGTGAACAACATGATTGTATTTAAATTTTGCACCGAAAAACGAAACCAGTACAGAAATTTCAGTCAGGTAAACTGTTTAAGTCTTGAGTTTTTTATTTGCCTGCATGCGTTTTCTAAGGGTTTGTCTATTATTACAAGGCAATCAAACTCATCCTAAGGGTGAGGTTATAATAATTAACTTTTTTTTTTTTTCAAATTATTAACAGATTTGGGTATTAAGATTTATTTAAATTGCTTTTCTCAGTTAGTGGCAAAGATTTAAATAATTTCGCCGCGTTCCAATTTTTCATCTGTTGCACATTATGTCCCTTTGCATGTGCGCATTTTCTTAACTTAGCGATATGTCGCGTGTTAAAACAGATGTTCTTATAGCTCTTATCGGATCAAACGGTATTTTATTAATGTTTTTTCATCACCTCTTATAGGGGTTAAGAACATTTTTAAGATCATTAAAATTCACATTCAAAATTGAACGTTGAACTTAGTATATTTGTCCGTACGACTAACAATTAACAATATTTATACCAAAGATGTTAAATAATGATTAGATAATGGTAATGATTGCTAATTAACCTTCTTTTGTGAAATTCTCTAATTCATTAAACAATTAGAATTAGTTCAACTAATTCCCATTAGATAATTGAAATTTTTATTCCAATGGTAAAACTAATTGCAATTAGTTGCCATTAGCAAAAAAAATTGGTTCACCTTTATAATTAGAAATCTAATTGACTTCTGCTAATGAAATTAGATATTCAATTAGCTCGAATTAGAATCAAGTATTTTGATATTTTCAAAAATCTAATTGCATTAGCAGAAGTCAATTAGATTTCTAATTGTAAAGGTAAATCAATTTTTTTTGCTAATGGCAACTAATTGCAATTAGTTTTACCATTGGAATAAAAATTTCAATTATCTAATGGGAATTAGTTGAACTAATTCTAATTGTTTAATGAATTAGAAAATATAAACCAATTGCATCAATTGCTAATTCTAATTGGAATTTAACTTGTTTGATTTATACGTATAATATAATATTTGAATGTTGTTAGAAAAATTTTCGAAAACCCAAAAGGTATATACAATTGTTTAAGGCTGGCGGGGAGGAGCTGATTAGAAGCATGCATCAGCTCATGGAGAAAATCTGGCAAGAGGAGAGCATGCCTGGGGTTCGGAGTCTCAGTCTGTTATGTCCATGTACAAGAAAGAAGATCGTAGTGAATGTAAGAACTACCGCGAAATAAGCCTATTACCAATTGCGTACAAGGTCCTTTCAAGCATATTGTGTGAACGTCTAAAGCCAATTGTAGAAAAACAATTGGACCATATGAGTGCGGTTTTAGACCTGCAAATCTACGACGGATCAAATATTCACCTTACGATAAATCCTGGAAAAAACCCATAAAAAGCAGATCGACATCTACCACCTCTTTATCGACTACAAAGCTTGGACTCTACGATAAGGAATAGGCTATATGAGACCATGTCTGAGTTTGGTATTCCTGCAAAGCTGATTCGACTTTGCAGACGTACCTTGGACAACACCAAATCCTCGGTTAAGATTGGTAAAGATCAGTCTGAATCATTCAACGCGGAAAGAGGTCTCAGGCAGGGTGATAGCTATTTAATATACTTATGGAGAAGGTGAAGAGAAAGGCTGATGTCAACATGTCTGGCACCATATTCCACAAAAGCCACAAGCCACTAACCTACGCCGATGATATTGACATCATTGCCCGAAATCTGCGGGATGTTACTGCAGTTTTCTCATCACTAGAAAAGGAGTCGGCAAAAATGGGTTTAGCGGTCAACGATGACAAAACAAAAATAATGATTTCGACGAACAAAGAGTCCTCTCGATGGGGACGTCAACGTTGAAAATTATAGTTTTGAGGTAGTAGATGAATTTACCTACCTCGCATCTTCCGTCAACAAGAAAAATAATGTCAGCCAAGAAATTAAGCGGAAAAAAGTTCTAGCCAATATATGTTTCTACGGACTTCGGCAGCACTTCGGCAGCACTTTAGTAACACCACCTTATCTCGGAATACTAAGAAACTAATATACCAGGTGCTAATCTTACCCGTTCTGTTGTATGCTGCCGAATCATGGGTGCTTACTATAACGGACATACAAAACCTGCGAGTATTTGAGAGAAAAGTACTCCGACAAATTTATGGACCTATCTGTATCGACGGCGAACTTCGCCATCATATGAACCATAGGCTGTATGAGCTTTACCATGACATTGACGTAGCTAACACTTTTTAGCCAACATTTTTATCAAACTCGAAAAATTTCCAATTTTCTGTAGCATTTTCGGATATTTAATCCAAAATTTGTGATTCTTATCAAACAAAATGGAGGAAAATTGTAGGTGTAATATTGGAGCCACTTCTAGGAATTGATCAAAATCTGATTTACAATAAAATAAATCAAATGATAGCAACAAATAAATAATACGGCATCTATGGTTGATATAACTGAAATCAGGGGAACGTGCTGAGGCAGCTGAAATAAAACCTTAAGCGTTTCCTTTGAAATAAAATATAAGTCATCTACGGCCAACAAAACTACATTTTGTTTAATTTCGCTGCAATCAATCCATATTTTAAACCTGTGCTTTGCGCCTATTCTGTACACAAACCACCGAATTGTACGGGAGGAGCTAGTGAATCATTTTTCACACAGCCACGATTGGCTATACACACTTACTCGAACGTTGCGTTTGTCTCTACTTAAGTGTTATAAAAACAACGCCGCATACGCTTGTTTCGCATTCAACATTAAAATATACACAAGTACAAACAGAGAATTAAAGGTCAACGACTGTTGCGAGTACAGGGGAGCACAACATTTTCCCGTGGACGTTTCGACATAGCTGACGCTTCTTGTGCAGCCGCACACCATATTGTTGTGTGCGTGCTTTCGGCAATGACTACCACGGTTTACAGCCATGTATTTTTTGTAAGTACACTGAATTTAACCAAGCTTTGCGCAAGGTAAACGTTTATAAAAATCTGACTTAATAATGAATGAGGGCTATACTGGGATAGCCGACCCCATTGACCCATTTCTTTTTGAAATATAATATTTCTTCCATAACTTCCAAACGGATAACTGCAGGATATGTGTAGTTTTATTATCATGATAGTAGTAGGCAAAACTTCAGGAAACATTTGCATATCTGTACTGATTCTTTTTACATATGAAACTCATCTTTAGCCTCAATCGGTACTGCCTTACCTTAGTTATGATTTGGCTCATGACTACACAATTTCCATGTAACCTATTGGGGAAAAAACTAACAGAAAACCAGTCCTGTGACTAGTCCTTGCTGTGTAGGGACCGATCCTACTTCTAATTCAAATATATGAAGGGGTACGTAATTTTAACAAGGCATTGTCATTGGAGGTGTGAATTAACACCATACGCTAAGCCTTGGACCATTTCTGTGTCTGATCTACAGTACCTGTCTTCGGAAGAACGTCGGAACATGACTCTGGCCATCATCATTTAAATTGAAACTTCTTAAAAACTTTTGGTCCAGTTTGGGGACATGTTGCCTTCTCATTAAGCTCTGAAAAAGTCATTTTTCCTTTTTTGAATCAAAGATAACTTTGGAAGGGTAAACATTTTTTTCAAACTTTCACCCTGCTTAGTTTCATTTAGGTTTATTTTTCCATTTAATGTCCTATTGTTGATCGACTCCGAAGTCAATTGTCTATTGACATGCTGTATGGAATTTCCCATATTCATATGAAGCCTAAGAAGAAGAATTAATAAGGAAGTATTTACTTAATGTCTTAATAATTTTATTTAATTAACTATTAGCTAACTATAACATTTGCCAATAAGAGTAAAGGGTCGTCTTTAATAAATTTTTGTATTTATTTTATGTGCATCTGGGTCAGTTAACAGTTTTTATGATAGTTCAGAGGTTCAGACAAGATAATTTTCCAGACTGGTTAGAAAAAAAAATCATTCACTCTTGAACAATGGTCTAACTATAAAGTTAACTCATAACAGCAAACACACTTAGCTATTATGCATTAACGGGCGATTACTACACTTAGCCATCAAATTCGAAATAAAAGTTTTGTTATAAATATAACATAAAAATCGTATGACGTGCTAGAAGAATCTAACAAGTGCACGATTCGGCGCACATACAAGTATGTGTAATTGATTAATGACGTAAAATTTTGAAAATTTTCTTAACCGACAACTGACTCTAATTATGGTCACTGTAAGTAACTGCAAGTGACCACGTTTTAGGCGGTTTTATGAACAAAAAAAAGCTTAGCCGTCATGCTTCATTACAAAATCCACTCAATTCTACGCTACAAAAGTTAACTCCAGCTAGTTTGAGTGTTTTGTTTTCTTCTTTCTTCTACTACAATGAATGAATACAACCGAGTGACTTAACTGAGTGACTGAGCGCAATGTACAACCGAGTGTGATTGACGGTCATAAAGGAGAGTGTTAATCCACACAATGTTGGGTGATGTGTAGTAGATTTTTTAAATATTATTTCATTCAAACAAAGTCAGTTAGTTTGGTCAGAAAGCTCCACAAATTAACAACATTTGAATAAACGGCAAAAGTGAAAAAAATTAAAAAAAAAAACGAACAAGAAAATAACAAGACAACAAATAGCGTTGAATAAACACACAAAAAAAAGCCACCATAAACAAGTAACTCTGGTGGCGAAAAAATATAGAGATCATACACAAGTAAAATAACCAAAAAGAGTTACTACGGCGCGTTTATAAACACACAAAATTAAGAGAGACGAAAAAAAAAAATTAAATAATAATAAAAAAATATAATTAACACATTTTCTTGTGTCTCGTAAAAAGCGTCACCAAGCCAGATTACATAAACCCTTAAGCAAGAAAAAAAGTGAGTTTACCAAATTACTATGAACTCAAAAAAAAAAATATATGAAGTAATAACATTTTTTAATTCATTTCATAATTCATATTTAAATTGTAATTGATATTTTGCAAGAGGTTTTTTTATTACCTTTTTTACCTACATTAATTCAGCGTTGGATATTTCTCACCTGTGCAATAGGTAAACATCTTGGTTTACTTTCACTTTCCGAAAATTTTCATCTGTTGCCTGACGATTGTACAATGTAATCGGCGGCAACAGATGGGGCACAGTGGGTAACTAACGCGAAAGGATAAAGCGATGATATGGGATAAGGAAAAACTGTTTTAATAGAGATTGAAAAAGTGGAATATTTTGATCATAAACAATAGTTGTATAGTTTTTTTTATAAATATGTTAGTGAGCAGTTCCAGGTACTGGAACAAAATTTTAGATTTCCTGTGAATAAATATATATGTTAGAATATATGTGGATTTGTTGAGATTTTACAAAATTATACCATATTTGATATCGTCATTATCCTGCAAAATCGTCTCATGTTCACTTTTTGTGAAATATACTTAATGATGCATAAGTGTCCCAAAGTCATATCCTATAGCCTGTAAAAAGAATCCCATGTATATTTAAAGTAGTTTTGTAGTTATTGTATCAAAACACAATCGGACATTAACTTTAAATCATCAATTACTCAGACACACAAATAGTGGCCTTGATACTTTGTGTCATGTACGTCTATCTGGTCGGCTGATCTTAAACCAATGTACACTAGGGTGACCCCAAAAATCGATGTTGGATTTTTGTCGTTTTGACCCCCCAAAAATGTTAAATCTTTGCAGATTTTGGGGTAGCTAAAGTTTGAGCAGGATTGGAGTATGTTAACCCGTATAGCTTTGGGCTTAAAGTTTTTACGCTCCCAGAACCACATTTGGGAATCATAACTCAAGAACGACTGGTCCAATTTTCTGAAATGAAAATCTGAAATTTAAGAATTTAATCTGTTCATATATCATTTCTCTGCATAATCAACAGTTTCGTAGTTATAAATAAATTTATAAATTTCCTAAAAAAAATTAAAAATTGAAAATAAAATTTTACGGAATTTTTTTTTCCATAATTTTATTTGCAACTGCGAAACTGTACAAATTAATGTACACATATTAATATTTAAAAAACCAGTAAGAAAGGTTCAGTCGGGCAACCCGACTTACATATACCCTCACCCTCAGTAAAACATAAAATTTTCTATCATATTAATATTATTACTCGATTTCTAAAGTGGACGGAGTGGAACATTTGTATGGTAGGTACAAGAAGGGGCTTGGCTGGACTTCCAATTTTTTTCCAAAATTTTATCCTGGTATAGTTTTACTAAATACAGAATTTGGACACGATCGCGTTGGGTGTTTTGATATTATTACTCCATCTCTAAAGTAAACGGAATGTTACATTTGTATTACAGGTACCAGAAGGGGAGTGACTAGACTTTCAATTTTTCTCAAAAACTCTAATTTGTTATAGCATTACTAAATCGGAATTGGGACACGACCGCTTTGGTTATATTGATATTATTACTCGATTTCTAAAATGGGCGGAATGGTACATTTGTATGACAGGTACCAGAAGTGGCGTGGCAGAACTTTCAATTTTTTTTTCCAAAATTTTATCCTGTTTTAGTTTTACCAAATACAGTATTTGAACCCGATCGCGTTGGGTGTATTGATATAATTACTCCATCTCTAAAGTAGATGGAATGATTGTTCATCCTATACTTTATCTAGTTATAGGTTTACTAAATACAGAATTGATATCATTACTTGATTGCTAAAGTGGGCGTAGAATGGTACATTTATATTGGAGATACCAGAAGGGGCGTGGCTGAACTTCCAATATTGTCTCCAAACCGTTATCCAGTTACAGCTTTACAAGATACAGAATTTGTACACGATCGTGTTGGATGTATTGATATTATTACTTGATACATTTGTATAGGAGGTACCAAAAGGGTTGTGGCCATGTAGCCCATATGGAATTTCGTAAGAACTTTTTTGGAAAACATTAATGCATGCAAAGTTTCATAACAATTAGTTACGTCTTTCAAAAGTAATCGTGCGTAACAGCCGGACAGACGGACTGACAGATGCACAGACAGACAGATCAAACGACTTAAGAAGTCATGAATTGAATTTGGTTCAGAGAAACCTAGGTTCTAAAGTGAATCATTCTATATGTTACACTTTTGGGTCGAATTAAATGATATGAATATACCCTCCTACCCATAGGGTGAGGATATAACACAGTACATCATTTTTCAACTCATTGATTTGGGACTCAATTGTGAGAACTGCACGTGAAAGTAGCCCCAAAAAGAAGAAGTTCTGCATCATTCGTTTTGTCAAGTTACATGCCATAGTAATTTAATATCGATTTGAAGTTAGTAAGGAATTTGTCACATTTTAGGATCTTTTGTTTGGCATAACTCGAGAACCACTAATCCGATTGGATTACATGGGACATACAAAATTACCTTTTTATACCTTAAACTTTGAGTTGGAGCATTTGACAAAGCTTAAACGAAGCGAATCTGATTTTTTTTGAAGCTCGTAATAAAACTGCACTAATGGGCTAGTTTACCCTACCCCTTATGGTACTTCACATAGTAATGACGACCATATTCTCAAAAATATTTTATTAGTCATTACTTTTTAAGTGTGTGTGAGAGTTTAAAGAAACTTTGGCAACTGTACATGTATTAGTATTACTTACTATGTGCTTTAAGTACCTGAACTCACCCCATTCGAGTCCAGTACCTTCTATACAAAATAACCTAATATATTTCGTTATGAAATTTGTGCTATTGAAAGTCCTTAAGATCGGCTAATCATCTAATATTATTACACTTGATTCATTCCGCGTCTACGGTAATGTTATCCTTCCTTACCCCATTTGGTACTCCCCCATACAAAATACCCTAATCCCTTAATATTTTGTATTTATCAGAACATTTAAAATTTGCAACCGAATTCATTAAAATTTGGCACAATTTAAATATTTTCTTAGTTCTAAATTATTACTATAAGTCTGACACCCAACACCGTCCTCCCGGTACTTCCCATAAAAAATTACCTATGTAGCTAAAAAAAATTGTATTAAACGTTGTGGATTGTGCGTATTCATTAAAACTTGGCACTTACATTTTCTCGTAGTGTAGTAGATGGTACAGCTAACCCTATCCCTTCCTTCAACCCCCACACGAGTTTATCTACTTGACAAAATCTAGTTAAAACTTTATTTGTTATTTTTGTGCTAGGATGTCCTTCAAATCGGCTAATCATCATTTTGTTATGATTTGTTTACCTTAATCCAAATGATATTTTAATTATCATAACTTTTAGAATTAGTAAACATATGCAAGTCTGATACCTTACCCTGCCCATTCCGGTACCTCTTATACAATATAACAATTTTGGCAAATAAATATTGTTAACCCTTAAGTTGGCAGTTTTGTAGTGTTCAATACAGTTAAGTACACCAACGCTGGTACTATCCATACAAATGATCTCATAATCTTAATGTTATTTCTATCATAACTTTTAAAACTTTTAATACATTAATACTGTGAATTTTTTTTTATCAGATGAGTAAACTATGCTTCCACTAGCACAAAAATTTATACAAAATCCTTGTAGTTATGTTTTATTCTTCCTATCTGTACAAATGTCTGACCGTTGACTATTTAATATATTTGGACAAGAAAATATTAAGTTAAATTACTACTCATTACTGAACATACGTAAGCCTACCAAGCACAAAGTGCCAGGGAATGTATCGGACACGATTAAAATTCCTGTCCTGGTTTTTATTCACGTTAGAGACCACATTTCCTTGACTTTTTAAACATCACTTTTTATTCCCACCTTTAACTCATTATCCTTAGTCAACTTTAACCCACTGTGCGACCGACGACGAGTACTTCAGTTTCATATTTTCTCAAACCGGAAATCTCAATATCTTTACCACTACTTTTCTTTTCCTTCTTCTTTAAGTCTCACACTCGCTCACATTGAATTGCAAAATTTGAATTTTATTTTATACTATTTTTTTCGTGTGTGTATTTAAAAATTCAACTTGTTTCAGTTGGGGTTTTGTTTTGTTGCTTCTGGATTTCAGATGGTCTGCTGGAGAAAAACAAAACCCTCCCACTCTTTTTCTGCTCCATTTCATTATCAGCCCAACAGTGTCGTGCTGATCACAGTTGGTTGCCTGCATGGAAAATGAAAGTGAAGTGTAGAGAAAAAGCGAAAAGACAATTTCGAATGGGAAATAAAAGTGATTAGAAATGTTAAATTGACGATTTACTTGGAGTAATTCGTAGATTTAGCTTTTAAACTGGAAATAATGTACGATTAATTTGTGGTAATGGACAAAGTTCAAAGTGAGAGGAATGAATACTACTCGTATTGGTTATTAATTTTCGATTACTTGTTAGGTAAGGGGAATACACGGCTAGAAAGGATATATCTGTGGTAACATGACGTAAAAAGCTTAGTCTGTTTTGAACTTTTTTCAGAGAGCACGTTTAGTTTTAAGCTATCCATAACTATAAGAAGTAATTTTTGTACATAGATTCTATGAAAGGGATTATTTACTTTTCAAAATAAAAAGAGTTGTTTATTATGGTATTTAAGCAAGATTGATATACAAGTTATATGATAAAAAAATTGCAGAATTTTGTCGGTGTCACCCCCCAAAAATGATAAGTCTTTGCAGATTTTAGGATAACCAAATCTTGAGCACGATTGGCGTATGTTAACCCGTGCCGCTTTGGACTTAAAGTTTTTAAGCTCCTGTAGCCATATTGGGGAGGTATAACTTAAGAATGACTAGCCCAATGTTGCTCAAATAAAAACCTGAAATTGCGAATTAAAATTCCTTTAATATGTTCCTATATCATTTTTCTGCATAATCAAAAGCTTCGCAGTTATAAATAAATGTATGAAAATAAAATAAAAAATTCAAATTAAATATGAATTATTTTGGCAATTTTTTTATTTATTTTTCATAAATGTATTTATAACTGCGAAACTGTTGATTATGCAGAGAAATGATATAAACAGATTAAAGGAATTTTAATTCTTAAATTTCGGATTTGTATACCAAATTTTATCTCGATAGCTCTTAAATATAAGTTGTAATCGCAGGGATACACAGACGGACATTCCCAAAAAGGGAGAATTTGTATGGGAGGTGGGAATAGTTGTTGTCCGCTTTTAATTTATGCAGAACTTGACCTCCGTTTAAATGATATAAGTTTGTAAACAAAATTTTAGCTCTATAAATCATAAACTACGTCTATAATAGGGGGACAGACAGAAGGACGAACCTAATAATGGAGAGTTTTCTATGAGAGGTGGGAGTAGTTTTTGTCCGAATTTGCTCATCTTATAACTTAACCTTCGCTTAGAGGATAGACACTTGTATACCAATCTTCAGTTCGGGAGCACTTACATTTAGGTTGTAATCGCAGGGATAGACGAACGGACACCCTCAAAAAGAGCGTTTGTATGAGAGGTGGGATTAGTTGTTTCCGAAATTACTTAGTTCAGAACAGTAC
The DNA here is from genome assembly GCA_964034835.1 of Muscina levida. NCBI lineage: Eukaryota > Metazoa > Arthropoda > Insecta > Diptera > Muscidae > Muscina > Muscina levida. The sequence continues at coordinate 31,968,345 of OZ035884.1, read as the reverse complement.
AGAGAACAGAAGTTTGCATGCCAAATCTGAGTTCGATATCTCTTAAACTACTTCTGTAATTGCGGGACAGACGGACAACCCCATAAAGCGAGACTTTTTATGGTTAGGTTAGGTTAGAACTTAACCTCTGTTTAGAGAATAGAAGCTTGTATACCGAATTTCAGTTCTATTGCCCTTAAACTACTGATGTAATCGCAGGGACAGACAGTCAAACCTCCCCAAAATAGGAAGTGTTTGTATGGGAGGTGGGAGTACTTTTCGTTCAGTCTTGCCCATCTTAGAACTTATCCTCCGTTTAGAGAATAGAAGCTCGCATACAAAATTTCAGCTCAATAACCTTAAATTAATATACCCTTCACAACGTTTGTGCGCCTGGTGAAGGTTATAAAAAACAAGTAAAAAAGTTTCAGTCGGGTAAACCGACTTACATATATCCTCACCCTTAGTGAAAACATAAAATTTAGAGTTTAACAAAATACAGAATTTGGGCACGATCACTTTGGATGTATTGATATTATCGCTTGATTTCTAAAGTGGTCGGAATTGTACTATTGTATGAAAGATAAAAGAAGGGGCGTGGCTAGACTTCCTGTTTTTTTCTTTAAAACTTTATTATAGCTTTATTAAATACAGGACTTAGACACGATCGCGTTGGGGGTATTGGTATTATTACTCGATTTCTAAAGTGGGCGAGATGATACATTTGTATGGGTGGTACCAGAAGGGTTGTGGCTAGACTTCCAGTTTTTTCTTTATCCTATTATTGCTCTAGTAAATACAGAATTTGGGTACGATCGAGGGTGTATTGATATTATTACTCGATTTCTAAAGTAGACGGAATGGTACATCTGTCCTCCAAAACATTATCCTGTTATAGTTTTACTGAACACAGAATTTGGTCACGATTGCGGTGGTATTGATGTTATGGCTCGATTTCTAAAGTGGGCGGAATGGTTCATTCGTATGGGAGGTACCAGAAAGGGCGTGGCTAGACTTTCAGTTTTTTCTTCAAAACTTTATCCTGTTATTGCTTTGCAAAGTACAGAATTTGGACACGATCACTTTGGGTGTATTGATATTAAAGTAAGAGGTACCAGAAGGGGCGTGTCTAGACTTCCAGTTTTTTCTTCAAAAACTTTATACTGTTATTGCTTTAGTAAATACAGAATTGGTGCATTGATAAAATTACTCGATTTGGGCACAATGGTACACTTGAATGGGATGTACCAGAATGGGCGTGGCTATGTGGCCCATATGCAATACCGTAAGTAGTTTTGGGAAAATATTAACCCATGCAAAGTTTCAAAACAATTGGTTACCTCTTTCGAAAGTAATCGTGCCGGACAGACGGACATAACTCGAAGGACTTAAGAAGTCATAATTCGAATTTGATTTAAAGAAACCTAGGGTTTAAAATGTTTTATTCTATGTGTTACCCACCTACCCTTAGGGTGAGGGTATAAACATAGCCACATTTTTCGGCCGTTTCCTTGTTGTTCAATATAATTGGCAAACAGATCAATTGAACTAATAAAGGAGCTTTCAGTCGCCTCAATTAAGCTAACACAGTACAACATTTTTCAGCTTCTTGATTTGGGACTCAATTCTGAGAACTGCACGTGAAAGTAGCTTCAAAAATAAGAACTTCTGCATCATTCGTTTTATCAAGTTGGCTGCATTAATAACACAATACAACATTTTTCAGCTCATTGATTTGGGACTCAATTCTGAGAATTGCACGTGAAAGTAGTCGCAAAAAGAAGAAGTTCTGCATTATTCGTTTTGTCAAGTTACATGCCATAATAATTTAATATCGATTTGAAATTAGTAAGTATCGTTTAGGGGAATTTGTCACGTTTTGGGCTCTTTTGTTTGACATAACTCGAGAACCACTAGTCCGTTTTAGCTGAAACAAATTTAAAAAATTAAGAATTTCAATTACTTTAATCTGTTCGTATAACGTTTCTCTACTTAAGCAACAGTTTCACTTTTCCATTCATTAAATTATTTTGAACTGGGTTTATTTTGAAGCAGTTATAATAAAACTGTTGTACTCTGTAGCGTATGATTTACGTGGAATATTACTTATGATAATCATACGCCACCATATATTATTTATGACAAAAGAGCCTAAAACGTGACAAATTCCTCTATACGATACTTACTAACTTCAAATCGATATTAAATTATTATGGCATGTAACTTGACAAAACTAATGATGCAGAACTTCTTCATTTTGGGGCTACTTTTACGTGCAGTTCTCAGAATGGAGTCCCAAAATCATGTGATGTACTGTGTAATGTAATGGCTACACGAATTTTTTTGCTCAAGGTGGATTTTTAGCACTTTTTCTACTTTGCAGTTCTCAGAATGGATTCCCAAAATCATGTGATGTACTGTGTAATGTAATGGCGATACACATTTTTTTGCTCAAGGTGGATTTGTAGCACTTTTTCTTTTCTTCTTTTCTTTCCTCGCGAACCACAACAACAAGTGTTGACAAAATCTTACTTAAGTTAATATCTTTGTTGTGTTCTCAGGATTATCGTACAATCTCATAATGTAATCTTAAAAAGTTCTATATATTCTTTTCGCTCATAAGTCTCGCTAATGTGTAACCAATTAACATTTAACAAAACAAAGAAAGAAAAACAAATTTAAAAAAAACCTTCTTTTCTTATATTTACACAACACTTTTTAAACGTAAGTGTAAATATTTAACACAACGAACTAAGACAAAATTCAAGATGTTCTCCAGTAAACACATTACACCAGACAAAGGGTTCAATTTAAAATGTGGCGTAAAGTAAAACGTCAACAACAACCCTGAACTTGTGACAACAATTTAGACTTATTTGCTTAGATATCATTAAAGCTTTATTATGTTCGCGGTACTTTTTTGCTCGTTCGTCAAGAAAAACAATTTCATTTAATGCGGATATTAACATATACAGAGAGACGTCACAAAAAACAATGACAAAATTTACATAGGCTGTTGAAAATACGAAGAAGACGACAAAACGAGTTTATACACTTACAACAAATATTGATTTATTTATATGACCCATGAGATGATCTATTCAAAATTAAGGCACGTTTTTAAAATAAACAAAACCCCTACCCTCAAAAACAATTGATTATTGCTTAACAATTTGTTAAGCAAATGTTCTGAAAAGGTATAAAACAAGAGTTTGTTTGTGTATTAGGAATGTACATAGTTATCAATAACGTTTATGTTTTGTCTGTGTTTATTATAAATAAAAATAGCAAAAGTTAGGGAACTGTAGAAATATTCTATGTAAACATTATTATTTACACATTAATCTACAATTTCTTCAGACGATGTGGTGTAAAAAATTTGTTATACGTTTTTCATTGTATGTTTGGATGTAATATGTAAATCTAATCACGTCCAGGGTTGAATACATTATAAACAAAATATAATTTATGTAATAAGTTAGAGACATCAATGAAGGTTTCTCCTAAACAAAACTCGTAATTTTTCTAAAGTAAGGAAACGGAAATGCTTAGCAACTATAGACGTTAAGGCGCTCTTTGAGGACACTAATCCCCATAGGAAGTTCATACACGACTTTGTCGTTAACGCTGTCCTCAAGGCAAAATGTGAAAAATGTATGTACTTGTTGTCAAAACACTCGGTTGACGACAAGCTGACCGACAAAATACTAATGTTGTCGTGCATCAAACACATTCAACAAAATTAAAGGAAAAAAGGGAACAAAAAATGGAAGCTGACATAAAATTTTTTAGTATATTAAACGGACGAGTAAACATCAGCAATTTTATAGTTTGAAATCTCGAATAAATGTGAATTCTGTATACAAGTTTATATCCTTCAATTTTCCAAAAGTATTTACAAACTAAAAATCCATCTTTTAAAATGGCACCAATGTATATACAAAGTCATACTAATATGGCTTCAATGACTATTCTAGACAGATATTAACGACAATTTGAACGACATTTTCACACATCAGGTCGTGCATGATTGTGTAGGCGACGTGTCGCTTATAAAGGTATCAACGACAATTTGACCGACATTGTCACCCATCAGGTCGTGCATGATTGTGTGGGCGACAGGTCGCTTGTATAGGCATCAACGAAAATTTGACGGACATTGTCGCTCATAAGGTCTTGAATGACAAAGCGGACACTTGTATGAAAGTTTCGTCGACGATTTGTATGGACGGCCCCCTAATGCCATCAACGATTTACTATGGTCATGCATCTATTCTTGAGGATATCTTACAGACACCTCCTACTGGGATAGTGTTTACCTAAAATCAATAATTTGCAGCACTATAACAAAATATAAGGATGTCCAGTTTAATCTTCAAAAAGGCGTAGTTTAAATCTTAGTTATAAAACTTGACGCTCTAAGTTTCTTATTAGAACTAAAGGAATTAATAATAATAATAACGAATCTTAAAATTAGCTGCGAACTACGTCAATTGCTTAATTTATAGCACATTTATCTGTACCCCTCCATTATCCCTTTATTGCGAGGCTTTGTCAAATGATATGACATTTTTCGCTTCACTGTCGTGTTTTATTAACAAATATTGACAGTTAAATAAAATGTATTTTACCTTAACAAAAACTGTCACCTAATTATATAAATTTTAAAAAGCAAAATAAAATGTAATATTTAATATATGAAACAACAAGTTGATTTAATGAGCAAATTGTGTCAAGTAATTGCCTGCAAGTTATACAATGTTTATAAGTTAAAGATGTTTTTTGTAAGAAGAAAGTAATTAACAATATTTAATCTTAGCTCAATAAATCTTAAACTATACGATTGTAAATAACAAAATGTGTTTAATTAATGAATTCGTTTATTTTCCACTTGTAACCAATTTAAAAGTTAAAATTTTATGATTAAATGAAAACAATGTTACATCAAAAATTCTGGAAATAACTCATTTACATTTGCCAGAGTCATACAATTTCCTATTCTCGCCCAATATCATCGTTCATTTTATATGACTTATCTCATTTAGCCAATTAACCATTACACACATTGGTTGCAGTAAACTTCATAGTATGTAGTGTGTATGAAGTTCATACACACTACATACTCAAAAAAGTTCGTTGCTTAAGTCTTTGCATTGCCAAAAGGTATACACTGACCAAGTTCGTTGCTTAAGTCTTTTGTTTGTACTTAAAGTCTATCGAGGTGTGCAAGTGAGTAAGTGAGTGAGTGCGTGCGCTCGTGTTGTGTGATGGTGAGGCCTTTTTTCTGTAAACTCATAACAACCTTGATTATCAACGTCGTTGTTGTTGTTGTTATTTATAGTTTAGTTGTTTATTGCTGTTATCAATGTTTGCCTTTATTACTGTTCATTGTTGTTTTTATTATAGCAAAAAATAATCGAAGAAGTCCAATAATATTCAATGGAAACCAATAATTTGTATTACATCATTCGTTAACATTTTGCATAATAATCAGCCTTCCTACGTTTGGTCTGTTGTATACTATGTGGATTACGTGGTAGTGGCATGTGAACGTTTGAAGAAGTTCTTTGTCCGAACTGTTGTTAAAAATCTGGTTTGCTTTAAGACGACGTTTGTTGAACTCATGGTTACGCAGACAGGCCGACGGCGTTTTAACAAGTCTATTTAATATTCAAAATTGATGAGTTCAGTATAATTTAGGTTTTTGGTTACAGTTCTTGCGGGAATTTCTCAGATATCTTCTAAACAAACAATGTTTAACTGATTGAGAAGAAAACAAGTTCTGTAACAAATCGTTAATTTGATGTTACGTATAGATGTAGGCGCATTTTAACTGGAATTAAAATACGCTTTAAAAGGGTCTTTTGAATTGTAAATATTCAAAAATTACAAAAACAACGTGTTTTTTCTAGCAATTAATGTCTAACAGTAATTTAAAAAAAATTAACAATGACTAAATTATTGAAAAGTTATTTGTGATTTTTGTTTACAGTTAACTCTTTATTTATTATAAATACCAACAAAAATCATTAAAAAAATTTGATAATAGTAAGAAACAAAGTTAGGAAATTGTCAGAAATTTTTACAGATTTTGAATAATAAAAAATTAAATAAATAATTTTTATACCCTCACCCTACGGATTGGAGGGCATATATATCATTTGATATGACCCAAAAGTGTAACACATCGAAGGAGTCAATTTAGACTCTAAGTTTCTTTGAACCAAATTCGATTCATGACTTTTTAAGTCGATTGAGCCATATCCGTTTGTCTGTCTGTCTGTACGTCTGTCTGCCCGGCTGCTACGCACGATAACTTCCAAAAGGCGCAACCAAACTTTGCACGAGTTAATATTTCACCCAAAACTACTTACGGTATTGCAAATGGGCTACATTGACACGCCCCTTTTGGTACCTTCCATACAAATGTACCATTCCGCCTACTTTAGAGATGGAATAATAATATTAAAGCGAGAGATAATACAAATAAACCTAAAACAATCGTGCACGAATACTGTATTTTGTTAAGCTATATCAGCATAAACTTTCGGAGGAGAAATTGGAAGTCCAGCCATGCCTTTTGGGGTACCTCCCATACAAATTTATCATTCCGCACACTTTAGAAATCGAGAATTAATATCAAAACACCCAACGCAATCGTGTCCAAATGCTGTATTGAGTTAATTTAAATTCTGTAAATTTATTAAAGATAAAACTGGTAGTCTAGCCGCGCCCCTTCTGGTACCTCCCATATAAATGTACCACTCCGCCCACTTTAGAAATAGAGTTATAATATCAATACACCCAACGCAATCGTGTCCAAATTCTGTTTTTAGTAAAGCAATAGTAATTTAAAGTTTTGAAGAAAAAACTGGTAGTCTAGCCGCCCCCCTTCTGGTATCTCCCACACCCATCTGATACCGGCCACTTTAGAAATCGACCAATATTATTAATACACCCAAAGCGATGGTGCCCAAATCCTGTATTTAGTTAAGCTAAAGCAGGAAAAAGTTTTGGAGAAAATAACTGGAAGTCTAGACACACCCCTTTTGGTACCTCCCATACAAATGTAGCACTCCGCCTAACTTAGAGATGGAATAATAATATAAATACAATTGACACGATCGTGCTCAAACTCTGAATTTTGTAAAGCTATAACTGGATAAAGTTTTGGAGAAAAAATTGGGTGTCTAGCCACGCCCCTTCCGGTACCTTCCATATAAATGTACCACTCCGTCCACTTAAGAAATCGTGTACTAATATCAATATTGTCGAAAATTGTATGTTTCATTGAGAGTGAGGGTATATGTAAGACGGGTTTCCTGACTGATACTTTCTTACTGATTTTGTTACTCATAAAGGAAAAGATATTTTTTTGAGGCTGTATATCATTCGATACGAGTACAAGAAAAAGTGTAACGTAATACAGTAGACGTGTTAGACCCCAAGTAACTTAAGACCAAATTCGTTTCCGGGCTTTTTCAGAACTTGAACCTTGTCCGTCTGTTTTTCTGACTGGGATCTAACTGATCCTTATGAAACATTGCCAGGGCAGAATAGAATAGTAGGATATTTGATATCCTATCCTATTTGATAACGGCATAATTATCTTGTTATAGTAGAAAAATCCTCAGAAAACAGAAACTATTGGCACAACCCTTCTGGTACCTTCCATAAAAATTACCGAATTTTTATTTCCTTCTTGCAAGTACACTGAATTCAGACATAATTTGTTGTAATACAGAAAACCCTTAAAAACCAAATCCTTTGCTACATCCCTTTCCCACCTGGTACCTCCCATATAATAGGCCGAATTTACTCTCATATAAATTATCAGCATCGAAATCTAAGTCGATTTAAAGGTGACCGTCTGTTTGTCCATCCCAGCGATTGCAGCCGTAGTTTAACAGATATCGAACTGAAATTTGGAATGCAAGCTTATATCCTTCAAGCGGAGGTTAAGTTCTAAGATGAGCAAGATCGGACAAAAACTACTTCTAATCGACATACAAACACCTCCTTTTGGGGGGTGGTCGTCTGTCTGTTCCCGCGACTACAGCAGTAGTTCAAGAGCTATATAATAGCAATTTTGTATACAAGCTTCTATCCTCCAAATGATGCTTAAGTTCTAAGATGAGTAAGAGCGGACAAAAACTAAAGTGACTAAAAGTGACGTCCACCTCTCATACAAACTCCTCTTTGCGGTACAAAGTTTAATAAAATATGGTTGTAGTGCAAATAACCAGTTTTATCGTAATTTTTACAAATGGTAAAGGGTATCTGAACATCGGCACTTCGGCGACCTTACCTTAAGTTAACTGAATTCATTAATATTTTGGCTAAGATATACGTTTATTACAATTTGACGCAGGAATCAATATGGATTATATCGGCTGACCCCTTCTAGTATTTTTGGTATATAAATATTTACCTGTAAACGTTTAGTATTGAGCTGCCCCCACTATCATTTCATATACGAATTAAGCAAGTTCTTGAAAACTAAACATTTTACTTATTTGTGCAACCTAGGAAACCGGGAGGAACCTCACCAAATAAATTAGAGACGGTACCCCATACAAAATTAGCTTAAGTCCAGAGATATTGAATTAAACTTTTAACAGTTGTTGGCGAATTCATTAATAAAAGGGTGGGCCATACTATTACACTGTAAAGGGTGAGCCATTAAAATTTGAACTATCGATTACTTTGAGTTGTGATTTGAGCTGATTCGATGTTTTTCTGTGGGTAGCATAAATGTTACGTAAAGCATCCAGAGACAATTGAAGGTTTAATCACTCCAATTAGAAGTTTCCGTTAAAGAGATTCGACCCGAAATGTACTAAAAAATGTACTGAAAAATTGGGTTGACCGGGACCGGCCGTGGCATAGTGGTTAGAACACGCGACTACCATGCGGGAGATCGCAGGTTCAAACCTCGCTCCAGTCATCTTAAAAAAAAGAAATAAATTTTTCTTTCATTGTAGGCTCCCCTCGAATGTTGTTGACAGCAACTTCGCAGTATTAAGCGTCGATTCAATCGGCGTGTCTAGTAAGAGCTTCTCAAAACAGTGATGTCGCATTCGTCGATAAACAAGTAGGTGCCGTTAGTTGTGAATCTAAAAATAGAAAGCGTGCTAATTCACAACAACGCGATAAGCTATCCCATACCTCATTCATGGGGTGCAAAGGGAAATTAAGTTTTTTTTAGAATGAGGTACTAACGAGCCAGTCGTGGTAGTCATATGAATGATATTGTGAAAACATAAATAACTTACACATTTGTTCACCAATTTTTACAAACAAAAATGGATTTTACATAGTATAAAATAAAAATAATAATTACTTCAAACTTAAAAAATAGTGAAAAAAATTTACAAATGTTAGCGATTTCGAGGCAAAAACAGATAGATGTGGTAAGTTATCTATATAAATGTATATCTAAGACTCTTCTTTCGTTTAAGAATTGACTGAGTTATAAGCTTATAAGTAAGTCAAGATTTTGAGGTTGTTAGGAAACTTTGGTATATAGGGTCATGTTGTAATCGACCACTTTCGAGGTCAATTTCCAAGTTCCTTCAATGTTTTCCATTTTGTCACAATGTGTAATTATCAGTAATTTCTTTTAAAGGTAAATTCAAATTTAAAAATTTAAATGGCCCATCCTTTAGGTTCAGTGTATTTGAAATTTCTGTACTGATTTTTATTAAAGTTTCAAAGTTTGCTTTTATAGAAATAATACAATTTTTGTGAAAACTGAATATATTTTCTGCGCACAGAGTAATTTTGATTCATAATCAAATTCTTGTTTTCTAATTCATATTCTATGAAATCATTATTGTAAAGTAATGCAAATATTTAGTAATATTATCAATGTTCTATTCATGTTTTATTTGTAATGATATGCGGCACAACTGCAGTGCAAACAATTGAGTTGTATTAAAATAAATATGAGAATATATTTGCGCTTTTAATTAAGAACAAATTGAGTAGTATACAAATGAAGTTTTATACAAAAACGCTTTAAGATTTTTAAAATATAGCAGAAAGTAAGATAACTTTTAAAAAATCTTAATGAAAATGAAAAATTTACTTTTTTTTGTATATGTATCCGTTAAAATCATCATTCTTGTATGTTTTAACCATAACAAAATGTGATTAACATATGCATATGATTTTTTGCCAATAATTGTTGTGCCCTTGCCAAAAGAAAAAATTCCGTACACATTTTGTTTAGCTCATTTGACATGTACTTGACCATTGCTGTCATCGAAGGCCCATGGTCTACATTGCCTTAATGATGTCTTATAGATCTAGAAAATAATATGAATTATGTTTATATACTCTAACCGCAATGTCAAAGAGTTCATGATTATTTGTATATTATGATCACAGAACAGATTGTCGGAGAAACACAAAAACGTTTAATAACATTTATCGTTTGACCTTTGGAAAACATGCGGATGCTCACTATTAAACTTAAGCTGTATCTAGCGATGATTATTATTAATTTTAGAGGTATTTTTTGGCGATCAGATTAGAGAGCGGATTTCTTGATAAAGGGTACTACATACTAGTCACCAAAGGCAACATGTACCTAAAATATTTGATTGCTTTTTGGTTTGTCCAAGAAATTATACAAGGCTACCAATATTTTATGGACAAATCCAAACATTAAGTGTTTGGAAAGATTTTATTAAACTGCGAAGTTACTGTCGATAACATCCTGTCTCAGTCTTCTACATTTAATTTATTGGTGGCCCACTCGATGTTCAGCCAACTTGACAAAACGAATGATGCAGCAGTTATTATTTTTAGGACTACTTTCATGTGCAATTCTCAAAATTGAGTCCCGAATCAATGATAATAAATAATCTGTCACTTTCCTTAGCAGTTTTCTTGAAAACTCTTGGTATTTTCAAGTATATTCGAATTAAAAAATATTTGAATATTGATCTGCGTTATTTCCGATAGATATCGGCAATGATCATATCATAAAATATTTTCTGCATTAATTAGAACGTATGCACAATTTTCTAACCATAACAATAATCCCATTTAAACTATGATTAGAATATTATAATAATACCTTTCAAGAGATTTGTTTGCATTTTTAATATTTCTAAAAAAACCCTTCCCTTTGTGCAAAATTTTATGCGGCAAATGTTGAAAATTTAATGTTTGCATTTATTCAATTTATTCAATTCAATTCAGTATGTTTACATTCATAAATCAGCAGACATCGTCAGCCTGGCAAATTAAATCACATTTGTTGAAAAGTATGAGAAATATGAGAAGCCCTACTTAAAATTCATAGCAGCACTCTATACTTGCACTCTCTCTTTCTCTCTCTCTCTCTCTCTCTCTCTCTCTCTCTCTTTATCTCTCGATTACTTCTTAGTGTGTGTCTCCTCATTTTTACGATTTCAAACTGGTCTTGAGTGAGTCTTTTCAACGTGACGAGTACAAGTACGAGTTAAATACTGACTTTGTCTGAGTAATTCATTTTGGTTGTATGTGAATATAAAAGCGTTGCACTATAGTGTGGTTGTGTAGTTTTTTTTTAATGATCACCACCACAACCATTAACCAAACTTTTATTTCTCTGCGAATCTTACACATCAGGTAAACTCTTTTACACCGTGATGTAACAGTTTTTAGTCACGTCTGCAAATCCCCCATCCAGATGGCAGAAAACCCACAGTTTGGTAGTATAAGATGATGGTCTTATGTACATACATACCTGTAATCATCGATATGTATGTATGTACTTTAAAAATACCCGCTATTATTTAACCCAAAAAACCAACGTGTAACTTGAATTGTAGCGTAACCTATATACAAGAGACAACAAAACAGCAAGCCATCACCATCCGCCGCCAGACAGACAGACAGGGTTAGTGTTAGTATGTGAGCATGCGCACAAAACAACGAGTACCTATATAACGTGTGAAGGTCACTCTGCATTTGGATTTTCATGAATTAGTCTTTAGTTTTTACGTTTATTGCGAGTGAGTCTTCTTCGCTCCGAATTGGCCAGCCACATGAATATATTACGGAACGCATAGTTGGCCATTTGTGGTTTTGTTTATTTCTACCATCTTCTGTGTCCGTCTTTCTTCATTTTATTTGGTGCCCTATAGCATGATCCGCTATTATCGTTAATTTATTCAATACTTTATTTACTTTGGCATATTTTTAACATACATTAACCTTGATTTTATTATTTTGTATTTTGATATTGGAATAGGGGCATCAAAGGGCTTGTACTAGTTAAAAAATCATTCGGAAGTGATTGTTGTTGTTGTTGGTAAGAAGTGTGTGGCCCTGGAAATGGTAGATTACATAAAGTAGCCAGAGGGTGTGCAGGTTGTTTGAGAATTATCCAAAGTTAGAAGTTGAAAAGTATGATTAGATTTGTGGTATGCAATAAAGCTGTTGTTGTTATTACAGAACCTTGGAATGAGAAATTCCATGAAGGGGTTTCAAGTTTTAAGGGAAATACAAATTGGAATAAGATTTAAGTGGATGCATTAATATGTTATGAATAAAATTTTTGTTGACTAAGAATACAATTTATTTACTACTACAAAACTTTAACTCGTTTATCAGATTGGTGCTTAATGGGTTTTAGAGAAACACAAGAATTGTGTAATGTTCAAATTTAATTGCTTTGTTGCAAAGCGGTTAACTCTCCAGTTATTGAAATTAGCTGATTTTAAAATAAAACTAGTAAGGTAATTATCTTTGGCTTTCCGAAACTCAGGTACCCTTCACCGTCTATAACAAGTAAGAAAGTTTGGGTCAGGTAAACTGATTTACATATAACCTCACCCTCAGTAAAAACAGAATTTGGGCATGATCGCGTTGGCTGTATTTATATTATTACTGCATCTCCAAAGTGGGAGATACCAGAAGGGGCGTGGCCATGTACCCTAGGTTGCTTTGAAAAAAGTTCGATTCATGATCTTTTAAGTCGTTTGAACCATGTCCTTCTGTCTGTCTGCCGGTCCGTCCGTCTGTCTGTCCGTCTGGTACGTAAGGTGACTCAACCAATTGTTTTAAAACCTTATTTTCCCAAAATCACTTACGGTATTGCAAACGTACCATTCCGCCTATTTGCAATACCGTAAGTGGTTTTAGGGAAATATTAACCCATACAAAGTTTCAAAACAATTGGTTGAGTTATCGTGCGTGCCAGCCGGACAGACAGACATACATGACTCAAATGACTTAAAAATTCATGACTCGAATTTGTTTCAAAGAAACCTAAGGTCAAATGAGACTCATTCTATGTGGAACACTTATCAAATGATATATACCCTCCTAACCGTAGGGTAAGGGGATATTTAAACAGCAAGAAAAGGGGAGTTTGTATGAGAGGTGGACGTTATTTCTGGTCACTGTCAATAATTTTTCACTGAAATTTCAAATACTGAGCTTAAATTGTAAATAGAGAACATTGTTATGAATTGTTTCACCTCACCCAATTAAATGGGATATGAGAGGTTGAAGTAGTTTTTGTTCGATATTACTGAATACAGAAAATAACCTATGCTTAGAAAATAGAAACTTGCATACTAAGTTATAGCTTGATACCTCTTAAAATACTTTCGTAATTGCGGGAAAAGACAGACAGACGGACACTCCCAAAAATGGGGTGTTTGTATGGGAGGTAGGAGTAGTTTTCGTCCAATTTTGCTAATCTTAGAAGATAACCTCCGCTCAGAGGATAGAAGCTTGTATATCAAATTTCAGCGCGATAGATCTTAAAGGGGCAATTTGTATGGGATGTGGAAGTAGTTTTTGAGCGATTTTGCTTATCTTAGAACTTAACCTCTGCTTAGAGAATAGAAGCTTATATTTCAAATTTCAACTTGATTGCTCATAAAATACTTGTGTAATTGCGGGGTCAGACAGACGAACACCTCCAAAAATAGGGTGTTTTGTATGAGAGGTTGGGGAGTTGTTGTCCCATTTTACTTTATTCAGAGAATAAATGCTTGTACACTAAATTTCAGCTCGATAGCTCTAAAACTATGGCTATAATCGGGGGGACATGCTAACAACCCCAAAAAGGGGAAGTTTTAAATGAGAGATGGGAGTTGTTTTAGAACGATCGTGCTCATTTTAGAATTTAACCTCCGCGTTGAGGATATAAGCTTTCATTCCATATTTTATGTTAATATCTATTAAACTACGGGGACAGACTCAAAAAACAGGAGGCAATTTGTATGGGTGAAAAACTTTTTTACCGATATTACTCAATTCAGAACATAACCTCTGCTTAGAGGATAGAGATAGGATAAAGGATAGGATAGGATAAAGCTTGTATATCAAATTGCAGCTCTATAGCTCATAAAATACTTCTGTAGTAGCGGAGACAGACAGCCGGCCACCCCAAAGGGTAGTTTTGTATGAGAGGTGAGTGTAGTTTTTGCCCGATCTTGCTCATCTTAGAACTTAACGCCCGCTTAGAGGATAGAATCAGCTCTATAGCTCTTAAAAGACTTTAGTACTTGAGGGGACGGACAGACGGATACCTCCAAAAATGTGGTGCTTGTATGGGAGGTTGGGGTAGTTTTGTCCGATCTAGCTTATCTCAGAACTTAACCCCCGCTTAGAGGAAATAAAGAAGGGAGGACACCGAACACCTGCAAAAAGGGGGAGTTTTCTATGGGAGTTGAGAGAAGTTTTTGTCGCATATATCTTAATTCAAACGTAATATCCGCTTAGAGAATAAATGCTTGTATACCAAATTTCAGCTCGATAGCTCTTAAAATACTTCTACAATTGCGGGGACAGACATGCGGACACCCCAAAAAATTATGTGTTTGTATGGAAGGTAGAAGTAGCTTTAAACCGTCTTGCTTATCTTAGAACTTAATCCCGCTTTGAGGATATAAACTTTCATTCCAAATTTCACCTCAATATCTCTTAAACTACGGCTATAATCGCAGGGACGCACAGACAGACTTAACATAAAAAAAACATAATCACAACTAACGGCACTTACTTGTTTATCGACGAATGCGAACGTCACTGTTTGAGAAGCTCTTACTAGACACTTATACTGCGAAGTTGCTGTCAAACAACATTCGAGGGGAGCCGATAATGAAAGAACAATTTTTTTTTAAGATAACTGGAGCCAGTTTTGAACCTACGATCTCCCTCATGGTAGTCGCGTGTTCTAACCACTATGCCACGGCCAGTCCACTGACAGATGGTCACCTTTTAATCGACTTAGATTTCCATGCTGACCATTTATATATAGATATTGTCATACCCTTCAGGCCTCCTTTTGGGCGTTACAAATGGAAGAACAAAATAAACATACCCTTCACTTCGTTCGTGCTCGTGTTGAAGGGTATAAATATGAGGGTGAATTATGGAGTATGGAAGGTACCAAAAAAGGTGTGATAAAGGTCTTAGTTTTCTGAGGGTTTGACTGCTGGTACAAGGCTATTAAACCTTATTTAGATGTCCTCCTGTTGTCCGTTTAGAAGTTATGGGGAAAAATATTATTTTTCCAAAAATAGCTCATTTTGTATGGGAGGTTCCAGCAGGCGTCCCTTTCCTGAGAAAAATTTGCATAAGCGTGAATATTACGCAATATATGATTGAACTCAGTGAGGGTGAATTGGGTCATTTGTATGAGAGATACCAGAAAGGGTTGCGGCAACTTTTACCTTATTCTAATATGTAAGAAGAATATGAGGTTGAATTCGGTCATTGCTATGGGAGGTACCAGAACGGGGGTGGCAAAGGTTTTGATTTTTCTGAGGGTTTGTCTACTATTACAAGACATTTAAACTAAACGAATTCCAATATCATTCTGTTGTCCGTTTAGAAGTTATGGAGAAAATATTATTTTTCATTTATATGGAAGGTAGAAAAAGGGGTGTGGCAAAGGGTTTGGTTTTTTTGAGGGTTTGTCTGGTATTACAAGGTAATTAATTCGACCAATATTAAACTACCTCCAGCTGTAAGTTTATAATTTATAGGGGAAATATAAATGTCCTAAAAATAGGTAATTTTGTATAAGAGGTATCGAGGATGATTCACCCCGAAAAAGTGAGCTAAACTGTTTGCTCCAAAATAGACTTCTTAATATTTCCATTTCATTTAATTTTGTAATATTTGACTTCGAATAAAGTATTGGTCTTCGGTGACTTTTAGTGAAATTATCCGGAGAATATGTCTATTGAAGATTCTAACCCTTGACCTCCATCCAAAGTTGAGTTTTAAGCTGGTTTTAAACAGTGGACCTAAAATTTCCCTAAAATGTCCCGAGTAAATATTCTCGGGAAAATATTAATATAGGTCTTTGAAGACTTGAACTATCCCAAATGTAGGTTTACACATGATTTTTCATATTCTTTGATTCGACTTTTCACCAGAAATATAAAATTTCATGCCACTGTAAAATGAAAATTGTGACGAAGTGGAGAAAAATGAAATTTAAGGTTATGTTACTAAGGTCAAAAGCTGTTGTCTGATATTGGTTTCGTTTACCCCCAATACAATGACCCTCAAATTGTTCCATAGTGTAATCTTCATTAAGTTCAACATACTTCAGCATCTCTTCAACTGCGTTTCAACGAACTTTTAATATTTCAACTTATACTATTAAAATCAAGCTATCAAAATTCAAATTTAACATTGTTTCCGTTTTAAGTAATTTATTGCTGTTTTTTTGCTCTACATCTAACAACTTTACAACCCACATGGAAATTAGCGAAACGACAAAAGTGATAAAACTAATTAATCAAGTTGATTGACCATCTCTTGTAAAGTTTTTTTTTGTGTTCATATAAAAGCGTTTATCTTTAAAATCTAATGTGGGTTAACGCCTGAACCGAACGCCAGCGCTAAGTTGACAGGTTGAACTAGCATGAACTTGAAGCATCGGTTTCTTTGTCTTCTCTAAAAATAATTAACATAATTGGTATTAAATTGGCCCTCGAAGGTGAGATGGAGACAACTCATATAAGTACATGTTAGTGTGAATATTGTAGATATGAATATATAGAGAAGATAAGTTTAACGCCATACCAACATTATTATACGAAATTTTACAGAAAATGATTAAAGTAAGGCTTTTAATGTTAACCAGTAGACTTTAAATTTGAGTAGTTAGGAATTACAAATGAGTAGTTCTAACAACCCATGAGCGAGGTATGGGATAGCTACGCACATAGACGGACTTAAATTTTATAGCCAAATCCAAATATCATCAGTTTTGGGAAGCATTTAATAGACCTTTATGGAGAATTTGTTTTCGAAAACATCGAGGGCGGCGTCGAGGAAAAAATTAAGATGACTGAGACAGGAATCGTATCCTGCTCAGCCGCACGATGTTCTAAACATCATGCCACGGACGGCTACTTGTGACACTGACAGGCATATAGAATTTGCTAGAATTATAGCAAGATTTGCTAGTGTTTCCTCTGGTGCGATAGGGACAATCACTTCAATTACAGTTAAAGTGTTCAGTTTTCATACCATAGATGGCGCATGAGGGCATGTGTTTGTTATATTTATGATGCAAACAACTTTTTAACTTACACAGTACAACACATGATTTGGGACTCAATTCTGAGAATTGGCCGTGAAAGTAGCCCCAACTATAAGAACTTCTGCATCATTCGTTTTGCCAAGTTGGCTGCATTAATAATTTAATGGCCATAAGAATGTTTTTCCTCAAGGTGGATTTTTACTACTTTTTCTATATTTTAAAATGGTTATATTTCGGTACAAATGACCCTTGAGTTAAGAAATTCGTATGGCCATTTAATTATTAATGCAACCAACTTGGCAAAACGAATGATACAGAAGTTCTTATTATTAGGGCTACTTTCAACTGCAATTCGCATAATTGATTCACAATTTTCCTAATATCTCACAATTTTCCTAATTTGTCCCCCTCTCTTTCTGTCCCTCTCTTTCAGTGTTGGAAACCGAAGTTATGCAACAGCCCCATTTGACCGGAACCCGCGATGACGAAGACTACGATCCCTATGTGTGCAGCCTGAACCCCGAACTTAAAGCCGTAGCCAAAGAGGAACTTCATGAAGATGAGAATATCCGCAAACAGGCCCTGACACAGTTTCGTGAATGGATAGCCAAACATCCGCACATCAGAAAATGTCGCACTGATACCATTTTCCTGCTGCGTTTCTTGCGTACCAAGAAATTTTCCGTACCAAATGCCTGTGAGATGTTGGAACGTTATCTGACCATACGTCAGTTATTCCCTCAATGGTTTTCCAAACTTGATATTGAAGATCCTGCACTAAGTGAAATATTCGATAATGGCTACTTAGTGCCCCTGCCTCAGAGAGATGAACAGGGACGTCAAATATTGTTTTCCGTAGCGGGTAAATTTGATCCCTACAAGTTTACCTCGGTGCAAATGGCTCGCATCCATTCATTGATATGTGAAGCTTTACTCGACGATGAAGAATCCCAGGTGGCCGGTTATGTGTATGTTAACGATGAGAGTGGCATGAATATGGGCTTTGTCAGTCTGTGGTCCCTGACCGATTTGCGCAGTATCTTGAAGTGCATACAAAATTCGACACCTATGCGTCACAAGGAAACACATTTCATTAATATACCTCACTATGCCAACCGGATTATTGAATTGGCCATCTCGATGTTAAGTGATAAGCTGAAAAAGAGAATAATTGTAAGTCGGCAGGGACACTTTGGAATACACTTAAATGTAAATAATGAATTTTATTTTTACTCCTTCTTGCCAGGTCCACAAGAGCGTTGATGCTTTAAAGACAAAAATCGATCCTGCCATTTTGCCGAAAGAATATGGTGGCACTGTGCCCTTAGCCGACATGATTAAACAGTTCAAGGAAAAGCTACAACAGAGACGTGCCGCCATCTTGGCTTTGGATGATATGCACATTGAGGTGACAAAAGATGCTGCCAGTTTTGCCAGCAATGACATAGGCGAAATTGATTCCGGCGTGGTGGGTAGTTTTAGAAAGTTAGAGGTTGATTAGAGGTCTTCCCAACCCATTAATGGCTTCCACACATAAGAAACGAACAATCTCTTAAGAATACAATTGATCTTCTTTATTTTCTTTTCAAACCATTGTTTTTTTTTCGATTCCGTATAGCATTATAGTATTTTATAGATATCCTATATGTTAAGTATACGTATCCTAACTATTGTTATAAAATTACTTTATATATGATATTTTTTTAATGAAGCACCACGAACTTTGTTCGCTTTGTAAATGTGATCATGCATCTTGAAATATTTCATGACTTGTACATCGTATTGGTATTCATATGATATTTGTAATTTATTCGTGTTCTAATTTCAGAAAATTGTTGAGCAATACAATCAAAAAAATGTAACGAAAAGAAAGAAAACGAAATTTTAGTTGTTGTAATTTATTAATTATTATATTTTTTTTTATCTATATATATGTTTTAATTTCTATTTGTATTGTCTAATTGTGTATGTGTAGTTTAGTAATTAGTTAACATAAAAAATGTGTTAAAAATAAACGAAAACATATATTACCTGTATTAATATTGTAAAAAGAGAGTCTGGTTTTTATTTATAAGTATGACTAAGGAATAAACTCTCATCCAAAATACAAGTGGATAGAATTAGTATGTGGTCGAATCGTTGTGAAGTTAATTATACATTAGGTAATAGTTGGTGGACGGATTGACCTTGGCATCGTGGTTAGAACAGGCGAATACCACGCGGGAGATCCGTGGTTCAAATCCCGGCTCTAGTCATCTACATTATTCTTTCATTGCCGTCCCCTTGATGTTGTAGACAGCAACTTCGCGGTATAGTGTCGAGTCAATGTATTCGCATTCGTAGATTAACAAGTAGGTGCCGTTTTGTTGTGAATCTAAATAGAAAGAATTTTGGGCAAGATTGCGTTGGGTGTTACAGTTATACATTTGTATGAGAGGTACCAGAAGGAGCGTGGCTAGACTTTTAATTTTTTCTCCAAAACAGTTATACATTTTCAATTACATAACTTGTGTACGATCGGGTTGAGTTCATTGATATTATTACTCGATTTCTTAAATGGGTACATTTGTATGGGAGGTACCAGAAAGGGCGTGGCTAGACTTCCAGTTCATCTGCAAAACCTTATCCTGTTATAGCTTTACTAAATACAAAATTTGGACTCGGTCACGTTGAGTCTATTGATATTATGTTATTACTCAATTTTTAAATTGGGAGGAATAGTACATTTGTATGGGAGGTACCAGAAGGGGCGTAGTAATGTAGCCCATTTACAATACGGTAGTTAGTTTTGGGGAAATATTAGCCCATGCTAAGTTTCAAAACAAATGGTTGAGTCTTTCAAAAGATATCGTGCGTACCAACCTGACAGAGTGAGATAGAGAGAGAGACATACAGACAAACATTGATTAAACAAAAGTCATGAATAGAATTTGGTTCATAGAAACATAGGGTCAAAGTGAATCCGTCTATGTGTTACACTTTTGCGTCGTATCAAATGATATATACACTCATACCCGTAGGTTGAGGGTATAGGAACCGCAACACCAAAGTAAAACAGTAAAGGATATGTAAGCCGCGTCCCTAGGAAAACAATTGTAACTGAAACATTTGTTAACCGATTTTTAGAAACAAGCATGCTTTTAACTGCTTTTCATGAAAACGTACACTTGCTGAATAGTGAAATAAACGTTAGGATCCAAATCCGCTGAGTACGCTAAGGTACAAACAACTGGCTTCTACCCGCAACTCTACACATTAGGGGGTGTTGTTTGGGAAATTTCAATAATAAAACTTTCTATTTCTAGTTTCGTTATGATATTCCCATATTTATAGGGGTAAAGTATGATCAATTTCAAATTTCCTGGGCCTAGTTTTTCAAGATTATCTCAACTCGTTCTAACGGCGCTCAGACGAATCCTTGTACGATGAAGAATGTCGCATACCGTCTGAGGAACAGGATGCCGCTTATAGGGCAACTCTACGGCCAATTGTCGACGACGGCTTGGATTGCCCACCACCAAGTCAAGCCGTGATAAGAAGAGCAATATCGCGGTTGAAAAATAATAAGGCAGCCGGTGCCGACAAACTTCCGGCAAAACTCTTCAAGTCCAGTGGTGAGGAGCTGGTCCATACTCGCACGGTTTGGCTTAAAGAGTGAATGCCCGACAATTGGAATCTAGGCGTATTATGTCCTGTGCTGAAAAAAAATTTTCCAAGTGTGTGCTCGAACTACCGCGGCATCAGCCTTTTACCTATCGCATATAAGATCCTGTCGAGTGTGCTATGTAAAAGAATAAAGCCAGTGTTATCCAACCTTATCGGGCCTTATAAGTGTGGCTTTTTGACCACTTCGGCAAATCCTGGAAAAGACCCAAGAAAAATAGATCGCCACGTACCATAATTTCGTCGACTATAAAGCTGCCTTCGACAACCCTATGCGGCAGAAATTACTTGAAGCCATGGCTGAGTTTGGCTTTCCAGCGAAGCTGATACGCATTTGTGGAATGACGCTGACTGACACGAAGTCTTCAGTAAAGATTGGCAAGGACCTTATGGAGCCATTCAATACCAGACGGGGCCTAAAACAAGGCGACGGCCTATCGTGCGATCTCTTCAACATTGTGATGGAGATGATAATGAGAAAAGCTGCAGTAAACACAAGCGACACGATATTCAACAAAAGCCAAATGCTACTCGCGTACGCTGATGACGTTGACATAATCGGTCTAAAACTGCGGGATGTGACTGCAGCCTTCTCAGGTATTCAGAAGGAATCAGCGAAAATGGGCCTAACGGTGAACAAGGACAAAACGAAGTTATTAGTTTCAACGAACAAAGAATCTACTCGTTTGGGAAACTGCGTGAACGTTGACAACTATAATTTCGAGGTGGTAGATAATTTTGTCTACCTAGGCTCCGCCATCAACAAAGCAAATAATGTCAGCCTAGAAATCCGGAGAAGAATCCTGCTTGCAAATAAATGCTACTACGGACTAAGCAAGCGATTCAATAACAGAGCCCTCTCTCGACGAACAAAACTCAAGCTATACCAGATACTAATTCTACCTGTCTTAATGTACGGTTCAGAATCTTGGGTTATGACACAAGCGGATGAATCGATTCTGGCAGTATTCGAGAGAAAAATAATCCGTAAAATATATGGGCCGATCATCGTTAACGGAGAGTATCGGCGTCGTATGAATCATGAGCTGTACGAGCTGTACACTGACATTGACGTGGTCAGATGCATAAAGGTGTAGCGGTTGCGTTGGCTAGGTCATGTTGTACGCATGTACAAAAATGCTTCAGCTCGAAAAGTCTTCGACAATGAACTCGATGGACGGCGCAGAAGAGGGCGACCAAAACTCCGTTGGAAAGACCAGGTTACAGAGAATCTTACAGAACTTGGTGATGTGAAACTGGAGAAGGCGCTTAAAATATTTTTCTATGTGCGGTATATAATCCAATGGGATTGCAAAGAAGTGCCAGCTAAGTAGGTAAGTAAGTCTCTGAACTCGTTTTACTTATTCTCAGCACAAAGACGGATATATACGTTCGCCACGCCACGTGTCCATTTAAGAATCTAAACCAACCTTGGATCCACTAAAATGTTGTATATATAGCGATGCCACGCCCCTTTTTAGAAAAGTGTTATATGGGCAAAATACTGTATTATATGGGCAAGATACTGCTCATAGGGCCTCTATCATAGGCTACATGAAAATATAATTAGACGAAGGGGCATGGCACCGCCTATGCAAACCAAAATTGCAATCGGTCATATTTTACGTGCCATGTAAGGTATGTAGATGAAATTTTCTACATATGAGAATGGTACATGGGGGATTACGCCGCGCTGGGAAATGGGCGGTGCCACGCCCCTTTTGGAAAAATTGTTGTGTCGGTCATATTAATAGAATGATTGTAATAACATTTTCATAATTCAAACTGGCTGTAGATAGGAGTAAACGTCAGCTAAGAATAGAATTTAGGAAATTCATACTCTTAGGGGTAAAAATTACCACTAAGGGATAATAGTTATACCATTGGTCTGGGTCAATTGGATAATGCTATAATCGCGAAAAGTCCGGGACCGGCCGTGGCATAGTGGTTAGAACACGCGACTACCATGCGGGAGATCGCAGGTTCAAACCTGGCTCCAGTCATCTCAAAAAATTGTTCTTTCATTGTCGGCTCCCCTCGAATGTTGTTGACAGCAACTTTGCAGTATTAAGCGTCGATTGAATCGTCGTGTCTAGTAAGAGCTTCTCAAACAGTGACGTTCACATTCGTCGATAAATAAGTAGGTGCCGTTAGCTGTGAATCTAAAAATAGAAAGCATGTTAATTCACAACAACGCGAGAAGCTATCCCATACCTCATTCATGGGGTGCAAAGGGAAATTAAGTTTTTTTTTAAGTTTTTTATAATCGCGAAAAGTGATATGGACATGCTCACTATCAAATTGGATTGAAGATTTTTTTAAAAACCGCTAATACTGGGTGAAAATACCGAAAATGGGATAAAACCAGTACTATCGCCCATACCAAATGTAAAAAGGTAAAAAGGCCGAAAAGAGATTAAACTTGTACCAACACCCTGACCAAACGACTACAGCTATAATCGTATATGGCATGCTTCCTATAGAATTAGAGGGGGTACAAGTCAATTTTAGTTGAACTATGAAACTATCTTATGATATTCGAACTTTTAGTTATAAAAAGGGACTAAAGCGGTACAATCACTTAGACCAATGGGATAAAGCTACAATCTTATGAAGTGTTTTCATTTTACCAATATTGCTTAAATTCATAAGAAGATTCATTGTAAATACAAGAGAACCAATGCGAGCAGGGAAAGCTAGTATATTAATAAGTGATCAGCATCGAAATCTGAGTCGATTTAAAGGTGGCCATTTGCCCGTCAGTCTGTCTGTTCCCGCGATTACAGCCCTAGTTTGAGAGATGTCGATCGGTCAAAAACTACTTTCACCTTCCATACAAACTCCTCCTTTTTGGAGTCTGTCCCTGCGTTTAGTTTAAGTGAGTGTAGTTTAAGAGCAATGAATCTGAATTTTTGTAGGTAAGCATCCCTAGTCTAAGTAGAAGTTGAGTACTAAAATAAGCCCGATCGGTCGAATTCTACTTCCACCTCCCATACAAAATCCTTTATTTTGGGGTATCTGTCTGTCTGTCCCCGCGATTTCAGCAGTAGTTTAAGATCAATCAAGCTGACATTTTGAATGCAAGCTTCTCTAAACTAAGCGGAGTTCAAAGATGAGCCCGGTCGGTCAAAAACTACCATACTTCCTATACAAATTACTCGTTTTGGAAGTGTCCGTCTGTCTGTCCCTGTCTGTTTTACTAGTAATTTAAAAGATATAGAACTGAAATTTTGTATACAAGCTTCTATCCTCTAAACGGAGGTTATCTTCTAAGATGAGCAAGATTGGACATAAACTACTCCAACCTTCCGTACAAACACAACCTTTTTGGGGTGTGCGTCTGTCTGTCCCCGCGATTACAGCAGTAGTTTAACAACAATAGAACTTAAATTTGGGGTTGTCCGTCTGTCTGCTCTCGATTACTGCCGTAGTTTAAGAGCTATGGACTTGAAATTTGGATACAAACTATAGCCATAGTTTAAGAGGTATCGAGCTAAAATTTGGCATGCAATCTCTGATACAAACACCCCCTTTTTTAGGGTGTCAGTCTATCAGGCTGATCTATTCTCTAAGTAGAGGTTAAGTTCCGAATTGAGCAGTATTGGACAAATACTACTCCAAATTACAAATTTTACAAGATTTGTCTCTGACATATCACTGATTACTGTGTTGAGTTATATGAAATTACCTCAAAGGACAATCCCACCTCCCATAGAAAAATTGATATCATTTCAGGATATATGGGAGGTGGGCGTGGTCCTTTAAGATAATTTCATATAATCCAACACAGTTATCAATAATATATCAGAGATAAATCGTGTAAAATTTGGTTCAACTGCAAACAAAATTGTGTAAAATATAAGCTTTTTTCATTTTAGGATATATGGGAGGTGGGCGTGTCCTTGGACCGATTTTGACAAAACTTCCTTTTTTCCTTTTCTACTTTTAAAAGGAATGTGCACCAATTTTCATTCTTCTATGATAACAACTTCTATTTTTGGCCACCGTTTATTTGAAATCACGACACTGTGTGTCTGTGATAACACTGTGCGACAAATAGTAGGGGTCAGTGATCGGCGGAGGTTTTGACCACCGGGAAAAGTTATATCGGTCAAAAAATGTTATACGTGTCCCTGCGTTTTGCTGGGTCTCGTTTATGAATTGAGATATATCGATTTGAAGTTAGTAAGTATCACATTACGTAATTTGTCACGTTTGGGGGCATTATTTCCAAAAAATTTTTTGATAATGAAATAAATTTGGCTCGATTTGTCGATGAGGTCTATATTTGCCTGATCCTTAAAAGGATAGTATAGTATTCATATCCTTTTAAACCAAAAAGTCGCTATAATATAAGTTTATTATCATCCGTCATTGAATTATACTTTCGGGCGTAATAAAAAAAATGAATTTATAAGTACTGTACAAAGGTCTGTTTATAGCAAAGCCACAAACTTTATTTAAAACTAGTTTTGCTTGATACAGAATTCAGAGGCTTAGAGAAAAGTCTAAATACATATATAAACCAATCAAGAACAATTTGTTGTCTGACCTTTCATTGTTTATTTTGTAATATGATTTTATGACTTCAACCCCTTTAGGGTATGTAGTAATTTAATAAAAAAAAACATCTAAACAACACAATGTGCGCGAAGTTTGTTACAAAATATTTTTTTGTTCTATTATAGTTTAGTGTACCAGAATTTCAACCCTTCTCCCCCTTAAATCTATTGTCTCTTCAAAAGTCTTTACCAAACTAAACAAATAAATATAATTTGTTTGTTTGTATAAAACCATTGGAACGTAAAAAGTTCAAAAGGGATTGTTATCCTCCAAGCATTAGATCGCACTCACAACGGGTGATAAAACAAACACCACAATTTTATGCACAATCAAATAAACGATATTCTTTTATTTCCTTTCGACAACAAACCCTTGCCTCTCCCCCAAATCAAATGACATTTCACATATGTGAAATGCCATTACAAATCAACTAAATGTGTATAAGGGGGTAAACATATTACAACAATTGCCTGGATGGTGATGAAGATGTTATCACCGCAATGAAAGGGAAATTCTTAAAATTTGTCGGAAAACGCAAATCTCCATATGAGCATAAAATTTGTAACGCTGATTTAGCGCACACACACGAGAATGTTGACGCCATAGACAACCATACAGATCAATGTGTAAAGGAAACGGAAATCACACACAAAGTGCTGACATACTTGCGGTGTTAGAGGGGTTACACAGTAGGTCCAATAAAGTAAAGCTATCAGCAAAATGCCTACAAATGTACGTATGTAATACACACCAATAATCACTGATGCTGCTGACATACGTCGCTATCATGTGAGAATTTGGCAATTTTCTTCAACTCAATATTCTTTTGAAGACAATGCAACAATTCTTGACGGAGTTTGATGTAATAAAGGAGCTTAAATTACACACATCAGTGTGTGGTACACTAACATACAGATACACTCTCTCTCCCCCTCTCCCGGAAGTTAACAGGATATGTTATATTACCGAAAAAGGGTTATATCCGTTTGACGAAGTGCTCGTTGGATGACGCACATACCCACTCATCTGATGGTGATGTGTTTGCCTATGATGACAATGTGTAATAGGTTTTGTTGTGACTGAGGTCCTGTCTTCATCGTGATTATTGTGGCGAAAGGGGTTTATACACACACACAGTACGTTGTGGGAGAGTGAATATGGTGTCAATAAGCCGTTTATGTGCTGCCTAAAAACTCGCATTAGGCATGAAAATATACTTAAGATTTGGTAAAGTAAGTGAGTGGAAAACCACAGGTGAAGTATTTCATAAGATTTGGTAAAGATGTGAAAAAAAATTGTTTGATCACAACAAGGAATTTGAATTTTACACATAATGATTGCAAGCTTTTGGATTGTAGTTAAGAAAGAGTTCATGTATCAAAGACGATTTAATTTGGGGAAACAAAGATGGTAGAAAAACAAAGATGTATAATTGTACATCTTTTAAAATGTACGGCTGCATAAGTTCACATGTTTGCGGTTTGAACATATATCATCTAAGGGTATGTATCTTTGAGTTGAGATGTGATTTGATGTAAGAGAAATCATGACCCCAATAACGAGATACCTATAGTTAATAGTTAATAGTTAATAGTTAATAGTTAATAGTTAATAGTTAATAGTTAATAGTTAATAGTTAATAGTTAATAGTTAATAGTTAATAGTTAATAGTTAATAGTTAATAGTTAATAGTTAATAGTTAATAGTTAATAGTTAATAGTTAATAGTTAATAGTTAATAGTTAATAGTTAATAGTTAATAGTTAATAGTTAATAGTTAATAGTTAATAGTTAATAGTTAATAGTTAATAGTTAATAGTTAATAGTTAATAGTTAATAGTTAATAGTTAATAGTTAATAGTTAATAGTTAATAGTTAATAGTTAATAGTTAATAGTTAATAGTTAATAGTTAATAGTTAATAGTTAATAGTTAATAGTTAATAGTTAATAGTTAATAGTTAATAGTTAATAGTTAATAGTTAATAGTTAATAGTTAATAGTTAATAGTTAATAGTTAATAGTTAATAGTTAATAGTTAATAGTTAATAGTTAATAGTTAATAGTTAATAGTTAATAGTTAATAGTTAATAGTTAATAGTTAATAGTTAATAGTTAATAGTTAATAGTTAATAGTTAATAGTTAATAGTTAATAGTTAATAGTTAATAGTTAATAGTTAATAGTTAATAGTTAATAGTTAATAGTTAATAGTTAATAGTTAATAGTTAATAGTTAATAGTTAATAGTTAATAGTTAATAGTTAATAGTTAATAGTTAATAGTTAATAGTTAATAGTTAATAGTTAATAGTTAATAGTTAATAGTTAATAGTTAATAGTTAATAGTTAATAGTTAATAGTTAATAGTTAATAGTTAATAGTTAATAGTTAATAGTTAATAGTTAATAGTTAATAGTTAATAGTTAATAGTTAATAGTTAATAGTTAATAGTTAATAGTTAATAGTTAATAGTTAATAGTTAATAGTTAATAGTTAATAGTTAATAGTTAATAGTTAATAGTTAATAGTTAATAGTTAATAGTTAATAGTTAATAGTTAATAGTTAATAGTTAATAGTTAATAGTTAATAGTTAATAGTTAATAGTTAATAGTTAATAGTTAATAGTTAATAGTTAATAGTTAATAGTTAATAGTTAATAGTTAATAGTTAATAGTTAATAGTTAATAGTTAATAGTTAATAGTTAATAGTTAATAGTTAATAGTTAATAGTTAATAGTTAATAGTTAATAGTTAATAGTTAATAGTTAATAGTTAATAGTTAATAGTTAATAGTTAATAGTTAATAGTTAATAGTTAATAGTTAATAGTTAATAGTTAATAGTTAATAGTTAATAGTTAATAGTTAATAGTTAATAGTTAATAGTTAATAGTTAATAGTTAATAGTTAATAGTTAATAGTTAATAGTTAATAGTTAATAGTTAATAGTTAATAGTTAATAGTTAATAGTTAATAGTTAATAGTTAATAGTTAATAGTTAATAGTTAATAGTTAATAGTTAATAGTTAATAGTTAATAGTTAATAGTTAATAGTTAATAGTTAATAGTTAATAGTTAATAGTTAATAGTTAATAGTTAATAGTTAATAGTTAATAGTTAATAGTTAATAGTTAATAGTTAATAGTTAATAGTTAATAGTTAATAGTTAATAGTTAATAGTTAATAGTTAATAGTTAATAGTTAATAGTTAATAGTTAATAGTTAATAGTTAATAGTTAATAGTTAATAGTTAATAGTTAATAGTTAATAGTTAATAGTTAATAGTTAATAGTTAATAGTTAATAGTTAATAGTTAATAGTTAATAGTTAATAGTTAATAGTTAATAGTTAATAGTTAATAGTTAATAGTTAATAGTTAATAGTTAATAGTTAATAGTTAATAGTTAATAGTTAATAGTTAATAGTTAATAGTTAATAGTTAATAGTTAATAGTTAATAGTTAATAGTTAATAGTTAATAGTTAATAGTTAATAGTTAATAGTTAATAGTTAATAGTTAATAGTTAATAGTTAATAGTTAATAGTTAATAGTTAATAGTTAATAGTTAATAGTTAATAGTTAATAGTTAATAGTTAATAGTTAATAGTTAATAGTTAATAGTTAATAGTTAATAGTTAATAGTTAATAGTTAATAGTTAATAGTTAATAGTTAATAGTTAATAGTTAATAGTTAATAGTTAATAGTTAATAGTTAATAGTTAATAGTTAATAGTTAATAGTTAATAGTTAATAGTTAATAGTTAATAGTTAATAGTTAATAGTTAATAGTTAATAGTTAATAGTTAATAGTTAATAGTTAATAGTTAATAGTTAATAATTATACATTTATATGAGTACCAAAGAGGGGTGTGGCTAGAGGGGTGTGGCTAGACCACCAGTTTTTTTCGCCAAACATTTTCCTGTTATAGCATTACTAAATATATAATTTGGGCACGATCGCGTCGTGTGTAATGCTATTATTACCCAACCTCTTAAGTGGGTGGAGTGGTACATTTATAGGGCAGGTACCTGAGGGAAAGTTTTTAGACTTCCAGTTTTTTTTTCTAAAACTTTATCCTGCTGTAGCTTTAGTAAATGTAGAATTTGGGCACGATCGAATTGGGAGTATTATTATTATAACTCGATTTGTTAAGTGGGGGAAATTTTTATAGAAGGTACCCGGAGTGCATACCAGTCGGACATGGGAAAATAGTTCAAACGACTTAAAATGTCATGAATCGAATTTGGTTCAACGAAATACAGGGTCTTAAGTGACTCCTGTTACACTTTTCTTACCCGTAGGGTAAGAGAGATTAGGCGACATCGGATTAAGACGTGTGGCGTACTATTTATGTGGACGTATTAAGAATCCAAAATTGGACCATATTGGTAAGTAGGCGTGAAGGATCTGGATCTAGTTGTCCTTGTAACGTGACGAAAGTCGTCCGTTAGTTTTAGCGCTAACTACACAATAATGACCTTTTAACCTCTAACTACCAATAATTGACTCGCCCTTCATTTACTCTTAAATGTCATCAACCGACGCAATCTGCATACATTTTTTCAATTACTTCAAGGGGAAACAACAATACACATTCGGCAATCCCAACGAACGGCAATTGAGCGCAAGTTGGTCAACTTAACACATTCAGGAAACGAGGTAGTGTTATTCAAGAGGTAGTGTTATTCGATGCTGTGTAATGCGATATAATTCTCATTACTTATTTTTTTTACTTTTATTTTTATTTATTTATTTATTTACAAATTTAATTATTTATTTAAAATTTTTTTTACAATATTCAATAAACATCCCGCGGTTGCTACCACAGCGAAGTTTATTGCTAAGTTGTAGTATGTGCTACCTGATCACCCCTGCCCTACTCAAGGCAATAATTTACCGAAAGAAATATTTTTTGTTTAATCTATCTGTTGAACCAATTTTTGTTGGTTTAAACCGGACTTCGGTCTGTTGAATCTGACTTCGGTCTGTTAAATCGGTCTGTCGAACCGGACTTCGGTTTGTTTAACCGGACTTCGGTCAGTTAAATCGGTCTTCGGTCTGTTGAACCGGACTTCGGTCTGTTTAATCGGACTTCAGTCTGTTGAATCGGACTTCTGTCTGTTGAATCGGTATTTGGTCTGTTGAATCGGACTTCGGTCTGTTCAATCTAACTCCTGTTGGTTCTACCGACTCATCGGTTTCACAGGTTTTGGTCTGGTACACGACGATACTCTTCGTTCTTGTAGCATTGTATTAGAAATTAGCACAGTCGCATCTTGGCACTTACACTTCGTCGGGTACGGCTATCAGTTCGGTCGCGAATTCGGAATCGTTACAGCTACAAGCTGTAGTAGTCAATCTACTGAAGAACACGATACATCAACACGATCCTGAGTTGCGGATACCAAACAGATTTACAACGAAAGCCCAATCATCGATACAACCACGAGTTGTAAAAGTCGATTTACTGAAGAACACTAGTCATCAGCACGATCTTGAGTTGCGGATACCAAACTGATTTACGACAAAAGCCTAATCATACTACCACGTGCCTCTGAAATCGATTGGCTGAAAAACGCGAGTCACCCCCACGATCCTAAATTGCGAAATCGAAGTTGAATTACCAACAACCCCAAATTAACAATATATTCCTAAATTGCTGATATACACGAACCACCGACAACCCTGAATCATCATGATGACCCAGTATTGCTGATATAAAGCCGACTCATCATCAAACCCGAATCCCAAATACCAATCTGAATTGTTAACATTAACCCGAACTACAGACAAACCGAGCCATCAATAATCACTTACTGACATTAACCTGAAACACCGACAAAACTCGAATCACCAAGCTGACCACATACTGCTGATATTAATCGTAACCACTGACGAACCCGAATCATCGGTACGCTGACGAGTTGCTGGTACGAGCCTGAATTATCAACAATACCCAAACGTTCCTGAATTTCGAAACACTCCTGACCTACCTGACCTCTACAGCTTTGGGAGTATAGTAAAAGGTTCCCGATCACCTCAAATCGACCGATTCGTAAAGATCCCGACTATCTTGATGAGTAGGTACTGTTTGTTGTGAATATAATAAGAGAAATCGCGCTAATTCACAGAATCTATATCATACCTTATTCATAAGGTGTAAAGATAAATTAAGTTTTATGACTTTCAGTATATTTTATGGACATTATGGATCCACATACAAATATACCCATTATTTATGTATATGTGGTAGCATCTTGCAACATCTAAAAATAATCATTTAAAACTTTGCAATAATTGTAATAAACAGGAGTCTTCCACCAAACACAGTGATTGTCATATTTTACATCAATAGAAAACTAAAGTAGAGCAGCATTAGAAATGTCTCTAGAGGCTATATATGAAAAGGTTTTTAAATACACTCTTCATATTTATTTATTAAAATTTTTATTAACGTTACCAAAATGAGCATATGCATGTAATCCCAACTAAATGCATATATGTTTTCAATGGCCCACATTTAAATATCATTTTACAAAATACCAGTTTTCTTGTCTTGTTATTTAAACAAACAAACAAACAATGAATTACAACTACACATTAGCATCATATGTTCATGAACAGCAATAAACATCAAAAAGCCTAATTTTATGATCTAAACACGCCATCCCCCTTACAAACCACCACTAATAACCCACTGAAAAAAATACACACACATGTCCTGCACTGCACACACAGCCAAGGACGACTATTAGTCCTTAGTCGATTTGAAAGCAATTGAATTGTATTGAATACCAATAGATATGAATAGGGTGGGTACGAGTATTTATTTGCTAACCAAAAGCTTAAAAAACGCACAATAAACATTGACAACAACAGTAATAAAAAACCAAATAATCGTATCGAAGAAGAAGAAGAAGAAAAAAAAACAAATGCTAAAGGAAATCAAAAGGGGAAATCGAACATGTACTTCGTTTAGCGGAAACAAAGTGACTTCCTTTTAACACTACACTCACACAGACACACAGACACACATACACACTAACGCACTTTCACCGTCATAGACACAAAGAGAGCTTAGCATAAATAACCGCAAATACCGAATACCCGTTAAAATGAAATTACAATGGTAAGGCTCGCACACGCACACACACTCAGTACACTCACACTCCCTTACGTATTATTTTTCCCATGCATAGGAAGGACTTTAAGAAACAGAGGACAGCAACAACCAAAACAGCAACACCACAAAATATTGCGAAATAAAGCGGAAAAGCCACCGGAAATACACCATGATGTACTTTCTTATCACTTGCCACCAACAACAATAACCATAGCCCTGGCATGTGCTAACTATGGTCGGGGTGAAGTCAACGGAATGTGATAAACCATAATAGCTCTGATGCAGGGGAAGGAGGGCTGTAGTACTCTGTGAACGGCATTAGACGCGGGGTGGTAGCATTGCAAAGTCTTTATTTTTGGCACGCGTTTCGACTTTCTTTTCACTTGGCTTACATTGAAATTGATACTCATATGCAAATTTCCATTTTTTTCTTCTGCTTCTTTTGGTTTTGTTTAAAGATGTTCGGATTGTGGGAGACAACAATAGCAATTTGTTGTCGGGGTTTGTGATTTAACATTTCAATTTTTTTTATCACCCAGTACATATTTTGTTTAGCGTTTGTATAAGACCCACAAAGGAATGTGCTAAGGTTGTTAAGGGGTTTTTTCTTCTGCTTCTAAATGGTGGGGGATTTTTAGCAGTAAGACATATTTTTGGCGAAAGCACGCTGCTCGAAGTTGAGACATGTTGGGTGTGTCGTTAAGGTTGTTACTGTTTAATACTAAGGAAAACTAGTAAGGTAATTATTTGTAAAAGTGACCATAAAACTATATTTTATTAAAATTACTACCGTAAAAAAAGGTGAGTTTGGGTGGGAGGGTATTGTCATTTGGTACGACTCAAAAGTGTAGCACAACGAAGAAGTCACTTTATACCCTAGGTTTATTTGAACAAATTTCAATTCATGACTTCTTAAGTCGTTTGATCCGTGTTTGTACGTCTGTATGTCTGTCTGTGCGGCTGATACCCATGATAACTTTCTAAAAAACGTAACCAATTTTTTTGAAACTTTCCAAGAGTTGATATTTTCCCAAAATTACTTACGGGTTGTATATGGGCTGCATGGCCACACCCCTTCTGGTACCTCCCATACAAATGTACCACTTCCACCCACTTTAGAAATCGAGTAATAATATCAATACACCAAACGCGATCGTGGGAAAATTTTGAAGTCTAGCCACACTCCCTGAATAACTAAAATTTTTATAGTTGCAAATTTAAGTATTTACTAAGTGTGATGGTATTTGTAAGTCTGATTACCCGACTGGAAATTCCTTATTTGTTTGTCAATAGTTATTTACTGAAAGGTCAAATAATGAAATAACAAAGGGACACCCCATAAAAAGGGGTGTTTGTATCGGAGGTGGGAGTAGTTTTTA
The DNA here is from genome assembly GCA_964034835.1 of Muscina levida. NCBI lineage: Eukaryota > Metazoa > Arthropoda > Insecta > Diptera > Muscidae > Muscina > Muscina levida. Next base: position 31,934,126 of record OZ035884.1, on the reverse strand, counting down.
TCCGATCTTGCTCATCTTAGAACTTAACCTCCGCTTAAGGAATAGAAGCATATCAAATTTCAGCTTGATTGCTCTTAAACTTCTGCTGCAACCGCGGGAGCAAACAAAGGGGCAACCCCAAAAACGTAGAGTTTGTATAGGAGGTGAGAGTATTTTCGTCAGATATTCCTCATCTCTGAACTTTCCAAAATTAAGCTCGAAAGCTATTAAGCCACGGCTATAATAGTCTGGATAGATGGAGGGACAACCCCCAAAAAGGGGGAATTTTTGTGGGAGGTGGTTTTTGTCTGATATTGCTTATCTTTTGTCTGATCTTGCTTATCAAATTTCAGCTTGATAGCTTCTTATAGCTTCTTAACTACTGCTATAATAGCGTGAATAGACGGATGGACAACTCCAAAAAAGGGGTATATGTATGGTAGGTGGAGTTGGTTTTTGTCTGATCTTGCTCATCTTAGAACTTAACCTCCGCTTAGGAGATAAAATATAAAAAAAGATAACCTCCGCTTAGAGGGTAGAAGCTTGCATACCAAATATTACTTTGATAGCCCCGTGAGTAATTGCGGGGGACCCCCCAAAAAGGTAAAAGTTCTCTGGGAAGTGCGAGTAGTATTTGACCGATCTTTGTCACTCTACCTTCACTTAGAGATTTAAGGCTTGGAAGTCAAATTTCTGCTCAATATTTCTTAAACTACGGCTGAAAAACGCGGGGCAGATAAACGGATAACCCCATAAGCCCTCCCTCGGAGGAGAGATGTTTTCATAACAAATTTTAGCTCGATATCTCTTAAACTGCTGTGGTATCGTGGGGACAGACGGACATCTTTATAAAAACTCGGACAAAATGTTTTGCCACTTGATGTAAAAAATACTTGACGGAAATTGGAGTAAGATCGGATAACCATTTCTGTGGTCAGATCAAAGGTTCTTAATAAATCATGGTAATATTTCAACTATACTGTGAAATTTTCAGGACGATCAAACTATTATTATGGCTGTTAAAGGGTTTCTTTTAAATGGGGCGTGGCACAGCCCACTTCCACACTGGCTGTAATTCATACTGTATCAACAACACATACCAAATATCAGCTTTTAGAGCTCTTATAGTTAATGAGATACAGTCTTTTAAAGTTTTAAGCTTTATACCTACGGATCCAATCCCGCCCATTTTTCGTTTTGCTACCAAATGCATCCAAACAAATTAAATTTGACCATTCAGCAAATTTTGTTGGTAAAACTACGCTCCAGCGCCACCTACCGGGTCCATTTGTACATTAAATTGTTCGTCAAGATCAAACAAACATACATTCTGAATTTGAGTTAAATTGGTCCATTCGTTCAAACTTTCGGTATAAATCCACCCCAGAGCCACATACCGTGACCATATATATAAAAACTTTGTTCTCGTGATCAAACAATGATAAATTTTAAATTTCAGATAAATTGGTTCATTCGTTTAAATTTACAATATAAATTCACCCCATCACCACCTACCAGGTCCATTTGTAAATAAAATTGTTTGTCATGATCAAACAATGATACATTTTAAGTTTCAGATAAAATGGCACATTCATCTAAATTTACGATATAAATCCACCCCAGCGCCACCTACCGGGTCCATATATTCAAAAACGTTGTTCTCATGATCAAACAAATATACATTATAATTTTAAGTAAAATTGGTCCATTCGTTCTAACTTTTGGTATAAACACACCCCAGAGCCATCTACCAGGTCCATTTGTAAATAAAATTGTTTGTCATGATCAAACAATGATACATTTTATATATCAGATAAAATGGCTTATTCGCTCTAATATACGATATACATCCACCCCAGCGCCACTTACCGGGTCCATTTGTACATACCTTTTTTTCTCATGATTAATAGTCCGAATTTCAGTAAAATTAGTCCATCCATTAAAATTTTCGATATAAACCCACTGTAAGCGCCACCTAGCGGTATGAAAAATACAATTGCATCTATTCTCATACCTACCAAATATACATACAAAGTTTCATAAAGATTGGTCAAGCCGTTTGCTGTGACAAACACCGTGACACGAGATTTTTATATATTAGAAGATGATATAACATAAGTTACATACTATATAAAAATACCACTAGTTCAAAATTGTTTCGGTTTTCTGGGTAAAGTCATATAAAATGACGGAAAACAGTTACCCTTTGTATTACTCTTGTTGTAGTATTACTAACAAACATCAAATTTAAATCCATCGCCTGTAGGATGTTTCAAAAGTCTATGTGTATGTGGTGTCAGACATACACATATCAACATTCACACACTACTACATAGCCATTTAAAATATTTGCATGATTATTAAATTTGTTAACTGAGTTTCATTGTTGCCTTTGGTATGCGATGCGTTGCGAAGAACTCTCTTCTAATTGTGCACAGCCTAAAAGTAGGCCATAAATAATGTTTTCCTTATTTTCAAAATCTCTGTGTGCAATATCAATTGTGCTATGGTTGTTTATTTGTTTGTGGGTTGTGTGGGGCATTTGCGGTTACATATTCGAATACTCATAATAATCATAAATTAGCAAACATTTATTTGTGCGTCTCAACTCTGCTCGTCTCGGCGTCGTGTGAAGACAGTGATTTGCTGTTCTGCTGTTATACCATTTCGGTTTCCTTTTCGTGTGGCTCTTTATTGGCTGCTGGTGCTTATCATTAAGAGACTTTTGAGGCTTATCTAAAATGTCATAAAATGCTAAATTTACATACATAAAAAAGTAAGATATGTATTTTGTGAAAGTGCACAACTGAATGCGAATTTTTATTTATTAATATGTTGGGCTGTAACGATGGCGTTTAATTGAATCATCATTTTTTTTCTCGTTGGGAGTTTGATTTCATTTTCAATTGTAAGGACCTTTTTGGGTGCTGCGTAGAAATGGCAAACTCATTAGATGTGTCCCAATTGTGGCAAGATTTAACTACTTTGTATTTATGGGTTTGTAATCTAGGACACGCGAAATTTTATGCATTGGTTGTTAGGAAATTTATGAAATATATGCAATTGAATGGAGTTGGAGTTTTAATGATGTTCTACATAGATAGTCATTGGAACATATGGCATTGGCTTACTCTGATTCAGTGGAATAAAAAATTATATGACCGTAATTGCATAATTTGTATGAAATACATAAAACGGTAAAAGGTTATAGCATCAAAAATGGTTTAAATGTTTTTTTAAAATACTATAAAGCGTACAATTAATTGTCAAATTAATTTATTTTGTTAAAGAACCAATGTAAACGGTTCTTCTCCGACTCTTTGCCCAAAGTATCAGTAAAATACACGTATTCTCGGCCAACGAGATATAGTCAACTGTTATTTGCGAGCTCTGCTATATGGAGGCCTCCCATATCACATCGATTGACTCCATTTAACAAAAAGATGATATCGTTTTTAAAATACTCTGTTATATTACGAATGATGTAAAGAATTTAAAGATGTATGAAATGTTAAGTTATGTTAGTTTTTAATTTCAAATGTATAATTACAGCAACAAAAAATTTAAATTTTTAAAATCAAAAAGTGGAGTTATTTGTTTTGACAAGAAATGCATCCACATAGTGATAATGGATTCTTTCAATTTGGAAAAGTTTTCCTAAACATTTACTTAACTTTAAATTTATTATCAATGTGGGACTCTTTGCGGGAAAAAAACTCGGAAAAAAAAATTGGCATCGTTAACGGCGAGTACCATTGTCGTATCGACCATGAGCTAAACACAATGTTTTGGATGGGACATGTTGTAAGAATGTATGAAAATGCTACAGCTCGAAAAGTCGTCGGCAGTAAACTCGATGGACGGCACTGGATGGGGCATCCAAAGCTTCGTTTGGTGGACCAGTTAAAGGAGTTCTAATCTAAACTTGCTATACTTGAGGCGATTGATGGGTAAATATCTACTGTTCCTGCCAGTTAAAAAAAAGAAGATGTTTAGTAGAACCTTATACATTGTGTCAAATGATGGGACAAGGGTAAAAACCGAAAAGGTAAATTGGGTATTTAAATTTAAATACCCAGGTATTTATCCTGGGTTCCCATTTCTATTACTCTACGTAACAACGAGTATTTGTTATTCAAATGAGTATGTACCCAAAATTAGATAAATAACCGGGTATGAAAGTGGGTATAAATGGGTAAATACACAGGTCTAAACCCATCTCTAATTGTGTCCTTATTTATACCCTTCACCACGAGCACGAATATAGTGAAGTATATATTCATGTTGTTCTTTCATTTGTAACGCCTATAAGGAAGCGCGGTAGATATGACAATATTTACATTAGAGTGGGTCCATTTGTATGGAGTAAAAAAAAATGCACCAAGCGGTTATCAAAATAGTTTTTTGCGATCAATTCTAAGAAAATTTGCCCAAGACACCATGGGTCTAAAATCTAAATCCAGCTCCCGTTTTTTTAAAGGGATAAAATCCTCCTCAACTACCCCCAAGTCGCCCCTAGAGGAGTAAAATGTATGACCGAACCCCAGATTTGTCCTTTCTAAAAATTTTTTTTTTTGATAAAATTTGCTTCTAACAGCCTTAAAGGTGCCCCTATAAGAGTCAAATGTATGACTGACCCAAATTTTTTTGCAACACCAAAATTTTCTCAAAACACATCTATGCTCTACCTTTAAGCCTTAAAGTGGTCCAGTACAATTTTTTATTTTTATATTTTTTTTTTTTAAATCAGCCGATCCCATGGAGCCCCATAGAGGGGTAAAACGACCGACCTCACTAGTATTTCCCTTTTAACATTTATATAGAACAGTTATCTTTCCCTATCGCGGACAGCTCAGTGGTAACAAGAAGAGGATCCTGAGGGGGCGTCACTGTGCAAGGACTATCCCACAAAACTAAAGTGCCAATGAGGCTTGTTATGTCATTGGCGGTTTCTGACACCAGTAAATAACAAGTGCATATCATCGTCCAGTTTAACTTGGGTGGCGAAGAACAGCAACACTATCTCAGGAAGAACCTTGACGTATAGGAAACGAGCTCTGTCCAATCCTCCGGGTGATGACAGTAAAAACCCCTGGCAGATAGGGTTAATATGCAAAAAAAAAAAAAAACAGCCCGGGTGCTTTTTTCCGGTGAGGGTAGGGTGACCAATAAGTCATAGTTACATAGGGCTACTTATATTAGTTATAATTTGGACCAAACCAGTATAGAATGTTTGAATGGAGTCAAAAAAAGTTAAAAAGCGGGTGGTTATATACACCCAAGCGCCGGTGGCGGCAACTACCGGCGGACACTGTGAGGAGTCTAGCTCCTCTCTGCGTGTAGGCAGCAGCCACGTACAAACTGATCTTTAAGTTGATGATAGGCGCAACGAAAAGTACAAAGATAACGATATTAAGGTCGGCCCTGATTTTCAAAAGGGTAACGCCATCATTTTAACGCAACAAGACGAATTACGAGTGCGCCTCTCGTAGATTAGGGTGAAGGATAAAGGCAGAAGCCAACTCTTTCCCCCAACCAATTATGATTTCACAGACAAGGCCGAGTCATCGACAGGCATTAGTAAGCCTACTTTTCAACCTCTCTCTGATGAGGAAGTTGTCATCTTTGTAGGTAAGCCTTTGTCTGATGGCGGGACGGGACTCGATGGGGCTCCTCTTCCGACACTTCCTTCTACCAATGGCAGGGCCAATTATGGCAGGGCTCATGGGCTATGATTGGCATATTTTTCATCCCTTCAAGTTTTCATATGCAAAATGACCCAAACTTGAAAAATTAAATTTTACCTGAAATAAACGAAAAAATTCCTCAAAGTTTATGGGGAATTTTTCATTTGAAATTTAGTATGGAAATTTTTTTGGGCACATTTCATATTTTTTTGTCGGTGCATGTTTTATAGATCCGTCAAAAACTATTCCCACCTCTCATACAAACTGCCCATTTTTGGGGGTCTGTCGCGCGATTACAATCGAAATTTTGTATATGTATGCTCTAATGGAGGCTATGTTCTAAGATGAGCAAGATCGGACTAAAACTACTTCCACCATCCATATAAATAACGCCATAATTCAGAGCGTCCGTCCATCTGTCCCCGCGATTACAGCAGTAGTTTAAAAGCAATTGAGCTGAAATTTTATACGAAAGCGTCTATCTTCTATGGAAAGGTTAAGTTGCAAGGTAACCACTATCGGATAAAAACTACTTCCACCTCTCATATAAACCCCTCCTGTTTTGGGGTTGGCCCTGCGATTACAACCAAAGTTAAGAGCTATCGATCTGAAGTTTCTGTCCTCTAAGCGGAGGTTGAAACTACTACCAAACAAAATGCCCCTGTTTGGGGTCTGTTCGTGAAATTACCTCCGCTGTTTAAGAGCTGAAAGTTGATATGCAAGCTTCTTTCCTCTAAGCGGAGTTTGAGTTCTAAGATGAGCAATGTCAGACAAAAACTACTCCAACCTCCCATAGAAACTCACAAATTGTTAGGGTATCTGTCTGTCTGTCCCTATTACTACAATAGTAGTTTAAGATACATCTAAAATTTTGTATACTAGCTTCTGTTGTATAAGCGGTGATTATGTTAATTGAATAATATGGGACGAAAACTACTCCCAAAACTCATAAAAACAACCCCTTTTTGGGAGTGTCCGTCTGTCTGTCCCCGCGATTACATCCGTTGTAAAGGAATTATCGAACCATGAAATTTTATACGCAAGCTTATATCTTCCAGGCGGGGGTTAAGTTCTAAGATAAGCAATATCGGACAAAAACTACTCCCACCCTTCATACAATCTACCCCTTTTTGAGGATATCCATCTACCTATTCCCACGATTGTAGCCGTAGTTTAAGAAATATCGAGGGGAATTTTGAAATGCAAGCTTTAATCCTTAGAGGGGGGTTACGTTTAAAAATTAGCAAGATCGCATATAAACTTCCCCCACCCTCAATGCAAACTCCCGCTTTTTGTTGGTGTCTGTCTGTCCCCCCGATTACAGAGCTATCGAGCTGATAAACAAACTTATATCCTTTAAGCGGAGGTTAAGTTATGAGATGAGCCAAATCAAGCTCAATATTTGACATTTCAGTTAATAATTATAGACAAAAATGGATGTAAGATCCGAAGATAACACTGTAAGTACGTCAAAACTGCACAGAAAAACCCCGAGACACCCCAACTAAATTTTGTGCAGTAGAATACAGTGATAAGAACACAGTGATATACTCCGTTCTAAAAGATTAGATCAAATTTAAGAGATATTCCGTTTTTAAGTTTGTATTGTCTCGCAAGCTATTTTTCTACTATTTATGGAAAAAGAACTCATTTGATATTGCAGTATGATTACCAACCGATTCCAATCCAAAAACATTGACTTAATTCGAAATATATTACAAAAAAAAAATTATAAAATTTATAAAAATTGTATAAAACAGTACGACACATTAAAAATAAGTAAATTGTAATAGCCCGAAGGTGGAAGCACGTAATCATAAGACTTGGATTTCAAAAAAAAAAAAAAACAAAGCTAAAGTCATTTCAAAAGTCAATTTGATGTATTTTACTTAAAAGACCAATAAATCGCTTGAGAGACAATACCATATTAGAAATGAAATATCTCGTGATATCGACCTAATCTTTTAAAACGGAGTATGCCAAGGCCCAAAATTAAAATGGGGTGCATCAGAATGTTTCTGTGTGATTTTGGAAGATAAAATTTTACTTACAGTGTAATTACTTTACAAGTTTATTATAACTTTTAATATAAAGGCTCGATCCCGCTGAATCATTGTACTCTGTAATTGTTTTTACTGTATTGACAAGGTACTGTAAGTGGAAGATCCAACATCAACCCTTCGTCGACTTTACACACAAATTGACAACAAATTCTATTACACTTTTAGCTATGAATTTGACGAACGGACTACTATAATATGTATATTAGGGTAGCAGCGAAATGATTTGTTTGTTTGTGCCAATTCATGTAAAAAATACATGAGGGAAATTTGTGTAAGATCGGATAACTATTTCCCGTGCCCCAAAGAGGTCAAAGGTCAGGTTCTTAGTAAATTCTATAGTTTTTACTAATGTTCGATTAAGAAATTGTACTTTTTCTCCCAAATATGTAATATTCAAATATTGACGCGTGTGGGCGGCGCCTCGGCCCTTTTGCCAACTTGGTTGCAAATAACCTGGTTATATCTTTACTATGCTCTGAAATTTTCAGGACAATCGAACTATTATTATTCCAATTATAACGGTTTCTTTTAAATGGGGCTTGGTACAGCCCACTTCCATCCTGGCTGCAATTTATACTGTACCAACAACACATACCAATTATCAGCTTTATACCTCTTATAGTTCATGAGATACAGCCTTTTAAAAAGTTTTATACCACGCCCTCAGATCCAATCCCGCCCATTTTTTTGGATCATGAACTTAGCTGCAAATGCATTCATACAAATTTTCAAGGCTTTTGGAGATTCGGTCCTCGAGATATTGCTGTTTCAAAAATAGGGTCCAATGGGCGGCAAAAAGATCGGTCAAGCCGTTCCAGTCCATACGGTACTAAATAATGCAAACAAACAAAGACGAAATCATTTTCATATAAATTGATGTGACCTTTGACCTCTTGGTACGTGGTACGGCTTAAAGTTGACTGATTTTGCTAAATTCTTGACCATAGCCGTTTAATAACAACTGACACAATATTCCGTTGCGGCATTACTGAAAATCCCAAGTTGAATTTTCACTCCCATTCTAATGTATATGTATGACTGATTGATTAGTGAGTCCAATTAAGTTACATCTTTAGAATCAAATATTACCATTATTTCTATCAGTAAGGGTAATCATATCGATATGGACCAGTGAGCTGTTCGTAGCAGAGACTACGTATATTCTTTCTGCACTGCTGTATACATAAGTCATAATTTTCTTTAACCTATTACCTTCATATCACTACTCGATTCTATAATAAAGTACTTATCGCAGACCATTCTACATGTTAGTATTATTAATAAAAATACCATAAAAGAAGGGACAATAAAGTTTATGAAACAATTAGGAACGTATTATATTTCTAATAGAATAATGAATGCAATTTCCCATAAACATAAACTCATCCAGGCTAAGGGTGAGGAAGACGACCAACCCTGCTAAATGCACAGATTAATTGACAAAGTCGAAAATCAAAATTGCAAAACTAACCCTCAAATATAAATGCCATCGAGCGAAGCTAAAATTAATTAAGGGAAGTACGCAAACCACAAAAAAAAACACCTATACAATAAAAGAAACATTTGAAGCCTGGTGTAGTTCATATTGAAGTTATAATAACTAATAGCCTTAACCGCCTAATGAAATATAATTCATAGTGTTGTTGGTTATAATAAAGTTAATATTTTTAATGGTACTTATTGTTTAAAAAAAAACTAAAAAAACTCACAAAATGTGTTTATTAGCTGTCTTTTTTTACCAAATATCATATACATGCTTTACATAAGTGTTCTATCAGACCTAATAATATTTACTATTAATTCAATCTCAATCTTTAAATGCTAAAAATAACAACCACATCGAAACGTCAAAGAGGTAATAGATCTAAACAAGTCCAGGGCTGTTTTTGCGGATATTTTTTATATAACCAAATATTAACACAGAATATTACAGAGAAAGAGACAGTAAGTGTCCTGTATTTACACTACACCAACAACCCCACTCTGAAAACATTAAATGGACAACAACGACAACAAAATCTCAACGGACATCCTGAAATGGGACAGGTCCTTTTTGTTGATACTTCTATGTAGTTGCCATTGCCACAACGGTGGGAGGGGGGACATTGAAACCCATTCAATTCAGCTCTAAACCTTAAGTTTAGCTATGGTATGGTAGCATCCCATCATACTATGATGACTACGGTCAGAGACGGGAAGTGCTTAGCTTACAATGGCCATGGTGATGGGGCCACTTTTGCTATTGCTGATAATAATACAGCTGCTTGTTGTCTGCCTCCGCCTTTCTTTGCCTGTGTGTGTGTCTGTGTTACTAATGAAAATGTCAAGGAAATTCCTGCTTTTTGGACGGAAACTGCATTTTAGATATCGTCTTAACTATTTTACACCATAATGTTATGTATGTGTAATGGTGTGGTTGAGATATTTTCATGGTAGTCAACCAACCGAAATGAACTAAAATCATAATATGATGATGTTTACGATGACGACGGCGACAACAAGGATACTATGGGACATCCCATCATCATTGCAGTGAATGGCTGATTGAATAGATGAATGGTCGACGGGCGATTTTAAGAAGGCGAAATAGGGGAGTATTAAGTAGCGAGAAACTGGCGATGTTCAGTAGAAGTTTTATGTTCTTTGAGAAATTTCTATTTATTTACAAGGACATTTATTTGTTTGGGATTTTATAGCAATTACCAAATTAATTGGTAAAGATCTTAGCAATTTACCCAATATGTTGTTTATTTCCATACAAATAGTAGATTTGATAATCAAAAGAAAATATTATTTGAATAGAAATAGTTGCTGGAAAAGGTTGTTGCATTAAACTATATTTGGAGGTAAGTTGTTTTTACAGATGAAAGAAAGAGAGAGAGAGAGAGGAGAGAAATTTTAAGTCAGTGTGAAGGAACTATGTTAGTGTAGTAAAACCCTCAAAGGGTATGACGAATTTGTATTTTTTTTTTTTTTGTATTTTGTTCCTAATTTGTTCCCAGTCCAAAATTTTTTGTTATCACTTTTTATATTTTTTCCTTATCTTAATGTTTGAGAATTGTAACTAAAGCTTAAATAAAATAAAAAATCAAGTTGGACTAATTTTTTAAATTAATCTTCAAAAAAAAATTTAAGAAAATCTGCGAGAAATGGCGATTATCACAAATTTTCCGCAATAACTCTAAATTACTGGCCATACATAGGTTGTCTTATCTATGATAAGTATAGAAAATTGGTGATGGGAAAACCAAGTACTGTACTGTATATGTGTAGCGAGTTTGCATATGGCACTCGCTCCGTATGTATGTACAACGTATGAGTAATATTAATTTTATGTGGATTATATATTAATCATACGCACATTGTACCAATGTTGTGGATTTATGTTTTAATAACATAATATGCCGTTTAGTACATCCTATAGGTCTATAAGAACAAATTTGCAAATTGATTTGATGAGATAAGTGGACGTCTATTAAATTGTTATATAAAAAGCTGTTAAGCTCTTATCTCTTCATGAGTCTTTAAAACTTTGAATCGGCTTCCAGTATCCAGTATAAGCATCAACATTGTTTATATCAACTTTTCCCAAAATAGTGCAGAAATGTTACTAACTTTAGTGGAATCAATATTTAATCAAATAAGTTGTTAATTAATTTAATTCTTAATGCTAATACTGGATTTTTTTTAAAAAAATGGGTCTATTTTTTTTGTACATTCCAAATTAATGTACATGTATATCGTTTACAAGCAACTCTAATTATAAAATACTCCCCTACAATATATCAAGAAGCTGTACCATGTTACCATGTCACATATTTCTATGTAATACCAATTTTTGATGAGAAAACCTTTACATTAGTGGCTTTACAAAATAGTTACTGTAGATTCCCATTTACAACAAATACACAATACACATAAAAAAAACCGTACATTTATCTTTATGTGAAAATTGCTTGTCAACCGGATAGTAGTTGTCAAGATTGCTAAGTCCTTATATTTTCTTGGGGTTTGAACTTAAGACTATGTAGACTATGTTACCCCCCTCCCCACATACCCACAATTCGAAGGAATTCATCCGTTTGTCATTTTAAAAATGTAAGAACGAATCTATGCTGCTGCTGCTATTGCAGTAGGTTACTACAATTGGTTAAAATGCTTATTTGAGTGTGAAAATGAAATAAATGTTAGGCCAATTGGAAAATTTAAGATTTTTTTCAGTTGATCGCTTCTTCCGGCATTTATTGCTTATATGATGTCTTAGAAATCTATATCAAAACCTTGTCCTCATTCAGACAAATAAGCTTGAACGTAATATGGAAGAAGTAAAATTTACGTCCCACACTAAAATTTCAGTCAGTATAGTATAATATCAGTATAGTATAGTACTGTTTTGTTTTTTTCCAAAGTTGAGGGCTACGCCGAAGCTCAGACACCATTCACCATTTGTAAAAATGGTGAAATAACGGCTTACTTGGAACATCGCCTGATTGAATGCTGTCACGGCATATTTGGCCAGGACGTGATGAAAGATAAACCAGATCACTAATCGGAATAATTTCAGGACACTGTGATGTCAGAGCATTTACATCGAACTGGGAGACGACAGAGGAGGACTTTTTAAGACTTTGCGACAATGAGAAGCTAATTGAGACCATTAAGCATTTGCTTCGCACAAGAAGGAAGCAGTTCCACGGGAAATGTTTTTATTAAATAACCACCGAATAACCGAACTGTCGTCATGTAACATGGAGAATCGGGTAAAGTTCACTGATGGTTTGTGCTGGCTTTAATTCAGAGGATCATAGTTTTCCCATGTAATCTTACTACAGTGTGTATAGAAAGTTGAAGAAGAGAACACACCCGAACTATTTTAACACTTCTTTCTCTCTTCCCCTGTGCTATTCTTGTTAACTCTTATATTTATATTGCACTATACTCTTTCTTTGTATTTCCCCTCCTTTAATCAGGATGGACCATAATGGTCTCCGAGTGTTGTAATGACATAGCATTATACTGTGTCATTACATGTCCTGAACCTAAACCTAAACCTAAACCTAAACCTAAACCTAAACCTAAACCTTAACCTAAACCTAAACCTAAACCTAAACCTAAACCTAAACCTAAACCTAAACCTAAACCTAAACCTTAACCTAAACCTAAACCTAAACCTAAATCTAAACCTAAAGAGATGTCGTACTTTAATACTTTAATTGGTACTTTGAAACCGCAATATCTGTAGGACAGTTTCTTCAATCGCCTTGAAAATTTGTGTGGATGCATTTGGCAATTGGGCGGGATCGGATCAGTGGGCGTGGTATAAAACTTGAAACTTTTAAAGGTTGTATCTCATGAACTATAAGAGGTATAAAGTTGATATTTGGTATGTGTTGTTGGTACAGAATGAATTATAGCTAGGCTGAAAGTGGGCTGTGCCACCATTTAAAAGAAACTTTTATAAAAGCCATGATAATTTCACAGTATAGTAGAGATAGACAAGGCTATTTGAAGCCAAGTTGGCAAAAAGGGCCGAGGTCATACCTACCACGCCTCCTTACGGGCGCTGCAAATAGAAGAACAAAATGAATAACCCTTCACTCAGTTCGTGCGGCGGAAGATGGGCCCCAGGAAATAACACTCAAATTCAAAATGAAAGTAGGCCCCGATTAAACTTTACTGATATAACTCTAAAAAATATGTTGTCAAAAGTGCCAGCAAAGGAAAAACTTCTCTAGTCCTTGCTATTTGCTTCACCAACAGTAATATTTGATAAAAAATAAAAGTACTTTTTCATACAGTTAAAATAATTATTGGCACAATTAAAAAAGTTTTTAGTACAATAAAAGTACTTATTAGTACTTTTTGGTCCAATAAAGGTACTCTGTGGTACAATTAATTGTAAATTCTACTTCTTGGTAACAATAAAGTACTCTTTGATACCATAAATGTTCTTTTTGGTACATTAATTTTCCTTTTTTTGTACAATAAAAGCACTTTTTGGTACAAAAAATTGTATCTTTTGATACAATAAATGTACTTTTTATTACAATAAACTGTACTTTTTAGCAAAATAAATTTACTTTTTATTACAATAAACTGTACTTTTTAGTATAATAAATGTATATTTTATTGCACTAAATTGTAAATTTTGGTAAAATAAATGTACTTTTGATAAACCAAATTGTATTTCTTTGGTATCGAATATTATCTGTATATCAAATATTATAAGTCTAGGCCACTGATTGAGAATAACAATATCGTCTGCAAATTTGAACCTGAAGTCCCGAGTACTATCTATTTCAATTTCGTTTGCGTATTAATATTTATGTTGTCGAATACTATCTGTGTATTAAATTGTATATATCTAGGACTTAAATGCAGTTTTGGCTCCTTCCCTCAATGATCCAAATTTAAAATTTTGTCTGTATATTCATATTAGTGTTGCCGTGTACTACCTGCCTGTCAAATTTTAACTCTCTTGGGTTAAAATACATTTTGGACACGCCCCCTCCGCCCACTAATTCAAAATTTAAATTTCGTTTGCATATAAATATTCGTGTTGAAGACTATCTGTATATACAATTTTATCTCCCTAGGACTAATATACAGTTTGGTCACGCCCACTCCGCCCACTGATCCAAAATGAAAATTTCGTCTGAATATTCAAATTCGTGTAGCCGAGTACTATGTGTGTACCAAATTTTATTTATCTAGGGCTAAAATACAGTTTTGCCACACCACCTCCGCCCATTTCTTTATTTTTTTCTTTTAAGATGACTGGAGACTCTAACCACTATGCCACGGCCGGTCCTGGGGGCTAAAATACAGTGTGGTCGCGCCCCCTCCGCCCACTAATCCAAAATTAAAATGTTGTCTGTATATTCATATTCGTATTGTCGAGTACTATTTGTGTACCAAATTGTATGTTCCTAGGGCTAAAAAAACAGTTTTGCCATGCCTCCTATGCCCACTGACCCAATATTAAGATGCAGTCTGCATATTCTTATTTGCATTGTATATGTACCCTAGGGCTAAAATACAGTTTTGCCACGGCCACTGCGCCCACTGTTCCAAAATTAAAAGTTCGTCTGCATATTCATATTCGCGTTGTCGAGTATAATCTGGGTATCAAATTTAACTCTTTAGGTCTAAAAGAAGTTTTGCCACGCCCACTACGCCAATTGGGCCAACAATTAAAATTATTATTATTCATATTCATATTCGTGTTGTCGGCCACTATCTGGGCATCAAATTGTATTTCTCTACCTTTAAAAAAAATTTTGCCACACCCACTACGCCCACTGGTTCAAAATTAAAATTTCGTCCGCATCTTCATATTCACGTTACCGAGTACTATCTGTGCATCAAATTTCATCTCTCTAGCTTCAAAAAAAAAGGTTTTGCCACGCCTTCTACATAGGGTCAAAAATATAAAAAAAAATAAAGCCTACGGTAATTTCCGTACAGTACACTAACTGCCTACCAAATTTCATTGAAATCGGTTCAGCCGTTTAGGCGTGGTTGAGCCACAAAAAAACAGACAAACATTCACTTTTATAATTTTAATAGGATGGGATGAAAAAAACGTTATTAACATAGTTTGAGAAGTCGCCACAGGAAAATAATATAAAAAAAACAGTCAACATTAAAAATAATTTAAAATTATTGGATCCAAACTATCTTCTCTCTTCTGGATCTCAAAAAGTGATTACATTGCCCGATTACAGTTTGATTCTAATTCTTATTTTTAAACTTTCTCCTTTTCCTAGCTGGTTCTATTTTCTGCCGCGTCCCTTCTCAATCTTTTACTCGTACATACATGATTGTTTAAATAAGAAGTCTATTAACATCGCACAGCGTACATGTGTATGAATGTCTACATACTTAGTTGTGGTTGTGTACGTCTTCGTATTTACTTAAGAAAACGTTTTAGTAAATGTTTTCTGTGTCTTTTACGATTTCTATCTTCTTTTTAGTCCTTGTCACCTTCAAGCTCACATGCTTCCTTACTCCTACTGCAGGTGGAATTGCAAAACTAATATAAAAGTAAAAAGCAAAGAGTACAAAAAAAAAATACCTAAAGCTTTGAATTTTAAAATGAAGTTTTCATGTACAATTTATTAAGATTTTAGTACGGTTGTCGTCGGTGGTTGCCTCTGCTGCAAATGGGAGGGTAACAGAGCGTGGCAGCTTAAGTAATAGCAGCAATACCCAGAGAACTTATTTGCTGGCAGGATAAAGGTAGGTTACATTGTAGGCTAAATTGGAAAAGATTAAGTGCAAAGTTGTAGGAAATGACATATAGACAAATTTTAAAAAATCTGCTTGGGGCAAGCTTGTATAAAAGAAAAAAAAATTATTGCCGACCTCTAAATACTGCTTCTCGCATTTGTGTAAGTTAACACGATTCTACTTTTAGACTTACTCAACTTACTGACATACTTAAGTGGCCCATTACTTAAAACTTACGAACGTGGTTCATAAATTAGAGGCCTGAAGTGTTTAAGAATTCCACAAGCTTAGGTCTTCTTCGAGCGTTCTCCAGTTAGTCCTACCAGATGGTGGCACGTTGCCTACCACTTGGTCCTTCCAAAGAAGATTGGACCTCCCTGCTCTGCATCGTACTTCAGGTTCGTCTTCAAACACCTTTCTCGCTGGAGCATTTACATCCATCCTGGCAACATGTCCCGGTCCTTGAAGTCGCTCAAACATGACCTTAAATTTAATGATGATTCTGGAATTCAGCTCTTTGAGAAACTATTTGCAGGCAACTGCCTGTTGGGTGCTCTCTCGACTACTGGCATTGCTGTCCTTAAAAACGAGGATACCGACACTTTATTAAAAATTGATGGTTGTGTCATTGCTCCAACTCACGATTATCTTCACGATAGTCGTGCGATCTCATTTTTTTAATCGAGTTTATGCATTACATACGATTTACCTGATTTTATGTTTTCTTACTGCAGTTCACTGGGTTCACATCGAACGCATACGCGGCGACACATGTCTTCTTACACTTACACACATTCACCGCAAGTTTGCCACTCAATTTTTCTACCTACTATATACCTCTACCTCTACTTTTAAAATGGATTTGTTGCCGTCTCTACGACATTACCACTAAGGTTTCCTTTCCCACATTCAAAAGCACAAAAAAAAATTGTCCTTAGAATTTTATATTTGTAAAGAAAGATTTTATTGTTGCTAGTTAGATATTTGTATTTAGTAGTGGGTATTAGAAAATTTCTCTGCTATGGCAAAACTTTCAAATAACCATAAAAAAGCGACACGAATTTTATATGGAGGCTTAGAAAGGATTTACATTTTAGAAAAGTTATGTCAAAAGACGATCATATTCATGAAGACAACTAATTAAAGGTTAACAACAAAAGGATATTACGATGGGGGCGGCAACCAACAACAACAAGCCACAGTAGAATCACAAACAGCAAATTGAGAGCTTACAGTTTAATACATAGTAAATGTGTGTGTGTGTGTGTGTATGTGCACATTGAAAGCTTTTTACATTTTTACTTTGCTAATTCACTAAGGAACACTATAATTATAGAGTTTCTATAGAAGGATTCCTTTATTATGTCTTATGATTACAGTTGACTTAAAAATCAATTAATAGAAATTTTTTTGCTATTATTCGGCTCTGATGTCGTAGCTACTTAGGCGTAGTATATACTTATGTTTTACGTTTTCTTATACTTTTCTTGGCAAATTATGAGTAAAGCATTAGGCTTTTAAAAAATAAACGTAGCAATGTTTAACCCTTTAACAATGGTGGGGATGGGGATGGAGGTGTAAGTAAAGTGCTCATAACACCCTACCTTAAATTAGATGCTTTGCACACCATTGATGATATATGGCTATTTTATTGAAAAGTTTTTACTAGATATGCTGATTGACTTGACTACTCAGAAATTGCTCTCTACAACAAAGCGGGGGCCGACGACCAAAGAAGTGTATATGGCTGTGACAGGGATTAAAACCAGATCCCCGGCCAGATAGTTGCGAAGATAGACGATCCATCATGCCAGGAAATGCTATACAAGTGTCTTTATGTTAAGATAATGAAGGGCTAAACACAGCAACATTCTGAAACTTACTTACTTTCCTAATATTCCTTTACACCCCATGACAGAGGTATGTGATAGCTTTTCATTTTTGTGTGATTTTACAAGTAAAACTTTAAAAAAATTCAGTGTACATATATAAAAGATATGCATGTTAAAGGGGCAATTTCGGTTATTTATAGGGAAGGTACTGAGGTTTAGGGAGGTCCACCATACATGGCAAAACAACGTTTGCCGGGTCAGCTAGTTTACTTATAAAAAAATGTATGTATGTAAAACTATGAGGGTCAATAGGAGGTATCAGAAGGGGTGTGCGAAATGGATAGGTTTTCTTAAGGTTTGTCTTCTATCACAAGATAAATTAACTGACCAAATTTAATTTCCCCCCATCTGCCCATTTGGAAGTTATGGAAAAAAAATATCAGTTATCCAAAAATAGGTAATTTGTATGGGAGGTACGAGAAGGGATCAACCGATTTGTCCATATTTATTCTTGAGTCACTTTTTCATAATCGTTCCATTCTTGCAAAACTTGACAGATTTCAATTTACTTATAAACAAGATATGCATGTATAACTATGAGGATGAACTCGGTCGTTTGTATGGAAGGTACAAACGGGGTGTGGCAAAGGTTTCGGTTTTCTTAGCGTTTGTCTACTATTACAAGAAAATTAACTGTCGAACCTCCAATATCCACCAGTTGTCCGTTTTGAATTTATTGGATAAATATATTAATAATCCAATAATAGGTATTTTTGTATGGGAGGTACCAGAAGGGGTGCAGAAATTCTGGCTATTTACAATCCCATTACTTATTATTAGTGATAATTTTTCATAACGATCAGTTAAGGTTTACTCGAGTTGTCCTGCTCACCAAAATTCACTTTTATTTTACGAAAAATTATTTTTTGTACAAAAAAGTTTTTAATTGCACCAAAAAGTACTTTTATTAGCCAGAAAGTACTTTTATTACGTAAAGTACTTTTTTTACCAAAAAGTACAACGAAAGTACAGAAGTACTTTTTTTTACAGAAAACGACCACTATTGTACCAAAATGTGTGAAAAAGTACTATTAATGTACCAGAAAGTACATTTATTGTAGCAAAAAGTACTTTTATATACAAAAGTTTTATTATTGTCCAAAATGTGCCAAAAAGTACTATTGTACCAAAAAGTACTTTTATTTGCCAAAAAATACTTTTATTGTCCATAAAGTACTTTTTATACCAAAAAGCACTTTTGTACTTTCTTGTACAAAAATTGACTTATATTGTACCAAAAAGTGTGAAAAAGTACTTTTAATGTACATTTATTGTAGCAAAAAGTACTTTTTTTTTTATAAAAAAAGTATATTTATTGTACCAAAAAGTACTTTTATTGTCCAAAATGTGCCTAAAAGTACTATTGTACCATAAGGTACTTTTATTTGGCAAAAAGAAGTTTTATTGTCCATAAAGTTATTTTTTACCAAAAAGTTCTTCTGTTCTTTTTTTGTGCAATGCAAAACGGCTTTTGTACCAAATAGGGCCAAAAAGTACTATTCATGTACCAGAAAGTTCTTTTGTTTTACCAAAAATTACTTTAATGTACCAAAAAGAACCTTTTAGTTTCAAAAAGTACCTTTTTGTTTCAAAAAGTATTTTTAGTGAACCAATAAGTACTTTGACGTGCCAAAAAGTACTTGTATTGGCCATAAAGTACTTTTTTTTAACCAAAAAGTACTTCTGTGCTTTCGTTGTACAAAAAAGGATCAAAATGTGCCAAAATGAACTATTAATATACAAGAAAGTACTTTTATTGTACCAAATGTTCTTTAATGTGCTAAATAGGTTTTTATAGTACCAAAAAGTACTTGCGGCATTCGTGCTTTAATTCTGGCAAAAAAAAAATCTATCGTCTATTAAGTACTTTTTTTTTGCCAAAAAAGTACATTTATTGTACCAAAAAGCACTTCTGTACTTTTGTTGTACAAAAAAAAAAAGACTTCTATTGTACCAAAATGTGACAAAAAGTACTATAAATGTACCAGAAAGTACCTTTATTGTACTTTAATGTGCGAAAAAGCACTTTCAATGTTGCCAATAGTGCTTTAATTGTGCCAAAAAGTACTTCCAATATCCAAAATGTACTTTTTTTTACAAAACTCCTTACTTTTTTTACTCCTGTATCTTTATGAGCAATAAAGGACTTTTATTGTACCGAAATGTGCCAAAAATTAATACTTATGTACCAGAAAGTACTTTTTTTTTACAACAAAGAATTTTTACTTATTTTACCAAAAAGTACATTTGTTGTACCAAAAAGCACTTCTGTATTTTTATGTACAATAAAGGAATATTATTGAACTAGAATGAGTCAAAAAGTACTATTTATGTACAACAATGTACTTTTATTGTACCAAAATGAACTTTAGTTATGCCAAAAAGTACTTTTATTGTGGCACAAAGTAAATTTATAGCACCGATAGGTACATGTATTGGACCAAAATTTACTTTTATTGTACCAAATTAAACTATTATTTAGTTAAAAAGTTGTGACAAAAAGTACTTTAGTAGTACTGAAATGTACTTTTATTGTTCCAAAAGCTACTTTTATTGTACCAAAATCGACTTTTATTGTCCAAAAAGTTTTTTTATTGTACCAAAATTTAAATTTAGTTGTGCCAAAAAGTACTTTAATTATACTAAAAAGTACTTTTGCTGTGCCGTAAGATACATCCAATTTAACAAAAAGTACTTCTATTGTCCAAAATGTAATTTACTTGTACCGTTAAGTACTTATATTGTACCAAAAAGTCCTTTTTTGTATCAAAATGTACTTTAGCTGTGCCAAAAAGTACTTTTATTATACCAGAAAGTGAAATTATTGTGTGAAAAAGTTATTTTATTTTATCAAAAAGACTATTTATTGTACCAGAAAGTACTTTATTTTTACCAAAATGTACTTATATTGTGCCTTAAATTACTTTTAGTATGCTAGTAAGTACCTTTGTTACGATCAAAAGTTTTTGTATTGTACCAAAAACTACTTTAATTGTATCAAAAAGTCCTTTTATTGTAATAAATTAGTTGTATTGTATCTACCGAAAAGTTCTTTTATTATTTTACCAAACTGTTGTTGTTGTACCAACCACAACTATTGTTACATTTAACGTGGCTTTTTGTAATGTAATATTTTACTTAATACCACTTAAACGTCTATAGCACTCCTCCCTAGTCGGTGTTTGCCACCGTGTCTGCCACTATTATCCTACTACCTCTTGGACCACTCTAATTGTAATCAATGTGTGTGGCTGCATATTTTCTGCTACTTTATATTCATTTTTGTTTTCTAATACACAAAAAATTATTACGAAAATTTGATTAATCTTATCAAGATGATAGTCAATGAACGCGCCAACACTCACACACACAAACACACCGGCACTCTCTTTGTAACTCTTAAGGAACTAACAATCCTTTCTACACCTTTTTGAAATATCCTTTCGTTGTCTACATCTTTATGACTATAACACCATAATAACCATCATCAGAGCCGCCATCGTTGTCATCCTTGGCATTTACTCCATGAACCGAGAGCACACACATCATTGCCGTCACCGTCATCGTTTTTTGGTTGAGCGGCATTTGACGGAAAAGGGTTGCATTAGCATCAGTTAACAGCTGTCAACGTGCCTGACATCTTGTGTCATATTTTCTGCCGGTGTCGTCATCGTCGTCGTAACCTTCTCAAGTGCCGAGGGCCAGAGAAAGGGTGTCGGTTTGGTTGGTTTATTGTTATGGCTCTTACGGGCTCTGGGCTGGGCTGGGCTGTGCCTTGCATTGTATAAAATCACAAGAAGTCCTCGGCTGTATCGTCGTATGTTGTAAGTATGTTGTAATAATTGAGTTAATGGTTAAAAGGCGTTTTAAAGAAAATTTATTAAATAAATACAATGTTGCGTTATACACTAAGCATCATCATCATCGTGCTGAAGTGGTGGGTTGGGTGACGGAAGTTATGCTCATCGATGGGGTTTAAACGCAAAGGGACATGGTGTGCGCGTGTGGGTGTTTTACAAGTAGTACTCGCATTAGATTTGAGATGTTTGATAATGTTCTACTTTAGAAGAGGAAGTTTACGTTTAAATTGACGTCTTAAATTTCCATAAAAACAATTGGGGATGTTACTTGTGTAGATGTAGTGCAAATAATTAGGAACATGAGGCACTTGTTATAAACATTTTGTAAATTTTATTATGGGTTTTTTAAATGCCTCAGGTGTTGAGTTACTTCCTTTATTTCTATGTTTAAGACTTCATGACCTATACCAAGTGAGCAGAAAAAATAAAATGTGATTCACTTAAAGGTTTGTTTATGTTATATGTCACGGTTGACTGGTCTCAAAAGTTGACATCTTTCTTTCATTTAGTAAAGTTTACTTATAAAAAGACTGATGATACAACAAGAGCTCTAAATTATTTAGTTGTATTACGAAAAAAAAATATTTTTTTTATCACTCTACAAAATTTGATTTGCGTAATCGACCTTTAAAGACCACTATTGCCAAAACTATCTGAAAAAAGTTTTTAAAAGATTTTGAGTTGGCCAATATTGATATCAGCCAGATCACCTTAGAGACCTAGGTGAAATAAGAGCCCATTAGTGAACCTCGCCAAGGTACACATGTTCCTCATCTTCCCCACAGCTTCTGCAGATATTACTAGTCACATAAAAATAAAATAAAACCCAAGAGAGATGAAAAAAATCCAAATTAGAAATGAAAGAACCCCCAAAAGTTTAGAGAGTTATTGCATAATGAAATAACACCCAAAGTAAACTAAACACCAAAAAGGATAATGTAACCGACAAATCTGCAATGGAATTATCCCCAAATTATTTTTTTTGGGGTTAATTTCATTTCTGATCAAATTAAAAGTAAAATATTTTCTAATAAATATGATATATTTGTGGCGCCTGTCCCAAGTCTTGCTAGCTCGTTTGCTCTTTAGTTCTCTCTCATGTCAGTGGTGCTCGCCACCTACGTAAGGTGGATGTTGAAAAGCTCAGACATCTCGTTGAGAGATCTGCTGCAATGCAGGACTGATGTTGAGTTCCGAGAAGACCAAATCCAGAAATTTTATGGCAGCTTAACCGTCGGATAATATGTCAATCCTCACTGTGGTGAGGACGTTACAAACACAGTACAACACATGATTTTGGGACTCAATTCAGAGTATTGCACGTGAAAGTAGCCCCAAATATACGAATTTCTCCATCATTCGCTTTGTCAATTTGGCTGCATTTATAATTTAATGGCCATGCGAATTTTTTTGCTCAAGGTGGATTTTTAACACATTTTCTAAATTTTAACACGGATATATTTTGGGACCGGCTGTGGCATAGTGATTAGAACATGCGACTTCTATGCGGGAGATCCCGTGTTCTGTTTCCGCATCCAGTCATCTACATTTTTCATTCATTGCCGGCGACAGCAACTTCTCAGTATTAGTGTCGAGATAATCGGCATGTCTAGTAAAAGCTTTTCGAACAGTGACGTTCGCATTCGTCGATGAAAAAGTAGGTGCCATTTGTTGTGAATCTAAAATAAAAGTTAAATCACCTCAACGCGAGAAGTTAACCCATATCTCATTCATGGGGTGTAAAGGCAAATTAGGCTTTTTTATATTTTGATATAGCGTACGGAATATAAAAAGTGTACTTTTGCTATCATAAAATGTACTTTTTGTTGCAATAAACTGTGCTTTTTGTACAATAAATTAGTATTATAAATTGTACTCTTTGATACCATTAATTGTACTTAGAAATTGAATAAGTATAGTAAATTTTACTTTTTGGTACCATAAATTTTACTTTTTGTTACCATAAATTTTACTTTTTGGTACCATAAATTGCACTTTTTGAATAATATATTGTACTTTTATGTAGCATGAATTGTACTTTTTGGTACAATAAATTTCACTATTTTTACAATAAATTGTACTTTTTGGTACCATAATGTGAACTTTTAGGTACAATAAACTGTACTTTCTGGTAGTATAAACTGTACTTTTCGGTACAATTAATTTCACATTTTGTAACAATAAATTGTACTTTTTGGTACTATAAATTGCACTTTTTGGTACCATAAATTGTACTTTTTGGTACTATAAATTGCACTTTTTGGTACAATAAATTGTAGATTTTGTTAATATACCTTTTAATTTTTGGTACAATAAACTGTACTTTTTGTTAGCATAAATTGTACTTTTTTGAACAATAAATTTTTTTTTGTTACAATAAATTGTACTTTTTGGTATCTTAATTTGCACTTTTTGGTACAATAAACTGTACCTTTTGTTAAAATAAGTTGTACTTTTTGGTATCATAAATTTTACTTAGATATTGAATACGTACCATAAATTGCACTTTTAGGTACAATAAATTATACTTGCGGGTATAATAAATTGTACCTTTTGGTACCATTAATTGCACTCTTTCTTATCATAAATTAAACTTTTTGGTACCAGTAATTGTAATTTTTGTTACCATAATTTTTACTTTTTGGTACAATAAATTGTACTTTTTGGTACAATGAATTGTACTTTTTGGTACATTGTAAGTACTGTTTGTTACCATAAATTGTACTTTGTGGTACAATAAATTTTACTTTTTGGCACAATTAAATTACTTTTTGGTACAGTTAATTGTACTAGTTGGTACCTCCCATATCCATCTGGTACCGCACACTTTAGAAATC
Source organism: Muscina levida (assembly GCA_964034835.1). Lineage (NCBI taxonomy): Eukaryota > Metazoa > Arthropoda > Insecta > Diptera > Muscidae > Muscina > Muscina levida. The sequence goes on along the minus strand of OZ035884.1, from coordinate 31,909,576 downwards.
GATTAATTAACTTCTGGTCCTCCCTTATAAATATATTATTCCACCCACTTCAGAAAACGAGTAATAACATCAATATAACCAACGCGCTAGTAAACAAATTCTATATGTAGTAAAGTTAATCAGGATAAAGTGTGGGAGAAAAAATTGGTAGTTTAACCATGTCCTCTCTGGCACTTTCCAAATAAATATACCATCCGCCCTTTTTAGAAATCGAGTAATAATATCAATACACCCAATGCGATCGCGCCCAAATTCTGTATTTAGTAAATCTATAACATTATAATGTTTTGGAGAAGAAACTTGAGATCTAGCCACGCCCCCTTCAGGTACCTTCCATACAAATGTACCATTTCGCCTACTTAAGAAATCAAATAATAATATAAATATACCCAACGCAATCGTGCTCAAATTCTGCATATAGTAAACTAAAAAACTGTTCAAAGATTTGGGGAAAAAATTTAAAGTCTATCCACGCCCCTTCTAGTACCTCCCATACAAATGTACCACTTCTCCCACTATAGAAATCGAGTAATAATATCAATACACTCAACTCGATCGTGCTCAAACTCTGTATTTTGTTAAGCTATAGCATGATAAAGTTTTGGAAAAAAAAACTGGAAGTCTAGCCACGCCCATTCTGGTACCTCCCATGCAAAAGTGCCATTTCCCCCACTTTAGAAATCGAGTAATAATATATATATAAAATTTTATGTTAAATGAGGGTAAGGGCATGTTAGTCGGGTTTCCCGACTAAAACTTTCTTACTAGTTTCGAGTTCCGAATTTTGTTCAATGTGGCCATAACCATTGTCCGACCATTACTACAGCTACTTTAGTGTCATAGCTGTGGCAGTTTGTATACTTATTATGACCAAATGGAGCAAATGGAAGATTGCATTTATTGCATCAGATGGAGTGGTGATGTACAGACAAGATATAACATACGTTGGCCCTTGTTTAGTATTCTACAGTATATGGACTTCCAGAGAACCTTCCATAATACGATAACTCCCTATAGCATTGGATTATGAACAATGTTTATATTAAAGACAGTAAGATAGCTCTGATAGGGCTCGGACCCCTTGTCAACCTCAAGGTTATACACGGTTGATATGATTCACAAAAGGGTCACATTAACCTATTCTAAAACATCAGTATATATACAATAGATGACTTTTACATTTTCGTTGGCAAAGTTTAGTTTTTCGCCAATATTTCATAAAAACTAACAACTGTACCAACTATTTCGCACACTCCCCCGTCCAATTTTGACTACGAGACCAAATCAATATTTCATTCTTATCCTAACCGACAAATGCTTAACAAGACAATTGTCAAAAGTGTCCAAGATAATGGCTCTTGCATAAGAGATAAACAAAAAACGTAAGCAGCCCCTGAAACATAACTTAAGCTTTGACCAATTTTTTGACAATTGCCTGGTTTTATGATGACCTTATGTCAAACCATAAAAAAAACATAAAAACAAATCTCCCCTCACCCTCAAAAAAACAAACAGGCATTAGAATATAACATATAAATTGTAGCATTTGCAAAGCGGCTTTCAATAAAGTTCACGACCGACAAAAAACTCCAGAAACAACAACAAGAAATATTATCCTCTATTTGAAAACAAACTCTTCACATATGATACGATGATAAACTTCTTACAAGTCAGCGATAAATCATCTTTAGTTCATTCAGTTCAGCATTCAGCTGCTGCTGATAATTTTCAAAGGAAAAAACAGGGAAATAAAGTAAAAAGGAAAATCTCTTGTACGTATATAATCGAATTTTTATTGATACAAGCAGCTTATGTAACAAACGGACACTCACTCACTAGCTGACCCATCCCGAAGGATATTGAAAGGACTTTAAACATCCCTCCCTCCACCTTGAAGGAAATACACGTCCACGTCCTTTTTGCATCATCTTTGACTTCCGTCTTGGCGTTGTTGTATGTTGGGCAACATAGACTGACTTAAACACGGTCACATGTGATACTGATGCTGTTTATGGCCAACCGATAAAAAAAGCAGCTAAGGTCTCAGTCACACAAGCAGCAGCAGCAAATAAGATGTTTAACAACAATTTAGCAACTTTATTTTCAAAGATATCAATTGGTCATGGTCATCGTCGTATTATTTTGGTATTACAGTGGGTGGGAGAGATTTATCGTTTCGTAAGGTAAGTAAGGGAGGGTGAGTATGGTCATTCACTCGCAATGGTTGTTGTCAGGGTAATTTAGGATTTAAGCAGCATATAAAAATGTTATCAGATTTGTGGCTCCCTTCTTCTGTGCCATTATACTACTAACCTGCTCTATGAATTTGTCCATAAAATATGAAATGCTGATATGTTATGATATAAGGTTTTTAGACTCATTGGCTATAAATATGCTAAGCCTTTTATTTATCTAATTGTTAGTCCTTTTTTGCTATTGATTGTTGTCAATGATTTCCTTTCCATAATTGACTGTTGTGGGGGTAGTTTTAGGCAAGTAGAGTTTGGTAATTGTTTTTATAAATATTTATGATACTACGATGTTGTGATGAAGGCTTTGGCTTTCGTTACACTATTGAAAAAATTATTTAAATTGCCTAAGCAGCACATCACGACTTGCAATAAATTGCATATTCTCCGGGCAATGTCACTGGGTATTCATTTGATGGTACCTCAGATGAGGAAGGCGCATCGTTGAGTATCTTTAATGACATGCTATTACCGATGCGGCTGTCCCTGGAAATGAGAAACGGGCGTGTTAGACTAAAAAGGTACTCTCACGATTTAGGGAGATGGTGTCTCTATTCCAATTGATGGTAGGCTGATATTGATATAAGGCTGACATCACCGCCAAAGAGGACAGGACAGAGAGGCCCATCGTAATAGAACTGTAATATCCTTTACAACAGCGATGTAGAAAGACACATATTTTGACGAAAGACAAACGAAGACACTTAAGATGCATTATATGTGCTACTGGAAGAAATAAACGATTACCGACCTGGCAATGACAAAAAATTATGGGAGAAAAGGTAATTTTGGTTCTGCAGTCAGAAATTGTGGTCTACAGAGCCGATCACAGATTCATACTGGTTAGTTTTGCGTTGGAAAGAAACATAAAAGTGGACCAGATTTCCACGCCACAAGACAGCATGTCTCATAAACAGAAAATACTAGGCTTCATACTACCGATATAGCCAATGCCTATTCTAACAAATGCTCTCAATTAGGTGAAATTCATGCCACACTATGGCAGCATTTTATTACCACTGCCGCAACGACTGTATTGGCGTCCAGTAAAAATATAGATGAGAATCAGAACATGGAACCGCAGAATACACAGTACAACAATTTTCAGCTCATTGGTTCGGGACTCAATTTTGAGAATTACAAGTGAAAGTAGTCCAAAAAATAAGAACTTGGACAACTACCATCTGTTCATCGATTACAAAGCTGCATTCGACAGTCCGATACGACATGGCCCACTGGATGCTATGGCCCACTCATCTGGGACGCTGCGTAAACGTTCACAACTATAACTTTGAGGTGGTAGATGACTTTGTCTACCTTGGCTCCGCCATAAACAAAAATAATAATGTCAGCCTCGAAATCAAAAGACGAGTATTGATCGCAATTCGATGGGCGGCGCAGAAGGGGGCGACCAAAACTCCGATAGATGGACCAGGTGAAAGAGCTGTTAACTAGCTTGGTATGACGAACTATCTACGGAGCGCAAAAGACCGAAGCGCTTGGAATGGTTTTCTACGTGCGGCTCCTGATAGATGAACTTCTGTTGTTGCTGCCAGTAAAGAAGAAGAGGAATAAACTCATCGTTGAATGGACCAGGTAAAAGAGCTGTTATCTAAACTTGGTTTGATGAACTATCTACAGAGCGCACAAGACCGAAGCGCCTAAAATTTCTTTCTACGTGCGGCTACTGATGGATGAATTGCTGCCATTTAAGAAGAAGAAATCCCTGACCGATCAGGTAATCCCATTACGAAAAGTCATATAGAAAACCCAATAATTGCAGATCGTCACTTGCCACCTCATTATCTTCTATAAAGCTGCATTCAACAATCAAATACAACAAAAACTGATATATCTAAACTTGAAAACTAATACGACTTTTCGTGATGACTCTGGCCGACGTGATGTTTACAATGCATATTGGAAAAAATCTGTCGGACAGGCAAGGCTGCAGACAGGGACGGCAACAAACTGTCTTTAACATTCGAATGAATGTGATCATGGGTAGTGTTTTACTGATAAAACCCTTTATCGCCGAAAAAAACATCCAAAAGTACCAGACACTGGTTCTTGCTGTCTTACATAACGAGGTAGAATCCTGGGTAATGACTTCTGCGGATGAATTTGTTCTGGGGGAAATGTTGATGGCCTTATGCCTCAGTAATTCCACCACTAAACTACCACATTTATAGCTTATAGATTACAAAGAATGCAGACAAGTTTTTTTGTTTTGTAATCACAATAAAGTCATTGTCATACATTTTCCTTAAGCATTCCTACAAATGCTGGCCAGGAAATTAATGAACCATATACAATTATAATTCAATTATCATGACGATTACATACTAATACTAATAGAGAAGTAACAACGTAGATAATTAAACGTCACACAAACTACCAGGCTCTTGTGCTCTCCAAAGCCCCCTTCTCCAAGTGAAGCCATCATCTCAGCCAGACAGCATAAAACCAACAAGGCCGACCAAACATTCAATGTGCTAAACGCTTCAACGAATAATAAGTTAATATATTTACTCAACTATTAAGACTTTTTGGAAAATTCCTATAATCTTGGCATCTGAATAATGACAGTATAATTTTCCAAGACATTGAATTCACAACGAGAATCTAATTACAATTACACAATTCGACGTCCATAGTCCAATGCAAAAAATCCAAACGAAAATGAAGCAACAACAAAATAAATAAACAGAAATTAATCCCACATTAATGTGGAATGAACCATCTAAAACAATGGCACGCACTACTATTCACTGAAGCAGCAGCAGCAAAAGGATGAAAGGAGTAACCCCTTCTTAATGCCCGCACAGCAAGTTATAGAATAACGTTAAGGCGCAAGTAATTTCTTGATGGAAGGGGTGTGGGAGCGTCAGTATTCACGAGTGGAACAAAAGACAATTACGAACAAATCTTAAGACCAGAAATGAAATGACCGTCACGTCAAATATTACAATTTCATTAGGCGGCTTCTTATGAGCGTATAACCGATTCGTCTGAGCGTATGCATAGCGCATAAAAAGGACAATGGAGAAAATACATTAGCATTTCTTACAGAAAGGCGAACATGCGACGGGGATTTAATAGCAACAGCTATTTTTTTTGGAAAGGGTTTCAGCGTAAAATTGAAAAATTATAAACGTTGTCATTTTGTTTGTTTGTTTTTTTTTGTCTGGCAGCGTAAAGGAACGAAAGGATTTAATGGCAGCAGTACCAGTAAATTTTTTCAATACATTTCAAATTATCCTGAGATGGATTTTTTTTCTGTTAAATTTAGCTGTAATTTTTGTGGGATTCTTAATGGTATTTGTTGGTTTTGTTTTTCTTTATATCAATTTTGTAGTCCTGAGGGGATTATTTTTCATTTATTGTGATTTTTTTGTCTAGCAATTGAAGAACTTGTTGTACGACGATTTTGCGATGCATTCTTGTTGATAACATTATTAAAAATATCAGATATTGTTACTCTGAAACGCAATCCCAGATGACTATAATTCTAATTCTGACTATATGCCGACTGCTTTTCAATGTTTGAAAAGGCCGCAGTAACATCCAGCAATCTGCGATAGACAATGTAGTATGTATATTATCGGCATATGCCAACAGCATGCGACTTTTATTAAAGATGGTACAAGTCCAGATTACTGCAGCTTTCAGCATGATCAATCTCCATTATGACATGACATACTATCACCTAGTCTAACGCCTCGATTGGTAGACAATTTCTCATTCAGATTTTTGCCTATCTCTTCTGAAGACTGCCAGTCAGCTAATACTATCCCACAAAGCGGTAACAGCTTTGCGGTCATACCACACTCAACATCTTGCTAATTCTGTCGTATCGCACTGTAGAATGTAGTTTGGAATCGACAAACGGTAAATCTGTATTTCTTGGGTTTCTCCAAGATTTTCTGTATTATGAATATCAGGTCGGTCGTGCGCATATCAGATCTAAAATCACACTGACACTTTCCAATCTAACGGAACTGGGCTTTAGTCTTTCACATAAGACACTAGACAGGACTTTGTATGCGATGGGTAAAAGACTGATCCAGCGATAGTTGGTACACAGACATGGATCGCAATCGTATTTCCATATATGTCCTTATAGGTGAGGATCCCTTTTCCAGAACGTTTTAGTTCGGTAATGGACAATCTATTCCGTTACTTGTGCTGCCTTTGGAAACGAACAACATACAAAAATGTTGCCTCTATATTTGTAGCACACTCTGCATGTCCGTTAAAGGTGGGAGTCCCTGTTCCAGAATGTTTTGGCTCGGTGGTGGACAATCTATTCTTTCGTCTATGATTGTCGTGTTTTTGTCACGAGCAGAGCAGAGTACGAAAATATTTCCTCCATATATGCAGCTCACTCTGCGTGTCCGTGACCAGATTTCCATCTCTATCTTTACTTGGGGGATACCCAAGTGTCTACTTTGGCTGGAATTAGACGGTGATCCGAGCCAATATTTCCAAAACATATCATTCGCACATTTATACCGTTTAAGACATTCTTCTTCTTTACTGGCAGCAACAACAGAAATTTATCTATCAGTAGCTGCACGTAGAAAAGTATTCCAAGCGCTTCGGTCTTTTGCGCTCCGTAGTTAGTTCGACATACCAAGCTTACTAAACAGTTCCGTCACCTGGTCCATTCATCGGAGTTTAGGTCGCCCCCTCCCGCGCCGCCCATCGAGTATATTGCCGAAGACTTTTCGAGCCAGAGCGTTTTCGTCCATTCGTACAACGTGTCCAAGCCAGCGCATTCGGATTGGCTACGTCGATGTCGTTGTACAGCTCATGATTCATTAGACGACGGTACTCGCCGTTAACAATGATGTGTCCAAATATTTTGCGTAGCATTTCACTCTCGAAGACTCCCAGAATAGATTGATCCGCTTGTGTCATTACCCAGGATTCTGCGCTGTAGAACAAGACAGGTAGGATCACGCCAAAGTATCAAAACTGCTAACATGTATATATGACTTTCATAGGAGGGCAGTATTCAAGATAATACCTTACATTCTTGCTACCAGAATAATACACGTATTTAGCAACAGTATATAAAACTAATTTCCCATACGCTGTCTTCACATGACTCATAACTCACTTAGATGTCTATTAGACGACTACACGCTAACATATCTCATCAAATCTATTCAAACACAGAAAATCATTTGAAAAAAAATCATCTCATATCCACATCATAGCATAGAACAACTTAAACTTACTTCATATTCAAAGTATAGTATCGAAAAAAAAAAATAAAACGAACAAATGCTCAAAGTCTATGATGATATCTAAACTGAAATAAAGTTTATAAAACTTAAAAAGTCAACTTTGTCTGTCAGCCAAAAAGGAGTCTTTTGATGTGTTCAATAGTAAAAACAATATGATTATACGAATAATAAATGCATTTATAAAAGGATACTTGTAACTCATACACTCGCCCGCCTTCCTGTACTCCTTCAAAAGACACAAGCACTTAGCAGTCGGCAAAAACCAGTATCTACACTATCTGCAAGGACAATAGCTATGCTATGGACTGATGCTAAAACTAGTGTTGATGTCACTCCTAGTCCTTTTGGATGTTGTAGTGATATTATTAAGACAAAGATATTTGATGATGCCAGTGGCAATTACCATAACTATTATAAAGACAAACTAAATGGCATTGGTTGCCATGAATGATGTCATTGTCTCTCCTCTCCTCTCTGACTGGTATATGATGATGCACTTAAAAGAAAGAACCAAAGGGTTTCAATGGAGTTCTATTAACATTATACGTATTTTTTTTTTATTTTTTTTGCTTTTGCTCAATCTTCAAGTAGGATTTTTATTTGTTGGAAGAAAATAAAATGAGATACATATTAAGTATGGCAGACTTTGTGTTTGTGGCTAAGCCGAATTGAATGGTGGTCCTACGGCAAGTTTTGGCGTTTGTGATTGTTTTGATCGCTAAGCAAAAGCAAAAACGTTTAAGATATAATGTCAGTTACCAGTGGGAGTGTACTATGATCGTATAGATTGTTTTGTAGAAGAAAGAGAGAGACAGTATTATAGATCTTAGAAAAAGCAAAAACATTAAGTATTATAATTATTTCAATCACTTTCTAAGCGACGACTCTTTCAACAAAGTGATTTTGAATTTTTCATATGAAATGTGAATCTATATATATAAAATAGGTGGCAACAATGTATAGTAATTCATCAATTGAGAACGGCTGGGCCGATTTTGCTCAAACTTTTTTTCAGTTGTTCGTTATTGCCAGGAGAAGGTTTATGTGAAAGAAAATTTTAGGGAAATCTTCCGGAAAATTGGAAAAATCGGAAATTGCCTTTTTGTATGGAATTTTGTGTGCAATTGTTACAGAATGGCTTTTCGAATAGAAAAATGGAAAATTTTTGTTGAAAAATGCGGAAAATTCCGGAAAAATTCAAAAAGTTTGAATTTGTTGTACGACGAAATTTTGCATATTATCGTATGATATGATAATTTTGGACGATGTAACAGTCAACAATTTTGGATAATTATTCCGAAATGACTTTCCGAATGGAAACATAGAAAAATTCTCGGTGGAACACTCGAAAAATTTCGGAAAAACTCGAAAAATTTGGATTTTTTTAGAAACATTTTGCATCGCTAGTTGAGTTTTTGTATAACTTTTTGTGTGCAATTATTCCGTAGTGGCTTTTTGGTTGAAAAAATAGAAAATTTTAGTTGGAAAATTATGGAAAAATTCCAAAAATTTTAATTTTTTCCGACGAAATTTTACATTTTAATGTGTTTTGATAATATTGAATGGTGGAAATATGAAAATATTGGATAATCATTCCGAAATGACTTTTCGAATGGAAAAATAGAAAAATTCTTGGTGAAAAACTCGGAAAATTCTGGAAAAACTCGAAAATTTAGGATTTTTTCAACGAAATTTTTCATTGTATCGCTTGATTTGATAAAAGTATTCGTTATGCTGCTTGGAAAAATTCGGTTTATTGTGAATTTTTATTCAATTGTTCGTAATTGGTATGAGGGTTTTATGGAAGATAATTTGGGGAAAATCCTTCGAAAAAGTCGGGAAATTGGAAAAATCGGAAATTGGTTTTTTGTTTGGAATTTTGTGTAAGTTGTTACGGAATGGCTTTTCGAATGGAAAAATAGGAAATTCTTAGGGAAAAACTCGGAAAATTCCGGAAAAGTCTATAAAATTTGTTTATTTTTATTGAAAAAATTTTGCAATTTTCGCATGATTTGATGGTTTTGAACGATGTCTAGGTGGAAAATATCGGTTAAATGTTTGTTGGTAACGAGAAAAATAATATTTAAATAAAAAATTCGTCGAACCCGACGGGATGTGCGGCAATCTGCTGTCGACATTGGGAATGCGAGCGTCAAATCGTTCGATGCAAGATGCAGTCGATCGCGAATTTTAACGGGAGCAAGACTATAATCTAGATGAGCTGACCGGAAGAGTTCGAACAAATGTGCCGCTGTTAAATACCGAGTACAAGAACGTGTACGATTCACGATGAAACTTAAGGCATTTACTTTCTCGATGCTCCGAGTGGGACAGTCAATACATTTTTTGTTGATTCCGGCAACAATTTGGTCAAAATCTTAAATAACGTTAGCCGCTGCATCCTCTGGCATAGCTGTCACATTGTTGGAAAGCATGCGAACTGCAAATTCCGCTTTAAAACTTTCGATGAAAATTATCACGGTTTACAAGCCAAAGTACACAACGACTAAGAATTTCGCAACGGCGAAGTAGATGCGGAAATGCCAAATCAACATTTCGGGAGAATGCGCGATAAAGAATAAACGAGCTATGGAAGTAGTTGACCGAACGATAAAGGATTTACGAGGGGATTTAAAACTATTTGCTGGGGCTATAATTTTGCTCAAAATGTCTAATGCTGCTGATTTACTAAAACCATGCTTGAAAACGTCGTCAATGTCAAGAAGTTGTAATTGACCAAAAAATTAGGGGCTCATTCCAGAACCTCCCATATTCTGCTGAATTCCCGAAACAACTGCTAGCGCTTGGCAATGGCCAAATACGGGTTGATGTTTCGAATGAATTGATATCGTTCCCTGCAAATTTTTGCCAGTTCACATCGTTGGAAAAGTAACTCATGACATTGCACAAAATTATAAAAATCTCGATTGGATTAATTTACGGGCAGTATGTTACTAGCAGAGAAGAATAAAGACATCAATTAAATTGGGGCGAGACGAAGTTCGCCGGGTCGCTTGTTTAGTGTAAACTTCAAGTATATCACGGGCGCTGCTTTGCTTACACAGTACAACATATGATTTTGGGACTCAATACTGAGAACTGCATGTGAAAGTAGCCGCAAGAATAAAAACTTCTGCATCATTCGTTTTGTCAAGTAAGCTGCAGTAATAATTTAAAGACCATACGAATTTTTGTGCTCAAGTTGGATTTTTTGCAATTTCTAAAATATAGAAAAAACGCTAAAAATCCACCTTATGCGAAAAAATTCATTCCACAAAATTAAAAAAAATATTAATGCAGCTAACTTGATAAAACAAATGATGCAGAAGTTCTTATTTTTGGGGCTACTTTCACGTGCAATTCTCCGTGTTGAGTCCCAAATTAATGAGCTGAAAAATGTTGTATTGTGATATGTTCCTGCCTAATTCTCCTGAATCTATATGTCTGTAACGACATAAAAGTTTGAAATGTTGTGTTTATAAAAAATATGCTTCTAATAAGATTTCATTAACTAACAACAAACCAAAACTTACAAATTAAAAAAAATCTCATACAAATATTATTTGTACTAAAAAAAACAAAGTTCATCTCATTAACACATCTTATTACTTACAAAAAAAAAACAAAAACTTTCTCTTAATTATCACTTACTTAGATGCATCGCTCGACAACTATTTAACATTTAATTAGCTCTCCCTGAAAAGTCTGCATAACTTAAACACCAATAATTAGGACAAATCGCATGACTTATGCAACATACCTAACCAACCACCATACGGGCGGGCAGACACTACTGATGGAAATGCAAATAAATAAGATTTTCTTCTCATTTATTTCTTTTAATGACTAATTATGGGTGTTTTTTTCCTACCATTTTTCAAACGTTGAAGAAAACTTACTATAAAACAACTCGTGACAAATATTATTCATTTTTTTTTCGCTTAAATAAATAAAACTTTTGAGAGTTTAAAAAAGGAAGAAAAAAAAACACTAAAAAAAATCTTGAAAAATATCGAACATCAAAGCAAAAATTAAGCACATTAAAAGCAAAGATTAATACAGAACAAAAGGAATATCTAAGAGCAAGATTTTTATACTCTACAAAGTGGGCATAATTAAACAAAGAAGGCGGCGGCGAGAGAAAAAAGTTGTGCTGCTTTGTTATTTTAATGTTGTTTAATGAACAGATAATGTGGGGGGTCCGTTAATAGAGGGAGGACGACCACTGTTAATCTTCATTGTGAATATTTCGCTAAGAGACTTAAGTAGGAAGTTATGAAGTATGTTACCTAAATACATGACAGGAGATGGTATTTCTTCTTCTTAACTGGCAGCAACAACAGAAGTTCATCTATCAGTAGCCGCACGTAGAAAAGAATTCCAAGCACTTCGGACTTTTGCGCTCCGTAGACAGTTCGTCACACCAAGCTTAGTTAACAGCTCTTACACCTGGTCCATCCATCGGAGTTTTGGCCGCCCCCTCCTGCGCGGCACATCGAGTTTATTGTCGAAGACTTTTCGAGCCGAAGCTTTTTCGTCCATTCGTACAACGTATCCGAGCCAGCGCATTCGGTATATTTCAACGCACTTGACTCCATCGATGTCGTTGTACAGCTCATGATTCATTCGACGACGGTACTCGCCGTTAACGACGATGGGTCCAAATATTTTGCGAAGTATTTATCGAAGACTCCCAGAATAGATTAATCCGCTTGTGTCACTTCACAGGATTCTGCGCCGTAGGGCAAAACAGGTAGGATCAGAGTCTGGTACACAGAAAAGAAAATTGCATTTTAAATTTAAGTTGTAAATTCTTAGATTTAAGCATGAATAGTACTAAAAAATACTTAATTTCTCTTTACACCCCATGAATGAGGTATGGGATAGCTTCTCGCGTTGTTGCGAATTAACACGCTTTCCTTTTTAGATTCACAAAAAACGGCACCTACTTGTTTATCGAAGAATGCGAACGTCACTGTTTGAGAAACTCTTACTAGACATGCCGATTGACTCGACACTTATACTGCGAAGTTCCTGTCGACAACATTCGAGGGGAGCCGACAATGAAAAAAAATGTTCTTTTTTTTTAAGATGACTGGAGCCAGGAGTTGAGCGTGTTCTAACCACAATGCCACGGCCGGCCGGTGAGTAGTACTATTTCATATATAATTAAAAATTCTACACTTAAAAATCAAGAGCCATCAGGCTTAATGACATCTACATTTTATGAGTTCTACAAATAAGAATTCCAGGATCCGTACTTACTGTACATTTGACACCGCTACGGAATGATTTAAGTACGGAATACTTGATTTTTTCTTTTAGTGTAGAGTTGCATCTTTGTTTTTCGATAGAGCGCTTTGTCATTAAATCGCTTGCTTAGCGCATAGTAGCAATGGTTTGCAATCAATACTCGTCTTTTGATTTCCAGGCTGACATTATTATTTTTGTTTATGGCGGAGCCAAGGTAGACAAAATCATCTACCACTTCAATGTTATAGTTGTCAACGTTCACGCAGCGTCCCAGACGGGTAGACTATTTGTTCGTTGAAACAAATAACTTGGTTTTGTCCTCATTTATCAACAGACCCAATTCCGCCAACTGCTTTTCAATGCTCGTAAAAGGCCGCACTAATATTCCGTAGTCCAAGGCCAATGATATCTATATCATCGGCATACGCCAGCAGCATGTGAATTTTGTTAAATATGGTGCCATTCCTGTTTACTGCTCCTTTCCAACAATTTCTGTCGTATCGGACTGTCAAATGCAGCTTTGTAATCGATGAACAGATGGTAGGTATCGATCTGCATTTCTTGGGTCTTCTCCAGGATTTGTCGTAGCGTGAATATCAGGTCGGTGGTGGATTTACCAGGGTCTAAAGCCACACTGAAAAGGTCAAATCAGGTTTGCCAGAAGGGGCTTTAGTCTTTCACATAACACACTAGACAGGACCTTGTATGCGATGGGTAAAAGGCTAATCTCGCGATAGTTGGTACACACTCTAGGATCGCCTTTCTTAAGCACAGGACATAGGACACTCAAATTCCAATCATCGGGCATACACTCCCTGAGTCAAATCGTGTTTATGAGCTGGTGCATGCATGTTACCAGGTCATCGCCGCCGGCTTTAAAAAGCTCTGCCGTCAGTCCATCGGCTCCCGCAGCTTTATTATTTTTAAGCCGCGCAATTGTCGTGCTGATCTCGTTTTGGCTCGGTGGTGGACAGTTTACTCCATCGTCGATGATTGGTGCGATTTCGTCACTTATGCTGCCTTCGGGAACGAGAAGAGAATAAAAGTGTTCCCTCCATATTTGCAGCACACTCTGAGTGTGCGTGACATGAATTCCATCTATGTCCTTACATATGGGGACCCCTGTTCCAAAACCTTTGCTTTTAACCCTTTGGTATAACTTTGGGGCCTCACCTCTATTCCTGTAGTTTTTGATATCCTGGCTATCTCTTTTCTTTTACAGACGGTTTTACCGCCTAAACAGGCGTTTCATCTCCCTCCTTTTGTCATTAAAACGCTCCGTCACAGCATGCGTCGCCATTGGCTGCAGTTTTTCCTTGTGTGCAGCATCCATTTCCTCAGATATTTCTCGACATTCATCATCGTACCAGGGCTTGTCTCAGCGTGGTTTTTCATAACCCAGTACGGTCGTTGCGTCAGTGGTCATAGAATTCGCAATATGCTGCCACTGTGTGTCGGGGACATCGGAACTAGGGAGGTTTGTTTGAAGTAATTGAGAGAGTTGTTTGGAGAAGGCATTGGCTATCTCGGTTGTATGCAGCTTTGTGATGTCTGGCTTCCTTTGCGTTTGATAACGAGTGTTTTTAGCACTACTTAATCGTGTGCGTACCTTGGCTGCAACTAGGTGGTGATCCGATTCAATATTTTCACGGCGCATCACATGCACGTCTATAATGCCTTCCATCAATTACAACATGATCAATCTGGTTTCTTGTATTTTGATCGGGAGATATCCAGGTTGCCTTGTGGATATCTTTATGCGGAATCTGATTTCACACACAACCATGTTTCTTGCCGACGCGAAGCTAACCAGTCTGAATCCGTTATTGTAGGTGGTCTTGTGTAGACTGAATTTCCCGACTGCTGAACCAAGAGGGAAGATGTTCCCTAAGTTATACCAGGAAGGGAAGATGTTCCCTTCCTATTTTAGCATTCAAATCTTCCATAACAATTTTAATGTCATGTGCAGGGCAGCGTCATATATTTCCTCCAGGCGATCATAGAATGTATCTTTAATGTCATCGTCTTTGTCTTCCGTCGGGGCTTGTACACAAATTCGCGTAATGTAAAAATATTTCGCCTGGATGCGAATAGTGGTTATTCGGGTTAAACCGCGAGACCAGTTTAGTGTTTTTCGGCATGGGAGTCGTAAAAAATGTCACAGTTCTTTCGTCGTGTGCATTCTTGTCCCGTCCATCTCTCTCTATATGGAGCCAGTTGAATAGTGGAACCATCTGTATAGAGTTTGGACATTCCAGGTGCGTATCTTTAAATCATGGTAATTAAAACGTTTGCGGGGGTCGTCAACATTTGGGGGATTCTTTTTTCGTATTTTCTTTTGGGTTTTAGTTCCTAAAACGCAATGGTGGCAGCATGTCATTTTGGTTACTCAACATTTCGTCTTCTCACACTTGCTACCACTAAACGGATGTTCAGTGTCATTACCCCGGGGAAGACGTGATCTCTGGGTCGTTGTGAGCTACTTTGGCACCTTTAAAGATAGCTTCTAATTATTCCCAAATACAAAATTGGTTCAGAACTGACTTAGGTGTCAGCTCATAAGTGAGAAAATACCCAGAAACTTGGTTTTTGTAAATTTTTTGATTGTGTTAGGGAACTACTCGACCAGATCGACACCAGGCACTAGGTCACATCCCAAGTTCCTTAAATTTTTTCTATTGTGTAACAGAGTGTTATTAACCAACTTCTTTAAAAAAAAATTGTTACCAATAATATAAGGAGCTGAGTTCCAAAACTCAGTTTATAGCCAGTACATTAGCAGAGCTGATAACATTGTAAGATCTGACAACCGTCTATACATAGCTTTAGCTTATTAGAGATTGAGATTTATGAAAAATGACTTCAGGTGGAAGTAGCAAGTTTTAGAACTGAGCTCCTCATATGTATTCGCAGGATTTTGCCATTCTCTTCTGAAATCTGTATGTACAAGAATATGCATTAAATCCATCCCAATGCCATAGTCTTCAATCAAACTTTAAGGTAACAATAAAAAAACCCTTTTAGCAATTTTCCAAAGCCCTTAAATAATTATCTTTTAAACCTACTGCCGCATGTCCGCACTAAGCGTATTTCCTTGACTCGCATATTGCATTTCTTAATTTCTTCACAGTTTTTTTTTGCCATTTAATTTACCCTTTTAATTTCGTTTTAAAAGAAACAAAAATATCTGGTAATACCATTTAATTCCTGGGGTCACGTACTTGATTACATTTGTAATTCGTATTTTTCTTCGCGTTTGATTTCTTCTCTTATTCGTACTTAAGACTTTCATTTAGAAAAAAAAATCGGTGAAAAAACACCAACAGAATCCTTTATGCTTTCTGACCACGATCTTCTTCATTTGCCGGCGTTTTGTCTTGGCATCTGGAGATTTTCATCGCTTAGTTTAGGTCTCCGTGTGGCATTTTTCACGCCCACTTTAATATTCTAAGCGTGTTGTTTAATCCCACCCATTTCATAAACATTTTTCTTGATTTTTGCTTTTGTCCTCGATAGCTGATTGTTTGTTTTGTTGTTGTTATTGTTGTTTTGCCTCCCATTTCTGTTGGCAGCAACCAAGAAATGACGAAAAAAATGTATAATTTTCCCTCTGTTTTTGTTTACTCATTCCCCTTAGAAATGTCTACAGTTTTCATTGCAAATGTGTTCAGTTCAACCCCAAAAAGAAGGACTCTTTCGTTGGACGTTGTCCTTATTGTGGTTGTGTTGTGTAGAGCAGAGCAGCCTCTAGATCCTTATAAGCAGCTAATTTAAAAGTGCGGTGCAGAGCGGCGCCCAGTGTTGCGAATGGAAAACTTAATTTTTTAGCGATTATATATGTAAACAAAGTCATTTGAATATTAGCTCGTCGTGCTGCTGCTGTTGTTGTTGTTTCTTTTTTTGTTTGTAAAAATATGAATTATTTTCTTGAACAATTTTCCCGAGGATTTTTTGTGTGTGTGTGTTTTGTTTTAAACATTTTCTAATCCTTGTAAAGTGACCCTTTTAAGTAGGATTGTTATGCATTTGTTTCGTCAACGGTCGTTGTGTTGTTTTTCATTTTAATTTATTCATAGATATTTTTGCGGTTTAACACGCTTATTGTTCGATGATTTAGCGTTTCAGACAACAAATGTAATGATTTAGATTACAATTGGTACAGCGAGATGAAATATTGAAATGAGATGGAAAATGATAAAATGTTATGCGGACAAATGCTAGTGGAAGTGGTGGAGGATGGAGAAATATTCGAAAAATTTTAAGTGTAGGCCACAGAGGGGAGGGGAACAACAGCAAATATACGTAGGTTGCTATTAATGTTTTCGGAAATGACATAAATATTGATCGACTAAAAATTTTGAAATTGTTAGCATTTAGTTGCATTTATGTTATGATGCAGGACATAGAAAAGTATTGTAAGTACTGAAAATTATATTTTATTACAAATTGTTGTATTACATAAAGAGCACAAATGAAGCTCAGCACAAATACTCTCTTAGTGGCTTAGCCAGCCCCAAGAAACTAGGCTGTGGCGTGGGACCTAATAAGCCACTTTCCTTAAACAACACCAATTATTATGAAAATACGAACAAAAGAAAAAAACCAGAACCCCCTAAATGTTTATAACCCCCGCAAACGTTAAAAGGACCATGATTTTTGGATATGCACCTGGAATGTCCGAACTCTTCACAGAGATGGTGCCTCTAACCAACTGGCGGATGTCCTCGACAAATACAAGGCTGACATCACCGCCATACAGAACATGCAATGTAGAAGACCGAAATGCACACGAGGAGAGAACTGCAACATCTTCTAATACTGCCATGCAGCAAGACACAAATTTGGATGTGGATTTATAGTTGGCAAAGGATTTCGATGTATGGTCTCGCGGTTTAATCCTGTAAGTGACCGAATAGCCACAATTCCCATCAAGGCGAAATATATTTACACTAGCTTTCCCGGCTCGCGTTGCTTCACCCGTACTTACAATGAAGCTTCTTATGACTTTAAGCTTACTTACTTACTTAAGTGGCCAATTACAATTTACGAAACGTAGTTCATAAATTTGAGGCCTGAAGTAATACAGAATTCCACACGCTTCGGTCTTCTGCGTGTGTTCTGCAGTTAGTCCTACCAGATGATGGCACATCGCCTACCACTTGGTCCTTCCAACGGAGTTTGGGTCTCCCTGCTCTGCGCCGTCCTTCAGGTTCGCCTTCAAACACCTTTCTCGCTGGAGCATTTACATCCATCCTGGCAACATGTCCCAGCCATCGAAGTCGTTGGATTCTGACTCTTTAAGCTACGTCGATGTCGTGGTAAAGCTCATACAGCTCATGGTTCATCCGATGGCGAAACTCGCCGTCGACACAGATATGTCCATATATTTTTCGGAGTACTTTTCTCTCGAATACTCCCAGGTTTTGTATGTCCGTTGTAGTAAACACCCATGATTCAGCAGCATACAACAGAATAGGTAAAATAAGCACCTGGTATAGCTGTTTCTTAGTATTCCGAGATAAGGTGGTGTTACTAAAGTGCTGCCGAAGTCCGTAGAAACATATATTGGCTAGCACTATTATCCGTTTAATTTCTTGGCTGACATTATTTTTCTTGTTGACGGAAGATCTGAGGTAGGTAAACTCGTCGACTACCTCAAAACAATAATTGTCAACGTTCACGGTGCGTCCCCAACGAGAGGACTCTTTGTTCGTCGAAATCATCATCATATGACTTTAAGCAATACAGGTAAAATGCCAAATGACGAACAAATATCCCATTTATATGATTGTAGCTTTATCCCATTGGTCTGAGTGATTGTATCGCTTTAGTCCCTTTTTATCCCTTTGAAAAACCCGATTTGATAGTTCTCTTATTCTATAGGGAGCAATTCTATATACATTTTCGTAAATCTACCTTAAGGTATTTGATTTAGGTGATATCATCAGTTTTATGCCTTTTTCGGTATTTTTACAACTTATGAACGAATTTTAAAATTACTTCACATCGCATAATTTTTGAGACTATACCTTTAGCTGTTTATTACCAGTTTTATCACTTTTCAGTCCTTTTACCCCTAAAAGGTAAGAATTTCGAAAACCCTCCTTGCTCCGTTCTAATTCCATAGAGAGCCTATGTAACTTATCATGATTACATTATTAGCCGTTTGGTCTGGGCGATAGTAAAATTGTTATCCCTTTTTCGATGTTTTTACCCAGAAACATCGGATTTAGGTGATGGTACAACTTTTATTCCTTATTGGTAATTTTTAACCCATAAAAGTACGAAATCCGTTCTTAGCTGACGTTTAATCGAAAAAGGGAACCACCATCCCAAATTTCATCATCCTATCTACAGACAGTAGAACATTTAAATATATTGATTATGATAATGTTATTACAATTGTTCTATTAATATGACCGACGTAACAATTGTTTCAAAGGGGGCGTGGCACTGCTCATTTCCCAGCGAGACGTAATCCCATATGTACCATTAACATATGTAGCAAATCTCATCTTCATACCTTTAATGGCTCGCGAAATATGACCGATTGAAATTTTGGCTTGTGTGGGTAGTGTCACGCCCCTCTGTCTAAGTATGTTTTCATGTAGGCTATGATAAAGACCCTACGGATAGTACTACAGAGTAAAAATTTCATTGCAATCGGTTAATTTATTTCGCCCAGATAACGATTTTTTCAAAAGGGGCGTGGCACTGCCCATTTTCCAGCGAGACGTAATCTTCTTTGTATCAGTAACATTTGAAATTTCGGTTTGTGTGGGCGGTGCCACTCTCCGTTGTCTAATTTTGTTTTCATGTAGCCTATGATAGAGGTCCTGCGGACAGTACCTCACAGTGAAAATTTCATTACAATCGGTCTATTAATTTGGCCAGTATAACAATTTTTCAATAAGGGGCGTGGTACCGCCCATTTTCCAGCAAGACCCAATCATTCTTATACCAGTAACATATGTAGCAAATCTCATCTTCATACCCCTAATGGTTCGAGCTATATGTTTAACTCAAATTTCGGTTTGTGTGGGCGGTGCCACGCCCCTTTTTCTAATTATGTTTTTATGTAGCCTATTGTAGAGGCCCTACGGATAGTACTACACAGTTAAAATTTCATTGCAATCGGTTAATTTATTTTGCCCAGAAAACAATTTTTCAAAAGGGGCGTGGCACCGCCCATTTTCTAGCGAGACATATTCCTCTTTATATCAGTAACATTTGTAGCAAATCTCATCTTCATACTTCTAATGGCTATTGAGATATGACCGATTGAAATTTCGGTTTGTATGGGCGGTGCCACGCCCCTTTGTCTAATTTTGTTTTCATGTAGCCTATGATAGAGGCCGTGCGAACAGTACCTCATAGTAAAAATATCATTACAATCGGTCCATTTATTTGGCCCATATAACGATTTTCTAAAAAGGGGCGTGGCATCGCCCACTTTCCACTAACAAAGTATTTTTTCTTATACGACCGATATATGTACCAAATCTCGACTTCGTACCTATAATAGTTAAAAAGATACAGCCTTTTTAAAATTTTAGTTGTATGGGGCGGTGCCATGCCCATTTTACCCCCTTACAGTCCAAATTTCCAAAAATCCCTTCTTAGTGCGCGCCTACGTCATAAAAGAAACCTACATTCTAAATTTCACGGTTCTAGCTTTAGCCGTTTGGGCTGGGGAGTGATCAGTCAGTCACCCAAGCCTTTTATATATGTATATAGAATATAGATTACTCTGATTTGTGTACTCTCCCTGACGGAAGGTAAAGACGATAGAATTAAAGATGTATGCCAGAGCACCTGGAGAAAAAATATAACCGCTGCCTTGTCCATGACACTAAAATTGTTCTGGGAGATTTTTATGCTAAAATAAGAAAGGAAGATGCCCTTGATTAAGCAGTCGCAAAATTCAGTCTACACAACAACACCTTCGATAATAGATTTAGACTGGTTAGTTGCGCGTCAGAAAAACACGTGGTAGTGATTTTAACCAAATTTTCACATAAAGATATCCACAAGTCAACCTGGATATCTTCAGATCAAAAGACAAGACTCCAAATTAATCACATGGTAATTGATGGCAGGCATGTCTCAAGTGCGGTGCAAATATTGACTCGGATTATAACCTAATTGCAGCCAAGGTACGCACGCTATTAAGTAGTGCTGATAAAGCTCGTAACCAATCGCAAAGGAAAATAGACGACATCACAAAGCTGCATACCACCGAGATATCCAATGCCTACTCCGACCAACTCTCTCAATTACTCCAAACAAACCCCCCTAGTTCTGATGTTCCCGACACATAGTGGCAGCATATTGCGAATTCAATGACCGTTGCCGTACTGGGTTATAAAAAACTACGCTCAGGCAAGCCCTGGTTCGATGATGAATGTCGAGAAATGTCTGAGGAATTGGATGCTGCATACAAGGCAAAAGTGCAGCCAATGGCGACACGTGCGGTGACGGAGCGTTATAATGAGAAATGGAGGGAGATGAAACGCCTGTTTAGGCGGAAAAAACGTCTGTGGTAAAGAGAGCCAGGATATCGAAAACTACAGGTATAGAGGTGAGGCCCGAAAGTTCTACCAGAAGGTAAAAAGCAAAGGTTTTGAAACAGGGATCCCCACCTGTAAGGATTGAGATGACACGCAGAATGTGCTGCAAATATGGAGGAAGCACTTTCGACCTCTACTCGTACCCAAAGACAGCATAAGTGACGAAATCATGCCAATCATCATCGACGGTGGAGTAGACTGTCCACCACCTAGCCGATGGACTACCTACCGGCAGAGCTTTTTAAAGCTGGTGGCGATGAGGTGGCAACGTACATGCACCAGCTCATAAACACGATTTGTATTAAGGAATGCATGACTAATGATTGAAATCTGAGTGCTCAACGTCCTGTGATTAAGAAAGTCGATCTTAGTGCGTGTACCAACAATCGCTGAATCAGCCTTTTACCCATCGCATACAAGATCCTGTCGAGTGTGTTATGTAAAAGACTAAAGTGTGTGGTTTTAGACATGGTAAATCCACGACCGGCCGTGGCATAGTGGTTAGAACACGCGACTACCATGCGGGAAATCCCAGGTTCGACTCCTGGCTTTAGTCATCTTTCACTGCCGGCCCACTCGATGTTGTCGACAGCAACTTCGCAGTGTAAGTGTCGAGATAATCGGCATGTCTAGTAAAAGCGTCTTAAAAAGTGACGTTCGCATTCGTTGATAAAAAAATTAGGTGCCGTTTGTTGTGAATCTAAAATAGAAAGCGTGTTAATTCACAACAATGCGAGAAGCATCCCATACCTCATTCATGGGGTGTAAAGGGAAATTACATTTTTTTTAATCCACGACCGATCAGATATTCGCACAACGACAAATCCTGGAGTAGATCCATGAAATGCAGATCGACACCTAGCATCTCTTGATATCCGCGAAGCCGATGCAACTTTGCAAAATGACGAAATGACATATTCTGCGATAATTGGCCAAAATCTGTCAGAGCCATTTTCTACCAAGCGAGACTTTAGACAAGGCGATAGTTTGTCCTGCGATCTCTTTAACATCGTAATAGAGATGATTATGCGGCTGCATTAAACACGGCTGGTACCATCTTTAACAAAAGTCACATGCTGCTCGCGTATGCTGATGATATAGATATTATTGGCAGATGTCTGTAGGATGTTACTGCGGCCTTTACGAGCATTGAAAAGCGGTAGGCAGAAATGGGTCAGATGGTTAAGGAGGATAAAACCAAGTTATTTGTTTGAACGATCAAAGAGTCTACTCGTTTGCGACACTGAGTGAACGTTGACAACTATAACTATGTCTACCAGAAAGAAGAAAGCTTCAGTCGGGTAAACCGACTTACATATACTCCCACCCTCAGTAAAAACATAACATTTTAAAGTATAATAATAACCGATTTCTAAAGAGGGCGGAATGTTACATTGATATGGGAGGTTCAGAAGGAGCTTGGCTAGACTTCCAGTTTTTTCTCCAAAAGTGTATAATTCGACTTGTAGGGGAGGTATCAGAAGGGGCGTGGCTAGACTTCCAGTTTTGTTCTCCAAAACTTTCTCCTTTTATAGCTTTACATTTCTAAAGCTTGCGGAATGATACATTTGTATGCGGACAGAAGGGGCATGACCATGTGGCCTATATGTAATCCCGTAGGTTTCAAAGCAATTGGTTACGTCTTTCGAAAGTTATAGTGCGTTTCAGCCGAACAGACAGACAGACATGGGTCAATCGACTTAAAAAGTCATGAATCTAATTTGCTTCAAAGAATCCTAGGGTCAAAAGTGACTACTGCTATGTGTTACGAACTTGGGGACATATATGGTAACCAAAAAGCCGATACATTGGCAAGGGCCGCCACAGCCGTGAACTCGGACGATGTTTACGGTCTCATTGGGATCCCTCTTCCAAGGGGGAAACAGCTAAAAAGCTAACACGGCGACCAAACAAATTTGGCCTTTACAGAGGACACGGTTTGTGCTGAATATAGTCCAAAGTCCAACTGAGGAACATCATAGCTATAGAACAGCTATGCCCAACGTTAATGTATGCGATTTGCTCGCCAACGCTGTTTTATGTAATCGAAAAATCATTTTCTCAAACATCATTAAACATTTTAAGCAATAATGTAATTCGCTTTCTGATTTGTATGTGTATGTGTAAAAACGCAAAGCTCTTTATGTGTACATGTTAAAGTACACGAAGCTGTTTTCGCTCGCGAGCTCAAGCGGTGGGCATAGCTGTAGTAGTAGTCAAGCGCGACGTAGTCAAGCGCGTTCGAATAGACCAATTGCGCTGGATTGGACATAGCTGTAGAACGACGTAGTCAAGCGCGTTCGAATAGACCGATTGCGCTGGATTGGCCACGTTGCACGAATGGATGCATATTTTATAGTTTGAAAAGTCATCGGCAATAAACTCAATGGGTGGCGCAGAAGAGGGCAGCCAAAACTTGGTTGGACGGACCAGGTAGAAGAGCTATTATCTAAACTTGTTGACACGAACTATCTTCTAAGCTCAAAAGACCAAAGGGCTTGGAATTCTTTACTATGTGCGGCTACTTAAAAAAAACGTAGTTGCCCTTTAAACCCCTTGAATGAGTTATAGGACAGCTTCTCGCGTGGTTGTGAATTAACACGCTTTATATTTTTAACTAAAGGCACCTACTTGTTTATCGGCGAATGCAAACGTCACATAGACTCGACACTATAGTGTCTACAACATCGAGAAAAATGAAGATGACTGGAGCGGGGAATAGAACCACTGATCTACCGCATGGTAGTCGCGTGTTCTTACCACTAAGCCACGGCTGGTCCACGGCGGCTACTGATAGACCAATTTCAGTTGCTGCTGCCACTGCCAAAAAAGATAGAGAATATGAAGTTATAGTAAGATATGTGAAAGGAAATCAAAAGACGAATATTGATCGCAAACCGCTGCTACTATGCGCTAAGCAAGCGATTTAACGACAAAGCGCTCTATCGAAGAACAAAGATCCAGCTCTACCAGACTCTGATCCTACCTGTCTTGCTCTAGAGAGCAGAATCCTGGGTAATGACACAAGCG
The DNA here is from genome assembly GCA_964034835.1 of Muscina levida. Classification (NCBI taxonomy): domain Eukaryota; kingdom Metazoa; phylum Arthropoda; class Insecta; order Diptera; family Muscidae; genus Muscina; species Muscina levida. Next base: position 31,885,219 of record OZ035884.1, on the reverse strand, counting down.
GATCAATCTTTTCTGGGAGTCTTCGAGAGAAAAATACTCCGCAAAAATGTTGACCCATCATCGTGAACGGCGTGTACCGTCGTCGAATGAATCATGAGCTGTACAACGACATCGACGTGGTCAAGTGCGTTCAAATAGACCGAATGCGCTGGCTTGGACACGTTGTACGAATGGACGAAAACGCTCCGGCTCGAAAAGTCTTCGGCAATAAACTCGATGGGCGGCGCAGGAGGGGGCGACCAAAACTCCGATGGATGGACCAGGTGACGGAACTGTTAAGTAAGCTTGGTATGACGAACTATCTACGGAGCGCAAAAGACCGAAACGCTTGGAATGCTTTCCTGCGTGCGGCTACCGATAGATGAAGTTCTGTTGTTGCTGCCAGTAAAGAAGAAGAAGAATGTGAAAGGATGTAACATCGAACGTCAGGAATGTTTATATGTGGCTATCAGTTATATACAATTTATATTCGAGGGGCCGATCGAGGCATGATGGTTGGAACACTCGACTATTATGCAGGAGACCAGAGTTCGATTCCTATCTCTGGCTGCTACATTTCTTTATTCGGCGGGTCTGTCGATGTTGTCAGCAGCAACTTTGCAGTAAAAGTCAAGAAAAAAGCTTCTCAAACAGTTGAAGTTGGCATTCTTCTGTAAACTGTAGGTGCCGTTGTGTGAGTATCAAAATATAAAGCGTGTTAATTCACAATAAAGCGAAAAGCTATCCTATATCATATTATTAGAGTGTAAAGGGAAAACAACCTGTAATTTAAGTCCATCCGAAAATGGGCGTTCTAGGAATAGTGGGTGGGACACATCACAAACATTTGGACCTGTAAAAAGTAAGATCTTTCACACTTTCTACGATTTTCATATTCATGGGCGTGGTGCCTCTCATTTTAAATAAGGTTCGATAACATTGATTGATGTCGTCTGTAATAAATATGCAAAGTCAAAGCAAAATTGTCTGGTTTGAGTGATGAGACTTGACAACTAAATCTAATTTTGTATGGGATAGGAAGATTGCGTTCCATGGAAAACATAAATAACTTAAACATTTCTTCACCAATTGTTACCAACAACTGCGGTTTACACTTGACAAAATACACTTTCTTAATAATATAAAAAACATTAGGGTATCTTAAAAAAATAGTGACTAAAAATTCCTTCAAACTTAAAAAATAGAGAAAAAATCACAAAACTACGATTTTGAAACAAAAACATACAGATATGACAAAGTTACCTATATAAATGTATATATCGTTGGAAAGGTATAGTCTCTTTTTTAAACTGTTAAGAAATTAAAACTCGGCTAAGAATTGACTGATTTAAAAGCTCGTAAGTGAAGGAAGATCCGAAAAACCGGGTTTTGAAATATAAGTCAAGATTTTGAGGGTGTAAGGATACATTAGTATACAGGGTCATATTGTACTCGACCAGACCTACAACATGCATAAGGACACTCCCCAAGTTCCTTAAATTGTTTCCACTTCGTCGCTGTGTGTTATGGTTATAACATTTTAGGCATTACTAGAGTTCCGTTCATGAGATATATTCAATAAAATGTCAGTCTTATATCAATTTTCTGACCGTCTCTAGTAAAAGAAGTGGCATACATTTAACAACCGCTCACAAATCATCCTCCAAGACAACTTCTTTCCCCTTCTGCTATGTATTAACATTCAATCAAAGTAAGAACCTCAGAGCAAATCACTTTACTATGCACATCGACTCTGTAAATAACCCAGAACCCCCCAATCATCATTGGTTGCTGCTGTTAAAAGTAGACAACAACAAAAACAATAAAACATAGCAAGTAACGACCGCGAAAGGGAACAAACAAAAAAGCTTAGAATTAAACATAAATCCTGTTTAGTATTGGTTCAATGATTAGGACAGCCACGGACAGGGCATTAAAAACGAATGCCGGGACGGCTTTTAATGACGGTGGTTTGTTGTTTTTTTTGCGCGAATGGAAAAAATCTCTATATTCCCAAATAGGATAGACAACATTTAAAAATCCCTGTTTAACAGTTTTTACAAGTGTATACTCAAGAGGACGTGGTCTCATTATCGTTGCTAGAAATGCAAAGCGTAGGCAAACAATAATGAGCCAGATTTTGCCTCAAATGTTCCACTTATTAAAAGGATAATGGCAATGGCAATAGAAACGCCCAAAATGTTGGGCAGCGTGTGTTTTTTTTTAATTTCTTCTTTTTTTTTGTTAGAAAACCATAGAAAAGAAACTTATTTTGTGTTTTTTTTGGTTTGGAATTTATCTATTGTTATGTTAAACTGTAATCCGTGTATTGTTTACCTTATTTTTGACATTTATTATTGTTGTTAACGATTGCCGCTGCTGGCTATTGTTAAGTGGGAGGATGAAGTCATTCATGATGTTTCCCATCAAGTGGATGACGGTGAATGGGGGTTGGGGGATTCTGGCGAAGACTAAGTATCTTATTTGAAATGTAAAGCTTTGTTCTTCAAGGATTTATTTCATAATTAATGATAATAAGCTGTATTATTATATGAGCCCACATATTTTAGCTATCTATGAACTGCTGTCTTCCTCCAAATACACCACCAACTCATATTGAGTCTAGTCAATTTTAACATAAATTTTCATCTGTTCATTTTTCCAAGGACTCTTTTTTTGTGTTGCCCTGTCCTTGTTGTTGCCTGTTATTATAGTTCCTACACTCCCCGACGTGTTTAGTAAATGAAGCTTTCGTTCATACGCTTAATTTATCACAACGCTTAATGAGTCTACGTGCCAAGCATATCGATTTATGTGAATTTGTGTAAGATAGAAAAATCATTGGAAAATTTTGGTTGAAAACCCAACAAAAACAAAAAAAATCTGTAGAACATTTTCGTTAGAATTATATCACGTAATGCTGTTAGATGAAGCTTAAAAATAGGTGGAACATGTTAATTACATGGTCAAATTATCGAAAAACAAAATAGAAGATAGTCGTCGAAATTTAAATTAGAAGTGTTTAAAACACTTAATGGGAGATTGTGAGAGAGAAAAATATGTATAGAGAAGGAATTACAGTTTGCGGTGGATATGTGCGGTGGTTAAGGAACATTGTAACAAAAGATTGGAGCTTATCTGATCACATGTGGTACGTGTGAAGGGAAGTTGTATCATACGTTGTTTTTAAGTATATATACGTCTATATCAGTTGTGTTAGTGAGCAAGAGTGATAACTGCACTGGAAAAAAGTTAAGTAAACTAGAAAAATTAAGTTAACATAATTATCAGGTCGCATATTATGTATGTGCTGTCAATAGCTTAATTAAGCTTTAAGTACTTCAAATATACTCTTATGTTCTTTAATTGCTCTAAACCAGTACAGAAATTCCAGTAAGGTATACTGACTGATGAATACCATCACCCAATATTAGAAATTGTTTATATCTTGAGTTATCGTATTGTATTATTATTTGCCTGCGTAAACGGCTGTAGAAAGGACTTCTGTAAAAATTCGACTAATTTGTATAACAGGTATGATTAGTGGCAGCACAATGTATCCGATTAAAATTAACTGACGAAATTTCATTTTCTCGCAGCTGATCGTGTGGAAGTTATGATGGCCTATTATCCAAAAATATTTAAAACTATGAGGGTGAATTCGATCATTTGTATGTGAGGTACCAGATGGGTGTAACAAATAGTTAAGTTTTGCCTCCTATTACACTTTAGAATAACGGACCAAATTCCAATATACCCCAGTTGCCCGTTGTCAAGTTATTGGAGAAATATTTATTTTCCAAAAATAGACCATTTTGCATTCGAGGTGCCAGAAGGGCTCAACCAATATAGTCTATATTCATTCTTGACTCATATTTTCATATTCCTACATCTTACGCAAAATTTGACTGAATTCAATTTACTTGCTTATAAGAAAGATCTGTATGTAAATCAATGAGGGTCTATGCTGTCATTTGTATGGGAAGGAGTGTGTGAAAGGCATCGTTTTTCTAAGACTTTATCTACTATTACAAGATAATAGGTATTTCATTGTGGTGGCTCCAGAAGGGTTGGGCCAATTCTGCCCATTTACAATCCCATTACTTGGTTTTAGAAAATATTAATACTGGTAAATTTTCATAGCGATTAGTTAAGGTTTACTCGCGTTATCCTGCTCAACAGCCATCCATCCAGCCAGCCATATAGACGGACATAGCTCAATTGTCTTAAAAAGTCCTGAAACGAATTTGGTCTTAACATACTTGGGGTCTTACTCGTCTCCTTCAATGCGTTACACATTTTCTCGTATCAAATGATATGTCCCTAAGGGTATAAAAAACATAAAATTAAGAACTTTTATTGTAGCAATAAGTTTTCTTATTATACAATACAATACATTTATTGTGCCAAAAAGTACTTATATTGTACTAGAAAGTACATTTATTGTACAAGAAATTACTTTTATTGTGCCAAAAAAGTACTTTTATTGTATCAGATAGTAATTTTATTGTTCCAGAAAGTACTTTCATTGTAGCGAAAAGTACTTTTGTTGTACCATAGAGTACTTTTTTTGAACCAAAAAGTAAATTTATCGGTGCAAAAAGTAATTTTGTTGTATCAGAAAGTAAATTTTGTGTACCAGAAAGTACATTTATTGTGCCAAAAGGTATTTTTTTCTTGTACCAGAAAGTACTTACATTGAGCCGGAAAGTACTTTTATGGTACCACAAAGTACTTTTATTCTATCATAAAATACTTTTATTGCAGCAGAAATTACTTTCATTGTACCAAAAGTACTTTTATGGTCGTCGGGAGTGTGATGCAAGGTAAAGCTTCTGATCGGTTTAACTTGGCAAACCCAGAGTGATCCTTGCCAATTGCACTTCAAGTCTACTCACAGAGCTCCGTTTTCGTGGTACTACTGCGTGGTACTAACGGAGTACCTCCACGTGGTGACGCCTGGAAACGTGCTTCTGACACCCGTCAGAACACGGCTAACTGTGAGGGGCGAAACCTAAAACCCAGGCACGTCAGCTCAGAGTGAGCGGTACCCTGGTCAGCGTCTGACCCAGAATGGGCGGCTGCAATAAAATCCTGGCAGGAGGAGAAAACTGCGACGCGGTGCGCTGGGCTTGCAACCCGCCACTGACGTTTAAATTATTGCAATGAAAAGAAGTAAGATAAGAATAAAACGGACCCCCCAAAATGTTGACGACCACCGCAAACGAATTAAGGACCATGATTTGAGGATATGCACCTGGAATGTTAGAACACTGTATAGACCAGGTGCCTCCATCCAACTGGCGGAAGTCCTCGAAAAATACAAGGCTGACATAACCGCTTTACAGGAAATCCGGTGGACGGGACACGGGTGCTCGCGCATGAAGACGTGCGACATCTACTATAGTGGCCATGCGGACAAGCACGAGTTTGGTTGTGGATTTGTGGTTGGCAAGAGACTGCGACACCTAGTCTCAAGGTTCAACCCGGTGTGTGAACGTATAGCCACCATAAGAGTCAAAACAAAGTTTTTCCACATAACACTTATATGTGCCCATGCTCCGACAGAAGAGAAAAGCGATGAGGACAAAGACGAGTTCTACGAGAGCCTAGAAAATGTATATGACCGTAGCCCGAGCCATGACATTAAAATTGTACTAGGCGATTTTAATGCTAAAATAGGCAGGGAAACCGCATTTGAGCCTACCATCGGAAAATTCAGTCTGCAAACCGAAACGTCGAACAATGGCATCAGACTGATTGATTTCTCTGCGGCAAGAAATATGGTAGTTAGCAGCACTAGATTTGACCATAAAAATATTCATAAGGCAACATGGTTATCTCCAGATCAATTGACGAGGAATCAGATTGATCATGTGGTAGTCGATGGAAGGCACGCATCGAGTGTTCTGGACGTACGAGTGATTAGGGGTGCGAACATTGACTCCGATCACTTCCTTACCGCAGTTAAGGTACGCACAAGGCTAAGCATGGCAAAAAACGTACGTAACCAGGCACAACGAAAGCTGGACATCGGTAAACTGCGGACCACAGAGGTAGCAAACGCCTACTCCAACCACCTAACTCAACTGCTGCGGAATGCTCCAACCCCTGACAATATAACCTCGCAGTGGCAAAATATAGCCGACTCCTTAGAACGGGCTGCGAGAAGCGTACTTGGGTACTCAAAGCCGTCTCAAGAAGATGCCTGGTACGATGATGAATGTCGCAATGCCACGAGAGAGACGGATGCTGCATACAGGGCAAAACTGCAGCCAATGGCAACGCGAGCTGTTCGTGAACGGCACAGGGAGAAGAGACGACAGGCAACTCGTCTTTTTAGAAGAAAAAAGAAGGAGTTGAAGAAGAGGCAGGATGAGTGTACTGAGTTGCTCCGAAGTAGAGGGGAAGCCCGAAAATTCTACAAGAGAGTTAAAGCGAGAATGCGTGGAACAGGGTTGCCCTCCTGCAAGGACAGCGATGGTCAGCTAGTGACGGACCCGGATAGCGTTCTGAAGATATGGAGAGACCACTTTAGAAATTTACTGGATACTGACACCACTCCAGAAGACCCCGCTCCAATCCATGACGATGGTATTAACTGTCCACCTCCGAGCCAGAGCGAGATACGTATGGCCATCTCCCGCCTTAAAAACAACAAAGCTGCTGGAGCCGATGGTCTCCCTGCTGAATTGTTTAAGGCTGGCGGGGAGGAGCTGATTAGGAGCATGCATCAGCTAATGGAGAACATCTGGCAAGAGGAGAGCATGCCCGGGGATTGGAGTCTCAGTCTGTTATGTCCCATATACATGAAAGGAGATCGTAGTGAATGTAAGAACTATCGTGGAATAAGCCTATTACCAATTGCGTACAAGGTCCTTTCAAGCATATTGTGTGAACGTCTAAAGCCAATTGTAGAAAAACTAATTGGACCATATCAGTGCGGCTTTAGACCTGGCAAATCTACGACGGATCAAATATTCACCTTACGACAGATCCTGGAAAAAACCCATGAAAAGCAGATCGACACCTACCACCTCTTTGTCGACTACAAAGCTGCCTTCGACTCTCCGATAAGGAATTGGCTTTATGAGACCATGTCTGAGTTTGGTATTCCCGCAAAGCTGATTCGACTTTGCAAATGTACCTTAGACAACACCAAATCCTCTGTTAAGATTGGTAAGGATCAGTCTGAACCATTTAACACGGAAAGAGGTCTCAGGCAGGGCGATAGCCTGTCCTGTACACTATTTAATATAGTTATGGAGAAGGTGATGAGAAAGGCTGGTGTCAACATGTCTGGCACCATATTCCACAAGAGCCACATGCCACTAGCCTATGCTGATGATATAGACATCATTGGTCGAAATCTGCGGGATGTTACTGCAGTTTTCTCATCACTAGAAAAGGAGTCAGCAAAAATGGGTTTAGCGGTCAACGAGGACAAAACAAAAATAATGATTTCGACGAACAAAGAGTCCTCTCGTTGGGGACGCACCGTGAACGTTGACAATTATTGTTTTGAGGTAGTCGACGAGTTTACCTACCTCGGATCTTCCGTCAACAAGAAAAATAATGTCAGCCAAGAAATTAAACGGAGAATAGTGCTAGCCAATAGATGTTTCTACGGACTTCGGCAGCACTTTAGTAACACCACCTTATCTCGGAATACTAAGAAACAGCTTTACCAGGTGCTAATCTTACCCGTTCTTTTGTATGCTGCCGAATCATGGGTGCTTACGACAACGGACATACAAAACCTGGGAGTATTCGAGAGAAAAGTACTCCGAAAAATTTATGGACCTATCTGTGTCGACGGTGAGTTTCGCCATCGGATGAACCATGAGCTGTATGAGCTTTACCACGACATCGACGTAGCTAAAAGAGTCAGAATGCAACGACTACGATGGCTGGGTCATGTTGCCAGGATGGATGTAAATGCTCCAGCGAGAAAGGTGTTTGAAGGCGAACCTGAAGGACGGCGCAGAGCAGGGAGACCCAAACTCCGTTGGAAGGACCAAGTGGTAGGCGATGTGCCATCATCTGGTAGGACTAACTGGAGAACACACGCAGAAGACCGAAGCGTGTGGAATTCTTTAGTACTTCAGGCCTCAAACTTATGAACCATGCTCGTAAGTTGTAATGGGCCACTTAAGACTTAAGAAGACTTTTATGGTACCAAAACGTACTTTTATTGTATCAGAAAGTACTTTTATTGCACCAGAAAGTACTTTCATTGTGCCAGAAAGTACTTTTTTGTACCAGAAAGTTATTTTATTGTACCAGAAAATTCTTTTATTGTATCAAAAAGTTATTTTATTATTCCAGAAAGTACTTCCATTGAAGCGAAAAGTACTTCTGTTGTACCAAAGAGTACTTTTTTTGAACCAAAAAGTAAATTTATTGTTACAAAAAATACTTTTACCAAAAAGTACATTTATTGTGCCTAGTGCCTTGTAGTTATATTGTGCAAAAAGTTATTTTATTGTAACAGAAAATACTTTTATTGTATCAGAAAGTTATTTTATTGTACCAGAAAGTACTTTCATTGTACCAAAAAGTACTTTTATTATATAAGAAAATACGTTTATTACACCAGAAAGTTATTGTATATGAAAGTTATTTTATTGTTCCAGAAAGTACTTTCACTGCTGCGAATAGTACTTTTGTTGTACCAAAGAGGACTTTTTTGGTACCAGTAAGTACTTTATTATAACGAAATTACTTTTTTTTTAATCAAAAGTAGTATATCAAGTACTTTTATCAAGTACTATAATTGTAGAAAAAAGTACTTTAATTGTGCCAAAAATACTTTTATTGTATCAGAAAGATCTTTAATTGTACTAGAAAGTACTTTTATTGTACCAAAAAGTACTATTATTTCACCAAAAAGTAATTTTATTGTGCCACAAAGTACTTTTATCGTACTGTACCAAAAGGTACTCTTATAGTTCCAAAAATTAACTTTTTTGTATCAGAAAGATCGTTTATGTATTGCTTTTTTTTTGTATGTAATACTTTTGTTGTACCAAAAGTACTTTTATTGTACCAGAAAGTACTTTTATTGCACCGGAAAGTACTTTTATTGCACCGGAAAGTACTTTTATCGTACCTGAAAGTAATTGCATTGTGCCAGAAAGTACTTTAATTGTACCAGAAAGTACTTTTATTGTGCCAAACAGTAATTTTATTGTGCCATAATTTACTTTGATTGCGCGAGTACTTTTAATGCACCTAAAGTACTTTTAGAGTGTAAAAAAAAAATTTTACTGTGTCTTTGTACCTTTGTGATACCACAAAATATTTTTTATTACATCAAAAAGAAATTTTATACAAAAAAGTATGTTTGTTGTACCAGAAAGTACTTTTATTGTACCTATAAGTACTATTATTGTATATAAAAGATATTTTATTGTGTCAAAAAATACTTTTATTGTACTAAAAAAGTACTATTATTGTATCAGAAAGTACTTTTATTGTACCAGAAATAACATTTATTGTACCTAAATGTACTTTTATTGTTTCAGAAAGTACTTTTATTGTACCAGAATGAAATTTTATTGCATCAGAAAGTAAATTGATAGTACCAATAAGTTCTTTTACTGTAAAGAAAAGTACTTTTATTGTATAAGAATGTATTTTTATGGTAGCAATAAGTTATTTTACTGTAACGAAAGGTACATTTATTGTACCAGAAAGTACTTTTATTGTAACAGAAAGTACTTTTGTTGTGCCAAATAGTACTGTTATTGCACCAGAAAGTACTTTTTTTGTACCAATTAGTACTTTTATTATAACGAAATGTACTTTTTTGTATCAAAACTTTGTTTTGTACCAAAAAGTAAATTTACTTACTTAGCTCCTACTTCTATGCAATCTCAGTGGATTATATACCGCACGTAGAAAAATATTGTAAGCGTCTCGATCTTCTGCGCTTCTTCTCCAGTTAGTCACACCGAGTTCCGTAAGGTTCTCAGTAACCTGGTCTTTCCAACGGAGTTTTGGTACAAAAAGTACTTTTTGTGTACCAGAAAGTACTTTTAATGAGCCAAAATATTTTTTTATCGTAACCTTAAGTACTTTTATAATACCAGAAATTACTTTAATTGTACCAAAAATGACTTTTATTGTATCAAAAAATACATTTATTGTACCAAAAAGCAAGAACTTTACTTCTCTCAACCTCACAACAACATAAAAATTTACATTATATTGATATTATTACTCCATCTCTAAAGTGGGCGAAGTGGTACATTTGTATGGGAGGTAGCAGATGGGGCGTGGTTAGACTTCCATCTCTAAAGTGGGCGAAGTGGTACATTTGTATGGGAGGTAGCAGATGGGGCGTGGTTAGACTTCCAATTTTTTTTCCCAAAACTTTATCCTGTTATAGCTTTACTAAATACAGAATTTGGGTACGATCCCGTTGGGTGTATTGATATTTTTACTCGTTTTCTAAAGTGGGCGGAATGATGTATTTGAATGGAAGGTACCAGAATGGGACCATGTAACCCAATTGCAATACCGTAAGTAGTTTTGAGGAAATATTAACACGTTCAAAATTTTAAAACATAAAAGTCTTTCGAAAGTTATCGTGCGTACCAGCCGGACAGACAAAAAGTCATTAAACTTGGTTCAAAGAAACCTAGGGTCTAAAGTGACTCCTTCTATGTGATACACTTTTGGGTTTTCAGTAAAACCCTGATATGAAGAAATTATTCAGTATTGCTTCATCTCTCAATGGAATAGAATTTACAAAACATAAAGTAAATATTCACTTACAACTTATTATATCACATATTTAAACATAATCAATAATTTTGGTAACAAATCTTTTACGCAAAGATGATTTAAGAAAATAAAAGCATACCGCATCATCAAACACTCACTACATTAGCGATAAAATCACATAGATAAAAATACTAACAACACATTTGACAATGTTGTGCGGGCGGCATCTTTTCAAATCAAAAATTGTATCTCGTCGTAGTGAAAACATTCGTAAATAGAAATCGAAAATCATTGATACATTTCCGAACATTAGTTTCCTTTTTGTCAACAACGAACCTAAGTAACACAGTTAGTCAGTCAGTCTGGCGGTTGACAGTCTCTCAGCGCTCAATTGAATTGAGTCAGTGCTGCTTATCACCTGTTCAGCCAATATTGATGATAATGATGATGATGACATTCAATCGAATCGGCATAACAAATACAAAACACCAGCAAACAAAACAAGCGGTGAATACAAACGTATGTTTCTGAGCATTGTCTAAGATTTGTGTGATATCTTTAACGTTTCAATGTTGCCGTGATTTGTACAAGTTGTGGAAGTCTGTATGTCTTTACATCGTTTGTGTGACGGTGTGTTGTGATGTTAATGTGTCTTGTGAGTGGCTTTATAATGTTATCACAATCACGAATTTCTACAAATCGAAATCGTGTCGCATTTTCTTAAAGGGAATATATTTAAGTGATGGTCTGTCACCGGTTATGAATTAAAAAATTCATTTGAATATGATGCAACGACCGTACTTGGTTCAGATAGCTACAGAAAAAGTCCTGGTAGCATAAAAAATATCGCATATTGATTGAGGACAATAATGCTGCATATAAGACTAATGGTAAAGAGTGCTGTGAGGGAAAGTTATAAGAAAATCAGGAGAGAAACGATATGCCTCTTTAAACGGAAATGGGTTCATGTAGTTGAAGAGATCACTAGGATGTCGAAATATCTAGGCATAGTGGTGAAGTTCGAAAATTCTAGCTACATATACAATGTACTAGTAATAGAATTCTAGTAAAGTGGCATGGAAATCTGGTCATTCTATGTAGGGTTTGCAGCAGGAAATTTAGCTTTTAATGTAAACATTTCACTATAATGTTGGCAACATTTCTATAGTTATAGGGTATATTTGTAGTATACTGTATGTACATCACACAGAGTATATGTTACACAGACATAGTACATATACAATATTTTAAAATCTACTATTATAAGACATTTTGGGGTTAGAAACACTAATAAAACTTTCCACCCAATATCGGATGATTCAACCTATGATATTTATCATATCCAAGACACGAGTAACACTCACAATATCGTACGATACCACGAAACATCATTAATTGTACCCATGATGATATCTTTAGTTAATATATATGTACTATATTTATAAATAGTATATCATAGATACATTTGGCTGTTATTGATTTTCAAGTGTATAAGTAACTATAGATATCAATTTAAACGACGACATGTTTAAGAATAACAAACACTATCTGATAAATCAATTAACTCTGTTGAAAATATGTTAAAACTTCACATATTTGGTGTTGTTGTGGTTGGTTGCTTTTGTACTATTGTCAATTATCTGAAGTGCTAAATGTGGTTTTATCACAGAGTACCAAAGCGTAAAAGAACACAAGAAATTATCGTTTGTTTTTCGTTTAAAGGTGAGGTCTAATGGAAAACTCTAATCATTAGATACAAAATATACTTATAAGCAGTTAATAGAGAAACTAGAAACTAGAACATGTTTTCATGTAATCTAAAATAGTTATAAAACTGTGTTCTATTTTCTATGAACTTGTATATTCCAATGTCACTATGGGAGTAGTGTGTTGAAGACTAGTAACAGTTAGTTTAGGTTTTCGATTTCTAAGAAAAGATTGAAAGTAGATCGGTATTTAAACATATTAATGAAGTTTTTCATGAAATTAAACTAAGCAATGGCGTATCACAGAAACTTTTCTAGTGTATTTAGTGGGACAATAGCTATTCTAATTCAAAGAGAAGAGATCAAGGGTGGATTTAGGTTGGGCCATCTTTTAAGGATATGCACCTTAAACGTCCGGACTCCTAATAGAGAAGGTGTAACCTTAAAAAAATACAAGGCTGACATCACCGCCGTAGATCGGCCATGGCATAATGGTTAGAACATGCGACTACCATTCGGGAGGTCCATGGTTTTATTCCTGTCTCAAGTCATCTGCATTTTTCTTTCTTTGTCGGCCTCCTCGATGTTGTCGACAGCAACTTCACAGTATAGTGTCGAGTCAATCGGCAGGTCTAGTAAAAGCTTCTAAAACAGTGGCATTCGAATTCGTTGATACGCAAGTAGGTGCCGTTAGTTGTGAATCTAAAAATAAGCTATCCCATACCTCATTCATGGGGTGTGAAGGGAAATTAAGTTCAAGTTTTATAAAGCTGTCTTCGACAGTGGAATTGACTGACCTGAAGTCTTTTGTGAAGATTGGCAAGTACCTTACAAAGCCATTCTATACCAGCCGAGGCCTTAAACAAGTCGACAGTCAATCGTGCGAACCCTTCAACATAGTGATGGAAATAATAGTGAGGAAAGCTGCAGTAAACACAAGTGGCAAAATATTCAACAAAAATCGTTTTCCGGGAAGTCATGTGCTCCATATGCCATATGCCATACTATCCCGTGTTATTGATATCAAAGTTTTCGATGCAATCCGTTTTTGGTTATCTTTTGTAAAATCAAGGTATTTCGTGTCCACATTGCTCTATATCCCATTTCTCTTTAGGTCTTAAAAAGTATGCAATGCATACTTGCATATGCAAATGCATATTATAGTCTTACCGGCATGTTTTGGGGGTTTTCAGGTTTACTTTTCATTTTTTTTTCGCAGTATATACAAAACCTCTTCATTTCTTTAAGATGGGTAGATAATTTATATAATTTTTGCAACTGGCGACGCCTATCTTTTGTTAAAGAGTTATTATTAATGAGTTAATGCTTCTTCAAATGCTGTATTTTTTAAAGTATGAGTTTGCGATACTAACTAAACTAAATACTCTTTGTGTGTTTATTAGGATTCCGTCGTCAAGAATTGCAATGAGTTCTATATAGCGTTGCGTTGCCACCAGTTCCATCATTTACACGTTGGTATAGTTGGCAGAACTATCAAAGTACGTAAGAAAAGTTTTGAATTAGTGTAACAGTGAGGAGGCTGAAGCAATGTGTACTTCCAAAGAGAATCGACATTGAAACAATGGGCTGTGGGACTATCAAAGTCAACACACATTATACTACTTGGACTTTCTAACTCCCTCAGTACCCATATTAATTTGAAAAAAAAATTCTCGTTTTTCACTTATAAATCACTAAGCAAGTTTCACCCTTTCTTCCACACAGCTTTTTAAAATCACATATATTGATCAGGATTTCAATAGCGGAAACAAGAATATGTGAGACAAATTATGGTGAAGGCATATACATAATATTTATTATACATACCTTAAAAGATTAAATTCTCCATTATTGAATTCACTCATGTAATTTTGTTTACAGTAGAGTAAATAATCAATAGTCTTAATCTTATAAATGTTATGTAAAAAATAACCATTTAATTTTCAACTCTTTGTGATGCATTTTTATTAAAAATAAAATGTTTTCAGTGAATAAAATTAACTACGAGTCAAAATCTTTTGTGCATTTTTCATTAGTTTTAAAGGAATTTTTTAGTGTTTTTCGTGGTGCATATCTAATGCGCATATTTTTAGTTTTTCCGGGCATATTTGTTTGGGCCCTGGTTATAACAGAAACGGATGAATAGGTTCTGGCAACATTAGAGGGGAAAATACAGTAAAAAAATTGCAGTCAGGAAAAAGTTGCAGTCTAGCTTAACAAAATACAGAATTTGGGTACGATCGTGTCGAGTGTAATGATATTACTACTCGCTTTTTAAAGTGGGTGAAATGGTACATTTGTATGGAAGGTACCAGAAGGTGCGTGTCTAAACTTCCAGATTTCTTCTCTAAAACTTTTTCCTGCTTAAACTTTATTAAATACAGAATTGGGGCACGATCGCATTAGGTCTATTTATAATATTAATCGATTTCTAAAGTGGGCGGTACCAGATGTGTATGGGAGGTACCAGATGGAGCGTGGCTAGACTTCCCGGGTTTTCTCCAATATAGCTTTCTCCAAATTAGCTTTTTTCTTGTTATAGCTTTACGAAATACAGAATTTGGCCATGATCAAGTGTGGTGTATTGACATTTGTATGGGAGATACCAGGAGGGGCGTGACTAGACTTACAGTTTTTTCTTCGAAATTTTATCCTGTTATAGCCTTATAAAATACAAAATTTGGGAATGGTACATTTGTATGGAAGGTACCCGAAGGGGCGTGACCATGTAGCCTCTTTGAAATACCGTGAGTAGTTTTGGGGTAATATTAACCCATGCAAAGTTTCAGAACAATTGGTTGCGTTTTTCGAAAGTTATCGTGCATAGCAGCCTGCCAGACTTTCAGACGGACGGGCAGACAGACAGACGGACATGGCTCAAACTACTGCCCAGCAGCTTAAAATGGGGCTTTGCATGCCTTCAAAGGCATTCAGAGACCCTACCCTTCAAATGCAGTCTTACTCACAGACCAGTTTTAAGAAGGGAAAAAGGCATGTCTGCCGGATCTATTCTCACCCTAGTAAGAGGCCTCTTTGCAGGTCTCATTTTTGAAGCGAAATGTGCATGGGTATGACATTTTTTGTTAGGCTTAGTGAAGGACTAATTATAGCGTGTAAATATGCCTGGCAAAAGAATGCGTATTTGAATGTCAACAAACTGCCGTTGAAGGCATGTTTGCAGGCATATTTTTACAATGCCTCGACTTTTCCGCTGCTGGGTGTAAAAGTCTTGAATCGAGTTTGGTTCAAAGATACCCAGGGCCTAAGGTGTTCTATGTGTTACACTTTTATGTCGTATCAAATGATATATACCCTGCTACCCGTAGGGTGAGGGTATAAATATATGGGTACATCATTGTTAACAGAGAGTATCGACGTCATACTACCTTGAACTACTATAGAAACCTTGTTGACTACCTACAAAACCATTGGCCGGTCAGTGGTTAACTACGTTGCCACAGTGTGATCTCCTTCGCTGAGTGATACCCAGTGGAGAAATATTCAAAGCTGCCAAAATGCCGCCCTGAGAACTGTAATGGGCTGCATGCAGATAACCTCTGAGCATTATCTACATGAGGAAACGAAGGTCCTCCCAGTCAAGGAACACAATGTCATGCTGACAAAACAGTTCCTCCTGGGATGTCATCGGAGGAGTCATCGCAACTTTAACATCACACAGATGGATACTCCCCCAAGGCATGTTAGGAAGGACCTTCGGGTGTATGAGGATAATATATAGGATCCCTTGGATCACACCTCATATGCTGCATCTTTGAATAACATTCATAGAGACGTCACATATTCCGCGGTTTCAAGTTACCGCATGAATGTCGTTCTTGGATTCGCACGCCCCCTGTAGCCGAAATAGGGACAAGCCTGCCACGCAGAACAAGAGTGGCCCTGGCACAACTCAGATCGGGATGGAGCAACAGGCTCAATGCCTACTGGTCCCGCATAGACCGTGCCGTCCCCAATATTTGCCCAGCGTGTGGTCAGGGTCCCCTTCACTTGCCCAGCCCACCCCACTCCACTTAGCCCATTGGATCTATAGACCAATCCAGTGGAAGTAGCCCAATTTTTAGGACAGGACATTGAAGAAGCACCCCCGGATTAAATTTGTAAAACTTTGAGTATTAAAGCTGTTACAACAACAACAACAACGTCATACTAAGTACCAGCTAAGTGTGTAAGTAAACATCAATTTTCTGAAAATTTGAAATTTGAATTTGTATAGAAGGTACCAGACAAAATCGGTTGAATTTTTATAAGTGTAAATTTAACGCAAAATACGACAGATTTCAGTGTACTTACAAATCATGAACTTTCTTTTTAAAATTGCATTCAATGGTTTTGCATATTTTGGATATTTTACGAAAAATAATTGTTTTGGCATATTTATGCGCATATTTGTTGCGTTTTTACTTTTTTTGAATAACAACCACTTTAAAAAGTAACACTTTATTCGTCTGAATTTAAATTTTTTTTTTGCAAAATTTTTACGCCGATATCTAATATAGAAAATTTTATTGTGGGAATTTTATATGAAAAGACGATATGTGCGATAAAAGAATCTTTGTTCAAAGTCAATAGACAAAACCAATCAACAACTGCTTGGCGTTCGACTTATATAAAATTCTTCTTTTTCTAACCGAAGACCGATGATAACCAAAAAACGCCTTTGGATGTAGTGATTTTGAATGAAAAATGTCCTAGTTTACGCTTCCTCCAGAGCCAAGTATAACAAGATTGGGAGCGTGGTATATTATAAAATTTAAAAAAATTAATTTTACGTTCTTTTTTTTGTCAAAATGCATGCAAAATTTGAAATAATATTTTAATTGCATACATTATGTGTTAGTGCATATTTTTGAATTGTAAGTGCATGTTATATGCGGCTATTTTAGATATGGTGCATAAAATTCCTTGACCTTTATATATGTAAAGCTATGAGAATGAATTCGGAATATGTATGGGAGATACCAGAAGAGGTGTGGCAAAAGTTTCGGTTTTCTGAGGATTTCTCCACTAGAAATATTAATTAGTATTTGGTATTTTTTTGTTTGCATTTTTTAGTACCGTATAGACTCGAAAACGGTTTTACCGAATACATCCATACATTTCGCTATGTCCTAATATATGGGGGATTTAATGTCGTGACCCAACTTTTGAAACGTTTAGGGGCTTTTGGTAGATCCGCATGTGTAAGCACTGTGGTATTAATACCTGGACGTTGAACTATGGTGGTTCGAGATATGGTGGTGATTATGAAGTGCTCGAGTAGCCCAAAGAAACACCTGTTGGTGAGCACTATCCGTTTTATTGCTATATATACTGTTATTTATAAAAATAAAGAAATTTTGTTTAATTTTTTTGCGAAGTATTCTTTTATTTCTAAATTGAAAACATTGTCCTTAATTTGTGCTACATCATCAAAAATAAAATTTTTTTGGTAAATACAAAGGTGGGAAACGCCTTGAGTAGCACCTAGTACATATACTTATAAATTTTTACCGGTCAAAATCCAATACATCGCAAATATTATTGTCTTCATTCTTATACATTGTCTCCCAATCGACTTTATAGCACGAGCTCTTCTCGCCAGTATCGTTCGTTGTCCTCATCCACATCCGTTCTCGAGAGCCATTATTATCTGCTTCACCAGCACCGACAGTTACTACTTCATCTCAAACGTTAGCATTATCATCATCGTCATCAACAGCGGTAGCAGCATCATCTTTGTGTCAGTTTAATGACAAAAGGACATTCATTAAGTTTTTGATTTCTGATGATGTTTTTTTTTGCCACTGCATTGTTATGTCACACCACTATTCTTTAACACGGTTCACCTTCTTCCCCATCAACTGAACGTACGAACACACGTCGCTCTAAGGATGAGATATGGTATGGGCTGAAGTGTTGGTTTGTTCGTTTGTTCGTTAAAAGCCGTCATGCCACCCAAAGTGCCACAAACGGGCGACAATCACCGTGTGGCTACGGGATATGAGTCCATAGTATGGGTTGCATTATGCCACTGCCACTTCGTTCAATATGATTTTGTGGGTCTGATGTTGATACTGATGCCTCAAACGTTAATGTTACGCTCGGGGTTTCAGTTACAGTTGCTTACCTCAACTTCCGGTAGAAAATGTCAAGTTGATGTTTCCGCTTTAAACGTTTTGGTGTCTTTATAGTGAGATTTCTTTTACTT
This sequence comes from Muscina levida, assembly GCA_964034835.1. Lineage (NCBI taxonomy): Eukaryota > Metazoa > Arthropoda > Insecta > Diptera > Muscidae > Muscina > Muscina levida. The sequence continues at coordinate 31,866,595 of OZ035884.1, read as the reverse complement.
TGTGATGTCATTCAGCCAATAATCATAAACGTCCCATCGTTTTAATGCTGCACAGGCAGATTACTTCTTCAAACGACTCAGGGTGAGGAGAGTTTGGCGACAACCTTATCAGGCTATTAATGTAAGAATTTTTATTTATATTTCTTGATGAATTTACAAAAAAATAGATGATTTTTTGAAATCTGCTTTTATATTAAAAAGATATCTAAAATCCAAACAATTTTGTACTTTGTATTTTTTCATAGAAATCTTTCGTTTGTGTCTTACATCAGATGTGTCATACAATTGCAATTTTAAGCGCTTGCGCATCAGGGAGTAATTTTCTTTTTTGATTTTTCTTTGTTGATACATAGTTATGTATGTATGCAGTCTCTTTATATACTCGAGCATATCACAAGTTCATTTTCTCCAGTAATCCCTCAAAAAATGAACAGGCGAAATATGTAATTAAGTGGATTGTTATATTTGGTTACATTTTTAGCAGGGCGGACGCAATATACAGTGAGTATTGTTAGTATGTGAAAGTAGTTAAAAAAGTAACACTACTTGTTTACCTATCTTATATCCTTACAATTTTAGCTGTTACTCGAAATTAGTTTTGAGTTTTTTCAAAATTAAAGAGACTGCCAAAGCTTCAAAAACTCTGTGTATAGGAGAGTCACTACTTTTCAGTAAGTTGGTCACGAGTAGAGATATTCGGTGTACGCATATTGTTACACGGATCACTTCTTTATACACCGACACGCGATTCTTAAGTATAAAGTCGAGTACAGACCGTAGAACACTTTTAAAGTTATCATCCATTTAATCTTTTGATACCATCGATATCGATCACAACTATTACCACGTGTTATGACCAGGTTAAAATGTTATTGCTCATATCATTTTCTGCTGTCATGTTTTTACGTTGTTTTTTTCTTTTTCTTCTATAAGTTTTTTTCTCTCCTTCATTTCAAGATCATATGAAATATCTTAGCTGTTATCAAAACAGATTTTAATTATCTTTAAGTGCATTTTTCAATTTGTTTCTAAATCGAATGGAAAAACAAACCTGAAAAACAAAATTACATTTGTGTTCCCAAACAATAGCTTATCACGGTGCTCTCTGCTCTATTAGTGGCTAATTAGATCTAAACAACGCCACACAATAGCTAAACAAATAGCATTTATTAATAAAGTCAATATTAATCGAAGCGAACAAGGAAAATAAAAAATGTGATTTGTTTTGTTGTTGTTGTTGTAGTTTTTGTCGTTCTTTAGTAAATTTTTGTACTTATTCGAAGAAAATCGAAAATCTTATCGATAAAACCAATCAATCTGTGGACGCGTGAATGTCGCCTGTAAATCGCACTTGAAAGCACCTGACGTTTGCCGCCGACAAATGCCAGCGATAGGAAAACATTTGAGTAAATGATATATTTTGTTGTTTGAAGTTTAAGTCGAGAGCGGTGATAAGTATAAATGGTGGATGTACTTGACATTAGTTGGGCGGGAGGGAGCTAATAACGAAATGAGAATGATTTTGTTAGAGTTTGTAAATATTGAAAAAATGCGTTAACTACGGAGGAAATGATTCACCAAAGGGGACTTTTAATGTCAGTTTAGTGAAATGAATCAGTTATATAGAAATACTAGTGGGCCCGGCAATGCTTCGCTATTGCATATTAACTTGGAATATATTTCACATTTAGGTCTACAAAGTACTTTGAAAAAGGTACTTAAGCTAAATAATATGTTGAGTTTATTAACTTATGTAACTTATTTCAAGTAACTTCGCCTATTGAACGCAAATATAAATTTCGTTTGCAGCTTCATGCTTTTAGCCATAAACACGGATCAAGAATATTTCCGAATACTATATTTGTATTGAACTCGTATTAAACTTCACCAATGTTTGGCTTAACAAAGTGATGGTCCCACGGGCTGTATGGCATTTTATGCCGTCGTGTTGGAATTATTTCTCCTTTAAATAATGTGCAATGACTTGATAAATATCAATTGATCGTCCACTGGCTCTAGTTCTTCTACCAGTTGGATTTTATATGAATGTAGGCCAAGATCTTTCCTCAGCATTTGCAGAGACCGAGTTGAAAACGGCATCGGTTTGATAAATTCGAGTCCCCTGTCACACGTCTACCCCTGTCAGACGTCTACGTCTACAGCGTAGATAGCTTACATTAGCTATCTCAGATGGATGAGTATATGCACCGTAAACTTCCCAAAGGGCTTCATAAGTTTGGCGAACAGGACGCGCATTTTAAAAATAAATTTGCAAGATTTGTAAACGTTGTTCTTGTGTAGTCTTTACATGGTGATTTTCCAAAGTATACTGAATGAAAGTCTATCACATTTCATTAGTATGACAGCTAGATTTACACTTATACCTATCAGAAGTTATATACGTCAAAAAAATAGCTAATACATAAGTAATTAACAAATGTTTGCTAATGTTACCTCTGACATACTATAAAAATTCAAATTGTGCCCCAATCAACAAAAAGTGTTTCCAGTATAACTACAATAAATATTGCTTAATTTTTCTATCTATAGTATTTATTACCGATTCGCTCTTCTGAAAAGTAATTAAAAAATACATACCTGTAAAGTAAATGAAAAACACATCACTGTTTTAGTCAGCGCAGCTACTATGTGTCCTCAACTCCCTGGTGTACGGACCTAAAATAAAACTCAAATAAAGAAGTGCGAGGGCAGCGCCTCCGCACTTTTTACTTATTTAGTTCCAAAAAGCCTGTTCATTAGGCCCGATCAATTTGTTCACGTCGAAAAAAAAAACGTGGTGATCGTATGCCAGTATCGGTATCTATGATGAATTCTAAAAAATTTCACTTAGAAACTTTATGTCTAAAATCAATTCCTAGTTCGCGCTGAGAAGTATGAAGATTTCAGGTGACGATATTTTTTTAGTGAATTAGCAATTATCGGAAACTTCAGACCTATGGGCTCGGCTCTTATTTTTACCAACCATTCCAATGTTTGGAGATTAAGACGAAGAGAATGTATATTTTTGACATTGTTTGAGATCACGCCCAATATTCTCAAAAATGATTTTTAAAAACTTAATTTCTGTATACCAACTCTCAGAGGCCATAACTTTTTAACCAATACATAAATTTGCTTCTGCAGTACTTCATTTAGTTTGTTGGGAAGTCAGTTTTACGCAGAAGATCTCAAAAAATATATTTTTCTGAATTTTTCGGTTTGTGCTCATTTAAAAACAAAAAAATCTCTATCTGAAATCATCATGCTTCCCAGCGCGAGCTAGGAATTGATTGTAGACACAAAGTTTATTGGTAAAATTTTCTAACAACGATTTTTGCGAATAAAAAAATTGGCCCACCTTACTGTTCATATCTCTAGGCGAACTGCAATATACTGTGGAATTTTGACAGTTAAAACTGTTTATTTTAAAAGGGGTGTGGCACAGCCCACTTCCACCCTTACTGTAATTCATACTGCAGCAACAACATATGTAACATCTTCATACCTTTTGATAGTTCATGAGATATAGCCCTTTTTATTTTCAAGTTGTATGGGCGGTGCCACGCCCCTTTATCCAATCACAACCGTTTATAGCCAGGGACTATCAACAGGTCAACAGTAACACTTGGTAAAAATTTCGTATCAATCGGTCTATTAGAAAAGCTGTTAGAGCGATTTTTGAAAAGGGGGCGTGGCACCGCCCACTTCCACCTTGGCTGTAATTAATACTGCTCCAACAACATATATACCAAATCTCATCTTCATACCTCTGATAGCTCATGAGATACAGCCCTTTTGATTTTCAAGTTGTATGGGCGGTGCCACGCCCCTTTGTCCAATTGGACCGAATTGTAAATCTAAACCACCAGGGGCGCCACTCAAACGCATACAAAAAAATTTATGCAAATCGGTCCAGCCGTTTAGGAGGAGTTCAGTCACAACACACGTACAGTAGAATTTTATATATAAAGATAGAAAAAGTGACTTATTTTTATATAATAGATTATCGAATCGAATTTGCTGTTCGCCTATGTTTAAAACATATTCTTGATTTTGAGTGGATCCGTCTATTTGTGATTATGTGGTTTGACGATCTGCATGTGTGAATAATATTTAATCTTAAAAACCACAAATCGCCAGAGTCAGATAAGATTGCACCATGAAATGTTGATAGTGGACCCCAGTATCAGTGCTTAAATTATCCTTCCCATAGTAGACGCAATTTAGATAACAGTATGTTTACACGACGGGTTAAGGGAATGTATTATTGTCAGAAATCCAAAAGAGGGCATCTATATAAATGCCATAACTAGAGTAGAGTCACGCTTTGGGTATTGTCCACAAAGTGATAGTCCATTACCGCAGGCAAACTAGCATTTGCTTTAAACAAGCGACATCAAGCTGGTTTTTTACCTGGAAAATTCTGCGTAGATCTAGTAAATACACTTAGTATTATCGTAGAACAGTCTTTCAAATAGAGATCGACCCTATATATAGAATTTGTAGACCTTGAGAAAGCATTTTGATTAGTTGGCTCATAAGACCATTTGGAAAGCACTTGAAAGCAAACACTTTAGATCATCCAAAGTCTATATAATGGTCTTTAATGTGGGATTTTACACTAAACTGAAATCAGCAAGAAAATATCGTTTAGCTCTGGGGTATGTCAAGGATAGGTTATGTCTATTTTACTGTTCAACATTGTTCTAGACGTTGTCATGAGAACGGCAGATATTAGCGAAATTTAATGGGTCCTACAGCGACGCCAATAATTGACCAATTGACAAAAATTGATATAAGTGTGCAGTTATGATGATGAGAACCATTTTTCTTACCAGTGATGATATTTAGTCGAAAAACAGTTCAGTTTGCGCTAGAATTTGAAACTTAGAAGGCGAATATCTCGAAATATATACCTTTGCTTCTAACCCCAAATTTTGTCTTCTGTCAAACACATTCAGTAATATGTCCAACAAATTACATCACCTACAGATGGCGTCATTGAAAGTGGGACTACGGAAAAATCTCGCAAAGCCGAAATCGATGCACATTATTAATATAAATAGTGAGTCCTCCAGATAAACGGCACTGTCCATGACGACATAAGCAGTTTCTGCTAAGTCGGAAGTATTATTAACAGCGGAGGTGGATCAAGTGATAATGTAAAATTCGTATTAATTGCGTACAACGTTCTTTAGGTCTTTTAAACACCGTATGGAAATCGCCCTATAGATCTCGATACACCAAAATTAGAACATTTAATTCTAATGTGAAGTCTATTTTATTGTATGGGTGTTAGACATGGAATGCTCGTGACATTCCATATATAATTATCTATTTTTGGAAAATTAATGTTTCTTCCAAATCTTTTAAACAAACTGCTGGAGGATATTTAAATTAGGTCAGTTTAATTATCTTATTATAGTAGGTCAATCTTCTTCGGTATGGGTTTGGCACGATAGTTAGGGCGTCGCCAGTCATCTGCATTTGCTTTCATCGGTGGCTTCCTCTCTCTCTCCCATGTTGACAGCAAGTTCGCATTATAGGATCGAGCCATTCGGTATGTCTAGTAAAACCTTCCCAAAGTGCTGGCGTCCCCTCTCGCCCCCTTTCGTCCTTGGTATTTGTGCTAAACGGGGTACTTAAATCGTTTTATGAGAAAGATATGAAAATTGTGGCATATGCAGATGATGTGGCCATCATGGCCAAACTGCCCTGGGAAAGCTGCTACGATGGGCATATACCTATGGTTTGAGGGTCAACCCTCAGAAAACGGAATTGGTTATTTTCACTCGTAGATATTAGATAAAGAACTTCAGGTAACCGACACTATATGGGGCGGAACTGAAGCTAAATTGGTCAAGGATTAAAGATTAAAGAGAGGTTTCAATGCTTTTTATGCGTTTCGGTATTCTATAGGTAAAAGTTTGGCAATCAGCCCGAACGTTACAATGTGGCTGTGTACCACGGTAGTCAGGCCAATTATCATCTATGGTTATCTTGTTTGATGAGAGAGGCTAGAAGGAGCACACCGCAAGCGGCTTTGGATGTATTCCTGGGCCTACCGCCCCTGGACTTGTACGTCAAGGCTATTACAGGCCGAGGGCCTATCAAACTGAGGGAACCTGGCGATTGGCATCAATCCATACATGGACATGCGTAGGTTTTCCAGTTTTTGGGCAATGGCGTTTCTTTTAATCAGCCACCTCGTACTGACTTCTTGAAAAATGTGTAGATTTCTGATTATGACTGGATGATTTTTACCTGCCCATTTGTTCCTTTTTTGGTTTAGTGGAGGATTTGATGTGGTAAACAATTAACTTACGTTAGATCTCCGGTACTGACTGCATAAATGCTAGATCGCTGAGGCCCGGATACAGCAGATCACGATCAGCGTACATGGTTGGCCTGCGCAGAAGAGCTGCCAATGGTCTATAGAATTCTAACAGGCCATTGCAATATCAGGCACCTGACAGACAAATGATATACATAGATTCATAACGGACTACTACCGCATGTGTGAGGACGAGGAGGAGTCCGGGACGATGAAACACCTTCTTTACAGCTGTCCCGCTCTAGCCCGTAAAAAGCTAAGATACTTACATAGGAGTCATTTGCCACACCCTCATAGTTTTACATACATACATATATTTTTTGTAAGTTTACTGAATTCAGACACATTATCAAATAAAATATTCGTAGGAATGAAAGAGACCCCAATAATTTCTAAAAGAAACTACTTAAAGCATCAAAAATAGTTTAAATATAAGATATCAGTAGAGTTATTTGAAGTTATGATTTATTTCATGACTTTTGTTCGAATGTACTTAGTTCTCATTTGGTACCGTATAATACACTTTCGATAACTCAATACAAAATGACCAAGTGCCCAGAATGTGAATTTATTAACACTTTTTATACTTTCAGCTTTCTTGCAGTTTTACTACATGTTTGGCCTTACGACCGACCGTGGCCGATAATTGTCATGCTTTCCTCACTTATGATGCCTTCGTTGCTGCAGGAACGAGCAGAGAACGTAAGTGTTCCCTCCATATTTGCAGCACACTCTGAGTTTAGCTTTTTACCTTTTGGTAGAGCTTATGGAATCTGCGCCTAAACATCTGCTAAAATCGTGTCATAACTGTGGACTGGGTGAAAACCCGAGTAAAACGGAAATGGTCCTATAAAATATCTCTCGATTTGCCAAACTCTGATAGTGCCAAATACCTCGAACTATTATTGGACAGTAAACTGAATTGGAATCTTAACACTCTGAACACACAAGCCAGGACTAGCAAAGTTGCAACGGCTCTATACTAAGACAAAAGGGCAATCGGCCCCAATTGGGAAATTAGCCCAAAAAATGTGAACTTATTATATGACGTTGTTATTGTACCCGGCGCTAGGTAGAATATCCCAAAGACAGAAATTCGAACGCATTATGAGACTGGTGGAAATCATGATAACAGGGGCACTTAGAACTACTGCAAAAAAGGCACTGTTTACGATCCTAATTCGTGTAGACGCCACAAAAGCATGGATGCACAGGAACTTTGGCCACTCCAAAATTCTGGAGCTAACCAGAAATATGGTGTCACATTTTCTCTATCGTGAAAAAAGTTTTCGCACCGATTGCTTTAAAGTTTTGGTGCTATTATTTTTTCTCTCTTTATCATTTCAACTACTACTTATTTGATAAATTCGCGATATTTTAAGCAAAAAAAAGTAACTTAATTTAACTGGTCTCCATTTTGTTCTCTAAGAAAAATCACTATGGAAATCTCATCGGTGCGAAAACTTTTCTAACCAAATCAACATAAAAACGGGCTTTTAATTATTACAACATTATTCTCCACATGGTACTGAAGTGGGAATTTGCACTAAAAAAAGTTATATCCCTAGTGTACACCACTTCGAGAAATGTCGTCGGTCGTCTCTTGAGGAGATAGCGAGACATTCGACGGTTAACCTCACATGGGTTCCAGGACATGAGGATATATATGGTAACCAAAGAGCCGATACATCCGCAAGGGCCACCACAACCGTGAACTCGGGCGAAATTCACGGTCTCATTGGTGTTCCTCTCATAAGGGGGAAACACCAAATTGGGGGGAAACTGAACCTCATTGCTAAGGTGAGATGGGTAAAAGAACCCCCTTGTGCTAAGCATGTGCAGAGTCCACCTGAGGAACATCATAGCTGTAATGACCGGTCACAGGCCGGTTGGTAAAAACGCTAAGAGGTTGAAACTTCCCTACAACGACAGTAGTAAAAGCTGCAATGATAAGGAAAAAGATGTGACCTGAGATATGAAAAGCTTGGTCATCGGACACTTATGGAAAATACCTGTCTATCAGTAGGCGATATGTGGTACATCCATGTCTTCATCACAACAACGAAATGGCTTGATAGCGACGTTGATCGAGCAAAATAGGAATATTTGGTGCCACAATTTGAAAATGACATAATAACGGGACCCATACTAAGACCCATGTGAGCTGTATTAAACGCGGCTGCCAAATTAACCTTACCTACCTTTTGGCGGAACTATCGGGCTTCACCTGTATCCCTGTAACTTTCGATATCCTGGCGTCATATATTCTTGGCGTTTAATTCGTGGCGTTTAATCTCACTCCTCTTCTTATTAAATCTCTCCGCCACCGCGCATGTTGCATTTGGATGCAGTTTTGTCTTTAATGCAGCATCCCTTTTTAATTGAGAGAGTTTGTTGGAGTAAGCATTGGCTATCTCGGTGGTTTGCAGCATTGTGATGTTTTAGGAGATTGGCTTATTAAGCCACGGCTAGTTTTTTTAGGCTGCCGAATCCACTAAGAGAGCCTTTGTGTTGTGCAGTAACTTTCGTCACCTATATCCTAAGACGCATTTAGATTGCCTAACACATTGCTACCACTGAACCGATGTTTATTTGTAACTAGCGCTTAACCGTTATTTATAACCAGTACAGAAATCTTAGTCGGGCAAATTCCTGTATTAAGGAGTAATTCTTATATCATCGATGTCATGTTTGCCTTACCATCCGTTTCATCAAATGCATAAATACTCGAATATCCTCCACATATTGCTTAGTATTCATTAACTATATTCTCTAATACATTTCCAATAGTTTCATTAAATTAAAAGCTCTATATTTTATAGCAATGTAATGTTTCTCGTGATTCTTCAGTGCTTCACTATTGTAAATACAAGCCAACTATACATGTGATCTATGTTTGTGTACTTTGAAAATCATGTAATTAATGTATTGTACATTTCTAATTAATGTCATTCCATTACAACCCTATAATAATATTCCCGATGATGTTGTTGTTGTTGCTGATGATAACTTTGATTACTTGTTTTGTTTGATTTCATTTCATATGTGATGCGACAATAAAGAGAATTTGCCGCTCTTTCCCTTATACGAATGATGTCAATGGAATTGTGAGTTACATCTTATGTGTGTGTGTGGGTGTGTTTGTGTAATGTAATTATGTGTAGTGTAATGAATTAAATAAAATATATTAAGTTAAATAACAATACCAGAGTACTAGTGCATTGGTGAGTGAATCTAATGCAATTTACAATGTCATGACAAAATTTTAATGGAATTTATCAATATTGATACGAATAGTCCTTTTAATAAATTTTTTAGAAATTCTATTGATGTGATATGTCAGTGGTTGCAAATGTGGGCAATGTTGCAGAAATTTGAAAGCATATATGAAAAAAGGACAAATTTTCTTTATTCATAGTGGAAAAAAATAGTAACAGTAACAGTAACAGTAACAGTAACAGTAACAGTAACAGTAACAGTAACAGTAACAGTAACAGTAACAGTAACAGTAACAGTAACAGTAACAGTAACAGTAACAGTAACAGTAACAGTAACAGTAACAGTAACAGTAACAGTAACAGTAACAGTAACAGTAACAGTAACAGTAACAGTAACAGTAACAGTAACAGTAACAGTAACAGTAACAGTAACAGTAACAGTAACAGTAACAGTAACAGTAACAGTAACAGTAACAGTAACAGTAACAGTAACAGTAACAGTAACAGTAACAGTAACAGTAACAGTAACAGTAACAGTAACAGTAACAGTAACAGTAACAGTAACAGTAACAGTAACAATTTAATTTAATTTAAAGAAGGGCAAAATTTATAATTGCAATTAATTTAAGTTTGCTATGTTTACTGCTACCAACAAAAATAGTGGGAACCGGATTGATAGAAGTACAAAAAGGATGTATTTTATCCTCCCTTGATTGTCGCCTAATAACTTAATGGTTTACTTGCAAATTTCAATTTCTGTTAAACAATTTCAAATATAAAAGAAATAATTAACTCCATACGCTTCTTAACTACCTTTTTCTTCTATCTCCATTTAGCCAGAAAATAACTTATTTGAAAAATAAAATGCACAATTGCTAAGAGTCACATTTAAAAATCCACAACCCACATCACACGGAGGACACATAAGTGAATTCATATTTTCCCTTTCATTACGCTAATGAAATTTTGCTGTTAGCAGCTAAATGACGCGCGCACTTGTCCAATCTTTAGTCTCCAATCTATATCGTAATACGACGAATTGTTGAGTCGCACGTTTGTGTGGTGACGAACGTTTTTAATTAATTTGAAACAAATTGAAGTGCTGTATAAACTTTTAAACCGTCATATTTTTGTAATACCAAGTAGAAATAAAATAAAACGATTTGATCAGCAGAAAAACTTAATGATGAGTATCAGCTCTATGTCGCATCTCCCCCTGCCTTCACTCGACGCTATGATTTTTGCTGTGGCCTCATGCTGGGAATACCCATAATGTGTCTATCTGTTCTAGTAAGGAACACATAAACGCAATGTATGTACGACGTCCGTACCTAGCTACCTATGGGTGTGTGGAGTGTTTATCCCAGTCATGGCCTCATGGGACATGCCAACGTAATAACACTGACCCACTTGATTTGGGCCGCATGTTTGCTTAAAACTGTTGACGTCTGTTAGAATACGGCTGAAATATAAACTTTTGTGGCCATTAATATTTATCAATTTGGTTGCCACTGATGATGGTCAAACAGGGCGGCAGCAATAGTATGTACTTGGATGAGATTTTTCTTGGAGTGTTATTATAAGCCGTAATGGGTATTTTAGAAAACTTTGACGTTAGCTGTGTGTGTGTGTGTGGTGGGTGATGTTGCTAAATATTCAGGAATACATTAAATTGCTTGGAAAATTGAGTTGATTTGAGCCTTTGTCTTGTCTACGTTTATTGTAAAATTACAACGGCCTTTAAAATAATATTTGAAATTTAATAAATTCTTCGAATGCTGTCTTTAAAGTTCGAATTTAAGTTAATTGTTATATTGGTCAGTAAATAAAAAAAGCACATCCGTTTCCTATTAAAGCACTAAAATTATGAAGTGTTTTTTATCGACACTATAGTATGCGTAGTTGGAAACAACAACTGTCGAAACAAATTTGTCATATTAATAGTTAAATATGCGGGATAGATAGTTCGGGCTCTGACTTTAAGATTCAACTTTTATATGTAGAGTTTAAGACCCATTCTAGGCATATCATAAAATTTTTGTCTATTTCAACAAACATAAGTGAAATTTAATTTATTACACAGTACAACACACGATATTGGGACTCAATTCTAAGAACTGGACGTGAAAGTAGCCCCAAAACAACAAAAGTTCTGCATCATTCGTTTTGACAAGTTACATGCCATAATAGTTTAATATCAATTTGAAGTTAGTAAGTATCTTGTAGGGGAATTTGTCACATTAGGCTCTTTTGTTACATTGTTATGTGGTGGCGTATGATTATCATAATTAATATTCAACGAAAATCATACGCCACGGAGTACAACAGTTTTATTACATTTCTTTCATTTGATGAATGCAAAAGTGAAACTGTTGCTTTTGTAGGGAAACGTTACATGAAAAGATTTAAGGAATTGTATTTTTTATTTTTTTTTTAAATTTGTTTCAGCTAAATCAGACTAGTGGTTATCGAGTAATGTCAAACAAAAGAGCCTAAAACGTGACAAATTCCCCTATACGATACTTACTAACTTCAAATCGATATTAAATTATTGTGGCATGTAACTTGACAAAACGAATGATGCAAAACTTCTTATTTTTGGGGCTACTCTCACGTGCAATTCTCAGAATTGAGTCCCAAATCAATGAGTTGAAAAATGTTGTACTACTGTGTTACCTTCTACGATTATCGACATTGAGCTAATGGCATAGAGGTGACTTCAGTTTACAACATCAATGCATATAAGACACACGGTATGGATATGTGCTTATGATGGGATTATCTCAACGAATAGCATACACCCATTATATAGTTTTGTCGGAAGTTAAAGTCTCTTGGGTTAAAACAGGAGATGTTTGCTTCAACTTACGATGGATAAAAGGCTGATCCCGCGATAGTTTGTACAGATACTTGGTTCGCCTTACTTAAGCTCAGGACAGAGAACTCTCAGCTTTCAATCGTTGGGCTTGTTTTCCTTTAGCCACATCCTTAAGCTTCCACTGACCCCATAGCAGCCATCATAATGGAGATGATCATGTGGAAGGCTGCAGTAAACACGACTGGAACCGTCTTCAATAAGAGTCAAATGCTGCTCGCGTATGCCGACGGACAGACGATTCTGAACAAATGAGTGCATAGAGCTAACACCTACGGGGATACTCTGCTATACGAATGTCTCTAAAGTGTTACATAGAGAAACCAGAGATCAAACTTAAAATCCGCCTCCCAGACCATAACACTAGTCTTTAAGCGAATGTTCCCAGGCTAATATGTGGTCAGTGAAAGCGACAATCTTCATTGTAAGCCAAAGGATCTTAAATTCCGACACGTTAAGTTTGTATTAGACTGCAAAAGTTCCAGAAGCAAGTACTTCGACAAAGGCCGGCTTCTGGGATATATGGAAACGAACGAGCGAACAATGTTAGCATTTGATCAAAATATTGACTACCCCCATAAACGTTATAAGGACCATGATTTGAGGATATGCACCTAGAATGTCCGAACTCTCTACAGAGATAGTGCCTCTATGCAATTGGCAAATAACCCCAACAAATATAAGGCTAACACTTGAATTACGATGGATGGGACTATGATGCAAACGGCGAAAGAACGATGACATCTCCATACGGGAAAAGGGATGTCAATTGTTTTAAATATCTGTTCAGAGATTGGTGGAAATGGCACGTGTCATAAAACTGATTCCAAAGTGTTAAAGAAGAGTCAATTTAACTGATGTATAGTATTCCTCCTGGGGAATGGGGGATTTTCTAATTTGAGTATTTTTTATCGTTATTCACCAGGGAATAACCAGAATTTCTCTTCTGAGGTTCCGAAGCAGCTCCGAGATATCAGTGGATTCAGTGGTAGGCAATATGAGAAGGCGCAAAGTTGAGTAATTTAATGGCATGCTACCACCGATGCGTATTAGGAAGTAGGTAACAGAACTTACTTAAGCTCAACACAACAGCTCTTGTAGTGGCTTTGGCAGCCCCAAGAAACTAGGATCGGACAATGTGGCCTTATAAGCCACTTTCCTTAAACAAAACCAATTATTATCACATCACGAAGAATATAAAAATCAAGAACCCCTAAATGTTGATGATCCCCGCAAACTTTATATCGACCATGATTTAAGGATATGCACTTAGAATGTCCAAACTCTCTACAAAGATGGTGCCTCTGTCTAATTGGCGGATGTCCTTGACAAATACAAGGCTGACATCACCACCCCACAGGAAACGCGGTAGGCTGAGCAAGGATGAACATGACAAAAGATTTGTGACATATTTTACAGCTACCATGCAGAAAGGCACGAATTTGGATATGGATTCATAGTCGGTAAGAGACTTCGTCATCAGATCACGCGGTATAACCCTGAAAGTCAACGAATAGACACTTACGGCGAAAGACAAAGACGAGGACATTAACGATGCATTATATGAGAGCCTGGAGGAAATGCGTGGCCATGATTTTAATTCTAAAATAGGAAGGGGGAAGTTGCTCTTGGTTTAACATTCGGAAAGTTCAGTCTGCAAAACAATACGGACTCATACTGGTTAGCTTCCTGCAGGCAAAAAACATGGTAGTAAGTGGAACCAGATTTCCACTGATCAAAAGATAAGAAACCAGGCTGATCTCGCGATAATCGCTGGAAGGCATGTCTCAAGCAGTATGGACTTACGTGTGATGCGCAGGCTTCGTGAACAGTGGCCGAATGAAAAACGACCCCAATTATAAATTAAAAATGTTACATTGACCACAATGACACGTAAATTTGGGGTGATTTTTTATATTTTTCTGGGGCCATCGTTCATTTTGAAAAGAAAAAAAAAAAACCAATGGACCCATTACCATTTGCTAGTCCTGAAGCCACGCTCCCAAAAAAGGCATAAAATATCATCAGGACTGGCAAATGATGACGGGGCCACTGTCCATGGAAGCGATGCGCAGCGCAAACATTAACTCGGATCACTACCTAGTTGCAGCCTAGGCACGCAAGGGACTACTATCAAGATTGCCAATGCTTACTCCAACCAACTCTCTCAATTATTTTGAATCAACCCTACTAATTCTGATGTTCCCGACAGCCAGTGGCAGCATATTTTGTGACCACTGCCGCAACGACCGTATTGAGTTATGAAAACCACACTGGGTTATAAAAACCAGACAAGCCCTGGTATGATAAGAAATGTTGCGAAATGTCTGAAGAAAAGGATGCTGCATACAGGGCAAAACTGCAGCCAATGGCAACTGAAAATGGGTAGAAATCTGGCAGAGCCATTTTGTTCCAAGCGAGTCTATAGACCGGGCGTTAATGGAAATGATCATGCGGAACAGGACTGCAGTGAACAGGACTGGTACCATGTTTAACAAAAGTCACATGCCCCTGGGTATGCGCATCATATACATTCGTCGTGGACTGCGGGATGTAACTGCCGCCTTTTCGGGCATTGAAAAGCTGTCGGCGGAAGTGAGTCTGGTGGTAGAAGAGGACAAATCAAGTTTTTTGTTTCAACGAACACTGAGTCTTCTCATTTGATACGCTGCGTTAACGCTGAAAACTATAATTTTGAAAACAAAAAGGACATTGTCAGCCTGGAAATCAAGAGGCGGGTATTGATTGCAAACTCCTGCTACTATGCACTAAGCCAGCGTTTTATTGACAAAGCCCTCTCTGGACCCACAAAGGTCCAACTGTACCATACACTGAACTCTCTTGTTTTTATATATAGCTCAGAATCCTGGGTAATAGCACAAGCGGATCAATATATTCTGGGAGTCATCGAGATAAAAATATGTCGCAAATTATTAGAACCCATCATCGTTGACATAAAAGATGATTTCGTTTACCTTGGCTCCGCCATAAACGAAAATAATAATGTCAACCTGGAAATCAAGTATTGAAAGTAAACCCCTGATACTATGCAATAAGCAAGCGTTTTAATGACAAAGCCCTCTCTCGACTTACAAAGATCCAATTGTACCAGACACTGAACTTACTGAACTTATCTTTGAGAGGATACTAATTCACAAAATATTAAGAACCGCCATCGTTAGCGGCGTGTACCGTCGTCGAATGAACCATAAGCTGTATAACGACATCGACGTAGTCATGCTCGTTCAAGTAGACTAATTGCGCTGGCTTGAACACTTTGTACGAATGGATAAAAGAGCTGCAGCTCGAAGTCTTCGAAAATAAAATCGATGCGTGACGGAGGACGCTGTTGAATGGACCAGGTGAAAGATCTAGTAGCTAAACTTGGTGTGTCTGAAGTACTTGGCATTCTTTTCTATTTCTGAATGAAATGTCTGTACTGGGTTATAGGTACATATGTATTAATATAGATTTTAGAGTTGTCCCTTACGAATGATTAATATTTATGTGGCCTGTGTTAATCATATTACTCATACGTTGAACTAAAACATATCGCACCTGTTCGACAAAAGAGTGTCAACTCAAAATTTAAAAAACTTAAAGTGTAAATTATTGATTGATTCTTAAGAAGTTATTCTGAAAACACAGAAAGTCGTATCAGCTTTGCCATAGCATCGATTAATTTCTATCATATTGGACTCTCGAATGCAGCTTTGTAATCAATGAACAAATGGTATGTGTCGATATGCGTTATGTGGGTCTTCATTAGGATTTGTCGCAGTGTGAATAGTTAGTGAAAAATCGTTTAATTTCAATAACTCGATACTTAAGACATATCATCCTAGCGGCGGAATTTGAAAGGGCCTTCCTCATATAATGCATGCATTAGTTTTTATTTGGGAATAATTTTTCAAATAAGGATTGCAGAACGCATGATTTTACACCAGATTTAGGCATTCGATGGACAGATCTGCCAAAGGCATTTAAAAGGAATGCAGAGGGATTTCACACACAGCCCCTCTCCTAACAGTGGAAAGAATTGTTAATACGTTTTTTTTTAACAAAAGGCCTGCCAGAGGCTTTTGAGAAGAATGCAGAGCGATTTAATACACATAACCTTTCGCTTCTAAAGAACAGGGATATTGCATGTCTTCCAAATGGAAAGAATTGTTTATTTTCGTGGTTGAAACAGTGTATCATTAGTTTCAACCACACAATTCAAATGCATCTTTATAGGTTATACAGTTGCATGGCCGACTAACAATCACCAGGTAGTGGGTTTAAACTCCACCAAGGTTTACTGTTGTAAGAACAAAAAGTAAAGGGAGAAGAGGGAAATATATAGAAGTGAGAAATACCACAAAATAACCGGTGCGCTCTTAAAAAAACAACTAAATAATTTGAGGGTGCACTGTATCAAGGCCGTAGACAGGGGGTGGCCATGGGGGCCAAAGCCCCACCGAAATGATTTAACCCAAATCAAATAAAATTTTTGATTCGTATAAATGCAAAACGAAATTATACAATAATTGTTTCCACACATAAATTAAAATATAAAATTACAATGTTTATGATGAATAGTTTACCCTAAAACAACTGACATTCTTCAACTCAATTTGAGTTGAAATTCAACTTATATTTACATTTTTTTGAATTAATTGAATTGAATTCAGTTTTAGAGGTTCTAGTAGAAAATTGTAAGATAAAACTTTATAAATATATGTATATAAACTCGATATATTTAAGCAATTCCATGGAAAGCGATCACATAAAAAAATATTTATCTTTCCAATTTGTCAGTAATCTATTTAATTTTTTCTCAAGAAGTTGAAGAGACACCATCATGAAACTTAGTGGGGGTTCTACAACCATATTATCTACTACGAGGAAAAATGTAAAGAAAGGTGTTTATAAATCACAATTTACTTTAGTGTATCAAATGATACATCAAATTCGGCTAACGATCAGAAAAATGTTTTTGTTGTTTGATATTTTTGGTCAAATTCAGTATGTCACGCACGAGGATGACGCGTTTCGAACTCCATGACGAGTTCATCTTTAGACCCCTTTGTGACGAACTGATGCGCAATGGTACATCATTAGCTGTATATATATCTACAATAATATCAAATATGTACCAATTATAGTTTGAATTTGACCGTTAATATTCAAACATGAGAATGGAGGATATTTTTCCCCACGATTACCTTTTTACCTCAAAGCTCAAGCTTCCTTGAGTTGGATTCAAGCGACCGATGTCTAATTAAACAGACCAAAATTGGGGTAAACTAACCTAAATTGGATTCACAATCAAATATTGGGGTCGTCGATATCAGGTTCACCCAATAAATATTGGATTCAACAGACCGACGTCGGCGTAGTAATTTGAGTAAAGCAACCGAAATTAGATTAGAACTGATCGAAATTGGATTTGACCAAATGAAGTTGGATTCAACCAGCCCCTACCACCAAAAGAGCTCTGTAAACAACAGAGTGGGTTGGAGCGAATTTACAGAGGATGTTAAGTGAGAAATGATGATTGAAGAAAAGTTTTGGACACAGCGAGGTTCAAATGCAACGAAACTAAAAAGTGTTAAACATGCATGAAAATGTAAAGAAATTTGAACAATTTAGAGTAATATGACTTAGTAGTAGTACGGGAGTTGGACATCGAGTTGGAACGTTTGTTATTAATGAAATTTCGAATATATTGTGTGAAATAGGCCACAATATATCATTTGCTGTTAAATAGGTGAGGAATATGACTGGACTCTTATAGATAACGAGAAATTCCCAAAAGTACCATATAAGGAACACCCTAATATGTTTATGTTTGATAAGTATGTGAAAAATGTAATTATTTTTCGTTTCAATTGGTTTTGGCCCCCTCCGAAATTAAATCCTGGCTACGGCCCTGCACTGTATATTTTTTGTTTTATATGCAAGTCCTTCTTTGTTCATGTGTGTATAGGACTTCGATAATGCCTTCTTATATAAAGCTAAAGGTAAATGAAGGAATACCGGACCCAAAAGAAGCCATTCAAACTCAAAAAATTCCGCCTCTGGGGTACAAAGGAAGTCAATATTGGTTTATATGTATTAACATGGATGTTAGAGTTGTCCATTACGAATGATTAATATTTATGTAATTCATATTAATCATATTACTCATACGTGAACTAAAACATATATTATCACTGCACAGAGTGAAATTTAGGAAGTTTAGAGGAACTTTATTAACTTTTTGTAGTAGTCGAGTTAGCCAAAGCAACTGCAACAAAGTTATGCCAATCTGGAAAACAAAACTATTCAGCGATTGCCAAGAAACTGACTTCTGCTGCTGCAGAAAGGGGTAGTAAAATCGAGACTTTTTAAACGACCCACTAAAATTAGCTCTAATTAGCTGTGGCGCTATTTATTGATGTAAACTTATAGTCAAATCAGCAAGTATATTGTGTTCCACAAAGGACATAATAATTACTGAAGTTTCAACTGTATAAATCATAACTTAGCAAGACTTTATACAGGGTTTTAAGGGATTCTTAGAACTTTATCAAATCTTAAAAAACCAAAGTATTCATATGTTTTAAATTCATAAATTCAAAATCCTAAAAGACTGAAGTTGTTGCCACAGCGTTATTTTGTTTTGAAATTTTTCATTATGATAATATTTATACACTTCCCTACGGGAAAATGAACCGGTACAATACCAGTCTCGGGACCGGTTCCCTGGGGTGCATGAACCGGTTCTAGTTCCGGAACTTTTGTATGTAGAGAACCGGTACGTTTTGTATGGAGTTGGCCACTAAAGTGTCAATTGGCACCTAATTGATACTTTGTGATGTGTCTTGAACCGGTTCAACAGTACAAGCCCTACGACTGGTTCAGTAAAAACGAGTCACCTAACTATGATATCTGTTTTTTGGTAATATGCCCCAAAATAAGACGGAAAAAATTAAATGAAACTTTTTGATAAATTACTTAGTTGTCTAGGGTTAAAACATATACAAATATTTTTCTATTTTTCTAAGTAGAAAATTATTTATAAACAACACCGTTGGAAACACAACGCCGCAGAATACTGCAGATATGTCAAATTGACGTTTCTTTAACACTTTAGAACCAGTTTGGTGACACATCCCCTCTTCACCCGTCCTGAGATAGGTACACTCAGGTAAATTAACACCACTTTTCCCGTAGGGTTTCTACATATTATAATACACCATACAATTTTTAGTTAATACATGAAGGGGCGTGGCTTATTCAAACATTTTCGATCCTAAACCACCAAAGTAAAGGTTGTGGTAATATTAATTCGTTTTAATTAGATACAGCATTTAAAAATCTTATATAGAACTTTGCCTTAAGAAATCTGTGGTGTAATTGGTCTCCTTGAATACTACATACTAATACTACAAGGACACATTGTTGTCCTTATTGCTTTGTGAAAAAAACTAATACAACGCCCCTCTAGTTTCTTCTTCTACTTTACATCCTACAGTAAATACCTATTTAATCTTGTAAGAATTTAATGCACCAATACTTGTGCCCTCAACTGTATATAAATCGCTATAAGTTTTTAATTACAAAGTTCACCAACATTTCGGTATACCTATCTAGTACTCGTGTATATATTTTACGCCGCCATAATGAGCTAAACTTTCTTCTATGGTTTTGATAAGACTACTTAATATAGTGATGCTGCTGCTGCTGCTACAGCAGGGAACGAATTCGTGGTTGGCAACCAGAAGCCATGAAGGAACAACTTCTCGACAAATGCCAAAAAAAAAAATACGAAACAGAATACGAATTGCAAAGAGCACTTATAAAGATAAACAAAATAAATAGTGGCATATAAATGTATAATACCAACACACACACCCACACCAACATACATACATATGAACGCATTACAATGTTCATGTGTAATGGAGGCATCAACCGAAATATAGGGACTTACCCCTAGATGTTTTAAACCGCCACCATTTACCCCTTCCACAAGGCTTCTGTCAGCCACCGTGACAGTTCTCGCCCACCAAAGAAAATCTTCTTCTTTTGGCACTAGCAAGCAAACAGGAATAAAAATATTTAACGCGTTGTTTTTTTTTTTGGCAAAATCCTTAGACATGACAGCCGTGAATACATGAACATACACACATACCGCCATCCACCCACTCAAATGTAGCAGATACATACGTGTTTGTTTAGCTGCGGATGGGCGTGTGTGAGTGTGGGTTTTATTCGGGGTGTACATAAAGAGATAAACTCAACATCCTCCCCCCCCCCCACACCGCTTTCTAGAGGGTATATAGTACATAAAACCCAAGTAACCTACACAGTCTCAGGCACCCCAACAGCAGCAACGGCAACGGCAACACCATCACTCACACTCGTATACATCCTCGGCATAATACAAAATCTGCCGGTAAACCAATCACAAACGAGCACAGGCGGAGCTAAGACCAAACAGGTTTTTATTGTACTACAGTGTCTGTAGTCTGCTGTTTGCGTTGTTTTGTGTTGTTCTTGTTGTTGTTGCTGCTGTTGTCGTTAACACACAACACTTGTGTATTTAAGGTTGCTATGGTTGTTGTTTTTCCCGTATTTTCTCATCTCTTCGTGGGTTTATCTCACTCTGACGCTCTTTAAGCAGCGCTAAGCAACTGCAAACATTCATGCTCTCTCTCACGGGAGTTTGTGTAATACAAACAACAATTTGCTTTAGCTGCTTAGGTTGTTGTTGCTATTGTTGTTTTTGTTGCTCTTAGCTGTGTATCTCAGTAAATACAATGGATGTCTGTTCGTTTGTACGTTCGTACATTTACTATATCCGTTGTTGGGGTTGTTTGTTGTTGTCGTTGGCATTGTATTAATACAATTTTCGTTGTTGGCGCTGTCGTTGTTGTTGTTGTAAGCTTTAGTCTCAGCACCATGTGATATCTCTGGTATTTTGTTGGTGTTATTTTCGTTGATACATTTGGATTTTGTGCAAGTAACAATCACACTGCTACTACTCACTTACTCATTCACTCACGGGCAGGGCAGCTGGGCTTCGTTCGTTTCGTATATTCGCTCGGTTATTTGGCACGAGTGGGAGGAGGTTTATCGTGTGCATTGTTATGGGTGTGTGTGTGCGTGTGTTTGTGTGGAAATGGATTCGTGTGTTTTTGTTGGTGTTTTAAAAATAACTTTTGTGTGATAATCTGCGCCAATACAAAAACGGCTACAGCGCACTAAACCTCGCCACACCAGCAACAATAACAATAACAATATAGGTCTCCCCTGCTGCTTCTTCTTCTTCTTCTCCTACTCATTGCTCGTCATTTTGGCAATGGTGAGTGAGTCAGTTTTTTTCGGGTTCTTCTTTCGATTATATTTAATGTAGATTGTTGTTCTTCTGTTTTGTTTCATTTTAAGAGAGAGCGCACTTTCGGTGGGTTGGCTGAGCTGGTGTGGGTTACATGGATTTAATTACTATACTTTGTAGGTATATAGGCAGTACTAGCAGTAGTTCTCATATTTATGCTAACTGACTGTCTGTTGTGAGAATGAGAGTAAGTAATGCAAATGCAATATTTTTGTGTGTAATGATAATGTAGGTATTCTTAAAATAACGCCCTCGATGGGGAAATGTTTAATCTGTTCTCTCTTCGAGAAAGTGACAGATAAAGAAGTACATATGCTTTCGTAGGAATCCTTTTGTAGGGATAGTTGTGTTGTTATCCAATCAAGGATGAGCGTGTATCAAAAAACTATAAATAAGAATCAGGTTTTTTTCAAAATCGAGAAATCATGAAAAAATTCGAAGAAAAAAGTCTTTTTCAATATGACAGGTTCAAAATGTTACAAAATTCAACTGACATTAAAACCAAACCTTCCTGTTTGAGAAGATTTTACTAGACAAGCCGATTGAATTCACACTATACTGCGAAGTTGTTATAATAACATCGAGAGGGCCGGCAATCTATCCATCATGCCACGGCCGGTCCCTCAATCACCAAAAGAAGTGAAAATAACAGTTTGAATAAAATATTGAAATGAAACAAAAGGAAGGATATTTAATTTTTCTTTAATAAGTAAGTTTAGTGTTTTTCGGTAAATAAAAAAATTAAGTTTTTCAATGTCTCTTGTGGGGATTTTTTAGTGACGTTGTCAATCTAGCGTCTACATTTTTTGAAGAAATGAGAAATTTTCTTCACATTTATGAATCTACGAGGGTTGCGATTTATATTTCTGGTCCTGGCAATACTAGTGTTACCAGATAAAAACTGGTACTTCCCTTGGAAAAATTGAAATTGTTTTAGCATTAACATACATAGAACGTTTTCAACTTAGGAACACTATTTTTCTATCCTTCACCACGAGCACACACGGAATGAAGTGTATATTAGTTTTATTCTTCAATTTGTAAAGCCCAAAAGGAGTCGTGGTAGATATGACTATATATGTATATAATTGAATAGCATTGAAATCTGAGTCGATTTAGAGGTGACTGTTCGTCTTTCTGTTCGTCCCCGCGATTAAGAGATATCAAGCTGAAATTTGTTATGCAAGCTTATATCTTCCAAGCGGAGGTTAAGTGCGAAGATGAGTAAGATCGGATAATTACTATTCCCATATCCCATACAAACACCCCCTTTTTGGGCTCTGTCCCTGCGACTAAAGCGTGCATACAAGCTTCCATCATCTAAGCAGAAGTTAAGTTTTAAGATGAGCCCGATCGGTCAAAAATTACTCCCACCTCTCTTACATAATTCTGTGATTAGAGAAGTAGTTTAAGCGATATCGAGCTAAAATGCTAACTTCCATCCTCAAAGCGGAGGTTGAGTTCTAAGATGAGTAAGATTGATCAAAATCTACTCCCACCTCGCAAAGAAATTGTCCCTTTTAGGGAGTCTGTCCCTGCGATTACAGCAGGAATTAAGGAGCTATCGAGATAAATTTGCTATGCAAGCTTATATTCTCTTAGCGCAGGTTAAGTTTTAAGATGAACAAGATCGGTCAAAAACTACTCCTACCTCCCATACAAACTCCGCCTTTTGGGAGGTTCCCATCTATTTGTCCCCGGGATTACAGCGGTAGTTTAAGAAATGTTGAGCTGAAATTGAGTAGGCAGGCTTATACCCTCTAAGTGGAGGTTAAGCTCTAACATGAGTAGGATCGGATAGTAGTTACCCCCACATCCCATACAAACACCCCCTTTTGGGGCTGTCTGCCTGCCTATCCCCGATATTACAGCCGTAGTTTAAGAGAAATGGGGGTGTCCGTTTGTTTGTGCCCGCGGTTACAACAGTAGGTAAAGAGCTATCGATCTGAAATATAGTATGCAAGCTACTGTTTTCTAAGCGTGACAATTCAAGCTCAGTACTTGACATTTCAGTAAAAACTTATTGACAAAAAATTAATTAGCGAGGCTAAAAGTAACGTCATCAATTCCTTACCACTTTCTATTTACATGTGGCATATCATAAGACTGAGGCATCCTTGCTATGACAAGCATCAGTAAGATATTGCATATTTATTTGGCCGATCTATGTCCTGTGCATGAAAAAGTCGATTCAACTGTGTGTACCAACTATCGCGATATCAGTCTTTTGCCCATTGCTTACAAGGTCTTACACTGATTGAGACGAAGACTTCAATGAAAATAGGCAAAAATCTGACTGAGCCATTTTCTACCAAGCGATCTTTTAGACAGGGACCAGCCGTGCCGTAGTGGTTAGAACACTCAACTACCATACGGCAGATCCGTGGTTCGATTTCCGGCTACAATTATATTTCATTGCCTGCCTCCTCGATGTTGTAGGCATCAACTTCGCAGTATAGTGTCGAATCAATCGGCATGTCTAGTAAAAGCTTCTCAAACAGAGACGTTTGCTTTCGTCGATAAACAAGTAGGTGCCGTTTGTTGTTAACCTAAACAGAAAGCGTGTTAATTCCATACCTCATTCATGCAGTGTAAAGGGAAATTAAGTTTTAAGATCCCTAAGACAAGGCGAAAGTCTGTCATGCAATCTTTCAACTATCGTAATGGAGATGATTAAGCGGGAAGCTGCAGTAAACCTTAGCTTCGCCGTAAACAAAAAGAATAATGTCAGCCTGGAAGTCAAAAAAAAGTATTGATATGCGCTAAGCAAGCGATTTTAGGACAAAACCCTCTCTCGAAAAACAAAGATCCAACTGTATCAAACTCCGATTCTACCTAACTTGCTCTACAGCGCAGAATACTGGGTAATGACATAAGCGGATCTATCTATTCAGGGAGTCTGCGAGAGAAAAATACTGACTTACTTACTTAAGTTGCCCATTACAACTTACGAACGTGGTTCATAAATTTGAGGCCTGAAGTACTAAAGAATTCCACACGCTTCGGTCTTTTGCGTGTGTTCTCCAGTTAGTCCTACCAGATGGTGGCACGTCGCCTACCACTTGGTCCTTCCAACGGAGTTTGGATCTCCCTGCTCAGCGCGGTCCTTCAGGTTCGCCTTCAAACACCTTTCTCGATGGAGCATTTACATCCATTCTGGCAACATGTCCCAGCCATCGTAGTACAGAGCGAGAGAAAAATACTACGCTAAATATTTGGATCCATTATCGTCAGCGCGCTTCAGCGGCGAGTACCGTTGTCGAATGAACTATTGCTATATGAGCTGAATAATGAAATCCACGTAGTCAAGCGCGTT
This sequence comes from Muscina levida, assembly GCA_964034835.1. Taxonomy (NCBI): domain Eukaryota; kingdom Metazoa; phylum Arthropoda; class Insecta; order Diptera; family Muscidae; genus Muscina; species Muscina levida. The sequence goes on along the minus strand of OZ035884.1, from coordinate 31,841,485 downwards.
CGAATGGACCAAATGCTATAATTTGGACTCATTGTACAAATAGATGAAAATGCTGGGTGACCAAAACTTCGTTTGATGGATCAGGTGAAAGAACTATAATCTAAACTTGGCGTGGCGAACTATCTACGGAGCGCAAAAGATCAAAGTGCTTGGTAGTATTTTCTAGGTGCCCTCAACTAAACCAAACCGGGTTAAGAAGAGCAATATCGCCGCTGAACGACAATAAAGCAGCTGGTGCTGATGGACCCCCCAAAGAGCTGTTCAAATTCTGTGGCGATGAGCTGATAACGATATCGACGTAATCAAGCACGTTCGGTCTATTCAAGGAATGTATGCACAGGCTTGGATATGTTGTACGAATGGATGAAAATGGTCCAGCTCAAAAAGTCTTCGGCAATATAAGACCGAAGTGCTTAGAATTCTTTTCTACGTGCGTTTACTGATGGATGAATTTCTGTTGCTGCTGCCAAATATGAAGAATAAGAAAAAGATTTCTAGACCAACACAACGGAACCTACAATTTAAAGACAAGTCCTAACACGAGTTGTTTGAATAGCTCTTAGTAGACTTTTACTGTGAAGTTGCTGCCGACAGCATCAAGGGGGCCCACCAATGAAAGAAATGTAGACGACTGAGACAAAAATCGAACCCTTGCATGTTCTAACCATGATCGTCCGTTTAAAATACAATAAAAATTGGTATATCTCAGGCAAGGCTATCCGTAGGAGTATAATTAGATCCGTCCGTCAAATATATTGGTGTTTGAGAAGGGATGCAGTTTTCGGCTCTCCCTAAGGCACCTTTGCTCCGACCCCATGTTTGACCTATCACTGTGATGTTTGGGGACCAAGGTAAAGAGAATGGCAAATTCTTATTTAATCTATGTGGCTTATCTTGAAATTTGCACATATTGTAAAGAAAAGTATGAGAATTTTTTTAAATTAAAGTAAAGGCATTAAAAAGATAATTCTCCAGAAAATTCAAGGACGAAAGGCACTTTCTAAATTTTGAAGCCTTTGGCCCACATGGTCTTGCCCTTTTTGTATTTTATAAAAGGGGATGTTGAAAACTTACTGTTGACGCAGTGACTGTTACAATCTGATGTCGCATTCAAGAGTTTTTTCAACTTTAACATAGCTTTATTTTCACCAAAATGCTGCAAATGACAGGCATTAGACAGCTATAAAACCTAAACCGTGAGGAATTTTGACTTTTCGCCTTTGTAATGGCAGCAACGAAGAGAATATGAATGCAAAATTTCATAAAAATCTAAAGCCATCAAAATGCCGAGAAAAAATTGCTATAGTTTTTACAGGTCTTCAGGAGTTCAACCGTTTGGGACGCTACATATGCGCTGACCGCAGCAACTTTAAGGTAGTAAATAATTGTACTCACATATCGTCGTCAGCGGATTCATGTATACACCATTTTGACCATGATCTCTTTGCCGAAACAAAAAGAAAAATTTTTGAACGGTTAATGAAATATGGACTGCGTAAAAATGATCAAAAAATCGTGTTGGGCTGAAAATATTGGAGTATCCATACAAAAATGTTTCGATGTAATGGAGCCAAATCCTTTGCGGATTTTTTTAGTTTCGGTATATACTTCAAAAATAGCTGGGTACGAAGGTGACACCAATTTATGTGTTGCACTGTGTAAATTATCTGAAGAATTTTTTGTCGATCAACAACATGGAGGCTTAAAAAACAAAATGTTAGGAAAAAATATGTCAAAATTTGTTCAAAAACAATACCTATCCTTCAACTAATTGGGAAGACACCAAAAATCTACGCATCGCAATACTAACATTGCTGAAACGATTAATTTCTTCTGTGTCCAAGGAGAATATTTGTGACTCTTTTTATTTTTGATTCGACTATTTCAAAAAGTACAGAATACTTTCCGTTCGATACTGAGACGTTTTCTGTAATTATTAAAATCAAAGTGCATTGGACGTATGAGTGATTGTCCAATGTTTCATATCTGTTACTCATTCGTAGATCGATTGATTGAATTTACATTGGAGTCAACCATTTTGGAGGTAAATTTTCAACTTCATAACATTGCAAAGCTAAAGTGAACCAAAACAACATCAATGGTTCACGTTGTGCTATTCTGTTTGGTATCTCGAAATAATCTGCCAACATAATATCGTAATATCACCGGTTCTTAACAACACTAACTCGGCATTAAAAATAATTTTTGTTGTTGTCAAAAGTCTAATTTCATTTGACAAATTTTGAAATGATATCTCCTAATACACACTTTTAAAATTGAAGAAATACGATTTTCTATTTGTAAAACGAACTACAACGGGAAATTGTCATTAAATAAAGCATTAACAACAGCCATTAATCCAATGACGAGAGAATGCGATGACGGTTTCGTAAGCAAGGAGCTATTTGAATAAATGATATATTTTCGGTAATAAACATCTCGACAGCAACTCGCAGTATAGTGTCGAGTTAATCGGCATGTCTACTACAAAAAGCTTCTCAAAAGTGATATTCGCATTCGTCGATAAACAAATAGGTGACGTTTGTTGTTATTCTAAAATAGAAATTCACAACAACGCGAGAAGCTATCTCATACCGCTTTCATGGGGTGTAAAGGGAAATTATGTTTTTTTAAGTTATAAAAACTACCATAAACTACTAACAAATCGCCAATGACTGTAAGCATAACTTAAAAGTTTATATTTTCTTCTTGTTTTGAGGAGCAAGTATTGGTTCCTTATACTGTTATGAGCAATATTACTGTTTTTTAGGCTAACTTTTTCGATAAAGTTTTTCATACTTTAAATCCCCTGCGGTAATTATGTAATAATTTCATGTTGTATAAAACCTTCTCAACATTTCTAAAAGAGCTCCTTTTACATAGGAATACAACATTGAAACAAGTAATTTACCCGTCGCTCCACTGCCAAAGCATTTATATGAGACCCAGGACATGATTGTGATTGGTTTACCAATCATTGTATGTATTTGTATATTCCGAACACTAGATTAGCAGAAAATCGTATGTTCTCCTTAAACGCAAAACATGAGTATATATAGAACAAGAGTACTTAAGAGCTGTATATACTCCAATAGTATACACATATATTTAGCACTCTTGCTTTGTTGTTGTTGCTGCCACTGCTGTCTTTATTACTTATATACTTCAGACTAACATTCGAGCAGGAGAAGAGACATGACTCAGTGAAGAAAAAAAGTCACACAACTAAAAAACTCGGCTACAAAATGAGTCCAAAATAAGGGGGGAGCAAGAAAAAAAATTCCTTTATTATGGTTGGCTCAAATCCTTCATGTGAGGGCACCTAATCGCTTGTAATGCGCGCGCATTATCTCACTTCTTATCTCTGGCGCTCGGCACAATAGCAAAATTTGGTCAATGGACAAACAGCCAACCAAGTAACCGACGGTTATCTGAGACTCTTCGTATCGGGCCTCTATAGATATTTTGAAAAGTCTTAACGAGCAAAGGAGGCACATGCAGCAAACAAAAACAAATATGGAGTGGGAGTTGCTTGCTTAAGAATTTGTAACTTTTTTTTTCTTTTTGGCACACACTAACACGAAGTCTGTATTTGTTGCCAAAAAAATACTCACATACTCTTCATCCGCATTAAGATGATTGTGTATGTACACTACATACATATCTGCCAAATTCGTATGGTTCACTCGCACTCTTTCGCCAGCGTTGTTGCATATGCCACAGACAGCGAAAGGGGGCGCTCTGACACATGACGCAACCTCCCAAATAGTCAACTCAATAACCGGTCGTTCGGTCGGCCAAAGATGAGCGCAAGAGGCATGTAATGTTGCTTCCCTCCATGTAAGCACGACATTCTACGGATGGGTTATAGTAATTCGCACCCAAAACCCTAACAAATTCTTTCATATTTAAGGAATATTACAGACATGTACTGCCAAGGCTGAGCGTATGAGAGAGAAAGACCGTTTTACAGGCAGATGTCGGAATGTTGCCAAAAAAAAAAAAACGAAAAACAGGTTCACTATGAATTTTCATATATGTATTATTACAAGTCTTACAACAAATGCTCAATTGCTTGTACATTTTGTCCAATATTCCGGCATGCATTGTAATCCATTGGTGTATTGGTATGGGTAAGCAAGAGAGCTAGAGAGTTGTATCCTCATTTCAAAACAATTGCATACGTTATCTCTCTTCAGCTGTGTTCTCTTTGAGAGATTGTAAATGTATTGGTTTTGTTTTGGTTGCACACATGCACAAAATGCCGGTAGCGGAAATAGAATGGAACTCTCTTTAACGCTCTCTTCCGCTAGTGGGAAGTTGCGAAGAGTAGACAGCTGTAAGAGAATTGTGGTTATAAGAAGAATGGAAGTTGAAACATTTTTAAATGTTATGAAATTTAAAAAATTTAATTTACAAATATATCACAGCGGTGCGATTACAATAATGTAAGGATTGTTGTTTAACTAATGATAAAGGCATATAATGTTGGAGGTGGTATTTTATTACGATGTGGTATGTAGCACCATATCATTTAATACTTGTTGAAATGAAGTGGAACACTTTTATTCTGACAAAATTATGGATTCTTCAAGATTACCCATAAATCTGCATAGCGCTCAGTTCATCCTGAAAATTTTGCAATTTGTATAAAAATAGACAATTTAACACTTCATATCCGCAAATATTGATACTAATTTTATAGACGATGGATGTACAAAGTAATTCCAAATGATCAAATTTGGATAATCAGATCGCGCGACGGTGAGAAATTATTCCTAACTCAATTTGTTTTATTATGTTTTATTATTCCTAATAAAAATTTGTTTTAGCGAAGCGAAAGCTATACAAAAACGAAGAATTCGAAGAGTGCATTGAAATGCATTACGCACGAGTTATGTCAAACAAAAGAGCCTAAAACGTGACAAATTTTCCTATACGATACTTACTAACTTCAAATCGATATTTAATTATTATGGCATGTAACTTGACAAAACTAATGATGTAGAACTCCTTTTGTTTGGGGCTACTTTCACGTGCTGTTGTCAGAATTGAGTCCCAAAATCATGTGCTGCACTGTGTAAGTCACCATGTTTAACTGACATTGATCTCGAATGTCCGAACACTCTACTGAGATGATGCTTTTATCCAACGGCGATTGTAGATGACAAACTAATGTGAATGTGGATTTGGGCAGAGACTCAGACATCATGTCTCGTGGTTCAATCGTGTTAGTGATCGAATAGTCACAATCTGCATATAGGCGAAATATTTTAACACAACGCAGATTTGTGTTCATGGCCCGATGGAAGGTAAAGACGATGAGATTAATAATGCATTTTACGAGCGCCTAGAGAAAACATACGTCCGCTGCCCTGGCCACGACATTAAAATTGTTCTGGGAGACTTTAATGCATAAGTAGGAAGAGATGATGTTCTTGATCCTTCGATCGGTAAATTCAGCCTGCATACCGACACGACAGGCTTTAGGCTGGTTAGCTTCGCAGCGGGAAGGAATATGCTAGTGAGTGGAATCAGATTCCAGCACAAAGGTATCCACAAGGCAACTTGGCTATCCCCGGTCAAAAAATCAAATGATGGCAGGCATGCATCTAGTGTCATGGACGTGCGTGTGATTCGTGGTGCTAATATTGGATCGGATTATTACCAATCAAAAAGAAAGCTGCACATCGCGAAACTGCTTACACCATAGATAGCCACTGCCTACTCTCGCAATTACTATGACACAACGCCTCTACTTCTGACGTTCCCCATACACAGTGGCAGCATATTGCGTATTCCATGGCAACCGACGCATCAACTAAGCTAGGATATGAAATACGGCGGTCAGACGAATCCTGGTACGATGAAGAATGTCCCATAGTGTCTGAGGAACAGAATGCTGCTTATAGGGCTACCTTGCAGCCAATTGTAACCCGGGCTGTTGTCATGTTGTCAAATGAAGGAACGGGAGAACGAGGATATAGAGCAATACAGGGATAGAGGTGAGTAAAAGCAAAAGGTTAAAGTAATGGCTTCCCCACTGTAAGGACAAGGATGGAAATCTTGTTACAGATACGTTGATTGTGCTGCATATATTAAAGAAAACACTCCAGAAACTGGTGGTCCCGGAATGCAGCGCATCACGCCAATTGTCGACGATCGCTTAGATTGCCCACGACCAAGTTGTTAAGAGGAGCAATAACGTGGCTGAAAAATAATAAAGCAGCCAGTGTCGACGGACTTTCGGCAGAGCTCTTCAAGTCCGGTAGTGAGGAGCTGATAACGAGCATGCACCATCTCCTACGCACGGTTTGGCTAAAAGAGTGCATGCCACACAATTGGAATCTAAGCGCATTATGTCCTGTGTTGAAAAAAGGAGATCCAAGTGTGTGCTGTAACTACAGAGGGATCAGCCTTTTACCCATCGCATATAAGGTCCTGTGGAGTGTGCTATGTGAAAGAATAAAGCCAGTGTTATCCAACCTGATCGGGCCTTTTCGGTGTGGCTTTAGACCTGATAAATCAACAACTGACCAGATTTTCACACTTCGGCAAATCCTGAAAAAGACACAAGCGAAGCGTACCATCTTCTGGTCGAATATAAAGCTGCCTTCGCTAGCCCGATACGGCTAAGTTTTTTATTCTAGTGGCTAAGTTTGGTATTCTAGTGAAGCTGATGACGCTGACTCATACGAAGATTGGCAAGGACCTTTCGGAGCCATTCTATACCAGTCGAGGCCTGAAATAAGGCGACGGCCTATTGTGCGACCTCTTCAACATAGTGATGGAAATGATAATGGGGAAAGCTGCAGTAAACACGAGTGACACGATACTCGTACGCTAATGACGTAGACATCATCGTTCGAATACTGCAGGATGTGACTGCAGCCTTCTCAGGTATTCAAAAGCAGCAAAAATGGGTCCAGTATTCGAGGAAAATATAATCTTAAAAATATATGGGCCCATCATCGTTGACGGTGAGAATCGACGTCATATGAATCATGAGCTGTACACTGAATGAAATTGACGTGGTCAGACGCACTAAGGTGCAGCGGTTGCGTTGGCTAGGTCATGTTGTACGTATGGACGAAAATGCTCCAGCGCGGAAAGTCTTCTACAATGAACTCGGTGGACGGCGTAGAAGGGGGCGACCAAAACTTCGTTGGAAAGACCAGGTTACTGAGAACATTGCAGAAATTGGTTTGACCAACTGGAGAAGAAGTGCAGAAGATCGAAGCGCTTATACCCATTTTCTACTAGCGGCATATAATCCCATAAGATTGCAAAGAAGTGTCAGCTGAATAACTAAGTAAGTAAGTAAACGTTAATTCCGGAAAGATCGGAATGGAATGACGTCGAGACTCTTTATGGTGACTCCATTTCTGTCAGTTCCAAAATGAAACAAGGCACAGGAGCTGGTGTCTAGCAGCGAAGACCAGCAGCTTAGCATCTTCTTCGGGCTACATGATGAATGCAGCGTTATTCAGGCTGAGGTACTGGCCATTGAAAAATATGCGGAGAATTATATGGGTTGTGGAATTTATTCTAGCAGACGGTTAACTATATGTGTGAATAGCCAGGCTGCAATAAAAACGATCAATTCTACATTGTGTAAATCAAATTTAGTGAGGAACGGCAAGGAGAAGCCGGATGGACTTAAACCTCCGGATGTCAGTCTCTGTTGGAATCCAGGACATTGCGAGATTCCTGGTAAAGAATCGGCAGACCAACTTGCCCGAGATACATGTACTATGTCTGATCATAACTCTCTGGGAGATGTTTACCCGATTATTTAATACCTTTTTGGCTTAGTCGAGGATTGCATGTGCAGACGTTGGATCTCGAGAACCGACCGCATATAGCAGATCGCAATATAAGATTGGCCTGTGCAGGAGTGACTTGAATCTGGCCTGCGGAATTCTAATAGGCCATTGCAATATCAGGCATCTGACAGGCAAATGGAATAGATCCACATAGGACTACTGCCGTGTGTATTAGGACGAGGAGGAGTCCGATACGATGTAACATCTTATTTGTAGTTGCCCCACTCTAGCCCGTAGAAGGCTAAGACATTTAGGTGAAAGTTACATATTAAGACCTAGAGTCTCTATCCTCAGTCCCAGTAGCAGATTTAACAAATTTCTTGCGGTGCCTTCCATGGCTGACTGGGCCAAGATAAAAATTGGTGTTTCCACGATTTTCCCCTCCTTCTCTATCCCTCCCCTCTCTCCTTTATTATTCTCCCCTTTCATTCTAACGGACAATCGCAATGCATCAGCAGATCGGAGTGTGTAGTGTGATCAGGTTTTTACCAGCTTTTACGAGTCCACAGCCTAACCTAACTTATCTCAAAAGGGAAGAATAAGTTCTAAGATGAGCATGCTCGGACGAAAACTAAAACCACCTCCCATACAAAACCCCACTTTTTGTGAGTATCAGTCTCTCTGTCCCCACCATTACAGCAGACGCTTAAGAGTTATTGAAATTTAAATTTAGAAAAATTAAGAACACAACCATCCTAACTGAGATCCTTTCTACACTGAGATCCTAGCACATTTCTTTCCTCTTATATACATAATCTCCCATAAGCATTAACAACTGATCTAGTTTTATCACAATACCACCTTTTTGAAATTCCTTTGCTTATCAATCTATGCAGAAAAGGGTCACTTCACACCCTTTTAAATCCCATCAATAACTACAGCCCTTACAGATAAAACACACGCATCACCACGGCCAAGTAAACGCACACACACACACGTATAAACTTAATCCTTAATCCTTTTCTCCCTCCACACAAGCGATGGGGATGTAAAAATGGGTTACAACCAGGCGCTACCACAACAAAATAAACAACAGCGACATAATACAATGATAGCATTGCTACACTAACACTACTAAAAACAACTAGTTAAGAGCAACCATTAAGCGTTAAAAGAGAAAGAGGTAAAGCAAAGAGAACCACCGCATTCACTACTACTGCGATAACTAAGGCAAATGCCTACACATACCATGACATTATGACTCGAAAAGCATTGGATAAATGCGAATGTGGTAAAATATCAGTTGTGCGACAACTTGCGTTAGGTAAGCATGTTGTGACGCGCGTTTGCCTAGAAGAATTCAATCGAAAGACAGACAGACACGAACCGACCGACAGATCTAATATTCGATGGAGAGAATCTCTAGAATTCAATAGTTGAAATTGCTATGAAACAAACAACAACAACTTTGTTTTTAGATATATATACCTAAATTCAATACAAATGAATTAAAACAAATTGACAATTGTAATTGATAACACGAAGACGTCAACCGAGACGCTGAGTGAGGTGGCTGACTGACTACATACAAACGGCGGCGCGAGGCGACGGCGGGCGGCATTTAGAGTAAAACAAAAGAAGAAATCATTGGCAACAACAACGACGACAACAACATTAATTTTCGTTTGTTGCTGTTGTTGTTACTGCTGTCATCTAAGTGTGATATCAACACCAACAACAACAATTATTGTTATTGTTAAAACGTTAGAAGTAGACGAGAAGGAAGAAGAACCCACAACAACAACAAAAGAAAAAGAAGAAGACAACGGGGCACAGATAGTTGCGAATTGCTGTTGAGGCAACGAAAGGAAGAAGACAAGACCATTTGATTTGACAGCTTATCATCGAGCATTTGACATTGCGTGTTGACAGTCATTGTATGGCGCCCATTCGATCAAGTGCCGGACCGATTTCAGTACAAATAAATATAAAGTGATTGTCATGATTAAACAACAACAACAACACCAACACCGAAACAACAACAGCATAATTAAATCAGATTAATAAAAAAGTGTTACAACTAATTAAGATCTCTCTCTACCACGCGTTGACAACAATAACTACACGGAACAATTGACGGGTCCTATTTGGTCCATAACAACAACTGCTCTGGTCTATGCTAAACCTGTTCAAGGTGTTTATGTTAATGTCTCCGAAGGTTATTTAAGTTGTACGTCCACGTTTCCTTACCCCTCGGGCGGCGATAATTTTCATTGAATACTACCTAGCGCTCAGTGGCAACATTGTTAGTGTCACCTGTCATCTAGCAGCTGTCACAATATGACAATTAGTCGGCAAACGAAAAAATATGATCATTTAACTAAACATTAAACAGAGACAGTGTAAGAGAACAAAATTTAAGATCAATATAACGGTCTAAGGTGAAAAGAAGAGACAGAGAGAGAGGTAGCGCATAAGAGAGAAAGAGAGGTAGAAAAGCAGACGGAGAAAAGGAAAAATGTTATAAAACCTAGTGAAGAAAGAACAAATAGTTGACAAAGATTTTCTCGCTAACTACCTGTGCTGAACCGCACTGTGCCTGCCGGTCAATGACAGTTAGATACTAATCCTTCATTACGCTAATCAACAACAACATCTCTAAGCATTGTTATGGTTATGTTGATCCTAAGCTAAGCTGAACTGCAAAGGTCACTTTTACGACCACTAATTGGTTACACCCTCTTTGCTACCTAAACAAAGATTTTATGACGCTTTTATGACTGTGACGGGCACGGCTGTAAAAAAAGTAAACAAAAGTTGGCTACAGTTAAACAAAAACTAAGTTTTAACTCCCATGGCGCTCATTTAATGTTAATATCTCCAAGATTAAGTTACAAAAAATATGATTAACAAAGTAATAACGTGATTTTTAGTAAGCGTTAACGGCGTGAGTGATAATTAAACGCGGTTTAAATATAATTAAAACAAAAAAGAGAGAAAGAAATCATAAAACAAATCGAAAGAATTTCTCTACAGACAACACCATTAAAACAATATGATGACTACGTTGACGTTTAAATGATTTACAACAAAACAAGTAAATTCTCGAAACTTCAGTTAACAAATTCGGTACTCTAAAACATTTGTTAATATTCACACAACAAAACGAAAAAAATATCGAAAAAAAAAATAAATATCAATTCCATATAATTATTGCGAGTGCGGCCTAAAATCCTAATATTGTCTATGTGTCAACGCGTCTAAGTGCAAAAAAAAAGTTATCCTGCCCCTCAACAACATTGCTGCATCATGGATTTCCAAAGTGCTATGGAAACATTTGCCGAAGCTTGGGTAGCCGCCAATGCCGGACAACAGGTATGTCATATGTTGTTTTTTTTTCGTTCTTACTCTTTTACACCAAATAGTTTGTCAATATTTTTGAAAGGTGTTAATTAATGCCACATATTCAATTTGGTTATATTTTCTTGGAATGTCCTTGGCAAAGCAGGACAACAGCAACAGCGTGATGGCATGTGCAAAAATATTCTGAACTCCTGCTCATATATGGAAATGCAAATGTGTATATATTGCATATGTAGGCATTAAAAGTGTTAATTAACATTTTAATTACTACTATACATCAATCAATCAATGAATAATGTACAAAATGGTTTATGGTATTCTAAAAAGAAATGCAAATTTGAAAATTTTAAATATAAGAATATACACTATCTAAATAAGATCGAAATATACAGCTGAAAAGGTATACAACGTTATGGCTATTGTTATGCTGAAAATTTTTTAGAAATGTTAAATCTGTCGGTGTGCTGCAAAAAGGTCTCAAGTCTACTAATTGTGTTTTTAAGTTATTGATGATTTTAAGTTTATAGCCGGTTATATTTTGGCCATAGAATTAATTGTTATGATACATTGGCTACAAAAATACTTTAAATAGAAATTAAATATTTTACAGGGCATAGCCTATGACTTTTGAGGCACGTTTGCATAATTAAGTCCAATTCAAAAAAAAGTGGACTTGAGACCGTTTTACACACACCGATGATATATTCTTATTATTCTCAAAACAACAGATAACATTTTGGGAATTACTTTGAGAATCAAGAATTTTGAGAATCAATGGAAATAAATAAAGAAGATTATTTTGTTTCTTTATTATCCGTGTAAAAAAGTGTACACCTAATCGGATCTAATTATATCTAGTGAGATCTGAACACTACTGATGATATCTGACTGGATCAGTGTTAGAACCTTTTTGGTTTGTTGTATTTAATCTGATTTGAAAGATATCTTTAGTTTTATCTGATATAATTTTACATAAATATAACAAAGATGACGTAGTCATATCACATTTTATTTATAAGATTATAATATAAGACAACTTGATGTTTAGTTTCAGCCCTCATAGGATCCAATTTTACAATTATGTATGGAAAATTGGATCTATCTAGAAATAATGAGATCCAAAAGTATATACAGATGTATAATCAGATCAGAGTATATCTATAAATGGGATAAATTTCGGATGATCTAAACATAGACCTACAATTAGACATGTTCTGGTCCAATCTGATTCAATAAAATTTTTTATATAATTTAGATCTGTCAAAGTCTAATTATATCCAACCAGTAATTGTATATAAAATTTATACAAAAAAGTTAAAGGCTACTTGAGTTTCAAAAGGCATTCGCTAAAATTGCAATCTTAGTTTAGGTTACGAACTAAGAGAATATACCCCCATAAACTTATCTCAGCACACACATTGTATATAATAACAATCAAGTGAACTAATCTGCCCTCCTAAGAAAAGAAGTCATATCTACATTTTGGCAGTTTTGAGATATATAGCTTCTAAGTACATTGTCCTATGATTCAAAAATATATTAGAATTATTTTTCAAAATTATTTAATTTAAGACTCGAAAGATGTAGAACGTATAAGTTACATATAATATCTTTAATCTACTTCAATGGAGATTTGACTTTTTTTCTTAGGAGGAGGATAGTAATCTACACTAACTCTCACACTAGATCTAGTATCAAAACTTTGATAGGATTCTCATTTAGCGTTTGTAATGATGCAAAAAGAACATAAGCATACGTGACATAAATAAGTCATTAGTGTTAGCATCACTGGGAAATTCTGTTCGATCTCATCAAATCATCAAATCAATTTTTGCAGTAACCAAAAATTTTTATTAACGACTATGCTGGCAATTTCTTGGTATCTGGTATGTTGTGAAGGGTTTGTATCTGTCAATGGTTATGAAACTGGGCAAGCACTAAGAATTTGTCCTATAATTACACTTAAGGTCGAATGTAAGCAATCGCGGTACCTATCGCAAGGTTATCTTTACCATGTCCTTATATTCATGTATAATGTGACGTGATACTCACTTTCATTCTACGATTGTCTTGTATTATTCCATGGAAATTATAATCAATTTCTAGTGAAACAACCCATCTGAGCGACTTGAACGTTTGGCATCACTTGTGCTCGTACGACCACAACTGAATTCAGTAAACCAATTCTTAACCATTGAAGTTAAGGATGCACAGTTCTCATAATACTTTAAGTGTGGTAACATCAACATAACACTATGAAACTAATCCATATTAATAATTAAAGAGCAATGCATGATTTTTTAGATTGATGTGACCTTTGTAAATTGTATATAAGAGTCTCTCATTGTTCGCAATTATATCTTAACTTTGTAACTGCTTCCATATGATAATTAAAATTTCTTGTATGCCATTGAGGAATGTGAACTATATATTATTTTTCCTTTTTCGAACTCTATGCGAAAAGCCGCATATATTAGATATGCACTTCTCTGGTTTGAATTATCCACCAATACGCAATACTTATATCGCTTTAGTTGACTTCATAGTATGAAATACGAAGTTAGCTATTAATATTTCGGGCCTATCAATTAAAAACCATAATGTTTAATTGAAAATAGTTTAATTGAAGATCAATACACTTTTGCATTCGAAGGACTTTTTCCACTTCGATTGAGACATCTCCAGAATATGGTTTTTAAACGCTTCAACATCTGCTTCGAAAAACGTTGACTACATGAGGGAGTACAAAAAGTCATTAGATGACAAATCGGAGCTGTACGGCGGACGATTCATCTATTCGACCTGTTGGTTGCTCAAATAGCCCATTGTTTCACCTGATGAGTGAGAGCTCACTTTAGCATCATGAAAAATGTTCTTGTTGTTTTTCTTTATTTCTTCGAACACTGTTGGTGAAAATATGGTGAGATACCAATCAGAATTGAAAATTCTAGGTTCCTCTAAATGCACTGTGACCGTTATACCGAAAATAAAACTCGATCAGTTGCTTCGATGGGCTGCAAACAACATTTTTTTTGGATTTGGCTCGTCTCGAAAGACCCCCACGATCGATTGCTGTTTTGTTGCCGGCTCATATGCGATTGTATTTTTTTAACAGTTCGTTGCTGCAATCACTACGAGCCTTTTTTGAGCATTCGTAAAATTATGTGAGACCTAACGAGAACACGACCAAATTAACCTGCAATACCTTATTGGACATACCAATGCCCATGGATGCCTCAATCTCACGGTATGTCACACGTCGGCCATGCTTTATTAGTTCACGCACAGCATCTACTGTTTTTGGCAAAACGACCAAATATGGATGACATTGACGAAATTCATCATGGAGCTTACGACTTCCCAGACTGAACTCTTGGTGCCAGCGATTTACATTGGTTTTTGATTTGTCTCTATAATCTACTCCGAAAATCATAAAAAATCATCGGACGAAAATTTCCAGACGTTAATTAAATTTTTTGATCGAAATGGGAAGGGAATGATCTTCTATGCCGAAACTCAGATACGAGCAACACGAGCCGGGAAATGTATTATTATATCATTTGGTTATATAGTTTTTATGTTACTGACATTTTTTAACATCGAAATTTGACTGGATTCCTTATTGGCTCTTAAGCCTTTCCGTACATGGTGCTCAACAACAACGCTAATCTTTGAAACGCTTCCTTCCACCCTTACTAATTCTTAACTGTAAACAACTAAATTTGAGATCGATAACAAAATGTAATATTCATTAGTGTCAGTAACGATTGTGATTACACATGTGAGATTTAAAAAATTCATATATTAAAATATTTAATTTGTTTTTTTTTTTGCATCGGATGAATGAGGTTTGAGAGAGCATCTTGCATTTGAGTGTCGCATATTATAATCCTCATGCAATGGATCTTCCCAATTCATATACACAAAGTTATATAAGTTTTCAAGAACTTTTTTCAAAATAAGATTTTAATCCAACATATAATCTAGACATTCAAAATTAATGTTGCATTTCTACTTTAGTTAAACATTCTAGAACATTTGCCTTATTATTAATTTACCAAGGAATATTTTTTCTGTCTTTGTAAAATAACCAGTACAGAAATTTCAGTCAGTTAAACTGACTGATAAATACCATCACCCAATATAAGATATTGTTTAAGTCTTGAGTTATTGAAATTAACCGATTTGTAATTAAAACCAGTTAGAAAGTTTCAGTCGGGCAACCCAACTTACATTTACCATTACCCTCAGTAAAACAAATAATTTTCTATTATATTGATATTATTACTCGATTTCTAAAGTAGGCGGAGTGGTACATTTGTATGGGAGGTACGAGAAGTTGTGTGGTTAGGCTTCCAGATTTATTCTCCATTACTTTATCCTGTTATAACTTTACTGATTACAGAATTTGGGCACGATTGCCTTGGGTGTACTGATATTATTAGTACATACCTAAAGTGGGCGGAAAGGTACATTTGTATGGGAGGTACCATAAAGGGCGTCGCTAGACTTCCAATTTTTTCTCCAAAACTTTGTCGTGTGATAACATAACAAAATACAGAATTTGAGTACGATCGTGTCGAGTGTATTGATATTATTACCCTATTTCTAAAGTGGGCGGAGTGGTACATTTGTATGGGAGGTACCAGATGGGGCGTGAATAGACTTCCAATTTTTTTCTCTAAAACTTTATCCTGTTATAGCTTTACTAAAAATAGAATTTGGGTACGATCACATTTAATTTATTGATATTATATCTCCATCTCTATAGTGGGCGGAAAGGTAGAATTGTATGGGAGGTACCAGAAAGGGCGTGGCTAGGCTTTCAAAATTTTTTCCAAAACTTTATCCTGTTATGCCTTTACTAAATACAGAATTTGGGGATGATCCCGTAGGGTGTATTGATATTATTACTCGATTTCTAAAGTGGGCGGAATGATGTATTTGTATGGGAGGTACCAGAAGGGGTGGGGCCATGTAGCCCATTTGCAATACCGTAAGTAGTTTTGAGAAAATAATAACTCGTGCAAAATTTCAAAATATTTGGTTGCGTCTTTCGAAAGTTATCAGCCGGACAGCCACCAGACAGACAGACAGACAGACAGACGGACATGGCTCAAACGACTTAAAAAGTCATGAATCGAATTTGGTTCAAAGAAACCTACGGTCTAAAGTCACTCCTTCTATGTGTTACACTTTTGGGTCGTATCAAATGATATATACCCTCATCCCTAAGGATGATGGTATAAAAATGTATAATATTTTTTCACTCTGACGTTTTGTAAATAAAAAAGGAGTGTATTTCCATTGGGTTATGTGCCTTCACTCACAGTTTGCATTGCAATCTGTCCGTTGTCGCTGTAAGAATCTTGTTGAATACTTAAGTCAAGTAAAAAATATGGCTGGTCTAAAGTTGCTGGTAGTGAAGCTTAATCGGGAGAACTAAGAAGTTTGGAAATACCACATGGAGCTTTTACTGAAAAAAGAGAAGGTATGATGTCTAGTGACTAGGCACGACACGATGGTTACAGCAAGCCAGTATTAATCGAATGATCGTTTGATCGATCTATTGAATACCATTCACAAGTCTGGTAAAAGCTAAAAAGCTGGATTTCGGAAATATCGTCAATCTTTAGATTTCTACTTTTTTCAATGTATTTTTCGACATACTTTTTTCTGGTAAGGGTTAGGCTACTCTGCGGAATCTAATCAATGGCTTGTCTAGCGATATGATTTGGGGTTTTCTATAGGATGTGGCCTATCCATTTCCAGTTTATCGAATTTTTATGACACAGCCCATCTTAATCTTATCGAGAATATGTTTGGGTACGTGGAAGTCATCTAAGGCGATACATGTCTCTATATTACATTTTACTATTTACATTCTCCTCTGCTTTAATAATTTAGCACTATGTCTATTGTTTTGTAGAAAATACTGCTAAAGATTTCATCTAATTTCTTAAATATAATGTTAACGAAATAACCAATAACTATAGTTTTCAAACGCCTTTTTTTTGTATAATATTAAAATTATGTATTATAATCGTTTAGTATATTTTCTACCAACTTGAATATTTTTTATATTGATTCTACAAAAATGCCCACTTTTATTTTGCCAAATCGTTTATTTCCGATCTAATCTAATTTCTATGAGCTCATGATACACAAATAAAATCAATGTTGCCTTCAATAAATTTTACTCATAATGAAAATGATTATATACAAAGATTTAAACACACATTAATACGGCAACAATAAACATTAATACCTCAAAAAACTATAACCAACGAAAACATATTCAATATCATATCATCTTTTCAAAGTTTTCAAACAATCGCATAAATATATCAGACGCATTAGCTTTGTAAACGTTTTGACATACCGCACTAGCACAACCGTCGGCAGCGATACCGACGACGACGACACACACACCCATCGTTATCATCTAAATTCGACAAGTGAAAAGAGTTATCATATCAGCTTTGTCTTTAGGTGTCTTAAGCGAACTCAGCAGACGAAAAAACCCCAAAATTATCAAAACTATCCATTATATAGATTATATACTACGTGTAGAGCGTATAGAGTGAAAAGCCATTTAATAAATACATATAATACATTTACATTTGCTTAACAAATACTGGCATTTATTAAAAAAGATACACAAATGATAAAGTCTCACCGTCATTCATCATATTTCTTTATGGCATTTACTTGCAAATAATTCGTGGCAAAGAGACAACAGACATCAAGTTAAAGAAGAATTTCTGTAATTATTTACGACACCTTTTGGGTGTTGTTGTCTGATGTTTAAACATAAATTGACAGGTTTATTTTGTCTTTTTTTTGGGGTTTTTTTTTGTCTTTAATGTTTTCTTGCGAAATTTTTGTAAAACCAAAAGATTAAGATAATGAAAATTATCACTAGTTTACATTGGGTTGCTGCTACTGCTTTTCATATCGTGTTCATATATATTTTGTTAATTATAACAAATTATAACCGTCTTATATTTATGCGGTGCGGTGGCTATGGTGGAAATCTCTTTTGGAATGTGGTAAAGGTTTACTTTTGGTATGATTGTAATTTCAAGTAAACGTGTTGTGGTCAAGACAGGGTAAGCTATGGATGGGGGGAGGGGGGTAAATTAGGTCATTTGAAGAGGTTTTCATTAAGTTCTGAATATTAGTAGGAAATGTGATAAGTGTTTTAAAAAAACTTAATTTCCCTTTACACACCATGAATGAGGTATGCGATAGCTTCTCGCGTTGTTGTAAATTAACACGCTTTCTATTTTAGATTCACAACAACCGGCACCTACTTGTTTATCGACGATTGCGAACGTCACTGTTTGAGAAACTTTTACTAGGCATGCCAATTGATTCGTTACTTATACAGCGAAGTTGCTGTTGACAACATCGAGGGGGCCGGCAATGGAAGATAAATGTAGATGACTGGAGCCGGGAATCGAACCACGGATTT
The DNA here is from genome assembly GCA_964034835.1 of Muscina levida. NCBI lineage: Eukaryota > Metazoa > Arthropoda > Insecta > Diptera > Muscidae > Muscina > Muscina levida. The sequence continues at coordinate 31,822,879 of OZ035884.1, read as the reverse complement.
CCCGCATAGTAGTCGCGTGTTCTAACCACTATGCCACGGCCGGTCAAATATATGGAAATAGTGGCTGTTGTTTGTTTTGTCTGGCAACCCGACTAACATATACCCTCACCCTCAGTAAAACATAACATGTTCTAGTACGTTGATATTATTACTCGATTTCTAAAGTGGGCGGAGTGTTACATTTGTATGGGAGGTACCAGAAGGGTCGTGTCTAGACTTCCAGATTTTTTCTCCAAAACTTTATCCTGTTATAGCTTTACTAAATACAGAATTTAAGCACGATCGCGTTGGGTGTATTGATATTATTGCTCCATCTCTAAAGTGAGCGGAAAGGTACATTTGTATGGGAGGTACCATAAGGGGAGTGTCTAGACTTTCAGATTTTTTCCCCGAAACTTTGTCCTGCTTCAACTTTACAAAATACAGAATTTGGGCACGATCGTGTCGAGTGTATTGATATTATTACTCGATCTCTAAAGTAGGCGGAGTGGTACATTTGGAGGGGAGGTACCAGAAGGGGCGTGTCTAGACTTCCAGATTTGTTCTCCAAAACTTTATCCTGCTTAAACTTTAATAAATACAGAATTTGGGCACGATCATGCCGAGTGTATTGATATTATTACTCCATCTCTAAAGTGGGCGGAGTGGTACATTTGTATGGGAGGTAACAGAAGGGGCGTGTCTAGACTTCCAGATTTGTTCTCGAAAACTTTGTCCTGCTTGAACTTTAATAAATACAGAATTTGGTCACGATCGCGTTAGGTCTATTAATAATTTTAATCGATTTCTAAAGTGGGCGGCACCAGATGAGGCGTGGCTAGACTTCCAGTTTATTTTCTCATAAGCTGTATCCTGCTATAGCTTTACTAAACAAAGAATTTGGGTACGATCGCGTTGGATTTATTGATATTGTTACTTCATCTCTAAAGTGGGCCGAAAGGTACATTTGTATGGGAGGTACCAGAAGGGGCGTGGCTAGACTTCCAATTTTTTTTCCAAAACTTTATCCTGTTATAGCTTTAATACGTACTGAATTTGGGTACGATCCCGTTGGGTGTACTGCTGTTATTACTCGATTTCTAAAGTGGGCGGCATGATGTATTTGTATGGGAGGTACAAGAAGGGGCGGGGCTATGTAGCCCATTTGCAATACCGTAAGTAGTTTTGGGGAAATATTAACTTGTGCAAAATTTCAAAACATTTGGTTGCGCTTTCGAAAGTTATCGTGCGAACCAGCCGGGCAGCCAGACAGACAGACGGACTTGGCTGAAATGATTTAAGAAGTCATGAAACGAATTTGGTTCAAAGAAACCTAGGGTCTTAAGTGACTCCTTCTATGTGTTACACTTTTGGGTCGTATCAAATGATATATACCCTCATTCCTAAGGGTGATGGTATAAAAATATGTCAACAAGAATACACTACTGAAAGCAGGTTGAGGGAAAGAAGAACTTCTAAAAATTTCGTAAAAATTTTTGCTTTTGTAAAAAATAGTCTTTTACCCTATGGGATTGGGGAGAGTTTCTTGCATTTGATTGAGTTAATTTTTTAGACTTTCGTGTCAATTTTTAGACTTTCTCAGAACCAGATCATCCACAAGACTGTCGCGTATGATAACCATCAAGCCACGATCAGTCTTTATATGTCACCTACTCGTCTACATTAATCACCATCTCTAGAACAAACAAGTGCAAACCTCATTAACCCCTTCGCTAATCTCAAATACCATCATCCCATAACCGCTTAAACCACACTACCCTTTAATTGAAATCCCCAATATACAACGGCTGCGACAACGACAACAACATCATGCTGCTAGCTAGCCAAGTGTCTATATATCAATTATAAAACGTTTAATTTTATTGTTGTGATAATATGTTTGAAACAAACTCTGCTGTGTTATTTATCTACGAACATACCCTAAATGTCATTTAGATAAGGCTAAATTATTCTCATTGTTGGTACTTTGTAGTATAATTTTGCGTTTAAATAAATGTTAATACCAATAGATAATACCAAAAATTATACACAAAGTTCGTCTGTTCGCATATCGCTCTAGCTAACTATTTAACTACATATATTTGTAAGACAAAGATATTTGGTTAACTTTTTCTTGTTGGTGTTGTTGTATTATTTTAAATACGGTGACTAATAAATTAATGATTTAATCTATTGTGATAAAGCGATTAAGCTTTTGTGTTCATCGATCTAAGAGAAAACAAAAGACTAAATAACTTTTATTTCTGTGGTTTGAGTTTATTTATATTTTTCTTTTGATATACCCATTTTGTTGAAGAAAAACAATTTAAACGGATTTCGATTTTAGATGAGATTAACTGAGTCTATGGAATACATAATTAGAAGGCAAGATACAGAATGATAGCGTTAAACGTTTGCCACCGTCGGCATATTTGAATAGCAAATCAAAGTTATGCCCTGTTTTTTTTTTGTTAGAACAACAATTTATAACCTTAATAATCTCTATGTTGTGGTTTTATGAGTAAGTTGAGGAATTTTTGCTTTGTGTACATGGGGAGGAACAGGGGTTAGTATTTACTACTATATATTGTTGTTAATAATAATAATACTATAATTTTGTTGTTAAGTACAAAGATTCTGAGGAGTCATTTACGAACATACTTTATGTTGTGGGTGATGCAACATTCGATTGAGCCATGTCCGTCTGTCTGGTGAGGAGGATAACTCGAGTAATCCTTAACTTATCTTTATGAAAATTTATCGGTGTTAATATTATTCAAAATTAAGTAATGGCATTGTATACGGTCAGAATTGTCCCACGACTTCTGGTACCTCCCATAGAAAACTACCCATTCATGGATAACACAAGGGAACAAGGTATTTGTTGATAAAGAACTGAATATTGTTTTAAAAGTAATTTGGGACGCTGAATCCAAATCTGCACTTGGTTTTTTCGCATCAGCTCGACTTTTCGCGATATACCGTTATTTCCAAAACTAAGGTACTTCCACTACAAATATTTAAATAACTTGAAAACGGTTCACCGTATTCAATTAAAAAAAAAAATTAAACTCGTCAACCAAATTATCTTTAACCCGTGCCTACATTGTTTTTAATTTGGCCTTGTAGTTTCAGAGATATCGTTGTAATTTAAAAAAAAAAAACAAAAATTTTACAAAAAAAAAAAAAAATTGTTTTTTTAAAAATTCATAAAAAAAATAATGCAACAAAAACCACAGTGTTGGTCTTAAAACATTTAGTTTAATATAGTTTGAATCAAATAAGCTTTATTTCAGTGAAATCTGTGCACAACTTTTGATTTTGTCAACAATTTACTGAGATAACTAAATTTACAAAAATCGCGATTTCCATACAGAAATAACATATATTAATATGTTTGTGAAAGTGTAACTCGAGCAAACCTTGACGGATCGTTATGAAAATTTATCAGTATTAATAACGAACTTGTGGGATTGTAAATGGGCGGAATAGCCCCACCCCTTCTGGTACCTTTATCTTGCAAAAGTAGACAAACCCTAAAAAAATCTGAAACCGTTGCCATACTTCTTCTGGTACCTCCCATACAAATGACCGAACTCACCCCAATAGTCTTACAATCATATCTTTTTTGTAAGTACACTGAATTCAGTCAAAATATGCGTAAGTTTTACGGTTATGAAAATATGAATCAGGAATAAATTTGCACTATATAGGATCTCCCCTTCTGGTACCTCCCATACAAAATGACCTATTTTTGGACAATTAATGTTTTTCCCTGAACTTCCAAATTGACAACTGCCGATTAATTAAATTTGGTCAGTTAATTAATATTGTAATACGAGGCAAAACTATAAATTAAACTATAAATAAATTTGCAAATTTGTCATGATTTTTAAAAATACAAAATTTTAATTTTTTTTGGGTCGAACAAAAAATTGCGAAAAATCTGTTAACTCTTAACTCATTCAATTTTCAATCGATTATTATGTACATACATGTTTTAGAAAGCTACTTTAATATGATATTCAAAAAAGCTAATAAAAATAACAATTTGCCCCCAACCGATTAACTTTCAGCGTGAAGAAAATTAAAATGTGTAATTTTTTTTTGTTATTTTTTTTTTTTTTAATAAAACAGCCGTTACTCATTCATTTTTTTTTGTAATATTAAAAAATTGGATTTATTTCAAAGGTAACAACGATATCTTTAAAAAATAAAAAAAAATTTAAAATCCGACTAATGAAAAAAAAAATTATGATTTTTTGAACTATATGATGGAGAAAAATGAAGATTAGATTTGAAATCAGCGACCTCAAATTAGTAAAAAACAGCTATCGAATTCCAAACAACACTCAAAAAGTTTAATTTTGTTCCCTTGTGTAATCAATACGATCGACAAACTCTCTTGAAATACACTGTATGTAAACAAGGTTCCATTTATGTCGGAAATATCGATGCCGAATTTGTCTTCCATACAAATATAGCCAACCTACTTTTAAATGCATATCTTTTTTGTTTATCCACTGAAGTTATTTATAAAATTTTGTTTAACGTTGATTTACGAAAAATCAATTGTGCTGCCGCTAATGGTGCCTCCTATAGAAAATTGTAAATTTTGTAGGGTTTGCTACATGTTTCTAGATCGCTAAAATTATGACCATTCCGCAAGCAGACAAATATTAATACAAAAGTAATTTTAATTAAAATTCAGTTAACTTCAATAACTCAAGACTTAAACATTATTTTATATTGGGTGGTAGGATATATCAGTCAGTGTATCTGACTAAAATTTCTGTAATGGTTTGTCTTTGCCTTGCTACGGACATTTTTTCAACAAAATATTATTAAGCTAAATATGAAATTTTCATAATTACAAAAAAAAGCCTGATAATCGACAAAAATTTGATACCCTAGCTTTCTTTGGTTTTTTTTATACATAGGTATATACAAATAATTCGATCTTACCTTTGAGTTGTTGCTTATGGTATGTCATCATAATCGAGATATAGGTGCCAAGCAAACGGAATCGCTGTTCCACCAACTCAACGAACGATCGTTGCATATTTAACCCGTAAACCGAACAAACGACGCATACACAACACAACAAACCGAAGCCAACAGCAAAAAAAAAAAAACAGAAAGCAATATAAACACTACCAATGGCATCTACATAATACTCATAGAAGCCGGCCGGCAGTAGCAACACATCTGCATATTAAAGATTACTGCATCACCATCATTAATTGTAACATAGAAATATTTGTTAATACCAAAACTATTTACTTTATTTAACTGCCGACACTTCTTACACACATCGTATTGCATTCCCGTGGAAAAATTTTGGCAGTAGTTACCGACCGACCGACCTTTACTTTACGGCACAATAGTTAAAATAACACTTTCTCCTTTACACTTATTACACTTTTACATGGTTTTTCAATAATTTCCTCAGGCAATTTGCACATTTATGTTGGCTTTTACAGGAGACGATTTATTTTACAACAACCACGCACCGAATAGAGTTTAATACTAATTAAAACAAATGTACTGAGAAAATATGCCAAATGAAGTTTGCAGGAAGAGAGACTGATGTGAGAGAATGATGTCAAAAGTTCTAACTGATGGGCAGTGACAGTTGACAGATCAACCGATTTCATTAATAGATGGCAGTGAGAGCTCTGTAGTAGCCTTAGCTAAGATTAGTGCGGACTAGGCACAAACACTTGTGCTTGTGGTGTGTTCTGTATATACATACATATGAATGACAGTAGAATATCTAAAATTAGAGTGTTAGAACCAAAAAATAAATAAAACAAAAGGCACTGGATAGTCGCTGAAAATTGCGATGTCGAGTTTATTTGCTTTAAGCCAACTTCATGACCCTCGTCATGTTCTAACCCCATACTAATATGAGTGTTCTCACTATGCACTGGGATTAGGTGTATGTCCTTACTAAACACGATTCGTAGCAGAGGCTCACGGCCACCTATTGCCAAATTAGTCATCTGTCATTCCATCTTCCATCTCTTCTCTCATCAAATATAGTTAAATCTGTCAACAATATGAAGATCATTTTGGCGCATTTTTAAGTGCACCATGGTGCCTTTGTTGACATTTCTCATTAGTTTTGTTTTCTAGTCGGTGCGTGGTAGTTGTGAAATAAGTTGATTCCTAAAAAAGCCAATAGTAACTAATGTGAAAGAAACATAAGAAAAACTAATTAAAATTGCGTAAAAGTGCAATTATCGTAATGTGAAAGTGTTTTACGGTCGAAAGTTGTAACCATTGGCATAACCATTGACGATGATTCGGCGGTGCCACCTCCCAAATTTTCTCCGGGAATACTAGTAACCGTGTAGAAAAAGTGTCGATACTTAAATTGTTGCACAAAAGTTACTACTAAATGTTTAATTGTTGCAATCACAGGTGGTGGTGGTGGCGGGTGTTAATCTTCAATTCAATCAGACTGCTACCGGCGAAATCTTGTGTTTATGCCGTTGGCTGTGTTTCTTTTTGTTGGCTTCGGTGCGCGTTGTGTTATGTGTGTGTGCTTCTATTTGATTTACGGTTAATAACTTCAGCGATAGTTCGAACAACGATTAGTGGAACAACGATTCCTTACACTTTGCACATCTCAGTTATGATGACAACAAAATGCAATTTCAGTAACACTAAGGTAAGGTACATATATACTTATTATACTTGTATAAACAAAACAATGAACATCAAGTTGGATAGGTATATTTAAGTGTATCAACTGTTTGTATTTTATAGGAGTCTGTGGAAACAATTTTTATTTGCAAACATTGCCAAACTTTTCCCAACAAACCATTCTCTATGTAAAATGTAACTATGCTGGAGAATAAGCTTATCATAACAATATTTCTTCAACATTTCATAAGCATTATTATGATAGGTTTATTTATTTGCAAAATAAGAACACTTTTTAAATGGTGTATTAAAAACGCTTAACATAGCAACAGCATTTACAACACCACTAGTTATACACTTCGTTAGGGTAACAGTTTTGTAAATATGATTACAAAAGACTTATGCTCGCTATAGTTTTGTAAATGTTTTGTTATTGATGTCCCGTTATTTTAACGCGTCGTTTTCCATGATTTGTGAGATTCCACAGTCTTCTTGTTTACTTTGATGAGTGCAGTTGAATGAAGTTTAGTGAAGTTTTAATATACATATTAATAAGTTTTTAAAATATTAATTTTAAAAAGTGAACCTGAATTGAAAAATTGATTTGAAAACATAAAAAACACTTTTAATTTTGTTTTATCCATAAGTTTTTAGAATAGTAATAATTTTAATAAATGAAGACTGAATTGAATTGAAAACATAAAAACCCACTTTTTATTTTATAGTATCCATAAGCTTACAAAAACCTTAAAAAAAATAAGCTTTTTACAACCATAATTAGAAAACTATTTTTCTGTAAGCTTACTCTATAGCTAGATTTCTAAGCTTTTAGTATATTAAAGACTAGTAATTTTATCGCAAGGGTTCAATTTTCTTTCTTAAACTATTGTTATGAAGCAGTTTTCGCTATAGTTTTGCAAGCTTAAGGCTTATGGTAGTAAGCTAGTTACAAACTAGTTAAATACAGTTTTGGTTTGTTGGGTTGTATCTTTTAATATCTGTAACAATATATGTATGTCAAGAGGATACAACACTCTTCAATTAAGTTGTGAAACAATGTGGAGTATTAATTGTAACCGTGAACAAATAGTTACTATTTTTGAAAACATGGGTAATTTTTTTTTCGATTTTAAAATTTAAAACTTTTTTTTGAAATAATCGTAAAATTAAAAAAATGTTCCCTTGTTTTCACAAACTTAAAACTGCGAGCGGCACGTATATTTTCAACCAATCGAACTCTTATTTTTGTCAATTTTTATACCATCACCCTTAGGGATAAGGGTATATATCATTTTACGACCCAAAAGTGTAATACATAGAAGGAGTGACTTTAGACCCTAGGTTTCTTTGAACCAAATTCGATTCATGACTTTTTAAGACGTTTGAGCCATGTCCGTCTGTCCGGCTGGTTCGCACGATAATTCTCGAAAGACGCAACGAAATGTTTTGAAATTTTGCACGAGTTAATATTTCCCAAAAACTACTTGCAAATGGGCTACATGGCCCCGCCCCTTCTGGTACCTCCCATACAAATACATCATTCCGCCCACTTTAGATATCGAGTAATAATATCAATACAACCAACGGGATCGTACCCAAATTCTATACTTAATAAAGATATTGCAGGATAAAGTTTTGGAAAAAAATCGGAAGTCTAGCCACGCCCCTTCTGGTACCTCCCATACAAATGTACCTTTCCGCCCACTTCAGAGATGGAGTAATAATATCAATAAATCCATCGCGATAGTACCCAAATTTTTTATTTAGTAATGCTATAGCCAGATAAAGTTTTTGGAGAGAAAAACTGGTAGTCTAGCCACGCCCCATCTGGTACCTCCCATACACATCTGGTACCGCCCACTTTAGAAATCGATTAAAATTATTATTTTACCTAACGCGATCGTGCCAAATTCTATATTTAGTAAAGTTCAGGCAGTATAAAGTTTTAGAGAAAAAATCTAGAAGTCTAGACACGCCCCTTCTGGTACCTCCCATACAAATGTATCATTCCGCGCACTTTAGAGATGGAGTAATAATATCAATACATTCGACACGATCGTGCCAAATTTTGCATTTTATTAAGTTATAACAGGATAAAGTTTTGGAGAAAAAATCTGGAAGTCTAGACAGTCCCCTTCTGGTACCTTCCATACAAATGTACCTTTCCGCCCACTTTAGAGATGGAATAATAATATCAATATAATCGACACGATCGTCCCAAAATTATGTATTTAGCAAAGCTATAACAGGATAAAGTTTTGGAGAACAATTTTGGAAGTCTAGACACGCCCCTTCTGGTACCTCCCATACAAATGTACCACTTCGCCCACTTTAGAAATCGAGTAATAATATCAATATAATAGATTTTTTTTGTTTTACTGAGGGTGATGGTATATGTAAGTCGGGTTGCCCGACTGAAACTTTCTTACTGGTTTTTTATACCCTCAACCTACGGGAGTAGTGTATTTATCATTTGGTACGACCCAAAAGTGTAATACATAGAAGAACTCACCTTAGACCCTACGTTTCTTTACATCAAATTCGATTCAAGTCTTTTTAAGTCGTTTAAGCCATGTCCGTCTGTATGTCTGTCTGTCCTGCTTTGAAACTTTGCAAAGTTCAATATTTTCCCAAAACTACTATCGGTATTGCAAATAGGCTACATGGCCACGCACCTTCTGATATCTCCCATACAAATTTATCATTCCGTCCATTTAAGAAATCGCGTTATAATATCAATACACCCATCTGTATTTAGTAAAGCTATATCGAAATAAAGTTTTCGGGAACTAAGCTGGAAGTCTAGCCATGCTCCATCTGGTATCTTCCATACCAATCTGGTACAGCCCACTACGAAAAATATATTTGTGCCGCACTCTACTCTATAAGATTTACGGGTACAATAATTTTTGCCCCTATTTATCCCTCAAAGTACGAATTTAAACAAATCCTTTTTTTATTGCACAACTGCTTAATATGACGATCAAACATCCCACTTTATGTGATTGTAGCTTTAGTCCCTTTTACTCCCTAAATGTACGAATTTTAAAAAAACCAGTTATATCACACAATTACTTTATAAGAAGACAGGTATACTAATATTCTTGATTGTAGCAATAAATGTTCACTCTGATGCTGACACTTTATATTCCTATAAAGACTTCTTTTGCCGAAATTTAAAAATGTCCGTCCGGAATATTGTTGCACTTGATGTAAAAAAATACATGACGGAAATTTAAGTTTGATCGGACAACAATTCCCGCGTCCCAAAGAAGCCAAAGGTCAGGTTCTTAGTAAATCCTTTATTTTTTATATGCATTGTACATCTTTTCGCGTTGCTTCACCCGTACTTACAATGAACATTCTTATGACTTTAAGCAATACAGGTAAAATGCCAACGCTTCATAAGACGAACGAATACCCAATCTATGTGATTGTAGCTTTATCCAATTGGTCTGAGCGATTGTACCGCTTTAGTCCCTTTTATCCCTAAAAGTACGAATTTAAAAGATTTTCGTATCGCACAACTAAAATGTTTCCTCTAACTAAATAGGAAACATGCCCAAATACGATTATAGCTTAAGCCGTTTGGTCTGGGCGATGGTACCAGTTTACCCTAAGTATTCGTTTAGAACATTTAGAAAAACCCCATTTGACAGTTCTCTAATTCTGTAGGGAGCAATTCTATATACATTTTCGTAAATCTACCTTTAGGTATTTGATCTGGGTGATATCATCAGTTTTATCCCTCTGTCGGTATTTGTACAACTTAAGAACGAATTTTAAAATTACTTCACATCGCACAATTTTTGAGACTATACCTTTAGCCGATTATTACCAGTTTTATCCCTTTTCAGTCCTTTTTACCCTTAAAAGGTAAGAATTTCGAAAACCCTCCTTGCTTCGTTCTAATTCCATACGGAGCAAGCCTATATAACTTATCATGATTACATCATTAGCCGTTTGGTCTAGGCGATAGTAACTTTTTTATCCCTTTTAAGAATTTTTTACACAAAAACATCGGATTTAAAAAAAATTCTTCAATCCAATTTGATAGTAAGCATTTCCATATCAATTTCGCGATTATACCATTGTCCCTTATATACTTTTACCCCTTATTGGTAATTTGTAAACCATAAAAGTACGAGTTTCCAAAAACCCGTTTTTAGCTATTAATATGGCCGACATAACAATTGTTTCAAAAGGGGCGTGGCACTGCCCATTTCCTAGCGATACGTAATCCCCCATGTACCATTTACATATGTAGCAAATCTCATCTTTATACCTTTATTGGCTTGCGAAATATGTTTTTCTTGTAGCCTATGATAGAGACCCTACGGATAGTTCTACTCAGTGAAAATTTTATTGCAATCGGTTCATTTATTTCGCCCAGATAACGATTTTTTCAAAAGGGGCGTGGCACAGCCCCGTATTCCTCTTTATATCAGTAAAATATGTAGTAAATCTCATCTTCATACCTCTAATGGCTCTTGAGATAAGACCGATTGAAATTTCGGTTTGTTTGGGTGGTGCCACGCCCCATTGGCTAACTATGTTATCATGTAGCCTATGATAGAGGCCCTGCGTAGAGTACCACATAGAAAAAATTCCATTGCAATTGGTCAATTTATTTGGGTCGTATAAAGATTTTTTCTGTGCGACCTACATATAAACCTAATCTTGACTTTATGAGATGCAGCCATTTCAAAATCGAGCTGTATGGTGTGGTCCAACGCTCTTTTTGCGTCCTTGCAGTTCGAATTTTCAAAAATCCCTTCTTTGTACGCGCCTACGTCATAAAAGAAACCTTCATTCCCAATTGCAAGTCAGTCACCCAAGTCTTTTTGTATTATAGATTGGGGCTGACCCGGCATACGTTGCACAGAGGGGCAGAATCGCAAAAAATGGAGATTAATTGAAAAATTAAAATTTGATTTTTTGAAAAATACTTAGTATCTGATTAAAGTATATAAAATTCTACATCACTACTGAAAATTTCAATGACATATGTTGTTTACTTGTCAAGCTGCATTGTATTAAAGTTAAGAAATTTTTGAGTTATTCGCGCACAATAGTGTTAATTAAAATTCGGTATATTTCAACGCTTAATATAATGTTTTTCGCAAGCCAAAAGTAATACTTTTACTATGGAACCTTCAACCTCAGGTATTTTAGCGTTGTTCTAAAAATAATTGTTTAGCAAAAGTTGTGTAGAAATATTTTTTAAATTTTTTTTAAAATGTGTCTAAATTTTGCCTATTTTCAAAATATTTGTGGATTTTTAAATATGAATGGCGTTAGATGGCGTTAGGATATAATTATTTTAAGAAGCATCAGTTCCTAAGCTTTCATATTCAGTAATAACATGTTGCGCGTTTTTGCGCAAATTTTTTTTATTAAATTTATTGTGAAAATAGTCACTCCAGCAAAGAACATCAGTTCTTGTATTTTGTTTACTTTGTCTTCGTTTTCGTTGTTATGATTGTTGTTTTTGTGTTTCAATGACAATAGTATTTAGAGTATTTGATTTAGAGTATTTGCTGAGAATACAGCTCGACTTTTTGTTAAGAAGTATCAGTGGTATAACATGCCACCAACTTTGCATAAGTTTTTAGTACATGGCCCACAAATCATTTCACACGCGCTATTACCGATCGGTGAACTGTCTGAGGAAGCCCAGGAAGCCCGAAACAAAGATTTTAAAAACTACAGAGAACGTTTTTCTCGTAAATGTAGTCAGGAGGATTGCAATTGAGACATTTTAAATAGGTTCCTACTAAGTTCAGATCCATTCATATCTGACAAAACGAAATTGCCAAAAAAAAAGTTCACCAACTGCCAAAATCTGTACTAGATCTATTAGTTTCGCCTTCAGTTTTAACGAACGTGGCACCAGAAGGAAAAAATCATGATACAGATGATGACGATGATTATATCGAGGGCGATGCATTGGAGTATGATGACTTTGGGCATATTTTTTAAAATAGCAGGTCAGAAACACATGCCCTATAATAAATATATACATATATATGAAAACTTATGTATAATTTTTTTCCTTTTTTGTAGACATGAAGGAAGAAGCTATTTATATTTTTGAGCAAAATACTCACCAGACACATCCGTACACGATCGAACAATTTTAATATCTGCTTTGAGTCCCGTAATTGTATTAAATTATATGAAAAATAATTGAACTATATAACAATTATATTACTTTTTCCCAAAAAAAAATTCCGGTGAGCCAGAGACATTTTTTAAAAGGGGACGTGGTACCCCCTATTCCACCTTGGATGTAATTCAAACTGTACGATCAACATATATACCAAATCTCACCTTCATACCTCTGATAGTTCATGAGATATATCCATTCTAAGTTTCAGGTTATATGGGCGGTGCCACGCCCCTTTATCCAATCATAACCAAGTATAGCCATGGACTATTAGCAGGCCAACAGTACAACATTGGGAAAGTTTCATGACAATCGGTCTATTATTATGGCCGCTACAGCAATTTTTTTAATAAGGGGGAGTGGCACCGCCCACTTTTCCAAAAGACGTGTAGCTTATGTCACTCAGTGATAACGTAGCATTCTAATAGTGAAAGAATTTTTAAAATCGGACAAGTAGTTTAATTAATCTCCATTTTTTGCGATTCTGCCCCTCTGTGCGTTGCTACGACCGCTTGCTACACCCTCACCCCCATGTGTAGGAGGGTATATATCATTTGATACGACCCAAAAGTGTAACACATAGAGGAGTCACTTTAAACCCTAGGTTTCTTTGAACCATATTCGATTCATGACTGTCTGGCTGTCAGGCTGGTACGCACGATAACTTTCGAATGATGTAACCAACTGATTTCATACTTTGCATAGGTTAACGTATTCCCAAAAGTATTTATGGCTACATAACCAGGCCTCTTCTGGTAGCTTCCATACAAATTTACCATTCCGACACATTTAAAAATCAAGTAATAATATTCAAAATCTGTGTTTTCTATAGCTATAAGTGGATAAAGTTTTGGAGAAAAAAACTTGAAGTCTAGCCATGCCCCTTTAGGTACCTCTCTTACAAATGTACCATTCCTCCCACTTTAAATATCGAATAATAATATCAATACACCCAACCCAACGCGATCGTGTCCAAATCCACACCCATTCTGGTAACTCCCATACAAATATTCCGATCCTTCCACTTAGAAATCAAGTAACAATATCAGAACACCCAATGCGATTATGCCCAATCTCTATATTGTGTTAAGCAATAACAGGAATCGTGTTGTTTGTGAATCGTGACGCTTTTTATTTTTAGATTCATAACAAACGGCACCTACTTGTTTATCGACGAATGCGAACGTCACTGTTTGAGAAGCTTTTATTAGACATGCCGATAAACTCGACACTATACTGCGAAGTTGCTGTAGACAACATCGAGGGGGCCGGCAATGAAACAAAACGGAATCTCTCGCATGATAGTCGTGTGTTCTTACCATCATGCCGCGGCCGAGCCCTTATAAGTCGTTTTACCCAACTGACATTTTCTTCCTTGGTTTTTATACCATCACCCTTAGCGATGAGGGTATATATCATTTGATACGACCTAAAAGTGTAACACATAGAAGGAGTCACTTCAGACCCTTGGGTTCTTAGAACCAAATTCGATTCATGACTTTTTAAGTCATTTGAGCCATGTCCGTCTGTCTGTCTGGTGGCTGTCCGGCTGGTTCGCACGATAACTTTCGAAAGACACAAACCAAATGTCTTGAAATTTTGCACAAGTTAATATTTCCCCAAAACTACTTACGGTATTGCAAATGGGCTACATGGCTTCGCCCCTTCTGGTACCTCCCATACAAATACATCATTCCGCCCACTTTAGAAATCAAGTTATAATATCAATACACAAAACGGGATCGTACCCTAATTCTTATTTAGTAAAGCTATAGTAGGATACAGTTTATGAGAAAAAAACTGAAGTCTACCAACGCCCCATATGGTACATTCCACACACATCTGGTACAGCCCACTTTAGAAATCGATTAATATTATTATTAGAACTACCGCGATCGTGACCAAATTCTGTATTTAGTAAAGTTCAAGCAGGATAAAGTTTTGGAGAAAAAATGTGGAAGTCTAGACACGCCCATTCTGGTGCCTCCCATACAAATGTACCTTTCCGCCCACTTTAGAGATGGAATAATAATATCAATACACTTGACACGATCGTGCCCAAATTCTGTATTTAGTAAAGCTATAACAGGATAAAGTTTTGGAGAAAAGATCTGGATGTCTGGACACGCCCCTTCTGGTACTTCCCATACAAATGTACCACGCCGCCCACTTTAGAGATGGAGTAATAATATCAATATACTCGACACGATTGTGCCGCAATAGAAAAAAATGGAAGGATAGCGGCGCCCCTTATGGGACCTCCCATACAAATGTACCTTTCCGCCCACTTCAGAGATGGAGTAATAATATCAATACATCCAACGCTATCGTGCCCAAACTCTGTATTAAGTAAAGCTATAACAGGATAAAGTTTTGGAGAATAAACTTAGAAGTCTAGTCACGCCCCTTCTAGTACCTCCCATACAAATTTATCACTCCACCCTCTTTAGGAATCGAGTAATAATATCAATAAAATAGCAATTTTTTGTATTTTACTGAGGGTGATGGTATATGTAAGTCCGGTCGCCCGACTGAAACTTTCTTACTGGTTTTCTTTAAATTATATCAAGACCGGCAGTGGCATAGTGGCTTCATTGTCGGCTTCCCTCGAATGTTTTCGACAGCAACTTCGCAGTATTAGTGTCGAGTCAATCGGCGTCTAGTAAGAGCTTCTCAAACAGTGACGTTTGCATTCGTCGATAAACAAGTAGATGCCGTTAGTTGTGAATCTAAAAAAAATTTGGATTATTTGAAACACAGCCCCGTAGTATATAATATTTTATAATAAAAAAGTTCTAAAGTGGAAAAACTATAATATCGATTCAGTACATTAAGGGTTTAGCCATTACACACCTACCCCACTATCGTGACAGCACCAGCAAAATATATCAAACTATCTCTCAACAAAATTATTTTAATTTAACGCCTGATATATAGAAAAAATAAAATCTTAACATATCCCATAATCTATTTCCATATTCGTTGCTGCAGATATCCATTTAATTAATATTTTTATTCTTCGCATATATTATACGCTACACATTAACAAGCTCTAGTTCGTTTATTGTTTTATTATGATTTATATTTAGATATGTATGTATGTATATTTTCGTATAGTTTTCTTATTGAGAGAATTTTTGTGTTCTCTTGCCGCCAGATGTTGTTATGTTTTCGGAATTTCGCTACTACAAAGCAAAGGAATCCACTATTTAGATATGTATTTTCCAAACCACTGCACCTCATTCAATATACAATATTTTATTAATTTCTACTATGACATAAAACCACTTTTAATTTAGCGGCTGCGCTACATAGGCCAATATAAATCATTTCGGCAAAATGATCTAGGCCGCGACATCACAACAGCCAACGATTTTTTAGTACGCATGAAGTAAAGGGGTGATCATAAATATTTCACCCAATCCCACCCATAGTGGATTTAAAATTCTCCCTGTAGTCTGTAGTCTGTAGTCCGTATAATCGTGTATCATTTGCAGCAACATTTGAAATACAAACAACAACAGCAACAAAAAGTGTTGAAAAATATAAATTAACACGCCTAATCATTTCATAATCACCTCTGGGACACTCCGACGCACATAAAAATAAAGAGAGAAATAGGAGAAAAATACCTTTTAGATGATGATTTAAACAGACGACATTTGGAGTCACAACACCACCGGCTGCTAAAGCACCTTACAGTGCCACCACCAACACCACCGCCGCTATACACAACGACGGCAGGGAAGATATCGAAATGTCTAAACGTTCACACATTCTCCCATTTACACTACCAAACATCCCATCCATCCATCCCATCTATACGCGCTGCTATGGGAAATCCACATTCAGACCCTGAATACCAAAACCATAAAAGTAGCGTCTGATCGTAATGGGGCGGTTCATGGCGGCAAAGATGATGCTGATGCTGCTGCTGCCGCCGGTGGAGACAAGTGATACACTGACTGAAATCATTGAGCTTATTAACTGTGTGAAAGATTAAATTTATAAGAAATACAAGAAAAAGTAAAAACAAAATTCATTAAGCCAACTCACACTGCTACAACAACAAAAGTCCCCAAACAGCAGTTGCTGCAACGCCGGTTCAGATCACTGCCATAGACGTAAAAGAATATGATTTAATGATTTCAAATATTTCTTTAATGATATTGTCTTTTTCTTTTTTTCATAATAAATATCCCAACATACCAACAAAGAAGCAGTAGAAAAAAAAAACAAGTCGAGATGCCATTCGGTAGCCAAAATCGGCAACGTCAGTGTCCAAAACGAAAATGATTAGAAATAAAATTTAGGAGGTGGAGAGAAAAAAAAAATACGGATTTGTTGTGATTTTCATGTGTGCGTGTATGACAGATATAGGTATGGGTCTATGGGAAGAAATTACGGGAAAAAAACAAACAAGTAAAATTAATAAATCCGTATCCGTGTGAGTAGTAATCGAATTTGTGATACCCTAAGGAGGGAATTTTTTGGCTTGAACAAAGTTGTGTCGGTATTTTAATATAAATTCGAAACAAATGAAGATTCTTATATTTTTAAAGGGTAATTTTCTATCAAATTTTTTAATTAAATAAAATCCTTTGATAATTCTTAAACATTTGTATAGATTTTGTCTTTTGGTACAAGTTCTCTCAAGAACCATAAATAAGGTTAGTCTTGATTGTTGATTACATTACATAATAGCGCAATAGAGGTCAGTTGGCCGGAGATAAGCGATCTAAGTAATTAGAAAGTCATGCGTGGGTAATGTAGAAATATCTTCCACTCATTATAACTCCAAATACAATACTCTTGAAATGGCACCTACTGACATCGTCACTTACTTCGTAATCAAGCATGTCATCAAAATCGCTTAAAACTCAGCTTACAACGTAATTGCAATTGAAATGACACTTACTGACATTGTCGCTTACTTTGTAAACGAGAGCGCACCGATTAAACGGTCTATGACACTCCGAAGGAAGGAATTGTAGGAATAATATAAGCAAAAGAATTATCAGAAAATAAGAAGATGAACTAAATGAGCGGGTGAATATCTCTAGGAAATTGTGATCGGACGTTGTACAGTCTAGAATAGAAGTCCGTTGTTTCATTTCCTATGTCCCGAAACTCGGCATCGGCGTATTTTCAGAAACTTAAGTCTGTCCAGTGTATCTAAAGTTCCTTACCATTTTTGATTATCTCCACGTACATTTCATCGCCTTTATTGCATCTTGGTTATCTCCACAGACAGCTATCCTTTTGCTAGTGTCCATTCTACACTCCACAATAGTTTCTGAAGCCTTTTGTATGATTAGTACCTCAAGTTTGAAATGCACTACACCATATTAAAGCCTAAAAGAAAGGCTAAGCTTCAGGGCCTCGCTGTATACACCAGTTTTAGTGACATAAACCCACACAATTCAGACAAAAATCAATTGGAGATGGCAAACGAGACGAGTCGTTATTACCAAACGATGGAGAATATTTCAATGAATATGTTTCTGGTGGTTCGCACGCAAACCACAACTCATAGACCAGCTTTGCAGCTTTAAAAGGGATTGTGCGTTAGAGGACACATTGTGGGTAGAAATTTTTGACACCTCTATTTATCCTTTTCTCCAATGACTCCATGTCCATAGAACAATTCATCTTGCGGTTCTGAACAACATCTATGTACACCTATGCCTCCGATAAGAGCTTCAGTTGCCTATAATTCAGTCTCAATGGCGTTAAGTATTTGGCCTTATGTCTACGGGTATAGAAAACTAAATCTGGTTTCTGTGGGTTCGCTCCCAAATCACAACCCATAGACCAGAGCAGCAGCTTCCCAAAGGCATTATGTATTAAGTCACACATCGTGCGTAGAAATTTGTTGACTTGATGGTTTTAAATAAACTTTAGATACGCTTTCAGCGAGCTCAAAAACATAAAGGACAGGACAACACCTATGTACTCCTATGCCTTTGCCTTTGCATATCATACCGTAATAAAATAAGCATATAGCTCTAGAAAGGGTTGGGCTCTTCGAGCATGTCAAAGCTCAGATACCCTTCACTATTTGAAAAAATTGTGATAAAATTGGTTATTTGCCCTACAACTTTGTATCGTAAAAAACGGAGTTTGTATGAGAGCCGGAGTAACTTTTACCCAAAGTGGAAAATTTGCATATCTTAGAACTTAACATCCACTTAAAGGAGATAAGGTTGCATCTCAAATTTCAGCTTGATAGCTCTTAATCTGTGGCTGTACCGCGGGAACAGACATACAAACACGTCCGAAGAGGGAGTTTGTATGGGATGTGAGAGTAGTTTTTGTTCGATCTTGCTCATCTTAGAACTTAACATCTTTCGGCTGTAATCAAGGTTACAGAGAGACGAACACCACCAAAAAGGACTTTGTATGGAAGGTGAAAGAAGGAAACTTGTATAGGAAGGATAGAAACTTGTATACCAAATATCAGCTCAATATCTCTTCAACTATGGCTGTAATTCCGGGACACACGGATGGACACCCCTAAATAGAGGCAGTGGGAAAAGTTTTTGTCCGATGTTGCTCATTATATTACTTTAACTCCGTTTAGGGGAAAGAAGCTGTATACCAAATTTTCGATATCTTGATATTCCTGAAACTACGGTTGTAATCGCGTGACAGATAGGCGGACACTCCCAAAAAGGGGTAGTTTGTATGGATCTTAGAACTTAACCTGCATATCGAATTTAATTTTTATAGCTCTTTAACTACGGCTGTAACCTCGGGGACTAGCCCCAGAAAGGGCTAGTTTGTATGAACGATGGGAGTAGTTTTGGTCTGATCTTGCTCATTTTCGAACTTATCATACTTAACCATACGGACATCTTTAAATCTGTTCGGTATTCGACGCAGACACTTAATATACATTAGGGTGGCAACGTACCCCAAAGGTCAAAGGTCAAATCTATATTTGTTTATTTGCATTTTTTCAGTTCCACATAGACTTGAAAAGGACTCTACCGTTGAAATTTGCACAGAATGTAGTATGTCCGGTGGTAAAAATAGGGTACTTGCATTTTTGATATATCAAGTGGGCTATTGGACCCTATTTTCGAAACCACAATATCTGGAGGACTGTTTCTCCAATCGCCTTGGAAATTTGTGTGGATGCAGTTGCCAGTAAAGTCCGTGATTCAACAACATATTGGCGGTATCGATTCAATGGGCGTGGTATAAAACTTGAAACTTTAAAATACTGTATCTCATGAACTATAAGAGGTATAAAGATGATATTTGGTATGTGTTATTGGTACAGTATGTGCCACGCCCCATTTAAAAGAAACCCTTAGAACAACCAACATAATATTTTGATTTTCCTGAAAATTTCACAGTATTTGGAACCAAGTTGGTAAAAAGGGCCTAGGCGCCGCCCACATACGTCAATATTTAGCTTTGGCATATTTGCGAGAAAACCCGACTTACATATACCTTCACCCTCAGTAAAACATAAAATTTTCTATTATATTGATATTATTAGTAAATCCCTAAAGTGGGCGGAAAGGTACATTTGTATGGGAGGTACCATAAGGGGCGCGGCTAGACTTCCATTTTTTTCTACAAAACTTTGTCCTGTTATAGCTTAACAAAATACAGAATTTGTGCACAATAGTGTCGAGTGTATTGGTATTATTACTCCATCACCAAAGTGGGCGGAGCGGTGCATTTATATGGGAGGTACCAGAAGTGGCGTGCCGTGACTTTCAAATTTGTCTCCAAAACTTTATCCGGTTATACCTTTACTTAAAACAGGATTTGGGCACGATCGCGTTAGGTCTATTAATAATATTAATCGATTTCTAAAGTGGGCGGTACCAGATTGGTAAGGGAGGTACCATATGGGGCGTGGCTAGGCTTCCAGTTTTTTTTCTCTAAACTGTATACTATCATATCTTTACTAAAAAAAGAATTTGGGTACGATCGTGTTGGATTTATTGATATTATCATCATCTATAAAATGGGCGAAAAGGTACATTTGTATGGGAGGTACCAAAAAGGGCGTGGCTAGACTTCCAATTTTATTCCAAAACATTTCGTATTTAATAAATACATAATTAAATACAGAATTTAGGTAAGATCCCGTTGGGTGTATTGATATTATTACTCGATTTCTAAAGTGGGCGGAATGATGTATTTGTATGGGAGGTACCAAAAAGGGCGTGGCTAGACTTCCTTTTTTTCTCAAAACTTTATCCTATTATAGCTTTACTAAATACAGAATTTAGGTAAGATCCCGTTGGGTGTATTGATATTATTACTCGATTTCTTTAGTGGGTGAAATGATGTATTTGTATGGGTGGTACCAGAAGGGACGGGACCATGTAGCCCATATGCAATACCGTAAGTAGTTTTGTGGAAATATTAACTCGTGCAAAATTTCAAAACATTCTTTCGAAAGTAATCGTGCGCACCAGACAGACAGTTAGACAGACGGACATGGTTGAAACGACTTAAAAGGTCATGAATCGAATTTAGTTCAAAGAAACTGAAGGTTTAAAGTGACTGCTTCTATGTGTTACACTTTTGGGTTGTATCAAGGGATATATACCCTCCTACCCGTAGGGTGAGGGTATAAAAATGCACCAAGTAGTTATCAAAATCGTAATCTACGATGAATTCTAAGAAAACTTGCCCAGGAAACCATAAGGCTAAAATCAAAATCAAATTTTTTAAGAGAAGCTTGCCCGGAATCGACCCTAATGGGTTTAAATGTATGACCGACCGTCATTCATTTTTCCCTCCTAAAATTTATCCCGAACATACCTACTCCCCATCTTCACCCCCTAAGGGGGCTATCATACAGTATTTGCTCCAACTGCCCCGGAGTCGCGCCAAGAAAAACAAAATATATGACCACCCTCCAGTCAGTTTTCCCCTTTCCGAAACATACCTACCCCCTCTTCACTCCCATAAAACAAATTAAATTTTTATAAAATCTGCACCTAAATGACCTAAAGGAGCCCTTAGAGGAGTCAAATTTATGACAGACATGTATGACCGACCCCCAATATTTTTGCAACCCCAATAGTTTCTCAAAAATATTTACTCTCTGTCTTCAAACCTTAAGGTGATCACAGTACATTTTTTTTAAATCGGCTACTGCCTCCTAGATGAGACTAGTGATTCTCTCCCAGCATGTTTCTCGAACATACCTACCTCCAATCTTCACCCCTAAGGAGTGGCTGCTTGGTCGAGATACATATTGACTCACTCTAATATACATATTGTCATACTTACCTCGCACTCTTGTGGGCGTTACAAATAGAAGAACATGATGAATATACTCTTCGTTCGGTCATGACATGAAAAATCCTTTAGGATATGCCGGAACAGATTGATTATTTCTAAAAAATGTGAAATCAACCTTCTATTTCCATAGCCACAATTGCCGCCAATGAACTAACATACTTAAATCTTAATTTCCCTTTACACCCCATATGGGATAGCTTCTCGCGTTGTTGTGAATTAACACGCTTTTTATTTAGATTCACAAAAAAAGGTACCTACTTGTTTATCGACGTATGCAAACGTCAGTGTTTGAGAAGCTTTCTACTAGACATGCCGAATAACTCGACACTTATACTGCAAAGTTACTGTCGACAACATCTAGGGGGCCGGCAATGATAGAAAAATGTAAATGACTGGAGCCAGGAGTCGAACCTGGGATATCCCGCATGGTAGTCGCGTGTTCTAGCCACTATGCCACGGCTGGTCCCCCAATGAACTATATATGTAGTATTCATGAATGCTGTACAGAAACACTCGATTTCTCTCAAACTTCTTACGTCAACCATCGCTCATACTTTAATGCCGCCTGCAGCGTACCCCTTAGATTTCTAATTAAGCTCTTTACACTTGTCCAGGGGGATCAAACCTCACCGAAAAATAAACATCGATGTTGCTGTCTAGTGTTGCACTTGTATTTTATTTATGAGATTTTTGAAATTTTAACTTTAAACACATGTCAGGGGAATTAAGAAAATTATGATTTGTATCGTTTTTATTATACATCAAAAATATAAATATTATTATTTTTTTTCAGCTAAAGATTATGAAATTCTTTAATATGAATTTAGTTAGTTTTTGTCATTTATTTTTTTGAATTTTATCAAAACATTGATGACTTTGCTTGTTTATTTATTTTAATCTTTGGGCGAGTGGGTGTGTGTGTGTGTGTGTGTGTGTGTGAGTAGATAAAATAAAATAATTCCGCATAATCAATTATAACATTTAATACATTCGTTAAGACATGTGTGAGTACACGAAATTCCCCTCAGATAAGTGTAACAGCCGATATAGGGGCACCATAGCCACCCAGAGTACTGCATAGGCAGACACTGAACCATTCATATGTATATTCTTCAATTCTTCATTTAGCCAGTCGGACAGACAGACAGACAGTCAGTCAGTCTGTATGTCAGTCAATGGATCTGTCGCTTGGCGTCCCATTAACCATTTCCATTGCCACATTACCACCCAGGTTATAATGGTGGATATAGATATACTTAAGTATGACTGTATGTAGTGTGAGTGCATTTTGTCAATGTCTGTGCGAGTTGCTGGTGCTTTTGCTTATACATTTAAGCTTTACTAAATGAAATCAATTTTTATCGCACCTTTTACGGATTAATTGTGATATCAGCTCCATATAATAAATAGTATAAGGCAAACAGATATATGTTCAAGTGTACATACATATGTATAGACAGGCGTACAGATATAGATATGCGTTTATAAATTCACAATAAAAATTATAAGTTCTTAGCGTTGCTCGCTTGATGTTAAGCTTTAGATAAAAAACAATTATGTACTTTGGATCAGGGAGGGACAACCTTTTTTTAATAAAGTAAATTTCTATAGAACAATTTCACAAAATTAAAGGTCTGACATGGTCGACCAAGGCCCCTTCCCCTTTTTGAGCTTTTGGAGCGCCATACAAACCGATTCGACATATTGTACTATTGGTGCCTTTTACATTTCTGCTCAACATGGTGAGTTTTTGTTTAAAAAATCTCTCACATATTTACCATGACTTCATTATTTTTGAATTTCCTGTTTTGATAACCGAAATCAATGCAACACACTGTAATTTCTAGTCTAGTCGATAGGTAACTTAAACCACTGAGAGCCCACATGTTGACATGTTCATCCTGTCAACAGGATCTGATACGTTATTATACAAGATTGGTTGTACCAAGGATGTAATTGGTTCGTTTCTAAGAAGCTCTAAAACCTTAGCCCTTTTTTCGACCTCACGCCCCTTCGCTTGCCCCTACCCGCCGACGGCTGTTGTTAATCAACGGAGGATTTTCTTTATTTAAAAAATAACGTCATCATTATTGTCATACACATTGCACGTACCTACGTACGTACGTACGTACATGATACACCACCATAAAACACAAATTAATACTCTAAACCGAATGAAGAAACAAAAATCACAATTTGAGCGCAACGAACGGCATATTTTTCAAGTGAAACAACACTTACTCACACGGGCCTAAAGTATTTAGTAGGTCTCAGGGATTATCTTATCTGTAATTTCATAAATATCAAATAAACAGAGGGGTGACTACACAACTAATGGATCGGTATAATGGCAAATGACACTGGCGTAGTATTAAAAGAGATAGGCGCATGAAAGGGCTAGCGGGCCGGTGGGCTGACATATACAATGACCGACAGAAAACCCAAGTGGACGCACCGTTATTAGACCCATATGTGCAGGAAAGTACGTACATACTTAATAACGTCTTTAAGACTTAGTACAGAGAGGATGAAAGAAGACATACAAATGTCAGTTATAAGATGTGACGCACACTGACTGACTGACTGGCTAACTTAGTTTTTAGGGTTAAATAAATATTAAAAAATTGTAAATTGTAGCAATTTTTTTTTTGTGTTAATGCAAAAATACTTGTTTTGCTTGAGATATCATTGTAAGCTAATGACTCAATTAGCCACAATATTTGCAGTGATTCGTTTTGATATGCCCGTGGAGTGGGTGTGTCGCTCTTCAAGCAAATCTAATGTGAAATGTTTTTTTTTTTTTGCAAAATTAAAGCATTTTACAGCTTTTAGAGGCTATGACAGATTACAGCCATTTCGTATGCAAAGAGTTTGATTAAATGAGAATTATTGATAATGCTGCAGTTTCATATTATTTACATTTCAATTCAATTACTGTACAAGTTTGTTGTCTGTATGAATATGACAACCAGTACAGAAATTTCAGTTAGGTAAACTGATTTAATGACAAAGACCTTTCTCGAAGAACAAAAATCCAACTCTATTAGACACTTATCCTACCTGTCTTGTTCTGTAGTGTAAAATCCTAGGAGGGCCAGGTGAAAGAACTGTTATCTCAAATTGGTGTGACTAACACTCCTACGTATCCAATTTTTATTCGTAAACGTTTACTGGGAAAATATTATTTTCCAATAATCGATCCAGAAGGGGTCGGCCGATAAAGTTTTTTCAGTTTTCTAAGGATTCCTCCTTTTACATTGACCAAATTCAAATATTCTAGTCCAATTGAAAGTTATGGGAGAAATAACAATTTTGTATGGAAGTTATCATTTGTATGGAAGGATCATTTTCTATGGTGGGTACCAGAAGGGGTGGGGCTATTTTGCCGATTTTTTGCAATTTAGAAAATATTAATACTGCTAAATTTTCTTAAGGATCAATAAAAGATTAATCGAATTTTCGTGCTCGCCCGGACAGACGGACATGTCCCAATAGTAAAAATAGTTCTGAAACTAGGGGCCAAACTTGTCTCCTTCAATGAGTAACACTTTTTCTCGTATCAAATGATATATAACCACCTCCCTGAGGGCGAGGGTATCAAAAGGTAAATATGAGTATTTTTTTTAGAAAAATAAGTTCTACGAGGATTGCTATTTAAGTTTTGGGTCCAAAAAATAAGAAATCAAACATTTATTATTGGAAATGGTTTTATTGGTTTTCAAAATATTCTCGTTTTATGATGTGAAGGAATAAGAAGAGTTCATTTGGAGCCAAATCAGTGCTGTACTGTAGATGATCCATCAATTCGACGTGTTGAGTGCTGAAATAGCTCACTGTTTTGGATTATGTGTGAGAGCATGATTTTGTCGTGAGGCAACACGATCCGTCCTCTCTTACTGATTTTCGTTATTTCTTCGAATACTGTTGGCAAACAGATGGTGAAATACCAATCAGAATTGACTATCCTATATTTCACTAAAGGCACTGTTGCCACATGACCGATTATAGGATTACGCGATCATTTGCTGCGATCTGATTTCTTCACAAACAACTTTTTTATTTTTTTTGTGATTTTTATTTTGGACTCATATGCTTAGATCCATGATTCGTCACCTGTGGCAATGTTATAGCCTGCATATGTGCTACAGCGGTTGTATTTTTTCAATATTTTTTTTGCTTTAATCGACACGAACCTTTTTTGGAGTATTCGTCAAATGATGTGGGATCCAACGGGAACCAATTTTTTTAAGGCCAAATGATCAAACAATATCTTATTGATACTTGTCATACTTATGTCGAAGGATGCCTCAATCTCACGGTATGTCACACGTCGGTCATGCTTTATATGTTAACGCACAGCATCTGTCATTCTCGTCAAAACGACTAAAGACGGACGACTTTCAAGAAATTCATCCTGGATCGAACAGCGTCCCTGACCGAACTCTAGCTGGTAGATTTAAAGTGGTTTTTGATGGTGCTTCATCACTCAAAGTCGAATCAAGTTGTTGAGACACTTTTGTCTCGATAATCTGCGGCGAAAATCGTTAAAAATTATTGCACGAACATGTTCACGGGTTAGTTAAATTGTTTTGATCAAGATGCATTTTTCAAATGTCAGGTTCTTAGTAAGCCCTATGTTGTTACCAATATTTGATAAAGAAACTGTATTTTATTCGCAAATATGTAATAGTCAACTATTGATGTGTATAGGCGGTGTCTCGGCCTCTTTTTGTCAACTTGGTTCCAAATAGCATAGCTATGTCTCTACTATACTGTAACATTTTCAGGACGATCAAACTATTATTATGGCTGTTACAATAGTTTATTTAAAATAGGGCGTGGCACATCCCACTTCCGACCTGGTTGTAATTCATACTGTACCAACAACACATACATACCAAATCTCATCTTCAAATCTTTCCAATAGTGCATGGAATATAGCCACGCCCACGCCCCTTTATTCTATCACAACCAAGTACAGCCAAGGACTACCAGCAGATCATCAGAAAAACCGTCAGAGCGATTGTTAAAAAGAGGCGTGGCATATTCCACTTCCTCCCTGGCTGTAATTCTTACTGTACCAATAACATATATTCCAAATGTCGTCTTCATACCTCTGATAGTTCAAGAGACATAGCCATTTAATATAGCAATTTGTATGGGCGGTACCACGCCCCATTTATCCAATCACAACCAGGCATATCCAAGGACTGTTAACATGTCATCAGTATCATTTTGTAAAAATTTTTCGTAACAATTGGTCTCTAAGAGAAGCCGTCAGAGGGGAAAAGGGGGGTGGCACCGCCCACTTTCGACCTGGCTGTAATTCATACTGTACCAACAACATATATACCAATTCTCATCTATCAATCTCTCCAATAGTTCATGAAGTATATAGCCATTTAACATATCAAGTTGTATGGGCTGTACCACGCCCCTTTATCCAATCACAACCAAGTGTAGCCAAGGACTATCAGCAGATCATCAGACAACTTTGTTCGTAACAATCGGTCTATTAGAAAAGCCGTCAGAGCGATATTTGAATAAGGGCGTAGCCCGCCCACTTTCATCCTTCGCTGTTATTTATAGAGTGCCAAAAAATATATACCAAATATTATCTTCAAATATATCCGATAGTTCATAAGATATACCTATTTTACATATCAAGAGGTATGGTCGGTACCACGCCTAATTTATCCAATCACAACCAAGTTAAGCCAATAACTATTAACAGGTCATCCGTACCTCTTTGTGAAAGAAAAGCAGTCAGAACGATTTTTGATAAGGAGGCGTGGCACTGCCCACTTTCACCCTGGCTGTAATTCGAACTGTATGAACAACATATAAACGAAATATCATCTTTATTCCTCTGATAGTTCATGAGATACAGCCGTTTAAGTTTTAAGTTGTATGTCACGTCCATTGGGCGGGGGTCACGCCCATTTCCATAATTTCTGATTATACATTTTATATAAAATAGCTGGCCCGGCAGACTTCATCCTGCCTCCAAATTTTTGTAAAATATGTTGAGTGTAGTTAAAATCTAAAAACGGTTGGTTTATTTTTTTGACCTCTAAAATATTTTAATTTAAAGGGCGAGGTTTTCCCGGACTAATTCTGTTATTCATGTATCTTAAAGATTATTATATAATATATTATTATAAGAATTCCTAAAACGGATCAGCAGTGTGTCCATGATGGGATGAAAACTTACTTATTGATAGGCATATATTCCAAAACCACATTTTTAAGCCGATTGACTGACCTTTAACTTTCAGCGTTGGTGTACTGGGTGATTGTACCTTTTTATCCTAGGGAG
Organism: Muscina levida; assembly: GCA_964034835.1. Lineage (NCBI taxonomy): Eukaryota > Metazoa > Arthropoda > Insecta > Diptera > Muscidae > Muscina > Muscina levida. The sequence goes on along the minus strand of OZ035884.1, from coordinate 31,794,482 downwards.
TACGAATTTCCAAAAATGCATTCATTAAGCTCAGCAACTCCATTAACCGTATGGTCTGGGTGATATCAACAGTTATTCCTATTTTCGTTATTGTCCCCTAAAATTTTGAATAGGGAAAAACAACTTTGTGAAGCTCTCTAATTCAGTAGGAAGTGCGCCATTATAAAAGTTAGTCATTCTTCTTTAAGCCCTTTTGCAGTCTGGGTGACCATCTACAGCCAATCCTTAACTTTCACTGAAATTTTGGGACAAATGGGGTCAACCGTTTTCACAATTAGTGGTGACATCAAAATGTACATCTTTTTTATATATATAGACTTCTGAATAACTATGATGTTAAAAAAAGTGACTAAATGACATTCCAAAAATTAAGTGTATCATAAGCTAAACACCGGCAACTGGTTCCAAACATACATTCAAAATCTTCTCATGCCAAAAAAATCATATATTTTAGGTGTAAGTAAAATCGGACAATTGATATAAATTTTCGAAATAATTCAACCCCAGCCAAATTATAATTCCATCATAGCGACACCTACCGGGTCAATTTATACAAAAATTTTTTCTCAAGGTTCCACAAAAATAAATACTAAATTTCAGTTAAATTGATACATGCATTCAAATTTTCAATATAAATCCACCCTAGGGCCATCTACCGGGTCCATTTGTACATACGATTTTTTCTGATGATCAAACAAACATAGATTCTAAATTTCTGTTAAATTGGCCCATTCGTTAAAATTTTGATTGTAAACCGACCCCAGCGCCATCTACCGGGTCCATTTGTACATAGAATGTTTTCTCATGATCAACTGAATATCCATTCTAAATTTCAGTTGAATTGGTACATGCATTCAAATTTTCGATATAAATCCACCCTAGCGCCACCTGGATTTGATTTTTTTCAACACAAACAATCTACGGAAAATTTCGAATCGAATAAAAAAAAATCAACCAAATCGCTCCAGCCGTTCTCAAGTGATGGTATGACATACGTGGACCATTTCATTTTTATATATATAGAAGATACAGTAAACTGTTCTTACAACTTGAGAACAAATATTTTTAATTACTCTGATGGTTATGACGGTGGAGACATTCGTATAGGCTATCAGCTATTGAGCTGAAACTTTGTATGCAAGCTTCTGTCCTCTAAAAGGATATTGAGTTCGAAGTTTCACCCGATCAGTCAAAAATTAAGATCTATAGAGCTAAAATTAGGAAGCTGGCTTCTAGCCTCTAAATGGTGTTTAAGTTTTACGATCAGCTAGATCGAACAAAATCTACACCCACCACCCATACTCCAAATACTACTACTTCTACTTCCAACTCCCATACAAACACTGTCTTTTGGGGGTGTCCGTCCGCCTATCCCTGCAATTACAACGTAAATTTAAGAGATATCGAGCTGAAATTTGGTATACAAACTTCTATCCTCTAAGCAGAGGTTTAGTTATAAAATGAGGAAAATCGGCCAAAATCGTCCCACCTCTCATACAAAATTCTCACATTTTGGTAGGTGTCCGACTGTCTGTCCCAATTACAGAGTAGTTTTAGAGCTATGGAGCTGAAATTTGGTATACAAACTTATATCCTCGAAGTGGAGGTTATGTTCTAAATAGAGTAAAATCGGACAAAAAAACAACTGGGAGTACAATTTCACATGAAAATTGTACTCACACACTTTTTGATTATAAATGACAATCCTACTTATCGTGTTTGTTAGACCTCTGACTAGCACTTAACTAAAGTGATTAAACATATGTTCCCACAACTAGCGGAACTAATGCAACTAGACCAATGTTGTGGTTTACCAAAAACTAACACAACAACTACTATTAGTCGTGTGTTCTAAATGTCTTTCGGTTTGTTGTTTTTATATCAACAACTACAACGAAAACAACAACTACAGCAAAGGCAACTCTTTACCTCATTTCTAGAATTAATAAAGAATTTGCCGCATTTTGTAGTTCATTGCGGCTTTTGTTTGTGCGTGCCTCTTATCAGTTGATAAAGATTATGTATATCTTGTAAGCTAAACTATGTAAACAAATTGTTAAATAAGATTATATCGTTGTATAAGACGCTACGATACGTACGATACGATACGGTCGTGTCAGCGGAAATATGGTGCAATATTATCTTAAGATATCGAGCAAACTGATGGTATAGATAGGGTGACTCGAAAAAGCTTTATAGAATACGTAAATGCTTTGGATAGAATTATACAAATAGTGCGGATGATCAAGACATTTAAAAGATTCTATATCTTTGTGTTGCTAGGAAAACACTGCATATACAATGAGACACGTATTTGTTAATCAGCAGTCGTATTTTCCGCAATCCTGCCTAACCAATCCCTTAAAATGTTCTAAATGTGAAACAGGGGATTTTGGTTATAAATATTTCATGTATTTCAGTTTTTGATTGACCACCTAAACTGTAATAACCTAGAATAAGGCCGTAGGAAACAAAGCCATCCTATTATGGCATTGTCTTATAACCGCAGTAATATCACTCCTTCCATGACTGTTTGTTAATCTCTCTCTCTCTCGCACGCTCTCTGTTGTCGGTATGACACACAAGCGTTTAGATTTGAATCACAACATGCGTTTAAACAAACATTACCAATAACACCAATGTCTTCAATACCAATACTACCTGGTTACCTGGTTGGTGATATTAATTAACTTAAAACGCTTTTGTGGTCTGAACGCCTAATGATAAGTCAGTTTTTCATGTTTTTCTTGCTGTCACATAGTTATCAGTTGAGTTTGAGCGGCAAATTTAAAAAGGCACCACAGATAGTTTGTAGTTTAGAAACAATAATAGCTATGAGACGTGACAAAACGGTAACATACATGTGAAATTATAAAGCAAAAGCTGACAAGAAGAAGGGTGTAATGCGAAGAAGAAACTTTGGCAGCTAAAACATAAAATACCCCACATATATGTAGCACAAGAGGTTTAAGAGTTAGTTAACACATTGCTTAGAAATGTTAAATGTTTAGCAACCCAACGCACAGAATTAATTTATCATCAATGTGAATACCTTACGCACATTTGGCTGGCAGGAGATAATTGCATGCGTGACAGTTGCAAACATACGTATGGGTAAAATTATTCGTAACAATTCGAAAAGCCATGAAAACCCAAGGACAACTTCCCACCTTTAATGGAAACAGAAACAGAGAGAGAGAGAGAGAGAGAGAGAGAGCGGCAGGGGAGTGTAGGAATGGTGATGATATAAATTAAAAGATAATCATTATGATGATCACTGCCACACACACACACACACACACACACATGCTATCACTTATATCATTACAAATGATTGCAAGATTAACACATTTTGTCGGTGTCGGCGTCTCGGTGTTGAATGTGAACTCAAGGTTTGTCTTTCATTCATTGACTTTGCAAAAAGCGAAACGACAGCAGCAGCAGCAGCTCAACAGCCACAACAATATCATCGCGCCAACAAAATCGCTGAACAAACGTCAATGAACGATTTCTGTAAAGTTATTGCTTGTGGATGTGTGTGATTGTTGCCGTTACTGCTGCCGCTGCTGCCGAAGCCGCCGCTGCTGCTGTTAAAAACAGCTTAATACTCAGTGCTTATATTTTAACTTAAATCCATATTGTATATGCAGTATTTAAACATATAAACACCTATACATACATATGTCGGAGAATGAACACTCTTACGTTGGGATATATTTACAGTCTGCGGCTAATATAAATGTACTTCCCTTTTGTGCCGACAAACTTTACAGGAAAGACTTCAAAATGATGACGTTTCGCCGACAAAGTATCAGAAGTAAATTCGTACTGTATTAAGAAGAGCGAGAAGGCGGTAAAGTTAAGAAACCCTTAATAGTTACCGAAAGAGCGATTTATCATATACGGGATGGCATTGTTAAGAAGAACACGGAACATTCGCCGTGCATTATTGGCGGTTGTGAGATGGGCGAGATGATGACGAGCAGAATGTGAAGTTGGTGAAGAAGTTTCACCAGATCGAATGCTCATTGCATTGACATCTGTCACTTTAAGCGATTGTCTGACAAAAGACGAGCTGGATGTTGTGTTGTTCTTCAAAAGTCCTGGGTAATGAATTTGAGGGTTTTGAGGATTGAAAACTAGTGGATACTACTAACAGTAGTAATACCATGTACTGGTAGTGTTTTGGGTATGTATTAGGTGCATAACTAAGTTCTTGCTATATTTTTTGATGAAAGTTTGACTTTATTGTGGAAAAATGGTTACACTTGAATCAGTGTATTGCCTATATACTAGTTTTTCCCATCTTTCTGATAGAACTTGAATACCGTCGCGATAAACTGTTCAAATCAAATCAAGCCCATTTTTTGTTATCTTCATATGAGTACAACTGGAACATACTAGGACAAAGACAAGTTCTATGAGAGCCTAGAGATTGTATATGTACAAGCAGAATTGTATAAGAAAATCCAGTGTGCACACCGAAAATTCCAACAATTGCATTGACTTATGATAGTTAGCAGCACTAGATTTGACCATAGAAATATTCATAAGTCAAAATGGTTATCTCCAGATTAAATGACGAGGAATCAGATTGATCACGTGGTAGTAGAGCGCAAATATGTTAATAGTCAAAAATTTACGTGTGTGGTCGGCGCCTCGGTCCTTTTTTTTAACAACTTCGTTCCAAATAGCCTGGTTATATCTCTAGTATACTGTGAAATATTCAGGACGATCAAACTATTATCATGGCTGTTATAAAGGTTTATTTTAAATTAGGCGTGGCACTGCCCACTTTAATTGTAATTGGCTGTAATTCATAATATACCAACAACACGTACCAAATATCAGCTTTATACCCCTTATAGTACATGAGATACTAACTTTTAAAGTTTCAAGTTTTACACGATGCCTACTGATCAGTTCCCGCCCTTTCTTTGGATGACAAATTTTCAAGACGATTGGAGAAACAGTCCTTCAGTTATTGCGGTTTTAAAAATAGAGTCTAATGAGTGGGGTCATGCCCATTTGACATATAAAAAATGTTCTATGAAAATTTCAAAATGATTGGTCAAGCCCTTTTCGAGTTTATACGGTACTAAAAATGCTAACAAACAAAGATATACTCATTTTCATACATATAGATTTGACCTCTTTAGATCAAGGCTTAGAGGTGTCCGATTTTGTTAAAATTTTGACCATAGCCTTTTTAAAATAACTGACACAATATTCCGCTCGGGCATAATTGAAAATCTAAATTTTCCCTGCCACCCTAATGGGTACTCATAGTACGTCCCATCCCAATACGACGCCTTGTACGATGATGAATGTCGCAATGCCACTAGAAAAACGGATGCTGCATACAGGGCGAAACTATAGCCAATGGCAACGTAAGGTGTTCGTGAGCGTCATAAAGAGAAAAGGCTCTCAACTCGTCTCTTTGGGCGAAAAGAGAAGGAGATGACGAAGTGACAGGACGAATGCACAGAGTTGCTCGGAAGTAGAGGGGAAGTTTGAAAATTTTACCAAAGAGTAAAGTCTAGAATGCGTGGGACAGGGCTGTACTCCTTCAAGGACAACTATGGCCAACTAGTAACGATCTCGGATAACGTACGGACGATATGGAGAGATTATAACATAAATTTACTGGATACGATACCACTGTAGAGGATCCCGCTACAGTTCATAACACATAACACCTACCATCAACACCTACCACCTTTTTCTCGACTACAAAACTTTCTTCGACACTCTGATAAGGAACAGACTGTATGAAACCATTAATTATTGCAAAGATAAAGCGTCGGTAAAGATTGATAAGGATATCAGTGAACCATTCAATACGGAAAGAGGTCTCAGGCAGGGTTATAGTTTGTCCTGCTCACTTTTTATATAGTAATGAATAAGGTGATGAGAAATGCTGGTGTCAACAGGTCATGCACCTACGTCGATGATATAGATATCATTGGCCGAAATCTGTGGGATGTTACTGCAGTTTTCTCATCGTTTGAAAAGGAGTCAGCAGTATTGGATTTAGCGGTGAACGAGGACAAGGCGGAAATAACATCCGCAATCATATCATATCATATCCTCTCGATGGGGATGCACCAAAATTATCTTTGAGGTTGTTGATTAATTACCTACCTTCCGTCAACATGAAAAATTGTATCAGCTACGAAATTAAGCGGAGAATAGTGCTCGCTAAGAGATGTTGTTACGATGTTGTTAACACCATTTTATCTCAGGATGCTAAGAAATATATATAACAGGTGTTAATTTAACCCGTTCTGTTGTACGCTGCTGAATCGTGGGAGCTTACGACGACGAACATACAAAATCTGGGAGTATTCTAGAGGAAGGTATTTCGCATGGACCTTCATATCTGTCTATGGCGAGTTTCTCCCTCGGATGAACCATGCGCTGTATGAGCTTTTCCATGACGTCGACGTAGCTAAACGATTCAGAATTCAACGACTACGATGACCTTTCCAGCGAGAAAGGTGAATGTGAAGGACGGCGCAGAGCAGGGAGACCCAGATTTCGTTGGAAGGATCAAGTGGTTGGTGACGTGCGACCATCTGTTAGGACTAACTGGAGATAGCTCAGTAGAAGAGATGTAGATTAGCAATCCTAAGGTGCCGGGTTCGATTACCAAATCAACATCGATAAAAATTACTTTTTAAATGCTTTCGAGTTCTCCAGCCAACAAAACTCATCCTAGATGCTTCCAATACAAAAATCTAGATTGCGCAGGGACCAAGGAAAAAGGAAATAATTTATCACCATCGTAAAATAAATTAACAAAGCCAGATGGAATTTGGCGGTTAAAACTCACAAAAACATCTAACAATCCCTTGAGACAAACCTTGTTATCTACACAGGAACGAAAAATAGTTGCCAACAATGATCGTATGATGATCGGGCATATATGCCCGATCAAATGCCGATAAATTGAAAAAAAAATCGTTATAAAAAATTAACACCCCAGAATATTGACACAAAAAACATCTTGACCAGGATTCACGTTTAGGATCTATATAAATTTCTATTCTCCAACAAATGTATTAATATTTCATCAATCGTTATTTCGTACAGTTTCCTATGTCACTGACTGTTTGCCATTTAAGTTTTTAATCGTGTGCATATGCAAACAGACGTCTGTACATATGAACGTATGTAAAGCACTTGTACGCATGCATATATATGTGTGTGTGTGGTGTAGTACATTGTTTGTGTAAGTTTATTCGTAAAGTATTTTTTCAGAAAACAAAAATCATGTATAAATACGTCAACTAAGCATTATAAATTATTATAATCCAATCGGATTTGAATAATTAATAAATTTTTATAATGACTGTTAAGACTTTTGGAATAAAAGAAAACCAACCAAAACAACTATAACAACAACAACAGCAACAGAAAAAGCAGCAAAAGCAACAAGATACAAACAACAAAAAAAGCCCAGTAATATAGGTAAAAGGGTACAGGGCTAAAAAGTGACAGATATTTGATATTGTTACTTGATTTCTAAAGTAGACGGAATGGTTAATTTGTATGAAAGGAGAAGAATGGGCGTGGCGATTAACCTATATACAATCCCATAAGTAGTTTTGACAAAATATTAATTCATGCAAATTTCAGAAAAAAAAATGGTTACGCCTTCCGAAAGTTGTCTTTGCGTACCAGCCGGACAGACAGACGGACATGGATCAAGCGATTTACAATGTCAAAAATAAAATTTGGTTCGAAGAAATCTAGGGTCTAAAGTAACTTCTTCTATGTGTTTGACTTTAAGGTCGTATTAAATGATTCATACCCTCATACTCGTAGGGTGAGGGTATTAAAAGGAGAGGGAGATTTGTTTCACTAAACGTTAAACAGAACAAAAAATAATTTTGTTTAAAAAATGTTCTGATATCTTACACCAAAAGTGTTAATAAGAACCTCTTACAACTTTTTCAAAGAATTTAAGGCTGTGACCAGCACCTGTGTCCTTATAAATGTCCTTAATAATTTTTTCATAAATTTGGATTGTCATTGTGAGTAAGATAACTTAACTAACTAAGAGCTTTTCCAATGACCTTAATCCGTTCCAATGTACTTTAAAAATTGTCAAAACTTCAGACTTTTTTCTTGGGTAACGTACTTAATTACAGAGGCAACAACTTTCTTTAAACTTTTGCAAAAAAAAAGCTAATTCGAATTGTTAGATTTGTGCATAATCCCAGATGTTCAACTAGCCGTGCGATTAGACGTATTAGTGTGATATTTTCCTTAACAGATATATTCATACTTATCTATCGTATCTCAGCCACAACTTCTTTAGCCACTTCAAGGACCTTAACTCCTATCAATATACTGCAACTTTATTTTCGTATTATCCCCCCAAGTTTTCCCCAAAACAAACTGACACACTTGTCTGCACACCCTTTGTGGGCAAACTCCCTTCGACTGACAAAAAGTCTCTTTAGCTTTTCCTCAAGATATTTTACTGTACAGCACTAGACAGCAGACTAAGGTGATGGTACAAATAATCCCAAATAAATGTGACGCTTAAAGCAAAAAAAGATCAAATGTACAAAGACGAGCTCGGACACAATAGAGCACAGCCTAGCAGCCAGCGATAAAGCGAATGGAATAGACGACAGAGCGTCGGATAGGAAGACAAAAATCACATGAAAACCTACAAGAAAATATTATCACACGTACGGAAAACTATATACATATGCCTATATGCAGCCAAAAGGCAAAAAAAAACAACAAAGAAGACAAGCAAGAGTTGAAATAATATTTAACAAAAGGTGTTAAGACGGAAGGCAATGATTCCGAAAAAAAGAGACACCAAATCGGACGTTCAGACACATTCACATACAAAAAAAATCTTTTCAACATCGTTGTGACCCGATGATGAACGCAGAGACGCAGAGAGCACAAGAGAAAAATCATATTGGGCTTTGTTAAACGACCTACCTACCCACCAACAATGGGGTAAGAACAATCATATTAAAGACATTAGGGCAACCATTAAATGCACATTTGACTACTGGTCTTAACTACGGCCGTACATAAAGTCCACAAAATCGTTATGGCCGTCTTCGTTGACGTCGTTGTCATTGTCGAATGCATGCGTGAGTGTATTGGCCGAGTATCGGTAACTAACTGGTATAAACTAAACACAGCCATAGTGGGTAATTATGTGTGACACCTAATGACCGACAAAAAAAAGAAAACTAACGAAAGAAACCTTTTCTTTTTAGAGTCAACGCACACAACAAAACAACAGATTCATTTTTGTGCATCTACATGAATTGGAGTCAAACAAATCCACATATAAAGTTTATGAATGAAACACGATTTTATTGAATTTAATCCATTTGATGGATTAGACGCAACAATTCAAACGTGTAAGTCAGGAAGTTGGACTAGGTGGAAGACCGGTAGTTAGTAGCGTTAGCTTTGAAATTTGAAAAAAAAACTAAATCAATGCTATTAAAACGGATGATTATAAATAAGAATTGGGTAACTTTTTAAAATGGATGACAACAATACGAGGGGCACATGCCTTACATTGCGGTCGATGTTGTTTTTTGTGTTTAGTTTTATAGACAAAACGAAGATAATGCAGAGAGTTTTGTATGAGTCGTAAATGTGGTTGCATGTGGATCATATAGAGTTTTTAGTAATATGTTAAAAGGCGGCATATTGAGGGATTCGGTTTTTGTGACATGTCCATAAGCGATATTGATTAATGTATTAAAGTAACTATATACCACCTTCTTCTAACTGCTTTACAATGCTTGAAAAGGTTGCAGTAACTTCGTGTTTTGTCCTCGTTTATCGCCAGCCCCATTTTTGCTAACTGAAAAGGTTGCAGTAACTTTGTGTAGTTCTCGGTCAATGATCTCTATATCATTGGCGCACGCGAACAGCATTTAATTTATTTAAATATCGTAAAAGTTTTTTACAGTAGCTTTTCAGCAGAATCAGTTCGAATTGGATAGTAAAGGGATCGCATGACAGACCATCGCCCTGTCTGAAACTTCGGTGGGTTTAATATGGCTTACATTTTTGCCTTTCCACACTGAACACTTAGTCTTGATCAGTGCCATCCTGCAAAGTCGTTTTAGCTTTGGGCGAATAAAAAATTCAGCCGTGACACCCAATAGTTTTTGCCGTCTCGGACTATCGAATGTAAGTGTCAACCTACATTTTGTGGGCCTGCACCAGGATTTGTCATAGTGTAAATATCTGTTGGTCGTGATATACCACAACTAAAGCCACACTTAAAAGCATATATCACGGGAAACGGATTCCAGAAATTTGATAGCAGTTTGAAATTCAGTGAATATGTTAGTCTCCACTGTAGTGAGAACAGTTCCTCTAAGCAGGTCCTTTCCACAGGGCCTTTGGAGAGTATCGCTCCTCGTTCTTAAAAGAACCTTCAATGGACAACTTTTGGACTCTTTCATAATTTAACTTTACACCCGATGAATGAGGTATGGGATAGCATCTTGCATTGGTGTGCATTAACACGCTTTCTATTTTTAGATTCACAACTAACGGCACCTATTTGTTTATCTAAAAATTCGAATACCACTGTTTGAAAAGCATTAACTAGATATGCCGATTGACTCAATACTGTACTACGAAGTTGCTGTCGACAATTTTGAGGGAAAGACAAATGTACATGACTGGAGCCAGGAATCGAACCATGGGTCTCCCGCATGGTAGTCGCGTATTCTAACCATCATGACACGGCCGGTCCCTGACACTGCAGCGGTAGAAGGAGCTCGGACCGAGGAGTTTAAAGACTACTACGGGCAGCCAGGGTAGCCAGTGTAGTTTTCTTTCTACACTTCCAAGTCGAATGGTTAAAGAACCATTTCTGCGGTGCCACGTAGTTGCTGTGGTTAAAACCAAAAGTAACGCTGGTACATTAAAAATTTTATAGTTGACAGAAATAGAAATGGGTCCTTCTATACGAGATTCTCATTTCTTACTTTGCATCTTTCGGTTTATGTATCGTTGCATTCTCAACGCATAAGGTGATGGTTAGTACCTATTTTAAAACAAGGGTGTTACTGCGGTTGCAGCAACACAGTAACGTTGCCACGAGGATTTTACCTTTATTATATGAAAGACCATAATTGTGCAAGCTTCTTTGATACTTTTCCCCTCTAGACGACATTAACTCACTCAATTTATGTATATGCTATTGTCCCTAAGTTAACCGAATGGTTAAAACGAATGGGGTGCCACGGCACCTAGCAGAAGGTGGAAAATGAGGCCAGATAGATTCGGAGATTGGCTCTGAGCAGATAGTGGTGACGGAAGTAATTGTTGCAGAAGCTGGTGTTAGATGAGTGGACGACCGGATAGGGATCTTCGGTTCATAGCAGATGGCGATGTAGACGGATTATTTGGATTGAGGATGGGAGTGAGTAACTGTCACATGACTAATACATGGCAATATATCGCTTATTAACAAAAAATAAGTACCAAATAAAACAGTGGGACCCAAATTGGACCGAGTGCATACCTCGAGCTGGTACTTGTCAATCTATTTAATACCGCCTCCTAAGAATCATGTACGAATTGAACATTTCGTGGAGTGATGGAATTATGTCCCGGGTCTTAATAGCGGCATTAAAGTATTCACTAGTGAGGTGGAGCCCACCATTTGGTCAAATCTACAAGACGATACTGGATTTAAAACACAACTACTTCTGTAGTGATAATGTTATATCTCAGTCTAAGGCAAGATTTTTTTTATCCAAATCATGTTTATGTTACCACTTTATGGCCGCGCGCCTTAAAATCTCAGTCGGCCATCCATCGGGACCAGTAGCCGCTTGGCAGAATTTTATGATTTACCTGTTATTTTCGGTGTCCTCTCTCGATTTCATTCTTCATAGACTCTACCCAGCGGTAAATGAAACGAAGTGCCTATTTAGTAATCTATGACATCAGTATGACATTGTAAGCGGGTGATCTAAGTATTTAGTATGTCATGCAAGTGTAACGTAAAAAAATCGCCTTCTTCTTATAATTCCAAATGAAATGGCACCAATTGCCATCGTCACTTACTACGTAATCAAGCGTGTTAACAAGCTTTGTTATAACTTAGCTTATAACGTTATTGCAACTGAAATGACACTTATTGACATCGTCGCTTACTTTGTAAGCGAGAGCGCACCGATTAAATGGTCTATGACACTCCTATGCTAAATTTAATGAGGAATATAAGCGATAGAATCATCACTTTTAAATATAGCTGACATCAACGATTAGGAATTTTTTTTACCGCTGTGTTATTAACTTCCCTGTTCTTTTCGATGTCCTTGTTTCCTTCTTAATAAAGCTACCCATGAATCTTTCTTTAAAGAATCGAAGTACATATTATAAATCCATGAAATCAGTATGATGTTATAAGCGAGCGATCTAAGTACTTAGAAAATAAAATCCACTAAAAAATATCATCCACTCATTATAACTTCGATTGAAATGGCACCTATTGACATCTTCACTTACTTCGTAATGAAGCGTGTTATCCACCTTGATTAAAACTCCGCTTATAAGTTAATTGCAGCTGAAATGGCCGCTTACTTTGTAAGCGAGGGTGCACGGATTAAACGGCCTATGACACTCCTATGCTAAATTTAAGGAGGTATATAAGCAAGAGAATTTTCATTTATTAAATATAGCTGACACCTGCGATAAGGTAATAGGTGTTTTTACCGCTGGGTAGTTCCGATTGAAGAGAAGATTTGTGTCTCTCCTGTTTTCCTTAAATTTTTCCTTCACAGCACGAATTACCATTGACAGCAATATTGCGTATGGTAAATCTACCATTTCCTTAGACAATACGCGACATTCTTCTTCGAACTTGAACTTCTCTCAGTGTGGTTTTCTATACCCAAGAACGGACGTTACGGCAGTGGTAATTGAATACCTAATATAAAGCTACTGTGCGTCACAAATATCGGTATGGCATGGTGGTTAGAACACGCGACTTCCATGCGGGAGATGCCGGGTTCGATTCATGTCTCCAGTCATCTATATTTTTTTCTTTCATTGCCGGCCCCTCGATGTTACCAGCAGCAACTTCGCAGTATAAGTGTCGATATAATCGACAAACAAGTAGGTGCCGTTAGTTTTGAATCTAAAAATAGAAAGCGTGTTAATCTACAATAAAGTGAGAAGCTATCCTATACGTAATTCATGGGGTATAAAGGGAATTAAGTAAGTAAGATAAGAGTAATATGTAAAATTGACTGACGTATTTTTGCGTTAATTAGGTTGTACCATCCGCCAACCTCATGAATAGGATATTCATCCATTTTTATACCCTCATCCAACGGGTAGGAGGATATACATCATTTGATACGACCCAAAAGTGTAATACATAGAAGGAGTTACTGTAGACCCTAGGTGTCTTTGAACCAAATTCGATTAACGACTTTTTCTCATTTGATCCATGTCCGTCTGTCAAAAAATACTTACGAGATTGCAAATACTTACGAGATTTCATATGTGCTACATGGTCACGGCACTTCTAGTAGCTCAAATACAAATCTACCATTTCGCACACTTTAGATCATAGAGTAATAATATCAATACACACAACGCGTTCGTGCCCAGATTCTTTATTTAGTAAAGCTATAATAGGATAACGTTTTGGAGAAAAAGTTGGAAGACTAGCCATGCCCCTTCTGATACCTTTCATACAAATTCCTCTTTTTAATTCTAAAAGTATGATTATCCAATAATATATTGGTCTTAGCGGTGAAACCACCTCTGTACGATCTTATGTTTCCCTTTCTCTATAAGAAAATTATTTATCTAACTGCCAATACAACATTCCAAAACGAGCCACTCTACCTCGTCCGGCAAGTCACCCAATCACAGTATCATAATAACTTTTAATAAAATTCTATAAAAATATATTTAAAAAAAAAAATCTATAAACACAAAGTATTTGTACAGCCAACCCTATCGTTTAAGCTAATAAATAGTAATGTAACAATTTGTTCGAAAATGTTGAAATATTTCAATCTTATGAAATTACTGTCATTCCACACCATCAAACAATGACAACAAATTGATTCCTGCTCATGCCACTTTATCTAAAGTGTTATAATTTATTTATAAATTTAATTATATGGTCAAGCTAAAGAAACAAAGACACAAAAAAAACAACAAATATTTATTAAACCACTACCGCTGACATGGACTTAACACAAATTACGATAAAATTACTGAAAAAAGCTATAAACACCCTAATAACGAATAACAACGAATTTTTATGTGGACTACATATAACTAACTGCTAATCTAAAAGTTTAATTGTAATTACAAGTTGACATACATTCATACATACATAAGTGGCTGTGAGTGTATTTGTAATTAAGAATTAATATTTGAAATAAAGATAAACGCAACATTTATCATAACTTTATCTAAACAGCAGTTTAACTGCTGGTGGTGGTGGTGGTGGTCAATTAACCCTATGAGGTTATAACCACCCACCCCCCTTTGGGCTCAAGTTGTTGGTGGGTGCTAAGTTCCACATGAGCGTAACACAAACAAAGATTAGATTAACATGATTAATTGTTGGCAATCCAAGGCAGCGGAGGTGGGGGCATGGATGATTGGTGGGATTTTTGATAAAACAAAAAAAAAAAAAAAATTAAAACGAATTTCAGCTTTTGGATATATTAGCGGTAATAGTATGAGTATGAGGCCGCAAGTTCCCGTACTTTGATATTTGGTTTCACATTTACTCACCTTATATTATTACACGGTTTGAGTGTTGCTTTTCTGTGATTACTGTGTGTGGTTTCGTTTTGTTGATTGGGGTTTGGATAAAAATTTTTATGTCGCCTATGGACTTTAGGACTTTATGTAGTTTTATTGTATATAACGATGTGTTATCGATTTGTTTGCCTTACATTAATGACGACACATTATCTAATGTCATTGCAAAAGAGAGGAAATACTTGCGATAGTCGAGAATTTCAATTCTTATTTTTTTTTTTTAACTATACGTTTGCGTGACCTATGCGTGTGGCTTTAGCATAAACTATCGCTGTTTGTTGTTCAGCGTGCAACGTGTAAGCCTGTATTAAGCAAAATCTCAGGCAGGTGGATTAGTAGTCACGAATATGATTTAGACATTTGATGGCTGGCTGCATTGCTGGGTCGTTACTAGTTCATCATATGTTGGCAAAATTACAACGAATTTGTTTATTGATTTATTTTCCATTAAGATTTGACCTTTAAATAACAGTGAATGTTGAATAATTGAATTAAAGTGTTAGCACTGTTAACGGTAGTTATGTTAGGGAAGTGTATGTGAAAAGTGCATATTTATGTTAGGTTAGATCTGGCAGAAATTTTCATATTATTTAAGTGCTTGTTTTGTTCTCCTTTATAGACTACGGGGCCGACAGGGCAAGATGATAAGAACACATCACTATCATACGCGTAATTTAAAGTTTGCTATTCGAGTTACGAAGAGACTCGTATACCCGAGACTTTTTATACCCTCGCCCTAGGGGAAGGAGGGTGTACCTCATTCGATACGACCCACAAGTGTAACATATAGTTGGACTCACTTTAGACCCTAGGTTTCTTTGATTCAAATACGGTTCTTAACTTTTTAGGTCGTTTGACCATGTCTGTCTGTCCGTCCGTCTGTCTGTCCGGCTACGTCCCTTCTGTTACCTTCGATACAAATGTACCATTCCCTCTACTTTAGAAACCGAGAGATAATATCAATACACCCAAGGCAATCGTGCCCAAATTCTGGTATTTTGTAAAAATATATATGAATATAGTTTAGGAGAAAAATTGGAAGTCTAGCCACGACCCTTTTGCTACCTCCCATACAAATATAACTTTCTGGCCACTTAAAAATATAAAACTGAATTTTTTATTTGTTGTTTTGTCCACGAGTGAAATCGATTATGTTATCCGGATGGGTAGTTATGCTCCTAGCAGTTGGTGGTGAGGAATTGATGTTGTTGTTGCGGTAGTCTCCTGCGGTAAACTGCAGAAGGATGAGTCGGCCTTCTGGGGAACTTCAGTTCCTAGAAGATGGCGTTGGGGGCTTTATTTGCCTTGAGGATTGGAGTGCTATTTATTAGTGGGGTCGGTCATACATTGTACCCCTCTAGGAGGCATAGAAAAAAAATTGAGTGGGGACCACCTTAAGGGTTCAAGGTAGAAGATAGATATGTTCTACGAAACTGTTGGGGTTGCAAACATATTGGTGTCAGCCATACATTGACAGCTCTATGGGAACTTTTGGGAAGTTATACAATTAAAAAAATTGTTTGGAGACCACTTTAAGAGTTGAAGGTAGAAGGTACGTATGTTCTAAGAAACTGATTAGGTTGCAAAAAATATTGGGGGTCTGTCGTACATTTGACTCCGCTGGGAGAAAATTTTACAAAAATTAGATTTTTTTATGGGAACCCCCTTAGGGGGAGAAAATAGGGGTAGGTGTGTTTGGGATCAAATAATGTCTAGGGGTCGGTCATAAATTTTAAGACTCTCATAATCACAATGGGAGTGACAGAAGCTGATACCTCCTAAAGGCTCAAAATTTACGACCGACCCCCTTCAGTATTTCTTTACTCTCTAAGGGGATCCCAATGGGGAAGGCACGATAGGAGCGGCAGGAGCTGATTACATAAAAATTTAATAAAAATAGAAAAAAATTTATATGTATATATGTTGGGGTTGCGAAAGTATTTGGGATAATTTTGGGGCAAGGATATCGGTGGAAGCATATTTTCCAAAAAAAAAAAACGATTTTTGTGTGAGAGCCCTCTTAGAAGTTGAAGATGGGGGTAGATAGGTTAGGAGGGAACTTGGGTGCAGTTGCGGAGCTTGTTGTGTATTTTTTTCCTTCCTCACTATCCTGTAAGGTAGATATTTTCTAAAGAACTGTTGTTGTTGCAAAAATATTGGAGGTCGATGATACATTTGGCTCCGCTGGGAGAACATTTTACAAAAATTTGATTTTTTTTGTGGGAACCCCCTTAGGGGGTGAAAATATGGGTAGGTGTGTTTGGGGAAAATGTCATAGATTTTAAGAGTCTAATAGGCACAATGGGAGCGACAGGAGCTGGTGCCTCCTAAAGGATCAAAGGATGACCGACCCAATTCAGTATTTCTTTACTCTCTAAGGGGATCTCAATGGGTAAGGCACCATGGGAGCGGCAGGAGCTGATTATATAAAAATGTAATAAAAATAGAAAAAAATGATATGAGGCAAGGATATCGGTGGAAACGTGTTTTCTAAAAAGAAGATTTTTGTGTCAGAGCCCTCATAGAAGATGGAGGCGACTTGGGGGCTGCGGAGCTTGTTGTGTATTTTATTTCCTTGCTCACTACCTCTGTCTACAATTCGCAAGCATTTGTGAGCTATGCTATGCCCAAGTAAGCTATGCTGAACTCGGCTGCCGAATTAAGCTAACCTAACCAGATGAGCAAGATCGGTCGAAAACTGATTCCACCTCCTATACATACTCCCCCTTTTTGGGGTGTCAGCCTGTCTGGCCCAACGATTACAGCCGTTGTCTTAGAGCTGCTAGCTTATATCCTCTAAAGAGAAGCCGAGTTCTTAGATTAGCAAGGCAAGACAAAAACTACTCCCACCTCCCATACAAACACCCCTTTTTGGGGGTGTCCGACTGTCTATCCATGCGATTACAACTTTAATTTTAGAGCTTTTGAACTGAAATTTGGCATATAAGCTTTTATCTTGTAAGCGGAGGTAAGGTTCTGAGTCATTTCGGAAAAAACTAATCCCAGCTCCATACAAACACGCTCTTTTTGTGGGTGTCCGTCCATCTATCACTGCGATAGATACACACAAGTGGGGAACGGCCGTGGCACAGTGATTAGAACACGCGACTACCATTCGGGGGTTCACAGGCTCAACTACTGGCTCCAGTCATCTTAAAAAAAACAAATTCTTTCATTGTCGGCTCCCCTCGAATGTTGTCGACAGCAACTTCGCAGTATTAGTGTCGAGTCAATCGGCATGTCTAGTAAGAGATTCTCAAATAGCGACGTTCGCATTCGTCGATAAACAAGTAGGTGCAGTTAGTTGTGAATCTAAAAATAGAAAGCGTGTTAATTCACAACAACGCGAGAAGCTATCCCATACCTCATACATGAGGTGTAAAGGGAAATTACGTTTTTTTAAGTTTGGTATACAAGTTACTTTCCTCTAAGCGGATGTTATGTTATAAAATGAGCAAAATCGGACAAAACCTACTTTCACCTCTCATACAAAACTCTCCCTCTTTGGTGGTGTCCGTCTGTCTGACCTCCTATTACAGCCCTCGTTTAAAAGCTATGGAGCTAAAATTTGGTATACAAACTTATATCCTCTAAGCGGAGGGTTTGTTCTAAATTGAGTAAAATCGAACAAAAACTAATCCCACTTCCCATACAAGACTCTCCGTTTTTGGCGGTGTCCGTCTGTGTATCCCTTCGACTACAACTTTAATTTCAGAGCTATCGAACTTAAATTTGGTACACAAGTTTCTATCCGCTAAGCGAAGGTTATTGAAATCACCTAGAATAATTTATATGTCGTGACCAAAGGTTGTATCTTCCGTAGCCAAAAGTACCAAACTCAGTGAGGTAACGACAGTAATGGTAATGGGGTAAAACATACCATTGATATCGAAATTCCTCTATCTAATGCTTAAATCGCACAAGAAGTTATACAATAATTGGAGTTATAAACGAATTCCAGAGACCGCGGAAAATAACCAAAGAATATTTTAAGATCCTTTAAGAAGTCAGTCAGTCCACTTGGCTTTGTTGCGCTTTTAATTTTGTAAAGTTATTCTTAAGAATTTTAAATAATTATGTTAATACGTGTATGTAACATATTCCTAATAAAATGGAGAGTTGAAGGTGCGGCATCTATTTGTTGACCAACTAAGACATATATCAAGCATTTTGAGGAGAGTACCCCTAATGCCTTACTTAACAATACTAATCTCATTATTTAGTTCGTAAATCCATTTAAAAACTGCACCTAGAATATACAAACATCTTTATTTTACGACATTTATGATAAATATCTTCTTTCAACTAATCCCATTGCAAAAATGAAAACAAACCCTTTAGCAGATTATGAAGAAATGTTGCAAACTCTCACACACCACCAGGCATCATATGACATATGATTAATACGTGAGATAGAGATATGATTCATACCTACAACAATAATATAACCTGATCCTTGGTAATTGATCTACCCATTGTTTAGCACTACCTAATGAGTTAAATGAATAAATGAATGCCAGTGTCATGGCCACAGTTGTAACCTGAGTTACTAAGGATCACCATTTTTCGACAACATAAATGTGATATGTCATCGTGATCATATGATCACAATCATATAATGATTAGCAAAAGACAAAGGCACAATTCATATGTTCATGTATTCCGTATGGCAGTAGTATCACCATCATCAGGCGGCATGATCATCTCTCAGTATTGATGTGCTCTCTCCGTCACTAAAGCCGTCGGCATTAGTTAAGATCAATTCAAATGCATTTCATATTATAATCATCATCTCTATACTCTTTGACTGAGGTGATATATTTGTTTGTTTATTTCACTTTGTCGCTTTGTTTTCTTGTCTTAAGTCTAATGTTAATGTGTGACTTTGTTGACTATTTTTTCCCTCTCGCTCACTGTCTTCCCCTCTCTCTCTCTCTCTCTGTGAGCTGCCTCTGCATATACTATATTGCTAAATGTATTTTTGTAAAGAAAAGCAATGAAAGAATCAAAATTATTAATGTTTATCTCTTAAGACCGTCTACACTCTCACACACACACATACACACACTCAGTCTTATATCCATATGTCTCTTCACGGCAGTGTAAGCGTGAGTTAGCAATCCTATAGTCTGAATCGGTTTGTGTGGCTTGTTGAGGCTGAGGCTGAAGTTAAGAAACTATGACTATGCGTCAACATTAATTTTCTGTCAGTTTTTAAGCCGGATTTAGTTAAGCAGCTCAACAGCTTCGTTTTAACAATAACTATAGCAACAACAACAACTACAACGTCATGGCAAACCTACAACAACACACATACTCGTCGCGCTGCAAACACCCAACATCATCGTCCAAAGTGATTTCTTTTTATATGCCTTAAGCATTTCCTCAAACACCGCCAGTCAACGGATGGATGAACGGACGGACATCACCTGGACGGCAATTTCTAGAGTCAAACTCAACATTGACAAAGTAAATGTTTACATTCTCTTCCGTCTCTCACTCTCTTAACGAAAATTAATAATACACAATTTTCTGTTTTTTCTGTTTGGTGAGACGGCTGTCTTTTGACTTCTACTGTTTGTAGAGATATATTTTTAATCTCTTTTGTCGATGCTTGGGCAGTGATCATCATTTGTAATGGGTATTATGCAAAGAGTCAGAGATAGATTTGTTTTTGTAGACGCACGTTGTATGATTAAGCATCACTGTGAGGGCTGAATATTTGCATATTGATGCGGTACGACTACTTGATCATTGGTCCTTTTTTTTTGCTACTTTTTAGGTACCAAACAAGTTAGAAAGTAAAGTAAACATGTCCTATAATCTATTATCTACCATTAAACCTACCACGCCATATACCATCTCTGATGTTCCTAGGCAAACAAGCCCGCAAGCATATATGTAGTTAAATAATTATGTACACTTGCATAGGAGAGTGATCAATTCACCTGTTCTGCTGCTCAAACTTTTCATAGTCATCGAAGTCCTCTTAATGCCTCTCTGTAACCGTTGTTTTACCAGTGTTTATTAAGCCTTTACTTCCATACATATATCTCGCTCTTCATTAGCTTTTCGTTGTGTTCATCCTCCTATTCCTCCTCCTCCTCCTCCGTCTCCGCCTCCTTCTCCTACTCCGCCTCCCTCTTCGCCTTCTCCTCTATCATTCGATTTTGCAGTGATCTATAAAATATCAACAATCCATAGTAAACAAAAGCACACGTTGTTGTTGCTTTTATAAGCTGATCTTTATAGTGCTGTCATGTCTCAAAAGGCTTTTGCGATATTATTTGTGTGTTGTCTTTTATGTGCTTGGGCTTTGTTTGTTTGTGTGTGTTCGTTCGCTTGATCTGATCCAATAACAAAGTGTCCACCTTCAAGTCGCTGTGGATGGTTGGAGCAGCAGCATCAGCAGCAACAGCCGGCAATAATATCTCCGCCACCAATGAATGGTATAAAAGACCTCATCATTGTTATCCATTGGATACGTGGTACATACTTACTTATATATAATGTAGTAGATACATCATATCGTGCACATAAGAACTTTCCGTGCAGTGTGTGTGCGTTGGTAGAGACATAGGTTTAATCGATGTAAAACGAGGGGTGGTGGGTAAATTCAAGGGAGCAATGACTTAGTAGGCAAGTGACGAACAAAATATTGCATGGTTGTTGAGGAATATGAAAAAATTTGTGCCGAAAATAAACGGTGATAAACGTGGCATTATATATTGTGCAAAATTTATGTCGGAGTCAAAAATGTCCTATTAACTAAATGTAGCCTTTGAATAACAATAAGTACGGTATATGACCTGCCCTGGCACAATGGTTAGACCACGCGACAACCATGTGGGAGATTCCCGTTTCCAGTCACCTACATTTTTCTTTCATTGCCGAACCTTTCGATGATGTCGACAGCAACTTTGCAGTGTAAGTGCCGAGTCAATCGGCATATCTAGTAAAAGCTTCTCAAACGGTGACGTTCGCATTCGTCGATAATAAGTAGGTGCCTTTTTTGTAAATCTAAAATAGAATATGTGTTAATTGACAACAACGCGGGAATCATCCCATACCTCATTCATGGCATTTAAAGGGAAATTAAGTAAATAAGTAAGGATGTGCAGCTCGTTTCGGTCGGGCATCAAAAGAATATGGAATCGATGCCCCGATGAGAAAACAAGTAAGAAAGTTTCAGTCGGGAAAATTTCACCATTCGTAAAAACCTAAAGAAAGCTTGGCTAGGGTTTGAATATTTCTCTTATACTGCAAAGTGGGCGGGATGGGGCATTAATACAGAGGTACCAGAAGGGTATGGCTAGACGTCCAATTTTTTCTCTAAAACTTTTTCCAGTTATAGATTTGTTAAATACAGAATTTGGCCAATATTACGTTGGGTATTATTACTCGATTTCTAAAGTATACGGAATGGTACATTTGTATGGCATGTAGCAGAAGGGGCGTGGCTAGACTTCCAAACCTTTATCCATTTACAGTTTTACAAAATAAGGAATTTGGGCACGGTTGTGTTGGGTTCATTGATATTATTACTCAAGCTCTAAAGTGGGCTGAATAGTACATTTGTGTGGGAGGTACCAGAAGGGGCGTGGCTGGACTTAAATTTTTGTTTCTAAAAATTTACCCTGTATTAGGCTAACAAAATATAGAATTTGGGCTCGATCACGTTAAGTTTATTAATATTATTACTCGATTTCTAAAGTGGGCGGAATGGGACATTTGTGCCAGAAGGGGCGTGGTCATGTAGCCCATATGCAATCTTGTAAGTAGTTTTGGGATAATAATAACCCATGCAAAGTTTCAAAGTAATCGGTAATGTTTATCGAAAGTTTTCGTGCGTACCGGCCGATCAGATAGACAGTCGAACGGACAGGCGGATATGGACTTCCAGGATCATAGAGTACACACGTGACCTGTGTACGCTTATGATGAAGACATCATTTTACGAAAGTTTCGAAATGTGACTGCAGCCTTCTCAGGTATTCAGAAAGCATCAGCTGTAGTGAGTCTATTAAAGTGATATTATTGTTGGTCAAATAATTTTTTTACGCCTTATTTTGGGTTTATCATTAAAGCTCTCTCGACCCTCGTCGATCAAAAATTCAAGTATGTATATCATAACTGATTCTCCATATTTTGAATGGCACATAGAGGATAGAAACTTGTAAACCAAATTTCAGCTTGATAGCAGTTAAATTAAAGTTATAATCGCAGGGATACACAAACGGACTTCTCCAAAATGGGAGAGTTTGTATGGGAGGTGCGAGTAGTTTTCCTCCGATTTTACTCGATTCAAAACATAACCTCCGCTTAGAGTAACGAAGCTTGTATACCACATTTCAGCTTCATAGCTGTTTAACTACTGCTGAAATTGGGGGACAGACAGACGGTAACCCGCATAAAGGGAGAGATTTGTTTGAGCGGTGGGAGTAGTTTTCGTCCGATTTCGCACATCTTATAACTTAACATCGAAATAGAGGATAGAAGATGTATACCAAACGTCAGCTCGGTAGCAGTTTAATTTAGGTTGTAATCGAAGGGATAGACGAACTTCGTGGAATTCGTGTTTTACGAAATTACTCAATTCGAAACACAACCCAGCGAAAAATATACATTATTTAATCGCTGCTGTCAGCTATATTTACCCAGCGGTGAAATTAGCAAGTAGGCACGCAACAAGGCCTTCTGAGACATTCTAACGTCATGTCTTCAAGGACTTGTTTTCACATGCCTGAAAACAGGCCTTCCCGACCATATGTTCACTTCATTCTTTAAAGACCACTCCTGCAGCCCTTCTTTAAGAAGGCCTTGTTATTCCAACATTTCGTGTGTACACACATTCCTTCTCATAGAAGGCGTGAAAGAAGTCATGCCAAAAAAAAGGAAACGAGGAAGGTGTTCGTGTGTTTTTCTTAAACATTTTATGATTAGTTTCAGTCACACAATTCGAATGCATCTTCATAGGCTAGATGGTAGCATGACTGACAAGCAATCGCGAGATAGCGAGTTCGAACTGCAGCAAAGTTTACTTTCGTGTGAAAAAAAGTGTAATTATAAAATGAAATATATAGAAGTGAGAAATATCTAAAAATAAACCAAACAATTTGACCCTAAAAACGGAGAGTTTTGTATGGCAGGTAGGAGTAGTAATTGTCGTATCTACCACTCCTTCTTATGGATAATTATTTATTCGACGATGGTATTCGCCGTTAATGATGATGGCTCAAAATATTTTGCGAAGTATTTTTCTCTCAAAGACTCCCAGAATATTACCCAGGATTCTGCGCTGTAGAGCAAGATAGGAAGGATCAGGGTCTGGTAGTGTCTTGATCTTGGTTTGTCGATAGAGGGTTTTTTTTTTGCGGTTTACGATCAATTCTCGTCTCTAGTTTTCCAGCCTGACATTATAACATATGTTTATGGCGGAGCCACGGTAGTCTTGTTCGCTGAAACAAAAAACGTGGTATATGCTTGAAAAGACTGCAGTAACATCCCGCAGTCCTCAGCCAATGATATCTATATTAACGGCATACGCGAGCAGCATGCGTTTACTGCATTCCCATTATTATGTTTAAGAGATCGCAAGCAAGACTATTGTTTTGTCTTAAGCTTCGCTGAGTATAAAATGGCTGTGTCAGATTTTTACCTAGTTGCATTGAAGAATTCGTATCAGTCAGTGTCTTCCCGCAATGTCGTGCCAGCTTCGCGGGAATACAAAACTCAACCATAGCATCTTATAATTTTTGACATACCGCACTGTAAATGAAGCTTTGTAATCGAAAAACAGATGGTAGGTGTCGATCTAAATTTCTTGGGTCTTCTCCAGGTTTTGAGCCTTATACAATCAATTTCCAAGTATTATGAACATTAGCAAATATCCTCTCTTTGAGCATTGATTCCCACACATTACAGTACCCCCACCCACCTTGTCGGTATAAAAAGTGAACTAAATGTTGCCATACCCATTAAGAACCAATAATTTTTCAAGTACCTGTGCTTTTATACAACAGATGTCTTTGTGTGTAAGCACAGCGTAATAAATTTGTACAGGTTTTAATATTAATTTTAGAGTTGCTGTTTTTTTTTGTTCGTTGAAACAAATAACATGGCATCGTCGTTCGAACCACTTCTGCGGACTGCTTCTCAATGTTTGCAATGGCTGTAGTAACATCACTCAGTCATCAGCCAATTATATCTATATTTTCGGCATACGCAAGCTGCGTGTGGTTACTGCCGCCTTTTGCAAGGTCAACTCCATTATTATGTTAAAGAGATATCATACCAGACTATTGCCTTGTCTTAAGCCTCGCTTGTTAGAAAATGGCTGCGTATCAGTCACAGTCAGCTTTGTGGGGATACCAAACTCAGCCATAGTTTCTAATAGTATCTGTCATAGCGGACTGTGGACTCCAGCTTTGTAATCGATAAACAGATGTTAAGTGTCGGTCTGAATTTACTGGGTCTCTTTAAAGCCTAATACAATCAATTTCCAAATATTGTCAACATTGATTCCCAGACGTTACAGTACTCCCACCCACCTTGTCGGTATTAAATGTGAACTAAATATTGTCATACCCCTTAAGAACCAATCACGTTTCATGTACCTGTGCTTACATACAACGATATCTACAAATATTTCTGTACAGGGTTTAATATTTGTTGTAGTGTTTTTTTCTACTCTTGCTTCACTCGCGTTAAGCTTAAGTTTTATATTTCATATAATTTTCTTAATATGTTTTTCTTAGTTTCCGCTAATTCTTCTCGTCTTTGCCAGCAGTGTCTGTTTCTGCGCCTTTCGCCACTGCTGCTGGCCGTCCTCGTGGGTTTCTTTCAAGTCACCAACCAAAATGTACGTGTATGTTTGTACATACGTAGTAAGTATCTACATGCGACGTATTAGTTCTGGCAGTTAATACATGAAATAAATCGAGGTTAACGATTTCAATTTTGTGTTCCTACATTTTTTCTGTGCCTCTTATTAGTATGGGGCTTAAATATGATTGTATGTACTTGTAGTAGGTCTAAAGGTATTTTTCTCTTTTACACACATCTTTTTTTCTTCTTTAAGCCATATTATGAAAAAATCGGATTTTGAACATGACTTGTGTAAAGCAAAGCAAAAAAAGAATTGTAGTTATAGTAGGCAAGACAACAAAATTGTTCATAAAATGTAATTAAGAGAATTAACGATAAAGGCTGGGGGTACAAAAAGCGTTAGGGATCAATCACCATTGGGGCAAAATCGATTTCATTTTTGTAAAGTGTCGAGGGTAAAGCGAGAAAATTTGTTAACGACACATGTTCGTTCGTTGGTATTGAGGCCGCGAGAGGTAACTAGCGATGATGATGGCGGTGTTGGTCATAGCAGACACGGAGGTGTTGCATGAGAAAAAAAGACAAACAGTCACAATTAGGATTTTCACACGATGTTATCAAAAGTGCCCATGAGACCAAAAATTACAAAAAAAATATGAATATGAGTTATAATGATATTTTAATGCGGAGGAGGTGGTGTAAAAGTCTTACGAGATTTATTACATTGTTTTGGTTAGCTTTACAGTATTGATAAAGATTTATGTGTATTATACAGAAAATTTGCTTTACTTTTTTTCAGCAAGAGAAACTTAAACTCACTTGTAATAATAAGCTTCTAAATTTGTAGATACTGTAATAAAAAACGCTTATTTAAATACTGCGTCGAGTCAAAATCTTTAGTTATATAGCAATCTTACCTCAGTGTAATAAAATTATCGTTGATTTCATGATGATTTTGTAAACAAGATCACATTGAAGCTGGAATCATTTTCCACATTATTTTAACACGTTTGCGTCTTAGCCGGCTGTAGTATGTCGCAGTCCCTTACATAGTAATCGAAAAACGAATGAGGCGTTTTGATCAAAATATTACTCAGTTTGTCCGAAAATAAACATATTTGAATTAATGTATATAAGATTACATTACATACAAATACCTTAGAGTTGTCATGAAGATCAAATGGCTGAGTTACAGGTTTTCACCACATTCGTTCTCCATTACTTTGTAAGCAGTGTTCGTAAATAGTTACTTTTGCCTACAATAACTAACTTACTTCCGAAGTCTTTTGTTTTATTCTAAAACATCAGAATCGGTGATGACCAAACTACAAACTTCACATTTTTACCACTAAAATACTTCACCTAGTGAACATCTTACCCAGGAAAATTTTTCAGAACTTGTTGCGAATGGTATTGATACTAGAATCGTTTCTTTTTTAATCGACTTTCTATTCTGTTTCTGGTTCTATATAACCGATTATGTACAACATGTTGCACCACAGATTCCGTAGAACAGAAAATGAATATTCGTATTCGAAATAAGTATTTTTTAGAGGGTATTTATTAAGAAAAACTCAAAAATCTGAGTTAAAATATATTTCGAACTAGCACCCAATTGAAAATCAATGAAATTTCAAAAAACAGCATATATAATTCAGTTACGTAGCAATTCATTTCATAACAGGTTCCATGAGAACATATTGGTTTTGGGACAATTTCAAACAAAAATAATATATTGTGCAACCGAAAGTGGAACTTGTTACTTATCAGTAAAAGCTGTTCTGTAATTGTTTCTTTGCAACAAAATATTTTGCTGGGTAAGTACTTAAATATTCCAATATCAGAACATCCAAAAATACTAATTGATTACTGCATTACTAGAGGGAACGGCACAACAATAAAACACTTCGCGTCATTTGTTGTTTCCTTAGGGAACAGGTGAGTTTCACACATACACACGCACAATTTCTCAGACTGTTATTAATTGCAATTGCAGTATTACCCACTCCCTACTGAGGCAGTTTTGGAATAAAACAAAAAAACTAAACTATTTACGTCTGTTGGTTGCCGTAAGACAAAAAACGATAAGTTAATCTTCCCTTCTCATTTACTTTTGTATTTCTCAGCTATTTGTCTATTTACTTCCTTTCATTGTGCATATTTCTTATAGCCTTCCTACGTCTTTCTCTCTCCCTCTCTCTGACAAATGTTGTACAGCTATTGTTGTATGACCCTATTTCCGGTTTGTCATTAAATTTCATATGCTGTTTTTTTGTGTGTTCATTGTTTTTCTTCTTTCGTCGCCGATGTCGTGGATGTTGTGCTGAATATATCCTATTCGTGCGTTGTTTTTGTTGTTGTTGTTGCTGTATATGTTTAATAGGTCTTTAATGTTTTATCATATGACACAATTACCTTTTGTCATATGTCATATGACCCATTTGCTGTGTGGTAGTTGTTGTTGTTGCTGGTACTGCTGCTACTGCCGTTGCGGCCTTTATTAGGTGATCGTGTTAATGTTCTAGCCAAAGGTATGATCCCTTGCATACCTTGACTATCGCTGCATACTCATAATATAATACAATACATGTTGGGAGGATGATCATTAGCCGGACTGTGAGAGTGTCATATTGGCATCGGTGCATTTCCTCTTCTGGGGAGTTTTCTTTACAGTCACAGGGGTGATCATAAATTATGGGATAATCCCTTTTAAGCTTATTTCCTGATGTGAGTCATGATGTCACGAACGTATTGAATTGTCGGCCTCATTGTCGTTGATAACACGCAAAACCCCTTAAGGATTTCATGGCACTGTAATTTGGGTAGTATGTATTGATGGAATGATTTGTAAATTTAAATTGAATCATTATATATGGTATGAAAAATTAAAAATACGTTAAAGATGGTTATCACATGGGATTTGCATTGTTAATGTTACTCGAGAGGTGTACTAAAGTTGGCTCGTCTATTGTTGGTTGTAATAAAATGTGATGCAGTAGTTTCAGCTGATGTTAAAGCATGTTGCTTGAAAAGCAGTATTTTGTACTGATTACAGAATGCTGCTCGAAATCTATGAACATCAGTGCATTTGATGCTCTGCAAATATGTAGAAAGTGGTATCGATAGTAATCGTTGTTGTTATCACACGAATCTTTAAACTTGTCTCTTAGTCAAATGGAAAAGAGTTTTTAGAGAAAAATTGATCTGTATCAATACCAAAAGATGTGGGTTATCCGTATGAAAACATATAGAATTATTTATAATTGTTTTGTATACAAATTTTTATATATGGAAAGTTTGTAACGGATAAACTAAAAAAATACTGAAACGATTTTAATAATTATTTCCTTGAAACATAAAAATATACTTAGAAGACAGAATGGACTCTTTATTTGTTAATTTTTTTAAATTTATTTATCTTTACACCCTCACCCTATGGGCAGGAAGGTACATATCATTTGATACGACCCAAAATGTAACACATAGAATGCAATCACGATGTTAAAGAAATTGCATGATATACTAACGCCTTGTATAAGGCCTCGCTTGGTAGAAAATGGTTGTGGCAAATTTTTGACTATTTGCACTGAAGAATTCGTGTCATCCCCCAAATTATTAACAGCTTCACGGGTATACTAAACTCAGCCATAGCATCACATAATTTCTGACATACCGGACTGTCGAATGCAACTTTGTTATTGATAAACATATGGTAGGTGTCGAAATGGAATTCTTTAGTCTATTCCAGGATTTCTCATAGCGTGGAAATCTAGTCGGTTGTGGATTTATCAGGTCTATAGCTACATTGATAAGGTCCAATCAAGTTTGCTAGGATGTGCTTTAGTCTTTCAGATAACACACTAGACAAGACCTTATATGCGATGAATAAAAGGCTGATCCCTTGATAGTAGGTACACACACTGGAATCACCTTTCTTATGCATCATCTAGCAAGCATTAATTGAGCCAAATCGTGTTCATGAGCTGGTGCTTGCACATTGCCGGCTTATCGCCACTGGCCTTGAGATGCTCTGCCAGCAGTCCATCGGCTGCCGAAGCTTTATTGGTTTTAAACACCACCATTGCCGTGCCAATCTCGTTTTGGCTCGGTGGTGGACAATCTACTTTGTCGATGATGATTGGAGTGGTTGCATCAGTTATGCTGCTTTCGTAATCAAGCAGAGTATGAAAGTGTTCTTTCCGTTATTGCAGCACACTCTCCGTGTCCGTGAACAGATTTCCAAACACTGTGCTTTTTACCTTTTGATAGAACATTCGGGCTTTACCTCTAGTACTGTAATTTACGAGATACTGGCTCTATCTTTGTTTCTATAGACCTTTGTCCGCCTGAAGAAGCATGTCCACGCATTCAAATTGCAGTTTTGTCTTCTATGCAGCATCCATTTCCTCAGACATTGCACGACTTTCCTCATGCTACTAGGGCTTGCCTGAGCGTGGTCAGTGGTCATAGAGTTGGCAATATACTGCCACTGTCTGTCGGGAACATGAGAATTTGCAGCACACCTGAATGTCCGTGACAAGATTTCCGTGTCCGTCCATACAGTTGGATGATACTTGTTTCATAACCTTTGCTTTTTACCTTTTTAAAGCACATTCAGGCTTCACCTCTATTCCTGTAAATTTCGATATACTGGCACTCTCTTTTCTTCTATAGACGCTTTACCGCCTGAAGTGGCGTTTTATCTGTCTTCTCTTCACATTATTTCGTTCCCTTCACCGCACGTGTCGCCGTTGGCTGCAGTTTTGCCTTGGATATATCATAAATTTCCTTAGACATTGCGCGACTTTCCTCATCGTCAAGGGCTTGTCTGAGCGTGGATTTTTATAACCCAAAACGGTCGTGGCGCCAGTGGTCATAGAATTTTCAATATACTGGTATTGTCTGTCGGGAGCATGAGAATTTAGAGCACACTCTGAGTGTCCGTGACCAGATATCCATCTGTTTCCCTACAGGTGGAGAACCTTGTTCCAAACCCTTTTCCTTATATCTTTTGGTAGAACTTTCGAAGTTAACCTCTATCCCTGTAATTTTCGATATCCTGATATCTTTCTTTTCTTCCATAGACCTTTGTTTGACTGAAGAGGGATTTCATCTGCCTCTTCTTCTCATTATATTGTTCCGTCACCGCACCCATTAACAATGGCTTCAGTTTTGTCTTGTATCCAGGATTCAATTCCTCAGACATTACGCGACATTCCTCATCATACCAAGGCTTGTATGTCTTTTTTTCATATCCTAATACGATAGTTGCGGCAGTCTTCATAGAATTCGCAATATACTGCCACTGTCTATCGAGAACATCTGAATTTGCAGCACTCTCCGAATGTCTGTGACCAGATTTCCGTCTCTGTCCTTCCATAATATATACTGTCTCTTCCATCTCTGTGCCTCCTCTTCTTATGATATTGTTCTGTCACCGCACCCATTAACAATGGCTGCAGTTTTGTATTGTATGCAGCATCCACTTCCTCAGACATTCCGCAACATTCCTTACCGCATCAGGGTTTATATAAACGTATATTTTCATAATGCATTACAGTCGTTGCGGCAGTGGCCATAGAATTCGCAATATGCCGCCGCAGGATGTTAGGAACATCAGAATTAGGTTAGTCTGTTTGCTGAAGTTGAAAGTTTTGATTGGAGTAGGCATTGGCGATGTCTATCTTTCTATGCATTTGGTACTGAGCGAATTTGGCACTACATAATCAGGTGAGTACCTTTGCAGTAAGTAGGTGGCGATCCGATTCAATGTATGCACCGCGTATCACACGTACGCCCATAACGCTAGAGACATACCTTTTATCGATTCCCACGTGATAAATATGGATTCTTGCATTTTGATCAGGCAATATCCAGGTTGCCGTGTGGATATCTTTGTGAGGAAATATGGCTCCACTCACTACCATGTTTCTTGCCGACGCGAAGCTATCTAGTCTGAATCTATTGTCTCTGTTATTGTTGTGTAGACTGAATTTTTAGGCTGCTGAAGCAAGAATATCTTCCAATCCTATTTGAGCATTAACATCTCTTAAAACAATTTTAATGTCATGGCCACGGGAGTAGTCATATATTTCCTCCAGGTGCTCATAGAATGCGTTTCAATGTCATGGGCAGGGCACCGGTCATATATTTGATCAAGGCGCTCATAGAATGCTTCTTTAATATCCTCGTCTTCCGTTGAAACGTGTACAGAAATCAGCGTGATGATAAAATATTTCGCTTTGATAAAGTTAGTGTCCATATGGTCCTTACAGGGTTAAACCGCGAGACCAGATGTCGCTGTTATTGTTGCTGTTATTGTTGTGTAGACTGAATTTTTAGGCTGCTGAAGCAAGAATATCTTCCAATCCTATTTGAGCATTAACATCTCTTAAAACAATTTTAATGTCATGGCCACGGGAGTAGTCATATATTTCCTCCAGGTGCTCATAGAATGCGTTTCAATGTCATGGGCAGGGCACCGGTCATATATTTGATCAAGGCGCTCATAGAATGCTTCTTTAATATCCTCGTCTTCCGTTGAAACGTGTACAGAAATCAGCGTGATGATAAAATATTTCGCTTTGATAAAGTTAGTGTCCATATGGTCCTTACAGGGTTAAACCGCGAGACCAGATGTCAAAGTTTCTTGCCGACTATGAATCCACAACTAAATTCGTGTCTTTCTGCATGACAGTTGTAAAACAAACAGTCACAGTTCTTTCGTCGTGTGGGTGGAGGCACAATCTCTGTACAGAGATCCGACATTCCAGGTGCATATCCTTACATCATGGTCCTTACAAGGTTTGCGCGGGTAGTCAACATTTGGGGGGATCTTGTTGTTCATTTTCCTGGTTTCTAGGGTCTGTCAGCTGAGAGCCTTAATGGTAAGCTTAAAATTGGTAGAATTAAAATTGGATTTTTCACAAAGGCATTGCACTATAAGATCACAATAGTAATTATTGAATAACGTCGAAGTTAGTTAAAAAATCCATGTTGATGCTGTTCTGGTTGCTCACAGTAACTTCTCAGCGGTAAATTAAACGAAGTACCTATTTAGTAATCCATGACATCAGTATGACATTGTAAGCGAGCGATCTAAGTACCTACTTTAAGTGTCACCCGTGTGTAATATAAAAAATATCGTCCACTCATTATAACTCCGATTTGAATGACACCTACTGATATCGTCACTTACTTCGTAATCAAGCATGTTATCAAGCTCGCTTATAACGTTACTGCAATTGCAATGACACTTACCGACATCGTCGCTTTCTTTGTAAGCGAGAGCGCACGGCCTATGACACTCCTATGCTAAATTTAAAAGGAAATATAAGCGAGA
Source organism: Muscina levida (assembly GCA_964034835.1). Classification (NCBI taxonomy): domain Eukaryota; kingdom Metazoa; phylum Arthropoda; class Insecta; order Diptera; family Muscidae; genus Muscina; species Muscina levida. Next base: position 31,761,496 of record OZ035884.1, on the reverse strand, counting down.
GAATCATCACTCATTGCAGACATCAACGATTACGTAATGAACATTTTTACCGCTGGGTTAACTCCGTTTTCAATAGACTACATATATTAAAATTTCACTCGAAAACTTAAGCTCTTAGCAGTTCAACTTAATGATGCTACCGCATCTTGCAGTAAATCAAATTGATCTCCCTGCCTCTCTCCCTGTGTATCTTAAAAAAAAAAACATAAAACATCAACAGTATGAAATTCTCTCATTTTATGTTCTTCATATTTAACAATAAGATTAACATATTTATTTATACTAAAATAAACAACAATACTCACACAACAACAATTTGCCTACCCTAATAGATGTCAGCAAACAGTGACTAAAGACCACCTTTCAAGAACTTCTGCTTTCACTTTCAGTACGTTTGCTCGATGCTACAACGCTTTTCCCTTTGCACCTTGTGCGTCCATGTCTGTTTTCGTATATTTGTTGGCTTGGCTGTCCTTTGTCAGGCCAAATGTTATGTTGGCCGTTTATTATCACCAGAAGGCGTCTAACTTCCCTTTGTCGTTAACGGTTTGTCACAATTGAGGAAATACAATAAATGAACGCCAAAAGAAACAAAACGAAATGAAACGAAAAAAAATGAAACGTCGAAGAGAAGAATATGAAACGAAACGCGCATTACAAGTTGTGGTACCATGTCTAGTACAAGTACTATGGGACTGCAACATAATGTTGCAAATAGACGCTGCTGTATGTTACACCACAATTGCGAATTGAAGACTTTATGTTAACGATGACAACTCTAGGGTGGGGTGTTTAAGAAGGGTGCCATTGGTGTTGTTGATGACAACGCAATTTGGTGTTTTTTTTTCGCAATAATTTGAACTTAAAATATGATGAACCTTATCTCTAAACTAAATTACTCTAAAGCCGATTTAGGGCTTAACTTTAAAAAAAGCAGCTATAATAGTAATCGTGTTCATTCAAAGTGTTTTTAACTCATTGCAAATAGCCATAATCAAGTAATTGACATTGATCATGCAACAAAAAACTGCATACACATGAATGGTCCATGTCATCATACCTGAACTCTAATAATGACGAACAACGATTTACAAATGTCATTTAGTTGTTTGTGCCACACTAAAAAAAAAAACAACACCAAAGCACAGCAAAATGTTATGTTATACATGTGATACGATTAACTACGCGTATACAACTAATATGTACGTGTTAAAACGTATGTTCTTTTATTACAATCCGTAATAAGTACAATATCAGAAAATCTACGCTTTTGATTCCACCCCGTTGTTTTATAGAACTCCCATGAAGTTATACGATGAATGCATTAATGCACACACAAAAACAATAATAGCAGTAGTACAAACGCCCTATAAAAAACACTGGAACATCATATGAAAAAAAAAACATCATCACTAACCCTTAATTAATTTAATCATATTTTTATTGCACTGCCGATTTTATAGAAATGCAAAAAACAGCTAAGGGGGAGAATGGGATGACATGAGAACTCTAGTGTGGTGGTTTATACTGAGATTAGAATAAACATTGAAAGTAAAGCCCAAATGTTTTCGTGTATTAGTAAATTCATAACAATTTGCCAAATTTCTGAAGTGCTACTCGTACTTAATTTACATAAACTCTGTTTTTCTGATATGAACGAGTCGACGAAACTTAGCGAATGCGATAATATATTTAAAATCTGTGAATCTGAAACGAAAAAGAACCTCATGAGCTTGCAACACTGGATGCTGTCATGTTGAGCAACATGTTACCACGGATGCGTCTTATGGAGTATGTAATAGAAATTACTGAAGCTCAACACAATGACTCTCTTAGTAGCTTTGACAGATCGGAGAAACTACGATCGGAAGCGGTAGCCTAATAAGCTACTCCCCTTAAATAAGAAAAACTGTTATGAAAACACGAAGAAAATAAAACAGAAGACAGCTGCCATGCAGAACGGCACGAATTTGGATGCGGAATCAAAGTCGGCTAGAGATATCGACATCTGGTCTAGCGGTTTAATCTTGTAAGTGATCGAATAACCACTATCGTTCCCCTGCCCATGATCAAAATTGTTCGGAAAGATTCTGATACTAAAATATAAAATGAAGATGCACTAGTCGGGAAATTTAGTTTAAACAACACTGCCGATAAAGGATTCCGAATGTTAAGTTTGGCGTTGGCAAGTAACATGGTAGTAAGTGGAACCAGATTCCCTCATAAATGTATCCATTAGGCAACCTCGGTATGCCCTGATCAAAATACTAGAAACCAGATTGATCACGTGGCAATTGATGGAAGAAATGTCTTAAGCAATGCATTATGGAAGTGTGTAAGATCCGTGGTACAAATATTGACTCGGATCACTACCTAATTGCAGTCAAGGTACTCACGCTATTAAGTAGTGCTAAAAACGCTCCTAACTAAATGCAAAGAAATCAAGATATCACAACGCAGCATATCACCGCGATAGCCAATGCCCACTGCAACCAACACTCTCAACTACTTTAGACAAACCCACCTAATTGTAATGTTACCGACAGTATATTGCAAATTCTATGACCACTGGCGCCACGACCGTTTAAGGTTATGGAAAAACCACGCTCAGACAAGTTCTGATACGATGGAATGTCGCGTAATGTCTGAGGAAGTTGATGCTGCAAACAAGGCAAAATTTTAGCCAATGGTAATGGGTGCGGTCACAGAACAATATGACAAAAAGAATAGGCTGACGAAATGCCTCTTCGGGCGGACAAAGGTCTATGGATGATAGGATAGAGCCAAGATATCGAGGGATGGAGGCGAAGACCGAAAGTAATACCAAAAGGTAAAAAGCCAACGTTTTGGAACAGGAACACAGACCCCACCTGTAAGAGCACAGATGGAATTCTGGTCACTCAGAGAGTGCTGCGAATTCTAATGTTTCCGCCACACAGTTCCAGTATATAGCTAATTCTATGACTACTGACGCCACGGCCGGTTTGGGTTATGAAATTCACGCTCAGACAATCGTTGGTACGATGAAAAATGTAGTGTAATGTCTGAGGAAGTGGATGCTGCATACAAGACAAAACTGCAGCCAATGGCAATGCATGCTGTGACGCAACAATATAATGAGAAGAGTAGGGAGTTGAAACGCCCTTTCAGGCGAACAAAGATCTATGGAAGAAAAGAGAGAGCAATTATATCGAAATTTACTGGGTTAGAGGGAAAGTTCTACCACAAGGTAAAAAAGCCAAAGTTTTGGAACAGTGACAAAGACCCCACCTGTAAGGACACGGACTCGTAGAGTGTGCTGCAAATTCAGATGTTCCCGACACCCAGTGGCTGCATACTGCAAATTCTGGGTTATGAAAATCACGCTCAGACATGCTCCTGTACGATGAGGAACGTCGCGCATTGGGTGAGGAAATAGATGCTGCATACAAGGCAAAACTGCAGCCAATGATAATGGGTGCGGTGATGGAACAATATAACAAAAAGAAGACGAATCGCCTTTTCAGGCGAACAAAGGTCTGTGGACGAAAAGAAAGAGCCAAGATATTGAGAAATGCAGTGGTAGATGTGAAGCCCGAAAGTACTACCAAAAGGTTAAAAACAAACAAGGCACAGACCCCACTCATATGGAATACTGTTCAGGAAACACGCAGAGTGTGCTGTAAAGCCCATTGTAAAGAACGTGATTGGAACATATCAGTGTGGCTTTATACCTCAAAAATCCACGACCGACCAAAAATTCACACTACGACAAATCCCTGAAAAGACCATTAAAATGCAGATCGACACCTACCATCTATTCGTCAATTCGATACGACAGAAATTATTAAATGCTGTGGCTGAGTTTGGTATCCCCACGAAGCTAATACGACATTGGGAGATGACACTGACTGACACGAAGTATTCAGTGACAATAAGCAAAAATCTGGCCATTTTCTACCCATCGATGCTTCAGATAGGGCGATAGTCTGACATGCGAACGCTTTAATATCATTCGAAAGGCTGCAGTATACACGACTGATATCATTTTTAATAAAAGTAACATGCTGCTTGCGTATGCCGATTATATAGAACTCATTGGCCGAGGACTGGGGTGTTACTGCAGCCTTTTCAAGCATTGAAAGGCATGAGACAATTTTACGCACTACATCGCCATCAGCTAGGAGCCGAAGATCCCCATCCGGGCCACTTATTCATCAACAGTATACCGCAGTATACTGCCGTAACAACAACTTTCACGAACTTCTTGTAGAAGTAAAACCCCCAATCGGGTTGGCTTTTTCATCACCTTCTGATAGGTTCCGTAGTACTAAACCGCCCTGGGCCAACCTGACCTACCGTTACAACATCTGTAGACTTCTTGGTCGGATCTCGTAATGAAGGTACATCTTAGTACCTCTTTTAGCCTTGCAGAGTCAAAAAGAGGTCCACTGGGGTTCTCTAAGATCCGTGGGGTCGATACTCCTTAAAGGGGGAATTAAGAGACAGTCGGTAGAAGTGAGACTGGTAGACAAATGAGAGCAAAACTTGACAACTATAACTTGGAAGTGGTAGATCACTTTGTCTAACTTAGGTTCGCTATAAACAAAAATAATAATGTCAGCACCATGTAATAATACAAAGAGTATCCAAGATTCCAGGCTGTTAAATGTTGTGTCGAAAAATGCCTGGCAAACGAGGTGCTACCGAACTTTTGTAAACCAGCTTCCACGAGAGTTGATAAAAATAGTACTTATGCGATCTTTTGTTCCACTGAAATTAGTAAAATAGTCTTCAACAACCCTTTTTCTCTCTGTTAACACCCTGTAGTTCGCAAGCACCTAAGATGTTATAAACAGAGCTCTGAACGGTAGGGGCTGATGTCTGGACATCAAGAGACAATACTCGCAAATCGCTACTACTTAGCAACCAATTTAATGACATAGTCCTCTTTAGAAGAACATAATTTCAACTCTGATGTCTAGATGTCTTGTTCTCTAGCGCAGAATCCTGGGTATTGGTAGGAGTGGATCAATCTATTTTAGGAGTCTTTAAAAGAGAAAAATACTCGGCAAAATATTTGGATCCATCATCGTTAACCGCTAGTACCGTCGTCAAAGTCGTGTAGAACGACATTGACGTAGTCAAGCGCGTTTGAAAAGCGCAACACATGGGCTATTAAAATCATCTGTGCTGACATTTGATTCAAAATATCTCTATGAACATATGTGTCCCCAAGCCCAAGTGCCCACTTCACTGCATATTCCCCAGTTGTCATACATGTGCATTTTTTCTCTCTATCTCTCTATAATGCTTAAAACAGCGGAATTGGATTAATACACGATAACACCACACACACACACAACAAATGTGTATTAAATATTTAAAAAATAACAATAATTGCCATAAATAGTATCGTGATCTGGCCAAAGTGTTGGCTGGACATGCAAATAATTATAAGCTGCAAGCGAGCGTGTGCAACGGAATGTTTTGTAATTAAGAAATTACAACAAATGTAAAGTTGTAGCAAATATTAAAATAACTAAAATATCAACATTAATGATTACAAAATATATTCGAACGAGAAATTAGTCATTGTCAGTTCTAAAATCTTAAAAATGTAAAATCTTAAAATCTTTCAAATGACATCATAAATATGCTAAATAAAGTCATTTGGTTATTTTCCATGCATTGCCTCTCCCTCTCTTTGTCTAAAATCTTATTTCAAAATATTTAAGAAAAAGATTACAAACACATTAAATTTGTTATGACATGAGTTTTAAATATATAAAAAAATATATATTTTTTAAAGAAACATTAGCGCAATAGTATTCCTGCCGTTGTCTATATAAAATACAATAAAAACACAACATAGTTGGCGTTTATGTTGGAGACCATAACAGCATAAACATAAAATCGAAATTATTTCTCGAAATGTTTTGCTACTGCAATCTGTAAGCGTTTAATGCATCTCAGATTGTTACCCCAGGTTAAAAAACGTTTAATAGTTTCAATATGTCAAACACAAAATCTATGCAGCAGAAGCAGCGACAGCAACAAAAAACCGCATGAATGCGTAAAAACTTTGTGAACCCAAAAAACAAAAACAGAAAACAAACGACCATAAACATTTTAGGCGGAAAATATGCGAACTTTTGTCACAGCGACATGCATATCACATGAGTGGTACGTGGTGTCCAACCTAAGGGTGATAGCGAAATTAAGAATTTCTATCTTAAAGAAAGTAAATAACGATCAGAAAACTCAAATCGGAAAAAATCCCCACTGCCTGTGATGATAATCTGATATTATGGAAAAATTTTCGAGGATATTGAAAGGATCTATTGTTTTGGAAAGTAAGATCTTTGGCTAACAGAGGTAGAGGGCAAGCGGCAAAACCAACAATTTGAAAACAGCAATGGTCTTGGAAAGAGACGATCTATGGGTGACAGGCAGGGCACGAGAGCAAGCGGTTACGTGAACTATAACACAACGGGTTTGATCTAAAAATTTCACCGTAGAATAAAAAAAAATCTTAACTGAAAAGGTTAAAGTACAAAATATTGTATATGAGAAGAATCAGTTTTTATAATTGCAACTTACACTGTACAACCCATGATTTTGGGACTCAATTCTGAAAATTGCACGTGAAAGTAGCCCCAAAAAGAAGAACTTCTGCATCATTCGTTTTGTCAAGTTGGCTGCATTAATAACACAGTACAACATCTTTGATTCGGAGCTCAATTCTGATAATTGCAAGTGAAAGAAGCACCTTGAACAAAAAAATTCGTATGGCCACTAAATTATTAATGCAGCCAACTTAACAAAACGAATGTTGCAGAAGTTCTTATTTTTGGGGCTACTTTCACGTGCAGTCCTCAAAATTGAGTCCCAAATAAATGAGCTTCAAAATGTTGTACAATGCAAGCCTTCTGATCGAAAAAAAAACATTTTGTCTGTCTATTTATGTCTGCACAGCCATACAATACTTTTTGGCACAATTAAGGTACTCGGTGGGACAATAAATTGTACTTTGTGTGTACAATAAATTGCAATCTTTGTGTGCAATAAAAGTAATTTTTTGTACAATAATTTTACTTTTCAGTACCAATAAAGTACTTTTGGATATAATAAATGTACTTTTGGTACAATAAAAGAAATCGGCGGTACAATAAAAGTACTATTATGTAATATAAGAGTACTTTTTGGTACAATAAATGTACTTAGTACAATAAATTGTAATCTTTGTGTACAATAAAAGTATTTTTTTGTACAATAAATTGTACTTTTTTTGTACAAAAGTTTTACTTCTTGGTACCAACAAAGTACTTTTGGATATAATAAATGTACTTTTTGGTACAATTAAGATAATCAGCGGTACAATAAAAGTACTATTATGTAATATAAGAGTACTTTTTGGTACAATAAATGTACTTAGTACAATAAATTGTACTTTGTGTGTACAATAAATTGTAATCTTTGTGTACAATAAAAGTATTTTTTGTACAATAAATTGTACTTTTTTTGTACAATAATTTTACTTCTTGGTACCAACAAAGTACTTTTGGAGATAATAAATGTACTTTTTGGTACAATAAAGATAATCGGCGGTACAATAAAAGTACAATTATGTTCTATAAGAGTATTTTTTGGTACAAAAAACGTATTTTTGGTACAATAAATTGTACTTTGTGTGTACAATATATTGTAATCTTTGTGTACAATAAAAGTTATTTTTGGTACAATAAATTGTACTTTTTTTGTACAATAATTTTACTTCTTGGTACCAACAAAGTACTTTTGGATATAATAAATGTACTTTTTGGTACAATAAAGATAATTGGCGGTACAATAAAAGTACTATTATGTACTATAAGTGTACTTTTTGGTACAATAAATTGTACTTTTAAAATTTCGTGGGACCGGCCGTGGCATAGTGGTTAGAACACGCGACTATCATGTGGAAGTTCACAGTTTCAACTCCTGGCTCCAGTCACCTTAAAAGAAAAAAAGTAAATACATTTTTCTTTCAGTGTCGGCTCCCCTCGAATGTTGTCGACAGCAACTTCGCAGTATTAGTGTCGAGTCAATCGGCGTGTCTAGTAAGAGCTTCTCAAACAGTGACGTTTGCATTCGTCGATAAACAAGTAGATGCCGTTAGTTGTGAATCTAAAAATAGATAGCGTGTTAATTCACAACAACGCGAGAAGCTGAAATACAGTTGTGCCACGCCCCCTCCGCCTATTGATCTAAAATTAAAATTTCGTCTGCATATTTATATTCGTGTTGCTGAGTACTATCTGAGTATCAAATTTTATCTCGCTAGCTCTAAAAATAGTTTTGCCACGCCCACTTTGCCCATTGAGTCTAAAATTAAAATTTCGTCTGCATATTCATATTTGTTTTGTCGAGTTCTATCTGGGAATCAAATTTTATCTGGCTAGCTCTTAAAATAGTTTTGCCACGCCCACTTCCCCTATTTGGTCCAAAATTAATATTTCGTCTGCATATTCATATTCGCGTTGTCTAGAAGTATATGGGCATCAAATTTTATCTCTCTAGCTCTAAAAAACTTTTGCCACGCCCACTCCGCCCATTGGGTCAAAAAGTAAAATTTCGACTGCACATTCATATTTCTGCTGTCGAGTACTATCTGGATATTAAGTTTTGTCTTTCTAGCTACAAAAATAGTTTTGCCACGCCCATTTGGCCCAAAATTAAAATTTCGCCTGCATATTCATATTCCCGTTGTCAGGAACTATATGGGTATCAAATTTTATCTTTCTAGCTCTAAAAAAACTTTTGCCACGCCCAATCCGCCCATAGAGTCAAAAATTAAAATTTCGACTGCACATTCAAATTTGTGTTGTCGAGTACTGTCTGGGTATCAAATTTTATCTGGCTAGCTCTAAAAATAGTTTTACCACGCCCACTACGCCCATTGAATCAAAAATTAAAATCTCTTCTGCACATTCATATTTCTGCTGCCGAGTACTATCTGGACATTAAGTTTTACATTTCTAGCTCAAAAAAAAAAAGTTTTGCCACGCCCACTCAGCCCATAGGGTAAATATCTAAAAATATATAGCCTACGGTATTTGCTATATAGGACATTAAATGCCTTCGGTTCAGAAATCGGTTCAGCCGTTTAGGCGTGATTGAGCCACAAATAAACAAACACACAGACATTCACATTTATAATATTAATAGGCATGAGAAGAGGCAGTTTTTATAAGTGCAATTTTTCTGACGATAAGTCAGTTCTTGGCCAATGATACAGAGCATCTCAAGTTCGACTTTGGTCGAAATCGACCAGGTATACGAAATTCAGTCTTTTTAAATTTGAAATTATGTGATATTATGTTTTTATACTATAGTCCTTGAACGAAAAATCAAATCATTATAAAGTTCGCTTAAGGAACACAATTGCAAAATTTTCCATCAGTGCCATTTTACCTCACCAGTGCGCCACAGTTTTCCCCTGCCTGCAACTCTATGTTGCGCTCTAACAAACAATAAAATTAATTCTCACTATCAATGGTGGAAAAGTAAATAAACCAAAGTTATATATTTTATGCATGATTTGTAGCACAGACCACAAAAAACTAGGTGTAAAGTCAATCTGGCAGGATAGCACAAAAAAAAAATCATACAAAATGTAATGCTGCTGCCTGCAACACAACGAGAGAATCGCATAAAAACTCCCAACAGAATTGAATTGAATAACAAGCTAAATTGATTTAATAAAAATACAAACTGCATGTGAGGAAAACTGAAACATATTTAGTAGAAGACATGCAACACATGACGTATGTGCTACGTATCAAGGCTAGATACTACAACAACTACTTGAATGATTTTGTTGCAATGCATTGGCGAAAGGAAGCAACAGCAACAGCAAGAGCAGCAGCAACAACACGCACAGTCTCGTTGATGTACTACATGTAGTATACGAAAGTGATCACAATGATTGTCGCCTATTTTATGGGCCACAGCTTTACGATCTCCAATGAGGTATGTAGGCAAACCCAACAGTAGCTGCAGCACATCTATGCTGTGCCTTGTGTTTTATACTTCTGCCAGCTATAACATTTTCTGGCGTAATATGAAGTATTCTTGTTATGCCTTTGTGTTGCATACATATGCGGATACAACATACTAAGCACCTCTCTAGCACCCATCGATGTAGCCCCAATCGACAAAGTGATCTGGGCACCAATCACCAACCAACTGCAATGTGTGTAAATGCTACAGGAGCCCCTCTGTAAGACATCGAACAGTCGCAGTCGTACTCTTGTTGCCTCTCTAACATTATGTCATGTTGCTTTAGTTTTAAGCTGCCAACAATTTGCAATGACAATTGTACGCGTGCCATCATAATCATAAATGAAGACGACGATGACGATGACGACTGTTGTGTTGATGATGATGCTGTTGTCGCTGCAGCTACTGTTACTGCTCTTAGCTTTGCGTAAGTGTTTAGCACATTTGGCTTTTAATAGTGCCAAGAAAAATCAACAATATTAGCTGTAGCATCAGCAATATGTGGAAGAAAAAAAAAGGAAAGAAAAAAAAAGACAGAAAATAAAACAACAAACTAAACAATCAGTAGGAGTGCATACTGTAGAATCTTAAGCAGTTCTGGCAATATTTTTGGAAGGGGATATGTTTAGTACTTTTTTGGACACTTGGGAGAAAAGTTATACATATAATTAATAAGTAAGGGAGACCAAGTTAGTCTATATTTCCAAAGCGGAATACCACTTCCATATGGGATCAAGAGATTTTAGATCTATCGATCGTTTGTTCTTAAACCATTGGAGAAACTCATTGACAGTATCCTTATGATAAACTTAGACCGAAAGCTGCCTTTGGACAGGCAGCATGTTTACTGCAAGGGTTAGTTCACTGATATACGGGGTACCGATGGGATGGATGGGGAGAATAGTTATTACAACTGGTATGGTTAAGAAGGCATTCAAGAGTTTTGCTCCATATAAAGCTACAGGACCGGATGGTTTTTTCTCGGCACTTTTATTGTTTCGAATCATTTGTAAAAGATATTTACTGTATGCTACCCGAAATAAAATGGTGCAGCATGCAGTCCGATAATATTCCAATATAATCCAATAAAATGACAGGATGGAAAACCTACTTATGCGACACCAAAGTTGTAGCGACCGATAAGCCTCACATGCTTCCTACTTAAAACCTTGGAATGGATAGTCAATAGCGTGAAACAAAAAAAAAAACATCACACAGATCTTAATAAAAAACAGCATGCTTATCTAAAGGAAAGATCGGTGGAAACTGCATTGTATGAAGTTATCCACTCTATAGGTCCACTCCTACGATAGCAAACTGTATACACTAGCGTTATGCTAGTTCCACACTCTTATCGAATCCTTAGACCAGTTTCATGTCGACCGGGCACTCCCTAACTGAATCTACGACAAGCTAAGAAGTAGATGGATAAGATGGGAGATGTACGTTTTTAATAGCAGGAAATGGGTAGTGCACCACCGGGTGGCAGTTTGTCCCCTTTAATCTGGGTAACCACGATTAATAGCCGCTTATGGACCCTAACCGTGAATGTCTGTCTGCCGTTTGCTATCCAGATAATGTTATAATACTTTTATGGGAAAGGATCCAAATTACTTGTATAGAAGGGCTAAAGAGGCCCTGAACATGGCAATAAGCTATGCTCAACCTTAGGGGGATCTGAATTTTAACCTGGCAAAGACTGAAATCTTTCTTTTTATTAGAAATACAAAAATTCCAATTTATATTGAATCCTATTGGCAATGCATGAAGATACCGGTGACGCTCTGTAGGAGAACCATGGGCACGAAAAGAGGCCTTAGTCATACAATGACTCACTAGCTTTATAAAAGCGTGATAAGACCAATTTTAACTTATAGTTCAATAATCTGGTGAATTTTTGTTTGGGCAAAAAAGAACTCGAGGAGATAAACCTGACGATAATATATCCGTTCGACGCCACGAGGGCTGAATTGAAAATATTGGCGAAAAAATCTTATGAGATAGAAGGAAGTTTCTGAATCTTATGAGATTCTTTCGCCCATAAGACGGCTTGAAATGATGAAACTGGGGGAGAACCATGAAGGTCCTATGGGGTAACCCTTATGAGAGTAGGACAAGTAGCCTCCTCAGATGGTACGTATTCTAAGTGGACACACAGGATTACGGGCACAGCCATACAAAATTGGATTCAAACGATTGTAGTGCAGTGACATTGGAACTCTGGAACAATTACTTTGTCATTACCAGGCATTCGTCGAAATTAGATATCCAAAATATCTTGGGAAGGATTTAAATATCCGGAATATTAGGATCCCTCACGAACACTAAGTAGAAAACACTTACGAATTACGTTCAGGTAACTGAGTTTCTGAGGATCAGACGATAATACCTTCAAAGATCACTGTGTAAGGTTTTCCTACCACCACCACCACCAACAACAACAAGAACGTACAACAGACCCGATAGTGGCCTATGTGTATTTCTTCGGAATTGATGTAGACCTTCATCCCTCTATCAAGGTTTTTGCATATGCAGACGATGTGGATATAGCAGTTAGGAGGAAGTTTTTGAGTACGCTCAGAGAGAGTGGGTGGGCGAAAGCGGCTTCGTAGTAAATTCAAGTAAGACTGAACTGGTTCCTTTTCCTTGAGGTACTTTGAAATTCCTTGGGCGTATTATGCCAAAACCGTCGGCGTAATATTAGACAAGAAGCTTTATTTCAAACCCAGTTTCCTAGATAGGATGTGAAACGTCACACTGGCACTATATGCGTGCAAGGGAAGGCTCTTCAGAAGTCCGCAATCTGCAGTATACCTGCTGAGCTAGAGTTCGATAAGAAATACTAAAAACTTATACCAGACGGGAATGTGTGGAAATTCTAAACTTTAGGTTTACACGAACTGGTCTCTTATAATATAAAGGAAAAAAGACCGTGACAACGTAACTATGTTCCTTGGAAAAAATAACACAAACATATACATAAGTGGGATTGTTCGTGGTTAGAACACGCGACTATCATGCAGGAGATCCCGTTTTGACTTCCGCCTCCAGTCATCTACATTTTTCTTTCATTGCCGCCTCCCTCGATGTTGTCGACAGCAACTTTGTCTAGTAAAAAGCTTCTGTAACTGTGACGTTCGCATTCATCGATAAACAAGTAGGTGCCATTAGTTGTGAATATCAAAATAGAATGCGTGTTAATTCTTGGGGTGTAAAGGGAAATTAAGTTTATGTGTATCTAAGTGACTTATTATACACTGGAAAGGAAACATCAAATAGATTTGCACGATTATGGTCTCTTATATTATAATAGCAAAAGGCCCGTGACAATGTAGCTGTTTTATATTGCTATATCTAAGTGTTGCAACCGAAGTAACACACTTGTTTTATGTTCGAAGCTACCATCTCCTTATATGCCTTGAGAATGCAAAGCCACAACTCTTTAAATGATACATTGATACACAATAAAAAATATGAGTCTCGTACGGTGTCAAGGGGCACCTAGGCCCATAACTCGAACATTAAACTTTCAATTAAACTTTACCAACGAACATTTTGGCATAACCACCATCACTATGTGGTACCACCAAAGCGGTTCCTTACTCATTCCACCAGAAGAGTAGGTAGTAAACTACACAGGATATCCTGGCCACGTGTAGTACCAACTTTTTACTCCTTGGTCGCAAAGGAATGTACATTTGCCACCGTTTTTTACCATTGCGAAGTTGGGAAGCGGTCCATCGGTGGTTCCGTACTCCCTGAAGGACGATCGGTGAGGACCCCCCTGCGGAGATCGTCGTCACTAAAGTCGGGATGATCAAATTCTCCGACAGACAAGCTGACTTCAAATCTCTGGATTCCGCTTTCCTGATTTCAACATTCACTTTGTGTGGGTATCGGGCCACAGGGACATACAAGGGAAATGTAGGTGACGAGCTAGTAAGACTCCGGACTAAAATAAAAAACACCAGCCGAACTGGAATTCGTTGCCATGCCTCTAGCTTGCAACTTGCAAGCTTCTCCTGCATGATAGAGCATATTTGACAGCAAACGGTTGGTGAAAATACCCTCTGCCGAAGGTTATATTCAATTTAGAACGATGTGACATCGATTACATTTGAAGCGTTCTCATACAATGCTGTCGCTGCACATTTCATTACTTATATCCGTCATGAAGGAAAACTGTCTGAATGGAAGGCACAAAATGAGGCTGAAGGTTGTAAATAGTAATTTCTGCAGAAGAAGAGGAGGAGTCTATAGAACAGCTTTTCTACATCTGCCATGACTTGCCGTGTCTTGGATCAATACTGCGCCCTAATTTGTTTAGCGACATAGGAGATCTGGCCGATATTGATGTTGTCCATCTCTCTCGATTATATTTCCCCATAAATTTAGCATATGAGTATCATATGCCGTTTAGTCGGTGCCCTCTCGCTTACAAAGTAAGCAACTATGTTTGTAAGTAACATTTCACTTGCAATTACGTTATAAACGGATTTTTAAGCGAGCTTGATAACACGCTTGATTACGAAGTAAGTGACGATGTATGTAGGTGCTATTTCAATCGGAGTTATAATGAGTGAAGCTAGACATTATAAGTACTTAGATATCTCGCTTACTTACTTTGTTTTCCCTTGCACCCCATGAATGAGGTATGGGATAGCTTCTCGCGTTGTTGTGAATTAACACGCTTTCTATTTTTAGATTCACAACTAACGGCACCTACTTGTTTATCGACGAATGCGAACGTCACTGTTTGAGAAGCTGTTACTAGACACGCCGATTGAATCGACACTTAATACTGCGAAGTTGCTGTCAACAACATTCGAGGGGAGCCGACAATGAAAGACACAATTTTTAAGATAACCGGAGCCAGGTTTGAACCAGTGATCTCCCGCATGGTAGTCGCATGTTCTAACCACTAAGCCACGGTATCTAGCTTACATGTCATGGATTACGGAATAGTTACTTCGTTTCATTTACCGCTGGAGTGTTGTGTCCAATATCAATGTAATTGTGTTGACCGATTCAATCCACGACATTTGATATTAAGCTCTCCTTCTCTCTCATTTAGATACACTGTACCCAGCGGTTAAAATACCCATTACGTAATCGCTGATGCCAGCTACATTTAATAGCGATCAGTGAAGATTCTGTCGCTTATATTTCTCCTTAAATTAAGCATATAAGAGCCACAGGCCATTTAATCGGTGTCCTTTCGCTTACAAAGTAAGCGACATGTCTGTAAGTGCCATTTCAGTTATTTCCATTTCCATTCCATTTCCATTTTCATTTCCTGATAACACGCTTGATTACAAAGTAAGGGACGATGTTAGTAGGTGCCATTTCAATAATACATCAAAGTTATAATGAGCGGACAAGATTTTTACATTACACTGCATGACACTCGCATGACACTCGCTTGCTTACAATGTCATACTGATGTCATGGATTACTAAATAGGTACTTCGTTTCATTTATCTACTGGTCTACTTCCTCGCAATCTCTATGTGTACCATCTGTACCATCTCTGATGCCTCTGCAATCACTTGGCCATCGTGATGATCACTTTTCTGAGTTATAGTGAAGATGAATTAAAAAAAAAAACTAAAAGAGGAAAACAAATACTGAGTAGAGAAAAAAAGCCTTAACATTTGTTGCATTTCTTGACTAATAGGTACTTATTGTTTTTGGTTAATGGATATCAAAATGGATTTAATTGCCCCATTTATGGCTATGGAAGGGTCTTTCATAAATTATACTTAATATGGGTGGTTTTGCTAAAGTTTTGTGTAAATGATTTGTTTTAATGTGACATTTATTAGATTTTATATTTAGATTTTCAATACAGGACGGGCAATCGAGCGAGCGAGCGACCGACGGCCGTTCCCTTTCACAACAACACAATCATTGACTATGCGGCCATAAAAATCGACAAAGCTATAAATGATGAAACATTTGAAAGTTGTGAAAAGATAAATTTTGCGCAAGAGAAAATATATAATTAAATAAGAAGACAAAAACAAAAACTGCTCATACACACAGTGACAGTTGAATCATTTTAAACTTGCAAGTATTTTGGAAACTTGATAAATTGTGTGTTATCATTAATTGAGTGTTAGCTGGTAATCTGTTTTGAAAATTCCAACACATGTATTATCTCGAGCGCAAATAAAAACAAAAGTAGGCCATCAAAGTTTTGCAGCGTTGGTCTTATTGTTGTTTTTATTGCATATCACCCTGTATATATTTTATTTTGGAATGAGGGTGTTTTTTTTTTGTTCAATGTGTCTCTTGTCTTATTGCTGTTCCGAAACCCTTTAACTTATGGCTTATTTTATAGCTTTATATCCTCGGGACAAAGTCTGTTGTAAGGTTGACTGATGCATAAAGACACAATGAATTGTTGGCCACCACCACTCACACACTCACTTACTCAGTTCTTCACTATCTTAATCTTTTAAGAACATCACAGGAACAAAACAAAAAAAAAGTGCCATGGTGGCACCTTCACTTGCAAAGTGCTTCCTGTCTGTGGCACCAACAATAAAACGGGAATAATTCATATGTTCGAGTAGAGCTCTTCGCTTACGCACTTAAGGGTGGTTAATGGCTGCGGCCACACGGTCACCAGTTACCTTCGGCACCAAGTGGCCTTAGATCAGCGTTTTGTACGTGTGTATACACGTCCCCATAGGACGATGTAGTAAATGTTATCATTTGGACTTGATCTGCTGTGCCAATTGCCACAACAACACCACCACTTAATAGCAACAGTCTTATAAAAAGTGAAAACTTTACACACTGTAGAGATCTGAATAACGAATAATAGGTACACACAGCACAGAACACAACAGCGACGGTTAACAAACAAGGCCTAAAAGCAGGAAATAATGACCTATCTTAATATTATACACACATCAGTGCATATACAGATACATAACATATAAAAATATATGTATGTACTTATGGTTGTATATTAAGTGTAGTATATTTATAGTACTTGGTTTTAAAGTAACTCCTTACCTTACGGCTAGCCAGTCTATGATGTCGTTTGCATACTTACTAGGCCTAATTGCTGAAAAATATAACAAGAATTTAACAAAATTTCAATTGCTAATTAAATTGTTTTTTATACTGAGATACTTTGCAAAAATATAAATTAAATAACATATATTGTGTTTTTGTTTTGTTTTCATTGCAGGTTAGTAAAATGCTTTTAGAAACTATCAGTGACAGGTAAGCCTCTCTGGAAACGGTTTTTGGTGTCTGATAGGAAGAAAGAAAACAAGCAACAAACTAAGAAGGTATTTGGATTGCTAGCAATGAAGTATAGTAAATATAATTATATCCAAATGAAGTATTTTTTGAGGATTAGAAAATATCTTAAAAAATTTTTAATATTTACAAAAATTGCTGAAGATATTTTATGAAAGAAAGAATTTTTTATATTAAGTAAAATATCACAAGCTTGCAAAATAATAAAATCTCCTAAAATCTCTGCCCAAAAAACTTTGCTCTCAAAAGCTAATAAAAAAGCGCACAAAAGTAAAAATAACAGTGCCCAGATATTACGGCTTATATACATGACACTTATGGTTCCCTGGGAAGCCGACATAAAGCCGAAATAATTTCTTGATATATATGACAAATTCTAAAAAATGCCTAAAAATTGGGTTATGTATTTTATTTTCAACATCGCCCACCTCTTTATAAATATTTTTGGACGATATTTGTTTTGTGGCCCAATAGTCGAAAAATTTAGTCTGCTTACTGACATATCGCCAAACGGTATCAGACTGATTGATTTCTCTGCAGCAATGAACATGGTTATTAGCAGCACACGATTTGACTACAAAAACATCCACAAGGCAACGTCGATATCTCCCGATCAAATTACGAGAAACCAAATTAGATCACGTTGTAATCGATGGAAGGCACGCGTCAAGTGTCTCTTAGACGTACGAGTGATCAGAGGTGCGAACATTAACTCGGATATTAGGCTAAGCAGGGCGAAAACCCTTCGTAACCAGGCACAGAGCGTGCTGGTAACCGATAAACTGCAGACTACAGAGATAGCCAATTCCTATTCCAACCAACTCACTGAACTACTTCGTGATGCTCCAACTCCCGAAAAAACTAGCGCGCAATGGCATTATATTGCTCACTCGATGGAAAGGACAGGGGTTTGTGAAGACCTTAAACAATAACGCCTGGTATGATGACGTATGCCACAATGCCACCTGGGAACAAGATGGTGTATACAGGGCCAAACTGCAGGCAATGGCAACGCGAGCTGTTTATGAAAAGTACAGGGAGAAGAGGAGAGAGGCGACTCGACTCTTCGGGCAAAAAAAAAACGAGAGCTGAAGGAGCACAATAATGTGTGCATTGAAGAATTCAGGAACATAGGTGAAGTCCGAAAATTCTACCAGCTGATAAATGGTAGGGTACATGGAACAGTTCTTCCCTCCTGTAAAAACAATAAAGGTCAGCTCGATACTGACTCCGAGAGCGTACTCTTACTTACTTAAGTGGCCCATTACAACTTACAAACATGGTTTATCAGTTTGAGGCCTGAAGTACTAAAGAATTCCACACGCTTCGGTCTTGTGCGTGTGTTCTCCAGTTAGTCCTACCAGATGATGGCACATCGCCTATCACTTGGTCCTTCCAACGGAGTTTGGGTCTCCCTGCTCTGCGCCGTCCTTCAGGTTCGCCTTCAAACACCTTTCTCGCTGGAGCATTTACATCCATCCTGGCAACATGACCCAGCCATCGTAGTCGTTGCATTCTGACTCTTTTAGCTACGTCGATGTCGTGGTAAAGCTCATACAGCTCATGGTTCATCCGATGGCGAAACTCGCCGTCGACACAGATAGGTCCATAAATTTTTCGGAGTACTTTCCTCTCGAATACTCCCAGGTTTTGTATGTCCGTTGTCGTAAGCACCCATGATTCGGCAGCATACAAAAGAACGGGTAAGATTAGCACCTGGTAAAGCTGTTTCTTAGTATTCCGAGATAAGGTGGTATTACTAAAGTGCTGCCGAAGTCCGTAAAAACATCTATTGGCTAGCACTATTCTCCGCTTAATTTCTTGGCTGACATTATTTTTCTTATTGACGGAAGATCCGAGGTAGGTCCCCCTCTCGATGGGGACGCAGCGTCAACGTTGAAGATTATTGTTTTGAGGTAGTTGATGAGTTTACCTACCTCGGAGAGCGTACTCAGGATATGGAAATATCTCTTCTGCAGCCTATTGATGTCTGAAAACTCGGCTACTGAAGACTGTGTACCAATCCGTGACGATAACATCAAATGTTGCCCTCCGAGTCACGCTAAAGCTGCCATATTATGCTTAAAGAACAACATAGCCGATGTGGCTGATGGTCTTCCAGCTCATAGAGGAGACCATGCCAGAGGATTGGAATCTCAGTGTGCTATGTCCTATTTACAAAACAGATGCAGTAGTGAGTGTAAAAACTACCGTGAAATTAGCCTCTTACCGATTAAGTTTTTCTCTAGTATATTGTGTGAAATACAAATCCACGACGGATCATCACTCTAAGGGATGAAGGTATATATCATTTGACACGAGATAAAGTGAAACGCATTGAAGAATGCAAGTTAGACCCTAAGTATCTACAAATCAAATTCGCTTCAGGACTTTTTAAGGCGATTGAGCTTTGCCCGTCTGTCTTGCTTGTGGACAGGATAACTCGCAAACCTTAACTGATCCTTATAAAAATTAACCATTATTAATATTTTCCAAAATGAAGTAATGACATTGCAAATGGGCACAACAGCCACACCTCATACGAAATTGATTACTTACTTAGCTGTCACTTCCTCGCAATCGTATCGGATAATATGTCGCACGTAGAAAAATATCTTTCTACGATCTTCTGCAGTTCTACTCCAATTTGTCACACCAAGCTCTGCTAGGTTCTCAGTAATCTGGTCTTTCCAGCGGAGTCTTGGTCGAACACTTCTGCGCCATCCATTAAGTTCATTGTCGAAGACTTTTCGTCCATGCTTAGAAACTTGACCTAGCCAACGGAACCGCTGCACCTTGACGCGTCTGACAAAACCAATGTCAGTGTACAGTAGTGTTGTATGGAAATACTTAAGAACAAGAATTGGATAAGAACCACCACCTAATTTTGTGTGGTTGGGAAAAAAATTACTCAGCTAAAATTGGACTGGAGTTATATGACTGCGTATTGTGCTCAAATTTGGGGGGAAATGGACAAAAATTCACATTAAGCCCCGCAACTGTTAAATGTATGACCGACCGTCAATCATTTTTCCCTCCTAACATTTTCCCCAAACATACATACCACCATATTAAATCCCTAAGGGGGCTCTCACACATAAATTTAATTTTTATAAATTTTGCTCCAACGGCTATAACTGTCAGAAACTTGCCCCAAGAGGAGTCGAAAGTATGATCGACCCCCAAATATTTTGGCAACCCCAACAGTTCCTCAGAACATATGTATCCTCCATCTCTTACCCCTTAGGTGGTCTCAATACAATTTTTCGGTACTTTCTTAATAT
The DNA here is from genome assembly GCA_964034835.1 of Muscina levida. Taxonomy (NCBI): domain Eukaryota; kingdom Metazoa; phylum Arthropoda; class Insecta; order Diptera; family Muscidae; genus Muscina; species Muscina levida. The sequence goes on along the minus strand of OZ035884.1, from coordinate 31,740,911 downwards.
TTTTTATGAGATTTGCTCCTATTGCCCCGGTGATGCCTCCTAGAGGGGGTAAAATGTATGAAGATATGGGTTAGGTATGTTTGGGGAAAATGTTAGGAGGAAAATATGACTATGGTCGACTCGGAGGCAGTTCCGGGGCTTGATGTGCCCAATTTTGGGTGGAAAGGGACAATAAATTCAAATCAAGCCCCGCAACTATTAAATGTATGACCAACACTCAATCTTTTTTCCCTCCAGTCCGACCCCCACTTGTTTGCAACCCCAACAGTCCTGTAGAACATCCTGTAGAACAGTCCATCTCTAACCCTTAAGGTGGTCTCAGTACAATTTTTTGGTAGTTTCATAATATTTTTTATGAGATTTGCTTCTGCTGCTCCGGTGATGCCTCCTAGTGGGGGTAAAATGTATGAAGATTAGGGTTAGGTATGTTTGGGGAAAATGTTAGGAGGAAAATATGACTATGGTCAACTCCAGGGCATTTGCAAGGTTTGATGTGGTTTTTTTTCTCCTCCAACTTCGACTACGATGCGCAGTCATTTGACCACACCCCACCTCCCCCAAATTTTTGATCTGGCAATTTTTTCTCAACTACACAAAATTAGGGGGTGGTTCGTACCGAATTCGAAAACTCGTGCACCATATATCAAAACAGGAAAAACCGTCGAGAGAGGGCACTGTCATTGAATGGCTTGCTTAGTCCGTAGAAGTTTCTACTAGCAAGCAGGATTCTTCTCCGGATTTCAAGGCTGAAGTTATTTGAATTAAGGTTGTCAACGTTCATGCACTTTCCCAAACGTATAGATTCTTTGTTCGTTCAAAAAACTAATAACTTCGGTTTTTCTTCTTTCACATTATACCAATTTTTTCTAATGCCTTCTGTATAGCTGAGAAGGCAGTAGTCACATCTCGTAGGTTCCTTTCGATGATGTCTACGTCATCAGCGTACGCATAAAGCGTGTTTACTGCAGCTTTCCTCATCTCCATCACAATGTTCAAGAGGTCACATGATAGGCAGTAAATTCAACTGAAGACTTCATGTCAGTCAGCGTCATTCAGCAAAGGCGTAATAGCTTCGCTGGAATAACAAACTCTGCCATGTCATCCTATAATTTCTGCCATATCCGGCTGTCGAAGGCGGCTTTTTATTTGACGAAAAGATGGTACGGTCAATCTGTGTCTCTTTTGTCTTTTCTAGGATTCTCCTGGAAAGACTGGCTTTAGTATTTCATATAGGACATTCGACAGGTCCTAATGTGCGATGGCTAAAAGGCTGATCGCTTGGTAGTTGGAGCACACACTTGTATCCCCTATTTTTCGACATAAAATTACCTATTTTTAGAAAATTTGTATTTTTTTCATAATTTCCAAACAGACAACTGCAATATATTTGATATTGGTCGGTGTAATTATCTTGCAATGGTAGACAAACCCTTATATATCTGAACCTTTGCCACGCACCTTCTGGTACCTTCCATACAAATGACGAATCATTCTCAAAGTTTTACATATATATCTATTTTGTTAATGCACAGACAGCATTTAGTCATATTTTGCGAAAGATGACGCTTATTAAATTTGACTTAGGAATGAATATAGACTACATCAGATGACCTCTTCTGGTATCTCCCATGCGAATTTACCATTTTTAGAAAAAAAAATTTTCTGTCTTACAATCCTAATAGATAACTGGTAGGTACTTAAATTTGGACAGGCTAATTATCTTATAATAGTACCCAAATTCTCAGAAAACCGATATTTCTATTAAAAGTCGGTTAAGTTTAACTACTCAAGTCTTAGTATCATTCATAGGGTGAGAGTATTTATAGGTCATTATATCTAACAGAAATTTCTGTATCGGTTCTTATACAATACCCGACATTCAGCATTGTACCAGGACTTGTCTGATTGTGGTTTTCCATATCCAAGTACGTTAGTTATGGCAGTGGTCATAGAATGCTCGATATGCTGCCGCTGTGTGTACGAAACATCTATATTGCCGACTCACATTCATCATGACAACAGTTAAATTTTAATTAGTTCCTAACTCTTCAATGTGCCTGTACCTAATACATGTAAACCGCGTCATCTCTAGCTTACCTGTCACACTAAAACATCGTATTAATAAAACTAACAAATTGACAAAGCCCAGTCCTAAAAAACAACAACGACTTAGTACAGAGCCGTAAATGTGCCCTTTGTTAAACCAACGAGCTATGGGGTATTAAGTGCTACCGATATTCAACGTTGTAGTAGAACATCCTTTAGCATCTCTAAACACCAGGTACGAATGACAAATAACAAGGTTATAATAACTTTATTATGGATATACTTTTTTTGTCGATACTACTTAATTAAAAAAGCCGCAATAAAACGACGATGCTACTAAAACCAATTTCGATGTTTTCGATGATGAAGTTTTGTTTTAGAATTTAGTATGTGACCCTGCTGTGGCCCCCGTAGCATTCATTCATTTACGTTTTTTTGCGCTCTTCATCTGTCTGTCTATCGTTGTTTTGGAGTTTGTTTAGCTTTCACAAATTAAGTTAACTTCCTGTGTCTGGCCAGTAATAGCAAATTAATAAGGACTTCCGTTTTTATAGCAGTTTAGTGTGTTGCAACAACAACAGACACACATCCATTGTTAATTTCCAGTCAGGCTTATAGAAGGTTGATTTGTTACGTCTTTTGTTATTTGTGTTGTTTTTTTTTGTATTTTTGTTTTGTCTGTCTACAAATTGTAGGCGGAGATAGTGAGTGAGAGTTTGAAGGACATTGCTTTGTATGCACAATCACATGGACACCTTTTTTTAAGAATGCGGTACCACATAAATGTGATAGAAGGCAAAAGAGTTATAATGTTCTGCTGGAGAAGGTGAAGGTCTTGGTCTTGGTTTAAGCTGAAATTTAAAAGGTGCTTGTCTTTTAAAAAGATACGCGGGATAGGCAGGAGAACGATGGGTTTGAGGTAATGAAGATGATATTGTTGGTATTGTTGGATACCAAGTATGTGAGGATATAAGGGGGCGACAGTTTATTGGGTTCAACAAGTTCGAAATTTGAAGACAAAGATTACAAAGTTATTAAATAGACAGAATTTAATTGTTCTCCAGTTGTCCGTTTGTAAGTTATGAAAAAATATAATTTATACAAAATTTTGCCAAATTTTCACAAGTATCAGTTAAGTTTTACTTGAGTTGTCCTTTCTACCAGCTGAACAGTGGGACATGGCTCAAACGCCTTAGTTAATTTAGTTACTTTCTAACTAAATCACTTACAAATAATGCCATATATTTATTACCAATAACATAAAACATATAAGCGTTTTGCTGTCATTTTGGATTAATTATAACCACATTGGTAAATTAAAACAATAACAACAACAAAATGAACAATAATACCAACAAATAGCTAACAACAATTACAACATAAAAAACAAGCATTTTAGCGCCAATTTGTATGTTACCACAAACTATAACTGAAGAAACGTCAGACGACACAGACTACAGCGAAAAAAATGGCAATAATTAAAGCTGCCTACAAACAACCCACAATAATGGCCATAAATAACGACATCAACAGCAACACCAGCAACAACAACATAGCGGCCACCACCATCAACATCAACTTTAGCAACAACATGTGGTTGTTAGTACATACAATGTTTTTGTTGCTAACATGTAATGTTAGTTGATGTGTGTGTGTGTGTGTGTGCGTGTGTTTGCAATAGGTAGTAGATCAACAATCTTGGCTAAAACCTAGAAGTAAACATGTTGCTGTTGCCTATTGTTGTCTATTGAGATGAAAAGTGTAAACGTTTATGTAAAACAACAACAACATCACAATGTGTCTAATTGTTACATCTTGAGTGTAGTTGTTATAGTAGATGTGTGTTTGTACACTTGTTGTTTGTACACATAAAGTGTACTTTTACTTGGCTCAAAATATTTTTGGGAAAGGGAGTTCAAACAATGGATACACAGGGCTGTAGAGGCTAATGTAGTAGGTGGGGGCCTCTAGAATGGTTGAATATGCTTTGTTGTTTGCAAAGTTGGATCTTGGTAATGCTTGTAGGGCAAATGTGAAACATTGAGACATTGAGAGAAAGTCTCATGTCTATCTTTCTGGTTGTCTGGATGACTGGTGGGCGATAACTTGAGTAAACTTTAACTGATCGTTATAAAAATTTGTCTAAATGAAGTAAGGGGATTGCAAATGGGCAGAATAGACATCCTTAGGAAAAATTATTCTAAATGAAGTAAAGAGATTGTTAATTGTCAGAATAGCCCCACACCTTCTGGTACCTCCCATACAACATTACCTATTTGTGGATAATTAATATTTCTCCCATAACTTCCAAACGGACAACTCGAGGTTATTTTAATTTGGTCAGTTAAATTATCTTGCAATAGTGGACAAACCCTCAGAAAACTGAAAGCTTTGTCACACCACTTGTGACACACCCCCATGGATTATATGAGCCCACCCCTTCTGGTATCTCACATACAAAATTACCTATTTTGATATAACAACTATTTCTTCCGAAACATCCAAACGGACTACTGAAGAATATTTGAGTTTGGTCAGTTTAATTATCTTGCAATAGTAGACAAACCCTCAGAAAACTGAAACCTTTGACATACCCCCTCTGGTACCTACCATACAAATGACCGAATTCACCCTCATAGTTTTTGCGTACAATGTAAGCTTATGAAAATTTGACTCAGAAATTAATATGGACTATATCGCCCCATGCACTTCTGTAACCTCCCATAAAATATGACCTATTTTTGGGTAATTAAGATTTCTTCAATAACTTCCAAACGGACAACTCGAGGATATTTGAATTTGGTCTGTTAATTTATCTTGAAATAGAAGGCAAAACCTCAGAAAACCGCACATTTTGACGTACCCTTTCTGGTACCACCCATATAACCGAAATTTTCCCCTTAATCCTACCTCAAGGTTGGTATAGAGCACGAATTTTGGTATTCGATGCGAACCATCCGCTAATTTTGAGTGGTTGGGAAATGGGGAGAAATGCATGAGCCACAATTTGGAGGTTGTGGGCTGGGATCAAATGGCTGCGCATCACTGTCAAAGTTGGTGAGGAAGGGGAAGAAATCTATATCGTTTTGATCCTACCGCTCAAACTGCACCAAAGTGCCCCTAGAGGAGTCAAATGTATGGTGCCTTCTAGAGGGGTAAAACGTATGACCGACCCCACTACTTTTTCGTTTCTAACATTTTTATCAAAAATGCCGATGACATAGACGTCATTGACCGTGGGCTGCGGGATGTTACTGCGGTCTTTTCGAGCATTGAGAAGCAGTCCGCAAAAGTGGGTCGGGTGATAAATGAAGACAAAACCAAGTTATTCGTTTAAAAGAACAAAGATTCTACTCGATTGAGACGCTGCGTGAACGTTGAGTACTATAACTTTAAAGTGGTAGATGATTTTGTCTACCTTGGCTTCGAGAATAACTATTTGGACCCATCATCGTTAATGGCGACTACTGCCGTCGAAGGAAGGAACCATGAGCTGTACAACGACATCGACTCAATGCGCTGGCTTGTACAGTGTACTAAATCCGGAGCAGAAAACCTACCCGAGCCGAAATGATCAGCGGCGGCGGCGCAAGAAAATATGTAGTCGACGGTGGCGGATGAGAGTTCAGTCATGAAAAAATGTAACAGACGGCGGAGCTTTAAAATTTTCTTTTAAAATTAATTAAAAAATTTAAAAATTCTTTAGCAAATGCAATACAAATATTACCTTATTTAGTCCTAAAAACATTTTTCCCATGTTCCATTCTACCCAACGATCTGAAATTAAATATTCGTCTTTATATTTCCGCTGACCGAAAATACATATATTGTAAGGACAGTGATGGAAATCTGGTCACGGATACGCAGAGTGTGCTGCACATATGGAGAGAACACTTCCAGCAGCTGCTGGTTCCAGAAGGCAGCGCACGTGAAGTTATCACGCCAATTGTCGACGACGGCTTAGATTGCACCAAGTCAAGCCGAGGTAAGAAGAGCAATATCGCGGCTGAAAAACAACAAAGCAGCCGGTGCCGACGGTCTGCCCGCAGAGCTCTTCAAGTCCGGTGGCGAGGAGTTGATAACGAGCATGCACCAGCTCCTGCGCACGGTTTGGCTTAAAGAGTGCATGCCCGACGATTGGAATGTAAGCGTATTATGTCCTGTGCTGAAAAAAGGTGATCCAAGTGTGTGCTCCAACTACCGCGGGATCAGCCTTTTACCCATCGCATATAAGGTCCTGTCGAGTGTGCTATGTGAAAGACTAAAGCCAGTGTTATCCAACCTGATCGGGCCTTACCAGTGTGGCTTTAAACATGGAAAATCAACAACTGACCAGATTTTCACACTTCGGCAAATCCTGGAAAAGACCCAAGAGAAACAGATCGAAACGTAAAATCTTTTTTCGACTATAAAGCTGCCTTCGACAGCCCGATACGGCAGAAATTACTTGAAGCCATGGCTGAGTTTGGTATTCCAGCGAAGCTGATACGTCTTTGCGGATTGACGCTGACTGACACGAAGTCTTCAGTGAAGATTGGCAAGGACCTTACGGAGCCATTCTATACCAGACGAGGCCTAAAACAAGGCGACGGCCTACCGTGCAATCTCTTCAACATTGTGATGGAGATGATAATGAGAAAAGCTCCAGTAAACACGAGTGGCACTATATTCAACAAAAGCCACATGCTACTCGCGTACGCTGATGACGTAGACATCATCGGTCGAAAACTGCGGGATGTGACTGCAGCCTTCTCAGGTATTCAGAAGGAATCAGCGAAAATGGGCCTAACGGTGAACGAGGACAAAACGAAGTAATTAGTTTCAACGAACAAAGAATCTACTCGTTTGGGAAACTGCGTGAGGTGGTAGATAATTTTGTCTACCTAGGCTCCGCCATCAACAAAGAAAATAATGTCAGCCTAGAAATCCGGAGAAAAATCCTGCTTGCAAATAAATGCTACTACGGACTAAGCAAGCGGTTCAATGACAGAGCCCTCTCTCGACGAACAAAACTTCAGCTATACCAGATACTGGTTCTACCTGTCCTAATGTATGGCTCAGAATCCTGGGTTATGACTAGGGCGACCAATTTTCAGCACATGCTGAATATTGCTGATGCTGCTTAATTTAACGATTTCAAGCGATCTTGCTTATTTAAAAGGTTTGTGCTTTTTCATGCTGTTTTTGCCCTTATTTAAATTTTTGATACATTTTGATAAGATATGTTTCTATCAATTGAAATTTTTTACATATCACAAGCCCTTGCGGTTCATAAAAATATGACAGGTAGAATTCAATTTGCAAACTATCCTCTTATTTTACACACAGCCTGTGTTCAAGATTTTGTAATAGCCCTATTTTTATCGATAGCTTAGATCGTTCGATTCGTTATATTCCTATAGTTTTCCTATAGTTTCAATTATTTGGAAGACATAAGGGAAGTCATTCAAGAGTTTAACGAAAATGATTCTGAAGCATTGCGATAAAGCAAAGAGGTTCTTTCTAATGAAAATTTGTAATCCGACTTTTCCTTCATAAAAATTAACTTTAAGTGCATCTGGCATGCCATCACAAAAATTGAGTCAAGCGGATTGCCATTGAATGAAAGCTTGGAAACAGTAAAATCAATTCAACATGCTATAGAAAAACATCTGATAAAAATTATTTTAAAAAATGACTGCCGTTCTTGCGCGAAATACTGGCTTTGTGGAAATCAACAATATTATTTTTAAAAATTCCAAAACAACAAGTGCGTTTATGGGAAAATATTCGCCTGCTGAATCAACATTTTTTAAATTCATTCATTTCATCGTGTGACGTGGAACGCGTTTTTTCTATATATGGAATTTTTTTTACAAGCCAGCGTAAAAGTTTCACCTTGGAAAATTTAAAAATGCACTTAGTGCTTAATTGTAATCGTGACATTGACCAAGGTATAATCTCACTTTAAGAAATTTTTTTCTTTGGTTTAAGAATTACTTTCTTTGTATGAATACACGATTGAATAATTTGGTTAATTTACTTATTGTTTTTTATTACTTCTTTAATAGAAGTGATATTGTTTTTGTTTGTTTTTCAATAAATAAAAAAATTTATAAATGCTGAATATAAAATCTATCGTGCTTATTTCAAGGGTTTTTCATGCTGTTTTAAGTACTGAAAACCGTTTTTTTCGTGCTGAAAAATGGTCGCCCTAGTTATGACACAAGCGGATGAATCGGTTCTGGCGGTATTGGAGAGAAAAATACTCCGTAAAATATATGGGCCCATCATCGTTAACGGAGAGTATCGGCGTCGTATGAATCATGAGATGTACGAGCTGTACACTGACATTGACGTGGTCAAACGCATTAAGTTGCAACGGTTGCGTTGGCTTGGTCATGTTGTACGCATGGACGAAAATGCTCCAGCTCGAAAAGTCTTCGACAATGAACTCGATGGACGGCGCAGAAGAGGGCGACCAAAACTCCGTTGGAAAGACCAGGTTACTGAGAACCTTACAGAACTCGGTGTGACTAACTGGAGAAGAAGCGCAGAAGATCGAGGCGCATATAATATTTTTCTACGTGCGGTATATAATCCACTGGGATTGCATAGAAGTACCAGCTAAGTAAAGTAAGTAAATTGTAACTTTTGGTATCGAGTATTTTCTGAGTATCGAATATTAACGCCCAAGGGCTAAAAGACATTTTTGCCACTCCCACTCCGCCCACTGTTTTAGAATATCAATTTCGTTTGCAAATTTTAAACTGAAGTGCCGAGTAATTACTACCTTTGTACCAAATTTTATCTCCCTGGGACTAAAAAAAGGTTTGTTCATGCCTCCTTCGCCCACTGATCCAAAATTAAAATGTCGCCTGCATATTGATATTCGTGTTGCCGTGTACTATCTGGGTTTAAAATTTTATCACTATAGGGCTTAAATAAAGTTTTGCCACGCCCACTTATCCAAAATTTAAATTTCGTCTGCATATTAATTTTCGTGTTGCCGTGCATTATCTGGGTTTCAAATCTCTTTAGGGTTAAAATTTAGTTTTGCCACGCCCACTTCGCCCACTAAACCAAAATTTCAGTTTCGACTGCATAATCGCATTGTCGAGTATCATCTGTGTACCAAATTTTATCTCTTAAAAAAACTTAATTTCCCTTTGCACCCCATGAATGAGGTATGGGATCGCTTCTCGCGTTGTTGTGAATTAACACGCTTATTTTTAGATTCACAACTAACGGCACCTACTTGTTTATCGATGAATGCGAACGTCACTGTTTGAGGAACTCTTACTAGACACGCCGATTGACTCGATACTTAATATTGCGAAGTTGCTGTCAACAACATTCGAGGGGAGCCGACAATGAAAGAAACAATTTTTTTTTTAAGATGACTGGAGCCAGATTTGAACCTGCAATCTCCCGCATGGTAGTCGCGTGTTCTAACCACTATGCCACGGCCGGTCCCCCAAATTTTATCTCTCTAGGGCTAAAATACACTTTTGTCACACCTACTCCGCCCACTGATTTAAAATTTTAATTTCGTCTGCATATACATATATTCATTTTCGTGTTGCCGTGCACTATCTGGGTTCCAAATTTTATCTCACTGGGGCTAAAATACAGTTTAGTCATGCCCCCTCCGCCCACTGATCCAAAATTTAAATTTCGTCTGCATATTAATTTTCGTGTTGCCGAGTACTATCTGTGTTCTAAGTTTTATCTCTGTAGGGTTTTGCCAGTGATCGGAGTACTTATTCAAAAAGTAAAATGTCGTCTGCAGATTAATATTCATATTGCCGTGTGGATGTCAAATTTTATCTCTCTAGGACTAAAATACAGTTTTGTCACGCCTACTCCGCCCACTGATCCAAAATTAAAATCTCGTTTACATATTCATATTCGTGTTGGCGGGTACTATCTAGGTATCAAATTTTATCTCTCTAGGGCTAAAATACAGTTGTGCCACTCCAATTCCGCCCACTGATCCAAAATTAAAATTTCGTCTGCATATTCATTTTCGTGTTGTCGAGTACTATTTGTGTACCAAACTTTATTTCTCTGGGACTAAAATACAGTTTGGTCACGCCCACTGATCCAAAATTTAAATTTCGTCTTCATATTCGTATTCGTATAGCCGAGTACTATCTGTATACCAAATTTTAATTCTCTAGCGCTAGATACAGTTTTGCCACACCCCCTCTGCCCACTGATCCAAAATTAAAATTCCGTCTGCCTAGTCATATTCATGTTGCCGAGCTCTATTCTTGTAAAAAAATTTATTCCTCTAGCTTTAAAAAAGTTATGCCACGCCCACTTCGCCAATTGGGTCAAAAGTGAGAAAAAATTATAGCCTACGTTAATTTCCATATAACCCACAATATCTGTCTTCAATATTTCATTGAAATCGTTTAGACGTGATTGAGCCACACACATACAAACAAACAAAAAGACATTCACAATTATAATTTTAATAGGAATAGGGATATGTATGAAGGCCCTTTTAAGCCCCTCCTCATAGATACTGCCCTCAATTACTAAAGTTCTTCTTACTTGTTTACACTTAGGTATATTATGCATGCAACACGTTGTAAATGCATTGCAAATTTGTTCTTACTTTGCCAGACACACACACAAAACTTCGACATCTAACAAACGCACTTGTACTTTGACTACTATAATACACACACACACACGCACATACTAATTTACACACTACTACCATTACAACTTACAAAATACAAGAACTATACCTTTTGTGCGCAAAGCCTAGCATCAGATGTTGTTACAACAATTGCATAGCAGCAGCACTCGCTCGCACATAGTATTTAGTGAACTTCCAAAGTGCCAATGTATAAGTTAGAGAGTACATCATCATCATCATCATCAACAAGACTTGAGTACTTTACACTATAAATCTACAACTGGCTCGTCATACATTAACGTTCGCAATATTGTATGTAGATGAAGCGCTGGGCTTTACTAACTATTAGGCTATTTTGTATTTAAAGGTATCATCTTTATGTTTATCTACCAATGTGCAAAAAGATAAAGAGCCAGAGCAAGAAATGTGTTAAATTTGTTAACATATCCCAAACAAGTGCTCACAGACAGGTGGGGGGCCAAATAGGTTAAAAGCTATTTGTACATAAAGGGTAATTGCTAGCAGAAAAATTCCTATATACATAGATTGAAGGCATGCCAGGCCTAGTAGCATGTCATTATCATTTTGTATATTGTATAAGTGAATGGTATTATAAACGAAAATGCATACACATATGCACTACCACCACTAGCATATGTTTGTATGTGGAGTATATACAAATGGGCAGTTAACTAGCTTTTACTACTACTAGGAGGAATTTGTGAAGTAACAGGTCTGGTTTGTTTGGTGTTTTGGTTTAGCGGCAATAACGACATTGGCATACCTTTGGTGATAGATATAAAAAGGTGGGACAAGTAATTTCGGGGCAATTAGCTTATTGATGGAAGGCACAGATTTTATAAAGAAATAGCTTATCCTTTTTTCTAGGAAATCTGAAATTCGACCATCGTTACCTAATGGGGAGCAATAGCAGTTGACAGGAAACTGTATTGAAAACCCAGTGTCGGGAAGAGGGTCAATATTCTGTCTCCTAAGGTAACTATGTGGACATACACAGCAAAAGTTAGACCAATAATTTTCGATAATATCATAGTTTAGTGGATATCTCTTCATAAGAAATCCTTTCTGAATATGAAATCTTAAAAAAAAATCAAATTTCTCCGATCATATAGATTTCTACAGTAACGGATTTAAAATTTTATGTTTTATTTGAAACTTTTCTTATAGACTTTTTTTTTAATTTTTAGTATTTTTCGTCTGAACTTCAATGTCATACCGGAAATATCTCCCTAAACCGATAGGGTATCGCTCAATAGGCCTATTGCGGTTGCCGAGCAAGAAAAAAACACAACCTATACCATCAGGCAAGAAATGCACTAAGTGTCGAACTAACAACAACAACAAAGTTGAAAACAAAACCTTCGACCCCCGACACTGCAGCAATTCATATGGAACGTTTGTTCTTCGTAACCCATGTATCGTTGTGACTTTGACATTATATCAACGTTTTTTTTTATTCCCTCTTGCACACAAAATTTAGACAAAGAACCGCTGCACATGCCAAAGGGTACAAAAAAAGTACCAAGTACGAGTACTTTCCCTTGTAATTGTCTTTATCATTTACAACATTTGCAAGTGCAAGTGTTTCCTTGTTATGGCTGTTATCGATGTGATATCATTCTCGTCGTCGTCGTCAGCGCCATCGTAGTCATTGTTGTTGCTTAGCATAAGCGCTTAAGGACTCTTTTGTCCTCGTTGTGGGTACTTACAGGAAGTTGTTACATTCAACAACATTTGTTTGGTTCTTGAAATGCACTGCAATCACCAAGCGAATGATAATTCCCAGTTAGCAAAGCCCTTAGCCGTGGCAGTGAGAACATAACTACTCGTATGTTGTAATGCATTTACCGTATAAAGGTTTGCTGGTTTTCGGTTTTTAATATACATTATTGATAGATAGCCCAGCGCCCTACATTGATAAAATGTTAGGGAATATGGCCTGGAGTAGAGTTTTTGTTTTAAGGTTCCACGTTACGTTAACAATTGGCAGCACAAACTGCATATAACAGTTGTCAGAATGTCAGGACAAAAAAAAACAAGACAGCAACAGACAGCAAGTACGGGAGTGCAACAGCAATAAAAAAACGTTATAAATTGATAACAATTTAAATTGCGCGAAAGAATACATTTATCAATTAAAACAGGTCAAGGCCGTGTTGAGCCGGAGAAGGGGAGAGCCATGCGAGAGAGGGATCAATGAGCAAAAAATAGCCAACTGTTATAGTGGGTTATGAAAACTTAATGACGAGCTCAACGACAATATTATCTAATACGTACTTACATACTTAAGTGGCCCATTACAACTTAAGAACGTGGTTCATAAATTAAAGGCCCGAAGTATTATAGAATTGCACACTCTTCGGTCTTATGCGTGTGTTCTCCAGTTAGTCCTACCAGATGATGGCACGTCGCCTACCACTTGGTTCTTCCAACGAAGTTTGGGTCTCCCTGCACTGCGTCGTCCTTTAGGTTCGCCTTCAAACACCTTTCTCGCTGGAGCATTTACATCCATACTGGCAACATGTCTCAGCCATCGTAGTCGTTCAATTCTGATTCTACGTCGATGTCGTGGTAAAGCTCATACAGCTCATGGTTCATTCAATGGCGAAACTAACCTTTGGAGTACTTTTCTCTCTAATACTCTCAGGTTTTGTATGTCCGTTGTTGTAAGCACCCACGATTTGTCGGCATACAACAGAACGGGTAAAATTATCACCTGATGCAGCAGTTTCTTAGTATCCCGATATAAGCTAGTGTTACTAAAATGTTGCGAAGTCCGTAAAAATATCTATTGGCGAGCTTGATTTCATGGCTGACAATATTTTTCTTATTGACGGAAGATCCGAGGTAGGTAAATTCATCTGCTACCTTAAAACAATAATTGTAAACGTTCACGGTGTGTCTCCATCGATAGGACTCTTTGTTTTGTACTCGTTGACCGCTATACCCATTTTTGCGAAAACTGCAGTAACATCCCGCATATTTCGGCCAATGATGTCTATATCATCGGCATAGGCTAGTGGCATGTGGCGCTTGTGGTATATGGTGCCAAACATGTTGACACCAGCCTTTCTCATCACCTTCTCCATAACTATATTAAATAGAGTACAGGACAAGCTACCGCCCTGCCTGAGACCTCTTTCCGTGTTGCAAAGTCGAATTAGTTTTGCAGGAATACCAAACTCAGACATGGCTTCACATAACTTACTCCTTATCGGAGAGACGAAGGCAGCTTTGTAGTCGACATAGAGGTGATAGGTGTCGATCAGCTTTTCAGGATTTTTTTTCCAGAGTTTGTCGTAAAGATAATATTTGATCCGTCACTGCCACACTGGTAATGTCAAATTAGATTTTCTGCAATTAGCTTTAGACGTTCACACAATATGCTCGAAAAGACCTTGTACGCAATTGGTAATAGGCTTTTTCCACGGTAGTTCTTACACTCACTACGATCTCCTTTATTATATATGGGCCATAACAGGCTGAGACGCCAATCCCCGAGCTGGCTCTACTCCAGTCAGAAGGTTTCCATGAGCTGATGTTTTCTCCTAATCAGCTCTTCTCCACCTGCCTTATACAATTCAGCAGGGAGATCGTCGGCTTCAGCCGCTTTGTTATTTTTATGGCGGAATCTTGTCACACGAATCTTACTCTGGCTCGGAGGTGGGCAGTTATTCCATCGTGGAGTGGTGTCCGAATCCAGTAGATTGCGTTGAAATGTTCTCTCCATATCTTTAGAACGTTATCCGGGTCCGTCATTAGTTGGCCATCACTGTCCCTGCAAGAGGGCAATACTGTTCCACGCATCCTCCCCTCTGGTAGAATTTTCGGGGTTTCCCTCTACTTCAGAGCAACTCTGTGTACTTATACTGCCTTTCCTTAAGCTCTTTCTTTTTCCTTCTAAAGAGTTGCCTTGTTGCCTTGTTGCCGTGTTGTTGTGAATTAACACGTTTTCTATTTTAGATTCACAACAAATGGCACCTACTTGTGTATCGACGAAAGCGAACGTCACAGTTTGAGAAGCTTTTACTAGAAATGCCGATTGACTCGACACTTATACTGCGAAGTTGCTGTCGACAACATCGAGGGGAGCCGGCAATGAAAGAAAGGTTTTTTTTAGATGACTGGAGCCTCGAGTTGAACCTGTGGTTGTAATACTCCGTAGCAGTTAAGTTGGGTGGTTGAAGTAGGCGTCCGCTACCTATGTGTTCCGCAGTTACCCGATGTCCAGCTTTCGTTGTTCCTGGTAACGTACGTTTTTCGCCATGCTTAGTCTTGTGCGTACTTTAACTGCGGTAAGGAAGTGATCGGATCAATGTTCGCAACCCTATTCACTCGTACGTCCAGAATACTCGATGTGTGCCTTCCATTTACTACCACGTGATCCATCTGATTCCTTGTAAATTGATCTGGAGATAACCATGTTGCCTTATAAATACTTGTATGGACAAATCTAGTGCTGCTAACTAACATATTTCTTGCCGCAGGTAAATCAATCAGTATGATATGATAACATGTGCAGACTGAATTTTATGATGGTAGACTCAAATACAGTCTCCCTGCCTATTTTAGCATTAAAATCACCTAGTACAATTTTGATGTCATTGGTTGGGTTACGGACATATACATTTTCTAGGCTCTCGTAGAACACGTCTTTGTCCCCATCGCTTTTCTCTTCTTTCGGATTATGGGCACATATAAGTGTTATGTGGAAAAACTTTTTTTTGACTCTAATGGTGATGGAAGCGTGAGACCGTGAACCGTGATTCATTCCTGAGTGAGATTTCCTCAGGCGTTTTTCCTGGGGTGCAGGCTCTTCAACTGCATCTCGCTCACATTTGGTGACCACACTGAAGCTGCATTCTTAATTACAGACCGACCTATCGCTTTGTAAGAGGTCAACAAGGTGTCTTTGTCGGTTCCCCAAGAGAAGATGCAAATTGGCAAGTTCAGCTAGGTATACGTTTAGCCTTTCACATATGTCGTCGATCGAAGAGCCCGAGGCTAGATGGTGATGGAATTACAGAAAGGTAGAGGTTAAACAGTGCCGGAGATATCACCCCGCCTTTAGGAACTCCCTGTTTCACTCTGCGGAGCTTGGACTTCTTCTGCTGATTTCTGAATTCCACATACGACTGGCATCCACACATGTTATTGATGATTCAACGTTTCAAAGGGTTGGCGAGGGACGTGTTGGCAATGTCCTTGAAAAGCGTGTGGAGGTTGACAGTATCGACAGCCTTCGATAAGTCAAGCGCCCGCCACGAGGACCGTCCTGTCTATGGGCTTGTTCTGGTTGTGATCGCCGTTTTTTTTGTATGGTAATGGCGTGTAAAGCAGTAGTCGTACTATTGTGCTTACGGAATCCATGCTAATGATACGCAATTGGAAAATTTCGTGTCAGGTTCGGTAGAATTAATGCCTTAAGTGTCTTTGCTACTGGCGAGAATGGAGATATAGGCTTGTATGATTTTCCCATACTCGCATCTTTGCCCGGTTTTAGTTTTGGGATCACTCTGCCCATTTTCCAAGCTGTGGGTACTGTTAAGGGGTCGGAGACAAGCTGAGGATATTATTCAGGTACTCGACTCCCGGTATGTCTAACTGCTTCAGAATAAACATGCGCTTTAGATGACTTTGCGCTGCGAATGACATCTGCAACTTCTCCAACTGTAAATTGTGGTGATACTTCATTGGCTCAGAGAGCATGAATAGGACGGGTGACTCTCTATCACTTTTGGGGGTGCTCAGTGAATTGCCGGTTAAAATAACAGTTGCAAATATTTGTGTCCATCGCAGTGGTAGGTCTTCTCTCCTGCCAGGTTTCGAGAGTGACTAAACTGTTTCCCACAATTTATCTATACCGGAACTTAAGTTGCATTGCTTTAAATGATTAAGTCATAAATTCCGCGTATATTCGTCGACCATTTTGCGGATTTCTAGATTCTGTTCTCCGACTCTAGGATCAGTAGGACTCTGCTGTTAAGTTAGGTCGTATTACGGGTATTCGACCATGAGGGATAAAGCGATCGTTCGTCATTCACGGTAATGTGAATTGATGCCATTACTCGGTACGTAATGGAGGCTCAAAAGTCTTTTCATCACTGCGCTCTCTCAAGAAATGACAATTCTGAAGATCACTGAAGATGATTTGACGATTAAATTCTGGTTCAACTGCCAATTGGATCTAATGTGGGTGTAGGCGAAGATGTTTCCACAGAATATTCCAAGTAATGGACGGGCAGGAACCGAGTTGCTATATGGGTACTTTTGAAGCCGATAGGTGGCGCTGATGTAGCTTTTTCCGAAAATTCTTATTTATGCACTTTTATCTAGTTAATGCAAAATATTAACCCAGTAGATGGCGCTATGGTGGAATTATTTACAAACACCGTTCCTGGTTTTCAATTTTTCTTGCAAATTCCCCAAATTACTTTAGTTAAATCTACATAATAATACATCCCAACTTCCAAAATTACTGTACTTCATTATAGTTTTAACATAAAATACCTATTCGATTTATTGCTATGGAATTTCTCAATATCAAATTTACAAATGCTTTACCAATTTACCAATACATACCACCAATTTTTATTTTTGTGTCATCCACAATCATATATGCAAAGGGCTACCAGCTCTCTACAGCATAACCACTAACCAGAGTCCTTGTTTTGTGAGCACACACAACTAAACAATAACAAAGTGTCCCTTATTTTTTGGTTGACTTCCTAAACCGTTGTTGCCCAACAAACTCACAATATTTAATTGACTTATAATTGGTCTCTGGAATGGCAATGGGCAAATGGGCTCATCTCACTGCCTGCAGTGTGCAAGCATATGGATACTTTCAAATATAATATAATATAATAACTTTAGCAGCACTAAAGCAACAATGCAAAACGAGTAAAAACCCCGCTTCCGCGTAGCCCGATCATCCCGGCTATCTATCCTTAACACGGACCATCGATGTCGATGTCGCTGTCGTTATCGTCATTGTCTCTTCTTCTCCTCCTTCGAAATGACAGACATGTGAAAAAGCATTTGTCGTTGTGAGTTCTGATGCAGTTCCACATGAGCGATTTCTTTGGTTAGACAAAAATTATAAAAATTATTTAAACCGCCCTCTTAGAGGTACAAACGAGAAAATTTCCGTTCGTTCGGTATGTGAACTTGAAAATTAGCAAGGGCACCTATATATTATTAACAAAGTGTTGTTGTTGTTGTAAATGTCGCTCTGAAAAAAAAACATTTGTATTTTGGTTTTTTCTTTCAATTCTATTCGATTTCACATTTAGTGGTGGTTCAATAAAAATTGTTTGTGTCTGTCCGTTTGTCTGCGAGTACTTGAATTGGTTGGTGGTAAGAAAAAAACAAAAAAAAGTGTCAGCTGTTATTTCAGGTCAGTAGTTGCAGACTGTCAAATACGCCGATGAATGACAAAAAAACACCAACATAACAAACACACAAACTCCACTTTTAAGTTAGACTATAAAACTGGTTTCAGCACAAATTACATATAAGAACAATTCCAAACTTGGTTTAGTTTGGCAGCCGACAATAAAAAGCGATAAACTAATTTTCAAATTAACCCTTTTTTCGAAATGCAACAACAATTGGAATACAATTTCTTGGGTAGTGTTACGTATTATTGCAGTGCAAATGAATGAAATTAAGGACAAATATCTGTAAATGAAATGTAGTTAGTCGAATGCAGGAGGTAGGTGAATTTCAAAATTGTTTGGATGTAGCAAGGACATCATATATATGAGCCAATAGAAGGTTGTAGAAGAAATTCGTTGATATCATTTGCAGCCAAAGTGGGAACTAAAGAAATTGTTGTATTAACTATGACCAGAAAAATAAGTAGTCGCCAAAAAGGAGAAGCGTAATAATTACTTCTTACAACACAGAGGTACATCAAATTTGGTGCAAAGTTAATGATTCAAATATGGGATTGTCATATGAGTTGACCGTGGCATAGTAGTTAGAGCACGCGATTATCATGCGAAGACCAAATTTATTGACGAAGACCTTTCGAGCTGGAACCATCCATCCATTCGTGCAACATGTCCAAGTCAGCGCATTCAATATATTTCAACGCGCTTGTCTACGTCGTTATCGTTGTACAGCTCATGACTCATGCGACGACGATACTTGCCGTTAACAATGATGGGTCGCGGTGGCCATTTGGCCGATATTTTGTTCCATACATAATTGAACCATACCACTATTATAATAATAAAAAGAAATGACAAGAATTTCCTAAATAATTTGTGTTTTATTCAAAATCAACATCGCCCTTAAAATTTAACCATCCTTTAGATATTTCATCAAGTCCCAACGCTTTGGACGACATCTGCAACTTCTCCAACTGTAAATTGGGGTGGTACTTCTTCGGCTCAGAGAGCATGGATGGGACGCGTGACTTTCTATCACTTTTGGGGGATGCTCAATGAATAGCCGGTAAAAATAAACGTGTAAATCTTTGCGTCCGTCACCGTGGTAGCACCAAAATGATCGCCTTCCGGTCTTCTCTCCTGCCAGGATTCGAGAGTAACTTAACTTTTGCCCACAATTTATCGATACCAGAACTTAAGTTGCATTGTTGATCAAGCCATAAATTCCAAACATTTTACGAAGTATGTTTCTCTCGAAGACTCACAGAATAGATTAATTCGCTTGTGTCATTACCCAGGAATTACCCATTGTCTGGTAGAGTTGGATTGTTTTTTTTGCATTAAATTGCTTGATTTGTGCACAATAGCAGCGGTGTGCCATCAATACTCATTTCTTGATTTTCAGGCTGACATTATTATTTTTGTTTACGGAGGAGTCAAGGTATACATTATCATCTACAACTTTAAAGTTATAGTGGACCCAAACGAGTCGACTCGGTGTTCGTTGAAACAAATAACTTGGTTTTGTCCTCACTTATCATCGTGGGTATGGTGTTAGGGGACTGCTTCTTATTGCCTGAGAATGCTGCAGTAAGATTCCACAGTCATCGGCCAATAATACATATCTACATATCTATCTTTTTAATGATGGGAAAAATTCCTGTTAATTCTTTACTGTAGCCTTTCGCATGATCATCTCCATTAATTTGTTACAAAGATCGCATGACAGACTATCACCTTGTCAAAAGCCTTGCTTGGATAATGGCTCTGTCAGATGTTTGCCTATTTTCACTAAGGACTTCTTGTCGGTCAGTGTCATCCAGCGAAGTTGTATCAGCTTCGTGAAGATATGGCTATGGCTATGTATGATATCCATAAAGGAACAAAATATAGGTTCCGTTGTTGGATTTTACATCATGTCCGGAAACAGTGATTCCTCACAGGTAAGACATTGACCCTCTGTCCCCTAATGGCTCAAAAATGGACCTTGGAATAGTGAGGATTTTAAGTGCAGCAAACACTTCGGATTGGATGACGATTGCAGTATGTTTTGATGGAGAACTTTGCTATTATAAAATCAGTGAAGGAAATATTGAAAAGAAATTTGAAGGAAATCGTCACAATCTATGTGGATGGTCAAGCGGCCTTAAAAGCTTTGCTATCAAAAGTCATATAGTCGAGATTGGTGCACTGTTGAAACTAGATAGAAAGTCCGTCAAACGACTAATAGGACTAACTACAGAACACAATGATGTTAGATCATTTACATCCAACTGTGAGACGACACAAGAGGACTATTGCAGACTTTGCAAGGATGAGGAGGAAAATGAGGCCATTGATCATTTGCTATGCCATTGCCCAGTTCGTCACAGAAGAAGAAAGCAATTTTTCGGGAAATGGTTCTCTAATAGTCTCACCGAATAGTCGTCATGCAACCTGGAGAATCTGGTTAAGTTCACTGATGATTTTAGCTGGCTTGAGGGCAAAGGATAATAGTAATCTTACTACTTTGTATATATAGAGAAAGTGTTCCCTTTACATTTGCAGCATACTCTGCGTGTTCGTGAACAGATTTCCATCTCTGTTCTTACAGGTAGGCATTGACTATCTCGGTGGTATGCAGCATTGTGATGTCTAGCTTCCTTTGCGTTTAGTTACGAGCGTTTTTAGCATTACTTAATCGCTTGCATACCTTGGCTGCAAATAGTCAATATTTGCACCGCGCATCACACGAACATTTATAACGCTTGAGAAATGCCTTCGATTATCATGTGATTAGTATTTTTTCTTGTCTTTTGATGAGGATATATTCAAGTTGTCTTTTGATTATCTTTATGCTGGAATCTGATTCCACTCACTACCATGTTTCTAGGAGGTGTTGTTATGTTGTCCGGATTTTTCAGACTGCTGAACCAAGAGCACCTTCCATTGCTATTTATGCAAAACAATCTTCCAGGACAATTTTATTGTCATGGCTAGGGCGGCGGTCATATATTTCCTCTAGGCGCTCATAGAATGCATCTTTAATGTCTTTGTCTGCCGTCAGGACGTGTACACACATCAGCGTGATGTAAAAATATTTCGCCTTGATGGGAGTAGTTGCTATTCGGCCACTTTTAGGGTTAAACCACGAGACCAGATGTCGAAGTCTCTTGCCTCTCCTGAATCCATATCCAAATCCGTGTCTTCTTGCATGGCAGCTGTAAAAGATGTCACAGTTCTTTCGTCGTGTGCATCTTTGTCCCGTCCATCGCATTTCCTAAATGGCGGTGATGTCAGCCTTGTATTTGTCGAGGACATCCATCATTTAGATAGAGGCATCATCTCTGTAGAAAGTTCGGACATTCCGTGTTCGTATCCTTAAAAATAAGCGCCCAAGAGGTGAGCGCTTAGCCGCTCAGAAATGCCGCGCATTGCGTGGTCACTTCAACAGTATTTCATATGCTACACCGCGCAATATGTGGCTTCGGCCTTATGCCATCGTGTCCGATTTTAGTTTATTTAGGCACCCAAAGCCTCTGAAACAGTGTTTAGCTTCAGTTACTTCCGTCACCTACACCCTAAGACGCATCGGTGATATCGTGCCATTGCTCAACATTGCGCCTTCTCACATTTGCTACGACTGAACGGATGTGAACTGCTTGGGGACCTTCGAAGAGAGATTCTAGTTACTGAAAAATCCACATCCACCAATAAACACAACTCTTTGACTCCCCAGTTTCAATTAATTTTCAAACAACTTTACTCATTATAGTCTTCATTAGCATATGGATGAGATTGCATTACTTTAATTTGTTTTACACTGATTTACTTTGGAAATATTAATAAATCTAACGCACATTATGTTTTTTGTTTTTATTACAGGTCAGTAACAATTCTTTAACAAATTATCATCGAAAGGTAAGTTTAAGTGAACGCGAAGTTATTGTCTGAATAGAAATCTGGAAGGAAAACAATAGGTTCAGAAGGCCATGAAAAAAATGCCTGCAGAATACATTCTGTGAGATCCCATGCTCATTATTAAAGGTCTCCATGAGAATGTCTTTTATCACTTTATTAATTTTTTAATCGGCAGATTCTAGTTGCTCCGTTTATCCAATTTAAATGTAATATTGTTCTTTAAATTCCAAGAATTTATTACTAAAATTGGTCGCAGATCAAAGAAAAGACAGCTTACATTTATTTGATCGGCGCCCACCTCGATGTTTTCAGGGATGTTTTTATACCCTCATCTTACGGGTAGAAGAGTATAATTATTTGATACGACCCAAAAGTGTAACACATAGATGGAGTCACTTAAGACCCTAGCTTTCTTTGAACCAAATTCGATTCATGACTTTTTAAATCGTTTGAACCATGTCCGTCTGTCTGTCTGGCTGGCTGTCCGGCAAGTGCGCACGATAACTTTCGAAATACGCAACTAAATGTTTTGAAATTTTGCACGAGCTTAAAAACTACCACAAAACTACTTACGGTATTGGAAATCGGCTACATGGCCCGCTCCTTCTGGTGCCTCCCATACAAATACATCATTCCGCCCGGTTTAGAAATCAAGTAATAATATCAATACGCAGAACAGGATCGTACCCAAATTCTGTATTTAGTAAGCTATAACAGGAAAAAGTTTTAGAAAAAAAAAATTGGAAGTCTAGCCACGCCCTTTCTGATACCTCCCATACAAATGTACCTTTCCGCACACTTTAGTGATGGAGTAATAATATCAATAAAACCAACGCGATCGTACCCAAATTCTTTATTTAGTAAAGCTAAAGCAGGATACAGTTTTGGAGAAAAAGCCACACCCCATCTGGTATCATCCATACCCGTCTGGTACCGCTCACTTTAGAAATCGATTAATATTATTAATAGACCCAACGCGATCGTGCCGAAATTCTGTATTTAGTAAAGCTATAACAAGATAAAGTTTTGGAGAAAAACAAATTGAAGTCTAGCTGCGCCCCTCCTAAACAAATGTACAATTCCGCCCACTTTAGAAAACGAGTAATAATATTAATAAACCAAACGCGATCGTATCCCAATCATGTACCTAATAAAGCTAAAGCAGGAAAAAGTTTTGGAGAAAATAACTGGAAGTCTAGACACATCCCTTGGTACTTCCCATACAAATGTACCACTCCGCCCACTTTAGAAATCGATTAATAATATCAAGATGTTTTACTGAGAGTGAGCGTACATGTAAGTCGGGTTTCCCGACTGAAACTTTCTTACTGGTTTTTACAAGCCTTGATATTTTGACCTATCTCTGGCTTTGTGGTAAGCAGCCTAATTTATCGTCAATAATTTTATTGATTTCCCCACTTGCAACATGTAAAAGTGCTACCTCCGTTGCAGCGCTTTCATGCTATTCATTGCTTCATGTAAATTTTGGAGCTTTCTGTGCATTTTTACTTCAGTGGTATTTCAAATTTTATCTAGTTCTGTTCTGTCTGTAGGATCTTGCGTGTGATTCTAATACTTTTCTTTTAATTACCAAGAACTTTCCGAACTTGAATCCTTATAACATTTTTACAATTTTAAACTGTTGTAAATGAGAACAAATCTAGCAATTTTCCCCAAATACTCGTCGTAGCCATGAACTGAGGCACCTTGAATTATTCACACACATACACACACCGACACGTACTCATTCCAAAACTTAACAAGCCTAAATGATACGCATATCTTAAGAAATCCAACAATTAAAGATTTACAATCATACGCTTCATATCCAAATTGAATTATGAAAGATTTTTCGTTTTCATTTACATATCCATTATTCTCCATTCTTTATGCAAATGTTTGGTTGTTTTTTTTTTGTATTGTTTGGTTGCTGCTTCAAAGAGTTAATAAATTGTATGTTCTGTGTAGACCTCCTTGTTGTTGTTGTTAAGCCCAAAGACAAGAACAACACTAACACTAACAATAACAATAACAGAGAAATCATCAGCTAACAAATTGTTTCATTGATCAATCATTTCACACATGACATTAATGATCTCACACTCCTCGGCTACAGATCTGTACTGTAGATTTAGCCAGCCAGCCAGCACGCCAGACAAGTCAGCCCAAAGCCAGTGTATGTTTTTCATATGCTCTCTCTGACGCTTTGTCTTTACAACCGTTTTCTTTTTCGTTTAGTTGTTTTTGTTTTTTTGATTTTATTAAATGTAACCACACAAACAGCTTTGAATAGATATTGATACCAATGACAATCATGTACGCTGACAACATTGCTACTGGTGCTGCTGCTGCTGCTGATGCTACTGACGCTACAAATCGAGAATATGAATATAAATTAAGTAAGCATTCCCTGAGCCCCAAAGAAATCTTATGTGTTGGCTGGGAGAGGCACTAGAAGAGAAAGAACCATGGAAAACAAACAAACACACACAGAAAAAAAAAAATAAATGACTTTAATTAAATCGCACCAATTAAGCATATTAAGCTAAACAACAAAGAAATCTTACAACTCGTCTATAACAACACCATAGCAATGATGGTGGTGACCAAAAAAGGGGTGATGATCATCGTCATCGTGATCATCATCATCTTGGTCGTCATCCTTCTTTAATTCTTGAGCAGCATGGACTGCGCGTTGCCATCACCATCATCATTGTGTTGGGTTGGTTGGTTAATTCGATCGCCTAATTGTTTGAAATTCTCCAAGTGTGCCTTGGCCGATCGATACATTGTCGCTAATACCCTACAATAGGGTTTTTACTATTGTTGCATTGGTTGCAGCGGAAAATATTGAAAGAGCAGTTATTCATATAGTTGGAATAAAATATAAACTTTTGACTTTGGAATTTATCTCTAGCTCGAGACCAAGGGTTTTGAAAGAAAGTTAAAAGCAAAATGATATTCTCATAATGCCAGGCAGTCTGTATAGCTGTTTCGGATTCAGCCACGAATCCTCATCAGCTGACTTTGGTATAATGATTGCAAACTGTTTATCAAGTCTTATGCACCAGAATTAACAACAAAATGAGAATTCTTTCTTGAGTGCAAAGACTCATACAAACAGACCGAATAAATACAAACACAACGATATAAACTTTTAGATAGACATATTAGACATCTTTCCCTTTACACCCCATGAATTGTGAGTTCTGATTATAGACTCACACAACAGAACCTATATTTCGTAGAATGACAGATGTTTGAGAAGCTTCAACTAGACTTTTACTGCCAAGTTGCTGTCGACAACATCGATTAAAAAGATGAATCACCAATGATAGAAATTATGTCGATTGTGACAGGAATCGAACCCTGGCATACCCACATGATAGTCGCATGGGGTCAATGAGGTCGATGAGGTCGATTCGAACTTTTAGACATCTAACAACACTGTTGTACTAAAGAAAAAAAAAAACATGCCCGGATTCGACGGTTTTACCCTAATTGGGACACGTTTTTTGTCGATAACATCGATTGAACAGATGAATCGTCGATGATAGAAATATTGTCGACTGTGACAGAAATCGAACCCTGGTATCTCCGCATGATAGTCGAGATAGGGTCGATCCCAACTTTTAGACATCTATCATCAATGTTGTAATCGAAAAAAAGTTACATGACCGTACTCGACGGTTTTACTCTAGTTGGAACACGTTTTTTGGGTTATCAAGAGTTTTTTGTCCAAAGTTCTATCACTCAGGGATAATATCTTTTACAACAACACTGTACATTCAACTTTTATAGGGTACCTCAACTGCTATATCTGCCCCATCATCATCGCCATCATCACACACAATGTACGTAGATTGCTTTTCTATGCCAATATGCCATCATGGAAAAAAAAATCTAATAAATGCACATAGATTTCCGTCCCTATATAGCAGCATATGCGAATGGCAATGTGAAACAGAATTAATAATGGAATAACCAAAACGAAAATTGACAATTTGCGTCACAAAATGCGACCTAGTGACTGTAACACATTCAAATGTCGTTTTTAAACAATTAATATAAAGTTTTTTTTTTCTTCTCCTCTATGCCATTTCAATTTCTTCTTAACTACTCAAAATTCTCCCATCTAATGGCTGTCGCACTCTGCCTCTAAAGACGACACCTTCTTGTCCATCGTCTGTAAAAGCGTCATCATAAGTAGTTCATTGGTAAAGAGTCACCATAAAAAACCACACTGATCATTTAGAATCTAGAATAGTTTTGTGTGTGTGTGCGTGCTCTTTAGTTTACTTTCGGGCAGAAATTCATACATATTTGTTGTTAAATTGTTATAAACATTAACAAAAACAGAATTTTATGATTTTTTATGGGGTTTTGAACGCATTAAAACAAATTAATATCTGGTGGGATAAAATCGCAATGGGGCCATACGCATAGCAAAAGCGACATTAAATTGGTGATCCAATAAAGGAATTCGTATTTGTATGCTATTGCTGTGAGTGCATTCGTGTTGTGATCAGTGAGTTGGATCAGAGATGATAGAATGGTGGATTTTTTTTGGAATTGTACTGAGGGGCTACATTGTACAGAGGTTGTGTAAATAGATGGAAGGAGCGTTGAGGCTGTTTACGACAAACAAACTTGGTTCATAAATAAGAGGCCTGAAGTATTAAAAAATTCTACACGATTCGGTCATCTGCGTGCCTTGTCCAGTTAGTTCTACCAGATGGTCCCAATCGAGAGGACCCTTTGTTTGTCGAAATCTTTATTGTACCCTTACCCTACTGGTAGGAGGCTAAATATCATATGATACGACCCAAAAGTGTAACATATAAAAGGAATAACTTTAGACCCGGCTTCTTTGAACCAAATTTGATTGAAGAATTTTAAAGTCATTTGAGCCATGTCCGTCTGTGTGTCTCGCTGGCTTTCCGTTTAGTTCCCACGATAACTTTCAAAAAACACAACCAAATGATATGTATTGCAAATGGGCAACATGGCCATGCCCCTTCTGGTACTTCCCATACAAATATATATTCCGTCCACTTTAGAAATCGAGTAATAATAAAAAAGTACCCAAAACGATCGTGCCCAAATTATGTATTTAGTAAAGCTATGACAGGATATAGTTTTGGAGAAAAACTGGTAGTCTAGCCACGCCCCTTCTGGTACCTCCCATACAAATGTACTACTCCGCACAAAGTGGAAGTCTTGTCACGCCCCATTTGGTACCGCCCACTTTAGTAAGCGAATAATATTATTAATACAACCAACGCCATCGTGCCTAAATTATGTATGTAGCAAATATGGAAGTCTAGCCACGCCCTTTCTGGTACCTCCCTTACAAATGTACCATTCTGCCCACTTTAGAGAGCTAATAGTAACATCAATACACTCGATACGATCGTGCCCAAATGCTGTATTTTGTTAAGCTGTAGCAGCATAAAGTGTTGGAGAAAAAAATTTTAAGTCTAGCTACACCCTTTCTTGTACCTTCCATACAAATGTGTCATTCCGCCCACTTTAGAGATGGATTAATAATATCAATGCACCTTAAACGCGATCGTGCCCAAATTCTGTTCTTAGTAAAGCTAAATCAGGGTAAAGTTTTTCGAAAAAAAAACTGGAAATCTAGCCACGCCCCTTCTGCTACCTCCCATACAATTGTAGCTCTCCGCCCACTTTAGAAATCCAGTAATAAAGCAATATACTGAAAAATATCATGTATTACTAAGGGTAAGGGTATATCGTCCCCTTAATATAACAATAGTGTATGTGCTCATACATCATTGATTCTCCATCATTGATTCTATGCCTGGTCAAAATTTCGTCAAAATCTACTTCCACAAAGTGCGTTTGGAAAAAATAGTGTATAATTTTTTCTTCGAAAATTTCATAGACATCCGATTTGACGAAAACCTTAAACTCGATTTTCTCAAAACACCAAAAAAATTGTACACTATTGTTTTATTAAGGGGACGATATGTAAGTCGGGTTTTCCAACTGAAACTTTCTTACTGGTTTTTGTTTTGTCCTCGTTGACCGCTTAAGCCATTTTTGCTGACTCTTTTTCTAGTGATGAGATAACTGCAGTAACATCCCGCAGATCTTCGGCATAAGTTGGTGGCATGTGGCTCTTATGGAATATGATGCCTGCCATGTTGACAAGAATCTTTCTCATCACCTTTTAGATTACTATAATAAATAGGGCGCAGGACAAGCTATCGCTTCGCCTAAGACCTCTTTCTGTATTGAATGGTTCAGAGAGATCCTTAACAATCTTTACCGAGGATTTAGTGTTCCCTAGGGTACCTCTACAAAGGCGTATTAAATTTGCAGGAATTCTAAACTCAGACATGACTTCATACAGTCTATTCCTTACCGAAGAGTCGATGACAGCTTTATAGTCGACAAAGAGGTGGTAGGTGTCGTTCTGATTTTCATGAGTTTTCTCAAGGAATTGTCATAGATTTACTAAGTCTAAAGCCGCTCTGATAAGGTCTAATTAGTTTTTCTAGAATTGGCTTTAGACATTAACACATTATGCTCGAAAGGACTTTGTACGCAAATTGTAATAGGATAACCGTTCTGTTGAAATCACATATCTTCCAAATCGATATCTTCCAATTCGGGCCATAAAAAGTTCGTTATCATCTGACGATAGCGAACACCATTCACAGTAACTGCCTGACCGGCCTCATTTTGGAAAAATACGACACGATGATGCCGCCAGCTTATAAACCGCACCAAACATTCACTCTTTGTAGGTCCATTGGTTTTTCGACAATCACTCTTGGATTATCATTCGCCTAAATGCGGCAATTCTGCTTATTGACAAATCCACTGAGGTGAAAATGTGACTCATCACTGAAGATGATTTTCTTCAAATTGATCATCCACTGTTGCCATTTCATGCCGCCATTCTGACCATTGACGACGTTTGGAATGGCAAGAGGATTTAGTTCTTGAGTCAATTGCACCTTGTAGGCATGTAAATGCAAGTCTTTATGCATAATGTTTATCAACGACGAGCGTGACAATTGGGCACGACTACAAGTTGAGGTGGACGGCTCTTCAGCCACACAATCGCGAACAGCAGCAATATTTTCTACAGTGCGAGCTGTACGCGCATGCTCTGTTGATTTCACATCTCCTAGAGAACCGGTTTGCTCAAATTTTTGCATGACTTTTCTGATTGTACGCACATTTGGACGAATAAATTGACCCAAAATAACCACGAAGTGCACGATATGCATTTTTATTTGAACGCCCATTTTCATAATAAGCCTGAATAACACGTTGCTCCATGGCTAAAATTTAGAAATGTCAAATGAAATGCAGAAAAGGACTTGACATTTATGTGTGGTTCACATTCAACATCGGCCCTTACAATTTAACCACCCTTTATATGGGACATTACAGACTGAGACTCCAATCACCGGGCATGCTCTCCTCTTGCCAGATGTATTTCATGAGCTGATGCCTGCTCCCACTCAGCTTCTCCTTACCTAACTTCAACAATTCATCCGGGAGACTATCGGCACCAGGCGCTTTGCTATTTTTAAGGCGGGATATTGCCACAGTTATTTCGCTCTGGCTTGAAGGTGGACAATTAATACTATCGTCAAGGTTTGGAGCGGAGTCTTCTGGAGTGGTGCCCGTATCCAGTGAAATGATCTCTCCATGTCTTCAGAACGTTATCCGGGCGTCTTAAGCTGGCCATCGCTGTCCTTGCATGAGGACAACCCTGTTCCACGCATTCTCGCCTTAACTCTCTTGTAGAATTTTAGGGCTTCCCCTCTACTTCGGACCAACTTTGTGCACTTATCCTGTCTCTTCTTCAGCTTTTTATTTTTTCGTCTAAAAAGACGAGTTGTCTCTTGTCTCTTCTTCCTGTGTTCACGAACATTTCGCGTTGCCATTGGCTGCAGTTTCGCCTTGTATGCAGCATCCGTCTCTCTCGTGGCATTGCGACATACATCGTCGTATAAGGCATCATCTTGAGATGGCTTTGAGTACCCAAGTACGCTTCTCGCAGCCCGTTCTATGGAGTCGGCTATATATTTCCACTGCGAGGAAATATTATCAGGGGTTGGAGCATTATGTAGCAGTTAAGTTAGGTGGTTTTAGTAGGCTTTTGCTACCTCTGTGGTCCGCAGTTTACATCCAGGTTAGGTAAGGTTAATTCGACAGCCACGTTCAACACAGCTCTAATGGGTATGTATGACTCCCGTTGTGAAGCCATTTTCAAATTTTCGCACCAAGTATTCCTATTCTGTTCGGTCAACGTCGCTATCAAGCCATTTCGTTGCTCTGATGAAGGCATGGATGTTCCGCAAATCACCTACCGATAAACACGTATTGTCCAGAAGTGTACGATAACAAAGCTTTTTATATATCAGCTCACCAAAAGCAGGGCAGTGACATAGAAGATGCTCCGTGGTCTCCTCTTCTTCCTCACCATTGCAGCTTCTACAAAAACCGTTGTAGGGTAGTTTCAACATCTTATCGTGTTTACCAACCTGCCAGTGACCTGTTATTACAGCTGTGATGTTCCTCAGGTGGACTCTGGACAGGTTCAGCATATATCGTGTCCTCTGTATATCCATTGTAGGCCAACTTTGTTTGGTCGCCCTGCAAGTGGGTTCTCTCACCCATCTCTAGCATTGAGGTTTAGCTTCCCCACAATTAGCTGTTTCTCCCTTGTGAGAGGGATCCAATGTATCGGCTCTTTGGTTACCATATATGACATCATGTCCTGGAACCCATGTAAGGGGAGCGTCGAATGTCTCGCTATCTCCCTAAGAGACGATCGGCGTTCTCGAACATTTCTCGAAGTGAAGTACACGTTCTAAAGGGATCTGATAGCCGCATTACTATCAGTAATAAAATGAATATGCAATTCTTATAATATCTCGAACTATGCTACAGTGATCCGGTAGTCTGATTGATAGCTGCAAATTCAACTCCTCCGAAAAGATTTCACAGCCTGCTCTTTTCTGTAATTTCGAATCGTTTGTGAAAATTAGGATGACATTCTTCCCAAAGTTTAGGGCATTATCATTACCATCATGTTAGGACATATCCAGGATGTTCCCTATAAATCCCGAATCGAAGACAAGTTCTGGTATGGTGTGACAGCTCACAATAGAATTTTGGCAAGGCCATAGTTCCTGTGTATCTTTGCTTTTGTGGCGTCTAAACGCATTGAGGTGTTCGTCGCTATTTTCCTCGCCTCAATGTCCGGGGGTAACCAGATTAGGATCGTAAACAGTGCTTTACCGATGTCTAGCTTTCGTTGTGCCTAGTTACGTACGTTTTTCGCCATGCTTAGCCTCGTGCGTACCTTTACTGCGGTAAGGTAGTGATCGGAGTCAATGCTCCCACCCCTGATCACTCGTACATCTTGAACACTACGACGTGGTCTATCTGATTCCTCGTCAATTGATCTGGAGATAACCACGTTGACTTATGAATATTTTTATAATTAAATTTAGTGCTGCTAACTATCATATTTCTTGTCGCAGAGAAATCAATCAGTCTGATGCTATTTTTTGACGTTTCGGTGTGAAGAATGAATTTTCCGATTGTAGGCTCAAATGCGGTCTTCCTGGCTAGGTTAGGATTAAAATCGCCTAGTACAATTTTGATGCCATGACTCGGGCTACGGTTATATATATTTCCTAGGCTCTCGTAGAACTTGTCTTTGTCCTCATTGCTTTTTCTTCTGCCGGAGCATGGGCACATTTTACTTGGTGGCTATACGTTCGCACACCGGTTTGAACCTTGAGACTAGGCGTCGCAGTCTCATGCCAACCATATTTCCATATCCAAACTCGTGCTTATCCATATGGATGTAGCACGTCTTCATACGAGAGCACCCGTATCCCGTTCGCCGGATTTCCTGGAAGGCGGTTATGTCAGCCTTGTATTCTTGCAGGACTTCTGCCAGTTGGATGAAGGCACCTGGTCTATACAGTGTTCTAACATTTCAGGTGCATATCCTCAAATCATGGTCCTTAATTCGTTTGCGGTGGTCGTCAACATTTTGGGTCCATTCTATTAATTTCTTACTTCTATTCTATCGGGACCGGCCGTGGCATAGTGGTTAGAACACGCGACTACCATGCGGAAGATCGCAGGTTCAAACCTGACTCCAGTCATCTTAAAAGAAAAAAAAAAATAAATAAAATTTTCTTTCATTGTCGGCTCCCCTCGAATGTTGTTGACAGCAACTTCGCAGTATTAAGCGTCGATTCAATCGGCATTTCTTGTAAGAGCTTCTCAAACAGTGACGTTCGCATTCGTCGATAAACAAGTAGGTGCCGTTAGTTGTGAATCTAAAAATAGAAAGCGTGTTAATTCACAACATCGCGAAATGCTATCCCATACCTCATTCATGGGGTGCAAAGGGAAATAAAGTTAAGTTATTATACATTCATCTAACTATTTCTTCTTTTTTGCAATTTTACCATGTTCCATATCTTTCAACGATTCTACACCATCATGCCGCCCCGGTGCCACTCAAGATATGCGCTGTACACATTAGCTTCATTTTCGAAATTCTTGCGTTAATTTCCATTATCTGGGTGGGTTTTATGTGTGTGCACCATGCGCCGCCTTAATAACCACAAATGTTTCACTAATCTGTTGGGGTCAATCGAAGTTAAATAGAATCACGAATTGACGCCGTCAACGATTGTGTGGAATACTTAAGTACATACACTGAATGACTGCCCATCTATGTTAGTTCGGGGCTTGGAAAAAGAAAGTAAAGAAGAGCTTTGCGTTATGGCAAAGAGTGAAAATAGCAAGAGAAATGGGCGTTGAGCTAATAATATGGGGTGATTGCTTTAATTGTTAATGATATATGTATAACATACATATGATGAAGTACAAAAGAACTCATGTGGAGCAAACTGTTGAAATATGCATAATTTGTTGGCGATGACTATAGTTATGGCAAATGCGACGATGGCCAATGATGATGTTGATGATGCTGCTGCTGATGCTAAAGACGATAATAGTTGTCATCATCATTATGATCAGTGTCAGCAACTTCATAACCACAATCACCATAAGTCTCAGAGATCAATCTGTAAAGCTATATCTTTTTACATACACTCAATAATATATTCCTTGGGGTTTGTTGGCTTGCGTTCTTTTGTTGTTGTTGTTGCTTTGCTTCACTGTCACCAATTTGTTCAGGCAACTGTTGGTGTTGGTTGGTTAGTTGAGTTGCCTTCTCGGTATGATTATGAATGAGATTTTGATTAAAATTAATTCCAAAACACAATATTGTTTAATAAGTTCATGTTCTACATGAGATTTTCTGTGTGTGTTATTATTATTATTATTGCGGTCTTGTAATTGAGGCAGATAATTAATGCAGAAAGAAAGCTATTTATTATATCGGCAGAATGTAGGATAAATTGTAGCTGTGTAAGATTTGATGTTTAGATAAATTTGAGTTAAATTTTGAAATGGTAAAAAAATGTTTGTATAGATTTGATTTGTAGAAAATTTTTGATAAAGAAGGACAATAGTATTCGGTAAAAGTATTAATGCGGCATTGGTCAACGTGAAGAGCCCTAATAGTGTTAAGAAGTAATGAATAAGTGTTTCTTTAAGAAGTTGTTTATTTCTTGATCGGTAAAGTTGTTGTGAAAAATTTTTATTGGCTGAAGTAAAAATGAGCGTGGATGCAGCTTGAAATTCTACCATTAGAACAGATTAATAAAAGAAATGAACATTTTTACATAAAAGATATCTTAAGTCCAGTGACAGGCATCTCATAGCCTCGCGAGGACGTCAATACGTGATTTTTTTTCACTTAGACACTATCGAAATTCAAACGTACGCGAAACTGTAAATTTTTTTGTAAACAATTGATTTGTAAATTTAATTTTAAAGGCTTTAGATACTTGAATTGATGCAGTTTTAGACAACGTGTAGAAGTAATAGTTTTATGTAGTAATCTCTGAGATGTTCTTTCAATATATATTCATCTGTTAAGTTGATGTAAAAAAATATTTATTGGCTGAAGTAAAAATAAGCCTTTGTATGCAGTTCCACAGTCGACCATTGGGATAGATTAATAAGAGAAATAGGATATACATAAGAGATATATTTAGTTCAGTGACAGGCATCCCATAGCCTCGCGAGGACCTCAATAAGCGTTTTTTTTTCTCACAAACTCGATTCGACAATTCAAACGTTTTTGAAAA
The DNA here is from genome assembly GCA_964034835.1 of Muscina levida. NCBI lineage: Eukaryota > Metazoa > Arthropoda > Insecta > Diptera > Muscidae > Muscina > Muscina levida. The sequence continues at coordinate 31,706,679 of OZ035884.1, read as the reverse complement.
TTTTGTTTGATTCCAAACTGTCAATATCTGATTGAGTGTTATGAAGTTGAGACAGAGAATCAATATTCAACGATGTCTTTTTTCAAACAAATGTCGCCGGTTAATATTCTCCCTTTTTCTAGGCAATTGATGGGATATTACGTATTGAGATGGATCTATATTTCACCTACACTGCATTAAAGTGGTTTTATGGCTGCCCATCTTGTCGGATTTTAGGAAATTGTTTCTTCTCCAATGAAGTTGAAGTTCTCGACATAATACGATGTTTTAATAATATCAATACACTCAACGCGATTGTTGCCAAATTCTGTACTCCTAGTGCTCCAACTACAGCGGGATTTGCCTTCGTATATAAGGTCCTGTCGGGTGTGCTATCTGAAAGACTAACGTTAGTGTTATCCAACCTGATCGGGCCTTATCAGTGTGACTTTAGACCTGGTAATCAACAACTGGCCAGATATTCACACTTCGGTAAATCCTGCCAAAGGCCCAAGAGAAACAAATCGACACGTACCATCTTTTAGTTCTGGAAGTGTTCTCTCCATATATCCAGCACACTCTGCGTATCTATAATCAGATTTCCATCCTTTTCGTTACAGGAGGAGAGCCCATTACCCATTACGAGCCTCACCTTCATCCCTGTATCGCTGTATATCCTTGTTATCCCGCTCATTCATAGCTTCAATAGCTGTGTCGCCTATTTTACTATCTCCTTGTGCCATTCCCTAACAATTGCCTTTCCCTATAAGCAGCATCCTGTTCCTCAGACGCTATGCGACATTCTTAATCGTACCAGGATTCGTCTGGTCCCCGATTTTCATGTTCTAGCACGGTTGTTGCGGCGGTTGCTATGGAATGCTCAATATGCTGCCACTGTGTATCGAGAACGTCAGAATTAGAAGCGTTGTGTCATAGAAGTTGAGAGGATGGTTGGAGTAGGCTATCTCTAGGGTTTGCAGCTTCGCGATACCCAGCTTACTTTGTGTTTGGTTACGTGAGTTTTTCACTTTGCTAAATTTGTGTGCACCTTGGCTGTTTTGATCGGGGGATAGCCAAGTTGCCTTGTGGATATCTTTGTGCTGAAATGTGGTTCCACTCACTACCATGTTCCTTCCCGCTGTGAAGCTTATCAGCCTAAACCTGTTGTCTGACGTGTCGGTATGTAGGCTGAATTTACCGATCGATGAACCAAGAACATCTTTACTTCCTATTTTTGCATTAAAGTCTCCCAGAACAATTTTAATGTCGTGGCCAGGGCAGCGGTCGTATGTTTCCTCTAGGCGCTTGTAAAATGCATCTTAAATCTCATCGTCTTTATCTTCCGTCAATGCATGACCACAAATCAGCTTGATGTAGAAATATTTAACCTGATGCGGATTGCGGCTATTCTATAACTAACAGGCATGAGTTGCGAGATAAGATGTCTGAGTCTCTCGCCAACTACAAATCCTCATCCTAATTTGTGATTTTTGGCATGGCAACTGTAATAGATGTGGCAATTTTTACGTCGAGAGCATCCATGTCCTGTCCATCTCATCTCCTGGATGGTGGTGATGTCAGCCTCATATTATTTTGAGGAAATCCTCCAGTCGGGTAGTGGCACCTTCTCTATAGAGAGTCCGGACGTTGCAGGTGCATATCCTTAAATCATGTTCCTTATTTTGTTTGCGGGGGTTGTCAATATTTGGCGGTTTCCGTCATAGCCAGTAAATGACCTGAAGGTGGGTGGCTAGCCCAACCATCAGCTTTCGTCGTTCACTATCAGCCGCTATTGATGATAAAAAATATCACGAACAACGTTGCCCAGGTGTCACCACGAAGGTGGATGTGAGTCGGCTTGAGATGCAAGTAGGATTGTCGTTATTGGAGAGAGCACCAGCCTCATGAGATTGCAATAAATCACAAAAGATGACTATGTGGTGCGATTTACATGGTGTAGGCATTATCGGCTCATTCGAACCAGTGCCAACATCACTGTGAATGTCGCACACTACTGGCAAACCTTTCACTTAAAATCGTTTGAAGGAGAAATACTTTCAACAACAAGACGCAACATACATTACAGTGAGTGAAACCTACACTTGATAAGTCAAACGTTTGATAACCCATTTATCTCAAAGCTCTGGACCTGTGAATTGGTCACCTCGTTCGTGTGATTTCAGACCTTTGGTTTTAATTTTTATGGGGCTACGCCAAATCTCTGATCTATGCTGATGAACCAGCAAGATTGATCCTATAGTAGCCAACATTTCACGCACTTTGACCAAATAAGACCGGGTACGATAGATTTTTTCCACTACGCAAATGGCTTCCACAAAGCATCTCCATCTTACTCGACTTGCGGCTGTTATTTTAGCGTCTTCCCATGAAAGATTACATTGTTCCAGGTCTTGGAGTATCGTTCGTATCCAGGTGTTCAAGGATTCCACTCTAAGGCCATCCTCGTGATACTTTCAGGCTTTTTCCTGATGGTATGACCGATCCAACTCCATTTTTCTACGTTTTATTTGATTCGGGATGGGTTTTTCGTTGCTAAAATTCCGGTCGATTATGTGATTCAAAATTAAGTTCTATGTTCTAAATTCGATATTCTATAAAAATCTTTCTATTATTGTTCATTGAAAGCAAAAAAATAGTTAAAAATTCCCAAGTTTATAAACATTCGATATACCTTTCATATCATTACAAAACTCAAATCTTCAAAAAAAATAGTTTAAGACATAACACCGCCATTTAAGCTTTTCATTCACCCCAAACCGGTTATCAAAATTGTGCCTTTGAATATATGTAGAACCAAAACTGCCTTTCCAGCCGATGTTGTTGTTCTTGTCGTTGTTGTTGCCATGATAATGCATGTACTGCATGTCAATCGTATGACGACGATCAAAACTACCAAACGTGGGCACGACGACGACGACAAACCCTCCCAAAAATGAATAAAGGAAACACTAAAACAAAAAAAACACATGAGACAAAGTCAACCTCCAGATCATCAGACTGTGGTTTCTGCAGTTGATACTTATACAGTCAAGAATTTTGTTGTTGTCAAATTCTGGCAGGACATCAGACAAGAAAACCAAATCAAATCAATATAAGACAGACAGACAGACGAACAACAAGCCAGTCAGCCAGCCAGCCAAGTTAACATTTAATTATGTTTTACTCTTAAGCATCATCGAAAGACCTGTTCACTGTTTTTGGTGGTGATGATGGATGATCATAAATTTCCGTTGACTGAAAATGTCTTCCCCATACGAGCAAAAGGATTCCTGGCAACATTATTGGTGTTGAAAGGTAGACCATGTGATGTCAAGAATATGGATGCTCGACCCTTTGCTGGCAGCCTCCATCCTCCTTGGATATATTTTGGTGGCACAATTGGTAACAGATTTTTGCATCATTTGAACGGAGGCATTCACATGCACATTCTTAATAATAACAATAATCATAAAGTTTTCAAACTGATTGCCTGGCCTATAATTATGCTGCTTACTGTCACTAAGCTTTGGCTACTGTATGTTGCTGCCGCCGCTGCTGCTAAAACTGGCAATGGAGTTGTTGAACGCAAGCAAGCATCGGACACATTGCGACGTAATATGCTGATCGCAATGATATTGTAGCATGTTGGAATGAAATGCCGGCCAGACACCAACCAAGTGCATTCTTGCAACGTCTGTATGAAATACTTGTGCCGCACCATCATCATCATCATCATCATCGTCATTGCCATCGCCATCGCCATCAACATCACCATTGTTGCACACAACTTGAGCATCATCATCATGATGATCATCTTGCTTGCGTCAACTGTGTGTGTGTGTATTTGAGAAGTGGGTTGTCCAAATTCTTGTTGCACATTTTTACAAAAATATATTTATGATACTGCAGAAGGTGTAAAATTTTTCAAATAATTTCAAAATGCGCTGTTGTGTACCGTTGATTCCTTCTACTTCTTTATTAATTTCTTATATCATTCATATTTATTGTTTGATTTGTTAAACAATTAAAATTTGCTACAAAAATCAATTTGAGATATTTGAAAGTGGCATTTTTCACAGCGACTTACGAACGTCATTGCTAAATTGATGCACTGCACTGATATAAGACGCAGGCAGCAAGCACACTGATGCTTTGAAGGAAATCATACAGACAGACAGACAGACAGACGGGCCAGGGCAGTTAAATCATGATTGGCTCAGTTGTTGATATTAGTTACGATTTGACACAGCGTAAAGTTTATATAAGTTAGAGGCGTTTTTCGTTGTTGTTGCTATTCAATAGTAATTTTTTTTTCATTGTTGGTTTTTGTTCAAGGTTTAAGAAATTGTTATAAATTATTTGATAACCCCCAAAGGTCAGACGATGAGATGAAACTGATTTGTGAGACGAAAAGATATTGTGATTGTAGAAGTTTTTTTTATACAAAGTGGAGTATAAAATTGAAAAGAGAGAGGGACTGAGAGGTACACAACATATGTTGCAATTGAGATGTGTTTTGAAGTCAAAGTGAAATTTTCACAGTCATTTTTAATGCGATAGACAGTTGTTTAATTTTTTAGGTTGTTAGGTTTTCGTACTTGGGGGCTGACCTTGGCATGATGGTAAAAATTAGCGTCTGTTATGCGGCAGACCAGGTTTAGATTCATGTGTCAGTTATTTCAATTTCTTTCATCGATGGTCCGCTCAGTAATGTCTACTGCAACTTCGCAGTAGTATCACCGGGCAATATGTAAAAAGTGTCCGAAGTTCCACACTTTAAATTTGTGTCGATAGTAGCCTGGAAACTTAGGTGCCTGCGAAGATTCGTAAACAAACTCCAATGAAAGTTGATAACAAGAAAAACTTTTGTAATCTTTTGTGCAACACGATTTATTCTGCGTGATACCTAAGAGTTGTCGACAAATCTCTGGTAGGTAGGACTTGGTAGGGTGGATTTAATCGGCATCCCTATCTGCCCAAACAGCTGACGTTCATATTCATTGTTAAAGAAACGAGTAGCTCTGCAATTTCTCATTCTTGGGGTGTTAAGGGAAACTACAAATAAAATTCTTGAAAAAGTTTTGTTTACTAAATAAGTTTAAGGCGTATATCAAAACAGTTCTTAGAAAACCTGCCGGAGCCTGTTCGAGCACAATGACTCATTACATTTTGATAAGTAGCAGACGACATAATTTGAATGTCATATCTTCCCCTGAAAATGAGGGAGTTTGTATGAAAGGTGGGAGTAGTTTTTGTTCGATATTACTCATATAAGAACTAAAGTTCCGCTCAAGGGATAGAATCTTGCGTCTTCTTCTTATATGGCAGCAACAACAAAAATTCATACATCAGTAGCCGCATGTAAAAAAGAGTTCCAGGCGCTTCGCTCTTTTGCTCTCCGTAGATAGTTCATCACACCAAGTTAAGATAACAGCTCTTTCACCTGGACGATCTAATGAAGTTTTGGTCGCCCCCTCTTGCGCAGCCAATTGAGTTTATTGACGAAGACTTTTCGAGCTGGAGCATTTTCAACCATTCGTACAATGTGTCCAAGCGAGCGCATTCGGTCTATTTCAATGTGCTTGACTACGTCGATGTCGTTGTACAGCTCATACAGCTCATTGTTTATTCGTTCAGCTCGTACTTGCCGTTAACGATGATGGGTCCAAATATTTTGCAAAGTATTTTTCTCTCGAAGACTTCCAGAATGGATTGATCCACTTGTGTCATTACACAGGAGTCTCTTTATAGTAAGACTGGTAGGATCAGTGTCTGTTGCAGTTGGATCTTTGTTCTTCGAGAAAGTGCCTTGTCATTAAATCCCTTGCTCAGCGCATAGAAGCAGCGGTTTACGATCAATACTCATCTGACATTATTATTGTTGTTTATGGCGGAGCCAAGGTAGACTAAGTCATCAACCACTTCATAGTTATAGTTGTCAACATTAACATCGCGTCTAAAATGAGTAGACTCTTTGTTCGTTAACACATATAACATGATTTTGTCCTCATTTATCACTAGACCAATGTCAGCCGAATACTTCTTAATTCGTCAAAAGGCCGCAGTAACATGCTGAAGTCCTCGTCCAATGCTATATATTATATCATGGACATGAGCGAGCAGCATGTGACTTTTGTTAAAGATGGTACCAGTCCTGTTTGCTGTAGCCTTCCGCATTATCATCTCCATTAGGTTGGCAAAGAGATCGCATGACAGACTATCGCCCTATCTGAAGCATCGATTTGTAGAAAATGGCCCAGTCAGAGATTTTTGCCTTTGAAGACTTCGTGTCAGTCAGTGTTATCCCGGAAAGTGGTATCAGCTTCGAGGGGATACCAAACTCAGCCATGGCATCCAACAATTTCTGTCGTATCAGGATGTCGAATGCACCTTTGTAGTCGATAAACAGATGATAGGTATCGACCTGATTTTCTTGGGTCTTCTCCAAGATTTGTCGTAGTGTGAATACCTTGTCATTCGTGGATTTGCCAGTTCTAAAGTCACACAGATAAGATTCCAATCATGTTCGCCAGAATGGGCTTTAGTCTTTCACTTATCACACTAGCCAGGACTTTGTGAGCGATGGGTAAATGGCTGATCACGCGATTTTTGGTGCACACACTTGGATTACCTTTATCATAGAAGACTCAGATTCCAATCATCGGGCACGTATTCCTTGAGTTAAATTGTGTTTATGAGCTGGTGCTAGCATATTGCTAGCTCAACGCCGAAGACACTTGCATACTAAATTTAACCTCGATAGCTCTTAAACTACGGCTATATAAGCTGTGATAGACAGACAGACACCCAAAAAGGGGTTGTTTGTATAGGAGGTTGAGGTAGTCATTGTCCGATTTTGCTCATCCTAGAACTTAATCTCCACTTAGAGTATATAAGCTAGTATATCAGATATGTAATAGTCAAATATTGACGTGTGTGACCTCGGCCGTTTTTGTAAAACGCCCGATTATAACTCTACTATAATGTGAAATTTTCAGGATGATCAAACTATTATTATGGCTGTTACAACGGTTTCTTTTAAATAGGGCGTGGCACAGCCCATTTCCACCCTGGCTATAATTCATACTGTACCAACAACATATACCATATATCAGCTTTATACCTCTTAAAGTCTATAAGATACAGACTTTTAAAGTTTCAAGTTTTATACCACGCCCACTGATCCGATGCCGCCCATTTTTTGTTGGATCACGAACATTGCTGCAAAATGCATACACACAAATTTGCAAGACGATTGGAAAGATAGTCTTCCAAATATTGCGGTTTCAGAAATAGCGTCCAATGGGCATGGCCACGCCCACTTTATATACCAAAAATTCAAGTATCCTATTTTCACCAACGACCAAACTGTTATATTCTGTTAAAATTTCAAAAAGATCGGTTAAGTCGTTTTCGGGTCTCTGCGGTACTAAAAAATGCAAACATAGTTGTCCGATTTTGCTTGGATTTTGACCATAGCCGTTTTATAACAACTGCCACAATATACCCTTGGGTCATTACCGAAAATCCAAAGAGTGAATTTTGCTGCCTCCCAAATATATTCACATATTTTGTGTATGTTGTCATACCTACCAAGCCTTTTAATGGGCGTTATAAATGGAAGGTCAGAATGAATATACCCTTCATCCTTCGTTCGTGCGCGTCTTAAAGGGTATACAAATCTTGAATCATTTGCATGTAGCGTTCGCCATTCACGGTAATATTGACAACGGTTTCCGACTTAAAGGCAAACGAGCCAATATACAGTGATTTTTGGCGTGTAATGGAGTCTCATGCGGATTGTTCTATCTCTCTCTCTCTCTAAAAACGACAATTCTGCTTGAGGTGTACTGGAAATACGTTGTATGGGTTCTAATTGAAGAAGAGAAGATACTGTAATTCTAATTGTTACTTAATCTCTCTCTGTTTGAGCTGACAAATCAGCAGACAATTCTGCTTGTTTACGTAGTCGTTAAACTAGAAATGAGCCACATGTCTGAAGATGATTTGATGTTACAAATTTTGGTTTAACTTCCGGTTGATTACACTGTGGAACAGTTCCACAATATTGGAACGATATGCGTATGATTTATATAAAATCCGCATAAAATTCACATTACTCATACGTTGTACATACTTATGTAGCGAGTGCCATATGAAAACTCTACATATGTGTAGTACAGTACTTGGGTCAGGGTTGTCATTCAATATCATCAGCAATGACGAGTTTTCTACTTATCACAGATGAGGCAGCCTATATATGGCCAGAAATGCGCAGTTATTGAGGAAAATTTATGAAAAAAGTCGATTAATTCAGATTTTTTAAAGATTTCTTTTAACATTTTAATATAAATTACACCAGTTTACAAATCTTTATTTTTTGTTAGCTGCAGAGTTGTAAATAATTTTTTTCTATAGATTTCGGCCTCCTAAACACGAATATGAGATTAAAAAATGTTTCCTCCGATTAGTTTTCAAGATATGAATTTTTGAATTATTTTGCAATTTTTTTATGAGATGCATCAGCTTATTGGAGAATAATTCGTAAACGCATCCAACGATTTGAACAAGAGTGGTCTCCAATTAAAAGTAATGTGCTTCCCTAAAACCCTTCTATACAAGCTTTTAATATCTGTTGGGTATTTTTAATGGTAGGAGCATTTAAAGTTTAAAAAACTGTATTTTTTGTGCAAAAATCACGACTTTAAATTTATAAAAAAATTTATAAAAAATATTGATCGCAAAAATAAAATCAATGTCATAAATTGAGTATACAGATTGGACTTCCCCGAGCAAAACAAGCCATCGTTTATAAAAATTGGGTGATAAGAGGGAGAGTTACATGGTTTTTAAGAGGACACTACAAATGGTAAATTTTTTGATTTTAAGCATATAACGGCAGGCTTAGGGCTAAACTTTACGTTGCATGAAAATGACGATAAAAAGTGGAAATGCCACTGTCCTTCGGATTGATCATGCATCACAAAAATGTTAAATTTGATCTCTTAGCTGGTCATTTTTAGAAAATATCGATATTTATTTTTTCTGCCGACTGGACCAAAAGTCTTTTCACTTTTTACACGATGACAGTAAAAAACTGGACCAAAAAGATAAAAGCAGTTTATTTATTATAAAAGTATACAAACAGGGAATTTTGTATGATCCTCGATTATTTTGACATTGCTTAAAACTGGAGGCTGGATGTGAATTTTAAGCCTACATTTTCGAAAAATATCTATATTTTCCATTTTAAACACCGTAACCGCCTAAGAAGAAAAAGAAAAAAAATATTTTCTACTTTGCAGCAAAATGACTGTAAACTAGTGTTATTTATTTAAACATTAGCAATAATTCTGCTAAAAATTTAATGAGAAATCATTAAGGGTATCAATGCATCTTAACTAATAGTGTAAAAACTATCCGAACATACATCTAGATAAGCCAAATATTTAAAATGCCTATACTGTACTGACCTAGTACCTTCACCCTTACTTGGAATATTTCAACCGTCAGATTGGCTGTTGCATTGTTTTATCAGACCATACACCGAACACACTATGCAATTGTTAGTCCGTTGGCTTTAATTCTAGCACCAGTTTGATCTTATAGGAAGGCAGGACAAGATATTTCCTTAAGCAGTGTATGGGCAGAGATCGAGTTGCTGAGAACGACATCAGGTCAGTATTTGCATGTCATCTGTCACACTCTATGGCTTATTTTGTAGGCTCGGTACGTGCTCGGTTTGGATGAATATTATCCAAAGGATTAAATGTGATCATGAATCGTTCTACTATATTTCGTATTAGCTGTTCAGTTAGACGATTGTGAACACCGTAAACTTAACGAAGTGTTATATAACTTTGGCGTACAGAGCGCGAATTTGGAAAAGATTTTGCACAAATTTTAAATAGGTTGTGCTGGTGTACATCTTTGCATTAGTATGACACTTCATTAGTATGACACTTCATTAGTATGACATCTAGTTTTACAGCAATCTCTCTCGGAAGTACTAAACGCGTAACAAACATCCTTTAAAACTTAAGAATTTGTTATGTATGAGGGTTACTTGGAACTGAATTTCAACCCAGTCTTTTTAGAAGAAGATTATGGACCGTTTATCAAATTTGTCTTACAACTTAAGCTATTTTTCTCTTAAACTCTACTTACGTTGCTCAATCTTATAACCAACCTAATTAACACAAACACACACTTCTAACTAAGCCATACACTGCTCAAAACGATTTGTTAAAAAATCATATTTCTATAATTGTCATGCCATTCCTCAATACGCTAGTAGAAGTTACATTGGCATTTGGCCATTTACCAAATACCAAACTGACATAACTTTCCATATGTGGGATGCTTCCTCCCAGGCACTTTGGACACAGAGAGATTGAGAGAGGCAAAGAACTTGTTCCATCAACAACACACACTACTTAACCATAATTAGTTGATGTGATATGTGGCACAATAACCGTTAATCTTTTATATATACAACATTTTTGCCATAAATCTTAAGTTCAAGTTATTTCTATGTAATTAAAGAAATATTCGTCTCAATATTTTGTAATTATTTTGCCAAAAGTTGTAGTGACCATATATAAAGTTTTTGTTTTTTTTTTGTTTTTTTTTTAATCTCATTTTATGAATAAATTTTCAGACAAGTTATTTGTGCGTTCGCCAAAAATCCAGAAGAGCAAAAAAATATGCTGCAGATAAACTTAACAGAATACCAAACAAAAACGAAAAAAAAAAATATCTTTTGAAAAAAGATTTTTAAGCATGACAAAAATTCATGTTTCTGCCATTACGTGACGATTACCTTTATACAACACGTAAAAGAGAGGCACAGTGAAAAAAAATTAAACCTTTTGCTTCATTTAAGTACTATATGTGTGTGTGTTTGTGTGGATGAGGTACATTGGTGCTGTTTCCTTTAGAAATTCTTTACTCGCAGTTCGTTTTTTTTTTTGTCGCTGCGTGCCCAGTGTAGAGCGTCGTCGTCGTCGTCAACGTACATTATATACGAATTGGCCATATTATGCTTGGTATTGGTCATAATATGATGGCCAACAAGTGCGATCATCGTTATAAAAGCTACTGGATTTTTAATGTGTTTTAATCATTAAACGCACATCGTTTTTTTTTCTCTTATTTTATTTATTGTTTTTGCTCTTTCTTGGCAGTCAGTGCTTATGCATTTTGCTGTGTTCGTGTGTGTATGTTCTTCATAACTGAAACAGTGTGATGACTGACATGAAGGGAGTTGCAATAGTGCGTAAAAACGCTCAAAGAAAAAGTGATTCATAAAAAGTAGTAATATAATTTATAATTTGGTAGCGTTTGGCATAAATGTTAAGCTTGATATGGGGGTGTAGTTTATCAACAATTCTGATGGAAGAACACTTTCTTAGTAGTGCGTATCAATGTGAAGTTAAATCACTTAAGTAAAATGTTACATTTAACATTATACAACGCATTTGAGAAGACGATTTAGACGCCAAGTAATTTAAGACATAATTCGTTTCAGGACGAATTGAGACGTTTGAGAAATGTCCTTCTGTCTGGTTATCTAGTAGGCAGGATAACTCGCGTAAACCTTAACTAATCCTTATCATGTTAATATATTCCGATATCAAGTAATGGGATTGTAAATGGGAAGAATAGCCTTACGCCTTCCGTTACCTAACGTACAAAATGACCTATTTTTAAATAATTTATATTTCTTCCATGACATCTAAACAGACCTATGGAGGATTTTTGAATTTGGGCAGTATAATTATCTAGTAACAGTTGGCTTGTAAACAGACATAGCAAAGCTGCATACCACCGAAATAGCCAATGCCTACGCAAACCAACATTCTTAATTACTGCAAACAAAACCACCTGATTCTGATGTTCTCAGTACAAAGTGACAGCACATTGCGATTTCTATGACCACTGCAACCACTGGGTTATGAAAAACCACGGTCAGAAAAACCCTGGTACGTAGGGGAACGTAGGCAAAACTGTAGCCAATGGTAACGTGTGCGATAACGGTAAGATGAAATGAGAAGAGGATGGAGATGAAACGCCTCTTCAGGCGGAGATAGTACCTATGTAAGAAAATTGAGGGCGTGGCTATCGAGTATTACAGGGATAGAGGTAAAATCCAAAAGTTGTACCAACAGAGTGCGCTACAAAAATGTGGGGAGCACCTTCGTGCTCTGCTTGTTCCGAAAGGCAATGTTATTTTTTACTCTGATTGATAGATCTTAAACTGCTGCTGTAGTCGCAGGGACAGACAAGCAGACAGCCTTAAAAAAGAGAGGATTTCTATGGGAGGTGGTAGTATTTTGGTCCGATCTTGCACATTTAAGAACTTAACCACAGCTTGAGGGATAGAAGCTTGTATACCAAAATTTAAACTTTCGGTAGTTCTGAAACTACGGCTGTAATAGTGGCGACAGACAAACGGACACTCCCAAATGGGGGTTGGTGTTTGTAAGGGAAGTGGGAGTAATTATTTATGGGATCTTGTTCATCTTAAAATTTAACTTTCGCTTAGAGGATAAAAGCTTGTACATCGAATGACAGCTCATTAAATCCTTACATGCTTTTACTTTGTATGAGAAGTGGGATAGAAGCTTAGAAGATATAAGATTGCATTCCAGATTTCAGCTCAATATCTCTTAAAAAATTCTCTGAACGCGGGGACAGACACACAGACAAACATATTGAAATCGACTCGGAATTCGACGCTGATAATTTATATTATCTCTAATAGATTTTTGTTTTACAAAAGTTGTGTTAAATGGATTATGTTGACAGGGCGGATAGCTATTTCGATAGTTGCCAAACTATCATTATCAGCACCCTTTACTGTGCCTTCTCAACTCATTGTCACATCTTTAGGCCTAAAACGTGACAAATTCTCCTATACGATACTTATTAACTTCATGTAACGACAAAACGAATGATGCAGAACGTCTTATTTTTTGGGCAACTTTCACGTGCAGTTTTTAGAATTGAGTACCAAATGTGGACTGGCCGTGCAATGTGGTTAGAACACGTGACTACCATGCGGATTCCCGGATCCAGTCATCTACATTTTTCTTTCTTTGCCGGCCCCCTCGATGTTGTCGACAGCAACTTCGCAGTATAAGTGTCGAGATAATCGACATGTCTAGTAAAAACTTTTCAAACATTGACGTTTGCATCCGTCGATAAACAAGTTGGTGCCGTTTGTTGTGAATCTAAAATAGAAAGCGTGTTATTTCATAACAACGTAAAAAGCATCCCATACCTCATTCATGGGGTGTAAAGGGAAATTAAGTTTTTTAAGTCCCAAACCGATAAGATGAAAAATGTTGTACTGTGTAATAAAACCATTTACCCCTTTCTCACGATTATGCCTATAGCCATTGGTTTAAGAAGATAGTACCAATGTCATACCTTATTCGTCTTTTTACCACTCACATACGTTACGAATGGAACCTACTTGCGAAATTTCAAGGCTCTAAATATGTTTTCATGTAGCCTATGGTAGAGGCTCTACGGACAGTTTCACACTGAGAAAATTTCATTGCAATAGTTGCTTTTATTTGTTCGATGTAATGAATTTTTTAATAAAGGGCGTGGCATCGCCCACTTTTCACAAACAATGTAATTTTTCTTGTATGACCTACATATGTATGAAATCTTGTCTTCTTACCTATAATGGTTTATGAGAAACAGTCATTTAAAAATTCAAGCAACGTGGGGACGGTGCCACGCCCATTTTGCCTCTGGTATTCCCTCTTACAGAGCGCCTTCTTCATAAAAGGACCTACATCCAAAATTTCAATGCCCTAGTTTTTGCCGTTTTGACTGTGGAGTGAGCAGTCAGTCAGTAGGATAGAAATTGGGAACATTTTATTACAATCGGTCTCCAAATATGACCGATATAACGATTTTTTCAAAAGAGGCGTGGCACCGTCCATTTCCCAGCGAGACGTAATCCTCCTTGTACCAGTAACATATGTAGCAAATATTATCTTCATACCTTTAATGGCTTGTGAGATATGACCGATTGAAATTTCGACCTGTGTGGTCGGTGCCACGCCCATTTGTCCAAATATGTTTTCATGTAGCCTATGATAGAGGCCCTATCACACTAAGAATATTACATTGCAATAGCTGCATTTTTTGTTCGATATAATGACTTTTTTTAAAAAGGGCCGTGACATCGCCCTCTTTCTACAAACAATGTAATTTTTCTTGTATGACTAACATATGTATGAAATCTTGACTTCGTACCTGTAATGGTTTATGAGATACAAACGTTTCATATTTCGAGATGTATTGGCGGTGCCTCGCTCTTTTTGCCCTCTTCTGGGTCCGAATTTCTTGTGGGTCTAAGTGCGACCCTACGTCATAAAAGGACCTACATCTCAAATTTCAATGCCCCAGCTTTGGCCGTTTTAGCTGTGGAGTGATCAGTCAGTTAGTAGGATAGAAATTGTGAACATTTCATTACAATCGGTCTCCTAATATGACCTATGTAAAATTTTTTTTTCAAAGGGGGCGTGGCACCTTCCATTTCCTAGCGATACGTAATCTTCCTTGTTCTAGTAACATATGTTGCAAATCTCATCTTCATACCTCTAATAGCTTTTGAGATATGACAGATTGAAATTGCGGCTTGTGTGGTCGGTGCCACGCCCCTTGTTAAAGTAGCCCATGGGTCTTAAATTACAATCGAGCACCCGGTTTTTAACCAGAAACTTTTCGTATAGGGCAAAAAATCTGCAACAAGCCCGGCAACTGCCCCGGATTAGCCCCTATTGGGTTCAAATACATGATCGACTCCCAGTCATTTTTGCCACCTAACATTTTTCCCAAACATACCTAACCGCCATCTTCAACACCTAAAAGACGGCATCCATACAGATATTTTTTTTTTAAAGTAGCCCATGGGTCTTAAATTACAATCGAGTACCCGGTTTTTAACGAGAAACTTTTCGTATAGGGCAAAAAATCTACAACAAGCCCCGCAACTGCCCCGGATTAGCCCCTAGTGGGTTCAAATACATGATCGACTCCAGTCATTTTTGCCACCTAACATTTTTCAACAACATACCTAACCGCCATCTTCAACACCTAAAAGAGGGCATCCATACAGATATTTTTTTTTTAATTTATCCCAACCGCTCTATCTGCCCGCAGTCGCCCCATGAGAATTGTAATGTATGACCGTCCCCCAATATTTTTGCAACCCCAACACTTTCTCGAAACATTTCTATGCTTAAGATGATTTAGATAAATTTTTATTATTATTAAACTTATTTTTATGTAATTAGCTCCTGTTGCTTCCACGGTGCCTCCTGGAGCAGTAAAATGTATGACCGACCTCCACTAGTATTTCGCTCCAAACTTTTTTCTCGATCATACCCACTCCCAATCCATAGTTCCTATGAGGAACATAGGGCCTCATATTTGGATTAGAAAAATTACCGTTCTTACAGATTTCAACGATTTTATCACAGGATACTTTAGAGTCCTAGTTGAAATTATGTCACAATGTATTAGATTTTTGTGAAACCTGAAATTTCTATTTCGATATTTACTTCGTATTCAATGATGTGTAATTCATAAATTTTAAACATTTCGTTTCTAAATAATGCACACATCATGTTAAAATTACTCTTACTTACGCAATCACTTATTTCTAATTAACATTTGATATTTATGTAAATTCCATAAAGTACATAGAATTTGGTTATCATTGCTGCTGAATACATGCATAACATGCTCCTTAACATAAATGTAAACGTTTTCCTCGAGTCTAAGTAGTCAAAATAAGTAGTCAATTTGGTCATGACACAAGTTCCAGTGGCCAGTAGCAGTTGCTACTGTAATATGTTCGAGAGCGAGAAAACCAAAAAAAAAAAAATGCTGAAATAAATTGTTTTTTATTCAATACAAAAGTTGTTGAAATCACAAAGATTGTTCAGACAAACAGTCATTGGGCTGGCTGGCGTGCAGTCGTTGGTCGTGCTGCTGCTACTGCAGCATCTTTTGGCTGATAATTTGATGCCCACACGTTGATTTTTGCCTTCGTCAATTTGCTCCTTTCGTTCGTACACATCTTTAACATTGATTACACAAGGGAACAAGGTATTTGTTGTTTAAGAACTGAATATTGTTTTAAAGGTAATTTGGGACGCTGAATCCAAATCTGCACTTGGTTTTTTTGTATCAGCTCGACTTTTCGCGATATACCGTTATGTCCATAACTAAGGCACTTCCACTACAAATATTTAAATAACTTGAAAACGGTTCACCATATTCAATTAAAAAAAAAAACTTAAACTCGTCAACAAAATTATCTTTAATCCGTGCCTACATTGTTTTTAATTTGGCTTAGTAGTTTCAGAGATATCGTAGTAGTTTTAAAAAATAAAACAAAAAATTTACAAAAAAAAAAAATTTTTGTTTTTTAAAAATTCATAAAAAAAATTATTGCAACAAAAATCACAGTGTTTGTCTTAAAACATTTAGTTTAATATAGTGTGAATCAAATGAGCTTTATTTCATTAAAATATCTGCACAACTTTTGATTTTGTCAACAATTTACTGAGATAACTAAATTTATAAAAATCACGATTTCCATACAAAAATAACATTTATTAATATGTTTGTGAAAGTGTAACTCGAGCAAACCTTAACGGATCGTTATGAAAATTTATCAGTATTAATATTTTTCGAAACGAACTTATGGGAATGTAAATGGGCGGAATAGCCCCACCCCTTCTGGTACCTCCCATACAAAATTACCTATTTTTGGATAATTAATATATCTTCGATAGCTGCCAAACAGACTACCGGAGGATATTGAAAATCGGTCAGTTTATTTATCTTGCAAAAGTAGACAAACCCTAGAAAAACCGAAAGCGTTGCCATACCCCTTCTGGTACCTCCCATACAAATGATCGAACTCACCCCAATAGTCTTACATACATATCTTTTTTGTAAGTACACTGAATTCAGTCAAACTATGCGGAAGTTTTACGGTTATGAAAATATAAATCAGGAATGAATTTGCACTATTTCGGATCACCCCTTCTGGTACCTCCCATACAAAATTACCTATTTTTGGAAAATTAATATTTCTTCCTTAACTTCCGAATTGAAACCTGCCGATTAATTAAATTTGGTCTGTTAATTAATATTGTAATAGGAGGCAAAACTAAAAATTAAACTATAAATAAATTTGCAAATTTATCATGATTTTTAAAAATACAAAATTTTAATTTTTTTTGGGTAAAAACAAAAAATTGCGAAAAATCTGTTATCACCGAATTTAGCATAACTCATTCAATTTTCAATCGATTATTATGTACATACATGTTTTAGAAAGCTATCTTAATATGATATTCAATAAAGCTAATAAAAATAACAATTTGCCCCCAACCGATTAACTTTCAGCGTGAAGAAAATTAAAATGTGTAATTTTTTGTGTAATTCTTTTTTTTTTTTTTTGAATAAAACAGCCGTTACTCAGTCATTTTTTTTTGTAATATTAAAAAATTTGATTTTTTTCAAAGGTAACAACGATATCTTTAATAAAAAAATAAAATTTTAAAATCCGGCTTATGAAAAAAAAATTATGATTTTTTGAACTATAATTTTTTGGAAAAAAGTCGAAAATACGATTAGTACCTGTAACTTAAAAATTCGAGCTGATGGAGAAAAATGGAGATTAGATTTGAAATCAGCGACCCCAAATTAGTAAAAAACAGCTATCGAATTCCAAACAACACTCAAAAAGTTCAATTTTGTTCCCTTGTGTTATTGATGACCAAAAATGTAGTGTATAGTAGAGTGCAGGAGTTGAATCTGCCACGCCGGTGTTGGTGTTAGTGTTGGTGGCTCTTGGCCACATAGTGAATGTGGTTATGATAGCTGGGATGGTTGATCGGTCGTTGGGTTTGTTGGCTTGCCCATTGCCGGTCCATTGGTTTGGTTGGATTGTGTGTGTGTGTGTTTTGAGCGATTTGCGTGGTTACGTGGCTGATGAAATGTGAATTAAGGCAATAAATTGAGCTGATAAATATTATTAATATAGTTTCGGTTGTTGTTGTTGTTGTAATGGCTGTCTTTTCCCTTACGAGATTTAATTATTCTTTGTGAGTCGCATTATGAGTTGCAGTAGCACAACGGAAAACGAAACAACAACAACAACAGCGAAAAAACCATAATACAAAATGTGTCAGAGAGAATTCAGAGATTGTAAATTATATAATTAAATGGTCTTGAATAAGTTGTCGTTAATGTTATGTGAGAGTATGACTACTGTAAATTTAGTTCAACATGTTTTGAAGGATAGGCACTTAGTTAGTTTATGTGCCATACTAATAGTTAAGTAGTGGTTAATATTAGTAAGAGAAATTAGTTCCTTGATTTTTATAAATTAGCTACCATTTAACATACTTGGTTATGGGACAACATAATATACTTTGGCGGTAGTTGTTAAGAAATTCAATGATAGATAGGTGGAGTGTGCGATTCAATATCTAAAACTTTGTTTCGGACACAAAAGTGATACTCACTATGGTTTACTGATATATAACCGTGTTAAAATATAGAAAAAGTTCTATAGGTCCAATTGAACAAAAATATTCGTATGGCCATTAAACACTTTTTCGGGGGTGAATCAAACCAATATCAAACGATAGCATTTGACCTCAGTAACAAAACCCTTAACTCCATTTTGTTCCACTACGTCACTACGTTATACAGTGGTTTAAAGTTTGATTGTTTTGGTCAAAAGACGAATCAAAGAATATGAAAAATCATCTGTAAAAATACATTGACCTTTGTAAGCCTTGACCTCGCTCCAAAGATGACTTTTAAACAGTTTTTCGGAATTGGGCCAAAAATGTCCCATATGGGTGGGAGCTAGAAGGTTAAAATGTTCCGAGAAAATATTCCCCTGAATGTTTTGATATAGGTATTCGAAGACATGAAATACCCCAAATGTATTTTTACAGATGAGTTTTCATATTTTTTGAATCGACTTTTGACCAAACAAATCAAACTTCAAGCCACTGTAAAAAAAATTGTGACGTAGTGGAGCAAAATGGAGTTAAGGGTTTTGTTACTGAGGTCAAATGCTATCGTTTGATATTGGTTTGGTTCACCCCCGAGACAATGACCCTCAAACTGTGTCATAGTGTTATCAATGCAGCCAACTTGGTAAAACGAATGATGCAGAAGTTCTTATTTTTTGGGCTACTTTCACATGCAATTCTAAGAAATGAGTTCCAAATTAATGTTGTACTGTGTAATAGAAATTTATTAGAGAAGAAGACTCAAAATGGGCACTTTTGTATTTGACTTTAGGTTAGGTTAGGTTAATTCGGCAGCCACGTTCAACACAGCTCACTTGGGTCCTAGTATGAGTCCCGTTGTGATAACATTTTAAAATTTTCGCATATTCCTATTCTATTCTGTCTACGTCGCTATCAAGTTATTTCGTTCCTCTGCTGAAGGCATGGATGTTCCCCATATAGTATGCTGCGCATTGACATCCGCGCATATGATTAGAGGAACGTTCCTATTGTTCAAGTGAGACGTTACCTTTCTTACGGTTGCTCCAAGTTACCCAGCCATTGCTCTCGATTGCCGGCGTACAGTTGTCCTTATCGCTTAGAATCACTTAGAATAAAAGCTTTAAGGGTGTTCTTGACCATAATATATGCTCTGGTCTTACCTGATCCATCTGCGTACAGAGTACAGTAGCCTTCTTCGTTGAGTTCGCTGACAAGGTCTTTATTTATCCATGGCTCTTGGATGCATATAATCTCCTTCGCAGCTTATGTTCTTCGGAGATGTAAAGAGGCTGACGCCGCTTTTGAATGGTGAAGGTTAATTTGTGTGACCTTCACTACAATTGGTCGCTGTGGACGATAGTTATGTTGGCGTCTTCTGGGTCGTCGTCAGATTCCAAGAGGTCGTCCTCATCTACTGCTACGTTCATCTTGCGAAGGAATTCGCTAGCTAGTCTGTATACCAAGTTAGTTTCTTCATTGACAGATGGAAACTCCGTTTTATAGTCTTCGATGTTGGAGCACTCTTAAGCTGAAGACTGCTTTTTGTCGCCGCTGTTGTAGACACGCCGGAAGATGGTGTCAAATCAATAGAACAGCCTCCCTTGTGTCTTTCTAAATAGCAGAAGTGTATTATGGGGCCTTCTTGGAGTCTTCCACCGCTTCAATAACCTTAACTACTTTCCAGTCCTTTGTGGGTAGTTAAGGATTACTGTATTGTACAATTGACAGGTTTTCCCTAGGGTTGGAGGGTTCAGCGGGAATTTTGGCAATAGATCGTGGCCGCTGTGGAATTTAGGCAAGATGCATTGCTTCGAGTCTCGCACCAGGAAAAACCTCTCCAAGCGATTATATTGCTGCCTTGTATGTTGTAGTTGCGCTGAGCGCTTATCTGCTCAAGCCACGAGTTTGAAGTGTCTCTGATACCAGCCTATATCATGACATTGCTTCGGTGGTCCCGGTCGCTCCCGAACAAATTTTTGGAACGCCACAGTAAGGGAAATGACATCTGATTTCCAATTTCTAGAGGAAATAGAACCGTCACTGTTATTACGGTCTATGATCGCCCATATAAGGTGGTCTTTAGCGACATTCTTATGCGATCTTTGTAATGTTCGTGCCGAATTAAATTTGGATTTTTTGGATCCCGGAAGGGTAGTGTCCTTAGACCGCTGCTGTTTATGCGCTACATCAGATTACGTCCGTTTATTATTGTCATCCTTCGCAGGTAGGACGCTATCCTTTAACTCCTTGATGTAGGATTGTGACCACTGGAGAGAACTCTTTTCCTGGTCCGTAAGCTCATCAAGCGGTTTGTCACCCAACCGACTAATTATTCTATAAGCGGAATGCCTGATAATGAAGGACCTTCTGGAAGATGTTTTGTGCCTAGAGGGGATAGGATTAGAAGTAGAGGCCGAGGGAGGTGCTACGAAGAGAATTGAATTATTCGCCTTTTCTCTTTGCTTAGCTGTAGGCACTAAGGAAGCTGAATTAGCGACTATATGAAGTCATGTTGCTTTATCAGCACCTGAATCAGGGGTTTCGACAGGATTACATCCCATCAGGACCTTGGGAGCCATTAAGGTATCTGGTTTCGAAGAACCACTTTGTACCAGGCTCGAAATATGACTGCCTTTTGGGTTGTGTCGGTTTGATTTTTGGCACCCTAGTAGCTGATCGACCAGCGTAGTCTGGCGCCACCACTCCACTGGACGAGTTCTCAGTAGCAGATGACATACTACAGCCTGAAACCGACGCTGTAGTAGTCGGGTCTCCGTAGGTTATGAAGCCCTTGACCCTTGAAGCAGGGCATGGCTTTTTTCCGACATTTCGACGAAAAATGGGGGTTTGCATTTTATGCCTAACTGCCAGGCGTGAAAAGTTGCCGCTCCTCTGGAGACAGATGCAGACCATTAAACGCTCACTGTAAGGATAGACTTATATGGATTTTAAGTACCGGACTTTCGAAGAACGGATAAAAGACCATTAAGGATCAACGGACGTATGTCTCCACGCCGCCCCAATTGGGGAGAAACAGATGCCGAGAGACAGGTGAAAGATTAATTCTTTATTCGTACTTAGTTGAAGCACCTCTGGCACTCAAGACTACGTAGGTAATAACTACAGTCACCACCGCTAGTGAGATTCTAAAAACTTTGTACGAGAATTCAGATTGCATTTTAAATGCGAACAAACTGCCGCTCCGCTGGAGACAGACGCAGACCATTAGCCGCTCACTGTGAGAACAAACGCCGATTGAATTTTATAGAAATACGGATGGACGACCTATGGAAGGTCGGAGAAGTGACTTTTAAAGGTCAATGGACGTATGTTCCTTAGCCGCCCCACTTCGAAAGCACACGCTAAAAGAGACAGGGAAGGGGTAGTTCTTAGTTCGTCCTCAGTTCAGGCCCCGTGGTTATCAGAGATTACGGTTTAACTGACGTCACTGCCGCGTCTCTAGATACCAATGTGACTCCAGAACATCCTTGTATTTAAACCCTCGCATCGCTCCAAGATGACTACCCATTCGCATTTGACTTTAGATTATTACTTTTTGGTCAGGTGTCGTGTCGCGTTCTTTTCTATATCTGTCGAAGAATGCAAATATGTTTTAAAAGTCATGTTGTTTACTTCCTCAATATTTAAAAAGGCTGCAGTAACATCGTATTACATTTCTGCCGATATGTAAGTGTCGATGTGAATTTCTTGGGTCTTCTCCAAAATTTGTGAATATTTGATCGATCGTATATACCAGGTCTCAAGCCACACTGATAAGATCCCATCAGATTCGTTTACGGGGACTTTAGTCTTTCATATAACACACTCGCCATTAAGAACGTCTATTTGTACGCCTTTCTAAATTCTTCAAGGAAACATCATATTTCATGTGCCCTTTTTTTATTTCTGAGCAGTTTGATTTCATAACCGACACAAACTGTGCTATCCTGCATTATCTTATCCATTATTTGATTTAAATCTTCTAAAAAACGATTTAAGAATAAATTGGTGTTTTTTCTCAAACACTTGTTCCCAGAACATATGAAGTCCGTTCCTGAAATCTACCCACCACAAAAAATTCTCGATTTCGTCTGAGAACTATTTACATTCCGTAGACTACAGAAAAACTTAAGCAACATCATACAAAAAACGCTCTAAACTACCATAATTTATGGCAAAATGCATTTTTGTTTCAACTTTCGCTTCTTCAATTCTCAACAATTATCAAATCATTTTCGTTAAAGCAAATCCTTCAAAAATTTATAATTTATTTGTGAACACAAAAGAAGAATTTCGAAAACGCTCCCAAAAAACCATACGGCCCACAAACATACCACTGCATGATTCATTAGTTTATTATGCTCGAAAAAGACCATAAAAACGTACGATTATCCAATCACAAAAAACTAAACATTTGGTTTTTTTCGCCAAATCAGCCAATGATAAACACGAATATTTTTACAGTTTTTGTATGTGAGACCAAACGAAGCAAACGCGCAGACATAATCTCAGACATTGAAAAATGCCTGCGATCAGTGGAAAACAACAACAAACAAATAAGCCAAGAGAGTTGGCCAAAGCTAACTTCTCACATTAAACGCCAAATACAAAAAAAAACAAAACTCCTACTAAAACGCCAAATCGAAACCTAAACGACGAGGCAAACAAAAAGAGTTAGCCCAACACAAACGCTCCAACGAACGAGAAAAAAAATTACTATCAATTCTTTTAGTTTTCTTATTCATACAAACATAGGAATGTCTTCTGGTGGTTTGGGGAGTTTAAAGCAAGAGCCACAGTGCACTGCTTGTTTGTTTCCGAGCACTCTAAGGCAACAATTTTACGATTAAGATCAGTTTTGTCACTTTAACGTGGGCTATAACTGCAGCTTCGCCATCTCACTTACTCATGTCACTCTTTCTCACCACTCCCAGCTTCTTCTGATGCTTCTTCTCCAGGGAGATGACATTTCAACATCTGAAAGTTATGTTAAATAACAAATCTGAAAAATATTTCGTGGGTTTCGGCTGATGCGCGGTAGTTGGTCCAGTCAGTAGCAGTGTCAGCTTCCGAAAAGGTTTGTCAAAATACAATTTAATGTCATAGCCGTTTTGTTGAGCAGAGAGAGTAAACATAAAAACGAAATCATTTCAAACTGATGATCGATCGATGTTGATCATTTCAGTAAGATGTATACGTGTATTTGTGTCAAAACAGTAGCTGCTGTCTTGACGAAACGATATCTGAAAGAAATGAACGAACGATAACAACATTAATAAAATGCTTAAGACATCTAAGTTTGAGTACATACACAGATACTTGCGTAGATATGTAGCTAGAGATGAAAAAAGCCAAAGAACGAATGAACAACTATGGAACGCCTCCGGTCATGCTATTGACCGAAAAAATACACAACACTCACACACACAGAGACACAGGAGTTTTTGATTTTGGTAAGTTGGACATACACTACTTAAAAGTAAATTGTATATTAAGTTCGGCACATGGATGTACATTCTTCTTCTTATATGGCAGCAACAGTGGAAATTCATCCATAATCCATTCGCAGATAGTTGGTCACGCCAAGCTTATATAGCAGCTCTTTCACTTGGTCTAACCAACAAAGTTTTGGTCGCCCCCCTTCTGCACCACTGTTTGAGTTTATTGCCAAAGACTTTTCGAGCCGGACCAGTTTCTTCAATTCGTACAACGTGTCCAAGCCAGCGCATTCGGTCTATTTGAACGCGCTTGACTACGTCGATGTCGTTGTATAGCTCATACAGCTTGTGGTTCATTCAAAGACGATACTCGCCGTTAACGATGATGTGTCAAAATATTTTGCGTAGTATTTTTCTCTCAAATACTCCCAGACTAGAGTGATGCGCTTGTGTCATTACCCAGGATTCTGCGATGTAGAGCAAGACAGGTAGGATCAGAGTCTAGTAGTGTTGGATACTTGTTCTTCGAGATAGCGCTTTGTCATTAAATCGCCTGCTTAGCGCATAGTAGCAGCGGTTTGCGATCAATACTCGTCTTTTGATTTTCAGGCTGACAATATAATTTTTGTTTATGGCGGAGCCAAAGTTGGCAAAATCATTTACCACTTCAAAGTTATAGTTTTCAATGTTCACGCAGCTTCCCAGAGTAATGGACTCTTTGTTCGTTGAAACTAATAACTTCGTTTTGTCGTCGTTCACCGTTAGGCCCATTTTCGCTGATTCCTCCTGTATACCTGAGAAGGCTGCAGTCACATCCCGCAGTTTTCGATCGATGATATCGACGTCATCAGCGTACGCGAGTAACATGTGGCTTTTGTTGAATATAGTGCCACTCGTGTTAACTGCAGCTTTTCTCAATATCATCTATATCACTATGTTGAAGAGATTACACGATAGGCCGTCGCCTTGTTTTAGGCCTCGTGTGGTACAGAATGGCTCCGTAAGGTCCTTGCCAATCTTCACTGAAGACTTCGTGTCAGTCAGCTTCATTCCGCAAAGACGTAGCAGCTTCGCTGGAATACCAAACTCAGCCATGTCTTCGAGTAATTTCTGTCGTATCGGGCTGTCGAAGGCTGCTTTATATTCGACGAAAAGATGGTAAGTATCGATCTGATTCTATTGGGTCTTTTCCAGGATTTGCCGAAGTGAGAAAATCTGGTAAGTTGTTGATTTTCCAGGTCTAAAGTCACACTGATAAGGCCCGATCAGGTTGGATAACACAGGCTTTAGGCTTTCACATAGCACACTCGACAGGACCTTATATGCGATGGGTTAAAGGCAGATCCAGCGGTAATAGGAGCATACACTTGGATCACCTTTTTTCAGGACAGGTCATAATACGCTTACATTCCAATCGTCGGGCATGCATTCTTAAAGCCAAACCGTTCGTAGGAGCTGGTGAATGCTCGTTATCAGCTCCCCGCCACCGGACTTCAAGAGCTCTGCCGGAAGACCGTCGGCACCAGCTGCTTTATTGTTTTTCAGCCGGATGTTGCTCTTTTTACCTCGGCTTGACTTGGTGGTGGGCAATCTAAGCCGTCGTCGACAATTGGCGTGATAACTTCACGTGCGCTGCCTTCTGGAACCAGCAGTTGCTGGAAGTGTTCTCTCCATATGTGCAGCACACTCTGCGTATCCATGACCAGATTTCCATCCTTGTCCTTACAGGTGGGGAGGCCATTACCGTATCCATTTGCTCTTACTTTCTGGTAAAATGTTCGGGCCTCACCTCTATCCCTGTATCGCTCTATATCCTCGTTCTCCCGTTCCTTCATCTGACGTTTTTTTCGCCTAAATAGCTGTCTCGCCCGTTTTGCTTTCTCCTTATGCCGTTCCCTAACACCACGGCTGTAGCGTTGCCCTATAAGCAGCAGCGGTTGCCATGGAATGGGCAATATACTGCCACTGTGTATCGGGAACGTCAGAAGTAGAGGCGTTGTGTCGTAAAAGTTGGGAGAGCTGGTTGGAGTAGGCAGTAGTTATCTCGAGTGTTTTTAGCACTACTTAATCGTGTGCGAACCTTGACTGCAACTAGGTGGTGATCCGAGTCACTATTTGCACCGCGCATCACACGCACGTCCATAACGCTTGAGACATGCCTTCCTTCAATTACCACGTAATCAATCAGATTTTTCGTATTATGATCGGGAGATATCCAGGTTGCCTTGTGGATATCTTGATGCGGGAATCTGGTTCCACTCACAACCATTTTTCTTGCCGACGCGAAACTAACCACTAGGCTGAATTTTCCGACTGCTGAACCAAGAGCATCTTCCCTCCCTATTTAAGCTTTAAAATCTCCCAGAACAATTTTAATGTCATGTGCACGGCAGCGGTTATATATCTCCTCCAGGCGCTCATAGAATGCATTTTTAATGTCATCGTATTTGTTTTCCGTCGGGGCGTGTAAACAAATTAGCGTAATGTAAAAATATTTCGCCCGGAAGCGAATGGTCGCTATTCGGTCACTAACAGTGTTAAACCGCGAGACAGGTATCGAGACCAGGTATCTCTTGCCGACTGTGAAACCACATCCAAATTCGTGTCTTTCTGCATGGCAGCTGTAACAGATGTCACAATTCTTTCGTCGTGGGCATCACTGTCCATCTCATTTCCTGTATGGCGATTGGATAGAGGCACCATCTCTGTGTAGAGTTTGGACGTTCCAGCTGCATATCCTTAAATCATGGTCCTTATAACGTTTGTGGGGGTCGTCAAGATTTGGGGGGTTCTTGGTTTTTCTTTTCTTTGTGTTTTCATAATAATTGTTTTGTTAAAGGAGAGCGGAGAGCGCGCATGATCCTAGTTTCTTATGGCTATGTGTTGAGCTTCAGTAACTTCTGTTACGTAGTTTCTAAGACGCATCGGTGGTAGCATGTCGATTAGGTTACTCAACATTTCGCCTTCTCACATTTGCTACCACTTAACGGATACTCCGTGGCATTGCCTAGGAATACGTGATCACTCGGACGCTGTTAGCTGCTTGGGAACCTCCAAAGAGAGTTTCTGGTTATTCCCAAATGAATAACAATCAGAAAGACTCAATTTAGGAAGTTCGCCTTACTGAATAATAACTGCATAGGGGTTAACACACACCCATACACAGTGCTTTGTAGCGTTTTAACCTAAAAGTTCGAATTTCAAAAAAATAGTTCTTATGGTGCAAATACTCTTTAACAGAAATAATCACATACATTTTTGTGATTGTTTCTTTAGCCGTTTCGTGTGGGCGTTGGTACCACTTTTGTCCTTAAGTATTCCAAGAAGTACGAATTTTGAAAAATTTGTCTGTGTCGCTCATCTGCAGCGTAAGATATTTTCATCCCATCAATTTTGTATACATTCATATATTATTTGTAAGGTTGCATAGTAGGGCATTCCTTATTCTACCCAACCGTTCATAACTAAAGCCAGCACCTTATGTCCCACCACCACCACCACCACGAAATCTTCAATTTTGGGCAAACGTGTTCAAGCGATCATCACTTCGATTGTCAGGTTTTGATGGGCTATTGGGCTGTGCGTTTTAAATAAAAATCAGAATTTTTTGATGAAATTATTCAACGCAAGTGATTCCTGTGGCTGCCAGCAACCACTGATGATGCTGAAGCTGATGCTGCTGCTGCTGCTGCTGCATTCAATGCTGTCCAGAGTTCTTGTATCAATATAAATTTTTGCCTGCGGGACATTAAAACATGGCTAATTATTTATGCGTTTAAATGAGAAATTTCTTCAGCTACTGTATATGGCCAATACGCATACAAACACACAAACGTCATAGCATATACATACACAAGGAATTACACATACCAAAGCGTGTAGTGTAGTTAATATTGATTTCGTATAGAATATTATATGTCGCCGTATAATGAAGAATGAAACATATTTTTAAGTTTCTTACTGCCCCCGGCACCCTTGTGGCAATTTTAGGATGAATTTTTGATCCTTGAATTCATGTTTTTTGGCTGATCACCATGATCATCATCAGAGGCGACATGATCCCGTTTTCTGTCTCTGTTGCTCTTTCGAAATGGCTGAGGGAACAGCAGAGCGAAAACGTGGACAACATAACATAAATATAAATAATTGATAGTTTTAAAAGGACAAACGCATATTTATGAGTATGTTCTGGCAATTTTTGGGGATACGTTTATTGTGAATGGAATTTGCTATACTGGTATTATTATAATTTTGTTTTAAGGCGGGGGGATATGTTAACAACCTAAGCTGGCGAGAGAGCAAGGTAACAGTTTTAATGGTTATTAAAGCATTTTTAAGATGTTAAGAAGTCTAAAGCTGCGTATTGGAGTGAATTCTGAGAAGTTGTAGGAAGATAAGAGGAATTGCAGTAATTGCGATATGCAATGAGGTCAATCTCTCGTTTACACTCCTCCTTAGATTTAGCATAGGAATGTCATAGACCGTTTAATCGGTGCGCTCTCGCTTATTTGAGTTATATTACGTTGAAAGCGTACTTTTATAGAGATTGAATACACGCTTGCTTACGAAGTAAGCGACGATGTCAGTAGGTGCCATTTGAATCGGAGTCGCTTACAATGTCATACTGATGTCATGGATTACTTAATAAGTACTTCGTTGTATCTACCACTAGCTCATAATACTAAAGATGCTATAACTTTAACGCTTTATCAAGAAATTCTTGATCTTTTTTATTAAATTCTAATTATGCAATTCTCAAGATATTACTTACAATGTATATTCTTTCATACAATTGTGAAAAATGAACTCATTACCGATAAAATTTTCTATCACAGTCTGTGAGTAATGAGTGCTGCCTCCCTGCCCAAATCACAAAGACAAAAACTCAAAACCCCTTGGCATCATAATAACAAACCAAGTTACAGTATGTAGGTAATAATTTTTTGGAAACCTCAGGACTACCTGTTGCGTTGTATTATTATGAGACAACTAAACGTCAAACATTGAAGGTAACAATTGATGAATGCCTCCAGATGAGCCAGTGGCCAGCCAGCCACATATCGCACAAAAATATAAAACCCAACAACAGGAACAACAAAACGCCAAAAATACATTCCAATAAAAGAAATTGCAAAAGTTAGCAGCAAGCAGCAAAGACATTGGCACTTTTGTGACCGCAGATGAATGCAACAAATGAATATTTCTCTGGTGGCGCAAAACCAGAAGCTAAAGTATGAAGACAAATATGTCTGTGTTGTGCAGGGGCCGCGGGCGGGTTGCATTTGGAATTTTGTATGTGCTGAGAACAAGACATGTGTACATTTGATGTGCTACAAAATTCCTTAAAGATAAACATACAATCTGGTCTCCAAAAACTGAGATTGTTTTTTTTGCGCTCCTCCGCCTCTCAAATGCTATCTAAACCAAATGCGGCGAAGCTCAGCACAGGACCCCGAAGAAGCCTTAGTGAAGATCAAAATCTGAGCAAAGTATCAAACAGAAAAAGAAAAAACACCAAAATGATTGGCAGCTTATATCGCCAGCTCAACAGCAGCAATGCTGCCCAAAGAAGAACAACAGCAAACAAAAAAAAACACGAAATACTCCTCTTCTTTCCATAAGTTATTTGTCAAGTTTTAGTTTAACCAAAAACTCATGTTAGTAACCGAAAATAGCCTCCACAACAGCAAGATTCCTCTTATTAAAGATGTTTGTTTTTGTTTTATGGTTTGGCACAAAGACGTGATTTTAAAACTAATGAGGATTATAAAAGTTTAATATGCACATGCCTCGGCGGCTGCTGCTGCTGTACAACGCTATCCAAAACCCTCATTGAGAGCAGGACTTAAGCGATTATATTTAAATATGATCAGCCATCGTTATTAAGTTTTAACGAAATGTACCACTACTAGCAACACAAGCAGTAGCAATTTTAGCAGCAATCGAATCAGTACCAACACTATCGACGTTGTAGCGAGTACGCATATTCGTAGCTTAAAGGCATTCAAATTTCCGGTTGATGTGGCCAAGCGCCAAAAAATCTCATTACAATTTTTGCACATTAATTTTGACCGAGCCAAAGGGAAAAATCTGTGCAAGTCATTATTCAGTCAGTCAGTCTTCTTTCAGTCAAAGGCGTAATTCGAAACTGATCCATTGCAGTCATAATGAATATCAATTAGTAAGCCAGGGTTTAAAAACGCGATTACGGCTTTAAATGGTAATTTGGGGAATTAATATATTTCAACAAGTACAGAATTAATAGTCAAGTGAACTAACAAATACATGGTGTCAAATTAAAAATTATTTTTAACATTTATGCATCCGACGTTTCGCTGGGATTCTTTCCAGCATCTTCAGGGATGATTTTTTATTAGATCTGACAACCATAATTTTTGTATTATAATGAAAATTTATTTACAAAAACTGAAATATATACAAAATTCATTGAGGACACTTGCATTAATAACACAGTGCAACAGTGAAAAAAACACCCGAACGTGACTATATAGGTTCGATAGTACAACCGGAGCTGAGTAAAACCCTAGCTCAGTTTGGCTGGATTGGCTACCAAATTTTTTTTTGGCCCCCCAAACTTTTTGAAATCCCTTGGATCCCTTGAAAAAAGGTGACATCAATTGTTGGCCTACAGTTTCTACAGTTTTTAATCTAGCTCTTTCTCTTCTTAAGCAAAGTTGTAGCTAATACTCTGTTTAAAAAATTGATATAATAAAATTTCCAAAAAAAATTAGACTTCCTCGTTTATTTTCAAAAAACTTCGATAAAAATTTAAATTTTTTCACTTTTTTTAATATAAGTCGTAGGGAATCCAGATTTTTTGCATACTCTATTCAGTGAAATTGTAGTTTAGGTATTACCGAGTAACTTCTCCGAACAAACCCATGCTATCTGAACAAGTCTAGGGATATTAAAAAGCTCTCAAAACATACTATCTACTTGAAACAAATCAATTTTTTCGGAGTTTTGTGTCATTGTGCAATGTTTTTACCTGCTATCTTTACCAAAAACTTACTTGTTGTATAACTGTACAACTTCTGTAAGCAACTAATATGTTCGGAATACTCCACCCCTATAATTGTTCACAAAGAGCATTAGGGTGTTCCTTATATGGCATTTTTTCAAATTTCGCTAAAAATGTGTATTAATCGCGATGTTGATCATCTAGCTTCACCATACATTTGTTTTTGTCAAAATTACGAATATATTGTGAAAAATTTGGTATCGATAATTAGGCATTAGGGTGTGCCACAATGAGGTTAAAGTTCAAATTTGTTCTCAAATCAGTTTATTGCAGCTAAGTATTTTTCTTTTGAATACAGACTAAGTACTAATAAACCGTTCAATAGCTGAAGTGAATACCTAAAATAGTGTGTGTTTGCTTTTACCATATCTCTTATAGACGCCGAGATATTTAATGTAGAAGTTGGGGTATTTTTGAAAAAATTATTAAAAATGTTGAAATTGGATTTCGATGTAGTTTATTATCGGCAATTGTATATTTCAACTTTTTGAAGTTAATCAATTTAACATCTGTATGTTTAATAAGTATATGTGTATATTATCAATATCTCTATCATTTCTCGAGATGTCAGGCAATAAAAAAACGAATTTTCGACTGTATGCAGAGCAATGTCTAATGAACTTTTGTCCCATCTGAATACCCATTGTGGCTACTTACCAATAACGATATATAAATGATAAAAATAAAAAATCCCCTCAAAGGAGCATTGAATATTAATGGTTTTGGTGACATTTGTAAGCAGACACAATGGATATTCAGTTGAAACAAATATTCAGTTGTCATTACTATGCTTTTTAAACCCCTGATATCTCGAGAATTGATTGAGATATTGATAATATACACATATACTTTTAAACATAAAGATTTTAACTTGATTAACCTTAAAAAGTTGAAATATATAATTGCCCATAATAATCTACATCGAAATCCAATTTCAAAATTTTTAATAATTTTTTTCAAAAATACCCCAACTTCTACATCAAATATCTCGGCATCTATAAGAGATATGGTAAAAGCAAACACACACTATTTTAGGTATTCATTTCAGCTATTGGTTCACCTTAGTCTGTATACAAAAGAAAAATACTAAGAGGCAATA
This sequence comes from Muscina levida, assembly GCA_964034835.1. Classification (NCBI taxonomy): domain Eukaryota; kingdom Metazoa; phylum Arthropoda; class Insecta; order Diptera; family Muscidae; genus Muscina; species Muscina levida. The sequence goes on along the minus strand of OZ035884.1, from coordinate 31,674,546 downwards.
AACTGATTTGTGAACAAATTCGAACTTTTTCCTCATTGTGGCACACCCTAATGTCTTACTATCGGTACGAAATTTTTACAATATATTCGTAATTTTGGCAAAAATAAACGTAAGGTAAAGCTAGATGACCATCATCGCGATTAATACATATTTTTAACGAAATTCGAAAAAAATGCAATATGAGAAACGCCCTAATGCTCTTTGTGAACAATTAAAGGGGTGGAGTATTTCGATCATATTAGATGTTTACAGAAGTTGTTCAGTTATACAATAAGTATGTTTTTGGTAAAGATAGGAAGTAAAAACATTGCACAATGGCCCAAAACTCCTAAAAATCTGATTTGTTTAAAGTAGATAGTGTGTTTTGGGAGCTATTTGGTATCCCTAGACTTGTTCAGATTGCATGGGTTTGTTCAGAGAAGTTACTCGGTAATACCTAAACTACAATTTCACTGAATAGAGTATGCAAAAAATCTGGATTCCCTACGACTTATATTAAAAAAAGTGAAAAAATTTAAATTTTTATCGAAGTTTTTTTGAAAATAAACGAGGGAAGTCCAATTTTATTGGGCAATTTTATTACACCAATTTCTTAAGCGGACTATTAGCTACAACTTTGCTTAAGAAGAGAAAGAGCTAGATTAAAAACTGTAGAAACTGTAGGCCAACAACTGATGTCACCTTTTTTCAAGGGATCCAAGGAATTTCAAAAAGTTTGGGGGGCCAAAAAAAAAATTTGGTAGCCAATCCAGCCAAACTGAGCTGGGGTTTTACTCAGCTCCGGTTGTACTATCGAACCTATATAGTCACGTTCGGGTGTTTTTCAAAAAGTTTGATTTTGTGTCATAGTGTAATTAATGAAAAAAACCAATATTTATGGTTTAAACAAAATACATTTAAAACATTTCATACATATAGATATTAATTGCAAAGTGAAATATTATGCAATATGTTAATTTTTCCAAATCAGCTCGACATTCAACAACTTTTTTAATTTTCTTGAGACGGTCCACATTTTTTTATATTTTCTTATACCTATGCCTGAGTATATTTTGGCTATGTTTGTTTTTATTTCTATAAATTCTTTCCCTAACTCTTTAATAATTTCATAAACGCCGCATTTTTTTCCTACAATTGTTTTGAATCTATAAGCTTCCATTGAGTTTTGAGTGCGCGAAAAATTGTCGCTAAAAGAATCCGAAACACATCAAAATGTAGGGTGGGGATTTTGTATTTGGGGATTTTGTGTTTGGGGATTTTGTGACACTGTCGCCAAAAAAGTGTGGGGATTTTGTGCTTAGGGATTTTGTTCTTGGGGATTTTGATTTTGGGGATTTTTTTTTTGGCTGGGGATTTTGTGTTTGGGGATTTTGATTTTGGGGATTTTGTGGCACTCCCGTATGGTACGAATAGTATTATGTAGAGCAAAAGAAAGTGTCGTCCGATATATCCTACATTCATGCCTGAGTCAGGTTCTAAGAAGCGTTTACCTTGCACGAAATTTGAATTGTCTATAAAAACGTTAAAACAAGATATGCGTGCAAATGTATATATAGGTGCATTCGGTCTTTTGTATGGGTTGCACCGAAAGGCATGTGATGTATATGTTTCGGATTTGGAATATACTCAATCTCATCAAGGGTCTGAATAAGGGCCCACCAACCTTACGAAATAAGAACCCAAGTGATTTTCGTGACTATGGCGATACTTATTTACTTAATTTCCCTTTACACCCCATGAATGAGGTATGGGATAGCTTCTCGCGCTGTTGTGAATTAACACGCTTTCTAGTTTAAGATTCACAACTAACGGCACCTATTTTTTTTATCGACGAATGCGAACGTCACTGTTTGAGAAGCTCTTACTAGACATTCTGATTGACTCGACAGTGATACTGCAAAGTTGCTGTCGACAACATTCGAGGGGAGCCGACAATGAAAGAAAATTTTTTTTTTCTATTTTTTTTTAAGATGACTGGAGCCAGTAGTTGAACTGTAGCGATCTCCCGAATGGTAGTCGCATGTTCTAACCATCATGCCACGGCCGGTATGGCGATTACATTTTGTTTATTAAGGTTTGATTTTCTTATAATACACTTGTGGTAGAAATACGACAAATAACTTATTGGTTTCGGGCTGAATCCAAATACCGGCCCTGGAGATACTTGCGAGTCGCTAACGATGTCGATTTACAGGTACTCGAGAACTATTTGATTATCCCAGGTATCTCGGATTCTGGTTTCAGGTTCGGATGCCAAATTTGTAGGACCAGCTCGGGTTTTAGATTCGAATATCAGGCTCAAGATTGCGGGTTTCAAAGTCAGGTTGTAGCATAAGCTCGGCTTCAGTCTACTAGTCATTGTTTACATATATTTTTCTTATAATATACTTATAAACTGCCTTACGAATATACAACCGAAGTTGCTGAGGGGAAAAGATAGCCGGAGCCGTTGTGGGGGAACAGACATTCGAAGTCGCTATGGGGAAACATACAAACGAAGCCACTGTGGGAGAACAAAAAGCCGGAGTAGCGTTGGGGGAACAGACAACCGAAGTCGCTGCGTTGGAACAGACAGCCGAAGCCGCGGTGGAGGAACAGACAACCAAAGTCGCTGTGAGGGACCAGACAACCGATGTCGCTGTGGGAGAACATATAGCCGAAACAGTGGTGGGGAAACAGACAGCCGGAGACATTGTGGGGGGGGGACAGACAACCGAGGTCACTGTGGGAGAACAAATAACAGGAGCCGCGGTGGGGAACAGACAGCCGAAGTCGCTGAGGGGGAAATACAACAGGAATCCCTGTGGAGGAACAGACAGCCGAAGCCGTGGTGGGGTAATAGACAACCGAAACCGTGGTAGGGTAACAGACAGCCGGAGCCGTTGTGGGGGAATATACAACCGTAGTCTCTGTGGGGGAATTGGCAACCGAAGTCACTGTGGGAGAACAAATAAACGGAGCCGCGGTGGGGGAACAGACTACCGAAGTCGCTGTGGGGGAAAAGACAACCGAAATCCCTGTGGAGGAACAGATAATTGAATTCGCTGTGAGGGAACAGACTGCCGAAGCCGTGGTGAGGAAACAGACAACCGAAGTCACTATTGGTATATATTATCAGCCGATCAGATGAAAAAAGGCGCTGTTAAAAAAGTAGTCACAAGCTCTGGAAAGCTCTAATGGGTTGCACTGGTCGAAATTTGGGTAGCAATTGACAACTACTGCTAGTGAAGCCAGTATACAATGTATCGCCTGAAGTAAATGAGAATTCTAATGAACACATTGTGATTTGCTCACACTCAGTGCTCAACAGATCTATCATACCAAGAGTGACGACAGTTGCTCATCAGAGTTGTTAATGTATGAGTAAATTCTATTTAGAGAATTGGACTCGTTACAGATACTTTGGGTCCAACTCGTTAATGGTTTTTTTTGCCACAAAAAGTACGAATTAAGAAAATAGTTTCATATCTTATGCTTCTTCCAAATGTGGAACCTTTTGTTCCTATAAATTGGTCCCAACCTGCTGTCGACTGTATTACTTTTTTTGTCTCCTTTCATATCTAAAATTTGTCCGATGGACAAAGCCCGGAGAAGAGCTTGTGTGGGTTATGTTGACATGTGGTCTTCGTTGATACCATTTCCACAACGGTGTGTTTGGGCTTCTCGATGATTTCTTGAAGCTTTTAACACTTATACATGTGATTATGTGTGGAGAAGGCACATCAAAGGGTGCTGATGATGATGGTAGTTTGGCAACTATCGAAATAGCTATCCGCCCTGCCAGCTGTCAACATAACCCATGTCACACAACTCTTGTAAAATAAATTCTATTCGCAATAATAGAAATAGATCTTGAACCGAACGATGAAAACACAATAATTCGTTTATTTACATTTTGATGATTTCCGCTTTAGCTACTTTGTCCATTTGAGACCGAAAGTACGAATTTCAAAAATACTCTTACCGCATTACTTCTTCGTAAGAAGATTCCCCTAAATTTGGTGGTAGTAACTTTATCCATTTGGTCTAGACTATGGTGCCATTTTTTCCCCCTTTTCTTAACGCAGAACTAGTGTAAAAGGTTAACAAACACGCCAATATGTTGGGAACACTTTTATCCCTTATTTACAATATTAAAAAAAATATCTTTTCTAATCACTCAAATACTATATAAGGTTAGCGAGTACCCCAATTTTTTTAATTGTAACTTTAACACCAATTCTGACACCCAATATACCGCAATCATATCTTTTTACTCTAGTACTTCGAAGTGTAGCCGTGTATCCTGTGTCCTTTCTACCATGAGTGTTCCCTATTTCACCGCTAAAAGTTTGTTAAGCGACATGTCCACCTACGTTTACCAGTTCTAGTGATGGTGCCACTTTTATCCCCCTTTCCCCGTTTTTACACTAATATTTAAATTTCGATTAATGAATTCTTAAGGCGCCGCTCTTGAGTAAAGAGATTCCAACCCTATCCATTAATACAGATTAAAAAACTATCCACCTTGCTTTGAATTGTTTCCCCTACCCGGATCTTGCCAACTCTGTAATATCCTTCAAAACATGCAGTAGCTGTTATTATCATAATCACAATCGCTTGACATATACTAACACCATCGTATAGCGACAAACATCTAGATATGTATCCATTTTTTTCCGTGGCCAATCCTGCAGTGAATCCCCCTGTAGATAATACATACTTACATACATATGTATACTTACATACATATGGATAAAATACTATGCTAAAGATCAATTTCATCATAACTGCAGGGCGATCAATTAAAATTTTTGTTGATCGAATTTTCGTCAATTTTTTGACATGTGCGCATCGCCGTCGTCATCTCGTATCGACAATAAAACTCTCCACAGTTCATTCGCCACCACATGCAGACAACCCCCTATATGCCATCCCCATCATCATCATGTAAGCATCACCAGTAGACCGTAGACAGCAGCAGCGTCATCATCATCATCTTCATCTTCATCAGCTTATACCACTTTCAAATTGACTGCATTAAGTCTTAAAGCTGCTGCTTCTGATGTCGGTGATCTGTTTATTCATTCATTGTTATTTCATTGATGTGGTTGGTCGGTAGGTCGGTGGATGCATAATGTCGGTCAAAATGCTTTAGGGCTAAACTCGCACAGTAATAAGTAAGTAACAGAAGCAACCAAAAGCTGAAATTCTGCGGCATAATGCAATTTGTTGTTATTGCAGACGTTTGTTGCAGCAGCAAGACGAGTAAAAATTGATTAAAGCGTAAATGATTTTTATTTTTGATCTTAAGATCTTATGACAGACTACACTCACATCACATAACATCACATCATAATGATAGCAGGATATTTCTGCCGCCGCCACTGCAGCAACACATGATGCCTTCTGACGTTTATGGGTTTGCGCATGCGCCCCCTTTTGGTGGCTTTATACGTTGATTATAACTTGTAGACAAAGATCGATTACTTGTGTCGTTGATCGCTAACTTGTCGATGCTACTGTAGAAAATTATAATGAATTTTTGTTGTAAAGAACAAAATAACATTGGCTCCAAATTGTATGATGTTCGTTGCTGTTGTTTTTTTTTTTTTAGTTAATTTTTGAAAGGACATTGGAAATTGGCTTTAAATATATACACAAATTTTTTGGTAAAGCCTAAGGCATTTTATATGGAAAAAAGATTAAAATCTGAATTGGTGTCTTATCCCCGACGATTGGTTAGAAGATAAGTGTTTGCAAAGTTTGAATTTTTGGGTAGAATTAAAGGTTTGGAGAATGTTAAAAGATTTAGTAATATTTGTGCAGTTTTTTTTAGGGGAAGTGAGATTTAATACGTGTTACTTTATCCATTTAAAATGGCAGTGGTTTGGCCTAATAGTTTCATATTCTGCGTCATGTGTGTATACACGACTCTAAGAATTCACTAAACATTTAACACTACATAACATTTCAACATGCTATGTCTTATATTTTTACATATTACTGAGGATGTTTTAAGTTCTTTATAAACAAGGATATTAATATCGATTAATACATACAAATAATGAAGAACTTAGAACTCTAAGTATAGTATGGGTACATTGTTATGATCTTGTGTAGATAATAGTCCCGATACATACTTGTAAACATCTTTCGTTTCAGCTCTTTTTTCATATATGGTGTGATTCTTTTAGAGGTTGGTTTTTTCTATTGCTTTTTAGTACAGATAATGCATGACTGATGTGAAGTTGTCATATGACTTTTCTTTAGTATTGCTTGACAATTAGTTATGCGATGACTCAAATGGCAGCAACGTCTTCAAATTATGTAGGTGTAAATTCGAAAATCAATGTTCAGTGAAATATATTGTTTGACCACTTTGCACAACAAATGGAGTACATACTCGACCTTCCGACCCTCACTAGTACCAATATTATTCATAGGTTTGGGTTTTTGTGTACGTAACCAAATAATATTCTGTCGAAAAGTGAAAATCCAGTATGTAGTAAAGATAATATTGGGGCTGTAATAGAAAGCGTGTCTTAAGGCCGTGACCAATCGATTCAACACCGTGCGTAGTATCTGGGTCTCTAGTACGCAGCAACTTGATGATTTTACGCAGGAAGCTTGGTTAAAAGTCATACAGGATCCAACACGTTCAATGCTTTTTTTGACAAATTATTATGGTGATTGCATAAATTCGAGTATTGAACCTGTCAATATGCTGCTTCCATCATGTGATATGACACCTCTAAGCTACCATTACCGGAAAATTCGCAAAAAAAAGGTGACAATGCTGTAAAAGTGGTCGAACGTAAGACTCCGAATATTTCAGCATTCAAATCAACTTTGTGTGTTATATTAAAAATTTAAAAAGAAGGCTTAAAATGAATCACCCTTTAGTGGAGAGAATTATATACGATTTTATTTAATTTCTTAGTAAGAGTTGGACACACCGATCATGGCCATTGTAAAGCTGCAATTCATGACCTGGTAGCGAACATTACCCGAAGAATTTGGGAGTTAGCGGAGACAACGCTGGAAAGAGTGATCGAAAGTAGGACACAAACCACATGTGGAGTAGTCGTGGCCAATATTGGATTGATATAAAATTGATAAAAAATAATTAATGACAAAGGGTGTTCCTTTGGGTCACAATAAAAATTTCGGGATTCAAATAAATTTTATGTATTCTACTAAAAATTTAAAAAGAAGCCTTAGAATGAATCAGCCTGAATTCGAGGAAATTTTATGGGATTTGATACCTTTTAACACGCGCACGAACGGAGTGAAGTGTATATTATGTATATTATGTTTGTTCTATCATTTGTAACGCCCATAAGAAGGTGTGGTAGGTATGACAGTATATACATATATATATGATCAGCGTCGCAATCTGAGTCAATTTAAAGATAACCGTCTGCCTGTTCACCTGTACCCGCGATTACAGTAATAGTTTAAGAGATATTGAACTGAAATATGTAATGCAAGCTTCTATCCTCCAAGCGCAGGTTAAATTGTAAGATAGTCACGATCGGACGAAAACTACTATCACCTCTTATACAAACTCCCCTTTTTTGGGGTGCACGTCTATCTTTCGCCGCTATTACAGCCGTAGTTTAAGAGATTTCGAGCAGAAATTTGGTATGAAAACTTATATGCTCAAAGCGGAAATTAAGTTCTAAGATGACCAAGATAGATCAAAAACTAATCCCACCTCCCACGCAAACTCTCCTTTTTTGAGGTCTGTCCCCCGATTAAAGCCGTAGTCTATCAAGCTGAAAGTATACAAGTTTATATTCTCTAGGCTTAGGTTATGTTTGGCATTAAGTAACATTTGACAAAAAAAATACACCCACCTCTCATACAAACCCCCTTTTTTTGGGGTTAAACAATTCATAATATTCTTAGCTCTTATAACAAATTTGACATTTCAGTAACAAATTATGGAGAAAAAATGGATTTAGCGGCCTAAAATAACGTCCACATCTCATCCAAACCCCCCACCCCTTGTTAGTTCTAGTGCAAATAACCAGTTTTATCAAATTTCTTACTACTTTTATTATAATTAGTCAGAGTTGGACACACAGGTTCAAAGGGAGACTGACGTAGATTTTAATTAAAATATAGCACCGCGACCTCATTAGTGGTTGTAAAGAGAAATTAAGTTTCTTAGTTTATAACTGTAAAGATACAATGTTCTACGCGGTCGGTGATGACAACCTGGTACCCAACACCCAGCATAACCATACATCATCTGTATTTTTGTCTATTCGTTATGAATTTCAAAGGCGATTATAATTTAAATAACGGTATTTATTATGTTCCCCACTTCACATTACCTAGAATTCTATACCATGCCCATCTTGTCCTACAAAGATCACATATCCAATTCCCTCCCCTTCCATGTGTCGCCTTTCAGCGTCAAAGTCAAAACTTTTTACTACAAACTTGTCTATCTAACTGTTTTGCACCCATTTACCATTGGTTAATTTATTTAATAAATCTCTGCCAAAAAATACAGAAAAAAGTGCTCTAATACTATCAACAATTTGGACTTTCAACACTAAGATGATGATCGCATAAATTGCTTAAACGATTGTACACACACATACACACTTACTTTTACCCAGCAATAACATGAATTGAACTTCTTTGCTTTACTTTGATTTATAAATAAATAAAATTCAATAATACCCAATTGAAGACATACAAAAGAAAGAATTATACTTTCTGTTGAGAAATTGGGTTATTTTCTTTACTGATTGATTGGAGACGAACCACAAACACAGCAGCAGCTTCGCATCACACTCGATAAGTTGTCTAAGGCCAGACAAAGTTGTTGTCATTGTAGTATGAAAATAATGTTAACGATTTAAGAGAGAAATTTCTACAGTCAATCAGAGACAATCACTTAAGACATTTAGTGAAATAAACAGGCGCACAAAAAAGATAATTTAGCCATTTAAGCAGCTATGAATAGAAGAGTAATTTAAGTTTAGTTAACAAGACAATGTGGTAGCATTTGACTGTAATATATAATAACACGTGTCTTTTTTTCTTATTCTTATTATTTACAGAGTCAAGCTTTGGCTTTAACAAGAGTTGCCAATGCCGCTGCAGCAGCAGCAGCTGCTAATGCCAATGCCAATGCCAAACCACCTACAGCTGAATCCCTACATCCCGATGTTATTGTTAAAACAGAGCATTCCTTATCGCCTCCACCTCCTTTGCCGCCCCCACCACCTCAGCAGGCCGCATCATCATTGGCACCAACACAGGGTCTCACAGGTTCCCGCCAATCACCTATAAATTCTAATGCACAAAATTCCTGTAACGCCGAAGAAGCGCAAACGGAAGCCAATCGTATGCAACAACACCGACGACCTTCTCTGCAGGGCGTACAAGATAAACTGCAACAATTTCAACAACTGCAGCAACAGAATGATGAACAGCGCAGTCCTCGCTACTCATCGGGTAACGTATCCACCCACAATACAACACCATCGCCGTCATCACATCGTGAATTGGCTTCCACACCTCTAGGCCAAAGTGCACAACTGGCATCTAGTCAAAATAGCTCAACACCAAAGTTAAACGAACGTGATGACCATCATCCAATGGCTCATCATGCAGTGCCACAGCAACGCTCGGATGCTGCCCATGCTCAGCGTGTAATGGGCAGCATAACATGCCTGCCACCATCGGCATTGAATGCTGTGGCGGCGGCAGCTGCCGCCCAGCATCAACATCAGCAGCAACAGCATCTTCATCATCAACAGCAGCAGCAACATCAACAGCATCAGTTGCAGGCAGCTGAGAAAATGATGAATTCGTCAGCTGGTGCGGTAGAGCAACGCAAAGAATTTGATTTAAGCAAAGTTAACTGTAAGTACAGACAATATGCAATATTTAATTAATATTTAATTTAGTACACCGCTGAAAAGAAATAATGTATAAGTATATCGGCAAAATTTCTAGTAGTGAAGTAACTTTAAAAAGGACGAAATTGAAATGTAATAAGTTATACCTCATACTTTTCTATATTGAAACACTTATCATTCGTTCGGTCTCATGTCGCTATAAACAATATGATCTATAGGGTCTAATTAGACGCCGACATATCCGAAAAATCATTATATCGGATTCAGAATTTACTCTCAGTTACGTATATACATAGTAAGATCTGATTATATATTTTGATGGGACCGGCCGTGGCATGATGGTAAGAAAACGCGACTACCATGCGGGAGATCCATGGTTCTCTGCATTTTATTCTTTCACTGCCAACCCCCTCGATGTGGTCGACAGCAACTTCGCAATAAAGTGTCGAGAGCCAATCGGCATGTCTAGTAACCAGAGACGTTCGCATTTGTCGAAAAACAAGTACAGCCGTTAGTTGTGAATCAGTTGTGATTCATGGGGTGAAAAGGGAAAACAAGTTTTCTTATCTATTTTAATGCCTTTGGATCTCATTACGTGTATCTGTATTAAAGTGGGTCAATTTGTATGGAGTAATAAAAATATCAATTTGTCCTGGGTTTTCAGCCGGAAGATATGGCTCACACCATAATTTTCTCTGGTTGGGAAGTGCAATTCACGAGCCAACGAATGGGGGAGGTGGGGTGGTATCACACGGCTGAACGTCGTATTCAAAGGTGGTGGGAAAGGTTGGAAAAAATCTACAATAAGGTCAGCAACTGCCTGGAGTCGCCTCTAGAGGTTTCAAATGTATGACCGATCCCATTCACTTGTCGCTCCCAAACACACCTACCCCCATCTTCACCCCCTTTATGACGCTGCCCACTGCTCCAAAGCTGCCTCTAGAAGAGTTAAATGTATGATCGGCCTCCAAAGCTGAAAAAGGCTGCAGTAACATTCTGCCGTCCACGTAGTATGTGAATTTTGTTATAGATGGCACTGGTCCGCATGACAGACCTTGTCTAAAGCCTCGCTTGATAGAAAATGGCTCTGTCAGACTTTTCGCTATTTTCACTGAAGACCTCGTATTGGACTTTTCTTACTGATGTTACCAGTCTTGCTTACTGCAGCCTTCCGCATGATCATCTGCGTTGTGATGGTCAAGACAACGAATGGCAGACTATCGCCTTTGCTAAAGCCGCGCTTGATAGAAAATAGCTCTGTCAAAATTGTTGCCTATTTCCACAGACAACTTTGTGTCGGTCAGTGTCATCCCGCAAAGTCGTATCAGCTTCGTTAAGATATCGTACTTATCAATAGCATCTAATAGTTTCTGCAGCATCGGACTGTCGACTACAGCTTTGCAATCGATAGACAGATGCTAGGTATTGATCTGCCCATATTGGGTCTTCTGCTGGTTCTGTCTTACTGTGAATATCAGATCGGTCGTGGATTTACTAAGTCAAAAGCCACACTGATAAGGTCCAATTATATTCGCTAGGATAAGCTTTAGTCTTTCACATAAAACACTAGACAGGACATTGTATGCGGTGGGTACAAGGCTGATTTATAGGAACTTGATGTACAAACTCAGATCGTCTCTCTCTCTCTTAAGCGTTAGAACACTTAGATTCAAAACATTATTCATGCATTCCTTTATTCAAATCATGTTTATGAGCTGGTGGGTGCACATTGCCATCTTATCGCCGCTGATCTTAGAAACCTCTGCCGGCAGTCCATCGACTCCCACAGCTTAATTGTCCTTAAGCCGTACAATTATCGTGCGAAGAAATCTGTGATAGGTTTAGTAATTCATGCTACCCTAAGCGAACGAGCAGAGTACGAATATCGCTTTATACAGGACACTGCGTTTCCGTCATCAGATTTTCATCTCTGTGCTTACAGGTGGGGTTCCCAGTTCCAAAATCGTTGCTTTTTACCATTTGGTAGAACTTTTTTGCTTCACCGCTATCCCTGTAATTGTTTATCCGCTATCATCTAAAGACGTTTTTTCAACTAAAGTGTCGTTTCGTCTCCCTCCCTTTCTCCGTTCCGTCACCGCACGCATGGACATTGGCGGCAGTTTTGCCTTGTTTGCAGCATCCTTTACATCAGACATCGCTCGACATTCCTCATCGTACCAGGACTTATCTGGTCGTGATTTTCCTAATATGGCCGTTGCAGCAGTGCTCATAGAGTTGGAGTAGGCATTGGCTATCTCGGTGGTATGCAACTTCGTGATGTCTAGCTTCCTTTGCGTTTTGTTACGAATGTTTTTCCTGGAACTAGATGGTGATCCGAGTCATGCTTTCCCTCGTTTACCACGTGATCAATCTTGTTTCTTGTCTTCCGATCAGAGGATATCCAGGTTGCCTTGTGGATATCTGTATGAGGGAATCTCGTTCCACTTACTACCATGATTCTTGACGATGCGAACCTAACCAGGAACCAACTAGGAATACACGTCCTTAAATTTAGCATAGAAGTGTTATAGGCCTTTTAATCGGTGCGCTCTTGTGCTATATCAGTTGCAATTACGTTATAAGTGGAGTCATAACTGAGCTTGATGACACGCTTGATTGCGAAGTAAGTGACGATGTCAGTAGGTGTCATTTCAATCGGAGTTCTAATGAGCGGACGATAATTTTTACATTATACACGCATGGCATGCTAAATACTTAGAACGCCCGCTAACAATGTTATACTGCTGCCATGGATTATTACTTAAATAGGTACGTTTCTTAACCCTCCTCAACTCATTATATTGTGCCTTCACCGCACTGTTGAATAGTATTGGCCATTGGCTGCAGTATTGCCTTGAATGCAGCATGATTTAAATTAGTTATGATAATCATTTTCCTGGAGTTGCTGTCTTTTATTTTAACAAACGAATACTGCAAATCACTTTATAGTATAATAGTGTATTGAAATCTCTACCATATAACATCATCGCAAAACTACAAACGATACCTCGTCGCTATGACAACTAAATCATACAATGTATGTGGCATACATTCACGTTTAATCGATATAAAATTATCTCGTTGTCTATAATCCAAAATTTAGTGATTTGTTCGGGGATGATTGCCGTTGCTAATTACCAATATGAATAGCAACAAACAGCAAATACTCCCTTAATTTTCGAATTTAAGTCATTACATTACATCGAATACGGGATTTTATGAATACCATTTATATATAACTTTAGGTAAGAAATGATTATTACGTTTACCAGAAAGGATATAAACATTCTGGTCTTAAGTAAATAAGGGTTACAAAATATTCTTCTTAATCCTTTGCCGTGACGCTTGTGTAACACAGCACATCACAATTGACTCCCTGTTACTCTACATCCAAACTAAGCGACAATTTTGGAAAATGAGTTAGTGATTATCTGACTTGGCACTGTGGTGTGGTAGGTATTTAGAGGGAAAACATTTCGGAATTTTGAAAATTGTTACATAACAGCTAATCGAGTAGGCCCTATGCTCCACTAGGAGTGAAGGGAATTAAGAAGAAGAGTCGGTTTGGGATCATGTTTTTATATGCAAAAAATTAAGAAATAAGAGTAACTCGCCTGGCGCGTATTCCAAATTTAAGTTTTGAACTTACCCTTCAAAACAAAATTTCTTGCACATTCTTCATAATTATCTTCACTTCCTAATTCTACTGATTTTTTAAATAATTAATAATTAATTAATCTGTTTATCGCTTATCTTTTCTCAATTCCTTTGATATTATAATTCATCTATACCATCCTTCCACGACGCTCTTCTCTCACACCACGGTGCCCACTGTATGTAATCCTACACTCATTTACCTTACAAAACGTGTTTAAATATTTTCGATTTTTTTTTTTTTTGTTTTTGCATCTCTGCCCATATCCTTTGTCTACCGTTTGTTTCTACTGAAACGCTTGTTAACTGCACAGAAATAACCCTCGATGCCAATTATTTCTGAAATAAAACATGATTTTATAGTAAAAGCTTAAAGTATTAAGCGGATTAATCCTCTACAATTGTGAATGCCAAACTATGTACTACCGTGATATTACACAAATGTAAATGTATATGTGCATAAGATTGAATATATATATATATATAGATATTGAAAGTAGGTATGAATGTATATGTGTGTGTGCCTATAACATTGTAGCTCCATCATTGATTTAATTCTCTTCTCTATGAGATATCCCCCATTCATTCATGTCACAACAACGACGACGACAATTCAATAGCAACAACTGCTTGTAACTACAACATTATGATAGTTGCTAAGGTACTGTGGAATATGATCTGCATCTGTAGCAATCATAATGGCGGCAGCATTTGTTAATGACGGAAACTGTGAATGGTAATCTTGGAAATTAATATGTAAGTCAATGGTGAAGAAATTCTCATTGTATGCTGATCTGTATGACATGTCTATAAGGATTATGAGAAGTTTCAGCTTAGATAGAGGAATCATTAATGATTAATCTTAAACAATTAAGAACATTAGAGTTCAATTCAAGAGGTGGAGTTGGAGTATTTAAAATTGATAAAATAAACTAGAAATAAGTACAAGAAATTCACTAAAGGCGAGTCAGTCGGTGTCATCCCGCAGCATCGCATCATCTTCGCAGTGATAACCAACTCAGCCAAGGCATTTAATAGTTTCTGTTGTATCGGACTCGGTCGAATGCAACTTTATCTTCGATAAAAACATTGTAAATGCCTTTCACGGGGTCTACTAAATGGACAGACGTAGTATGAATATGTGGTCGGTACCAGGACTAAAGTCAAGTTAATCCAGGTCCAATCAGGTTCGTTAAAAAGGACTTTAATTTTTTTTTTTTGGCCGGCCATCAAGTGCTCTTGAGAACACTCTATTATCATGCGGGAGATCTCAGGTTCGATTCCCGCCTCCAGTCATCTACATATTTCTTTCATTATCGGCCCCCACGATATTGTCGATAGCAACTTCGCAGTGTAGTGTCGACTCTATTGGCATGTCTAGTAAACGCTTCTCAAACAGTAACGTTCGCATTCGTCGATAAACAAGAAGTGAAAATAGGGTACTTTCATTTTTGATATATCAAGTGGGCGCGGCCTGCCCATTGGACCCTATTTTTGAAACCGCAATATCGGGAGGACTGTTTCTTCAATCGCCTAGAAAATTTGTTTGGATTCATTTCATTCAGCAAAGTATGTGATCCAGCAAGTAACGGGCGGGATTAGATCATTTTTTATATATAAAGTGGGCGCGGCCTGCCCATTGGACCCTATTTTTGAAACCGCAATATCGGGAGGACTGTTTCTTCAATAGCCTAGAAAATTTGTTTGGATTCATTTCATTCAGCAAAGTATGTGATCCAGCAAGTAACGGGCGGGATTAGATCAGTGGGCGCAATATAAAACTTGAAACTTTAGACGACTGTATCTCAAAAACTCTAAGAGGTATACCAGTTTATTACCGCCGGCCTTGAGAAGCTCTGCCGGCAGTTCCACCAATATTAACAGCACTCTCTATGTATCTGCGAACAGATTTTCATCTCAGTAATTAATAGAGAGTTCTTTCGAGTAGGCATTGGCTATCTCGGTGTAATACGGCTCTGTAATCTTTCCAGAACTATTTAATTTAATTCTTTCAGGCGCTCACAGAATACATTTTTATGTTCTCGCCTTTGTCTTCCATTGGGGTGTAAACACAACTTAGCGTGATAGGGGCAATTCGGTCACTGAACCGTGAGAGCAGTTGTCTAAGTCTCTTGCCGACTATGAATCTAAAACTCGAAGTGTGCCTTTGACCATATTTGGTTTCTGTGTTCCTGGTGTTTTGATATGAAGTGTTTACCCCAGGCACTTCGATTCGTGGAAGATGTATGACTTAACTCCTGGGTTACAGTCTCTACTTTGAACACGATAACTCCATAGCCCTGTCGAATTGTTTTCGGTGAAAATTGTGTGTAATTTTTGATAATTGCCGACTATAAATCTAAAGATCGAAGTGCGCCTTTGACCATATTTGGTTTCTGTGTTCCTGGTGTTTTGATATGAAGTGTTATATCCAGGCTCTTTGATTCGTGGAAGGTATATACGCACAACCGTGTTCTTATTCCCGCTCTCAAAAATTTTTGGTAATTGCCGACTATGAATCTAAAGCTCGAAGTATGCCATTGACCATTGGTTTCTGTGTTCCTGGTGTTTTGATATGAAGTGTTAACCCCAGGCATTTCGATTCGTGGAAGTTGTATGACTTAACTCCTGGGTTACAGTCTCTACTTTGAACACGATAACTCCATAACGCTGTCGAATTGTATTCGGTGAAAATGTTGTGCTCACCGCATAACTTTGCTTTTAAGCCCGTACTCAAAAATTTTTGATAATTGTTACTAATCTTTGGTTTTATGTTA
Source organism: Muscina levida (assembly GCA_964034835.1). Lineage (NCBI taxonomy): Eukaryota > Metazoa > Arthropoda > Insecta > Diptera > Muscidae > Muscina > Muscina levida. Next base: position 31,658,249 of record OZ035884.1, on the reverse strand, counting down.
AAAGCGGAACAAGCGTGTGTTTATGTTATCCCAACAATCGTAGACTAATATATCTCTGTCTGTACTTGTGTTTGTTTTTGTATTGAATGCAAGACAAACGTGTGTGTCATTGATTTCATAACACTCAAGCAGTGACCGACTGAATTGAATGAAACAAAATTTTCTATTATGTGTAAATTCCCGATCGTGTCTATGCGAAAAAAATGATTATTAGCGGCCTCGCGGGTTTTTGGAATGCATGGCACTGTTTGGATCAACCGCTTTTCTAAAAATGTTTTGTGTTGAATGCGAAACAAGAGTGTGTTGTGTTGTTTTCATAACACTCAAGCAGAGACCCACAGAATCAAAACAAACAAAATTTTCGAGTTCTTCTGAATTGCCGATCGTATCTGTGCAAAAAAAAAAAGATTATTTTCGGCCTTGCGAGGCTATGAAATTCCGGACACTGTATGTATTAATCCCATCTTCCAGAAATGTTCACTTTGAACAAAAGTTGATATATGAAATGTTCACTTTGAACAAATATTAGTATAAGACCACCAATATCGCAAACATCTCACACATATAGTGACCATTTCTTTGCAATTCATGCAACTCTCATGCAACTGCCCTAAATACCTCAAATGTAAATAGATTGCATACCGGGAGTAAAATCTTACCAGAAAGCATAAAAAAGAGAACTACGTATTTTGATCAGTCTATAATCTTACTATCTATAACTAACTTAGCATATATTGAATCAACAGCAATGACGCAAACAAATAAACAAATGACACATATTTGCACGCACACACACACACACATTCACAAGAATTTGCCTAACACGCACATGCAGTTCACACTGCAATGACATATGAAGGAAACAACAGTGACACATGCACTACTACTACCACTACCATAACTATTACTAATACTCGTACATACATCATAAAGTTCAAAAAGTATAACATTTACCAAATGTTTTGCCCTAGTATAAAAACATATAGAGAAGCTTAAGTTTTAAGCGTTCTATACATGTGGCAACTGTATGATCTCTACCTCCTTCAACGGTTCCCCTCCTCTCCATCCACTAGCACTGCTTAGATTCGGTTACCTCATTGGACCGGCAGCAATGTGAGCTATTGTATGTAGTGCTGGTGGTACGGCGAGGCATCAACACATTCGCAAAATCCCAACTAACTGTGTGTCAACTGAAAAATGTAAAGAACCCCATATGCAACGAGATTTGCACAAAAATATTTAAGTCCTACAATACTCTCGAGAGGATTTACGCCGGCACCCACTCTAAGGACTCAATCACACACGCACACACACACAAATACACTTGTTAGCAAATCCTGCACACATTTACATATGCCAGTGTGTTTGAGGGGGGGGCTATGCGACATTAACACACACATTTAGATGTAAATAAATGTCATTTTTACAGGAAATTTAGATTTGGGACAATGTATGGTGCTGTGTGTGCGCTGTGTGTGTGTGTTTAGTAATTGTAATGGAGCAACAGGAGAGAAAATTTTCAAATTATAAGCAAAAAAGGATTTAAACGTACCAAGTGCCAACGACAACAACAGCAACAGCTCACAGCTCGTATACATGCTCCCCCGCCCTTCCCCTCTGACACAAGCCGGCTCTATGCACAATGTTTGAATATTTGCAAATAGATTCATTCGTATATATGGATTTGTAACTGGTATTTTCGAGAGTTCCATATGTTCCATAGAATGTACACAATGATGTGTACGGGTTGAGTAGAATTTATCTATAAATTGATACAAAATTTTAAAAGGATTCACCTCTGCCACACTAAGCTGATGTCTCCGTGTGTGTGAGTGTATGTGTTTGTATTGTAACATTGTGTGTTTTATTCCAAACATGTTTTTGTAGCTTGCGTGTGTGTTCCAGAGTGTATGGGAATGTTTAGGTATTGGTGTGCACCAGAAAGACATAGAAAATCCTTAATCCATTCACAAACCTAAAGATATGTTACCTAAACTTAACACAAATGCTCTCATACAACAGTATGCATATAAACAGGTACATTTTTACATACGATTTCTGCATATCGCAAACACACACACATACACACACGCTCATACTTATACGTATGACTAAGTTTTTAGGTAGCTGTTATTGTGTTTGTTGGGCTCGGAAGCTTAAACTTCAGTTTTGCCAAAGACTAAACAAATTTTGTGACTTGAATGCAACTAAGCCAGAGCAGGGCTCCTACGGAAGATGGCGGCGGGCATGTTTTGATCACTACACATTGCGTCAAGGGCACAGCCAACGTTTTCTGTAGAATCTTCCACAATATGGAAGTACTAATCAAAAATCTCTTCTATAATTGTCTAGCACTATCAACAATGGGATCTTATACACTCATACCTCTTTATACGGCCCCTCTTTTTACGGCATTTCGCTATAACGGCTTTTTTCAATTCTGGAACACCTTTGCTTTACGGCGCACATTACCTCGCTATACGGCTAAAAGCACATAGGGGATTCACCGTTTTTCTACGAAGAGTGAGAGACTAACAAAAGCATTTACTCACAAGCGCAGCGAGTGTTGATGCAGTAGTCTCTTCTTTGTGCTGATCGTAGGTAGTGGTAGTTTTCTTGCACATTTTTCCATTCTTGAGAAATAATTAGTAGGTATATATGTAGGTATAAGTAGGTATGTATGTAAATATAAGTAGGTATAAAATTTATTACCTATCTTTACGGCCAACATTTTGGTAACGCATCTAGGCCGTATATCGAGGTAGAACGATTCCCCGGTGTAGTTAGAGCTTTATTTCTTATTAACCCGTAGTATCACAATGGATTAAATATTCTTATTTGATCGATCGTTGACTGCCACCAACATATGATCTTATATAATACAATTTTTCTCCTCTCTTCAATCTTATACGATTCTGAATTCTTTGTCAGTCGCAACAAAGGTAGCCCATTGCCGTAACAATATCATTGTCGCTGCAAACTAACTACAATTCATACTGTAGAGTTTTCCAATACAATACAGGTAAACGTGGTTAGTCTAAGCAAAACTTGTCTTTGCCTTATTGTATGAATGGATGAGCAATTGGGTACACTGTTGCACATTCAAACGATGCAACATCCAAAGCACACACACACTCACACACCTCTGGTATTTCCCTCTGGTACACATACGAGTACTCACTCACTCACTCAATCCAAATGCAAATCTTTGCATCTCTTAACCATACGAATGCTTGTAGTTGCTTGTGTGTGTTTGTATTTTTAGTGCGTATTATAAACGGATTAAAATTTCTAATACTATTTGGAGTTATTTGTATCAAAACATCCAGCATACTTTTCCAGCTTAGTCTCTCTCTCTCGTAGATGCAACAAACTTTTGCCTCACCAGCACACAACCAAACACCCGTGTGTGGCATTAAAACGTTGTAACCCCTTTTCGGTACATTTACCAAAGGAATGCCAGCAACAAACAGTTGATCCTAGCAAACAGTTCTGTACAAACCTTTAGGAATTGCTTATGCCTTCTCAGAAAATTTCCCATAGATAATATTTTTCGAAAAGTTATAATATCGAGTTAATAGAAGACGAAGGAGAGTGCCACAGTGAGCCATTGTAGGTGTTGCACAATATCTATAAGAGGATATCTGCCGGATGCCACATGACAGTCTTGGGAGGAGTGGAGAGGTAAGGCCATAACTGCTCTGAACCAAGCCGAACCATTGGCCAGGACATTAGGGTATGAGTAGTTGCATATTACTGTTGGTATTGTGGACTAGCAAAAGGAATCACATGTGCCGCTTATATAAAGTGTATTTATAGCATTTGTTTGTTATTATAGTTAAATTTGTTAAACGTATTTTGTGCTATGTTCTCCAACGGCTTTGTCTGTTGCGTGCTGTTGCTGTGTGTGCGTGTGTGTGTGTTGGCCGTTGAGATCCTTTGAAATATTGCTTGTAGTTTTAGGTTCAAAGATTATAGTATTAAATCATAACAGTTAAATTGTGTCTTGTACTAATCTCCTTGAATTGTTTTGAGCTTGAGTGAGAAAATATATTAAAAGAGTTAAAGTTTTAATGTTGCAGTTTTATGAAATAACAAATTAGGTTAGAAGTGTATATCAATACTAAAATGTGGCGCAGGGGTGTTTGTTGGGTATTTGAGGAGCTCTTAGGTACATGCATAGATGAAGGGTTCATCGTGTTGATAATTGAAAATTGCTGGCAAAATATTCTGGGGCCTTCTGCGATCATCCGATCACGACCAGTGAAAGTATTTGTTGGTGCATTAAGGTACGCATTGTACAATAAAGGTTATTTTTGGTACAATTAAGGTACTCACTGTACAAACGGGTACTTTTTGTACCCTTGATACATCAAGTTGGCTAAACGATCAGAAAAATGTTTTATTGTTTGATATTAATGGAAAAATTCAGTGTCACGCACTAGGATGACATGTTTAGAACTCCATGACGAGTTCATTTTTAGACCCCTTTGTGACGAACTGATGCTCTGTGATACATCATCAGCTGTATATATATCTACCATTATGCCAAACATGTACATGCGGAGTAGATATCAGCCGAAAATATCCTGCACCAATATTTTTTGAATTTGACCGTTACTATTCAAACATGAGAATGGAGGATATTTTCCCCCCAAAATCCCTTTTAACCATAAAGCTCATGTTTTATTTTTTTCAAGGAGATTTGTTGTTAAACTAAGCTTACTTCAAGTTTCTATGTTTTATTACAGAAAAGTCACTTTTTGGAAGCACTTTTTTATAACCTCACCTTACGGGTAGGACGGTACTTATTATAAGTCCCAAAAGTGAAGCATATAGAAGGAGACATTTTAGACCCTAGGTTTCTTTGTACGAAATTCGATTTATGTCTGTCCAGCTGGTATACACGATAACAGCAATTGTTTTGAAAATTAGCACAAGTTTATATATTCCCATAAAATCCTTAAGAAATTGCATATGTGCTACATGGCCAGGCGCCTTCCGACCCCATACGTGTAACACCTAAAAGGAGTCACTTTAGACCCCAGACCAAATACGATGCATGATTTATTAAGTTTATTGATACATGTCCGTCTTTCCAACCGTTCGTTTATCTGTCCGTACCATTCGGACGATAACTTTCGAAAGACATAACCAAATGTTTTGAAACTTTGCTTGAGTTATTATTTTCCCAAAACTACTTTCGGATTTTCATATGGGCCCCTTCAGGTACCTCCCATACAAATGTACCGTTCCGACCACTTTAGAAATCGAGCAATAATATCACTACAGCCAACGCGATCTTTACCAATTTCTGTGTTTTGTAAAGCCATAACAGGATAAAGTTTTGGAGAAAAAATTGGAAGCCCAACCACGCCCCTACCGGTGCCTCCCTAAAATTTTTATTCTTGGAAATTGTAAGTTCTAAGTGAGAGTCAGGGTATATGAAAATCTGAAACTCTCCTACTTCTTATGTAGCTAAAAAGTTGTATTGGTACAAGTAAGTACTTTTTTATACAATGAAAGTACTAAAATGTAATAAAATAGTTCTTACAATAAATGTACATTTTTGGTACAAGAAAGGGTATCTTGGTACTTTGTGATATAACCTAAGTATTTAGTGGTATTATGATAGTACATATCTGTACAATAAAATTACTATTAAAGTACGTTTCTGTACAACAAAAGGACATTTTGTTAAGATAAAAGTACTATTTGTTATACTCAGAGTACTTTTTTAAGCATTAAAGGTATTTTTGTTGAGCTAAAGTTCTTAGAGGCATAACAAAAGCACAAATACCATAATTTTTTTTTTGTACGACAGTACTTTCTGTTACAATTAAAGTACTATTTAAAACAAATAAAGTACTTTTTGGTACTTACAAAGTACCGTTTGATAGAACTAAAAGTCCTTTTTTATAAAAATAAATTTACTTTTCTGCAATAAATGTACTTTTTTGTACAGCAAAAGTACGTTGTGATATAATAAAAGTACTTTACGTATAATAAATACTGTCGTACATTAAAAATACTAAGCGGTACAATAATAGTACTTTTTGATACAAAGAAAGTAGTTTTTAATACAATAAAAGTACTTTGTTATAATATAAAAGTACTATTTGGTACAATACTGGTAATTTTTCGTACAATAGTACGAAAGGGACTGTTTGAAACCGTAATTTTTGGTAAAAAAAAGTACAAATACCATAAATTTTTTTTGGTACAACAATATAGTTTAATAAATGTCCTTTTTTTTACAACGAAAGTACTTTCTGTTACAATTAAAGTATCTTTTAAAACCAAAAAAAAAAATACTTTTTGGTATTTACAAAGTACTATTTGATAGAAAAATAAATTTAATTTTCTGCAATAAATGTACTTTTTGTACAGCAAAAGTACGTTGTGATATAATAAAAGTACTTTACGCAAATAAAGACAGTCGTATATTAAAAATACAATAACAGTACTTATTGATACAAAGAAAGTACTTTTTGGTACAATAAAAGTTTTCTGTTATATAATAAAAGTACTATTTGGTACAAAAAAAAAACTTTTTCGCACAATATTGGTAAATTTTCGTACAATAGTACGAAAGGGACTGTTTAAAAACATACTTTGTGGTACTATTTGATAGCTAAAAATACTTTTCTGAAAAGTAAATGTACTTTTTGCAATAAATGTCCTTTTTTGTATAGCAAAAGTACTTTGTGATATAATAAAAGTGCTTTAGGTATAATTAAAGTACTTTTTGATACAAAGAAAGTAGTTTTTGATACAATAAAAGTACTTTGTGATATAATAAAAGTACTATTTGGTACAAAAAAAACTTTTTGCTACAATATTGGTAAATTTTCGTACAATAGTATGAAAGGTACTGTTTAGCAGAATGCAAGTACTTTGTAACATTTACTTTTAATACAATGAATGGATTTTTGGCACTATAAATGTACTGGTTGGTACACAAAAAGCACTATATATGCAATAAAGGTACTTTTTCTGCAATAGCTGTACTTTTTTGGAACCGGCAGTGGCATGATGGTTTGAACCCGCGACTATCATGCGGATGATCCCAGGTTCAACTCTTGGCTCTAGTCATCCAAAAAATAAAAAAAAAAATTATTTTTTTTCACTGCTGGCCTCCTCGATGTTGTAAGTGTACTTTTTTGTACAACGAAAGTACTGTGTGATATAATAAAAGTACTTTTGGTAAAAGAAATTTTGTGGTACAATAAAAGTACATTTTGATAAAAAAGTTTTTGATGCAATAAAAATGTTTTATGCTACAATAAAAGTACTTGTTGGTACAAAAAAGTACTTTTTGGTACAAGATGGGTAATTTAGATGTACAATAAAATATTTTTTTAGTACAGAAAAAATAGTACCTAAGGAACTTTTTAGTACCATGAAAATATTTTGTGGCATAACAAAAGTACTTTTGATGAATTGAAATTGTTTCGGCAATAAGTGAATTTTTTTGTACAACGAAGTAAAATAAAAGTACTTTTGGTACAATAAATTTTGTGGAATATAAAATGTACTTTTTGGTACAAAAAAAGTAACACTTTTTTTTAACAATAGTGATACTTTTTGGTACAAAAAAGTACTTTTTAGTACAAGATAGGTAATTTAGATGTACAATAAAATATTTTTTTAGTACAGAAAAAATAGTACCTAATGTTCTTTTTAATACCATGAAAATACTTTGTTGCATAACAAAAGTACTTTGATGAATTGAAATTGTTTTGGCAATTTTTTTGTACAACGAAATAAAATAAAAGTACTTTTGGTACAATAAATTTTGTGGAGTGTTAGAAGTACTTTTTGGTACAAAAAAAGTAAAATGTTTCTTTTTTAACAATAATGATACTTTTTGTTGCAATAAAAGTATTTTTTGGAATAAAATTACTTTTTGATGCCATAATAAAGGTTTTTGGGACAAAAAGGTACCTTTTCGTACACTAAAAAGACTTTGTGCTATGCAATGAATGTTTAGTACAATGACTTGTGATATAATAAAGTTTGTTTAGTAAAAAAATTGCTTTTTGGTACTAGAAAAGTACTTTGAGATACAACAAAAGACTTTCTAGTTCGAAAATAGTACTTTATGGACCAAAAAGAGTACCTTTTATTACAATATAAATAATTTTGTTTTACAATAAAAATTTGTTTTGGTACAGCAAAAATATATTATAGTATATTGAAAATATACATGACATATGGTAATTAACCATTTCCAATTGAAAATAAAAAAAACAATTGAAATTCAGAAATTATATTTGATTTTTTTACATTCCGTTTGAAATTCAAATCTCGTCAATTAATATTAAAAAATTGTCTTTAAAAGTCAAAACGCATCAATTAAAATAGAAAATTTCCATTTGAATTTCGAAATTATTTTTGATTTTTCAACATTCCGTTCGAAATTTACAAATCGTCAATTGATATTCAATAATTCCATTTGAATTTCAAAATACATCAATTAGAATGAAAATTTTCCATTTGAAACTCGAAAAATATCAATTAATGAGTTTTGAATTTCAATTGATGTGTTTTGAACTTCAATTGATGAGTTTGAAATTGCAATTGAGTTTTTTCGAATTTTCAATGTAAAATTTTAGTTTCAATTGATGTCTTCTAAATTTTAAATGGAATTTTCGATTATTGATGAGTTTTGAATTTCAAATAAGGAATTTTGAACTTAATGATGACATGATTTGATATTAAATTAACGATTTGTCGAATTTCAAATGGAAAGTATTGATTTCTATTGATATCTTCCGAATTTCAACTGAAATTTTTAAAAATCTATATTGAATATCTATATATAAATGAAACATTTGAGTTTAAATTGATTTTCTTTGCATTTTAATTAAAAATGGTTTTAGATACGTTTTAATGATCGGTTTGAAGCTCTTTAAAAGTTAAAAAATCCTTATCAAAGTACAAGTAGATTGTATGGCGATCAATCATTCATCTGCTACTTTGAAAATGATTCTTCCAGAATGACGTATACTTTTTGTTTGCTGGGTTATATAAGGCAGACATCATCTGACTACAACGCAGATCGCACGATCTACATGCAGTAGCATTAGCAGGTACATACTACTTTAACTCACACTTCCACACACAAATTACACTCGTCGTATTCAATAACGAAATTTTGTGGCTGCCACTGCGAATGTAGTTCTTTAGTAACCCATTCAAACCACACACAAATATTATTGATCTGTGGCATGTTTATAAACTCGTCGTCGTAATCTTTACCTTGTCTATGTATCCATACATATGTAATCATACACACACTATGCGTCTGTCTGTCTGTGTATTTGTTTAGTTGTAACACACAATCATGTTTCTTAACAATTGTTATTTATTAAATGTTATGAATGCAAAAGAGCTTTTTGCATATAAATCCTTAATCCTCTACTTGAATCTTCTTTAAAATGTATCTAAGCTTAGGAAGACAAACACTCATGTACACACACTCATACCACATATAATCACTTGCAGACATAGTGCTACATATATAGACTAACCGACATTGAAGTAAATTGTTAACGTGCTCAATGCGGACTAGTATTAGGTTAACTAATACTACTAACACAACTAACATACACATACATAGCTACAATTCAGATAAATGAATGATTCTACAACTACCGATGTGAGGCGATAAAAACTAGTAGTACTAAAGTATAGTATTGTGACACACAAACACATCGACATGAGTGGTTGAGTGTGTGTGTATGTGTGAGTGTTTAGGTCCTTGTACTGGGTTATATGTCATACAAACGTTAATACCAATATCAAAAGTATTCAATACTATGTGGGTGACTACCACTCTCTCTCCCTCTCTACCTCTGCATGTACTGTTTGTAGTGCCATACACATGTGACACTTGTATAGAAATTCTCAATCCACATCCTCAATACAAACTGGCAATACCATTTGCACGTACGTACGTTTATAGTAAAGATATCTCTATTGATGACGATGATGTTGATCAAATAGAGAAGGATTTGCACTAAAAATTAACACAATCAAAATCACAACGACAACGACAGCAATGCCAACATACACAGAGCAGCAGCTACACACATCTACATATGTGTAAGGCAACATGCATATGCAGAGATCTGCCAATGTGTGTGTACAACAACTATAATCGGGTGCTGTTGTCTAGATCTATGAATAAATGTTGTTACTAATACTTTTGCATTTACTCGGTTGCCGATGTTATTGGTACTGCTGCACGTTGCTGACGTTGTTGGTAACAACTGTTGGGCTTTAAAACTTGACCAGGCTACATGCTCTAAAACATAAGTTGAGGATTTTATTAAAACAACACCAACAACATCTCTAAACATCCCATTGGTATAAGTCCACATGCGACACACCGAAAATAATATACGAGGACTGGTATGGGGATGACGGGAAATGGGAAAAATAATAGATTTTGTATTTGGGTCAATAGACAAAAAATGTGTTTTTTATAACGGATACGTGTGCCCTTCTTCCTGGCTTTTTCTTCTTATTTAGCAGCAGAAACTGAAATGCATCCATCCGTAATAGCAGATTGTCTTTTGCTCTTCCTAGATAGTTCGTCACACCAAATTTATTCAACGAAGTCCTAGTCCATTCAACGAAGTTTTCGTCACCCCCTCCTGCGCTGACCTTCGGGTTTATTACCTACGACTTTTCGAGCTGGAGCATATTCATCCATGTCAGCGTAATCGGTCTATTTGGACGCGCTTGACTACGTCGATGTCGTTATACAGCTCAAAGTTTATTCTATGACTTAACGATGACATGTTAATATATATTGTCTGTAAGAATGCCAGACCCAGATTGATCTACTTGTGTTATTAACCAGAGTTCTGCGGTTTAGAGCAACACAGATATGATCAGTTTCTGGCCATACCATCCTCGAACACACTCACATAGCCTTCTGAACTCAATCACATACATGTGTACTTTCATCGCATTTTGCACAGCCGGCCAGCACGTATATGTGTGCGTGTGTGTTAAAGGATAAACATTGTTTGGTTGTATCAACCAATGTGTCACATCACTTTTAAGTATTTTAAACGTTTTTGTTGATATTTTAGAAATATTTCCAAATGGATTTGTATGAATTGAACACACACACACACACGCATATGCCACCTACACAGGCGGCTCGGCTCTTTCGCACATTTACACATAAAAGGATTGTGCAACATTCACATTTGAGATTTTTGTTATATTTGTCCTTACAATAATGCGGCATAGGCTGTCTGTCGTCAGTAGTTCTTTCCCGTCTGCTATTTTAGTGTAAATTCTAACTAAAAATTTCGTGCCAACATATCTATAACGGTATAAATGAATCATTGGATTTGAAAATTTTGAAAGCGAAAACCTAAGGACACATATTGAGCGTCAATTGTTAACAATTGTCCTTATTGTAATAGGATAATTTTTCAATTCTCTTCATTTAATATTATGCATTTGCAACATTTGGGTAGAAATACACATGTATGTGTGTACGTATAATTTATGTCGTGTTGAAAATCTTTGCAAGATTTATTGTTTTTTGAAATTGTTATAGATCTTAAAGTTGGCAACATTAGCACATTTTTGTAACTGCTGTTGTTATTGTTGTTGTTGCTGTTGTTGTAGTTGGTGTTGCTGTTAGTCTTGTGGCATGACGTCAGTATCCTATTTGCAAAAGTTTTAAATCTTAATCCAAAAATCAATATGAATAAAGTTCAAGCGGAGATTTAAGTAAATTCATTTTGCAATACCCAAATGTTAGACGAGTGCTGGCAAAGGGGAAAATGAGGGAGACATGATGTACAAGAAGTATCAATATTTGATAGGTGGCAATTTCAGATTGTTGAATGGAATACTTGACATAGATTTAGAGAAAATTTTAGATTTTCCATCTATCGACTGGATGGAAAGCCTTAACCCACAGTGCAATTTAAACTTTCAATAAGGTAAAATGTAAAAAAAGGTAACGACAATGTCTAATCCTATAATAAGGGATGTGTACTGCTCTTATAGAGGTAATGGAGGAGACACTATAAGGTACATAGTTACAAAATTACATGAAACTTGTTAATATGACCCAAAACGTTTGTGATCACTTCGATTTTGATGGTCCCTGTAAGATATAAGGAGTAGAATAGTGAGTGATGAATGAAAGACAGGCGAGTATACATAAGTGGGGAAAAAATGTAAATCTATGATCCATGTTGGTATCGAACTCTAAGTCATCCTCTTCAGTCCATAAGGGGGGTTTTACCTTATGCTGAGATAGTCTTAGCCAGCTCTGGGGTCGTCGCAAGGACCCTTAAAACCTTACGAAATAAAAGAGTGGATTTTCCCTGCCTAGGGCAAGATATTTTATATTTATTTTCTTATTTTACAATCCACAAAATATATATAGAATGAAACACTCCTGATCATTAAACTATAGTGAAATCGCTGGTATAATATCCTTATGACGTTTGATGTCGGGTAATCATGTCGGTGGCCTCTTATCGTTGATGGTGCAATGTATTGCGAAGCCTGGCGTTGTTGTCCCTTGTATGGAGAAGTGGTCCTTAGACAGGTAAATTTGGTAGGACCTTCTGGTGAAATTTTCTAAGGTCCTGGAACAGGAAAATTAGAAAACCTATTAATAGGCCCAGGCCCTACAAGTACGAGGACTCGTTGTAGATACTAAGGTTTCATTTTACAGACTCGCAGGTTCGATTGTACAGCCTCGTAGTCTGGTTGTACAGACTTGTTGTCTGATTGTACAGACCCAAGTCCCGATTGTACAAACTCGTAGCCCGGTTGTATATACTTGTTGTTCGATTTTACAGACTCAAGGCTCGTAGCCCAGTTGTACAGACTTGTTGTTCGATTGTACAGACCCAAAGATCGATTGTACAGACTCAAGGTCCGATTGTACTGGCTTATAGCCCTATGGTACAGACTTAGTGTCCGTTTAACAATGATACTTCTCTTCGTACGATCCCAAAGGACCAAGGAGATCAGATAACATTTCTTGGGTATGCAATAAACTTCGTCTTGGAGGAGTCACCTACGATCGTAGGAGAAATATGTTGTCTCCTTATATTATGGGTGACCTGAACCAATTGAGAATTATGAACTAGCTGCTTGTTTTGTGTTTGCACTGAACGCCTCGATTTAAAAGAATCATTGTGCTGCTGACCGATGATGCCGTGTATGGTAGTATTGTATGATCCGCGACAGCTTTTGCGTTACTTACCGATGATGCGTTGTGTCTTGTGTGGTAGTATGCTATGTCGCCTTTTAGCGCTCTCATCGCAACTGGCTGATATGGTGCAGTAGGAATGCATCTGGCTGGCAATCGCAAGGTTGCGGGTTCGAATACCACTGGTCGGTTAATTTTTTTAATGTTCTATTTTATGTGTTTTATTTAATTTTTTATTACAAGTCCTCTAGCGAAGCTAAAAGCCACATAATTGAGTACTTGAGAAATCGTCTAAGAACTAAGCACGATCATGAGCATGCCAATTGCAGAAAAGGTAACCAATAGTTTCTGTTTCCTTCTCATCCTCACAGATGTGACAAAATTTCTCAGCAGAGCGCTCACATATTTGCCTCAGAGTGTGAACCTTAAAATGTCATGTAATGTTGTTGTCTATTAGATGAACATCTCTTTTGTTTCATTTTCGGCAGTGGGTAAGTGTAATCAGGGCAGCCCTTCGGGAAATGGGGTGTTAATCGTCTAATAATAAGTCGCACTAATGTTGCGTACAGCCAATGCATTATTCTTGGCACTAGCCCCCATTTTCTTCTAACAGAGTTCAGACAAGCATTCCAGGCGTAGAGTTAAGATAACAGCTCTTTCACCAGGTCCATCCAACGAAGTTTTGGTCGCCCCCTCCTGCGCCTTTCAGCGACTTTACTGACAAAGACCTTTCGAGCTGAAACAGTTTCATCCAATTGTACAACGTATCTAAGCCAGTGCATTCAGTATATTTCAACCCGCTTGATTACGTCGATGTCGTTGTGCAGATCATACAGCTCGTGGTTAATTCGACGACGATACTCGCCGTTAACGATGATGGGTCCAAATATTTTACGAAGTATTTTTCTTTCGAATACTCCCAGAATAGATTGATCCTTCTGCGTCATTACCCAGGATTCTGCGCTGTGCAGCAAGACAGACTCTGGAAGAGTAGAACCTTTGTTCTTCGAGAGAGGGCTTTGTCATTAAATCGCTTGCTTAGCGCATAGTAGCAGCGGTTTGCGATCAATACTCGTTTCTTGATTTCGAGGCTGACATTATTATTTTTATGTAAGGCGGAGCCAAGGTAGACAAAATCATCGGCCAACTCAAAGTTATAGTTGTCAACGTTTACGCAGCTTCCCAGAAGAGTAGACTCTTTATTCGTTGAAACAAATAACTTGGTTTTGTCTTAATTTCTCACCGGATCCACTTCTGGCGATTGCTTTTCAATGCTCGAAAAGGCCGCAGTAACATCTCGCAATCCACGGAAAATGATACCTATATCATCAGAATACGCATGGTGCATGTGGCTTTTGTTAAAGATGGTACAATTAATGTTTACTGCGGCCTTCCGCATGATCATCATCTCCTTTACGATGTTAAAGAGATCGCATAACAGAATATCGACGTATGACAGACTATGTCTAAAGCCTCGCTCCGTAGAAAATGGCTCAGTCAATTTTTTGCCTAATTTCACTTAAGATTTCGTGTCAGTTCTATGTCATCCCGCAAAGTCGTATTTACATCGGGGGATACCAAACTCAGCCATAGCATTTAACAATGTCTGTCCTATTGGACTGTCGAATCCAGTTTTGTAATCGCTGAGCAGTTGGTAGTTGTCGATCTGCATTTCTTGGGTCTTCTGCTGGTTTGGTCAAAGTGTGAATATCTGGTCGGTCGTGAATTTACCAGGTCCAAAGCCACACTGATCAAGTCCAATAATGCCAATTGCTAGGCTGGGCTTACACATAATACACTAGACAGGACCTTGTATGGGTTAGGTAAAAGGCTGATCCTGCGATAGTCAGCGCATATCCTTGGATCGCCTTTGTTAAGCACAGGATATAGAATACTCAGATTCCAATTATCGGGAATGTATTCCTTGAGCCAAATGGTGTTTATAAGCTGGTGCATTCTCGTTTTTAAGTCTTCGTCACCGGACGTGAAAAACTTTGACGGAAGTCCTTATGTACTGGCTGCTTTATTAATTTTAAGCCGGAATATTGCTTTTCTTACCTCGGTTCAAGGTGGTGGTAGGAAATCTAAGCCATCGTCGTCAAATGGTATGCTATCTTCACGGATGCTGCCTTCCGTATATGTCGCACACCCTGCGTATCTGTAACCACATTTGCATCCTTGTCCTTACAGCAGGCGAGCCCATTAACATAGCCCTTAGCTTTAACTTTCTGGTAACATTTTCAGACTTCACCTCCATCCTTGTATCGCTCTATATCCTCGTTCTCCCATTTTTTCATCTGACGTTTTATAGCTTAAATAACTGCCTCGCCTCTTTCACTGTCTCATTGTGCTTTCCCTACAACCTTTGCTATAATTAGCTGTAGAGTTGCCCTATAAGCGGCATAATGTTCCCCAGACGCAATGCGACATTCTTTATCGTACCAGGATTCGTCTGAGCGCCGTTTTTCATATCCAAACACTGCTGTCACTGTCACTGTCGGGATGAAAGAGGTTGAATAAGTGGCTTTGTGTCGTAGCAGTTGGAAAAGCTGGTTGGAGTAGGCAGTGGCTATCTAGGAGGTTTGCATCTTCGTCATGTCCAGATTTCTTAGTGTTGGCAATGTGCATTATTCGCTTTACTCAATATTGTGCCCACTAGGGTAATAACTTTTTTTGGACAAAATTTTCCCCAGGGCTTTTCTAATGGCAAATATTGTATTAATGATAAAAAAAACTATTTCAGTTCAATTTGCTAAAAAAAACCTTACGCACCGACAGCGATTTCTAAAATGCCTTTAATATATGTTTTTTAAATTTTTTTTAATAGCAATTTTTTTAAATATGGTTAATACATATGTTAGTATGTAAACAAAAAATAGCAATTAATGATTTAAAGTAGGTATTGTAAGATATAAACTTTAGGTTCAAAATACGCGATATTTTACAAAGCGGATATATATCTTGTACTATTTTTATTTCCTAAATTTTTTTTTTTAACTTTGTTTGATTCAAAACTTTAACGCGTTTGGTGCGTAACCTTTTTTAACGATAGCGAAAAACTAAAAACGCAGTTCTTAATATTTTTCCATGCCCTACACGATTTTGTCTGGGGAGATTTGATATTTGCAAAAAATGCAAAAAGTTATTACCCTAGTGCCCACCTTAGCTGCAATTAAATAAAAAAAAATACAACATCAGATCCCACCAGGTCTTTCTCTTCTCAGGTCTTTCTCATCTCATTTTCTATTTACTTCATGTTATTTATAACTAAACTCAGTCAATGATTTTGTGTTTCGATTTTAATACTGTCTTGTAATTATATTCAGTCTATGAATATGTACTTCGATTTGCATGCTGTTAACCCCTTTGGCTGTCATGTCTCTACTACGCTGACAATGTTCCCAACTGCCATTATCACTACAGACTTTGCCGCTACGCATCTAACACTTAATAAAGACAACAATAACAGCATTTAGCAACGATAAAGACGAAAGGGTCCACACACACACACACACACACACTAGAAAAAGGATAAATACTTAGGGAAGCAAAGCAACAAACGCAAAACAAAGATATAACGATAAAGGATAAGCAAAATCTGTCTATCAGCGTATATGTGTGTGTGTTTATGTGTGTGGGGAAGTGTATCACAGTATGTTCAAGTTTATGTTGGTAAGCATTCGTTAACCATAAAAATCATAGCAAAATGTTACTCAATGAAATGAAGACGACACGACGGAAAGACAAGGACGCAGAGGATAAGTTTATGAATTCCTTGGTGAGTTAAAACCAGTATATTTGTAAGCGTGTTTGTGTGAGTGTCTGTGTATATGTGTGTGTCTGTGTATGTATGAATGTTTGTGTTGTGCTTGTGCTATGGATTAAGGCTCCATAATAAAATACAATTCATTATGAGCTGTCAGTTGTTGTTTTTGTTGCTATTAAATTTATATCAAAACCCATCAAGGATATACGATATACAATATTGTATATCTGTTGGAAAAGTTTAGCTCACAAAAGGATATACTCGCATCGCACATACAAACGTAAATAGAGACACAGTGCAGCACACAAAGCATACACAGACACCGGCACATTTATCGCATCCACATCCTGTTCAGTTTAGCTCAGCTCAGCTCTGTGTTCGGTTCAGTTCATCCCTTGCATGTCGTAGCAGCCATTGATCCTGCTGCCACAGCCACAGCGACAGCCATTGCCGGTGCCTTAGCTGCTTTGTGTTTGTGTGTGTTGAGTTCAGCATAAACTTAACTCTCTGTTGTATTTGTTCGCAAATGGCTTAAGCCATAATAAATCTCTCACTGCTGGCGTTAGCGTTTACGTTTTAGGATTTTCTTTCTTTCCGGCAATAAGCCAGGGAGGCAGAGTGCAAGGGAGCTGGGGGACTAGCTGGCATCTGGGAGTTAAACCTCGTCTCCCTTTGCTGCTGTAGCTGTGACCCTCTCTCTGGCGCCAAAAATGTGTTGGATATACTATCTAATGTTTTGTTTAGGATTTTGTTTCCGTATTAAGAGAGTATATCGGCTACACAGAGAGGTAGAGAAAGAGCTTGAGAATGACAGCGAGAGTAACGCTAAATAAAGAGTGTAGGGAGCATAAAGATTTCCCTTCTATTAATGTTCGAGGATACTAGTAAGTCGGCGTGTGTGGTATTTTGTGTGTGTTTGTATAGACAAACACATAAAGCTAAGGGATTAAGCCACAAGGCGCAGCACATTGCCTTTGTCTGCGTCCCCGCCTGTGTGCGTGTGTGTGTTTGCCGCGTCACGTTCAGGGATAAAAGCTCTGCTCACGTTGGCAGCATTACAAATCCGTCGCCGACATTAAGCTCTATGGAGATTTAATTTCGATTTTACTTTTGTGAAAAATTTCGCAAATGTTTCGGTAGTTTATCTTTACGTGCGAGTGTATAGAGCTAGTGCCTGTCGGTCTGTCTGTCCGTCCGTCTGTATATCCTTGTGTATGTGTTTGTATTTGTAAACTGACTGCGTTTTCTCTGCTTTTCAAGTGGATTTATCTTTATGTACGTGTTATATATATGTATGTGTGTGTTCACGTGTGTGTGTGTTTTGCTATTACTGCTGTTGATTTTGGTGCACAAGGATAAGCTCCAAATGGTAGGTTTTGCTTCAATGTTATTCCACTGTTACGGTAGGTAAGGAACGGGTGGCATTTCGTATAACTGTGGGATAGGATTCCTTTATCCTTGTTCTCGTTTCATTTCATTTCGAGTTTATTGAACTTGCTCATGTTCTGCGCTTTTTTGTTGTTTTGTTTTGGTAAAAGGAAATTGTGTGAAAATTAAGCGGGGAAACTTTTAAAGTAACGACAGTAATAATGTTAAAAACAGGAAGAGTAAACGATTTCAGTTGACAATGACGATAATACAAATAGGGCGCTATCGTAATGTAAGGGCTGGTGAATGTGATTGTAGTGTAGGAAGACCATCATAATTTAGAAATTTTTACTTAAAAGCTAAGTCAGGCAAGATCATTATAATTTGCTTCTGTTTGACTCCATGTTGCGAAGTAGTTGTTGTCATATTTATAACCTGCACGGGGTACGTATGACTTCAATGTTATGAGAAAGACACAATTCCTTCTTTTTTTTTGGATGATGTTCACCTTCATTTGTTGAACTGACGAACAAGGTGATATGTTCAACATGTTACGATCAACATGCTTGTGATGTCGTGCACGTTGCATTTCATCTTCCGTTTCTTATAACCAGAATGGCAACAACTTCAGGTATGCTATCGGCCACCTACAACCTTCTATGCCCTTGCGTACAAATAATTTTTCAACTACGTAAAGAGCAAACAACAATACTATCGATCACACTCGCCAACGATGCGTTCGGCAACGCACGCGACTGCCACCAACGACATATTCGGCAATCGCCATCCAACCAAACACATCCAGAAAACGACATCACAAGGTAAATTGTTAACCGATGCAGTGTGATGCGATGGAATTCTCATTACATCGAGAGATCCACTTACTTAAATGATCGAGCATTTTGCTAAGTTATTCTTCGGTTGCTACCGCAGCGAAGTTTATTGCTAAGTTGCTGTGTACCCAATTACCTCAGCCCTTCTTAGGGCAATAATTTACCGAAAGAAATATTTTTTTGTTTAATCGGTTAAACCAACTTTTGTTGGTTAAACCCAAATTCTATTGGTTCAAATCGACTACGGTCTGTTGAATCGGACTTTGGTCTGTTGAATGGGACTACGGTCTGTTAAATAGAACTTCGGGGTGGTTAAATCGGACTTCCGTCTGTTGTAGTCATTTGCTAAGCGAAGTTTATTGCTAAGTTGCTCTGTACCCGATCAACCCAGCCCTTCTCAGGGCAATTATTTGCCGAAAGAAATATTGTTTTGTTTAATCGGTTGAACCAAATTTTGTGGGTTAATCCCAAATTCTATTGGTTCAAATCGACTACAGTCTGTAGAATCGGACTTCGGTCTGTTGAATGGGACTACGGTCTGTTGAATCAGACTTCGGGCTGGTTAAATCGGACTTCCGTAAGTAGAATCGATGTTCGGTCTATTAAATCGGTCTTCGGTCTGTTAAATCGGACTTCGGTCTGTTGAATCTGAGTTGGGTCTATTAAATCGGACTTCGGTCTATTGAATTTCATTTCGGTCTGTTAAATCAAACTTCGGTCTGTTTAGTGAATCGGACTTCTGTCTGTTAAATCAAACTTCTGTCTATTAAATCGGACTTCGTCTGTTAAATCGGAATTTGGACTGTTGAATCGGACTTCAGTCTATTAAATCGGACTTTGGTCTGTTAAATAGGACTTGAGTCGATTGAATCGGACTTCGGTCTGTTTAATCGGTCTTCGGTCTGTTGAATCGGACTAAGGGCTGTTGAATCGGTCTTCGGTCTGTTGAATCGGACTTCGATCTGTTGAGTCTAACTTCGGTCTGTTTGGTGAATCGGACATCTGTCTGTTAAATCAAACTTCTGTCTATTAAATCGGACTTCGTCTGTTAAATCGGAATTTGGTCTGTTGAATAGGACTTCGGTCTGTTAAATCGGACTTTGGTCTGTTAAATAGGACTTGAGTCTATTGAATCGGACTTCGGTCTGTTTATTCGGACTTCGGTCTGTTGAATCGGACTAAGGGCTGTTGAATCGGTCTTCGGTCTGTTGAATCGGACTTCGATCTGTTGAGTCGAACTTCGGTCTGTTGAAACGGACTTCGGTCTGTTAAATCGGACTTTGGTCTGTTGAATCGGACTTCGGTCTGTTAAATCGGACTTCGGTCTGTTAAATCGGACTTCGGTCTGTTAAATCAGACTTTGGTCTGTAAAATCGAACTTCGGTCTGTTGAAAAGGACTATTGGATGCAATAAAAATAATTTTTGTCACAATTAAAGTACATTTATGGACATTAATTTAACTTTAAGGTACAATCAGTTGTACTTATTGCTACAATAAAAGTACTTTTTGGTACATTTAATTGTACTTTATGAGCATTATAAAACAATACATTAAAATGCAATAAAAGTACTTTTTGTACAACAAAAGTACTTTTGGTACAATAAAATGTACTATTGTATGAAATAAAAGTAGTTTCTGGAATAATAGAAGTACTTTTTGGTACAATTTATTGCACTTAATGTACAATTGCACTGTTTGGTACAATAAACTGTACTTTTTGAACAATGGCTCAGTGAATTGTACTTTTTGACACATTTAAATTATTTTTTGGTACAGTAAAATAACTTTTCGGTACAATAAACAGTACGTTTTGTACAATAAATTAATTTTTTTGGTAAAACAATAGTACTTTTTAGTAAAAATAAAAGTCCAACAATAAGTTGTACTTTTTTACAATTAATGTACTTTTTGGTACAGTGAATTGTACTCTTGGGCACATTGAAAGTACTTTTTGGTGCAATAAATTGTACTTTTTGGTAAAAATAAATGTACTGTTTGCTGTAATAAAATGTACTATATGGTACAAAAAAAATGGCTATTTGGTGCAATATAGTTTACTATATTGATAATGAAAGTACAGTAAAAATAATTTTAGTATAACAGATTGTACTTTTTCGTACAGTAAATATACTTTTTCGAACAAAAACAATTTTTTTCGTACAATAGATTGTACAATTTGGTACAAAAAAGTACTTCTGGTACAAATAGTATTTTTTCGATACAATGAATTGTACTTTTTGGTGCAAAAAATTTACTTTTTTGTACAATAGAAGTTTCATCTGGCACAATAAATGTACTTAGTACTTATTTAGTACAATAACTTATAATTTTTGGTACATGAAAGGTACTGTTTGGTGGAATAATTGTACTATTTGGCACAACAGAAATACATTTTAGTACAATAAATTGTACTATTTACAAAAGTAATTTTTTGTGATAAAACATTGTACTACTTGATACAGTAAAAGTACTTTATAGTGCAATACATTTTACTATTTTGCATAATGAAAGTACTTTCTTGTACAATAAATATTATAGTGGGTCAATTTTTACAGAGTAAAAACAATGCACCAATCGGTTATCAAAATCGTAATCTTCGATGAATTGCAAAAGAATTTGCCCATGGATCTAAAACCAAAATCGAGCCCTCGGTTTTAACGAGAAACTTTTCGTATTGGGGTAAAATCCACAACAAGCCCCGCAACTGCCTCTGAATGGCTTTTAGAGGGCTCAAATATTTCACCAACCCACAGTCATTTTTCCCTCTTAACATTTTTCCCAAACATACCTTCCTTTCATCTTCTCCCCTAAGGGGCTACCATTCAGAATATTTTTTTATAAAATATGCTCCCACCGCTCTAACTGGGCTATAGGTGCCCTTATAGGGGTAAAATGTATGACAGACCCCCAATATTTGTTCTACCCCAACAGTTTCACAGATCATATCTAACCTTTATCTTCAACCCTCAATGTGTACCCCATAAAATTTTTTATTTTTAGTTTCTTTTTAAGAAATCAGCTCCTGTCGCTCCCATGGTGCCTCCTAGAGGGCTAAAATGTATGACCGACCCCAACTAGTATATCCCTTCTTATATTTTCCCCCAACATATCTATCCCCTATATTTAACCCCTAAGGGGGTGAACGATGGACGATTTTTTGTAAAGTCTATTATATTGGCAGATTTTTGACATGTCCAAAATAATAAAAATTTTGTCCCCATGAAACGCTTCATTCTTATGTTAAATGATCATCTACATCCGAAAATCACCTCAATTTTGTCTCATCGCTCAGCGTTTTCTAGGGACGCACCCACACTCTTTATTGCTTTACTTCATTGATAACAAAACCTAAAATGAGAGGCGACCCAAGAAAACGGGGGGTAAAGGGGCAAAATTGGGGAAATATTCGGATTCAAGAGGTCATTTTATATATGAACCTCTGAAAAGTGTTGGGTTTTTTATTTATTTATTTGTAGAGCAGTGTAATTGAGTTTAATTCTGGGCATCAATCGATGCCTCCACAGACCAAGCCAGGTTAAATGTGAATTGTCTGCGATTATATAAGATATAAAGCACAAACGTACCATTAAAGCTCGACTTAAGGTCAAGCCTCCTTCGACCATCTGTAACTGTCGAGTAAACTATTGTATTCACCTATTTGCTGACCCTCTTTTTAGTTTTTTCTTTCTTTCAAAAATTGTTCTAGCAACATATACTTACTACTACCAAAGACACATTCACAAATAATCGCTCTTTCAAATCTCAACTCATACACATTTCAAATGTCCTTCGTCCATTTGAACCATTTATACACTCCAGCAATCAACACATTGACGTCGTCATCATCATCAACGTCAGCCACTAGCCATCCATACAGCCACCCACCACCATCATCATGGTCGGTATTATGATCATATTTTATAAATCCGTCTACTATTTCGATGAACATGTATCGATGATGTAGATGTATGCACAAGGATTTGCTTATTGCATTTTTCGGAGGATGCGTGCATCTGTGTGTGCGTGTGTGTATACGTCGTCCCTCAACAAAACCTACAAGTGCATAAGACCTTTGCACACAGACACGCGCTTTTACCTACGCCAAAGAGACAAACACAAATATGAAATCTGCATACATTTATACCTTTAGTATTTATCATAATGATGTACATTGTTGTGTGATTATGCATCATACCTATGATGATGCACTTTTAAACACTCAACACTGAACATGGTAATACACGCACACACACACCTAGAATCTTTATGATCCTGGTAAATCGTTGGCGAACAACAACAAAAAAAAAACATTTTATTGTTTATGGTCGAATCACGCACATTCTCATTGCGCCCCCACATTAACAACAACCCTGTGGCAACTTTTTGCGTATTTTTGGTGAGTTGCGGAAAAAAATGTACATGAACTGGGTTTCAGTTATTTGCTTTAGCTATGTTCATGGATCATTGGGCGTCGTGTTATATTTGAAGTTTAAAAGCCTACAAGTTTTGGCCCCCACACATTCGGTGTACTGTGCAGGCCACACTATGATTGTGATGATGATGGTGATGACGCTGATGTCGATGAGTTGGTGAGATGAGTATTGGTATTGTTAAGCATAAGATAAATCCTATTGTTCATATAAACTTGTAGTTGGAAGGACATGCACGATATGCTTGTGAATGTATGCTGCATATTCAGTGAATTTTCGAGGGATAATAGTAATTTAAATGGTAAATGTGGACTTGTGGCAAGGAGAGAACTTTCGAGAGTGGAATGCATATTTTTATAATGTGAACTAAGAAATATGGTTTGATCATAATATAAATGTATGAGAACACTGCGGCATAAGGTTGAACCAGGCGACTATCATGGAGAGACTGGGGTTTGAGCCCTGTCACAATCATCATAATTTGTATGAGTGGCGGTGCCATCAATATTGTTGACAGAAGGTTTGTAGAAGTTGAGTCAAATGGGTCATCTAACATAAGGTACTTAAACCAGTACAGAAATTTCAGTCAGATTTATGTTCGAAAGTTATGAGAGAAATAAAAACTTTCCACAAAGAAGGCATCGGCCGATATATGTAGTTCATATTAAAGGCCTGCAGCGTTCCATTCATTCTACTTGTACAAACAGATAAAACAAGTAAGAATCTGATATTATCGGTACAAATACAACAAATAGTAGAACAAAACATGTGCTCATTCGTTTTGGATTGAGTAGATCGCGTCTCATCTCTTTCTCTAGTTCTCATTGTAGTGGAAACTTTTTTTCTCTTTATCTGTTCATCTCAGTGAAGTAACTGTTGTTCCTCTTTTTTAAATGGATATATCCATTTAATATAGATATTCCAGACCATACGCTTTGCGTTGATGATGTTTTCTTACTATTTTTTTATTCTTTTTACCAAAAGTAATGGTGTAAGTTTCATCTGTGGCAAATTTGAACAAAAAAGAAAACAAAATTTCGCTCTTTATTTTTTATGCTTGCAGCGTCACGCTCCCCACATATTCCAAGCACAGATAACAAGAATACCGATATATCTGTTTGTTATGTATGTATTCATACAAGTATTTTTGATACTTGGTACTTTCACTCTCTCATACCTATTCTATCGTTATCTAAAAGAGAAATATTCCATACGCACTCAATCCAAGGAGAGCGAAACAGTTACAAGCAGATTTAATAAAATTGAACTACATACAACAAGTGTGTTTGGATGGTTCTTTGCAGACCTATAGTTCATATCCATTTCCCACTAAAATTTCAATCGGCGTCCATCTCACGCAAAATATGACTAAAACTATGAAGGTCAATTCGGTTATTTGTATGGGACTTGCCAGAAGGGGTATATAAAATATTTCGGTTTTCTGAAGAGTTTGTCTACTATTAACATATATACCTACTAAAGTCGAATGTCCTCCAGTTGTCCGTTTTGAAGTAAAATTTTTCAAAAATAGGAAATTTTGTATGGAAGTTACCAGAAGGGGTGAGGTTATCACACCCATTTACAATTTTATTACATCAGTAGTATATTTTGATAAGGATCAGTTACGATTTAAGGGGTGTCTAGCTCAACAACCAGCCAGACAGACGGACATGGCTCTTTTGTCATAAAAGCCCTAAAACGAATTCGGTATTTTTTATCAATAATTTTTCACTGAGATGTCAAATACTGACCTTGAATTGTTATACGTAATATGTAATACGCTGAGAATATTGTTATATATTGTTTAACCCCCAAAGAGGCTGTGTTTTATATAAGAGTTTTATTCCGATTTTGCTCATCTTATAACTTAACCTCCGCTTAATATCTGCTCAATTGACTTAAATAAAGTCAATAATTGCCCCAAAAAGGGGGTTTTAGTACCATATTACTCAATTCTTAACATAACCTCCGCTTATAGGATAAAAGCTAGTATACCAAATTTTAGCTCGCTACCTCCGGTTATAATAGGTCACCTCCAAAAAGAGGGAGCTGATATGGGAGGTGGGAGAAGTTTTTGTCCGATTTTGCTCATCTTATAACATAACCTCCGTTTAGAGGATGGAAGCCGGACAGACGGACACTCCCGAAAAAATGATGTTCTGTATAAGAGGTGGGAGTAGTTTTGTGGGACCGGCCGTGGCATAGTGGTTAGAACACGCGACTACCATGCGGGAGATCGCAGGTTCAAACCTGGCTCCAGTCATCTTAAAAGAAAAAAACAAAAAAAAATTTTCTTTCATTGTTGGCTCCCCTCGAATGTTGTTTGACAGCAACTTCGCAGTATTAAGCGTCGATTCAATAGTCGTGTCTAGTAAGAGCTTCTCAAAACAGTGACGTTCGCATTCGTCGATAAATAAGTAGGTGCCGTTAGTTGTGAATCTAAAAATAGAAAGCGTGTTAATTCACATCAACGCGAGAAGCTATCCCATACCTCATTCATGGGGTGCAAAGGGAAATTAAGTTTTTAAGTTAAGTAGTTTTTGACCAATATTTCTCAACTATAACATAACCCGCGGGTAGAGAGTATAAGCATGTATACCAACTTTCAGCTAAATAGCTCTTAAATAAAGGTTATATACGGCTCGACAGACAGACTTAAAAAAAATTTCCCTTTACACCCCATGTATGAGGTATGGGAGAGCTTCTCGCGTTGTTGTGAATTAACACGCTTTCTATTTTTAGATTCACAACTAACGGCACCTACTTGTTTATCGACGAATGCGAACGTCACTATTTGAACCTGTGATCTCCCGCATGGTAGTCGCGGGTCGCATGGTATGCCACGGCTGGTATGCCAGACAGACGGACATCCAAAAAAGGGGGTGTTTGTTTGTATAGGAGGTGAAAGAAGTTTTTGTCCCATACTACTCAATTCATAATATAACCTCCGCTTAGAGGAGAGAAGATTGTTCACCAATTTTTAGCTCCATAGACGGACAACCCCAAAAAAGAATGTTTGTATGGGAGGTGAAAACAGTTTTTGTCCGATCTTGCTCATATTAGAATTTATTCTTCGTTTATGGGATAAAAGCTGGCATACCAAATTGCAGCTCCATAACTCTTAATATACGACTGTGATCGCAGGGTTAGACCACTAAAAATTACATTTGTGTAGGATTTCGGAGTATTTTTTTGACCGATCTTGCTCATCTTAGAAATTAACCTCCACTTAGAGATAGGAGCTTGCATACACAATTTAGGGTGAATATTTCTTGAACTGAGGCTGAAATCGGGGCGACAGACAGATGGACACCCCAAAAAGGAG
Source organism: Muscina levida (assembly GCA_964034835.1). Classification (NCBI taxonomy): domain Eukaryota; kingdom Metazoa; phylum Arthropoda; class Insecta; order Diptera; family Muscidae; genus Muscina; species Muscina levida. The sequence goes on along the minus strand of OZ035884.1, from coordinate 31,631,318 downwards.
ATGCTTGCTTGGAAGGTGGATTAGTTTTAAACCGAACCGCTGTGAGGATATAAGCTTTTATTCCAAAACCCCGTTGGAAACTACAGCTGTAATCGAAGGGATAGACTGACCGACGGACATCTTTTAATCGACTCTTTAGATCTTCCCACCAAATTTAGGTCTGAATTGGAAATGTATCAATTAAACCAATAGGAAAGTTTCAGTCGGAAAAAACGACTTACATATACTCTCACCCTCAGTAAAACAAAGTTTTATAGTATGTTGATATTATTACTCGATTTCTAAAGTGGACGAAGTGGTACATATGTATGGGAGATACCAGAAGGGGCGTGGCTAAACTTTTATTTTGTTCTCAGATATAGCTTAACATAGATATAGCAGAATTTGTGCACGATCGCGTTGGCTGTAAGAGTAATATTAATCGATTTCTTATTTTTGCTAGCTCGGGCGTGGCTACACTTCCAGTGATTTGCACCTAAACTTTATTCTGCTATAGTTTTACAAATACAGAATTAGGGCACGATAGCGTTTTGTGTATTTATATTATTACACGATTTCAAAAGTGAGCGGAATTATATATATGTATGGGAGGTACAATATGGGCCCACTTGCGATACCGTAAGTAGTTTTGGGGAAATACTAATTCGTGCGAAGTTTCAAAACATATGACTGAGTCTTGCGAAAGTTGTCGTGCGTACCAGTGGGACACCTAAACAGGCAGCCAGACGAACATGGCTCAAACAACTTTAAAAGTCATGAATTGAATTTGGTTCAAACAAACCTAACATCTAAAGTGACTCCTTCTATGTGTTACACTTTTGGATCTTAACACAAAAACACAATTTTCCTAAATTGTGGTATAACAAATGGGCAAAATTTCCATGCCGATTTAAGATTACCTATTTTTTAAATTACTTGCTTGAATTAAAATTCGTCTATAGCGGTGCCAGGCATGCAATAGCCTCGCGATGCCATTAATATATCACACACACACACGATCAACAATTCACTCGTACTCGAATAGCTTACTTGATTCAAAGCAGTCAGTCTGTGCTTAAGTGTTATGAAAGTAACACAAACGCTTGTTGCGCATTTAACACAAAAACAGACACAAGTACAAAGAGCGCAACAATGTTCAACGATTGTTAGGAGAGTATGAGAGCACGATTGTTGGAAGAGCTCAACATTTTCACCTTGTCTGTGCGACCGCGCAAAAACACACCATATTGTCGAGTACATGCTTTCTCGTTTTTCCTGCCACTGCTTTAAAGCTATAAGTTTTAACTATAAACAGCTGGATGGGTAAACAACACCACCTTTACTGCTTCCCATATAATATGGCGGGTTTTACAGCCATTATTTGGATCTTAATTGATCGATTAACAAAATTATCAAACATATATGGTGGATTTTCCACACCTGTCAGGAATATTTCTTTAACAGTAAAAACTTTAAAAAATTAAAAAAATACTGCCAGTTTTTAGATTATGTATAGTCTATTTTTTATACTCCAGGTTTGCTTTATTAGTTTGCAAGTAGTAACCAATTAAGACTAAACCCCTTCCCCCAGCCTTTGAAATACTATTTGACCCACACTGCTCTATCATTCACATACTACTATTTCCGCCACCTCGCTTAGGGGTCACGCTAGCCTAAAAACTCACTCAATTCTTTATAACACTAAAACATTGACTAATTTCAAAATTTAGGGTTATCGAACTACAAATTGCTGAATTTGCACAAACAAAACATAAGATATGCTAACATTCTTTCATATCTCGAACGCTAACCGCAAAAAGATGGAAACCACAAAATGTGGTGTTGATACAATACCCATCACCCAACTTGGCAGTAGTAGTAGACTATAACGATATTCTCCTAATTTATATTATATTTGTGTTGCCATTAAATCATAATCTTCACTGGCATCCGTGGCACAGCTTTTGCCTTAGCTGCAGTCATTTATTTATCCATTGAGCGTAAATTTTAATCCCAAGGCAAGAGTAGCCAAACGCACACACACACATCTATACATTGGGCAATATATGTACGTTTATAAGGCTTTAAGGATTTATCTTCAAAACAACGTGTGTCTCTGTGTGTATGTTTGTTAAAGTTTGTCTGATGGGCTTAATGCACAAACACACCGACAGCCAGCCATCCAGTCAGCCACACACAGAGTTGGCGGCAACGTTAGCAGCAAACCCATAATCCTTAAGAATTCACTTTAGCGATTTCCTCTGCCCGCCACAAATCCCTTTGCGTTAAACTCTACACAGCCCCCATACCCCCATCCTATCGTGTTTACTGTGGCTTTTACGCTCTCTTTAAGCAATACTCTTTTGTTTGAAGTAAACACATCGTATCTCTCTTTAACTCTCTAGCCATAAGTTTATCTCCCAGTTATTTCTGCCTTGCTGCTTTTGCTGTTGGTGTTGTTGCTGTTGTTGCCTTTGCTGTTGCTGTATTGTGTTCGCATGCTTTTGCGTTAATCCTTAAGCCAAAGTACATTCAGACAATCGTCATGCCATGCCATTCTATCCATGCCATTCCAGCCCAACTCAACCCATTCTGCGCCATCGCATCCCATTCAGTTGAATCGAACAGACAAACAAACAAGTATTTTGGTGTCGAAACAGTGATTTGGAAATGAAAAACGCGCCAAGAAAAAAGAAAAGGTGGATTGTGCTTTAAATTATAATATGTCTTAGGTAATAAAGGATCAAGGTAGTGGATTTGATGTAGTCGAGTTAGAGGAGTATGCTGTTATGCTAATGCTAACTTTGGGGTATGAGGGTATAACTTTTTTCGAATGACACTTCATCACACAGTACAACACATGATTTTGGGACTCAATTCTAAGAACTGCACGTGCCCCAAACAGAAGAAGTTCTGCATCATTCGTTTTGTCAAGTTACATGCCATAATAATTTAATATCGATTTGAAGTAAGTAAGCATCGTATAGGGGAATTTGTCACGTTTAAGGCTCATTTGTTATATTGTGGCGTATGATTATCATAAGTAATATTCCACGTAAATCATACGCCACGGACCACAACAGTTTTATTGTATCTGCCACAAAATAAACCCAGTTCAAAATCATTTGATGAATGAAAAATTTAAACTGTTGCTTATGTAGGGAAACGTTAATGGAAAAGAAAAAGTGCTAAAAATTAAACTCGATCAAAAAATTTGTATGGCCATTAAAATATTAATGCAGCCAACTTTACGAATGATGCAGAACTCCTTATTTTTGGTGCTACTTTCACGTGGAATTCTCAGAATTAAGTCCCAAATCAATGAGCTCAAAAATGTTATACTGTGTAATGAAATATCTATGTAAAATTTCCGAGCATAGAAAGTAAGTGTGTCTATATTTTACCCAAATCTCTACCATGGCCTCTCCCCTTCCAGTAAGTTAGCAAGCATTCTAATTTTATACCTGCTGAACCGAGAGTCTTCCGACGATTCCGACCGTCAACGTTTCGAGAGCATCTCTTCAGACACTTGTCGGCTCTAAACTACTTCCTGGTTTTCGAGCAGTTTTTACCTTACCTAAGTGTAAGTTACGATAAGTTCCAATAGATCCCCAGGAGACCACCGCTCAATAAACGTTTGATGGAGTTATCGTGACTTAAAATCCCCTTAAGGATTCAGCCGTGGCAAGATGATTAGAACACGCGACTATCATGCGGAAGATCCATGGTTCGATTCCTGTTTCCAGTCATATACTTTTTTCTTTCATCTCCAGCCCTATCGATGTTGTTGATAGCAACTTCGCAGTATAATTTCGATAGGTGCCGTTAGTTGTGAATCTAAAAATTGAAAGCGTTTTAATTCACAACAATGCGAAAAGCTATCGCATATCTCTTTCAAGGGGTGTAAAGGTGAAATAAAGTTTTTGTTAAGTTTTGAAACCCCCTAAATCTGTAGTCATGTTCACCAACAACCCTGTGTCACTCTTAAAATCACTTCCTGTTACATTCTAACTTTTCTTCTCAGGCCACAGCAGATTTAAAAAGATTCAAAACATCCGCCTAGTTCAAAGCAACACTCTGAGCCTCCTTCCCTAATCCAATGCATTACATAGAATGAAACAACCAACGTTTTCCTTTTCAAACCACTGTTTTATTATCTGGCTGACTGCTGCCTGTGCTTCGTCGCTCTGTGTGATGTGTGTTTAGTTCAGCCTTTAGCTTAATGCTAAAGCTTAATTTATTTTGCTGCTACTGCATCCGTCGCCAAATCCTCCCAACAGCTCTTTGCCCGCCCGCTGGACCACCTAGCCACGACGATAATCACCATCACCAACACCATCACCACCGAAATTCGCTACACAATATCGTCAGTCATCATTGCAAAACGGCCGGAGACGGTACTCGGTAGCAGCAGTAACATCCACATTTATCCATCCGGCAGATATAGAGTAGAATATACGCTGGAAAAGTATTTGGCATCGTGTTGCCTGTTTGCTGTTGTAGCTATAAGTGGTGGCAGTGGTGGTGATGGTGGTGCGATTTGCGAATGCAGAGTTTGAGTGGGAGCTCACATAATCCATTTCTGCTTAGCTGTTTGTGTTGAGCTTTAGCATTTTTGGGCTTATATCCAGCCATTGAAAGCATGTGGCTGTTGCTACTACACCGCTGCTGTTGCTGGCTGCGTGAACGCTGCCACTGACGTTGATTCTCCACAGTCGCTATTTTACTAGCAACATTGACTGTCAGTTAAATAATGTTTGTTTGTGTGGCCCATTCGTCTGTGTGTCTGTCTGTATGTCCGTCCGTCTGTCTGTTCCCTTGTCCGTCCTGGTGTCTGTCCATCTGTTCGTGAGTCTTTGTTGTTGTTGTTGCTGTATTATAGGATGACTGTATGTATTCCACCGCCTTTACGGTGGCAGTTAGAGAAGTATATCCCACTATGTGAGGATGTGTGTGTGTGTGTGTTTCAATGGATTTAGCTACTCTGTCTGTGTGCGTGTACGGCGGTGCTGTGTTGCTGTACACTTTGTAATTGTGTGCGTTTCTGTGATATGGTGTGGGCGAGGGATTTAATTTCGTGCGGGATTATTATTTTGGATTTAACTCTTCGTTTTATGGATCGTTTGGTTATTAAAAGTAATACAAACAGACATCGCACGCAAATTACAGTGGCGGCGAAAAATTTGTAAGAGCTAAAGAGGATTTGGGGTTCAATTATAGGTTATGTAGTATTAAATTACCAGTAGTTGTGTGGTATAATGTTACAAAATTATTAGAATTAATAATTAAGAAAGAAAGAATGAGAGGTGGAAAGATGGATGAGCTTACATGTGAATAGATTGATAAGCCAATTTCAAAGGTTAAAAAAAACCTTATTTCCCTTTCCACCCCATGAATGAGGTATGGGATTGCTTCTCGCGTTGTCGTGAATTAACACACTTTCTATTTTAGATTTGCAACAAACGACACCTTCTTGTTTATGCAAACTTCACTGTTTGAGAAGCTTTTTCTAGACATGCCGATTGACTAGACACAGTACTGCGAAGTTGCTCTGCCCAACATCGAGGGGGCCGGTAATGAAAGAAAAATTTAGATGACTGGAGCCGGAAATCGAACCACGATTCTCCGGCATGGAAGTCGCGTGTTCTAACCACTACACCAGGGCTGGTCCCAGTGCTTTGCTAGTATTAGTAGAAAAGTCGTTCATGGCATATACGTTATTCCATAGAGTTTTTTTGATAACTAATACGTAGAGGGAGATATGCTAATGTCTCTTTGGCCAGTACTCGTATATTAATATTCGACCACTTTATATTAAGTAAAAGGTGTCCAAAATATATATATTTCAATAAAAAAAACAAATATGATCCTCTTTCAGATAAGAACTATGATAACTACATATCATCGTAAACTTTAACTATAAATGAAATATCCGTATGCAAATTCACGGTATTTGAAGTTGAAAATTTATATCTCTGCAGATCACTGTCACGGCTGTCTAGAAATAAGAGCTGTAGTGTACATTAGTGTCTCTGTTTCAAGGTGTCATTTTGAATTCCACCGTTGCAATTGAAACCCACCACATGATAAAAATACTATTTACAAATTCATTTTAACAACGATTCCTAACATCAGCTTTTTGAGAAGTTTCTTTCCTATCATGTCGATCACTCGGCCATTCTAGGAACAATTCGAAAGTTCGGTAGCATTTTTTTTTGGTTTTTATACCCTAACCCTACGGGTAGGAGGATATATATCTTTTGATTCGACCTACAATAGTAACACATAGAAGGAGTCACTTTAGACCCTAGGTTTCTTTGAACCAAATTCGATTCTTGTTTTTTTTAGGTCGTTTGAACCCTAGGTTTCTTAGGACCAAATTTGCTTCAAGACTTGTTAAGTCGTTCGAGCCATGTCCGTCTGTCTATCCAGCTGGTAAGCACGATAACTTTCGAATGAAGCTACCAATTGTTTTGAAACTTAGCATGAGGTAATATTTCCCCAAAACTGCTTACGGTATTGCAAATGGGCTAGATGGCCACGCCCTTCTGGTATCTCCCATACAAATTTGCCATTCCGCCTACTTTAGAAATCGAGTAATAATATCAATAAACCTAACGCGTTAGTGCCCAAACTCTGCAATTAGTAAAGCTATAGCAGGATAACGTTTTGTGTGAAAAATGTTAAAGTCCAGCTTCTCCCCTGCCGGTACCTCCCATACAAATGTAACATTCGCCCAACTTAGAAATCGAGTAATAATATTTGCTAATTTTATGTTTTTACGGAGGTTGAGGGTAAATGTAAGTCAGTTTAAAAGACTGATACTTTTTTACTCGTTAAACCCCCAAATAAGGAAATTTTGTATGGGAAATGGGAGTAATTTGTGTCCAATACTGCTCCTCTTAAAACTTTACCTCCGTTTAGAGGATTAAAGTTGGCATACTCAAAATCTCTTAAACTACGACAGTAAACAGGATGCAGACAGACAGACACTCATCTTTAACCTCCAATATGAGAGGATAGAAGGTTGCATATAAAATTACAGCTCGAAAGCTCTTAAAGTACAGTTGTAATCGGGGGTAGGTAGACTGATACCCCCCAAAAAAGGAGGTTTGTATGTTATGTGGGAGTAGTTTTGCTCCTCATTTTAATACTTAACCTCCGCTTAGAGGATAAAAGCACGCATAGCAAATTTCAGTTCTATAAATCTTAAACCATGGCTGTAATAGCCGGATACGACGGACACCCCCAAAAAGGGGCAATTTGTATGGGAATCCAAACTCCGCTTAGAGGGTGTAAGCTTGCTGTAAATTGTCAGCTCGATAACTCTTAAACTAAGGCTTCAAGCTTAGGGAAAGGCACCAAATAGGGGGAGGTTGTATGGGAGGTGGAAGTCAATTTTAATCATATTAAAACTTCAACAGAAGCCAACATTTAAAATTTCAGCTCAATATATCTTAAACTGCGGCTAAAATCGATAGGAATTGATAGGCACACACCCCAAGGAAAGATCGGTCAAAGAAGGGGGTGTTTGTGTGGAGGTGGATGTAGTTTTTTCCGACCTCGCTCATCTAAGAACTCGAGCTACGATTAGAGGATTCAAGCTTGGATACTAAATTTTAGCTCGATAGTATTTAAATTAAGGCTGTAATAGCGGGACTCCCCAAAACAGAGGAGTTAATATGGGATGTAGTCACGGATGTAGATTTTGACAGATCCTACTCATCTTACAACATAGCCTCCGCTTAGAGCATACAAGCCTGCATACCTAATTTCAGTTCTTTAAATTCTAAACTATGGCTGTAATTGCGGTGACAGACAGACGGACACCCCCATAAAAGGGAAGTTTGTATTGGAGTAGTTTTACTCCTCCTCAAACATAACCACCGCTTAAAGGACGGAAGATTCCACATCAACTCGAGAGCTCTTAAACCACGGCTGTAATCCTGGGGCGGACAGACGGACATCGGCAAAAAAGTTTTTATATGTCAATTTGTTTGTATCTCGGGGAGTCAGGTTTTTATTTCAGACCCATAGTTATTTGGGTAAGTTTTCGTAGAATACTTCATAGATTACGTTTTTGCTAATGACTTTTGACAAAAACTATTGACCCTCCCCAGTTTGTATTTAAGGAAAATGGAGGAAACATTTTTCAAATGTCCCTTACCAACTATTTTGTTCCTTTTTATAAATACCAAATAAATAAATCGGACAACTTTAAGCCGTGCTCTAAAAAGGTCAAAGGTCAAATATATATGTAACTATAACTACAACTATAAACCTGGGGAAATAGACTGACACCCCAAACAAAAAGTTTTCACATGTAAATTTTGTTGTATTTCGTGGAAGCAGTTTCTTGCGGAAGTTTTCATTGAATTCTTCGTAGATTACGTTTTTGCTATACGACTTTTAACAAAAATAATTGACCCACACTAGTATGTATTTAAGAAAAATAAAGGAACCATTTTACAAAGGTCCTTTATCGACTATTTTGTTCCACTTTCAAAATACAAAAATAAATTTTAGCAAAATCGGACAACTTTAATGCGTGCCCTAAAAAGGTCAAAGGTCAAATGTATATTTTTTTGAAAATGAGATTTTGTTTGCATGTTTCTGTACCGTCTGGACCTAACTTTTAGCCATTTTCACAGAATATTTGAAAATTTGATATATCAAATAGGCGTAGCCCCGCCCATTGGACCCTATTTTTGCAACCACAATATCTGGAGGACTGTTTCTCCAATCGACTTGAACATTTGTGTAGATGCATTTGGCAGCAAAGTTCGTGAGCCAACTAAAAATGGGCGGGGTCGGATCAGTAGGCGTGGTATAAAAGTTGAAACTTGAATAGGCTATATCTCATTAACTATAAGAGGTGTAAAGCTGATATTTAGTATGTGTTGTTGGTACAGTATGACTTATAGCCAGAGTGGAAATGGGCTGTGGTACGCCCCATTAAAAAGAGACCGTTATAACAGCCTAAAAGTTTCGCAGTATAGTAGAGATATAACCAGCCAAGTTGGCAAAAAAAGCCGAGGCGCGGCCCATACACTTCTTTATTTAACTATTACATATTTGCGAGAACATGAGTTGAAACATAGGTTTTCTTAAAACCTGTCCTTTGACCTCTTTGGGTCACGGAAATAGTTGTCTAATCTTACTCAAATTTCCGTAATGTTTTTTTTTAAATCAATTTTATATTTTCACTGCCGCCCTAGTGTACATATTACTGAAGGTACTGTTTACATATAATCCGGTTTTTTGAGGTGCAATTATAAAATTCGCAATGTGTAGAAAAACGCTGTCCAGATTACTGAAAAGTTCGGATTAGCGGGATTGAAACTATCGAGTTTATACTGTATTTGTATGGGGAAGTGAGCGTGCGTTTTATTCGACAGCAAAGATTTTGTGATTTTTAATTGAAAAGTTTTGAAAAGTTCCGCTGTAGTTTGTGCAATATCGGAAATGTCTTTACAGTATGTAGAGAATATAAGAACACCTTTTCTAAGAAAAAAACTTTCATATAAGATTCTTTATTAGAACTACTACTTAGAACGGTTTTTCTGTTGTTGGCAGATTTTAATTTAAACCTGAGACCAAACATTACTTCTACTAATTTTGTTTTGCCCCATAAGGGGCTACTCTAATCCAATTCCGCAATTAAGGAAGCGGAGAACCTTTTCAATGGTTAGGACAAGACGGCTTCATTAGTTTTTAAGTTATAATGAGCCCTTCATACAGATTTTTATTTAAATTTTTTTTTTTTAACTCAGTTTTAAGAGGTTAAATAGATTTTCGACAAGCTATAGTTGGGTTTCCGGATAGTGTGATTTGATCGGTCCAAAATTTTTTGTGTAATATGTCTACCACCTATGCTATCTTGCAACATTGCATTTATGTTTCTGAAGTTAATGCCAATATAAAATCATTTGGAATCATCGAGGTCTGTTAGAGTTATAGTTGAGTCTAGTTTTTCTTAAAACTCGAACACAGGTGTCGACAATACTCAATGCGACTCCACTGCCAAAATTTTTGGGTCAACTTGAGAACTTGGAACTAAAAATTTGGACACTCAAAACAATCGAGATATCTTGTCTACATTATCATACAGCCCTCCTAATAAAGAATGTCACATCCAATTTATAAGCTTTGATAAATGTAACTTCTAAGTTCTATATCTTTCGCATCTAAAATTAAACATTTTTGAATAGTTTAAAAAAATGATTAAAAAATTTATTAGAATAATTTTTGAAATTTTTCAAAAATATTTAATTTAAGACTCGAAAGATTTAGAAGTTAGAAGTTACATATTTTAAAACTACTAAAATGGAAATATGACTATCTTACTTAGTCTAGCTGTGTTAAGTTTAAATCTAGATTATGTCCTTGATACTCACAACCTCCACACACACACACACGCACACACACACTATAACCACATTTACCTCTTAAAAATTTATATTACTTACTGATATATCCAAAATCAATAACAGTTGCAGTTATTTAGACCCCCACTGTAGTAATAAGTCTTACTACATCAAGTTGAACAAAAAGCCGCAGTATTATAATAGCATTATATCCATGCAATACAACAGCAACAACAATAACAACATAACTCGACAACACACAAACTCACAGTCAGCCAAAAGTAAATCCATTGCGACTACAGACATACATTCACACAACGAGACTGGCAGGCAGACGGATTCAACTCCCCAAACTGAGTCACTGAAGCAACTAAATCCAATCTACGACAACAGCAGCAACGGCTACATCTCTCTAGTAGCAGCAGCAGCAGTAGCAACAACAGCAGTAATAACGACAAACGATAACGACCCAAACGTCACAGCCGACGGTTCAACGGTGAATGCGTTCCAGCGACCTATCGGCCGAACGACACATCGACCGTCTGTCCGTCTGTCTAGATGGCTGGCTGCGTCTGCGACGAAAGGAAATAAATTTATTCGTGTATAAAATACAAAACAGTTTTATCTCAGTATAAATGACATCCCTTCGAAATTAATCCTTAATTCCCCCCGTATTCATTCATTTATACATTTTGCATAATCCCTGAGATATGAGCCCAATAAGACTTAATATTTATCGTTGTGTGCGTGCGAGTGTGTGTGTGAAAGAGTGGGCATACAATATACTACAGTTGTGTGCGTAATGGGAGAGTAAGAAAATAACTTGTATCAAATCCAAAATTAAAAAAGAGTATAGCTCTTTAAGAGCGCTACTCATTATAAAAGAGCATATTATTTTTTTCATGCCATGCTGTGATAACACCTACACTATATGTGTGTTACGAGTATACAAAACGTTGAAAGAGAGAAGCACTTAGGCACAACTATGTATTCAATAAAGAGCAATGAGAGTTCTAATGCGTTTCTGTTTGTTTCTTAGCTATAGCTGCCAGTAGAAAAAGGTGGTGTTTACTCGACTTGCACTTCCCCTTTTTTCTCTTAGTTTCCGGTTCTCTTTTTCATTCATATACGTACGTTCTGGCCTTGTGACACATGTTGCTTGTGCTGCGCACACACAGTCACTCAAACACGTACTCTGTGTAATGCTCGCCCCTAAGAGATTCCTGTAATTGCGTACGTGTCTCTGTCGCAGCCTGTGCGTATCGGTGTGTGTTAATTTGTGTTGTGTGATAAATAAACAAAAGATATATTTTTGTTGGTTTGTTTGGAAGTTTCAGTGCTGTCGTTGCTTCAGTAGTGCGTGAATCATGATAGAGGAAGGTTGGTGAGCTCTCTAAGCAAAATTTTTAAATTTTTTGTTTGAAAATATTTTGTGTGTGTGTGTTTGTGTTCTACTCTTCTGTTTGTTAACGTTTTCGTTTCGTCTATATGAACATATAGCTGCTGGTTGTTGTATTGTTGTTGTTGCTACGTTACAATTGCGTAAAATCTCTTTTAGGCGGGATTATAGACAAAACAAAAACACATCAAGTGATTAATTTATCCATTCAACTCTACAGTGTGCGTGTCTGATTAAAGATTAACATGTGAGTGCGTGTGTTTGTGCCTCTGATGTGTGTGTGTGTGTTCGTGCGTGCGAGTGTGCATGTGGACTGGTGTTTTTTGTTGTTGTTGTGTTGTGCCGGAATGATGGATTATTGGATTAAAATTTGAAATGAATTGATTACAAAATCCCTGAAACAAAGTAAAGCAAATTTATCGAAAGAATTAACGAGAGAAAAAAAAATCGAAACTCTGGTGGATTTAAAATAAATGTACACACAAAAGCGGATTTTAAAATAACAAACAGAAAAACCAGCACAATCCGTAATGGATTTATTAATAATAAAAAAAAAACGTTCAAAAACGTTATATGTTAAAAAACTTAACCTCGTTAACAACAAATAACCACATAACAACAATTTTACAGTACATTAAGCCATGAGCCAGATTTAAGAGTGATTTTAGTGTGATAACAATGTGATGACACGAAAAAAAAGACTAAGTTGCTTTGAAGCAATAATTCGTCCTTAGTGATGATGGTGAATAAAAGACTATTTTTGGTGAATACATTAGTAAACCTTTATCAAAGGTTTATTAATCAAATTTTCATAGTAAAATTGTTCAACAAACTTCTTATAAGTTATAAACAAACCTTTAGTGTTTTTATTGCACAGAAAGTTGGCATACGAAGTACAGACTTAAAATCTAATGCACCACTGTGATAAAATCCAGTTTGATTATTTTAATTTTTCGTAGTGAAGGTGATGAAGTGTGTTGTTCTTGGAGTTGTGTTATATATTCACTTGTTATACATATCATTGCAACAGCCAAGATTTTGTGATTTTTAATTAAGAAGATTTGAAAAATCCCGCTATAGTTTTCAACTGAGTAATATCGAAAATGTCTTTACAGTATGTAAAGGATATAAGAACATCTTTTGTACAAAGAAACCTCAGGCTATAGTTTTCAACTGAGTAGTATCGGAAATGTCCTTACAGTATGTAAAGCATATAAGAACATCTTTTTTCGATTTGAAAAATTTTATATAAAATTGCTCAGAGCTGAATAGTGATTTCTACAAACTTCTTGGGACAGAATATTTAAGTGCCTGGTATCTAGTTTCTAAATTGGTTCAAATTGGATTTCAAACCAATGAATTTAAGACGGGTATATGATAATATGCTTAATTTCACACTGCCCTCAGTTCCTTTAAGTAGTCTTTTCCCATCTAAGATAAAGACTTCATAATTTATATTTTGTAGAACATTGTCTGAAAACAATATTGCTACCAAAGACGCTTAAAAAGAGTACTTATAGTGAGTTCGAAGTAACTAGTAAATTTTACATTGAGATATCGTTAGGAGGAAACATGTAATTGTGCTACATTTGATAATATGCAGAAACATATCATTAGTATACAGCGTAAACGGATCAACTCCACTTTTAAATATTTAGAGATAAATCGACTTAATAACTAAAAATTGTTCTAATAAATCAAAATTAGGATTTTTCTTAACTTTCAGTAAAAAGTTTGTATGTATAGTAAAATTTTTGAAACCAAGGTAAAGATTTCATAACTAAAAATTTTTAGAACAAAGAACAAGTGAATTTTTTCCTATAAACACTACTGCTACCAAAGACGTTAGAAATAATAACTAATAATTTAATTTTGAGGTAGTGAAAACTGTCTTAACACTAGTAGGAAACATATTATTGGGGTGCATTTGCTAAAGATGTAACGATGTAATCACGGATAATTTGCAGATATCATATACATATAATCAGTGTTATTAACAAAAAATATGAATTCTATAAAGCAGTGAATTACCAAACCCATTTCTACTATTTAATATATGGATATTTTCAACGAATGGACTGACAATTTCATAGTATAAAAATGTTATATTTTTTTAAGTTTAACATATCGTTTAAAAGATCCTGCTTTCTAAAACACTTAAAATCGATTCATATTTATCCACCTAATTGACTTTAAAGTATGTTAAGTTATGAAAAACAGGTTTTATGCACGTAACTCAAGGTTTTAGGGGTGTTTGAGAAATTTTAAAGATAGATTCTTGTTGTGCCCTGCAGCACCACCAGAAAATGGTATCATTTCACAGGTAGTTTTTTTGTCGCACTCTGTTATTCATACATAAATGCGTGTGTCCGCTACGCACATTTAGATTTAAGTAGCATAGAACCTAAAAGTTGTTTAAACCTGAAGAAAGTTGCCTATAAACCACAACATAACTTTTTAATTTTACAAAAAAAAAATTAATTATTGATCACTTAAAAATGTACACAATTGTGTTAGTCATAAATTTAAATATTTAAAATTTAAATTTTAGGTAAAGTTTCCTTAAAAGAACATTATAGTACTATCCAAAATCAAAATTTTTTAATATTTACATAGCCTTCAAACTATTGCAACTTTTTAAGAAAACTACAAAATAAAAAACCGTGCGTCCGCAAAGTAGAACATATCCTTGTATTAGACTTTGTATCCAATTAAAATTAGCTTTAAAGAAAAAAAATTCTTATTTTAAGTGGTGAAGAAAATATACTGATGATAATGCGCTTCTTTTCTTTAACGACTTCATGTTAAATGCACGAGGGTTGATATAGTATATCACTACTTCTAATTTATCGAATGAATCTGTATAAGCTGGCCGTGGTATGATGATGCTTAAATCATGGTTAGATTCTTGCATTCAGTCACCTTAATTTTTCTTTCTTTGCCAGCCCCCTTCATGTTGTCGACACCAACTTCGCTGTATAAGTGTCGAATCAATCGGCATGTCTGGTAAAAGCTTCTCAAATAGCGACGCTCGCATTGGTGGATAATCAAGTAGGTGCCGTTAGTTGTGAGTCTAAAAATTGAATGCGTGTTATTTCACAAAAACGCGAGCAGCTCTATCATACCTCATTCATGGGGTGTAACGAGAAATAATGTTTTTTAGGCCGGCAATATTTTGGTTTTTATTTTTAGCTTTTTTTTAAAGACTCGAAGATTTTCGAAGATTAAACAGAAAACGTCTTCTAATATGATTATGAGCAATGATTAAAATGTATTGAAAATAATGTGTTGCTATAACGATTCTTTGTTAAATTCACTAATATTTATACGGTACCAAATTACACGGGGATACCAATTGTATTTTTGTTTAATAAAATATAATCTATATCACTATTATTAAAGTGTGCTGAACATTATGTGTTGCTTTTCTATAAGGACTCTATATAAAATCCACTAATGTTTACACAGTACTAGCTTCCCGGCTCGTTGCTACTTAAACGTGGATACCTATTGCTTTTAAAATAATATATAGTATATATCACCCAGTGATAACGAAGCATTCGACTGATGAAAGAATTTTTAAAATCGGATATGTAGTTTAGATAATAACAAACAAACTAATTAGGAAACTCACACTCATGTTTTCTTTATAATACACAGTAGCACACTTTCCAACTTCAAACTCTTGAACCAATTGAAACCCACAAAATCTGAAAGCTTATGATAGTAGAAGAAAACCCCTTACTGGTTTTGAATTTTTGGCTAAGGTTTTCTTTTAATTCATTTTTGAAGTTTTCAACTGAGAGGAAGATTTTAGTAGTCTTTATCTCGTGAACTATTCCAAATGCAGCTTTTCTCTCTTCAGCAAATTGTTAGCTTTTAATCAGATCTAAAAATTTTGCCTTGAGATAAAATCAAGAAAACAACAACATCTTACTCAAATCAGCAAAACTGTTAAGAAATCATTTTCAATTGTACGTATATCGAAATTAAAAATGCTATGCTTTTTAAAATGAAATAGATACAAAAGAGAAATAAATCAAAAAACAATAAAAATCTTTTGTGAAATTTTACATTTTTGTTATTTTGAGTAAGATTATCTTGTGTTTTTGATTTCATCTGAAGGTTACATTTTTAGATCTGATTAAGAGCTAAAATTTTACCAAAGAGAGACATCAAAATTTTGAATAGTTCACGAGATTTTTGAAAATTTCAAAAATGAATTATAAAAAACCTTAGCTAATAATTCAAAACCCAGCTAAGGGTTTTCTTCTACTATCATAAGCTTTCTGATTTTGGCAGTCTCAATTGGTTCAAGTTTTTACTGCTGCAATGTGATATTAGTAACGATATAGATGAGACTAATACCAGTTGATTACTTTGCCTTTGTTATTGTTTAAAGCAGTTTTGAGTTCGGTTTATGTTCTCCTGAAGGAATTTTTTTAAATTCATTGTAGTAGAATTATAGAAGTTATTGCGCAGAAAATTAAAGAATCGTTAATTTCAACGAAACAATATGTTTAATAAGTATTTTAAATGTCCCATCTAAAGTCAAATGCCAAATCTTCGCAATTACTTGAATTTTTTTTTGTTGCGTTTAATTGAAAAATTCTAGTAAACACTATATAAAAATGATACTGCGAAAGTTTGCTATCATTTTTCAAAAACATTTGTAATTCTTGTAATATTTTGCCAAATTTTGGAACAAGGCCATTCCAAAATTTGTAAACTTCTAAAATTATTAGACCAATTACAGAATGGTTTTCAAAAAAGGTTGAACACGCATAGAATTTTTCTCTTACAATACCATTAAATTAAAGTTTTGTTTAGTATTAAATAGAGAACTGATGACCAAACAACTAATGATATCTTTTTATAGCGATTATACTAAAAGATTGACGATTTTAATGGACACCATTTACATTTGTATAAAAAGATCAGATTAACTAATTTGAAAATTAAAATGCTTTGTGCAAAAGAATCTTCCAAATATCATTACCAGGGCAACCGGAAATATGCCCTAAAAATCGTGTTTTATGCGCATAAAATATGACCTGAAAAATGGCAAAATATGACCTAAAAATCAACAAAAACATGCCCTAAAAAATTAAAGTCATACAATTTTTTTCATATGAATTAGAAATATTTTTATTAAAAATAAAAAAAAACAGCTTAAAAATAAAAAAACAATATTATTTTAAATTCAGACTTTGTTAGTAGTTTTGATAAATTTACATACACAAATGTTGAGTAAAATAAAATAGAAATAAATATTTTCGAGGAAATATTCCCCGGAAAATTTTAATGTAGGTCTCCGAAGTCACGAACTATCCCAAATCTATTTTTACAAATGATTTATCATTTTCTTTTATTTGACATTTTACCAAAAAAATCTTACTTTAAACTACTGTAAACCAAAATTGTGACTTATTGGAGCAAAATGTAGTTAAGGGTTTTGTTAATTCACTCCCGAAAAAGTGCGTTGCACTGTTCGCCTGAAAATAGACTTTTTAACATTTCATTTTGATTTTATTTTGGAACCTTTGACTCATTTAGGTTATTTGTATTCGGTGACTCCTAGTGAAGTTTTCCGGAGAATATTTCTATAGAATATTCTAATCCTTGACCTCCGTCCAAAGTCGACTTTTAAACAGTTTTTCAAAATTGGGCCAAAAATGTCCTATACGGGTGTGAGCTGGAGTGTTCAAATGTTCGGAGAAAATATTCCCCTGATTGTTTTAATATAGGTCTCCAATTGTTGAGTAATTAGCCCTTTCCAAGGCTGCTGTATTTAGTAAAAATTTCTCACTTGCAATTGCCTTAATACACCTGCTAAAATGTCGGAAGTGTTGGCTGCACTTGAGATCCTCGCTGAAGTCTTTTGACCCGATGTCCATATTTCTGTAATCAGTAAAAATAGACATTTCTTCGTATGGTAGGTATGCTTTCCAGTCACCCCTATCAGGGATCACTATCTCCGGGCATGATAAAAAATCCTTAGTTTTAACTATATTATCCGTTCCGCTGTGTAGACCTCCGTCGCATCAATATCTCCTGATGCATAATAGTATTCACTTTTCTGACTTTCTCAGTGTTATTCACCTTCAAATATTGTCCTGTTGGAAGTTATGAAAGAAGAATTAAATAAGTAATTTCGTATGAGTGGTGCCAGAAGAAGTGAATCTATTTTGTCCATTTACAATTCCACGAATTTGGTCTTAAAATACTTGGGGTCTAACTCGTCTCCTATAATGCGTTACACTTAGCCCTATTATTTTTCAAAAAGACTTCGTACCTTGTTCAACCATATAATACCCATAGCCATATCATAAGGCTCCTACTAATTACCTCACCATTCCTACTAATTATCACATGTATGAGTTTATAAGTTTTCTCATTCACAAAACAAAAGACATCATACGCACACACACACATCAATTACATCGCACATTAATGCTAACAGCCATGAAAATCCTTTAAAACAATTTCCACCAATGATTAACCCAACGAACAGTGCAGAGTAACGACATGTAGCTAACATAAAATCATTTACACTTCATCGTACAGGATTTGTCATACAAAATATCAGATGTTCAATGCTAAAGCTTCGTCACAGCTCGTGAGATGAACATAAAACTGTGACATTTCGAATTGAGCGCTCTAACACTAAATCCAGATGTATTCATACACCTTAGAGTAAATGAACACAAGGAACGACTAAGTGAATTAAAGCTTCATATTAAAATGCGAATGTATCACTACAAGAACTAAAGCAAACACTTACTTACTACTGCTGCTGAACATTATAAGCGTACGAACGAACATTTATCACAAGTACTATCTAAAGGATATAGAAAAATATAAGCAACAAAACACAAAAAAACGACAACAACACCACAACAATCTGTAAAAATTTTAAGTGAAAATCACACGTACATGTTTCACTCACTCACACAGTATTCGTATTTACAATTTTCTAAACCAACACCATTACAACGGTTAGAGGGAAGGACGGACGAACAGACAGACAGACATGTTGAACAACAAAATAAAAAGGATGATGATACTATGATGACATACACACAACAATGGGGCAAACAGCTAAAAGGGAACACGTAGCAAGGTACAAACACACCAACACACAATCACACACTCCCATAGACTGCAACGAATCTTTGGACGAAGCTAGATAGATGGAAGGGAAAAGCTTTTAATTCTGATGCTTTCATGAAGGCTAATCTCTGTGAAGTTCACAAGATTTGTTGTCATTGTTTATTTGTTGCTGCTATGAAATCCAACAGCAGCACTAACACCAGCAACAAGAGTGCCATGCACAGACAGACTGAGAATTAGAGGCATAGAGAGAGAGTATGCGTCAAACAAACAGACATACTTGCTCGGTAGGACTTTATATAGCTGCTTTTTTATTTGTGAATGAATCTAACAACATAAAGGAACTGTTGAAGAAAACATCACACATCCTCGGTAAATCTGGCAGGCGAAATGACATTGTTTGTTTGTTTGTTGTGTTGTAGTCTTTTTTTATTCTGTTGCCTCTTGTCACGGTTTAAACAAATGAACTCGTGACTGGAGCAGTCTTGATCTAAGTGTTTGCCTTTTTCGTTGGTGGTACATTTTTCTATGAGCGCCACAGGGTTTAGAAGTTGCAGAATTTGTGTGTGGACTACTGTTGTAAGTTCAAGTTGCAGAATTTGTGTGTGGACTACTGTTGTAAGTTCAACTAAACTTAAGGTCTCAAAACTATATGTTAGCTTAGTTAATCCATTGTGTGGATGTTGCTGTTGTAGATCTAGTGCCACTGTTGTAGAGCATTTTTCAATTCACAAATTAGTCTTATTATTATTCCCACCACTGTACGCGTTTCGAGACCAGTTGCTTGTTGGGTGTCTAAAACAAATGGCACAAGAGAAAAAAGGTTTTATAAATAACGCGTATAAAACTTAATCCGTTAGGATATGTTGTGGTTATGCTTGTGATTGTGTGTAAGACGACAAGGACAACAAAAAGCAGAGATAGCTAAGAACAGAGGCGTCATGACAAAAAAAGGCAAAAACTTATGTTAGCCGAAATGGGAGGCATTTAACTATTACACAGTACAACACATGATTTTGGGACTCAATTCTGAGAACTGTACGTGAAAGTAGCCCCAAAACGAAGAAGTTCTGCATCATTCGTTTTGTCCAGTTACATGCCAAATTAATTAAATATCGATTTGAAGTTAGTAAGTTTCGTATAGGGGAATTTGTCACGTTTTAGGCTCTGTTGTTTGACATAACTCGAGAACCACTATTTAAGAATTACAATTGCTTTAATCTGTTCATATAACACTGTAATATTACCCTGAATCAAAAGTATACTTGTTTCTGTTCCAAAATAGAAAACAAAATACATTTTCAATTTTGTTTGTGTTTCATATTCCAGCAAAAAAGGGATTATCTCCTTATGGAATCACTTTGTCACTATATCTCGAATCGAATTATATAAAGAAAAACATAGATCTCTATTTGCTTTGACGAATTTTTAAAACTTATAAAATATCAGTGTTAAATCTATGTGTCCTTTTCGTCCTTTTAGCACAACATAATATAGACTTAAAATCGGGCAGTTGAAGCATACAAATGTTTATCAAACAATAAAAGTAGAATCCTCCAGAAGGCTGTTATCACTACTCACCTGAGATTGTCATCTGCATACTAAACATTCATCAAGCATAAGCGTTGCACAGACGTATAAACGCTGCCTCTGCCTCTGCCCCTGCCTCTGTCTTTTTTTGCATTGTTGTTTTGCTAGTACAGCTTAACTTTGCCATACTTTTCTGTTCGCTAATTTGAGCATTATAAAACTAAAGAATTAAAAGAGGCACACAGTCAACAATGTCAACAGCCATCTGTGCATGGAAAAGCTCTTACCGCTAAGAAGTGTTATCTGAAAGGTGTTAAGAGTAGACCGCCAACCAACCAACCAAACAATGGTCACAACTAAACCCCCTGCTGTACTTACAAAGTGTTGGAAGCGTTAAGGTAGAAGGGGGAAAAATTACAGATTACCAGAAAAATACTAATCACAGCCTCAACTTTAAGTGAAACGGGAATATGGTGATAATAAAAATTTATTAATTTATTAAAGACACATAAGTTTACAGAAGAACTTTGCAACAGCACGACAATTTTGTCGACATCGATAATACATCGGTTTCAAAATCTAGATAGACCTTACCCTTGGGGATGAAAGAAAAAGTACTATGCATTGAAGGAGACGTGTTAGACCCCATGTAGGTTAAGACTCCTTATGTACCAGCCTCTAATATTAATATGGAATTTTATTACATTTATAATGAAACCTCTTAATGTTTACAAGATTATAAATTGGAGATTTGTTTTAGTGCTCATATCAAAAATTTATTTAATTTTAGGATAATTTTTTGATATATGTACTTCTTTTAGTAAAACACAATTAAAGGTCATGAATTAACATTAGAGCTGAAAAACTGTTGTTTACTGAATCCCTTTGCAGCCGCATACATTTTACGGCTTAATCCCTATTAATATAACCAGATAATCATAAAGTTTCATCATCATCGTCATTATTATCCTCATACCAGCATCATCTGTAAAATGTTTAACATATCTGTCTGTACGTGCATCAGAAAAAATATCAATATTGAATTGCCAACATTAAGACCATTATAATCAGTAACAGCGACATGAGGTGCTGAGATGAATCTGAAATAAGTTATGGAACAAAATCAAAATAAATGTGTTTTAACTTTATGACTTATTAGATTCGTTTGATTGTTAAATAAAAATAGCGCAACATAGTTCACTTGTCAACCGATAGAGGGCACAATAATAAAATCCCATACCTCAGTAACGTATGAAATATCAAAAATTTCATAATGTAACGTATACGCTACCACGTGTCTTTTTGTAATTATACCAATGATATGTCTTAAGTGAAATAAAGAAACATTGAAACAGACACTAAATAAACCAATACAGAAATTTGAGTCAGGTAAACAGATTGATAAATACAATCACCCAACATATAATATTATTTAAGTCTTGAGTTGTTGAAATTAATTGATTTTTAATTAAAACTAAAATTACTTGTGTATTTTTGTCAAATAGTTAGTTTTTCTGAGGAGGCAATCCTATTACAAAATTAATTAACTGACCAAATTTCATTATCCCGCAGGTAACCGTTTGAAAGTTATGGGAGAAATATTAATTTTCCAAAAATAGTTCATTTTATGTAGGAGTTCAGCCAATATAGTCTACGTATATATAAGCGTACATCTTACGCAAAATTTGACCGTACAAAAAAGATGTGTATGTAAAACTATGAGGGCCAATGCGGTCATTTGTATGGGAGGTACAATAAGGGGCATGCGAAATAGTAAGGTTGTATGAGGTTTTTCCTCTTACCACAAGATAAATGCACTGACCAAATTTCATTACCCCCAGCTGCCCCTTTGAAAGTTAGGGAGAAATACTATTTTCCAAAAATAGGAAACTTTGTATGAGAGGTACCAGAAGTGTTTGGCGCTATTCTTCCCATTTACAACCCCATTACTTCATTTTGGAAAATATTAATACTCATAAATTTTGCATAAGGATCAGTTAAGGTTTACTCGACTTATCCTACCCACCAGCCAGCCAGACAGTGGGACATGGCTCAATCGTCATAAAAAGTCCTGAACCGATTTTGGCCTTTATAACATTGAGGTCTAACACGTCTCCTTCTATGCGCTACACTTTTTCTTGTATCAAATGATATCCTCATCCCTATGGGTCGATCGATTTTGACAAATTGTAACCACAATTTATAAATTGGTATTGTGAAATGATCGTTTCTTAAACCAGGATCATATGCAAAATGACCCAAATTTGCAGGAATGAAAAATACCACAATTTATTCTACCAAATACGCCTTAAAATGGATCTAGGCCCCATGGGACCCGCCATCATTTTGCCAATCCTGATGCCACGATCCCCAAATACGCCTTTATATGATGATGGGACCCATGTGGAGGAATGTTACATTGGGGTATTTTTCATAAATTATTTGGGGGATTTTTCAGCTCAGTGGAAGCGACGTTGATTAGCAATCCCAAGATGCTTTTCAACAATTACTCAACTCAACTCAGATTGCACAAGGATTAAGAAAAAAGAAATGATTTATCATAAACCAGCTGTCGCCATCTATCGGAGGAAAATGATGTTAAAATACAAAAACTACAACTAAACAATCCCTTGCCACAAAACTTGTATCTACAAAAAGTAACAAAAACAGAGTTGCCAAATGATCGTACGATAATCGTAATAGATGCCCTATCGAGTGCTGATTCATTGGCTTAAAGAATAATTACCCCATCAGCTTTCTACAGCTGTTACGACAACAACAACTTCATAGTTATTTTATCGACTTCGATATTTTTGTTAAACTTTGTGTACACATAAAACTGGTTTTGAGGACCGCTGTCTAAATTATTAATTCTAAACAGAAATATTAATCAGCATAAAAGCTAAAAGTAATTATATTTTTTACTTGTGTTTTTGGAAACCGGTCTCCCGAACTATGTTTTAGAACATGTTTTAAGTTAATCAATTTTGAAAAAAAATATTGAAGTTTAGTTACAATACTAGATATCTTAACCGATCTATGCAAGCCCTGATGTGACTAATAAGAACACTTTTATTTTCCTTTACTTCTCATGTGTGAAATATGGGAGAGCTTCTCGCAATTAAAACGTCTATAATTTAAGACTTATACAATGGCACCAAATGTTGAGATAGCGAGAGACAGAGATAGATAGGGGGATAGAAGGAAACTGTCATACAGCTAAGTTTGTTTGGTAAATACTGAAAGCAATGAGACTGCTATATTTCAATTGATAAATATCCAAAATACATATGATGAGATGGCAAAATTAATATTTTGCTTACCTTTTTAGAGCGTTTAATGCAACTAATTCAATAAAAGTAATGTATCATAAGATAGATTTTGCCCCAACATTATGCACAATAACATTTTTAACATATAGAAACTTTAAAGTAGTCACATTCGCTCTTCTAACTCTTAGCTTGGGATTAGAAAAAATTAAAAATCCATATTTTTAAAAATTTTACAGGCTTAACGTTCAAAACCAGTACAGAAATTTCCATCAGATGAACTGACTGATGAATACTCTCATCCATATGAAATTATTACATACATATATATTTACACAATATATGCAACTAAATTTGTCTCTCAATAATAAAAAGTGGAGTTGGTCAGTTTTCTAAGGTATATGCGTGGTTTCCAATACAAGTCTGGTACCTTCATTTAGCTCCCTACTTTTACCCACAATTGTTATACCAACAACATACCCCCACTTACCACTCTAGTGAAATTGATCACAATAACTTTTATGACAAATACAAATACACCGAATATACTTATAATCGTTCATTGAATCATTCACATTGCAAATAAGTAATACGAATTGCAAACACTCCTCTCGGATCAATCCACACTAAACTTTAGCACTCATTGCAGTGCCAAACATTCCATTCCCTTTTGAATCCATAATTCCAACCATGCCACTTACACACACACACTGCACACACACACTCGTTCCTACAAAGAGACGCTTTTACGAATTCAGAGTAATAAAGCGTCAAGGAACGCACAGCACTTGTCTTAAAGGATCAAATTTCATCCCCATCCAATTGCCGCTGAGGCAGTAGCAACAGCAACAACAAATAAACCATAATAAAATAATAAAATCATATCGACGACAGCGGCAAAGACGACGGTGGCGGCGACATCATCCTCTTCTCCTGTTGCAATTTTTTTTGTGTGCGCGTTCAATAACCCTCATATCAATCCGGCAGGGCGGTGGTGTGGTTGGCCTACTTTAGCCGCTTATCATTAGTCTTAAAAATAAGCAAAAGTATTTCGTACTTATTCATATTCAGTTACTTATTCTTATAATCGTTATTCGCATTCGACAGCACGACTACGCTACGTTTATTGACGTTGGTTTTGCTTTGTACATCTTGTATTTTTTTGTTTTTGTTTTTGCTTTTCAGCGGCGGTCGTTGTGATTTTTAAAACCCGCTAAAACACTCATTGATATTAAGTATTTCCCTTTGCCTGGCGAAGGTTAATACTTGTATTCTCTATATTCAAATACTTTCATCTGAGCAAAATAGAAATCTTAACCTTATTGACGAACACACGAGCACATGAAGCCAATGCAGACAGACATGAAGGCTGTGCAAGAAAAAAAAAGAGAGGAAATTAAATCAGCGGCTTAATTTTTAAGCGCTTAAAGAAGCAACGTCAATCGTTGTATCATCATCATCATCATCGTGTTCGCCATCGTCATCATCAATACGTTTGCAACTTTGCATTCACCTCCGGTGGCGGCCGTGGTTATGCTATTGGTGTTGTTGGTGATGGTGTTAGTGTAGCCTGTGTGTGCCAATACTTGTTGTGCACTACAACAAAAGCTATTAACTTATACCAAATGGGAAGTGAGGATATCAGGAACAGTTGATAACTTGCGCCAGTGAGGCCGAGAGGGAGAGAGAATGAGCCTAAGATTTACAGTGCAAAAATATATTTTATGAGTAAGAGGGATTATAGTAATCAATGAAGAGGGCAGGGAGTGAGGGAGAGAGAGAGAGGGTTGGAGCATTTAAAGAGTCTTACTACAGTGTTAAACACTTGTTTGTCTTAAATTTGGGAAGCGTTTTAAACAAACTGTTTAAAAAGGAGTCAATATTTGTATATAGTTAACCATAAAGTGGAATTGAGAATATATTGATAAGGAAATATTTATTTTTACTACACAGTACAACACATGATTTTGGGACTCAATTCTAAGAATTGCACGTGAAAGAAGTCCAAACATTAAAACTTCTGCATCATTCGTTTTGACAAGTTGGCTGCAGTAACAATTTATTGGCCATACAATTTTTTTTTTGTTCAAGGTGGATTTTTAGCACTTTTTCTATATTTTATTGCTATTAAAACGGTTGGCATATTTGGATTTTAAAGCATTTTAAACTTGAAATCGCTTCAATTTAACAAGAATAATTTTTATTTATTAAATTTTCATAACACAGGAAAACACTTAACGTAAAAAATATTACATCCTTTAGAACCATCACCATTTGCCACTAATTACTACCGATTTTTTGCTTAATACAACACTTTTTTCTCTTATTATCTTACAAAATACTCTACATGACATAAGTTTTCTCTGCAAAACTGAAAGAATAACGACGGCTACATTTCTAGACCACTGCGCCCAGATATTTACACATAATCTTTACCTTCATGGCACTGCCGATTCATCAGCATGTCGTCCAATGCAATGCATGCCTACCACATACTTAGCACCTTTTTTTTTTGTAGTTTAAGTCAATACTATAATATTTAAGCGTTATTACATGCGACTGTCATTGGTTTCTCTTCGCCACATTTAGTTTATTATTATGTGTAATAATATTGGGTCACAATGTCTTAAAATATTGTTGTTTATTTTAATCCTATTTCAGTTCTGTGCTATGGTCTTTAGCTATTTGTTGTTTTTTCCTTAACATTTTAACATGTTTAATCATGTTTAATGGATTTTCTTGTAACGGCAACAAAATAACCTAAAAGCGAAATGTAGGAAATATGACAAATAACAATAGACAATAACTAAACACTAAACCCAAAAACATATTAAGCTTTGAACTTAATACGAGTATATTTCTTAATAATTATTAGTATGACCGGCTTAAACGCCAAAGTTAGGGGGTAATGTAGTGGAGAGAGGGACAGTGAGAGAGAGAGAGGGGAAGAGAATGCATATGTGCTGCAACTAAGTTTGTAAGATAAATACGTAAAGCAGTGAGCCAATGGTACATTTCATATTGATAAATATCCAAATATCCTATGATGAAAGTGCAAAACAAATTTTTTGCTTACCTCTTTTAAGCGTTTAATGCAACTAATTTAATAAAAGTAACATATCATTAGATAGATCTTGCCTCAAAGTTGTGCACAATAACATTTTTAACACATATAAAAATAATTTTAGGCTTGCGATTAAAAAAAAAGCGTGTAGCAAATTAAATTAAAATTTTTAAGAATAAAAATTAAAAAAAACTAGTATAAATACTATATTCGGCTTTTCAAATGCATCATATGCGTATTAGGGACATTCAAGACGGTCATAATTATTTAATAAAGAATTGCAGCATTTTTGATAAATTTAGTGTTTGAAGTACAATTGAAATACTTATAAAAACAAAACACAAACCAAATTGGAAAAACAAAAAAAAAACTAATGAAAATGTTTCCTACAAATACTCCAGGCACTTTAGATCGCAATGAATTATGATTTGTTTTAGTCCCAAGAAAAGGAGGAGTTTATACAGGAGGTAGGAGTAGTTTTTGGTCAATCTTGCTCGTCTTAGAGGAAAAAGGTTGGGTATGATATTTCTTTTGGGATCGGCAGTGGCATAGTGGTTAGAACACGCGATTACCATGCGGGAGATCGCAAAATAAACCTGGCTCCAGTCATCTTTAAAAAACAATTTTTTTTCTTTCATTGTCGGCACCTCTCGAATGTTGTTGACAGCAACTTCGCAGTATAAGTGTCGGGTTAATCGGCGTGTCTAGTAAGAGCTTTTCAAACAGTGACGTTCGCATTCGTCGATAAACAAGTAGGTGCCGTTAGTTGTGAATCTAAAAATAGAAAGCGTGTTAATTCACAACAACCCGAGAAGCTATCCCATAATTCATTCATGGGGTGCAAAGGGAAATTAAGTGGTTTTTTTTTAAGATAAAGAGCGCTTCATTCAAAATCTAAATCTATTTGTAGACTTATAAAGTATCCAAATTCAATGGAGATCTTGATTTTAAGCGATCCTTATACTGGGCGTTACAACCTATCAAGGCCACTATAGATCTTGGCAGTATAAGCATATAAATCTGTCAGTCACCAATATGACAATCTTGTGTGCCATTCGATAGATTGTATATTTATTGGAACTATTGACTTGTAATTTTTTTTTAAAATTATCCATTTTTGAGAAACCTCTTCTGAAGAATCTGATTTATCGACTTCAACAAAATTTTTTGTTGAAACCGGTTTCCAAATAACCGATTTTAAGACGACATTTCTATAAGCGAGTTTTTAAATTATTCATATTTTAAACCCGTTTTTTAGTAACCATTTACCAGAAACGGGTTTTTGTCAACGTTATTTTGTGGCCTTCGAAAGTTCAGTGAATGCGACGTAGATAAACAACCCGAAGATGCCAAGTTCGATTCCTGACCGGGACACTGGTTATATCAACATCGATGAAAACTATTTTTGTAATACTTTTCGAGTTCCCAGCCAACTACAACTCGTCCTACAAGCTTCCGCTAAAAACTCAGACTGCCAGTTTGCACAGAGACCAAGAGAAAAAGAAATGATTTGTCATAAACCAGCTGTAGCCACCTATCGGAGCAAAATGGGGTTAAAACTCAAAACAACAGCTAAACAATCCTTTTGTGTCTACAAAAAGGGACAAATGAGAGTACGATAATTGGTTTAGATGCCCGATTGAGTACCGATTAATCGGCATAAAGAATTATTACCCCAGCCAGGTTATAATCACCCCCAGGTTTCCAAATAACCGATTTTAAATCGAAATTTTTTTTAGCGCGTTTTTCAAATATTCATATTTAATAATCGTTTTTTAGTAACCATTTACCAGAACCGGGGTTTTGTCATTGTTATTTTTTGGCCTTCGAAAGCTTAGTGAAAGCGACATAGATTGGCCATCCAATTATACCGAGTTCGATTCCTGACCGGGACACTGGTTAAATCAACATCGATGAAAACTACTTTTGTAATACTTTTCGAGTTTCCCAGCCCACAACAACTTATTGTAGATGCTTCCACAAAAACACAGACTGCCAGATTGCACAGAGACCAAGAGAAAAAGAAATAAGTTATCATAAATCAACTGTCGCCACCTATCGGTGTAAAATAGGGTTAGAATTCAAAACAACAGCTAAACAATCCTTTGATACAAACCTTGTATCTACAAAAAGGGACAAAGGTACAGATGCTAAATGAAAGTACGATAATTGGATTAGATGTCCGATTAAGTACCGATAAATCTGCATAAAGAATTATCAGATACTTCGTCGATGTGTTACAACAACAACAACACCATCGTTATTCTGTTGATGTCGATATTTTTGTGTATACGCATATTAATCCATGAGCCACTTTTACTGCAACTTTTTGTGAAATTGGACAAATTGTTTATTTTTGGAAACTATTGACATGCGAAATTTTTATCTAAAGTGTTCCATAGATGACCTATTGAAGTAGTTAATAAATTATTTGAGAATAAAATATTTGAAACTTACATAAAGTTTGACTTTTGGTTCTGTACCTGCTTGAACACACTTCATACAGTGTGACTGATGAAAGCCGTTACTATCATGTCTGGTGAGGCTAATTTCCATCTGAACGGTCAACAGAGGGAATTACATCCAATTCGCGCCACAGTGTAGTGGGCAGTTTCTTCACGCGGTATTGTCGGGCTATACTCCTTTGAACAAAACGGACAAAACGTTAAGCAATTATTTTTACTGAACTACGTCGAAAGGGTATTTCTGTGTGGTTTCAACAAGATGGTGTAAATGCACACATAGCTCATCCTGCTATGACCGAATTTTACAGAAAATTTCCTAGCAATCTCATTTCAAGATACTGAACCTTCCGATATAAAAAAAAGTTATCAAGTTTTCTTTTGTAGCGACTTGAATCAAGCACCCTATATAGTACAATTTATGAACGATAGGTGTCACTTGAGTAGTGCAAGAATAATCAAATGCATAGAATAATTCGGTCATACAATTAAATCCCAGGATGTTAATTTTTCTTAGCTCTTTTATTGCACCAAAAAGTATATTTATTGGCGAAAAACTTACAATTACTTCTACCTTAAAATGCAATATATTGTGCAAAAAAATACAATTTATTGTACCAAAAATTAAATTATCGTACCAAAAAATAAAATTTATTGTACCAAAAAGTACTTTAATAGTACATAAAAGTGCCGAAAAGTACTTTAAGTGTATCATTCAAAAATTTTATTGTGTCAAAAAGTTTTTTATTTATGCCAAGAACTATTTTTATATCTTCGTCCTTAGGATTGAGGGAATATATCATTTGATACGAGAAATAGTGTAACACATATAAGGAGACGTAGACCGCATGTATATTAAGACCAAATTCGTTTCAGGACTTTTTAAGACAATTTTGCCATGTCCGTCTGTCTGTCCGGCTTGGTGGCTAGTGGGCGGGATAACCCAAGTAAACTTTATCTGATTCTTATGAAAATTTGTCGAAATTTTTGACGTTCTTTTAAAGTTTGTACTCTACCTCAGATGCATAGAATAATTCGGTTCTTTAATTTATCCAGGATATTAATTTTACTTCAACATACAAGTGTTTGCCAAAAACGTCGAGAAAAAAATATTTTTGGTTTTGTAATAATACACGATTTTTCTACGATTCATCATCTATAGTTCAGACAAAAGCAGTACTACGAAATTTAAAACCGTTTCTGAAAAATTGGCTCACACAGTAACGAATCATCATAATAGCGCTTGATTTGCAAGACCCATGTAACACAGGCTAACTGACTATTTATATTTTGCGAAGTTCAAGAAAAAATTGTTGAAGTGCAATAAATAAATTGTCAGACAATATTGAATTCATATCACATGAATCATGTGACATGATAGATTGACACTAGTCGCTCATGGGTTGCATTAAATATAAATGAGGAAACTAAACCTCTAAATGCATCACACATTAATAGATAGCACAGTCATTGCCTATTGAGGTGGCTTCTACATTATTATCTTATGATCATTTCTAATCATAAGTTTTCTTTACATTTTTGGAATTCGGAACAAGAATTTTAATAATTTTATAAGATGACCCCAAAGACATGTAAATAGCTGCAATAGAGCTCGAACCCTTGTATGTAGCATAACAGTAACGTGTTCTGACCATCATAATGGATGATAGGTCAAATTTATTTACTTATTACGTTGAGTCTTAATGTTGTCCTACGGAAGAATTTTAATATTTTTCAGTATCAGTAGTATCAACAAAATTAAACACTTGGCAAATAATTACTTGTTTGTAAATTATTTTTTTGCCAAATAAACCCATTAAAAATCACTTTCCTAATGTCCACCTTTGGCATTTCTATTTAAGTAGATTTTCGTCCATTGTCATTTGCCCAAAGTTAATATTTTTTGTTCTCCTTGTAAATCTCAAATAATCTCACTGTGAACACTGTGTTAAACTTTACCCAACGAGTGCCACAAATAACTAAATAGATATGATGAAAACATAAAATAATCCAATAATAACTTAAAGTTTCTAAAATAGTAATTTCCTGTTCACAGTCAACAACTGCTGAATGAGAATATATTGAACATGTTGACTACAAACAAATAAAAAGCTGCTCACACAGCAAAGACTCTGTAA
Source organism: Muscina levida (assembly GCA_964034835.1). Classification (NCBI taxonomy): domain Eukaryota; kingdom Metazoa; phylum Arthropoda; class Insecta; order Diptera; family Muscidae; genus Muscina; species Muscina levida. The sequence continues at coordinate 31,599,997 of OZ035884.1, read as the reverse complement.
CTCAACAATGTAATTGTCATTGTTGCAAAAATACAAGGAATTTTAAGAAATATTGTCACAAATTACTGCAACATACAACGAATGTTGTGTGTGTGTGTGTGTGTGCACCACATAATGCCCAGACTTCCTTATGCAACTAATGATAAAACTTTGAAATCCCCTTTTCTTACTTTTTGCTGGTTTGTTGTTTTTTCTTTTGTTGTCTTCTACTAAGGGTTAAATTTTAAGGGATTAAGTTTATTTTTGTGTATTAAGGATAATTTTATAAAAAGCAGCATAAGAGCACTTACGAAAACAAAATCCTTTGTGCACACACACACTCGTACGTATACTTAAGCAAGCGTACACACTCACACACAGCAACCAGTATGTCATAGCTTTGCAATCCTTTGTGTGATTTCGAAATTTTGCAAATACAATCAAGTGTCCTTGATGGATATATTTGTCGTATAAGAGTATGCGAGTGTGTATATCTATATATGTATGTGTGCGTGCAATTTGACTTTAAGCTTGACTGGAATGGTATATTAAAAGCCACAATAAGATTTGTAAAGAACAATGTGGAGTGTCCTCGTCCTCGCAGCGGTCCTCTTATGACACACTCTTTATCCTTTACTGCTTCCCATGCCCAAGTGAAATTCCTTTCGACATTCCTGTTGTTTCTGTTGTTGTTGCTGTTGCTATTGCTATTGTTGTTGTTGTTGTAGCTATTTCAAAACATCTGCATAAAAAATGCATTAAAATCATTTAAAGAACACCACTATGTAGGAAACTAAAATCCAACTAACATCTCTTGAAATCTGTGCATAACAATAGTATGATTTTTGCAAAAACACCAACAACAACAACAAAAACATGCAAAACCAAAAGAGATTAAAATGTCAATAAATGTACAGATGTGGTGAGTTAGTATTTAAAAACGTATAATGGAGTGTATTAGTGTAGATTGTCAAATGCACATGAAAGAAAAAGGATTTGCAAGGACTAACAATCGAAACAGAGTCAAGAGCGTTATGTGTGTGTATGTATGTGTGTGTGTCCCAGACCTTTGATTCATATCAAGTAGGTATGATTTGAAATGGTAATGCGCGAAAAAGATAATTAACTATTAAAGGGTTATGGAATATGATTAATAATTGAATTACTGCGAGAGGTTTTATTGCTTAAATGGTCAATTAGGAATAAGAGATATTTGTATGAAGACCATCTTACATACAGTCATGTGTTTTTAAACAACTCTTCAGGAGAGCAAAAAACTGGTTTATTTTGGTAAATTTATCCTGTATATCCATATATTGCTAACTTCCTTTGCAATCAAGATATCGCAAAACGGATTAAAGGGTCGATGAACGATCAATAGAGCTTTCAGTATAAGCAATACAAAAATTTCGAAAAATTACACATTACTGATATTGTCACATTTTACATAGAGTTCAAGAGAGTTTCAACATAAGTCTTGCCGTGAAGGTCTTGCGGTTAACATCTTGCGATGCGTTTGCAAACGTCCCCTGGCGTAAACATAAAACTTGGACTAGCTAGGAGTAGCAGGAAATAATTTTGGCAGTATGTTATTATAACTGTGTGCTCTTTTCTCCTGCCAGAAGCTACCAAATTGGGTGCAATGTATTGTACTAAAAAGTACAATTTATTGCACCATAAAGTACTTTTATTGTATCAAAAATTACAAATAAATGTACTAAAAAGTACATTAATTGTAAGTAGTGTTTTTGTACACTAAAAGTACAATTAATTGTACATTAAAACTGCAATTTATTCTATACAAAAAGTACATTTTATTTTGCATAAAAACTGCAATTTATTGTGCCAATAAGTACACTATATTGTATCGAAAACCATTTTTATTGTACCAAAAAGGACTGGCACACAAAAAGCATCTGCAGTTAATTGTACACAAAAAGTGAAATATACCAAAAAATACAATCTAAAAAGTACAATTTATTACAACTTAAAGTACTTTCAGTGTCTCTAAAATTACAAATAGTTTTACCAAAAAGTACATTTTCCATAACAAAAAGTAATTTTATTGTACACTTAAAGTACAATTAATTGTACATTAACATTACAATTTATTGTACCAAAAAGCATAATATATTGTTACAAAATGTACTTTTAGTGCACCAATAAAGAACTTCTTCACAAAAAGTGTAGTTAAACGTACACACAAAGTACAATTTACTGTACCAAAAAGTGAATTTTATTGTACCAAAATGTACTTATATCGTATTATTATTAAAAAGTACTTTTATTGTTTGCATAAAGTGCTTCAATAATACTTAAATTTAACAAAAAAGTACAATTAATTGTACCAAATGAATTAATTGTTCCATTATTCGTACCACAAAGGACGTTTCTTCTCTTATTGTACAACAAAAGTACAATTAATTGTACACAAATAGTAAAATTATTTGTAAAATTATTTGCACCAAAAAGTACTTCAATTGTACATAAAAAATACTTTAGTGTACCAAACTATAATTTTACTGTATCAAAAAGAACTTTCATTGTTATTTCTATACTCTCACGCTCAGGGATGAGAATCATTTAAAAAACCTTATAAAACTTTGTCAGTATAATAATTGCGAAAATGAAGTAATGATATTGTAATTGGGAAGAATAACCTCACCGCATCTGGTACCTCCCACACAAATGACCGAATTGACCCTCATGGTCTCACGTACATATCTTTTTTTTTGTAAGTACACTGAATTCAGTCATAATTTCCGTAAGATGACGCTTGAAAAAGTTTCACTAGAAGATGAATATGGTCTATATCGAACAACCCCTTCTGGTACCTCCCATACAAAATTACCTATTTTTTTTCCTATAATTTCCAAACTGACAACTGGAGGATATTTGGTCTGTTTGGTCAGTTTATTTATCTTGTAATAGTAGACAAGACTTTGCCACTCCCCTTCTGATGCATCCCATACAAATGACCGAATTCACCCTCATAGTTTTACATACATATTTTTGTTGTAAGTGAACCAAATTCAACCACATTTTGCGTATAATGTACGTTTAGCAAAGTTTGACTCGAGGATGAATGTGGACTATATCGACTGACCCCTTATGGTACCTATTTAAAATAACCTTTCTCCCATATGTTCCTAACGAATAATATAGGATATTTAAACTTGGTCATTTAGCAAACAAATCCTTGTAAAAGTGAAACCTTTGCCACACCCCTTCTGGCACCTTCCACACAAATGACAGAAATCACCCTCATAGTTGATGATTTCTTTTCAGATATCCTTATACAAACTAACATTATGCCCAGACTAAATCATTAACAATTTGTCCACTATAACATTTTCTACAGTTGTAAGACATGTCTGTAAACGTTTGACCATACGACCGAAAGTCCCATGCTTGCTCCTCTGGCAAGCAACTAATACATAAGTTTTTTTTATTTTAGAATTGCCTAATTTCAATAACTCGACAGTGTAACAGTATTTATCAGTCACTTTATCTGACTGAAATTTGTGTACTTGTTATTATATCATAAAGTATGCTTATGTATTCAAAAATTTCTGCTTGTATATCAGAAAAACAAAATTTTGACATAACCACCAAAACTGTCACATTTTGAAGGGAAATACATCTTTGTCAGTATTGTCATTGGCGTTTATGAGCCTTTGAAATTTATATACAAATCAGTTCAAAGGATGACATAATTAAAATTTTCTGATATAGTTCAATTTATGCACGATAGGTGGCCTTGGGGAAGAATAACAGACCGTTAATTAGGGTTGGCCATTCTTTCAGATCGCTTAAAGAACTTTAACAGATCGTCGTCCGGGGATTCATGTGCCCTATGTGCCAAAAACAAATTGCAAATGCCTATATACAAAAGGGATATAGAGCAAAGTGGACACAACATACCTCGATTTCTAGAAGATATAGCTAAAAACAGATTGCAGATTTGAAAAATTTGATATCAATAACACGAGATAGCATCATTTACTCAAAACTGTCAAAATAGGGTATGGAGCACATGAATCCATGGAAGACGAGTTGTAAATCTGGATTTATGTACATTTTTTTTCCAAAACTGCAAGACAATGAGCCTCTCGAGAATCAATCATAGGACATACAAATCATCAACCAGAAATATATAACCACAACAATCTCGAAAGTAATCTAAGGACTCCCCGCAGAAGATTAAGCACTTCTACAGACATTTAGCTAAAATCTTCAACTCAAAATTTTTAATAAGAAAGTATTTCTTACATTTTATATTTATCCCCTAAATTTTCTTCTTAGATATACACCAACAGTTTCTTAACATTTTAATTGACCACACTCTTAATTAAGTGTATTAGTACTGTCAGTATAATACACCCACAAGGTACTATCGTTGTAAGCTATAAAATATCTAAATTTTGTATGGATTTTTCTTTTGCAGATTATTGTTATAATAATGTACAGCACACACACACATACATACACGCACCTACTATATTTATAGAGTAATTGTAAAATTTTCTTAAGGACAACAAAATATTTTAAGCTACTTATTTTGCTTATTTACATTTACAAGTTAGTCTTTGTTGCTCTTAAGACATAGTTAAATGGCTTATACTTATTACCTTGTTATAGTTTCTTACCAAACTATACCCGGAAGGGGGGGTGAATGGGTAGAGAGACAGAGAAAAAGAGAGAGAGAGCGGTTAGGTTAGCAACCAAATGCTGACGACAATAACAATGTATCACTATGTATTAGTGTAAAATCTCCATATAAAGACCAATAGAAATAGAAAGCGTAAAGTACGCATCGTATGGATGTAGCTACGTACATACGTATAAATATATATGGTTCAATGTATTTATCTATGTTGCTAAAAGAATATCTCTAAGAAAAATCTATATATATGTTCCACTAATATGATTGTAACTAATAAAAACGTTCATTAGAGGTTTTTGTGTAAGTGACTTAGGATAAGTCTGAAAGCACATAATGATGTGTTTTTGTCGTTTGGGTAGAGGTATTGAAAGGATATAAATGACAGAATTGATGTTTCTGAAAAAGAAACTATGAGTTTTTGAAAAAATGTATTTGCCTGGCCATTTAGTTGCATAGTAATTTTGGGAAGGCACATAGAGGTAATGAATGAAATATTACGGGAAAGGAATTTTTGAATTGATGGATAAATTTTACATATCGCGACCTAAAGTCGTAAGTCCACTTTTTGCCAACATGTATTTTTTAATGTAGAACGCAGGATAAATTGAAAACGCATCTGACTAGAAAAAAAAACCACCAAAAGAAAGTGTGTTGTCACCTTTTATACACACAATTGCATTGGGTTTTGAAAAAATGAGTCGTTAAGGGAAAAATTCAAGTTTTTTGTTCCTCTTGTAGAATTTGTAATTTTGGACTTACACCCTTTGCGACTTAAGATCGCGATATCTATGCCTTAAACTTTATTCCTGGCAGTTTAGTTAAATTGTAATATACTGAAATTTGGAATAGTAAGTTTTTAAATATTCCCCCTTTATGTATGTCGTAGTCACGTCGAATCTTTTTCGTTTTTTTCTATAGCTCGCTAGTGCAGTCTGTATGACATAAATGCGACTGTCCTTGCTCCATATCTAAAGTGGGCGGAGTCATATGTTTGTAAGGGAGTTACGAGAAGGTGCGTGGACCTCTAATTTTTTAATCCAACACGTTATTATATCATAGCTTACAAAGTACAGAATTTGGGCAAGATCGCGTTGGGTGTATTGATATCCATCTCTAAAGTGGGCGGAGTGGTAAATTTGTATGGGAGGTACCAGGAGGGGCGGGGCTAGACTTACAGTTTTTTCTCCGAAACTTTGTCCTGTTATAAATTTACATTTACATTTGTATAAGAGGTTCCAGAAGGGGTGTGGCCATGTAGATTATTAATAATACGACAAGTAGTTTTTAGGAAATATTTACCTATGCAAAGTTTTAAAAGAATTGGTTGCGTGTTTTAAAAGTTATTGTGCATACCAACCGGACAGACGGACATGGCTCAAACGACTTAAAAAGTCATGAATCGAATTTGGTTCAAAGATATTTAGGTTCTTATGTGACTCCTTCTATGTGTTAAACTTTTGGGTCGTAACGATATATATATATATATATATATCCTGCTAGGGGTATTACTACTACGACTTTCCATACAAACTACCCTTTTATGGGAAACTGTCTCCACGATTGCTTCCGTAGTTAAGGAGCTACCGAGCCAACATTTGATATTCAAGCTTCTATCTAAACGGAGGTTATGTTCGAAAATAAACTGCTCCCACCTCCCATACAAACTCACCCTTTTTGGGGTTGTTCGTCTGTCTGTCCCTGATATCCTCTTAAGGGGAGGTAATGTTCTAAGCAAGATCGAACAAAAAAAACTAACACCTCCCATACAAACATCCCCTTTTGGGAGAATATGTCTCGCTATCCCCGCTTTTACAGCTATATTTTAAGAGCAAACGAGCTTTAATTTTGTATGCAAGCTTCTATCGGTCTAGGGGGAGTTAAGTGCTAATATGAGCAAGATCGAACTTAACTACTCCCACATCCCGTACAAACACCTTCTTTTTGGGAGTGTCCTATCGAATTTTCTTTGAAATTCCCTCCCTGGCTTTCCCTCTCTCTCTCACTCTTTATAGCCCTAATATTCCACTACATTTTTTATAACGATTCTGTATCTTCCTTCAAAATACTTATTTGTTGATTTTTAATTTCAAAATCTTTTAAAGATTATTGCCATCACCATCAAAGATCATTAGAAATAACTATTGAAGCATTTATTTTTAAATATTTAATAGAGCATTTAGTTTATAAATCACATAAGTAACTGCACACAACCACACATGACATATGTACATTCTATAAGTTGCTTTTGTTTCTAAATTTCACACATACATATATGCAGAGAGAGACAAAAAAAACATTAATAATTGTTTTTAATTTATTATTGATAAGAAACTTTTGTTATGGCTTAAGGCAAACAAAATATACTTTTTTTTTCATTTGTTATTATTTTAATACTTTTGTAACTAGACAACAGAGATAGAGAGCAAAAAAATTACCATACTAGCGTAAGCGCCAGGATGAACAAGAACGGAAACTGTAGGGGCACGCAGGGGCAAAAACTATGTAATATCCTTAAAATTTTCTTTTAAGCTTCTCAAGCATGAAATACCTTAATAACACTGATTGTAGTAAGTTTCTTAAGGATATAAACACACAAACACACACATACACTCATATAGTATGTACAAGCACACGTGTGCGTGTGTTTGCAAACGTTTAAGATGTTTTCCAAATATCCTGCTAACCATCACTTGGCTATACATTTCGTTTAGTTATGTTTAGGGGTTGGCATCAACATGACCACTGACCAGCCAAAAGAGTGATGAAAGTCGACGTCCTGCCTTAAGCGATTCCCAGCTATGTCTTGGGGTGGTCACTCAAAAGCTATTTTGGCTGTAATCTTATGCTCCAATTAAAAAGGTTATAGTTTTTCGCCCCCCACCTTTGGCCATCCTCGAATCTCTTGGTAGAAAATCCTTGAGACGTTATTGTTGTTGCTGCCGACAAAATCCTTAAGTAAAATAAGTTTTTAAAACAACAATAATATAAACTTCTTAAGATTTTTTGTGTTTTTGTACATTTTCATACGATAAAAACTAAAAGTCTTAAGGTTGTCCCACACAAACACTAACGCACGTAGCTATACATATATGACTGTGATGATGTGCATACATACAACATACAACTATAAAATACTTAAGGCCTTAAAATTCAAATTTGTCTTTATCTCCAAGTGATTGTACACGTGCATACCAGCGTGCGTAACTGTGTGTGTATATGTGTGTGTTTGTAAAAGTCCTTGTTTTTTTGTTGACTGTCCGATTACAGGGTAATTATGAAATTTCATCATCATTACAGATGATTTTAAAATTGTTTATTGTTCATTCAATCATTTCAAATATTTGATGGGCAAGCTCTCACCCTTTTAACTGCCCACTTTTGGTCGTCTTCATAAATATTAAATCACTTACAAAGTATTTATAGTTATTAGGTATTTTCTAGTTTTACGCATAATATTCTTTCAAGGAAGTAAGTTAGTTATGTGCCCAGGCAAATATTGTATTATGTTTTAAGGCTTAAACCTTAAGGGTAGTATGTAGTTGTAGTAGTAGTGGTTGCTGGACAACAGCTCTTTGTGGTCAACGATGTTGTTATTGATATGCTAATTGGCGTATAAGGGTCGAATATTATTTTGATTATTATTACCTTCCTTATCAGTAAATGACCACCAATAGATTATTTAAATTAATTGTGTGTGTGTGTGTGAAAAAATAAATAATCTAAATTAAAAGGTGGTTACAGGAGGAGGAGGAAGACGAGGAGGAGAGGTTTTGGAAGTTTCTTAGGGTTTAACTAGTTTCTTAAGTATGTTTATATGGTTGACTGGCATTCAAAATAAAGTTGATACTATTCAGTAGCAAAAATCACAGCGTAGTAGCTGTAAGATTTAAAAATTGCTTAACATTGAAAACATCATCAGTAGGGTTATTTGCACTAAGTTGCCCTCATAGATGGCTGCTGAACACATGCCATAATATTGTGCAATTTTTGATTTTTGAGTTTCTTCTATAATGATAATTTATGTTATGTCAAACAGAAAGCTTTAAACGTGACAAATTCCCCTATACGATACTTACTAACTTTAAATCGATATTAAATTACTATAGCATGTAACTTGATAAAACGAATGATGCAGAACTTCTTCTTTTTTGGGCTACTTTTACGTGCAGGTAAAATATAAAATGATGTTGAATGACGACCCTGACCGAAGTTCTGTATTCTACATATCTAGTGATTTTCGCTACATACAAATGTATGTGTGAACAACGTATGAGTAATATTAGCGTATTCTACATTTCTAGTGCGTTTCGCTAAATACAAATGTATGTGTGAACAACGTATGACTAATATTAGCATAATGTGGATTTTTATTATTCGCATGAAAAGTTGGTTCGTTCAGAAAACGTTGAAGTCTGAGAGGGGACAGCGTGTTTGCCCTACTTGAACGATATTAGAAATGTGTCATTGAAATCATTGAAATCAATGAAATCATTGAAATCATTGAAATCATTGAAATCATTGAAATCATTGAAATCATTGAAATCATTAAAATCATTGAAATCACTAAAAACATTGAAATCATGGAAATCATTCAAATCATTGAAATCATTCAAATCATTCAAATCATTGAAATCATTGAGATCATTGAAATCACTGAAATCATTGAAATCATGGAAATCATTGAAATCATTGAAATTATTGAAATCATTGAAATCATTGAAATTATTGAAATCGTTGAAATCATTGAAATCATTAAAATCATTGAAATCACTGAAAACATTGAAATCATGGAAATCATTGAAATCATTGAAATCATTGAAATCATTGAAATCATTGAAATCATTGAAATCATTGAAATCATTAAAATCATTGCAATCATTGAAATCATTGGAATCATTGAAATCATTGAAATCATTCAAATCATTGAAATCATTAAAATCATTGACTTTCTTGCTCATAAATGTAAAATGCTCATAAAATGTACTCCAACAACAACAATAGCGTTGCAGAGCTAAAATCGGCAGTAAAAGTGGCTAAAGACTGCTTGCACAGTCCAACCCCAAAAACCTTGTATATAGTTCGACCAGACGGCATTTTTGAACTTATTCTATTCTTTATGCTCACCAATGTAAAATAATGAAACTTTTTTGAAGATTTCATTCGATAAAATAAGTTCAACCTGATTTTTTTACATGGATATTTTACTATAATTTATTTACTTAAGACTTTGGCTTAGAATTTTGAACTTTTTGGGGTTTTGCTATACTGACCTAGTACTTTTACCCTGACTTGAATTTTCTCACGCCGCTGACAATTTCATAAATTTATTCATAACTGCGAAACTGTTAATTATACAGAGAAATATTATATGATCTTATTAAAAGAATTTTAATTCTTAAATTTTGGATTTTTATTTCAACAAAATTGGACTAGTCGTTCTTCAGTTATGCCTCCCCAACATGACTGCGTACAATTTTGTGATCACATCATAAAGTAAAGAAATGCACAAAATATATAAAAGTGTAGTTGTTGATTCTCTTTCATTCCTCATATTAGATTTTTGAACTTTTTCCCCACAAGTCCATCTGCAACGAAATACTATGGCGCGTATATCTTTATGCTCACCAATGTAATATAATAAAAAATTTTAGAAGATTTCATTCGATAAAATTAGTCCAACCTGGTATTTTACATGGATATTTTAATATAAGTTATTTATTTAAGACTATGCCTTAAGAAGGCTAAACCCTTTGGGGTTTTACTATACTGATCTAGTACTTTTTCCATGAAATGGATATTCTCACGCCGCTGACAATTTCATAAATTACTTATAACTGCGAAACTATTAACTATGTTGACTTTAATTTTTAAATTTCGGATTTTTATTCAAGCAAGTCGTTCTTGAGTTACGCCTTCCCAACATGCCTAGAGAAGCTTAAAAACTTTAAGCCAAAAGCGGCAGGGGTTATAATACTCCAATCGCGCTCAAATTTAGACTATTACAAAATCTGCAAATGCTTACAATTTTTTCCCCCATCTAACTGGCGATCACCCTAATGGAAAACGTATGAGTAATATTAATGTTATATGGGGTTTATATTAATCATACGCACTTCGTTCCAATATTTTTTTAACAAAATTATGTAAGATTTTGGTCTGAGAATGCCTGAACCTTTGGGGGTTTTACTATACTGACCAAGTACATTAACCTTCTCTAGGAATTTCATCCCCCAGACAATAACCCCGAAAATGTTCCCCATGCATGCAAAACTGTGAGGATAAACCACAACTCGATCGGATTTAATCGCCAGTAGGCGCGTTGGAAAGGTGAGCAGCTCATTTTGATCAATTTACAATTACAATTTAAAAAATGGAAAAATGGTCGAAAATTTGTACAAAAATGCCCGTAACTTTTGAACCGTTGGACCAATGTTGGAGATTTTTTTTGATCAAAATGAGCTCACCTTTCCAACGCGCCTACTGGCGATTAAATCCGATCGAGTTATGTTTTTGAGTTATGGATGTGAACGTGTAGGTAATATTTCATACGAACGTCAATTTGGGAAAAAAATCTACCAACAAAAAGTAGGGGACTCGATTTTAACGATAGAGGTATGGTTCCTTGGGCAAATTTTCATGGAATAACCCATAGAATACGGAAATCATAGGGAAATTAGTGAATTTTTGCACTCCCTACAAATCGACCCGACCTACTATATATATACCCTTAGATATTCTAAACGATCAACCAGTCAAAGTACGACCCATATTTAAATGTTCAACCAACATCTCTAACAACTTTTCCACCCTTTTTACCCATTTTTTTTAATTGCCTTTAATATACATATAAAAGTTAATTAAATCAACTATACATGTTGTATGCTACAATTATGCACAGAACTGTAGTGCAACAACACTTTTGTCTTTGTGCATATTTTACTGAGAACATATGCGCATAGTTGTGCTAATAAGCTTAACTCAGGTAATAATATTATTAATTATTCCAATTATAAATCGCTTTTAAGCAATATTGTTAAATACATACATGGTGTTGTGTTGTGTTGTGATGGGTTTTTTTGCAATATGCTTTATTGCAATAACTCTGTTTTACTCACACTCATACTCAAACACATGGACCCTACTATACACTCACACACAAACACACACGTAGTCACCCAGCTTACACTGGCTTTCTCTCACACACACACTGTAGTATACAAGCAGCGTACAAATAAGACCATTATGAAAATCAGGATTTAAAATGCAGCAGGCGAAAAACTGCACTAAAATACACAAAATATTGTGCAAAATGTTTGTTGCTTCTTAACATAAATTCCATAAAAATGTTTAACACTTTGTTGGACCACATAGATGTAGTAGGATTCCTGCCTATATGGGTAGCAAAAACACCCCTAGCAAGGTCTTAATATGACCATTAAAAAGCGCATTAGTGTAAAAGGCTATATGCCTAGTCAAGAGGCGCATATAGAAAGAGAGAGGGATGGCTGATTATTAAAAACAATCGTCAATACATCTATCGCTATATGAAATTCGTGGATCCCCCACACTCCACTGTAATCCTTTACAGCAGGCCGTAACTGCTCGGTGCCACTGTTCACTGAAAGCCAAAATATGACGTTGATGCATTTTAGTTTTAATCTGCCAGAGGGGTTTTTCGTATATTCCGCGCCTCTTCTAACTATTTTGATGGCTCTAAATCAAAATCATATGTTTAGCATTGATTTGTAGTTGTGGTTGTTTGGGTTTTTGTTATGCGCCTTTTTGGCTCCTGCAGAGGGGAAGAGAGAGAGAGACAGAGTAGGCATGACCGTGGACATGGCAAATGTTATAAATACTAAAATCCGCTTTTGTTTTAACCTCAAAATCATGTTGACGATTCTCGTCGAGTGGATGATGCTAATGTTATTGCTGCCCATGGCCATGAGGTGGGGATAGTGTGTGGCTCATATGAGAATATTGCCCTAATGATGTTGCCTTTAATGTGTGGCTTGTTGGTGGTTTGGTGGCCACATTATGGTTTGGGAATAATTGCTTAAATGAGTTTATTGTTTTGGTTAAGGCAAAAATGCCTCTTATACATTGAACACGTAAAGGTTGTTAGGTGAACTGTTAATTTTATTTAGTTTTAAAAATAATAAGAATTTGTTTGAAATTAACAATGTTATTTAGAAAATAGTTAATAACAAATATGTTGACAGTGTACATTAGGGTGGTGCTAAAAATCGATGTTGCTGAGGAAGAATAAAGTATGTTAACCCGTGCCGAGGTCGGCTTAAAGTTTCAAGGCTCCAGTAGCCACGTTTGGGGGGCTTTGGATTTCCATAATTATAATTATTTCATTGAAATCATTAAAATCATTGAAACATTGATACATTGAAATCATTGAAATCATTAAACACATTCAAGTTTTTGAAATTATTAAAATCTTTTAAATCTTTGAAATCATTAAAATCACTGAAATCCTTGAAATCATTGAAATCTTTAAAATTATTGTAAACATTAAAAGCATTGTAAACATTGACATCATTGGAAAAATTGGAAACATTAAAATCATTGATAACATTGAAATCGTTGAAATCGTTGAAATCTTTCAAATCTTTGAAATCTTTGAAATTTTTTCAATATTTAAAATCTTTGAAATCTTTGAAATCATTGAAATCATTGAAATCATTGAAATTATTGAAATCATTGAAATCATTGAAATCATTGAAATCATTGAAATCATTGACATCATTGGAAAAATTCGAAACATTAAAAACATTGAAATCTTTGAAATCTTTAAAATCTTTGAAATCTCTTGTTTGTTTTTATCGATTTGTGCAGAATATGAATATGTTTTTCATTGTTCGGTTTGAGATCTATTCTATTATTGCTAATGGATTATGTTGACAGCTGGCAGGGCAGATAGCTATTTCGATGGTTGCCAAACCATCATCATCAGTGCCGTTGGCTGTGCCTTCTCCACTCATTATCACAACCTTAACTGTTAAAAGCTTCACACAATCAATGTGAAGCTCACACACACCGGTGCGAAAATGGTATTAACGAAGACAACGTCAACATAATCCACACAAACACACAAATCCACACAAAAACAAATTCTATTAGCAATAATAGAATAGATCTCAAACCGAACAATGAAAAACATATTCATAATCTTTGAAATCTTTGAAATAATTAAAATCATTGAAATCATTTAAATCATTGAAATTATTGAAATCATTGAAATCACTGAAATCAATGAAATCATTGAAATTATTGAAATCATTGAAATCATTGAAATCATTGAAATCATTGAAATCGTTGAAATCATTGAAATCATTGAAATCATTGAAATCATTGAAATCATTGAAATCATTGAAATCATTGAAATCATTGAAATCATTGAAATCATTGAAATCATTAAATTCATTGAAATCATTGAAATCTTTAAAATCATTAAAATCATTGAAATCATTGGAATCGTTAAAATCATTGAAATCATTGAAATCATTGAAATTATTGAAATCATTGAAATCATTAAAATCATTGAAATCATTGAAATCATTGAAATTATTGAAATTATTTAAATTATTAAAGTCATTGAAATCATTGAAATCACTGAAATCATTGAAATCATTGAAATCATTGAAATCATTGAAATCATTGAAATCATTGAAATCATTGAAATCATTGAAATCATTGAAATCATTGAAATCAGTGAAATCATTAAAATCATTGAAATCATTAAAATCATTGAAATCATTGAAATCATTGAAATAATTGGAATCATTGAAATCATTGATATCATTGATATCATTGATATCATTGATATCATTGAAATTATTGAAATCATTGAAATCATTGAAATCATTGAAATCATTGAAATCATTGAAATCATTGAAATCATTGAAATCATTGAAATCATTGAAATCATTGAAATCATTGAAATCATTAAAATCATTAAACTCACTAAAATCATTGAAATCATTGAAAACACTGAAATCATTTTATTTAAATTTAATTTAAGTTTATCGGTGAACATTTTTTTTCAAAATTTAGGTAATGTAAATTTACAGTCATAACCACGTTTCGGGTTATGATTACACCACCCCTGTAGCCGATTGCAGCCTTCGCTAATGTAATAACCTTAATTACTATCAATAATTTTAATATTATTAACTGCTTATATTTTATATTATATACTCGTGGGTATTGAAATGTCATCCAACGTTTGTGTGTGTGTGTGTGTGTACACCTCTTATTGCATATTTGATCTATAATTCGATCAGATTTATATAGTACTACATGAATGCCGGGCATGTGTGTATGTACTTACCGTTCAGCGTGGTTATGAGTTCGCTTAATCCTTACCATTATCACCATCACCACAACTATACAGCCCCCCCCCCCCCCCCCCATTATTATTGTCCTTATAAAACTACAATTGCATTTACAAATCCATTACCATTAACACCAGCGCCTGAGCATATTTCAATACAAACCACCATATGCGTGTACCGGCGAATGTGCGTAATTTTTAATTCGTTTACACAATTTGTTAATTTTTTTTCACTCTATGCTTTTTGTGAATAATATAGTATTCGTATCTTTCATATGATTTTTGACAAAAGACTTTGAAGTAATTACGGCTGTTGATTTAAAATAATTGCGGGTGGGTGGGTAATGGATAAAGAGTAATTTTTGCCATAATATGTTTTAAATAAATAAATTTAAGTTTAATGCATATGATGTACGGCGACACAAACGATTTCAATGAGGAGAAAGTTGCGTATATGGAGAAAAACTTACATACATATATGTATGTTATTTCTCTTTCCATACCATAAAAGAGATGTGGGAGAGCTTCTCATGACTGTGTGAATTGTGACGCTTCTATGTTTAGATTTACACAACTGGACTTGCAGTTTGAGGATGAATACGTACGTCTGCTGGTTGTAAAGCTTTAAGAGGACATGCCGATTGAAGCGACTATTTAGACCCACCGATCAAAGAAATGTAAATGACGCGTATTCTGACCATCATACCACTCTATGCTCTAATTATACTGCTTACAGCTTTTCCTTGATTGTAAATTTCGAAACAAGTCTTCACTTTAATTCTTACTTATCCCCTTAACCAACATACAGAAACCTTTCCTTACTTGTCATAATCGTTTTACAAATATTTCCCATTACCTATCGTCGTCGTACAATTACCTTTGTGTCACTATGAATTTAACAAATATTTTGTGTAATTTTTTGTTTCAAAACCTCAAAACAGCTTTTTAATTTCTTCAAAAATTTCTTTATCTATTTACAGCCAAATCCTTACCATTACATTGTGTCGTGGAATCGGTGCACTCCCTGCAGGCATCACTGACCATAGACCAACGGAGTCCATGGAAAAGAAGGCCCAATGTAGAGACCGATAGTTATGTGATCATAGCAGCGGCCACACCCTGGTCGGAAATAGTACAAACAGCATTACAAAGATTGGGTTACTCACAAGAGACATCAGCCACAGCCAGAGGTGAGTTGTTTCACCCAAACTCTTTAAAGATTTCAAGCAACAACAACAAAACACACAATTTTAACGTTTTATTTAATATTTGTCCTTTTTTTTTCCTCCTTCTTTGCAGGTTCCTTAATTATTAAAAATTGGAAGCCCATACCCTTGGAGCATATTTCCGATAATCCTGTAGTTCCTGTTTGTGATATCATTGGCGAACTGACGTCGGTGGTAACATTACGCATTGTCATCTTACGCTGTAAGCCATCACCATTTGGTGAAATCAAAGATAAACTTTTAAAGCTACTAGTGCTGCAATCACATGCAGTCTTAAGATCTACCGGCTGTCCTTTGGATGAGGTAAGTTTTCCTTGCCTGCTAATTAAAATCTTATAAATTATGCTTTTTGTTGAAAACTTAATGATGTCAAAGTTAAATTCATTCGTTTATAAGATAAACCTCTTAAATTAAAACCAATAACTCTAACCCTGTAGAATTTGTCAAGTTGCGGCGTATGTATGACGTTTATAATCCTTATGGTGTCCTTTTTGTGTGAGGGTTACCCGAAAAATAACATTGCAAAAGAGTAGCCAACCCACAAAAGTTTTATTGTATTCATTTTGGTTGTAGAAAAAGGAACACTGACAAAGTGGCTGCAGACATTTATAAGTGGAAAACTATTCCAGCATGTAAATATTTAGTAAGAGGACTCGAAGATTTGATGTATTTGAATTAAAGATTTAAAGGGCTTTAATGATTTTAATAAACGCAATGATTTCTAAGATTTCTATAATTTTAATGATTTCTATGATTTCAATGATTTCTATGATTTCAATGATTTCAGAGATTTCAATGTTGACAAAGATTTCAATGATTTCAATGACTTTAGTAACTTAAATAATTTAAATGATTTCAATTATCTCAATAATTTCAATGATTTCTATGATTTCTATGATTTCAACGATTTCAATGATTTCAATTATTTTAATGATTTCAATGATTTCAATGATTTCAATGATTTCAATGATTTCAATGATTTAAATGATTTAAATCATGTCAATGATTTCAATGATTTTAATGATTTCAATGATTTCAATGATTTTAATGATTTCAATGATTTCAATGATTTCAATGATTTCAATGATTTCAATGATTTCAATGATTTCAATGATTTCAATGATTTCAATGAGTTCAATGATTTCAATGATTTCAATGATTTCAACGATTTTAATGATTTCAATGATTTCAATGATATCAATGATTTCAATGATTTCAATTATTTCAATGATATCAATGATTTCAATGATTTCAATTATTTCAATGATCACAATGATTTCAATGATTTCAATTATTTCAATTATTTCAATGATTTCAATGATTTCAATGATTTCAATGATTTCAACGATTTCAATGATTTCAATGATTTCAATGATTTCAATGATTTTAATGATTTCAATGTTGACAAAGATTTCAATGATTTCTATGATTTCTATAATTTCTATGATTTCTATGATTTCTATGATTTCAATATTTTAAATGATTTAAATGATGTCTATGTTTTCTATGATTTGAAATATTTCAATGAATCCAATGATTCCAATGATTGCAATGTTTTCACTGATTTTAATGATTTCAATGTTTTCACTGATTTCAATGATGCCAAAGGTTTAAATCATTTTAATGTTTTCAGTGATTTCAATGATTTTAATGATTTCAATGAATTCAATGAATTCAATGAATTCAATGAATTCATCAGTGACTACAAGGTTTTAATTGATTCTATTTATTTCAATGATCTGAATGACTTCAATAATTTTGATGATTTTAATGAATTCAAAGATTTCGATTATTTTAATGATTTCAATGATTTCAATGATTTCAATGATTTCTATGATTTCAATGATTTCAATGATTTCAATGATTTCAATGATTTCAATGATTTCAATGATTTCAATGATTTTAATGATTTCAATGATTTCAAGGACTTCACTAATTTCAATAAATGAATTAATTCAAAAATTTCGATTCCTAATAAATTTTCGAGTTGCAATAATACTTCTATAAATTTTAGTCTTAAGCTACGTACAGATGGTTTTCTGATCTGCCAACATACTGGCCATGTACTGACAAAGAAGAATTGGTTGCAAAAGGTAAAAAAGTGTCTAACCATTAACTGACACTATTCTAATAATGGCAACGTAATGTGTTCACACGATTGTCAGATGACAGACAATATTATAGTCTTACAACGTACTGACAAGGATTTAATAAACGGCGTGTAAATACCTATTTTCAGTTTTCACGGCTATTAGACATTTTCTGCCAATATTGTAAGACCTGACAACCATCTGTACTTAGCTCTAGGATGGACTGCTGTCCGGCAGTTAGCGGCCTAGTTGATAAGTTTTTATAGTGACTTTTAATACAAATAAATTTCTTGATATTACCTCAAAGATCACATTGAATTCCTGTGATTCACAAGCTTTATTATTAACTTAATGATTCAATATCCTAATTACTATATTGTGTACGGAATTCAATGATTCATTATATCAATGATTGTGCTTAAACTGGTTTGTGCTTCAAATATCTATCTATATCTATAGTATATTTCTCAATCAATTAACCCTTTTATCATTCGCCTCGATTTTTGCTATTATTATCTATTTCACTTTAAAAATTTTATTTAATCCTTTTTGTAATCTTTGCTGTGAACTACATTTGATTGATTACTTTTTTGTACCTTAACTTAAGTTCTATGGGGTTTTTTACGACTATCTTTACACCAGTAATGCCCTTTTACATTTTTATTATTGCCTCTTGGCGTAATAATCATATGACACGCCATAAAAATGATAATTCTTTAATATGAACGACTGTAAATCATAGCCCACAAGTTGTTGTCATTCATTAGACAAAAAGCACCAACAACAATACCAATAAATAACCTTCGGGATATTATTAAAAATTACAATAATATTTTAAATTGTAACAGACTACCATGAGCTGTTGTTGATATTTATTTGTATGTATGTATGTATGTCTATAAAGCCATGTGATAAAGACTCACGCGTAACTTTGTTGATTTAACTATATTTATTGTTGGTTTTTGAAATAATCGTTTATAACTGTTATTATTTCTTCAATGTTTCTTATCGATGATGACTTAAAAGCTAATACTATCATTAGGTATGAAAAATAGTCTAATTATAAATCAATGCAGCGGTTCGGTGCCAACGCACGTACTCATCACATATCATCAGTCTCATACGACTAGTCATTACATTTGATACTTATTTAACAAAAAAAAAATTATAAAATATCTATACGAGTATATTTCTAATTTGGTTTATTGCCATTGTCAATGGGGTTTAAGTGATATTTCAAAATCCACCCAAAGCTCTTCATATATTTCAGGGTGTGATTATGGACGATAACAACGCATTGCTATCTCCAAAAGTGATTACAAATATTATCGCATTGAAATTCAGGTTGGGTGAAAAAAATAAAATCACAAAACTGTCATTTAATACCGCGGGTAATCTATGTATCTACTGCCATGAATTCACGTACTGTATTTAGAATATGTCGTGGGATTTAAGGAAAATTACCGAAGGCAAATTTAATGTGCTTATCTGGAAATAGTTGAAACGGCAATTGTCACATATGATAGTAGTTACTTTACATGTTAGGGTAGATTTTTATAGTTCTCATTTGTGTGGAGATATTTTACTAAGATTACCAACAATTTGGCAATTGTTGGAGTTTGTATGACAGATATTGCTTTCTATTATTCCATGGAACATTTTTTCAAATTTAAAATTTTTATTTATTAAAAAATTGTGAAATAATCCCAACAAAGTCATTTCAAGGAATTTTCCTCCTTTCAATGTCCTTAAAATTCCTTAACGATTTTGCATAACTTCAGACCTTAATTTCAATGATTTTTGATGATTTCAATATTATCAAATATTTTAAATGATTTCAATGATTTCAATGATTACAAAGATTTAAATGATTTCAATGATTTCAATGATTTTAATGATTTCAATGATTTCAACTATTTCAATTATTGCAAAGATTTCAATGATTTCAATGATTTCAATGATTTTAAATGATTTCAATGCTTTCAGTGATTTCAATGATTTCAATGATTTTAATAATTTCAATGATTTCAATGATTTCAATGATTTCAGTGATTTCAATGATTCTAATGATTACAATAACTTTAATGATATCAAAAATTTCAATGTCAGCAAATATTTTAATGTTAAAAATGATTTTAATAATTTTAATGATTTCAATGATATACATGATTTCAATGTTTTCAATGATTTCACTGACATGAATAGTTTCAATGGTTTTAATTTGTTCAAAGAATTCAATGCTTTCAATAATTTCAATGATTTTAATGATTTAGAAGATTTCAAAGCTTTCAATGATATTTATGGTTTCAATGGTTTTTCTATGATTTCAGTGATTTCAATGATTTTAATAATTTTAATGATTTCAATGTTTTCAATGATTTCACTGATTTCAATGATTTTAATGATTTAGAAGATTTCAAGGCTTTCAATGATATTTATGGTTTCAATGGTTTTTCTATGATTTCAATGATTCTAATGATTCTAATGATTACAATAACTTTAATGATTTCAATGTCAACAAATATTTCAATGTTTACAATGATTTTAATAATTTTAATGATTTCAATGTTTTCAATGATTTCACTGATATGAATAGTTTCAATGATTTCAATTCTTTCAAAGAATTCAATAATTTCAAGGCTCTGAATGATTTTTATGATTTCGATGGTTCCTGTTATTTAAATTATTCCGATAATATCAAATCTTTCAATGATTTCAATTAATTTAAAGATGTCAATGATTTTAAAGTTGTCAATAATTTTAACAATTTCAATAATTACAATGATTTCAATGATTTCATTGATTTCAATGATTTCAATGATTTCAATGATTTTAATGATTTTAATGATTTCAATTATTTCAATGATTTCAATGATTTTAATAATATCAATGATTTTTCAATGATTTCAATGATTTCAATGATTTTAATGATTTCAATGATTTCAATGATTTTAATGATATCAATGATTTCAATGATTTCAATGATTTCAATGATTTCAATGATTTTAATGATTTCAATGATTTCAATGATTTCAATGATTTTAATGATTTTAATGATAATTAATTAAGTAATCATTAATTAATTAATTATTTAAGTAATCAACTATTGTTAATCTAGTTCAGTTTGTAGTCTTAGAATAGGCAACCGTTCCTAAGAAACTAATTATGTAATTGTGAATATTTGCCAAAAATATAGCGGAAATTAGCTGTGTCCTTTCCATTGTCCTCAAAATATATTCCATATTTGTTGATTGAAGGCGATGCGAACTTCCTTTTAAATAAAAAAAAATTGGTCAAGGCGTTTGTTTTAATATTTCAAGGCCCTTAGTCACTATCACTGACTGCCCTCTTCAAATTACGCATTTAACATTGCTCGAATTTTAAGTCTTATTGGAATACACATTTAATCATATTCCGAACAAATTTTTAAATTTTTAGGATATTTGATGTTTTATATTCTTGAAAATTTTTTCATAGTATATGATTTTTATCAAAGTTAACAAAGTACCGCTTTTAATGGTTTAAAATTTTCGGATTATATAAGCGGAAAATACATTATTTTAATACTAACTAAAATCAGTTAGTTTTATACTAGATTAAGGTCTGTGTCTGGGCCAAAACACATCACATCATATTAGTCAGGAGTCAATTGACACTTTAGCGGCCACATACTGGTTCTCTACATATAAAAGTTCTGGATCTAGGACCGGTTTAAGTAACCCAGGGAACCGGTGTCATAACTGTTGCTGCACCGTTTCCTTTTTCTGTAAGAAATATACTTATGCGATCTTTAACTTAATTATTACATAAGGTGGACCAACTATTTTCGGCAAAGTTGACTAGACTTGAAATAGATTAAATTTGATTTAAGAACATTAGATCGTTTCTAATTTAATAATACTAATTCCGGCATAAATTTCGAAGTTAAACTGTACTCCAGTTTAATGGCAACAAATAAAAAAAAATTGCATTAGCATAACTACCCTAACCCTTGCCTCCCCAATCAGTACAATCTTCACATATGAATTATTTCTCTGATCATATTCATGTCGCGGCCTTACGTCGTCGCCGTCGTCGGGTGCGTCACCATTACTTAACCTGGGGGAATTACGCCTGCACTGATACCCATTTCCGCGATATCAATAAACCACCGTGATTTGTGCCTCGTTTACAATCTATCAGTTGGAATATTAATACCTGTTGACAAAGTTTTAATATTTATGAAAACAAAAAGAAATCAGCACACAGTAAAACCTTCTAGTAAATCCCTCAGCCCGATTTAATCCCTCAACTAATAACACCACCAGCACACGAAGCGATAAAGAGACGCGATATAGGTAGATAGGCGATAACGTTTAATGCCCCACAACTTAGGTGGACGACGTCTAAGAGTCGCATATGCCCAGTCTTTGTTGTTAGTGTGGCCAAATTTCCAAATCCACTGGCCAAACATGTGAGTGCGCTTGAATTAAGGCAACAGTAGTAGCAACGGCAACAACACCAACAACATTACAACGCATGCGCCAGCAACAATCACATCACTAATAACAATAATATCAATAATAACGAGCAAACCCATTGACACCTCAAAAACTAAATAGACGCCATAAAAATCACTGTTAAACACACTCATTGAATTGATTTCATTCGATTTCAGTCGATTCATTCAATGTTGGGTCAGGGAGGAGGGGGCTGTGTGAAAATGTACTGCATTGAGTGTGTGTGTGTGTAGTATACAGTCTAACCCTAATAAAATTCTCAAGTGGTTGGGATTCACTTAGCCATAAATATGATTGAATGTTTTTTTTTATAATAAACACTAAAAGCAACAATGAGCGTGATTGCAAAACATTACAAGATACTGCGAACAAAAAGCAAAACAAGATAGTTAAACGTAACTAAAATGCAAAACGATATAAACTTTGCAACAATGTTGCATATGTAGAGCAAGAGGGAAGAAAAGTTAATTTGTAGAAATTGTTATCTTTGAAGAGTTTAATATTTGGTTGCATTGACCGACTACTACATATAAGTAGTCGGTGTCGATAATACCGACTACTCAGAGCTTAAATCTTTGAGCTTTCACATGATAGATACATGTTGCAATTGAGGGTTTCTCCAGTCCTCCTTAATATGGACCCTTTTAAATAAACTTCTATTTTATTTTTCTCTATTGGAAAAACTCTTTGTATTCCATGACTAAGATATGATCTATTATTTTTATAAATATTACTAACATTCTAGTTAAAAAAAACGAATATTTTGATATTGTTCTTCTTCTTCAATTATTTTTTATTATTGCTTGATCTTTGCTGCCCTTTTTCTTACTTACCTTACCCCCTTTTCTTTTTCACTTTGTTCTTCCAGGTCACCCTTTCACAAATCTGCCGCAGTTCCTATCAGAATCCATTCGCCTTTCCCGGCGGCGATATACCCGAAGAATTACGACGCAAATTCGATCAATGGTGGTCGAATCAACTCTCCCCTCAAGCCTCTATGGGCCCCAAGCTGTTGCCATTCATGAATGCTCCACCGGCGGGTGTGAACAGCGAAATGGAACACAATATGGGCACAGCAGCTCTGGCAGCTGCTGCTGCCGCTGCGGCAGCGGCACAAGCTGGTCTCCATGCCGCCTCCACAGTGGCCAGCAATGTACCGGCTAGCATAAGTGCTTCACGTGAATCCTTGTTGTTAAACGACTCCAATAGCCATCATGCAGCCAGCGTTTTGCCGGGTACACCAACATCACACCATGCCAACATGATGGTTCATCCGGCCATGCATGCCAGCATGCATCATCATGCCAGCTTAGGTCATTCACAGTTTTCCAATCAAAAGACACGCATGCGCACAAGTTTTGATCCCGAAATGGAGTTGCCGCGTTTACAGAAATGGTTTCAGGAAAATCCCCATCCATCGCGTCAACAAATTCAGGCCTATGTGGTACAATTGAACGCTTTGGACTCGAGAAGAGGTCGCAAACCGCTCGATGTTAATAATGTAGTGTATTGGTTTAAGAATGCTCGAGCTGCCCAGAAACGAGCTGAAATGCGAGGTGGCTTTGGAGCCATGCAGGCGGCCATGAATGGCTATTTGGGTCAACACAGCCAATTGGGCCAGACATCGGGCGGCAGCAGCACCGGTAGCATGAGCAGTCAACAACAAATGATTGGCTCCAGCATGGGCAACCTCTCGCTGTCCAATGATTTTATGAAAAGTCCCCTTAGTGTGAAATCCGAAGATATTGATACCATGTCCCAGCATTCGGATGACTTGGACGATGATCAGAGTCGACCCAACTCACCGCAATTACCGCTCTCTTTGACCATACACGAACGTCATCACATCACGCCGGAACGTGATAATAAAGACGCGCAAAATGATAACAGAAATTCTACATTGGATGACAATAATTCGGTGGAGAAATCGGATAATCTTAATGAATCGCAAAATGACCACCGTTCTTCCCACTCCCGCCCCTATGAGGACAGAGAGAAATTCGAGGCAGCAGCAGCTAACAAAGATAAGACCAACGAGGAGGAACCAAATCTCTCAGAGAGAGCCAACAACGCTGACGGCGAACACAATGAAACCGAAACTAACAACAACTCTTCCAATTCATTGAATAACAACCAATCGCTGGAAAATTCCCACAATTTGTCATCGCGTCCCTCGACGCCCAAACACTCCTCCTCCAAAGAGGATGATGAAGATCTCGATATGGATGAAGATGATGATGACAATGATGTCAGTCAGTTGGATGATTTTCGTTCGCCTTCACCCGATATGAATAATGCCATGGTGGCGGCCCAGCGCAAAGATTTACCATTTCCCATGGTGCCAAATAGTATGTTCTCGCAGTCGTTCATGTATATGAGTCATTATATGCCAGGTTTTGGACAAGCTGCCGCTGCTGCGGCCGGTCATCCTCATGCGGCAGCGGCACATCATGCTGCTGCAGCAGCTGCTGCCGCTGGTATGCAACAGAATCCTTTGATGGCTGGCGGTGGTCTCAACTTGTCGAATATTTCGAGCGAGGAGAGACGTAAAAGAAATCGTACATTTATCGATCCAGTGACAGAGGTGCCAAAGTTGGAGCAATGGTTTGCCATGAATACACATCCATCGCACAGTTTGATCCTAAAGTATACGGAGGATTTGAATACGATGCCCTATAGGTGAGTGTTGACAGTAGACTGTGAAGGGGGATGAAAATGTATATGGGTGGGGAGTGATAAAATGTATTCCGCCGTTGCATAGAAATGTAAAATAAAAGCAGTTGTAGTTAATTGTTTTGCGTTTGTAAGGCCATCTCATAAGAACGCAATAACAGATTTGACAAATTTTTTGATAATGTTTGCAACAGCCCGAAATTGGTTTTTATAAAAAAAATTTGGCCACGCCCACTTTGCACAATATATCAAATACTCCTATTTACACTAAAACGATCTTCATGAAAAAATATTACAAAAATATACTACTGTATGAAAATTACCGTATGCTATGTATTTTTGAAATCTGGACCCTATGGGCGTGGGCGTGAGTCGGCGTGGCAAAATTATTTTTAGAGATAGATAGATAAAATTTGTTGCACAGACAGTACTCGGCATCACATATATGAATATGCAGACGAAATTTTATTATTTTCGGTCAGTGGGCGTAGTGGGCATGGCGAAACTGTTTTTAAATCCTAGGAAGGGGGAGACGTGAAAAAATTGATTTTTAACCCGTGACAGATAAAACTTGATATATAGACTCCGGCACGCCTATTATCGTATGTAGATTATCGTATACTTTGAATTTTGAAATTTTTGACCCTATGGGCGGTGGGGGCGTGGCAAAACTTATTTTTAGAGCTAGAAAGATAAAATTTGGTACACAGATAGTACTCGGTACACAGATAGTAATTCTCAATTAGTGGGCGGAGGGGGCGTGATAGAGCTGAATTTTGGCCCTAGAGAGGTAAAACATGTTATAAAGATAGTAATCGGCACACTAACTACTGTATGAAGATTACCGTATACTTTGTATTTTTGAAATTTTTGACCCTATGGACGGAGTGGGCGTGGCAAAACTTATTTCTATAGCTAGAGAGATAAAATTTGGTACACAGACAGTACTCGACATCACAAAGATGAATATGCAGACGAAATTTTAATTTTGGATCAGTGGGCGGAGTGGGCGTGACCAAACTGTATTTTAGTCCCAGAGAGATAAAATTTGATACCCAGATAGTACTCGGCAACATGAATACAAATATACAGACGAAATTTTAATTTTGGACCAGTAGGCGGATCGGTCGTGTCAAAACTGTATTTCAGCCCTAGAGAGATAAAATTTGGTACACAGATAGTACTCGGCATCGCAAATAAGAATATGCAGACGAAATTTAAATTTTCGGTTAGTGGGCGGATAGGGCATGGCCTAACTTTTTCTCACTCTACAACACAATTTTGAATATACAGGCGAAATTTTGAATTTGGGTCAGAGGAGTGGTTTAAATTTGCACACGAAATTTCGATTTTCAATCAGTGGGCGGAGGGGATGTGAACAAAACAGAATTTTAGACCTAAAGCGATATAAATTGATATATAGATAGTAATCGGCACACCAACTGCTGTATGAAGATTACCGTATATGTATTTTTTGAATTTTTACTATATGGGCGTTACAAAACTTGTTTACTTGCAACACAAGTATGAATATGCGGACGAAATTTTTAATTTATGTAAGTGGGCGTGACAAATTATATTTTAACCCTATAGAGATAAAATTTCCTACACAGATACATACGATATTTTTGTTTTCAATCATGGGTGGAGGGGGCGTGAAAATAATGAATTTTAGACCTAGAGAGATAAAACTTGATTTAAAGATAATAGTCGATACATCAATTCCATATGTTGATAAGTAAGCGAAGTGGGCGTGTCCAAACTTTATTTAAGCCCTAGGAATTTTGTATACAGATAAAATTCCGGACTACATCTCAGATATGTTTAATAGGCAGATGGGGCTTGTGAAAAAAGATTTTTTACCCCCAGAGATATGAAATTTAGTATACAGATAACAATCGGCATAACAGATATGAATATATTGAGAACATTTATTTTAGTTCATTTAAGCGAAGCTATAACAGTTTGGAGAAAAACTGGAAGTTAAGCCACGACCCTTCTGGTACCTTAATTCGATTAATACTATAACTACGCCTAAAGCAATCTTACCTAAACTCTGTTTTTAGTAGTGGTTTAACTAGATAACTAATAAGAGAACTATTTAAAACTTACACAACCCCCCTAGAGGGGCTTAGATATATTTTATTCCATCACCTTGACTAACTATCTCTATTTCTTTTCCTTTCCATTCTCTTTGCAGACAAAAATTCCCCCGTTTGGAAAGTAAAAATGTCCAATTCTGGTTCAAAAATCGTCGGGCCAAATGTAAACGCCTCAAGATGTCACTGTACGACACCAATCAGTGTTCCCAACTGACGGGACTTAATTCGTTTGTACATAAATACGATGAGCGTGATTGAATCGTTTAATTTAATTTATCAAGTCGGGCAATATATAATGTTTATTAAATATAAAACAAACAAAAAACAGCAACAATTTATAGACAAAAACAAAAAATAAATCATATCAAAAACTTGCAAATACTATTTATAATTTTTAGAAAAGTTGTTGTTTTAACCCCCAAAATCATAAAACAAACAAACAAAAAAAAAACAAACACAAAACAACAAAATATCCAGCCAATTTTTGTAGTATTAACAACAAAAAAAAAACACAAAATGACATAAATTTATTTCAAATATTTTTAGGATTGTTAAACAAAAAAAAATTTATGCAATTTTACAACATGACAAATAATTACACGAATGAAATAAGAGAACGTAAAGAAAAACACAAAAATACAATTAAAATTATTTAACGAAATTTCAATTTTTATTATAGTTATTGAAAAAAAAAACAAAAAACAAAATATTACATCCATTTGAGACATAACTCCAACAATCCACAACAACCCAGTTAGATGAGGCGGCATTATAATGCAGTTCGATAATTTACAATTTAGTCTAGAAAAATAATTTTAAAATCAATTCAAATAGCAAATAATTGAATAAGGTAACCAAAGATGGCATTTCATTTCAATTTTAACTATAGTTTTATTTTAGCAATAATTTCAGAAAAGCAGCATGCAACATTTGAGTTAAGTTCCCCCCTTGCCTTATTTGTTTTTAAGTTCATTATTATATAAGTGTAAGTGTATTTTATAGCCTAGGTTATGTATGAAAATGTCTTAGTATTTTATTAGCTTCTTCATTTCGAAGTTATCTCCTTGTCCTTCTATTTCTTTTTTGGTATTTAATGCCTTATTATGTTAAGATCCTTTACCCGTATTGTTGAGTTATTCCTTAATATGTTCTAAACCATTTCCGTTAATATTTATATATATATAAATATATATATATAACAAATTTCCCCCCTCTTATATAACTATATTACCATTCGCATCTATATAGTTCATATCGAAAATGTAATCTTCACACACATAGTTGTATACATACGTATATATATACAAGATAATTTTAATGCATCGCAATTATCAAATTAATTAGTTAATAAGTATTAATAGTGTTTTATTACTACACAACCTACCGTACATTTTTTTCTCAGCTCTATATAACAAAAACAAAAAGTGAAAGCGAAAATATCCAATTGAAAATCACAAAACAATTTACCAATTACAGTTTGTAAGTAAAAATTAGATTGACAATTTAAATATATAATTTAATATCACTAAGATATATAATTCAATTAATTTTATTAAATTTAATTACAAAATAATAAAACAAATTAATGTCAAATTTAAGAAAACAACAGTGTTTTATTTTGATTTGTTTATTTTTCGAAATGGGGGGAGATGAATGAATTGCGGCATGGTAAGCGCTTGGTGTCTAATGCCTAGCTCTCGCTGTGACCATATAGTTCATTGCAGGCAAACTTTTCGTCCTGAATGTGTATTTTCACACATGCGCAGTAAGTGATCAGATCGTTGTTGGCAATAATATCTTCTCTACAACGCACAGTGGCATTTCGGCGAAAAATAGGGTTTTTTAACTTTCTAATTTCAAAATTTTAATGATTTGGTTTTGTAAAGAAATATTTGGACAAGAAAAATTCAACAAGGTTTATTATGAAAAGTGAAATTTTGTCGTTAAAAAAACCAACAGAAGTCAACGGAAACGAAAAAAAAAATTAGATTAAAATTATTGTCCAAATAAAGAACTTTTTTGTGTGTAAGTTTATAGCTATGGCTTTTGTTAGTGAAAATATAGCACTTACTTTTCTATATAAAAAAAAATTATTGAAATTGGAAAAGTAAACTTATTATTATAATTTATCAAAAATTATACTAAAAAATATCAACTTTTAACTTTTTGATGGAAAAAAACTTTATGTGCTTTGCCTTGCTTAGCCCTCTATCTATAAAAAAATATTGATATTTTATATAAATTTGTTTCAATGACTTAGGTGTTACACACTTTAACTTGGCATACTTGACTACAAAAGCGGCATGTATTTGTGCGATATTTTCGGTGTATTCGAAGGCTTATATCTTTCGCGGATGGTTGTTGGGGATATTCTCTCCTTTTGTATGGAGACAACACATGATTAACTTTTGAATAAAAATTAAAATTTTTTAACTTATAGAAAAACACCCAAAATCTACAACTTTCAATGGGCGTAAAATCTAAAGTAGGCGTGTCATCCCCTATATGTTTAATTTTTTTTCATAAGGAGAACCCAATTTAGAAGTGTCCCGAACTATAAGTCCATAGGTCCAAAAATAAAAATTTTGGAAAGTGCAGTAATATGGGAGTTGGGTGTGGTAGTGGGCTGTTTTCCAAGATTTTTGCAAAATTTCTTTATTTAGCCCAGAGAAGTTTTTCTGCAAAATTTCATTGCTGTACGACCACCCCTTTTTTCCAAGAAATGTATGGGGCGGTGCCACTGTGCAACGCACAGTTGCTCATTTTGTTGAAAACCGTAGCAAAATAAAAAAGGTTCATTTTGCTATTGAAGTCGGCTAATAAGGTCAGAAGCAATTCTAGGTCGTATCAGGATATTAGTCTCCTTCCTTGGAAAAGCACTGGAAAGGATAATTGTACATAGGTTGAATGATAGAGTTCGTGACGAAATGTGGCCTTGGCAATACGCCTTCAATAGGGATACTAGTGCTGAGGATGCCTATATGCGAGTGCAGAGATTTATTAAAAAGTATGATCTTCTGTGGCCCAGTTATATAGAATGTCTGGATCGAACGCTTACTATGGCAGCTAAGTGAACAATGCAAAGATTGCGCGTATGCTGACAATTTGCTTATTTTTGTTGAGGGTCGATCTCTCTCTGTGTTGGAGATGCGGATTTTGAGTATGATAAGTATTGTCATGCAATGTGTCGGAACGAGTCGGTCGGTTTGCCAGAATGCCATACGGTATCGACGGAGGCCTTGCAGGTTTTGGGTTCTGCCCCGCTGCATCTAATTTTTATACGTCGTGTCGCGGATTTCAAGTCCAGGAAATGGTATCCACTTGTGGGTTTTGATTGTTATATTAAGAGAAGAGTGTAATATGAGTAGTAGAGTGGCAGCAAAATTCAACTTTGGATTTTCAATAATGTTAGAGCGGAATATTGTGCCAGTTATTATAAAACGGCAAAAATCAAATTTTTTAAGCAAAATCGAACAACTTTAGGCCGACCCAAAGAGGTCGAAGGTCAAATATATATATGAAAATGAGTTTGTGTTTGTTTGTTTGTATTTTATAGTACCGTGTAGACTTGTGGTTAAAATAGAGTACTTGAATTTTTGAAATATCGAGTGGGTGTGACCCCGCCCATTGGACTATATTTTCGAAACAATATCTGGAGGACTCTCTCCAATTGTCTTGGATGGAAGCAAAGTTCGTGATCTAACAAAAAAATTAATTACAGTCAGGGTGGAAGTGGGCTGTGTCACCCCACTTAGGGGTTGAAGATAGGGGGTAAGTATGTTCGAAAAATGTTGGGAGGGAAAAATTACTGGGGATCGGTCATACATTTTACCCTTTTAGGGCAGATTCCAAGACAGTTAGAGCGGTGAGATCTTATGTTATATAAAAAAAGTCAATATGGCAGCCCCCTTTGGCTGGTGAAGTTGGGGAGTTTTGGAAATATGTTAGGGAATCCGTCATATACTTTAAACCTCTAGTAGCGATTCCGCGGGCATGTTGTGCATTTTTTCTCCTAATACGAAAAGTTTCTAGTAAAAAACCGGGGACTCGATTCTGATTTAAGACCCTTGGGAAAATTTTACTAATATTCATAGTAGATTACGATTTCGATAACCGCTTTGTACATTTTTATTACTGAATATAAATTGATCTACTCTATTAACCAGGCTTTTTGAAACCAGGCAAAAAGAGCCTAGGCGCCGCCCACACACGTCTATATTTGACTATTACAATTTCTTAATCGTACATTGGTAAAAAAATATAGGATTTACTAAAGATTTACGAAGAACTTGACCTTTGACCTCTTTGGGGCACGAGAAATAGTTGTGCGATCAAATTTTCGTCATGTACTTATTATATCAAGCGGCACATTATTCCGCTGGAGAATTTTTCAAATTCCGCAAAAAAAAATCGTCCTTACATTTCACAATAAGTATGACTCAGCGTAGCTTTTTGAGGAGCATTTCTTGCTAATATGACAAGCACGTTGAAATGAGAATGAAAACGGAAGTGCTGCTTATAGGTTTTTGTCTAGTGTAAGATATGATGGGGAGAAATCTGACTTTGTTTTTAAATTTTATATTGGTTTTCTACTAACGGGACATGGGTCGCTCAATACCTTTTTATATATGAGAACCCTGTTTCACAGCTCTTCGTGCACCTGTGATGATTATCTCTTATATACATATGATGATAAAAGAGATCTCAAGGGATTAGCGATTACTTAAGTAGGAAGTGGGTGGAATGTGAGTGAGATGCTCCCTACAGCTAGACCGTTGGCTACAGCAACGAAATTTGCTTCCAAACTGTTTGCACGACGTATTTTCAGATTTCTTGTAGAAGTTTCCAGATAATTGTAGAAGTGGGGCGGCCGACCTTCACTAGGCAGGTCTTGTCGAAGGGACAACGGTTGCAGGGGTTTAGGATCGGGCTGATCCCACAATCATTTATAGTCTTGGTACGATGATACACACACGTGCAAAGTCTCCAGTGCGTGCCCTTGTTCTTCTTTGTTTTATTGATTTCACGGCAGTTCAAACGGGCCTATCCTTACAAATACATAGGTACTACATCCTTGCAATGTAGTAACACCCGTTTGACCTACCGGAATTCTTTTTCTGCGAAAGGCGTGCAATACTGTAAAGTGTGGTTCATTAAAACACAACATGGTAGCAGCTTCTCTGTTAAACTCCCACTGGTGAGTGTGGCGATTATCAACAGCCCCGGGAATTGTTACCGCCAGATCGGTGGTTATAAACCCCCTTGAGGGAGCATCACGCGGGCTGTGGTTGATACCGGTATCTGGTAGAGTCTTCGTGCTCGAATGGGGAGTTGCATTGCAACCGGGTGCTTCACACCCATAAAGTAGCAGTGGTGGTAAGATAGGCATTGCCTCGGCCAAAGGGGGGTATATCCCTTAATGTCATTCCCCATTTGGTATATTCTGAATGAAAGAAACAACCGACAATTTTTGCAGATTGCTCTCAAAATTGCCGACTCCTATTCCTACATAGCTCAAGCTGGTTTGGCCTATCCCATGGTGGCACTGGCAATTGCTTTGTAATATGCCCAGTGTGTTTAGCATACCATTAGTAAATCCTTGACGACAAGACTCATGTAAAACTCTCTTAAACTTTGTACATGTTTGGGAATTAACATCACAAATGACAAGACGAATCTCACTGAACAAATACCAAAAGGAACTCAGCTTGTTTTTCCCAAAAATGCTGCCATGTTGACGAACTTTATACAGCTATAAAACATGTACCGTGAGGAGCTTCGTCCTAAAACCAACAGCATTATAACAACAGCAACGAGGAGAATATAAGAACCACATTTCACGTTTTTCCCCTAAATACTTAAAAACTGATCTATTTAATTAATAAAAACATAGTTTTTAGATATACAGCTCTTGCACGACCATGGTAACAGCGAAATATTTTGGTGTAATTCATAAAACTAAACAAACAAACATTCATTTGATGGGGTTAGAAGCAAAGAGATGCAAGTGACAAAAAGTGGATTTCAAGATATTCACCTTCAAAGTTTCAAATTCTTGTTTATATGCAGGAACACAACTGGACACTTATCTCAATTTTTGTCACTTTATCACTTGAACCCCTTTGCTTTCTAATCCTCTCATTTAAGTCGTGAACATCAAGAGCAGATTTTTGGGGCCGCCTTAGCGTATGAGTTATGAGGACTTATTTCACAATAATCATACGACACATGGTGAATGTGACAAATGTAAGATCGTTCCAATGATTGAATTCAACTCATACTAAATTTGAATGAACAAATATTATCGCTACTATAACACAGTGCGACAAACAAAACAAATATATGGCAAATGATTCTTTTTTGCGGGTAGGTGATGCAGATTAAAACAAGAATCTTTATTTTTTAAAATTTCAACCACCTCCAAGATACGGATAAAAACACATTTTTGTTTTGTTTTTTTTTGTCCAAACAGTGAATCAAATTATAGATTTACTTTTCTAGAGTAACATATATAGCTTGTTATATAAATGTTAATGTGAAACATTTCCACTGGTCTTCAGATCTCCTTTCTAATGTTAAAATATTTAACTGTAAGTAACATTCCCTGATTTCAGCTCAAAATAATAATTTAACAAACATCATCTTGTGATAATTCAGGAATTTTGAATTTTTCATGGCTTCCAAAATCTCCCCGCTAACTGGAGTACTTTATCACATACCAACAGCATTATGTAACGTATTACACAACTTGTGTATTTGTATTAGAAAATACCGACTAAAACCCAAGCACTGTTACCAATGTACATATACCGCTGTATTTAGGTATATATGCCTTTATATAGGTATATATAGGTACTATATGTAAACTTAAATCCCACCCACAGCAATACAAACACTACAACTACACTTACACACAAACACACACAGAGGGAAAATCCCTACGAAAACTACGGAATTCACCAACCAAAGGCGTGTTCACCGAATAAAATATCCCCCAACATAAAATGCTAAGAATTATAGCAGCCACAACAACAACAGCAACAACAACAACGAGCAACATAATAATAACGAAAGCTAGAATACGAAACACGGAAAACAACCACAAAACAAAACTCATAAATATAAAAGTTGCATATTTATCTTTTACACTTTTCCGTTACATACACACAGTCACACATACACAATACACAATAGTACATAAATACATGGCAAGGTAGCTGTCGGGATCTGTAGGAGTGTTCCAACTGAAGCTTACTTACTGGCACATAAACAAACGCTCTGCGGGAATTGGCGTTAATGATTGCGGATGTTGTTCATGCCGAAGAATGTAGTGGTGGTGGTGGGTGCTGCAAGAAGGATGCAAAGTCTTTGCTAGAGAGTGTGAGAGGTTACCTCTCTTCTCGCTTTGTTTTAGCTTCTTTATTTGCTATATAAATATTACATAATTTTGGCCATAAAACAAAATATGGAAACAACACAAAAGCCAAAATAAACTGAAGTGGAATATTTTGAAAAACTTTCAAGCATTAATTAAAATTAGTAGAGACTCTTTTTGCTGTACGTTTCCTTTTGTGAATTCTAAAGGATTCTTGGATGGTTGCAAAGAAATGTTATAGTTTTGTTAAAAATTTTGCAATTATATCTTGAGGTATTGTGCCAAATAAACATTTCTAGTTATTTTGTAAACAGTTACATTATCAGCGATGTTTCAGTTGCTCCCTTGCAAATGGTGGTCATTCATTGTACAAGTATGCTTAATGAACAAAGGCCATTAAGGATTGCTCACCTCAAATCACAATGTAAAAGACATATGAGAAATGACAAACGCTATATATTAATTACAATTTTATTATGACCCCAATACTTATGGGCAACAAATTTATGTATTCCAAGTATAAAAACTCAGGTTGTTTACATATTGCAAATAAAATATTCATTTCCGTTGATTACAAATTTATTGCTTGTATAAGTAATTAAAATGTTAAGTAAAAAAATTTAGTGTGGTTTTGTATAAACTTTTTTTTAACAAAAGCAGCAGTAAATCATTCGATGCTTAAGTACCATTTCACATTTGTAAAAATGGTAAAAAAAAGTAGGGAGGTGGACTATACTTTTAGCCGCTCACATACATATTTTGTCAGCAATTTTTCAACTACTGAGCATGATTTGTTTCTAACCCCCATAATAGCTTTGTAGTTTTTGTTCGATCTTGCTTAGAAAATAGAAGCTTGCTACCAAATTTCAGCTCAGTATATCCCTAATATCTATCTATACCCTTCACCATGCGGCTGGTTGGTCCAAAGGGTTAAATTGATCGTGTTCTACCATTTGTAACGCATATATGGAGGCGCTGTAGGTATCACAGTATATATATAATACATTGATCAAAGATTGCAGCAGTTGTTTAAAAGATATCGAATCTAAATTTGGTATGCTGTTACTAAGTCTAAGATAATCAAAATCGGACAAAAGTTATTCCACACTATTACAGCCGATGTTTAAGATCAATCGAACCTTAATTTGGTATAAAAGTTTCTACGATTTGAGGAAAAGTGTAATGTGCTAAAGGGAAAGTATTAGATCCCAATAATCTTAATACTAAATTGGTTTTAGGGCTTTTTAAGACGATTGTGCCATGTCCTTCTGGCTGGCTGATTAAATGGCATGACAAATCAAGTAAGCCTTAACTGATCCTTTGTCTGAATAAATATTTTTCATGACGTAATAGAATTGTAAATGGGCAGATTACCCCATTACAAATTCATGCTGCTACAGGTACCTCCCATACAAAATTCCAATTTTTTGGATAATGATGGTTGGAATCTGAGAGTTCTATGTCCTATGCTAAAGAAAGGTGATCCAAGTGGGTGTACCAAAAATCGCGCGATCTGACATTTGCCCATCGCATAAAATGTCCTGTCTAGTTTGTTATATGAAAGACTAAAGTCCATCCTAGCTAATCTGATTGGACCTTATCAGTGCGGCTTTAGACCTGGCAATCCACGACCGACCAGATATTTAGACTACGACAAATCCTGAAGAAGACCCAAGAAATTCCGATGGACATCAAGTGACGGTTATTGAACGTTGAACGTTGACAACTATAACTTTGAAGTAATAGATGATTTTGCTTATCTTAGCTCGGGCGTAATCAAAAAAATAATAATGTCCCAAGGGACCTCTGTTTTGGCCATTACAATGTTTGGGGACCAAAACGAAGAGAATGGCATACTTTTTGTACTTCCGCCCCATACTCTGAATTTTAGCATAGAACTTTAATATGAAATACGAAACGTTTCTCATAAAAACCGGAGCTCGATTAAGATTTATGACCCATGGTTTCTTTAGATTACGACTTTGATAACATCTTGGTTGAGAAAAAAAAATTCAGCCACTCTGACGTACATACTTAAGTTATGGGCACATTGGTATCAAATCACCCATATCTAATTGTTGCGACTATCCTAAAAGTATGCAATATATTCATATGCATTAGTATTTTCCTTTTGTATTAATATGGGGTTGTAGCGAAGATGTATGTGTGTATTTGGAAATGCGAAAAGCAAATTGTAATGATAATATTTCGTTAAGCTGAGTGTCTATTGTAACTAAACTACTGCGCTGGATCGATAAGTCTATCACTGATTTGTCATATTTTCTAAGTTATTTGTTTTTTTATCTAAAGTGTCATGATTATGGTATAGTGACCAGTAGGTTTTCGTTCTGCAAACCACAAATGATTATAATAAACGATATAGATCTTAAAATATGCCGACCATTAGTTATTAAAATCGAAGGGGTCAATATACGATAGGGAGTTTAAGTAGAAACTAGCAATTTGTATCATTAAAATCCAACAACTTACTACATAGTACGTATATGCGTCATCATTTACTAGTAACTTTACATATTAATAGGAACGTTACCGTAGATCTTATGGATATGAATACCTTCACTAGGTAATATGTATAAGATTCCTAGGATACTCTGCTCAAACTAAACTTTATAAAAAATATAAGTAAATATACTGCCTTTCATACCCATGAAAATCAAAACAAACATATTAATCACGAAAATATGCTAATTATGAAAAAAATCTCATTCAGTATTTCGCCTCATACGAATATTTATGTTTTTTCATAAATTCTTATCAGTTATAAGAAGTAAAACTCTCCTCATACAAGCATAGAGCAATAGCAACATATGAACACCATTTATACACATTAAGTGTAGGTGCTCGCAAAAAAAAAACATTCACATGAGGATGTTTCTTGTTTTTCTTTCTTTTTTTAATAAAATACATTTAAATTACCATTTGGTTGCATCTTGGGTTCCGCTTCCGTATTCGTTATTTTGCTCCCTCATACTCTTCTATGGTGCTTTGTTATAAATTTGTGTTAACGTCTTATTGCCTGTTGGTCTAGGAGTCTATGTGTTGCTGTTGCTTGTATTGGTATGGAGTATAATAACTCATGTGACTTGTGCATATGAATTGTATGCATAGTATATGTAACTTCTATTTTGGTTTTTTCGCTTCAGCTCAGGAAATATATATGAATATTTTTCATTTGCGATATGAGTAAAATACTCGCTGGTAAAGTTAATAGCTGTAACTGGTATACTGGTCTTATGTGATTTTTGGCATTTAGATTTTATTTAAAAAGATAAATTTGTTATAGCAAGTGTGTGTATGTAGTAACGTAGTCATATGCTAATGTTCTTAGCTATGAAGATAGCAAGAATTTAGGGATAAAAAATATGTACTATGAAATTCACACATGAAATATGTAATTTATAATAATTCTTTGTTGTCGTAAGAAATATGGGATGAGATGCTTAGTGCTAGTACAGGAAAACTCCTAAACCCAGTAATGTTAAGAAAAATGGGATGAGATGCTTAGTGCTAGTACAGGAAAACTCCTAAACCCAATAAAAGTGTTTAGTTATCCAAAAATTGGAAGACATGTTCTTTCAGATACAGCGAAAAATATTCTTCGAAAAAAATACTTCATGATCTTAAATTTGCCAACAACATTGAGATTTTATTTCAAGGAATGTTCACCCATAGGGTTCATAATAACATATATTGGCTTTATACGCATAGTGATTATAGCGTCACTTCCGAAAACTTGCAACTTCATAAAATTTATAATATATATTATACAGATTTTTCTTTTATAGAAAATTCGAAAAAATTATATGAAAAGTATTAATTATAACCGATTTATTTTGTTTTAAGGATTAAGTCGTTATTATAATTAAAATTATACGACTAACATGTAATCACGATTGGTAATAATGGAAGTTTCTCATATCTAATTTGTAGGCTGCTACTTAGATAACTCAAAGGGTCCCCCTCCCCTAATAGCTTTTAATTAATAATCACAATTCTTATCAAAGTCCAACTCGA
Organism: Muscina levida; assembly: GCA_964034835.1. Taxonomy (NCBI): domain Eukaryota; kingdom Metazoa; phylum Arthropoda; class Insecta; order Diptera; family Muscidae; genus Muscina; species Muscina levida. Next base: position 31,561,010 of record OZ035884.1, on the reverse strand, counting down.
ACGATGTCACAACGAAAGCGTTGTTACAGGATTTCTCCAACATGATTTAAGCCTTTTTCTTGTTAATACCCGAATTTCAAATTAACCAAATGTGTCGTAATGATAAACACAACAAATCAGCATGAGAAAAGTCCTTGCTTGGGACATCCTCTCACACCCTTGATAATCCTACTGCCCTCATATGGCGGCCACTTTACGATGCGAAGTCCTACTTATAATGTTACATAAGACGATGATAAACATTTACCCAAGAATGGTAGCAAGTAAAGGATATTTCGGCACAAACATGTATCGCAGTGTCTTGCGTGTGTGGGTGTGTGAGTTGGCAACTAAACGTTGGCGGAAGGACTTAATGAACGACTGACATTTAACGATTATAATTTATTTTCTTTAATTATGACTTAAACTGTTTGGGGCAGAAAGCAAAAGCACCAGACCCGGGGAGAAAGCAAATACACATTCGTGCAGATATACTCTCACACGCACAGAGAGGTACAAGCGGCCCTCTCACATACACTCGCATACATGCTACTTTTGCAAATAACGACAGGACTTTATCATAATTTTCCCTGTGTTTGTGTTGTGTTACGCATTAATCCTTTTTCATAATATACGAGCTTTCGTATTTGTGCTCAAACACACACACACAGCAAGACTTACAAGCATTTTCCAAAATGTTGGCATCATAATAAAAATGCACACATGGTTCCCGAGTAAGAATTTTCTTGGCAGTTTTCTTAAGCTTTTCCAGGGCTAAACAGGAAAATTATAATGCGTAGACTTCCGTTTTTCTTATTGTTAGTTCTATAGCTATGGTCGCTGCTGAAACTGGTGTCTCTTCATCGCCCCACTATGTAGCGTTAAATACTTTACGCCAAAGCTGAGACCTGTTAGGTTTTCCCATTTTTATTTGAAGCGGGAGTGGTATGGTGGCGCTGCCAGGATACTAAGGACTTCCTTAATGAAATGTCTTAAGCTTAAGCTTTACTTGTATAATTATTATTTATGACGCCTTTTTCTATCCAACTTAAACGGGGAGCGCCAAAAGAAATTTGCAACTAGTAATATATTGTTGCCGGTACAGATGCTGCTGATAAAAAATATGTAAAGTAGATTTCTTTGAATTTGAATTAAGTAAAACGTTTAATTTATGGCAATATTGTGTTAAAGCTGTTTTTAGAAATTAAAAAATACTTTATTATGGAAATGCTGATTCAGACTTTTTGTTGGTTAATGCAGGAAACGTTGCAATGGCTAAATTGGCAGTAGTGTAGCTATTTTTGCTTACCTGTAAGTCACTCAAATAAATTTAATAGCAAAGTAGAACATGTGTAATCAATGTTGATTCTAGATTTAATTAAGCAATCCAACGATATAATTTACTTTATAAGCCAGCTGGAAAATTGTGTTTATCAATGGAGATCCTAGATATAATTGAGCTTGTAGCAATTAAAGCACATTAAGCTGAGTACATAATTAAGAGTTTCCCAATATTTCGATTATGATCTTTAATAATATTCATGGATTACGTGTTTAAAATCGCAAAAAAAATAATAACCACAAAAAAGTATCTACATTTAGCGAGTTTACGTCATTACATGTAAACTTGCCTCCAAAGTTATTCGTACCGTATCAATTTAATAACGATTGATCCAATACTAAGGAAGATGTCAAACCTACTATTCCGTTCAATCGCAGTGTTTAAAAAATTTACACATTTGTAAAATAAACATACTCAAACTCTCACTATAACACTTCTCCTGATATCTGCTATCAAACAATAATTGCTCTCTTTCACTTACACTTATATGCAAAATAAGCTTGACCGCATAAGGGCTAGAATGGCACGTGCTGGCCAACGCCCGATTAACAAAATCACTGGTCATTAATATCACTAATGTGGCACCATTTAAACAGGGCAGTAAGCCGATCGCAGGCTTGAAAAGTTTTGCTACCTCGGTAGTATAATCTCATCCAGTGGCGGTAGTAAGAATAACATCAGTAACCACACATACAAGGTCAGACACTTCTTCTCGATCCTTAAACGCATTTGGTATCGTCTGACATTTTATTGAGTACCGATATAAGCTTATTTAACAAAAGCGTAAAAAGCGTCTTAATCAACGAATCATGGGATATGACATACAGTGACACTAACACAAATCAGGCCTCTATTAATACCTCGAGTATTTTGGACGAAATGTTAAAGTATGGTATATGTTATATCAAGGCATGCCCCTATCGTCGATGATATGTATGGCTTGGATATACTATCAGGCAACCATCTGACGACATAAAACGAAGAGCACTTGCCTTCAGCGAAATAAAAAATTTAGTCCATAACAGAATCCAATGGAAATCATCTGTTGAAGCCCTATGTTCCACTTAGGAATAAAAGTAAATTATAACTAGTAAGGCGGTTATCTTCGGCTATGCCGAAGCTCAGACACCCTTCACCATTCGTAAAAATGGTGATAAAACTGACTATTTGCACTACAACTATATTTTATTAAACCTTGTAACACAAAAAAGGGGATTTAGTAAGAAGTGGACGTTACTTTTAGCTTCACACATCCAATTTTTGTCAATAATTTTTATCGATTTTATTCGAATTACCGATAAGGAATAAAGCTTGCATATCAAATTTCAGCTCGATATTGCCTAACTTACGGCTGAAATCGCGGGGGCAGTTAGGCGGACACCCCAAAAACGGTAGAGTTGGTATAGGAAGTGGGAGTAGTTTTTGACCGACATTGCTTATCTTAGAAAGTAGCCTCCGCTTAGAGATTGTATCTATCATGCAAAATGTCAGCTATATACCTCTTAAAATACGGCTGCAATCGCAGGGACAGACCCCAAAAAAGGGAGAGTTTGTTTGGGAGGTAAGAGTAGTTTTTGACCGATCGGTCTCATCTTAGAACTAAACATCCATTTTGGGCAGAAACGCTTGAATACAATATTTCAGCTTGATTGCTCTTAAATTAGAGGAATTTTGTATGGAAGTGGGACTAGTTTTTTTACCGATCGGTCTCATCTTACTACTCAACCTCCGCCTAGTGTAGGGTAGCTTGATTGCTCTTAAATTACTGCTGTAATCGCGGGGACTGACATACGGACACCCCCAAAAAGAGGAATTTTGTATGGAAGTGGGAGTAGTTTTTTACCGATCGGTCTCATCTTACTACTCAACCTCCGCTTAGTGTAGGGAAGCTTGCATCCAAAATTTCAGCTGGATTGCCCTTAAACTACGGCTGTTATCGCAGGGACAGACCCGAAAAAGGAGAAGTTTGTATGGGAGGTGGGAGTACGTTTTGACTGATCGGGCTCATCTTAGAAATTAACATCCGCTCTGAGGATAGTAGCTTGCATTCCAAATTTCAGCTCGATATCTCTTAAGCTGCGGCTGTAATCGCGTGACAGAGAGACAGACAGACAGACGGGCGGACAGACGGTCACCTATAAATCGACTCAGATTTCGATGCTGATCATTTGTATATATATATATATATATTGTCTTACCTACCACGCCTCCTTATGGGCGTTACAAAAGGAAGAACAAAATTAATATACCCTTCACTCTGTTCATGCGCATGGTGAAGGGTATAATTATACGGCTCCACGAAAAGCCCCCCAATGAAATAACGCCCAAACGAGAAATGAAATATTCCCCAAATTTTTTTCATACATTTTTGGGTGTTATTTCATATGAAATAACTCCCAATTTTTTTGGGCCGTTTTTCATTTTTCTTTGGGAATTATTTCATTCCTCATTTGGGGTTGTAAAATTATGAAATAATCTCCAATGAAATATCACCCAACCAATTTATTAAATTTGGGGATTGTTTCATATCGTGTATAATTTGGGTTTTATTTAATTTTTTTATTCGGGGGTTGTTTCATTTCTAAAGCTGTAGGTTTTCAGATGTTATATTTATATAATTATATTAAAATAGGCCTTTTACAAGAAAACTTTTAGCCTGTGAATATATTACAATATCTTTTGAATGTTTACAGATATTTCCATTTGTGCTCATATTGACGGATAGAAAATCAACAAAATGCACCGAGCATTTTGTCATTATGGGAATTTGATTAGTACTTTAGTACACACTAAGAATGGAATTTAAGAGTTCTTCAAAAGGTAGAATTCAATAAAAGCAGAGAGTTGATTTGCTTGTGAACACTGGAGGTGGTTGTGTAAAGGCCAAACGTAAAAGGCTAATTGTCTTCCGAACTGCAAAATTAAGCAGGGCTACAATGATCTACGATCCACACGATTCATTTCAATAATTTTGCGACTTTGCTGATGATCCAAATTGACCATGAAATCCTTGGTGAAACTGACTCTTTTATAAATTTTGGGCATAATTTCATTTTTGTTGCTGATGGGGTTTATTTCATTGGGGGTTATTTCATTTTCATCATTGGGTGTTATTTCATATGAAATAACTCCCAAATATTGGGGGTTGTTTCGTTTTCGCTTTGGGGTTTATATCATTTATTTTTGGATGTTATTTCATTTACTGTTTTTGGGTGTTATTTCCAATTTTTAGGGGTTTATTTCATTGGGGGTTATTTCCTGGGGGTTATTTCATTGGGGGGCTTTTCGTGGAGCCTAATTATACTAATAAAAGGCGGAATTTTTACGAAAGGTTGACATAGCTTTCTATCTTTCTCATCTTATAAATTTACCTAGAAGTTTGAATACCAAATTTAAGATCCATAGCTCCTAAACTACAGTTGGAATCGCAGGTGGAAATAATTTTTGAACGATCTTACTTATTTTAGAACTTAACGTACGATTAGAGGATACAAGTTTGCATACCAAATTTCGATAGCTCTTAAAATGTTAGGCTTTAAGGCCTGCCCTAAAAGGGAGAAAATCTGTATGTCAGTTGGAAGTAATATCTGACCGATCTTGTTTATCTTAGATCTTTACTCCCGCTTATAGGATATAAGCATGCTTGCCAAATTTCAGCTCGATAGCTCTTAAACTATTGCTGTAAATGCAGGGCCGGGCCCCCAAATGGGATGTATTTGCATGGAAGGTGGGACTTATTTGTGACCGATGTTGCTTATCTTAAACTTTACCTCCGATTAGAGGGTAAGAACCACTCTGGATTTTTATGGTTTTCGATTTGTATGAAATTTAGCACTTAAACAGAAAAAAAAACACAATTGTTGTTAAGTAATTAAATAAAATTGTTAGCATTCAATTTTGATTTATAGCAATTTTTCCATTTGAGAGTGGTTGTAAATTGTCATATTTACAAATTTTCTACCACTGTTCAAATTCAACAAAAATTAAAAAATTGTAAATGTGACAACACTGTTTATTGTTTTTACAATTTCGTTTGTTGGCGCCTTTTTAATTAAATATTTAATTGTATTGACGAAATGGTATTTAATATGACCATTCATTTGTCGTAATTTTTTTCTGTGTATATTTTCCTTGTTGCTGCTGATACAATGCCGTTTGTTTTATGTCGAAACTCTTCACGGTTTATGTTTTATAGCTGTCTAAAATTGGTCATCTGCAGCATTTTTGTGAAAAGATGACTTAGTTCTGTTCGAGACACTTTTGAACGCAACATCGGATTAAGAGGATCATGGTATCGCCTGATAGGTTTCCACCACCTCTTTAGGAATAAAAGACAATAATTAATGGTCCTTATTAAAATTTTAAAAATGTCCTTCGTCCTTGAATATTCTGGAAAGGTATTTTTAGATTTTTTCATTTTAACTGTAATATTGCCATACTTTTCTATACAAGATGTGCAAATTTCATAATGAGTTATCCATGGATTCAGAAAATATTGGCTTTTAATAGTGCATTTATCACATTATTCCAAAAAAAAAAAAATGAATTTTTACGGGTTTTTCATATAATATTACAAGTATTTGTTTATTTTGCAAAGAACGCATTAAGGGAGGTTGAGTTCTAAGATGATCCCGATCGGTCAAAAACTACTCCCACCTCCCATACAAACTCCCCTTTTTTGGGGTCTGTCCCTGCGATTACAGCCGTAGTTTAAAAGCAATCAAGAATAAAAATTGTATGCAAGCTTTGCTGCCCTAAATGGAGGTTGAGTTCTAAGATGAGCCCGATCGGTCAAAAACTACTCCTACCTCCCATACAAACTCCCCCTTTTTGAGGTCTGTCCCTGCGATTACAGCCGTATTTTAACAGGTATATAGCTGACATTTTGTACGCAAGATTCAATATCTAAGCGGAGGCTACTTTCTAAGATAAGCAATGTCGGTCAAAAACTACCCCCACCTCCCATTCAAACTACCTTTTTTTGGGGTGTCCGCTTTACTGCCTCCCGATTATAGCCGTAGGTTAGAAAATATTGAGCTGAAATTGTATATGCAAGCTTTAATCCTACAATAGGAGTTTACGTTGTAAGATGAGCAATATCGGACGACTACTTCTCCCACCTTCCATACAATTTTCCCCCGTTTTGGGCGTGTCCATCTATATATCCCTATAGTTAATGAGCTTTTGGTTTGAAATTTGGTATGTAAGCTTGTGTCCAGAAGCAGAGGTTAAGTTCTAAGATAGGCATGATCGTATTTAAACTACTCCCACATCCCACACAACTTCCCATTTTTGGGGAGTTAAAAAATTCATAAAATCGAATATAATCTATACAAAATTACTGACAAATCTGAGCTTCGGCAAAGCCGAAGATAACCGCCTTACTAGTTTTATGTCAAGTGGGCGTGGCCCCACCCATTAGACCCTATTTTTGAAACCGCAATATCTGGAGGACTGTTTCTTCAATCGAAATTTTGAGTGGATGCATTTGGCAGCAAAGTTCGGGATCGGATCAGTGGGCGTGATATAAAACTTAAAACTTTAAACGGCTGTATCTCATAAGTGAAAGTTAATAGTGTCACGCCCGATTTGAAAGATTCCGTTATAATAGCCATAATGAGAGTTTCATCGTCCTAAAAATTTCAGAATACAGTAGAAATATAACCAGGCTATTTGAAACCAGGTTAGCAAATTGGCCGAGGCGCTGCACAGTGGCGTCTGTAGAACAAGTGAGGTTGCAAAAATCTAAAATGCCATGTACCCCTAAAATATATCTAATAATCCTATTTTACAGGAAATTGTCCAACGATTTCAAATATGCTACTCTTTTTACAATCAGAAGATAAAGTCCTTCAAAGTTGACTAAATTTCACAGTTAAATTGGTCCGCTTTCAGGTACAGTATATCGAAAACTAGGCATTCGTTATACATTGGTTATTCTTTCGTTTTATTTCTGTATTTTAGTTGTGTTAAGATAATCTTCCACCGTTTCAATATCACATTTAAACATTTTTCCAAGTTCCCTGTACGATTTTGCCGCTGTGCCATCAGTTATTTTTCAAACTTAGCTGTCATGGTGAGAGCAATTTTCGAGCGATAAGTACTAAATATACAATGTTCACTACTAAGACACGTGGCATTACAAATATAAACATCACAAGATTAATTTTCAGTGCACTTTTACAGCTTAAGAAAAGTATTGCAGATTTCATTCCGCATACGTTATATGCAATAACTATGAGGGCCAATTCGGTTAATTTGTCTAACGATTTCCTACTATTACAAGATAATTAAACAAACCAAATTCAAATAACCTCCAGTTGTCCGTTAAAAAATTATTGAAAAATATTATTAATTATCCAAAAATAGGTAGTTTTGAATGAAAGGTACCGGAAGGGGTGGGACTGTTCTGAAAATTTACAATAAATATGAAGTTTACTTAATTTATAAGTTTACTTAATTTTCCGTAGCGCATAAAAACGAGTGGCGTTAATTATAGCTACCAAATTTGTCATTTAAATTTCACTGTATGATACATAACACTAGTTTACAAAGGCTCTATGAAAAATGCCCCAAATGCAAAATGCCCCCAAAAAAAAAAACGCAAAATTTCCCAAAATAAAATTGGGCGGAAAAAAATGAAAAATGACCCAAAACTCTAGAACAAAATTTTCCCCAAAAATTATGAAAAATAACCCACAAAATTTATGAAAAATACCCCAAAAAAATATTCTTCTAAACAAATCTAGCTTTATTAAAAGACGAATGCGGTGGGGGTCACGCCCCCCGCCGCATACGTCGTTATTAGCTTCGCTACTCTCTCTTTAGAATTATTAAAAGACGAATGCGGTGGGGGGCAGGCCCCCCGCCGCATACGTCGTTATCAGTTTCTATACTCTCTTTTTAGCATTCGTTATCAGTTTCTATACTTTCTTTTAGAATTATTAAAAGACGAAGTCAGTATCGTTCGCCCCCCCCCCCCCATTTCTTTATCATCTGCACTATCCTTTTTTTATTTTTTATTATATGGAAAAAAATTGGGGTATTTTTCATACCTGCAAATTTGGGTCATTTTGCATATGAAAAATTACCCAAATTAAAAAACGAAATTTTACCTAAAATAAATGAAAAGTTCCCCAAAATTTATGGGGGATTTTTCATATGAAAAATTCCCCAATTTTGTATGGAAATTTTTTTGGGTAATTTTTCGTTTTTTTTTTTTGGGGCATTTTGCATTTGGGGCATTTTTCATAGAGCCGTTTACAAACATTTTGCCTAAACATGCAAATAAAAACAACTATTAACTTTATTTACTTAATTTGCCTCTACACCCAATTAATGAGGTATAGCATAGCTTCACGCGTTGTTGTGAATTAACACGCTTTCTATTTTTAGATTCACAACTAACGGCACCTACTTGTTTATCGACGAATGCGAACGTCACTGTTTGAGAAGCTGTTTATTATACATGCCGATTGAGTCGACACTTATACTGCGAAGTTGCTGTCGACAACATCGAGGGGGTGCCGGCTGTGAAAGAAAAATTAATTTTTTCTTATTTTTTAGATGACTGGAGCCAGGAGTTGAATCTGGGATCTCCCGCATGGTAGTCGCGTGTTCTAGCCATCATGCCACGGCCGGTCACCAACAACTATTACTGACTACTAATAACACTGTGGTAGTTGAAAAAATTACATGGGTTTTCGAATAATTTTTAAAACAACTGTCGAAGCCGTCCGAAAACACACCTATCAAAAATCGATTCAAGCCGCAAGGGCAAATATTTGTCAAATGCATAGTACTTTTTCAAATTCGATGGAATGACCTAAATTTTGGCTATATTAGCTCACAAATTAACTGGTCCTACGTCGCACTGTGGTCGATTTCCTTCAAAAAGGAAGTTACAGAAACCTTTTTCTAACTATGTCTATATTTCCTTGATAGTCTAAGGTATTCCAAAACCAAATTTTTGAACCCCCATAGCTAAATATTAACCCATAAATCGCGGTCGAATGTTTTTGGCAAGCTTTTTTCCGGCGTAATTTCGGTGAACCACACTAACCCGAAAATTGTGAAATGCAAATGCAAATGGTTACTTTTGATTTTCTAGCTTGTTTTTCTACTTTAAACATTCCTCAAAGATAATTCCACTGTTTGGAGGGTCGATTTTTATTTTGCAACCCGAAAATCCCCGAAAGTGTTCGTCGAAGACTGAAAAACCCCCTTTGACAATTTTTAAACATGTGACACTTTTTTGGAACATCTCGGAACACTCTGAAACCAATTTCACCTTAAAGGTAGATCCTTCGGTAACAATTTGTCACTTCTTCTGGTTGCAACAAGTTGTAACTAATGAAGATATCGAAGATTTCCGGGCTGAACACAGGGTTACACATACAACACACAGCGGGTTGCTGTAATAATGGAAGAAGCTCTTGAGCACTGGAACAAAGATTTTAAGAATTGTCGGACGAACTACGCGATTCAGATGCCTAGAAAACAAAATTTGGACGATATATGGCAGCGATTCCTTATCACTTCCGATCCATACATTTGTAGTTTGAGAGCGACAGACAGGAAATCTATGAACCAAGATCTACCTGATGAGCTACAGAATTTAGTCAAACAGGCTACACATGAGGTTGGAGATGGGAATAAGGAAAAGATGGATATTGTTGAGGATGAATTCTGAGAATTTTTCTGCGAGAGATTTCTCTTACCTCCACCTTGGATGACTATACAGAAATTCCTCAAATGGTTTAGAACTTCGCAACATAGTCTACATAAAATAATGATTCACAAAGAAAACAGCTAGTTTCTTTCGATTGAGGCGCTTTTCAGAAGGATTGCGTTTTCCATTCCAGTAACATCAAGGGTTCACCTTCATTGCAAATATAATGATATTCAAATACCCTTACAAAAGTATTCAGGATCACGCCAATCATAGAAACCAATTTTTATGCTATGAAATTTTGGCGCAAAGTTCGCCAAATACACGAACAAGTGCATGAAAAAATTCTCCAAACCTTTAATCTGAATAGACATTTTTGCCGTGGAATTGGCCATATACATTATTAGATAATGTCTCCGTATTGACGTCCAACCTTGTTCAAGGATCCTTCAAGGTTTATCCATGGGTTTTGATTAGTCAAGATGCCGCCAAAGCTTTTTGGGGCCACCAATTTCCCATGGCCGTCTTTTCGACCAAAATCGACCACTGTGCGTCGTCAATACGAGTAGTTCGTCCAATGTTGGCTTCTAAATGATCGATCGTAGAGATTTGTATTACTTCAACAAAAAGTAGTCCAAAGGTGTCACACACGAACGAGGTGGCCAATTTACATTTACGTTTGGCTCAACAAAGTGATGATTTCATGAGCTGTATGACATGAGGAATAATTAAAACCATTTCGCCATTCCCGGAAATATTGGCACTGGTATCAGATTTTAAGACAAATGAGCCAATGACGCCTACGGCATGTACAAAGTAGCAAAAATTAATTGTTTCTGGATGTAATGAAGTCTCAAGAGTCCCACGAACAAGAACAACAACTCTGCTTGTTTACATAATCGTTAAGTCAGAAATGAGCCTTATCGCTACAGATGATTTTACGATAATAATCTGAATAAACTACCGATTGATTCTCAGCCCATTCACCAAACACACGGCGCAATTGATGGTCTGCTGTTTATAGTTCTTGTACTAGTTCGATCTTATGTGGATGTAGGCTAAATTCTTTCCAAGTAGTGGACGGGTAGAGGCCAAGTTGCTGAGAATGGCGTCAGGTCGATAAATTCAAGTCCTCTGTCACACTGAGGTCTACAGCGGCGATAGCTCGATTTGGACGAATTATATATATATTGCACACAAAAAATTATTATTTTTTGACACGACCAATAATTCTGATTTATTTTGTATACTAGTGTAATAATTAACATTAAAAAACGCCTTTATACCCTAGCAATAAGTTATGGGACATTAGCATATGCAGTATTTATTCTAAAATTAATTTTTAAGAGTATAGATAATAATGTTGTGTTTAAATATATAAATTTAAACAAAAATGTTATATGTTTAACCTTGTGGTTTTAGTTATTAACGAATCATTAAGTCAGCAGTATGAACAAATTGCTTGCTGCCTTAGTAGTTATGTGTATAGCGTTCTATGTAAGTATATAAAAGAATCTACCAAAGTATATGATGTGACTAATTCCATACTTTGTTGTCGTATTTATAGCAGACTACATATGGCGAACGCTATTTAAAAATTTCCAAGCTTGAATGTGAGCCAAACTTTAAGTATCTGAACTATCTGAATTGCAGTCTTAAGCCAATTAATCGATACAAAACTATTAGCAAAATAGATGGAGAATTGAAAGTGACCGTGCGTAATGCAACAGTAAGTACTATACAATAGATTATCACAAATTCTCAGAAACTTGTAAGTGCCCTTAATATCAAATTAAAAATTTACTTCTGCTCAGAAATTCGTTCAAAATATTTTGATTTCGTTAAAAGAAACCTGAAGTGGGTATGACCATAATTTAAATAAATCACTTTTCAAAATTTGGTACAGCCTAATTGCGTGATCGTGGCAATTCGGTCACCTACAACAACAAATCTGCATTCGAATTTATGTCATTTTCTACTACCATCTTCAAGACAAGTGCAACAAATACAACTAACTTTCATTTCTTAAAAGTTCTCATCAACTTCCTCATCCATTGATACATTTAGTCCGTACACTAAATATGTTTATAATTGGCATCTTCTTCCTCGCACTATTAGTTAAAATTGAAACAATATATTTTTCTTATCTCGTATCAGGTCAGCCTCGGACTATTCAGACGAAATGACGCCAACCGATTTATACCACACATGGTGAATTTTACCAATAATTTTTGTAGAGCAATGTCTGGCCCCACATATGGAGTATATTTAAATATTTTAAAAAGTATTTTAACAAAATACACAAATTTGAATCACTCGTGCCCGTACTCAGTAAGTGTAATATCTGTAAACTGTTGGAAAATTAATCTAATGCAAAATCTTATTTATAGGGACCCATTCAAGTGAGAGACTTATACATTGACCCCAGACTGTTTCAAATACGTATGGCATATCGATCATATAAATTTATGGTCAAATTGTACGAAGGTTATCCGCTGGATTGCATTGCCTCAGTTGCATACTACGCTGATTACATTGATACTGCGGAAAAATTTGGCAAATGATGTGATGTGGTAAAAAATATTATATTATAATTATTATGAACTTTTAATAAATACTAAAGACTAGCGCAAATGTATGCTTCAATACATTCAAATGATGGAGCAAAAATCACTTCATAGCTTGCCATGATATCCCAGCAAACAAAATTCTCAGAAATCGGTACGACAGTCGGCAAAATCTTTTGATATCGGATCCGAAATCGGGACAACGTCGTCACTAAAAACGTATGAAGTGGTTGACACGAAGTCCGACCAACGCAGTTGATGGGAATCTGATCTAATGTACGACATGTCTTACCGACGTCTGAACTGTTTCTGAATTTTATACAAGGGAAATTCTGAAGGGAAATTCGACGCGAAGTAACGAAATCGGACTGATATATTACCAAATATCTGCAGTAATTTGGATGATCTTGCCGACGCGTCTTACCGATTTCTGCCCGAAGTCTTTGGGAAAATATCTTTCGGTATCGGATCCTAAATCTGACCGATCTGATCTGATTGTTAATAAACACGTATAAATGGTGGTTGACACGATTCTGACATACGCAGTTGAGGAAAGTCTGATGTACGACATGTCGCACCGATGTCCACCGTATGGAGTGGTTGACACGAAGTCTGACCAACGCAGTTGACTGAAATCTGATCTTATGTACGACATGTCTTACCGACGTCTGAACTGTTTCTGAATTTTAAAAAAAGGAAATTCTAAAGGGAAATTCGGCTCGTTGTAACGAATTGGGACTGATATATTACCAAATATAAAAAGTAATTTGAATGATCTTGCTGACGCATATTACCGATTTCTGAACGAAGTCTTTAGGAAACTATCTTCCGGTATCGGATTCTAAATCTGACTGATCTGATCTGATTGTTAATAAAAACGTGGCTGACACGATTCTGACATACGCAGTTGAGAGAAGTCTGATGTACGACATGTCGCACCGATGTCTGAAAGATTGCTGAATGTACATTTTAAGAAACACTGAAAGGAAATACGTTGCTTCTGCAATAACAATTAATAGTTTCCCCAGACACAGAGCCCCGAAAACGCTGCGAACTCGATCAGATATGCCTTGTTTTCCAGGTTAACATTATTATTTTTGACTATGGCGGAATCGAGGATTCTCAGATTTTTGCATATTGTCACTGAAGATTTCGTGTCGATCAGTGTTATTCCGCAAAGTCGCATCAGCTTTGAGGGGATATTGAACTCAGCCATATCATCTTATAGTTTCTCTCGTATCGGACTGTGGAATGCAGTTTTGTAATCGATAAACAGACGGTAAGAGTCGTTCTGCGTTTCTTGCGTCTAATCCAGGATTTGTCGTAGCGTGCATATCTAGTCGGTCGTCGATTTACGAGGCCTAAAGCCATACTGGGCGTCGGGATTGTGATGCAAATTAAAACTTCTGATCGGTTTAACTTCAAGCCTACTCACAGAGCTCCGTATTCGAGGTACTATTAGTACTAAGGTACTAATAAAATCCTGGCAGGGGGCAAAAATGCGACATTGTGCGCTGGGCTTGCAAGCCGCCACTGACGTTTGAACTTTTGCAACGAAAAGAAGTCAGAAAAGAATAAAACTGACTCCCCAAAATGTTGACGACCACCGCAAACGAACTAAGGACCATGATTTGAGGATATGTACCTGGAATGTTAGAACACTGTCTAGACCTCGCATGTAAATGCTCCAGCGAGAAAGGTGTTTGAAGGCTAACCTGAAGGATGACGCAGAGCAGGGAGACCCAAACTCCGTTGGAAGGACCAAGTTGTAGGCGACGTGCCACCATCTGGTAGGACTAACTGGATAACGCATGCAGAAGACCGAAGCGTGTGGAATTCTTTAATACTTCAGGCCTCTAATGAATGTACCAAGTTTGTAAGTTATAAGGGCCACTTAAGTAAGTAAGTAAGTAATGCCATACTGATAAGGTCAAATCAGGTTCGCTAGAATGTGCATAACATACTAGGCAGGACCTAGTATGCGAAGGGTAAAAGTCTAAAGTCTAAACTGGTGCATGTACGTTGCCAGCTCATATCCGCCGTCCTAAACTAGTTGTGGCTGTGTTGAAACGGTGGGTCGGCGGTGGACAATCTACTCTGCCGTCTATGTTAAGCGCCATTTCACCAGTTATGCTGTTTTCGGGGGTAATCAGAATACAAAAGTATTCCCCTTGATATTTGCAGCACACTCTGCGTGTTCGTTACCAGATTTCCATCTCTGGTGGAGATCTCTGTTCCAACCCCTTTACTTTGAACATTTTGGTAGAACTCTCGGTCTTAACCTCTAACTCCTGTACCTTTCATTATCCTGGCTCTATCTTTTCTTATATAGATAATTTTCCCGCCTAAAGATGCGTTTCGTCTCCCTTCACTTCATATTATCGTTCAGTCACCGCACACATTATCATTGGCTGCAGTTTTGCTTAGTATGTAGCATCATTTTCCTTAAGCATAGCGCGATTTTCCCTATAGTATCAGGGCTTGCCTGAGCGTGGTTTTTGCTAACCCAGTAAGTTCGTTGCGGCAGTGGTCTTAGAATTCACAATATGATATCACAGTGTGTCGGAAACATCAGAATTAGGGGCATTTGTTTGCAGTAATTGAAAGAGTTAATTGGGCTAGGCATTGGCGATCTCAGTGGTATGCAGCTTTGCGATGCCTAACATCATTTGCTACTTAATATAGTGTGTAATAGGATCAAGAATCTTCAGCGAGGATTTCAACTACAGCCAACACTTCCAATTGGATGAAGATTGCAGTATGTTCCATGTGAAGATCTTCGCTATTATGGAGTCTATGGAGGAAATATTGGAAAGGAATTTGGCGAACCAGATCACTATTGGAACTACAGGGGAATCTATCAGATGACTAATCGGAATAAATTCATAACACTTGACACTTTGAAGTAGGAGGAAGCTTTGAAGAACCATTGAAGAAGGAAGCAATTCCTCCGAAATAGGTTCTTTGATAGTCTTACCGAATTGTTGGTACGCAACATGGAGACTCTGGTGAAGTTCACTGATGGTTTGAACCAGAAGCATATTCCCTTTCGATTTTAGTATTGAAATCTCCCAGAACAAATGTAATGTTTTGGGTACAGCAGCGGTCATATATTTCCTCCAGGTACTCATAGAATGCATTTTTGATGTCCTCGTCCTGGTCTTCCTTCGGGGTGTGAACACAAATCAGCGTGTTGACAAAAATATTTCGCCTTGGTGCCGATAGCGGATATACGGTCACGTACAGGGAATAACCGCGAAACCAGGTGTCACATGAAATGACACCGTCTAGGCGCTCGTTCGTTGCCGTTCAGTTTGTGGCCTCAAAGTTTCTTGGGGCTGTCATAACTACTAAAAGAGCCTTGATGGGCCTACCATGCCTACTTACATAACTAAATATAGGACTGTATTAATACTTGTCCCTTTTGTGCATATAACACAGCACAACACATGATTTTGGGACTTAATTCTGAGAACTGCACGTGAAAGTAACCCCAAAAAGAGGAAGTTCTGCAACATTCGTTTTGTCAAGTTACATGCCATAATAATTAAATATCAATTTGAAGTAAGTAAGTATCGAGGAATTTGTCACGTTTTAGGCTCAGTGCTAAAAAATGTTGTACTGTGTAATGGATCATTCAATTAATTTAATCAACCACAAATATGAACAAATAAACACATATAATACAAAATAAACTCAATAAGAAAAACCGAAAAAAACTTAAAAGTAAAAGAATAGACTCGTCTCAAAAAGGATATACTAAGGCAGCAACTATGAAAATTGACAATAAAAAACACAACTGTTGAACGTGAAACCTTACAGATGTTGACTTTGTCCTTCACTAACGTGTAAAATGTTTCAAATAGTTTTGCGGCTTTTGACTGATACGAAATGGCCGGAAGTAAAATCATTGTGTGACTGTGGTTGTGATAGTCATCAAACCATATACAACCAACAACCACTGATTGAATGTGTGTGGGAGTGTGTGTTGCCAGTGCGTGTGAGATTGTTTCAATGGCAATAAAACTAATGAGCGTATAACAAATACAAATAGTTAAAACCATTGAGAGTTGTTATGCACATTACTGTATGTGTGTGTACTCTGTAAAGATTTGGCATCAGTGTGTGAGTATTGTATGTAGTAGTTGGCTATGTTTTGGTTTCTATGTTTGTCCTGTGTTCCTGTGCTCGTGCTTTGGTGGGAAAATTCTATTTATGTTTAGTTTTTGGTGTTCTTTTTGTTTATATTCCTTTTGGGTGGGTAATGGTTTGTTTGCTTAGTGTAATTTGGCAAATTGACTTGGCAGTATGTTCAACAACTGTTATTAGTTGCTATTTCTAGCGGCAATAGCGGCACGCACACAACCATGCGTACTTTTACAAAACCCATAAACATACGTGTGGTAATGAAGGCAAATAATAGGGTGAGAGAGAGAGTGAGTGTTGGGTGGGGTGGTGAGATTGTTGTTACACGAATTCATACATGGCAGTGTGGTAATAAAATGTATTAAAAGTCCAATTAAATGGTCATAAGTAATAATAATTCCGCTTTGATTTGTGGGTCCACATAAAATTGTGGTTCTTTTGCCATTGCAAAGGACGCACTCACATACACAACGTTTACTATAAATATTCGCTATGGTGCACCGTATACATTGAAATATTTTACATTGTTTTTCGCTAGCAAATATTATGTTGTTATATTAGATGTTTAGTTTTGTATTTGTACATTTATTTCCGTTTGTACGGTTGATTGTGTCAGGCATGAGTACCTTGTAGATAAATTAGTTAATGTGCTTACTATTGTTGGCATTTGGCATTTCCACTAATATGTACTTGTAATTGTATGAAGATATTCTTTATTTGAGGAATTTGTTGAACATTACATTAATTAAAATTGTAATTTTAATTACATTCGTATTCATTCGTAAATGAAGCAGTTGGGCGAAGGAAGCTTCTAGGGGAGGGGGTTCGTTGCTTTAATCCCTTATCACGGTAAAGTTATGTTAAGCATTTTATAATTTTTGTGGTTGTAATTAATGTAGAATAGTAAAGAACAAAGAAAAGGAGAGAACATTAAAAAAAACATAAACAATTTTTCTTATTGAATAGTAGGAAGAATTAGTTTAGAAAGAATTATGAAATATGGTAAACATTCAATATGCAATCTCACTTCGAAATCTTAAGGCATTCTTCAAAATATAAAAGAACCTGTTTTGGAATTTTATAGAAAACACTTAAGACCTTTTTTTATACCCTTACCCTACCCTTATATATAATTTGATACGAGCCAAAAGTGTAAAACGTGAACCAAATGCGATTCATGACTTTTTAAGCCGTTTCATTTTTCAAAAACACCTCAACTTTTACATCAAATATTTTGACATCTTTAAGATATATGGTAAAAGCAAACACATGCTTTTGTAGGTCCTCACTTCAGCTATTGAACGGCTTATTACTACTTAGTCTGTCTACAAAACAAAAATACTTAGCGACAATTAATTGATTTCAGAACAAATTCGAACTTTAACTTATCATAAACTTATACCAAAAAATTAAAAAGAAAATTGATTTTTTTCTTTTTTTTGAAAAAAAAAAACGCGAGAAGTATTGTTTTTTTTAGGAAAATATGTAAGTGTTATCTACAACTTTGCTTAAGGATATAAAACTCTATATCTCAAACTTTATGAACTGTTGGCCAAAAACTGATGTCACATTTATTACAGGTAACCAAGAGCTTTTAAAAAGTTTTGGGGTCCAAAAAACAGAGCTAGGGTTTTACTCAGCTCCGGTAGTACTATTGAAACTATATAGCCAAGATCAGTAGTAAAAAAAATTCTGTGAAATATATTAAAAGTTAACATGCAATAGCGAAGCTTTTCATTTTAATAAAAGTCACATGCTGTTAGCGTATGCCGATGATTATTATGATATCATTGGCCGAGAACTGTTGGATGTTACTGCGGCCTTTTCATTCATTGGGAAGCAGTCGGCAGAAGTGGGTCGAATAATAAATGAGGACAACTCCAAGTTATTTTTTTCAACGAACAAAGAGTCTACTCGTTTGGGACGCTGGCTGAAAGTTGGCAACTATAACATTGATGTGGTAGATGATTTTGTCTACCTTTGTTCCGCAGTGAACAAAAGCAAGTAAGAAAGTGTCAGTCGTGTGAATCGACTTACATATTCTCACCCTCATAAAAAATTTAAAATTTGTAAGTGTAAAAATTTTAGTTAGGAACCAGAAGAAGGTACCAACTATTTCTCCAAACTTTATCCCGTTACAGGTTAACGAAATACAGAATTTGGGCACACTCGCATTGGGTGTTTTGTTATTATTAATCGATTTCTAAAGTGTGCGTGGGGCGTGGCTAGTCTTCCAGTTTGTTCTCCAAAACTTTACCCAGTCATCGATTTACTCAATACATAATTTGAGCAGGATCGAGTTAGTTGTTTTTATAGTATTACTCGATTTCTAAAGTGGGCGGAATGATACACTTTTAAAGGAGGTACAAAAAGGCTATTGTGCGTACCAGCCGGACAGACAGATGGAAATGGACCAAACTACTTAAAAAGTCTTGCGGGTATAATAAAAAGGGTATAATAGTAATGTCAGCATGGAAATCAAGAGACGATTACACTATGATACATTTGCAGGATCATTGTGTGGGGAATGAGAACTTTCAAGTCAGGGGGAAGGTACTAAGCCAGTATAGTAAAACCCCAAAGGAGTTCACATTTTCTTTCATCGGTGGCTCTCTCGAAAGCTACTTTGCAGTATAGTGTCGTGCCAATCGGCATGTCAAGAAAACAGCTGACGTTCGCATTCGTCTATAAACATGTAGGTGCAGTAAGAAAGCTTCAGTCGGGCAACCCGACTTACATATACCCTCACCCTCAGTAAAGCATTACATTTTCTATTATACTGATATTATTACTCGATATCTAAAGTGGGCGGATAGGTACATTTGTATGGGAGGTTCCCGAAGGGGAGCGGTTAGACTTCCAGTTTTTTTCTCCAAATCTATGTTCTGTTATAGCTTAACAAAATAGAGAAATTGGGCACGATCGTGTTGGGTGTATTGACATTATTACTTCATCTCTAAAGTGGGCGGAGTGGTACAGTTGTATGGGAGGTACCGGAAGGGCGTGTGTAGACTTCAAAACTTTGTCCTGTTATAGCTTAACAAAATACAGAATTTGGCCACGATCGCGGTAGGTCTAATAATAATATTAATCGATTTCTAAAGAGGGCGGTATCAGATGGGTATTGGAGGTACCAGATGGGTTGTGGCTAGACTTTCAGTTTTTTTCTCCAAAACTGTATCCTGCTATAGTTTTACTAAGTAAAGAATTTGGGTACAATCGCGTTGGATTTCTTGATATTATTACTCCATCTCAAAATGGGGCGGAATGGTACATTTGTATAGGAAAGACCAGGAGGAGCGTGTCCATATATTAACCCAGGCAAAGTTATAAAACAAACGTGCGTACCAGTCGGACAGACAGACAGATGGACATGGACCAAACTACTTAAAAAGCCATGAATCGAATTTGGCTCAAAGAAATCTAGGGTCTAAAGTGACTCCTTCTATGTGTTACACTTTTGGGTCGCATCAAATGATATATACCCTCCTACCCGTACGGTGAGGGTTTATTAAAAATGTTAGCCGGGAAATCAAGAGGCGATAACACTGTGGTATATTTTCAAAGTCATTGTCTGGGTGGTGAGAATTTCCAAGTCAGGGTAAAGGTAATATATATTATTATGTTATATTTGATTTCTACGGCTCCATGTTGGAGTAAATGACAGTTATATCATTCTGGGGTCGATTGGTGTTTCGAAATTGGATTTGTCCAAAGCATTTTCAATATCTTTCGCCTGCTGTGCAATTCCTTGACTCACAGCCTTATAGGAGTGTATATTTCACATTCGAAGAGAAAGGCGGAGTTTAATTTTAAGGTGGATTTGGGTAGATTTCCATACTTATGTCAGTGCGCCAAAGAAATGATTTGCCTTTTTTATGCGATTTGCAATATCCTCACGTGATCCACCGGCGCTGGATATAATACTGCCCAGATAGCAAAAAGTCTGAACATATTCGAGTTCCACATTGTTAACAGAGAACTTGGAAGGATGATCCGTGTTTATGCGTAGAACCTTTATCTTGCCGATGTTAATGTGCAGTCCAACATTGGATGCTATATGGTGTACTTGATCTAATTTGGCTGATATATCAGAGTAGTTGTGGGCGAGAAGTCATACATCATCGGCATAGTCCAGATCTTCCAGTCGACCATTCATACCCCATGTGACGCCCCTTCTAATGCATGTTGCTTTCTGCATGACCGTATTTAGTGCGATGTTAAAAAATAGTGGTGATAAAATACAACCCTGCCGTACTCCAGTGGTTACACTTATTGGGTGGCTCAACAAACGTTCATGCAGCACTCGGCTTATTGAATTCTGATATAGAGCTCTGATGTTGTCAATTAATTCAGGTGGAGAGCGTGCCAGATCGCCTGATGATGAGGAGTATCAAAAGCTTTCGAGAAGTCTATGAAAATTATATATAGTGAAGATCGCCATTTTCACAGATTGTTTCACTATGAATTGTGAGTGTCATGCCTCTCCAGTTTTTACATTGTGTGAGATCTCCTTTTTTGGCAGCTTAATTCCCTCCCTCACTTAGTTCTTTTGGAAGAGAATGGGATAACCAAAAGTCTTCGATAATGGGTCTGTCTACACCTGGTGTCTTGATGAGTTTCAGCGAATGAATAGCATCGGCTATCTCGGTTTTATCTGCGCAGGCTGTACTTATGTCAGCTCTAATTTCATAAGAGGAGCAGTGGCATTGTCAGACAGTTGTAGGTAGCGGAATTGACAGTATGTCGGCATAGCAGTCGGACCATATTGCCAATTGCCGCTCCTCGGACGAGACAGTTCCCCCATTCGGATCTTTAACCCTGCTATTATGTTGGGGTCATTTGATGACCTAAATCGAATTTAACGTTATCTTATTTCTAACTGGTATGATATTTTTGAAAGTTCTCACTGCTCAGTGCATAATTTTTTGAAATACATAGAATTTAATTAATTTCAACAAAATTTTAGGCTTTGAAAATTTGTTATTGTTAGTGTACACACATAACATGTTGGGGTCATATTATGACCCCTATATATTTAGTAAGGCTGATAATAAATATATTTTTGAACAAGTGCATTAGATGTCATTTTTTTCTAATTTTTTCCCCTGCGTTTGAACTGCGCTATTTTTGCGTTTGTCTTTCACTTCTTATATGTTGATTATGGTGATGCTAGTTTTGAACTTGAGGAAGACTATCTTCAAAACAGTTTATTTCCAGTGAAGCGGAAGCCGTAACTGCATTGAGTACAGCCAATGACGCGGTATTTTATGATAAAGATCGGCGGATAAAATGGACAACCATACCACCTTTAGGTTGTCTGAGACGTTCAGAAAGTAAAAATATTCTTCACACCAAACCTGAAGTGACTTCTTATGCTATTCATCGTATTTCGGAAATTCGTGATACATTTGATTTATGCCTTACAACAGCTATAAAAAGGGATATAATTTACTACATCAACTTGCAAGGTAAGGCTGTTTTCGAAAGTTTTCAAGCAATTGATGATATTGAGTTCGGTGCTTACCTAAGGCTTCCTATACTTATAGGTATTTTTTACAATATATTTTATTATTATATACCGCTCTTACGGTGAAAGTCTTAATTCCCTGTAGGATGAATTTCATGGACGCCCTTTTTTGAGAGCAATCATGCTTTTGGAGCGCTTTATCAATATTTCTCGTGTATTAGCATTTGACGGTAGGCAACGAAGAAGATCAGAAAAAAAGGGAGATAAACTTACTCCTATTCGTAATTTTTATGAGCAATGGACTCAAAATTTGCAATTGCTTTATATTCCAAATTCTAACATAACGGTTGACGAACAGCTCATTCCTTTCCGAGGTAGATGCCCCTTCAAAGTTAAGAGGGTATTTGGTTTTACGGACATTCCCTGAAATTTGTTTTGCAATCCTGTACATATCCCTACTCCTATGTGTATCGGCAGCAGCCTAGGCTTCAGAGGCCATGTTTTCCGTCCAAACGCAAGGTCTAAGGTGGTATATTGAGCTTGTAGACACTATGTTAGTTTGGGCAGCGTTTATAGCGCATTTCAAGGTATAGGCGAACCCCTAAAGGGTTTACATTTTCTTTCATCGGTGAATCTCTCGATGTTGTCGACAGCTACTTCGCATTAAAGTGTCGTGTCAATCTGCATGTCTAGTAAAAGTTTTCTTAACATCTGACGTTCGCATTCGTCTATAAACGAGTATAGACGAGTGAGTCGAAAAAAATGTGAGTCGAAATAATTCACAATAACACAATATGCTACACCATACCTTCATGGGGTGAATAGCAAAATTAAGTTATTAAAGTAGGGTTGCGTTTTGTTGGTAACTTATACGCGCTTAGCCATATAAATTTTAGTCTACATTTACTAAGGGGGCATAAAATTATACGCTAAACTAAACGGGGATAAGTTGTTTAAGCTTATATGTTATGCAAACTCCAGAAAAAAAGTTCCAATTTGTGACTTGATTTGATCCTAAGAAGGGTCATGCGAATCATTTTTATATAATTATTACAACATATATCAAAACTACAATTAATACAATATTTACAAATGAGTGAAAAGAAACAAGAAATTATTTGACATAATTTACAGTGCTGTCAAGTAATTTATTTTTGTTACTGGCGAAGCGTTTTGTTAGTATCCTATACTGGTCTCCTATATAGGATACCAAAAAAAACACGATCTATGTAAATCCAACAAAAATATAGAATTTAACCAAATTAAATACCAGTTTCACCGGTTTTCATATAACATTTTACAGTTTTGTATATTTTAACGTCAGACCAATTTATCACATTGAAATTTGAGTACTCATATTTCCGCCACACTGTGTAATTACAGTTGTGCCGATAAATTCGCATTATAGCCACTCAACTAATGGGAAAAATTTCCACTATGTTTACCAGCATTTACAAGAATTCATGCGAGAAATATCTAAATTATACGTAACATATTAAATTATCGCATTAAATATAGCTAATGTATACGAATGCCATTATATGAAGTGCTTAATAAAGATTTGTAGTTTTAGGTTTTATCTAAAAAAAAAAAACTTTAATAAATACGATATTAATCTGAGTTTTATAGTCAGACTGAAATGCGCGCAATGTATTTAAAGTTATTAAAAATTCCTTGATCTATTTAGTTTAGTGCAAGTATACATCATGGTCAAATCGATGCTGATATTAACACTCTTGTGTACATATTTGTATGTAAGTAATATCTACTTTCTTTTTAGTTCTTGTTATTATTTGATTGCATTATAATTATTTCTTCTCTAGATCATTTATGGCGATCGATATTTGAAGATTTCCAAACTGGAATGTGAACCCAACTTAAAGTATCTGCATAGTATGAACTGTAGCCTTAAGGCAGTTAATCGCTACAAAACTATAAGCAACATAAATGCTGCAATAAAAACGATCATACGCAATTCATCTGTAAGTAACAATGATAAGATAACATTAACTTTGCAACTGTGTAAGGCTTTTTATGTTAGTCTACTAATATAGACCAATACATACATTAATATTTCGACGAGGGATGCAAATATCATAAACGATTCTATTATAATTTTATATAATTATATTAAATTCACTCTACTTTTCTTCGTACAGCTTAATTTTGAACTTTTAACTAAGAATGATGCCAACAAGTTTTTACCTCACATGGTAAATGTTACCGCCAACTATTGCAAAATGATGTCAAAATCTACCAATGGAGTCTACTGGAGTATTTTCAAGGCGATAGTAACCAAATATAGCAATATGAATCATACGTGTCCATTTACAGTATGTATCAATAACTATTGTGACATGTCATCGTGTTTACTTTTATATTTATTTATTTTTTCGTCTTAGGGATCAATAATAGTGAAAGATTTATATATCGATCCGAATTTGTTTCCAGTACCTATGGTTCATCCTGCATACAAATTTTTGGTAAAGATATACGAAGGTTATCCATTGGATATTGTGGCCACGGTGGCATATTATGCTGATTACATCGAGACTAAGCCCAGATTTGGTAAATAAAAATTTACCCCACCTATGAAAGTTAAGACTAGTGATCAAAATTATGGTGTAAATAGTGTGTATCGTAAAATTTTTCAACAAACATTTAAAGATTTTTTTTTATATTTATATATACTTATATTGTTGTTTTGACTGAATAGTTTTATTGACGATGAATTAAAATTTTTGTTTGTAATATTTCTATTAAAATTTTACTTTTAACAATATATGGTAATGCATTTTAAACTATGGTAAAGTCGCAACGAAATAACCTCCACATTTATTTATTACTGCAAAACTGTTGTGAAATAATATACAAATAGATTTAAGGAATTATAGTTCTAAATATGTATAAATTTGTTTATGCAAAGTTGGACTAGTCATTCTTGAGTTATGTAAAAAATAGACCCCCAAACGTGGCTACTAGAATTTTGAAATTTTGAGCCCCCAGCGGCACGGTTTAACATACTCCAATCGTTCTCAAACTTTGGCTATCGTCAAATCTGCAAAGACTGATTGTTGACAAAAAAATGCAACATAGATTTTTATGGACACCATAATTTATATAATGTAATATAAGGTAATGTATTTTTAATTATAAATATTTCCATATTTTTATTTAGCATTTACGTAAATTGTTGATCCTCTATAGCCAAAAGTTATTTTAAAATGAATAGTATTATAATTACATCTATATAGGCAAATAGAGGCAAAATAGAGTCAATTGGCGTTTTTAGGTTTTCATATTCTCATCCTGTTGCCCCCTAAAATTACTACAGAGTTTCAAAGGATAAAATTCTACGATACCAGCGATATCAAAATTATGCTCTATAATGTGACACCAATACACCTTTTAATCCTTTAATTGACCCTTGAATCTATAAAAATATCGCTCGAGATCAATGATCTTGTTTTTTTTTTCTTTCATTTTTCAATATTTCGCCATTGAACGGAAGACATCAGCAGGATTAAAAAAAAGTTTGAGTAACAACACAATATCAAAGCAACCCATCGGTAAAAATTACGTAATCGCTGATATCAGCTATATTTAGTAGCAATCAGTGATGATTCTATCGTTTATGTTTTGTCTTACATTTACACAGGTGCTCTTTTGCTTACAAAGTAAGGGAAGATGTCAGTAAGTGCCATTTCGGTTGCAATTACATTATAAGCGGAGTTTTATGCGAGCTTGATAACACGCTTGATTACGAAGTAAGTGACGATGTCAGTAGGTGTCATTTCAATAGCATTGTAATCGGAGTTATAATGAGTGGATGATGTTTTTTACATTACACACGCATTATATTCTAAGTACACAGCGGTAAAAATACACATTACGTAATCGCTGATGTCAGCTATATTTAGTAGCAATCAGTGATGATTCTGTCGCTTATGTTCCGTCTTACATTTACACAGGAGTGTCATAGGCCGTATAATCGGTGCGCTTTTGCTTACAAAGTACGGGAAGATGTCAGTAAGTCGCATTTCGGTTGCAATTACATTATAAGCGAAGTTTTAAGCGAGCTTGATAACACGCTTGATTACGAAGTAAGTGACGATGTCAGTAGGTGCAATTTTAATCGGAGTTATAATGAGTGGACGATATTTTATACATTACACACGCATTACATTCTAAGTACTTAGATCCTCGCTTACAATGTCATATTGATGTCATGGATTACTCAATATGTACTTCGTTTCATTTACCGCTGGGTACTTACCGAATTCATTGTATTTCATATTTACAAATAACAACACTCGAAGGCTTATGACTCAGTCGTTGCAGAAAGAAGAATCTTAGACTTTTCCAACGATATATACCGAGCGGCGGAATTTGAGAGGCCTTTCTCATATAATGCATGCAGTAGTACTTACTTGGGAATAATTTTTAAATAAGGAATGCAGAACGCAAGATGTGTAATCAGATTTAGGCATTACATGGGCAGATCTGCCAAAGGCATCTAAAAAGAATGCAATGGGATTTCATACACATTCTTTCTCGTTTCTAAATAACAGGGGTATTGCATGCCTCCTAAAAGGAAAGAATTGTTAATATGTTTTCTTTGATGACGTGCAATAAAGCCATAGGTAATAAAGCCATATGGACCGGCAGTGGCATAGTGGTTAGAACACGCGACTACCATGCGGGAGATCACAGGTTCAACTCCTGGCTCCAGTCATCTTAAAAAAGAAAAATGTTATTTCATTGTCGGCTCCCCTCGAATGTTGTCGACAGCAACTTCGCAGTATTAGTGTCGAGTCAATTGGCATGTCTAGTAAGAGCTTCTCAAACAGTGACGTTCGCATTCGCCGATAAACAAGTAGGTGGCGTTAGTTGTGAATCTATAAATAGAAGCGTGTTAATTCACAACATATAGCCTTATTTCTCATTCGATTGGGAAATAAGGCCATATGGCTTTATTACCACACGAGGTGTGAAATAAAACCATTATGGCATCATTTCACCTTTGAAAATATGAATAAAATCTATCTAGTATGTTTGTTTTGCGCGCCCTAATCTAGCTGCTACGCTACTCTCTCTATCTCTGTTTCTGTTCATAAGTCGATAAACCAAGTGATGTACTACAGAACACATTGAAGCGAGAGACGAATGCGGTGGGGGGCACGCCTCCCTCATATGCCGTAGTTAGTCTCGGTGCGTACTTAGTATCACTACTCTCTCTCTGTAGCGCAAGACGAATGCGGCGGGGGGCACGCCCAATCGAATGGGAAATAAGGTCATATGGCTTTATTACCTATGGCTTAATTCCACGGAGCCGACAATATACATATTAGACTGGTCGCAATTTTTTTTTTTAAATTTAATTGTGTGCGCTGCTTAAAATATGAGGTTTGGTGTAAGAAATCGTGTCCTAATTTTTCAGCTCAATCCGACGGTGCCTAGTGGGGCCCAAAGTTTCCCATTCCACTATTTAATCAGATCTTTTTAGTTATACTAGTTAAACAGTCAGTCCCATAGACCGAAAATCAAAAATCTGACTTCGTTACGATCTTCCGCAGAGAAAGTACTTTAAGTATGACAAATTTCAGCTTCCTATGTTATCAGATGGCTTCAGAAAGTTGCGGAAAGAATATGACATACATACAAACATCCGAACATACTAAGAAATTATCTTATATATGAAAATGAATTGTTGTTCGTTGGTAAGGCCATCACTTGAGAACGCATGGACCGATTCGACTAATTTTTTGTCACAATGTTCGTAATATGCGTTTTATATAAAAAAAATTGGCCACGCCCATTTCTGCGCCCACTTTCTTAATATATCTAAAATTGCAAAAAAACGCTCTAAAAATTTAATTTCTTTACAAATTTAGCTCTATAATGTTCTATATTGAAATTATAATAGGTTAAATATATTGTACATTTTTGATTAAATGGCCGGAGTGGGCGTGTCAAAACATTTTTTTAAGCTATAGTGATAAAATTTGGTACACAGATAGTACACGACACTTCTGGTTCAAATTTGCAGACGAAATTTTTATTTTCGATAAGTGGGCGGTGGGCTCGTCGCAAACCTATATATAAGTCCTAGAGAGATAAAATTTGATATCACGATAGTACTCTCCAATACAATTATGAATATGCAGACGAAATGTTAGCTGAAGGATGAAAATCTGGAATCACTGTCTTCCTCTCTCTTTCATAATAAACATTTCCCATTAATCGTACCCCCAACACACTCACTCAGACGAAATTTTAATTTTCGATCAGTAGGCAAAACTGAAATTGAAATATTTACAATCAGTGGACGGATATTTCTATTTCGAATCGAATCGGTCCATGCGTTCTCAAGTGATGGCCTTACCAACGAACAACAATTCATATTCATATATAAGATAATTTCTTAGTATGTTCGGATGTTTGTATGTATGTCCTATTCTTTTCACAACTTTCTTCTGAAGCCATCTGATGACATAGGAAATTTGTCATACTTAAAGTACTTTCACTGCGGAAGACCGTAACGAAGTCAGATTTTTGATTTTCGGTCTATGGGACCGACTTTTTAATTTGTATAACTAAAAAGATCTGATTAAAAAGGGGAAAGGGGAATTTTCGGCCCCACTAGGCACCGTCGGATTGAGCTAAAAAATTAGCACATGATTTCTGACACCAAACCTCATATTTTAAGCAGCGCACACAATCAAATTTAAGATGCGACCAGTCTAATACATATATTGCCATATAAATGATCCATCTGTCTGTCTGTCCCCGCGATTACAGCCGTAGTTTAAGAGATATCGAGCTGAAATATGTAACACAGCTTATATCTTCAATGCGGAGGTTTAATTTTAAAATGAACCCGATCGGTCAAAAACTTCTATCACCTCCCATACAAAATTACTCTTTTTGCAGGGTCTGTCTCTGCGATTATAGTCGAAGTTTAAGAGCTATCGAACTGAAATTTGGTACGCAAGCTTCTATCCTCTAAGCGGAGGCTAAATTCTAAGTTAAACAAGTTTGGATAAAAACTGCACCCATCTCCCATAAATACTCCCTTTTATAGGGTGTCTGTCTGTCTCTCTCCGCGATTAAAACCTTAATTTAGAAGCTGTTGAGATGAAATTTGGTATGCAAGCTGAGGTTAAATTCTAAGCTGAGCAAGATCGGACAAAAACTAATCCCACCTCCCATACAAATGGCTCATTTTTTGGGGGTCTGTCCCTGCGATTGTAGTCGAAGTTTATGAGCTATAAGCCTGATATTTGGATTGCAAGCTTCTATCCTCTAAGCGGAGGTTAAATTCTAAGATGAGAAAGATCGGACACTACTACTTCCACTTTCCATACAAATTGCTTTTGGTATGCAAGCTTCTTTTCTCGCGAAGGTTCAGTTCTTAGATGAACATTATCGGACAAAACTACACCCAACTCAGATACAGATTCCTCCTTTTTGAAAAAATTTGTTACATAGTGGTTAAATTATTAAAGTTTTCCGAGGAACGGCGATAGCCTCGCGAGGCTGGCAATAATCGTTATTTCACTCAGACACGACACGATCGGCAATTTATACAAACTCGAAAGTTAAGTTTGATTCAAGACCGTCAGTACCTGCTTGAGTGTTATGAAAGCAAGATCACACAAGCTTGTATTGCATTCAACACAAAAAGAGACAGAGAAACAATGGGCGAGCGCAACATACAATTCGATAGCGCTGACACTTCTTGTGCGACCGTACCCAACCATATCATATTGTTGTATGCGTGCGTCCGGTTACGCGTACCATTGATGTAGAACTATGGAAGCAATTTCGATCATTTGTATGGGAAAGAGTGATTCAAAAGGGGCGGTTTTTTGAGGATTGGCCTACTATTACAAGATTAACTGAGTAAATTTAAATTCTCTGCAGTGGTTCGTTTGAAAGTTATGGGAGATATATTATTTTCCAAAAATAGGTAATTTTGTACGGGAGGTACCAAAAGGGTGTGGCAAATGTTTCTTCGTCTGATTTTACAAGGTATTTAAACAGACACAATTTAAATGTTCTCCAGCTGTCCGTTTGGTATTTATTGTATAAATAATACTGTTCCATAATTTGGTCATTTTGTATGGGATGTACAAAAAGGGGTCGGTTGACTTATTCCGTACTCATTTGTATAGAAGGGGTGTGGCACAGGTTTCTGTTTTTTGAGGATTTGCTTACTATTACCAGATAGTAAGCCTGATCATTTTCAAATATCCCGCAGTTTTTCGTTTGGAAGTTATGGAAGAAATATTATTTATCGAAATATAGGTAATTGTAAGTTATTTTTCTTATGACAATCTCTGTGTGACCTTGCTTTAGTTGTTTTTATATGCAAATCATTATTTGTAAGCGATATCCCATTCTTTAAATAAAACAAAACACAAAACTCTCAAAAATTAAGACAACCATCAGCAGCCCGCAAAAATCACATAAAAAATGCAAATGTCTTGTAACCGAATCACTTTTTTCCCATTCAGATAAACTTAAATGGTTTCCATTGCCGGCACTTCATTGTCCAACACATATAACCACCATTTGTAACACATACATTTAGGCTGTTGGTATTTCAAATATTTATTGCCTAATATCAGGCTATGGCATGTTAGTATTCACACATAAATAATTTCTGCGAATTGTGTAAGAAAGAAATATGAAATTATGATTATTACAAGGAGTGATAAAGATGATCACTGTTTTTCCTTTGGCGCGCCAACGGTTTTTTATGTGATTTTTACTTGTGTCCTCCCTATCTTTATGACATCTGCAAAATGTTTTATTGTCACATTTGTAGATTTTTCTCTTATTACAGTTTGTGGTGGTAAAAGGAAACGAAGAAAATTTAAGGGATGGGTGAAATGGCAATGAGGAGGAGAGAAAAGGAGGGTGGTTGTAATGTGATTTCTTAATCAATGATTATAAACGATTATTCGAGTCCTTAAATCACTACGGCTTGGTTTATTACTAGCATGATGTGTGTATAAACTTATGGTAGGGTAATAAAATAGATAAGATATTTTCTAGTTAATTATTTTTCCATTTTTTAGGTAAAATTCAGGTAAGTTTGCAATGTTAACTTACTTTGAATTCGAGAAGCTCATCCATTTCTTGTTCAATGAATGCAGGGAAAGAAAATTGGCTGCATTCTTTAAATTAATAAATATATAGCAATTATTCCCACAGAAGAAAAAACACTAATCAGCCAAGGACAATTTGTTAGAGCCACTGTATACGAGTTTCTTAAACCAAACCTTAAACAAATTTGTTTAACAAATTCCTCCATGGAGATTTGTGTTTTTGCTTCCATCTATTGTTCATTGCTCATAACACAATTCAAATAACATAAATTGCAATAAATTTCGATTTTCCCCACTATTTATCTATCTATGTGGCACAGCAAATGCCTTATGAATTATAATCATCGCAACACTCATACCCAAATAGGGGTGTCAATGGGTCACCCCTTTTCGCAATTACCTCTTAATTTTTAAATACCATACTTAGAAATTTTTGACATGCCTTAATATAATGCCACAGTCACTGCCACAACCACCATAGCATGTGGCACAATCAGACCAATGAGTTATGCGGCATTTACATTGATTCGTATATCTGCAACGTATCTTTGTTGCCGTTTGATTAACATTTATTTGTTGTCAAAATGTATTAGACGATCACAAATAATTGTTGAACAAGTTAACAAACATTAATGGAATCTAATGCGGTTGAATCATAGGCCGTGTCGCTGGCATTAGACTCGCCGGAGTTGTAC
Source organism: Muscina levida (assembly GCA_964034835.1). Taxonomy (NCBI): domain Eukaryota; kingdom Metazoa; phylum Arthropoda; class Insecta; order Diptera; family Muscidae; genus Muscina; species Muscina levida. The sequence continues at coordinate 31,529,024 of OZ035884.1, read as the reverse complement.
CTCGCCCCAACCCTCGCACCATCAGTTTTTTACAGTTCAGAGAAAATTTCTTGTCGAGATTATAAAATACTCAAAGAAATGTTTCAGAAATATGAATTCCTTGCAAAGGGGTGCGAGATGATGTCGCACTGTGGTTTCGCAGAAATTTATAAGTAGACACAAAAAAAACATTACTGCTGGCATGTCATGAACTTAAAGAAAAACAATTGGGAATGTGAAGAAAGAAAGAAACGGTTCGTAAAAAGTGGGAGTGGAACAAGGATACAAAGCGATGCAAGAATAGAGAGAATGATCGAAAATCTAATATAAGTAAATATTAGCTGTACAGGCTAAGAAGGCGTCTCTGTTACAAATATAACGTTGTCAGAAAAATTGTTCAGGTTTATATATAAAAAGCGCTGCAAATATATAGAGATTTTTTTAGAAGTAATTGATTCCGATAATTATATCATGAGGGATTTTCTAATATGAGTTTTCTAATCGTTATTCACTTAGGAATAACCAGAATCTCCCTTTGGAGGTCCCACACCAGCTTATAACGTCTGATAGACCGTTTACTGAACATTCCTTCAGCAAATGTTAGAAGGCGCAATGTTGAGCAATCTTAATGGCATGCTGCCACCGATTAGTCTTAGGAAAAGGTTTAAAAGAAGTTACGGAAGTTCAGCACAACGGCTCTCTCAGTGGCTTTGGCAGCCCCAAGATACTAGGATCGGGATCGTTGGCCTAATAAATCACTTTTCTCAAATAAAACAACTTTTATAAAATCACGAAATGAAAAAAATTCCCTAGCCATATGTTGATGACGCCCGCGAATGTTATACGTACCATAATTTTAGGATATGCACCTGGATGTGAATTCATAATCGTCAAGAGACTTCGACATCTAGACTCTCGGTGTAAGCCTGTAAGTGATTGAATAGCCACTATCCACATCAAGGCGACATGTTTTTACATTACGCAGAATGGTGTACATGGCCCGACGGAAGACAAAGACTAGAACATTAAAGTTTCATTCTCTGAGCGCTTGAAGAATCTTTTTGATCGCCGCTCTGTCGGCGGTATTTAAATTATTCTAGAAGATTTTAATGCAAATGTAGGAAGAGAAGGTGCTCAATCTACACAACAACACTTTTGGATTCAGAGTGATTGGCTTCGCGTTAGCATGAAACATGGTAGTGAATGGAAACAGATTTCCGCATTAAGATTTCCACAAGGCATCCTAAATATCAACCTGATCAAAAGACAAAAAACAAGATTGATCCCGTGGTAAGCGATAAAAGGTATGCCTCAAGTGTTATGGACGTGCGTGTTATGCGCGGCGCAAATATTGACTCGGATACCACCTAGTGTGGTACGCACACTTTTAAGTAGTGCTAAAAACACTCCTAACCAAACGCAAAGAAAGCTAGATATCACAAAGCTGCATACCACCGAGATAGCCAATGCCAATTTCAACCTTTAAAAAAACTTAATTTCCCTTTACACCCCATGAATGAGGTATGGGATAGCTTCTCGCGTTGTTGTGAATTAACACGCTTTCTATTTTTAGATTCACAACTAACGGCATCTACTTGTTTATCGACGAATGCAAACATCACTGTGTGAGAAGCTCTTACTAGACACGCCGATTGACTCGACACTAATACTGCAAAGTTGCTGTCGACAAAATTCGAGGGGAGCCGACAATGAAAGAAAAATGTATTTATTTTTTTTTCTTTTAAGATGACTGGGAGTTGAACCTGTGATCTCCCGCATGGTAGTCGCGTGTTCTAACTACTATGCTACGGCCAGCCCCGGCAATTTCAACCAACTCTCTCAATTAATTCAAACTAAGGGGATTAATTCTGATGTTACCGATTCATAGTGGCAGAATATTGCGAATTCTATGACAACTTCTGCAACGACCGTACTTAAAAAAAATATAAAAATGGATGCTGCCTACAAGGAAAAACTGCAGCCAATGGCAACGTAGGTGCTGGAGGAGCGTTATAATGAGATGAGGATGTAGATAAAACTCCTGGCTAGGAAAAGTTTATTTGGAAGAAAACTACAGGGATAGAGGTGAAGCCCGAAAGTTTCACCAAAGGTAAATGCAAAGATTTCCTTCCACCTGAAAATAAAGAGACCGAAATCTGGTCTCGGGCACTATGAGTGCGATATAAATATGGAGGAAACACTTTCGTTCTATCCTCGTTCCTGACGGCAGCATAAGTGACGAACTCACGCCAATCATTGACGACGTTGTAGATTGTCCACCACCGAGAAAAAGAGGGAGATGAAACGCCTTTTCAGTCGGAAAAAACGTCTATTGAACAAAAAAAGAGGCAGGATATCAAAAATTACAGGGATAAAGGCGAGGACCGAAAGTGGTACCATAAGATTACAAGCAAAGGTTTTGGAGCAGGAAATCCCCACAAGTAAGGACAGAGACGGAAATTTGACCACGGACACTCAGAGTGCGCTGCTATGTGGAGGGATGGAGTAGACGAGATCAGTACGGCAATTGCACGGCTTGAAAATAATAAAGCTGCGGGAGTCTAAGGACTGCCGGCATAGCTTTTAAAGCCGGCGGCGTTGAGCTTGCAACATGCATGCACCAGCTCATAAACACGATTTGCCCGATGATTGAAATCTGAGTGTTCTTTGTCCTGTACTTAAGAAAGGCGATCCAAGTGTGTGTACCATCCATAGTGTGATCAACATTTAAGCCATCACTTACAAGGTCCTGTTGAGTGTGTTATGTGAAAGATTAAAGCCCATCTTAAAAAATCTTATTGGGCCCTATCAGTGAGGTGAGGTTTTAGGCCTGGCAAATCCACGGAAGAAACTGTTAGGTGCTATAGCTGAGCTGGGTATCCCCGCGAAGCCGATATGTCTTTGTCTCCGACTGACATGAAGTCGTTAGTGAAAATAGGCACAAATCTAACATAGCCTTTTTCTACCAAGCTGTATTCTGTCATGCGATCTCTTTAACATCATAATGGAGATGTTCAGACGGAAGGCAGCAGCATGACTGGAACCATCTTTAACAAAAGCCACATGTTGCTCACGTATGCCGATGATATAGATATCATTGGCCGTGGATTGCGGGATGTTACTTCGGCATTTTCGGGCATTGAGTGCCAGTCAATAGAAGAGGGTCTAACGATAAATGCGTGAACTTTGACAGCTATAACTTTGAAGTGGGAGATAAGTTTGTCTGCCTTGGCTCCGCCGTAAACAAAAATTATAATGACAGCCTGGAAATTAAGAGACGAGTATTGATCACAAATCGCTGATACTATGCGCTGAGCAAGCAATTTAATGACAAAGCCATCTCTCGACGAAAAAGATCCATCTCTACTCTGTTTATTCTAAAAGTCTTCTAGAGAAAAATACTGTGCAAAATATTTAAACCCGTCATTGTTAACGGCCAGTACCGTCGTCGTCACCGTCACCATCAACTTAGTCGAGCGCGTTCAAATAAACTGAATGCGCTGGCTTGGACTCGTTGTACGAATGGATGAAAATGCTCCAGCTCAAAAGGTCTTCGGCAATAAACTCGATGGCCATATAAGAAGAAGTCAGTCTTGAAATCCGGAGAGGAATCCTACATGCAAATAGATCTTATTATGGACTAAGCAAGCAATACTGAATTTGGGCACTATCGCGATGATTGTATTGATATTATTACTCCATCTCCATCTTAAGTGGGCGGAGTGGTATATTCATATGGGAGGTACCAGAAGGTTTTGTTTTGTTTTTGTCTCCGAAACTTTATCCTGCTATAACTTTACTAAAAACAGACTATGGGCACGACTGTTCTAAAGATGAACTTGTCACGGAGTTCGAAACTTGGCTATTAACGTGGACTATAAACATTCTGATCTTTTAGCTAATTTACTGAGAGCAAAATTGCATACCACATTTAACTAATTTCAAATTTTAAACTTTATATCACCTTCATACCACTGTTCAAACTTAAGATGCTTACCACTTTCATTGGCAATGCCAAACCAGAATTTGGCATAACTTGGTTTATTCGCTCGCCAGCACAACGGGAGCGTCGATAGATACTACATCTTCATTTCATTCGGCTTGTTTTTTAGAAATTTATATGCGAGTGTGTATGTGTGTGTTTGTTCGTTACCATTAAAGTCATAAGCGAAAGCTTAAAAAAGGGTAATAAATCAATTCGTATTAGTTTTATAAAATTTATTCCTGCGGCGACTAAGCATAACGCTGTGCTTTACAGACGTGTTAGATACGTGTCGTACGCTTCGTTGCTGCAGCTCTGTGTAGTCCGCCACACACACACATACATACAGGTATTACTAAAGATTGCTAAACGTTCTTTTAGACATTGGTGTCTACTTCTAGGCATTTATGTCTTATTGCTTCTTGTTACCCAAGTACACTTTCCTATAGGAGGACTAGCCAACAACCCCCACTCTAACCAAATACCAACCCCCACCCCTACCACCACTGTAACAATTTAATAAGTCTAATGAGAAAATCTTCGGCTTTTCCTCTACTCTACGTACTTACTGCTTTAGTCGTACTACGTACATTCAATGTTTTATGATATCTTATCGTTTATACAGCTACAGCAATGAGGAGCATTTTTTGTATAGTAAGGTGAAGTAGAAAAGAAAAAAAATTAGAAAGATAGTACACGGCCTGTGTGAGTATATATGTACTTGGGAAATCTTATGAAACTTTTGCAGATTTTTGTCTTACCCCCAAATGACAATATCAAGTATTTGGCAAAGCCTTAAGTTATATTTGGTTCCATGTTCATAATTCATGCTACAACAGGTTCGGCAAACGGAAAGCGTTTTGTCAATGGCTTACAATTGTAAAGGGCCTATACAGAAGGGAGAATATGAACAGTTTGAATTATTTGTTTTAAAATGATGTTAAGAATAATATCTAATAAGTGGAATATGCAACAAAATTAGCATGGTTGCTATGGGGTTAAAGAATTACTTAACCAAAGGGATGCACTAGGTAAATGTGGCGAAGTCTTATAAATGCAAATCGCCTTTCTATAATTTTTTTATATACCAGAAAAGTTGATGGACAACTGCTACTGACTTCCCAGAAAAAAGGAGAGAGACAAACTTTCTGGCAGAATTACACTTAATTCTAATAATATTAATATGCTGCCATTTACTGCATCAATCTCTAAAGCTTTACCAAATAATATACTGCCCTTTGTATATAATCATTGTGCCAATCATCGTGTATTACTTATTCCTTAATCAATGCCTCCAAGTGGTCATCACTTAACTTCGTACACACACATTACAAGGCCCAGCAACATCGTTAAACTTACGCTTTGCTCATATAGTAGCTTCCGCCCCTTAAAGTATGCTACTGCCTTGTCATTACTTAATATTGCTCTCGCTAGTATTGTACCGCATACTTATAAGCTGTAAATATAATTTATTGGTACTCTTAAATACTGTAATACTCATTCATATTCATAAATAGCGTTCACCTACTCCCAATAAGATGGGGGGCGGGTGGGGGTGGAGTGTTGTAATAATATTTGCAAGTTTCTTTTTTTTCCGTTTGCCCTTTCGGTTCGTTGGTTACTTCATTTAAATCTTCATAAATCCTTAAAGAAAATGCATCATAATTTTACTTAACATTACCCTTATACCCTGGATCGTCGTTATTTACCTTCCAAGAATTTGGGCAACTTGTTGTGTCTCGTCGATGTGGGAGGGGGTTGAGGATTGTGGGTTTAAAGGGGGAAAAAAATGGTTGAGAAAGTGCTGAGAAAATTAAGAAAAGTGTGAAAAAGTTGCACGTTATGTTATGGTTGTATTTCGAAGAGGGTTTTTTCTATGTTGATGCAAAATAGGTTAAAAAGAATTTATAATGACAACAGATTTATTTATTGCACGTTAACATCATGTAGGCAGTGCAGTGTAAAAGATAAATCTTAAACCATATAATATTTAAAAGTATCATGTGGTATGAGTTGTAGAGATGTTGAATTTGTGTAATGCTAATAATTTCAGAGGTAAATGAATCTTGTGTCTAAGTTATGTTAGGTTAGTATGACACGTCTAAAAGTCAGACCGACTAAGACTATTAAGTCTATTCAGATAACACGGGAACTACAAAATATCCCTTGAACACCCCATTGAACCATCGAGAGCGCCTCAAAAAGCTTCTAGTTGACTAATATCAATATCGGCCAGATCACCCAGTATTAAACCGCATCTGTTCGCAAGGAAAGGGCAAGTGCAGAGAATGTGTTCTATAGACTCTTGCTACTCTCCATCACAACATCTTCTGCGAAAATCAGTTGTAGCAACCTTCACACTGCTCGTGTCATCCAAACAGGCAATGTTCCGTCATTATAGGCACAAGTACTGAATCATCTAGTCTTGATAGCTGTAGCATTGTGTGACATCGTTTTAAATCTCTTTGAGGACTTATCTATTTGGATTGAATACAACCTCGGACACACGCCCAGCTACCGTTCGCTCTATCACACAGTTCGGCTGGTATCTGTATCGCAGTCCCGAGACTTGCCTACTAGTCTGTTCTGCAGATCACTTGTATGTCCTTGTAGCCCGACACCCACATAAGGTGGATGCTTAAATGCTCTGCCCTGTACATTTGCGGAAATCCATGACTGATTTGTGCAACAGAAAAGTGATTTTGGCCAATAAAAGTACTTTTTGGTACAAAAAAGTACTTTAGTCCAAAAGAAAGTTCATTATACCAAAAAGTACTTTTATTGTCTAAGGACTTTTGTACAAGAAAAAAGATACTTTGCGCAACAGAAAAGTGCTTTTGGGCCAATAAAAGTACTTTTTGGTACAACAAAAAGTACTCTGGCCAAAAAAAAAAATACTTTGGGCTAATAAAGGTACTTTTTGGCATAAAAAAGTACTTTGTAAAAAAGAAAGTACTTTGTACCAAAAAGTACAATAAAAGTATTATGAACCAAAAAGTACAATAAAAGAACTTTTTGGTACAAAAAAAGTACTTTGTTAAAAAGGAAACAACGGAAAAGTGTTTTTGGGCCATTAAAAGTACTTTTTGGCATAATAAAGTACTTTGGTACAAAAAAAAGTACATTGTGCCGGAAAGTACATTAAATGTACTTTTTGGTACAAAAAAGTACTCTGGTACAAAAAAAGTGCTTTGTGCAACAGAAACGTGCTTTTGGGCCAATAAAAAACTACTTTGGTACATGGCTTTGTTACTTAGCTCGCAATCCAAGAGCCCTATAATTTCAAATGGGCCCTCGAGCTGGCTCTTGGTTCTTTGCACGTGAGCTAGCTCTTTTCTTGGGCTCTTGCCTCTTGACCAGCGAGCTGAGAGCTCATTTGAAATTTTGTAGCTCTTGCTCGCGAGCTAAGAGCCAATTTTCAGGAAAATAGCGGCTCACGAGCGAGCCAACACGAACCCTGGTTTGTCCCCCGGCTCTATGAAAAACGCCCCAAGTGCAAAATGACCATGGTTTCTTGGGCATATTTTCTTAGAATCATCATCAGATTAGAATTTTGATAACCGTTTGGAAATATTTTTACTCCATTCCCTATAAATTGTGGGAAAATTTTCCAGTTTGGGTCATTTTTATACCATCACCCTTAGCAATGTGGGTATATATCATTTGATACGACCCAAAAGTGTAACACATAGAAGGAGTCACTTTAGAATCTAGGTTTCTTTGAACCAAATTCGATTCATGACTTTTTAAGCCGTTTGAGCCATGTCCGTCTGTCTGTCTGGCTGTCCTGCTGGTGCGCACGATAACTTTCGAAAGACGAAACCAAATGTTTTGAAACTTTGCACAAGTTAATATTTCCCCAATACTACTTACGGTATTGCAAATGGGATACATGGCCCCGCCGCTTCTGGGACCTCCCATACAAATACATCATTCCGCCCACTTAAGAAATCGAGTAATAATATCAATACACCCAACGGGACCGGCCGTGGCATAGAGGTTAGAACACGCGACTACCATGCGGGGGATCGCAGGTTCAAACCTGGCTCCAGTCATCTTAAAAAAAAAATTTTCTTTCAATGTCGGCTCCCCTCGAATGTTGTTGACAGCAACTTCGCAGTATTAAGTGTCGAGTCAATCGGCGTGTCTAGTAATAGCTTCTCAAACAGTGACGTTCGCAGTCGTCGATAAACAAGTAGGTGCCGTTAGTTGTGAATCTAAAAATAGAAAGCGTGTTAATTCACAACAACGCGAGAATCTATCCCATACCTCATTCATGGGTGCAAAGGGAAATTAAGTTTTAGTTTAAGTACACCCAACGGGATCGTACCCAATTTCTGTACTTAGTAAATCTATAACAGGATAGTTTTGGAAAAAAAATTGGAAGTCTAGCCACGCCCCTGCTGATACCTCCCATACAAATGTACCCACTTTAGAAATCGATTAATATTCGAACGGGTCACGAACATTGATCCATACAAATATTCAGACGGTTAAAGAAACGGTCCTTCAGATATTGCGGTTTCAAAAATAGAGTCCAATGTTATTTGCCACGCCCACTTAATATATCAAAAATGAAAGTACTATTTTCACCACCGACACCTCAGCTACATTCAGTGAAAATCTCAAAAAGATCGGCCGAGCCGTTTTCGATTCTATACGGACTTAAAATATGCAAACCAACATTTTCATTTATTTAGATTTGACCTTTGACTTCTTTGACCATAGCCGTTTTATAATAATTGACAATTGATTGATATTCCGCTCGGCCATTACCGAAAATCCAAAGGTGAATTTTCGCGGCCACCCTAGTGTTATTTCATATCTAAAGAAGAATACTGAAGAATTCACCCCAGAAGTTCTTTGTAACATTTTACAGTGCTTTCTTACTTAGTTCATTTTCCTTTACACCTTATGTATGAGGTATGAGGATATATTCTCGCCTTATTGTGAATAAACATGCTTTCTATTTTTAGACTCGCACAGTGGCACCTACTTGGGAATGAATAGGAACATCAGTTGCTTTTACCAGGTTTTACTGCAAAGTTGCTATCGACAACATCGAGGTCGCCGGCAAGGAGAGAAATATAGATGACAGGAATCGAACTGTGGATCTCCCGCACGATAGGCGCGTGTTCCAACCATTTCTAAAATAACTTCATCTGCTTAAAACTCATGTTTACATACGATATCCTAACCAAGGACTAGTTAATAAATTTTATTTATTTTTGTTCATACCCACATTTTTTATTAGTTCCTAACTCAAGTTGAAGAAATTACACTTACCAACATTGTCCACTAAATTTATTACCTTTTTAGCCATTTGACTTCTCTTTAGACCATTAGCAAAGCATAACTTCAGGAGGCATGAAGAAATACATGAATTATCGCTTGACATTGGGATTATCATTTCCTTTCCATGTCCAGAGATGCAGAGTAGTTCCAATTCATATTCAAAATCATTTTAAGACAATCTACTCTACATAAACTCATCCTTGTTTGGAAGGAGCAACAAACTTTTTGTCTTCATTCCAGATTTTGGACATTATTATTATTATTGCTGTTGTTGTGGTGGATGCCCGAATACCAAACAATAGCAACAACAAAAAACTCTCCAGGGGGTAATTTTGGTGTTACATAATTATTGCCGTAAATTACATTTAACCATTAAATGTTTCTATAGCTGTGTATTTTGTTTTTTTTCTACTTTGGAATTTTGAGCATAAATTGTTGTTGAAGTTGTGATTTCTTTTTTTTTTTGTTATTAGCATAATAAAAATGAATTGAATTAAATGTTTATTTTCACAGTTTATTTACACTTTTGTGCGCTTTGTTGGATTTATAGGCCAAAAAGTTTTATGTGTCGAGTTAATTTAAAATAATTTTCGAAATTTCTTACAAAGGATAGAGGGAGATATTCACCTAGATACAGGAAGTTGCGGTAAGAGAAGAATTTGACATAGAAACTTATTTGTAAACAAACGGGATAATAAGTTATGCAATGTTTATGATGATTTGGCATTAATGAAAATTAAGAAACTCCTCCAGTTATATGGGAAAGATTTTGCTTTCCACCAGAATGATTTGTTCTGATTTTAACTATTCGAACTATTGCTATAAATTCCTTTAAATTGTATAACCAAACATAAACGACTATGTCAAAATTCAAGTGCTGATGCACCATCAGCACTTCGAAGCCATTAACTAAACTGTCGCGAGGCATTAGCAACAATTCCCTTTGTAAACAGTCTTAAACATCCTGACAGCACATACGTTCTTCACTGAAGTAATAATGCAATCGGTGCAACGTAGTAAATAAATCCCAGAAAACAGTAAAGCAACAACAGAAAAAAAAACACATTTTATAAAAAACAAACTACTCAATGCAATGAAGGCGAAAAAGGAAGACACACAACAACTCAACAGCTGATAAGGTTTTAAAAATTACCCCAAAACCACCGAAACAACGATTTGTGGCAAGAACTTCCTTGCTACAACTGCAAACGGAAATTCACCCACCATTCAACAATGCCGGAAATCATGAAGAAATCAACTGAAAGGTGTTGACACTTAAGAAAGAGATAAAAAAAAACAACGAAAAAAATAAATTCTCTGAATGTTGTATTTTAATAAACCGTGTGCGTATTACAAATGACAATCTTGCACTAGGTATTAAATTGAAGACGACGACGTAAATGTTTTCAAAACTTTCACAATATTAAAAGGAATGGAATTTTTTTCTCGTTTTAGCAGGACTTAATCAAAAGAGGAGTAACGTAGATGAAGCAGCGAGGTTGGGCAAAAGATGATGATTCATAACTAGTTAATGACTTTCGGGAGAGGTTGAAGAATAGATGTTACTGATGTCTTAATCTTTTAACTTTAGGTATATGCAATGCAATTTCTAATACATACGAGGTGTATGAGGAATGGGAAAGCTTCTCACGTTGTTGTGAACTAACACGCTTTCTATTTCAAGATTCATAACTAAGGTCAACTACGACGAATGCGAACTAAACTGTTTGCGTAGCTTTTACTAGACATGCAGATTGACCCGACACTATACGGGGAAGTTGCTGTCGGCAACATCGAGGGTGCTTGTATGTAGATGCCTTGAGGCGAGAATCGAACCCGAGATCTCCCGCATGATAGTCGCGTGTTCTAACCATCATGCCACGTACGAAGACTATTAAAAACAACTAAGTTGTTATATATCGTCATCTGGTCTCGCGGAATTGCCACTATTCCTATCTATGCGAAATTTTTTAACATGACACTGCACGTCCTGGCGGAAGACGAGGACGTTAAAAATTGCATTCTATGAGCGCCTGAAAGGAAATATAAGACCGCTGGCCTGAACATGATTTTCAAATTGTTCTTGGAGATTTTTAAATAGGAAGGATTTTGGATCAGCACTTGGAAAATTTAGTCTTTACAACAAGACCTCCGGATTCAGACTGGTTAGCTTCGCGTCGGCAAGATACATTGTAGTAAGTGGAACAAGTTTCCCGCATAAAGATATCCACAAGGCAACCTGGATATCCCCTGAACAAAAGACAGCAAACCAGATTGATCACGTGATAATCGATAGAAGGCATATCTCAAGCTATTAAAACGTGCGTGCAATGCGCGGTGCAAATATAGACTCGGATCATCACCTAGTTGCTGCCAATGTACTAACGCGATTAAGTACTGTCCCTAACCAAGTCACAAAGCTGCCTGCATACCACCAATATAGGCATTGCCAGCTCCAACCAACTCTCTCAATAACTGCAAACAAACGTATCTAATTCTCATGTTCCCGACACACCGTCACAAGAGAACAAACCACCGAGATAGCCAATGCCTACTCCGACCGACTCTCAATTACTGCAAACAAACGCCCATGCAAAACACACCTTTTTAGCATAGTGGAGGATTGGATGTGAAAAACAGCCAGCAGACGTTGGAACACCAGAACCGACTGCATAACTGCTAGAGTGATGTGGCCCGAATACACCTATGAAGGAGGAGCCTGACTTTGACCTGCGGACTTCTAATGCTGGACTACTGCCATGTGTGTGAGGACGAGGAGAATTCCGGTAAGATGGAACATATTTTTTGCAGCTACCCCGCTCTTACTCAAAGGAGACTAAGACACTTAGGGTGTAGGAGCTTAATATATTTCGTACTGTATCTTCTAGGCTAACTGGGTCAAGATAACAATTGGTGTTCCCACGATTTTCTCTTTCTAAGCTATCCCTTCCCTTACCTTACCTTATCTCAACTCCCTTCATTTCTAACGGACAATCACAATGGCTCAGCCAATCTCGGTGTGGATATGGAAAACACCCAGCAGACGTTGGATCTCCAGAGCCGACTGCATAACTGCTAGAGCGCTGTGGTTCAAATACAGCAGACCCCGATCGGCGTACATGGTTGGCCTGTGCAGGAGTGACCTGACTATGGCCTGTGGCATTCTAACAGGCCATTGCATTATCAGGCACCTGAGAGGCAAATGGGATGGATCCACACTGGACTACTGCCCTGTGTGTGAGGACGAAGAGAACCCCGAGACGATGGAACATCTTCTTTGTAGCTGCCTCACTTTAGCCAGTAAGAGGCTAAGACCTTTAGGGGAGAGTTATATAGTAGACATAGAATCTCACTCCTTACTCCCAGTAGGAGTTTTAATGTGTTTATGCGGTGCCTTCCATGGTCAATTTGGTCAAGATAACAATAGGTGTCCCCATAATTTTCTTTTCCTTCTCTATCCCTCCAATCTTATCTTCTTTCTCCTCCCCTACCTTTCTAACGAGCAATCACAATGGATCAGCAGATCTCGGTGACCATTGTCGCAACGTCCATTCAGGGTAATGAAAAACCACGTTCAGACAAGCAATGGTACGATGATGAATGTCGCGAAATGTCAAAGGAAAATTATGCTACATACAGGACGGAAAAAGCGCCTATAAATAAAAAGAAAAAAAGTCAGTACACCGAAAATGATAGGGATAAAGGTAAAGCCCGAAAGTTGTAACAAAAGAATAAAAGCAAAGGTTTTAGAACAGGGATCCCCACCTGTAAGGACAGATACAAAGAGATCTGATCACGGATACTTATAGTATGCAGAAAATATGGAGGGGACACTTTCGTACTCTGCTCGTTCCTTAAGGTAGCACAAGTCACGAAATCAAGTCAATCATCGTCTAATGTTTTAGGTGAAAGACTTTAACGATGCGGCTTTAGACCTGGTAAATAAACGACCGACTAGATATTCATACTACGACAAAGCCTGGAAAATACCCAAGAAATATGTTTAACGATTTTAAAGCTGCATTCGACAGTCCAATATGAGTTATCAGATGCCATGGCTGAGTTCGGTATCCCCGTGAAGCTGATACGACTTTGCGGTAGTCACTGAACGACACGAAGTTTTCAGTAAAAATAGGAGATATTCCGTCATGCGATCTCTTTAACATTAGTTGAGAACATCATGGGGAATGCTGTAGTAAACACGACTTTTACCGTCTTTAACGAAATTCATCTGCTGCTGGCGCATGACATCGATATCATTGGCCGTGGACTGCGGGATGTTACTGCGGCTTTTCGAGTATTGAGAAAAAGTTGGCAGTAGTGGGTCTGGTGGTAAATGAGGACTAAACCAAGTGATTTATTTCAACGAACAAAGAGTCTACTCTTTTGGAACGCTACCGGAACGTTGACAACTATAAGTTTGAAGTGGTAGATGATTTTGTCTACTTTGGCTCCGCCGTAAATAAAAATGTAAGCCAAGAGACGAGTATTGATTTAATCAAGCGATTTAATGACAAAGCCCTCTCTCGAAGAACAAAAAGCCGACTCTACCAGACTCTGATCCTACCGCGTCTTATATCTGTTATCTATTCTAGGTGTATTCAAAAAAAAAAATACTTCGCAAAATATTTGGACCCATCATCGTTAATGGCGAGTACCGTCGACGAATGAGCCATGAGCTGTAAGTGCTGTATCGGCATATATAAACGCGTTCAAATATACGTTGTAAAAAAGCCATGGGCAGAAAACTCGGTGGGCGGCATAGGAGGGGGCTAGCAATGCTTCGTCGGATGAACCAGTTTAAACAACTGTTGTATAAACTTGGTGTGACTGAACTGAACTGTCTATAGCCAATACAAAGTTTTTTTTTTTGTCTGTTTAATTTGAATACAGGGTGATTCCAAAATAATTCGGCCCAAAAACCATACTGGTGGAAATTGACCCCTTCGATGTCTATTTAATTTTATAAATGTATTCTAGGTTCCAATGATGTCTGTTTTAGGTCGACACTCCTCACAGTCCACGTTTAATAGCTATCTAATGTTGATCATCTGCAGCATTTTTTGTGAAAAGATAGCTAAATTCATGTTGGAATAACTTTTGAACGCGTCACAGGATTAAGAAGTTTGTGTTATCGACTTATAGGTTTCTATCTCCTCTTTAGGAGTGGTCCTTGTGGGTCAAAGGCAACAAAATTTGGAAAATTTCCTTCGTCCTTCAATATCCTAGAAAAGTAATTATGCCTTCCATTCAATTTCTATGAACATATTTTAACATAAAATAACAAAACTTCTATAAATCCAACAAAAAATGTGTTCTTAATGACAACAGATATTCATCTTTGGGGGTAAAATATAATACAACATAAAATTCCTACAAAATACAATGAAAAAATCCTTAAAAGTGCGTTTTAAGGATTAAAAAAAAACAGTTCCTCGCTTAAGCAAAGAACTGACAAGACACAGCAACGCGAAATCAAACATCAATCCATTAACAAAAGCCAATGTACAACATCTGTCAACAGGATAACAGGGTGGTGAGTCGCGATGAGGTGAGTGACATGACCGCGCTCTAGTCAGGATCCCGAAGTGGTTGGAGGGAAATCGTACAAAATAAATCAATTGATGAGACGATGATAACAAGTAGACAATGTCAGCACAGCATAAGCTAAGACAAGGATGATGATGATGATGACGGGGAGGGACGCACAAGATAAAAATGACGACTAAGATGTCCTGGCCGACAGAGAATTAACTTGTGATTTCAACTGTGACAGTTCACATCATAACATCAAGAAAACTCCTAAGACTGGGCGATGATGAGCTAGATGTACGCGGTCGTTAAAGTAGCAGACATTGTCCTGTGCCCTGCGACACTGCTTAGCATTGTTAATACCGCTAATTATCCTTACGTTGTTGAATACCATCAAAGCAGCGTTCAAAACAGTTCAGTTCAGCTCCTACGAGTACCACAATACAGTTCACCACCATGCCATTGAAATGTTGTTGTTGTTCGTTAAAATATTTTTTGTTCTTATTCGTTTTTTCTTTTCCTTTTTTGGTGGAAAAATCCTTAGAAAAACCACGATATTTTGCCTCATTATTCATAAAAAGGCATTAAGGAGACAAAAGTATTAATGCGTAACCAAAGTGAATTTAGTGTAAAACCTTTGCGTATACACGACATTGGCATTGACGGTAGGTGGAGGTATTAAGGCTATGGTAAGAAGTTTTGAAGTTAAATCTCTGGGAATACAAATACAATAGTTTCAATCTTCGTTTTCTATAACAATCGTACGGTTGATACATATCTCCGGAAAAGTAGCTAGCTTATGATTTTCAAGAATTGGGAGTGGGGCGATGCTTTGAATACACATAAGCTCTTCTCATTTACTTTGATTTTGTTTCGTTATTGTAGACGATTTCAGTGTGACGTTATCAATGGAGTTTTGAACATCCGGTGTATGGCTCGGAGTTGTCAGTTAAGTAGCTGTTAACAGATTTTGGTTGTTGATGAACTTCACTGTTTGGTAGTAAAGTAGAAGGTGATTGGCGTTGTTAGTGATGACATTAATGAAATTATAGAAATATGAAGTTGGCAGTTTTTTCATATCCTGAACGGGATTTATCAGAACAATTACACTGTGGTGGATAACATGAGCGGACTCGTCTGGTTTTCCCTAGAGGAATCGAACTGCATCATTAGTTTTTTGAGTTATCATGAGCCCTTATGCGATATAATTCATTTTACACAACTTTTCTAAAACAAACTCTATTAGCTATACGAGAAATGATCTTCAACCAAACAATGAAAAAATAAATCATAACTCTCTCTACCAACCGTAAGATCGACTTACTCATCACAAATAAGAATATCCAGGCATTATATGAGGCTATCAGTGCAAAAGTGGTGTAACTGCAAACAGTTAAATACATAGTAAAACATTTTTCAGCTCAATTCTGAGAAGAATTGAATGTGAAAGTATACCCAAAGAAAGTAGAACTTCTGCATCATTTGTTTTGTCAAGTTGGCTACATTAAAAATTTAATAGCCATACAATTGTTTCCCCCTGTTTCTATATTCTGGAGAGAGTGGAGTTTTCTCCCCCGCTTAGGGGATTTACACGTATATAACCTGAGCAATAACGATTATATCCGCGGCATCTGCTTTAAATACAAAAAGGCGACTTACAACACTTTTTTATTGATAGTTGGTAATGTGTTGGGAATGTATGTAACATCAGAACAGCAACCTATAGAAATTGTGGGTTACAACACTTACACAGTGCAACACATAAATTGGTGCCACCTTGGTACCCAGTTAATTTTGAAGTATATACCGAAACTAAAACCAGTACAGAAATTTCAGTCAGGAAAACTGACTGATAAATACCATCACCCAATATAAGATATTGTTTGAGTCTTGAGTTATTCAAATTAATAGATTTTTAAAATAAAATTACTTATGCATTATTTTTGTCCGCATGTAGAGCAAAAACATACAAAATGTTACCTATTTGTACAGAAGGTACAATTAGGGGCAGCACAACGTGTCTGATTTTTTCGTATGTAAAAGGGAAAATATTCCATATATTTATATGGGAGGTACCAGAAGAGGTGTGCCAAATAGTTAGAGTTGCTGAGGCTTTGCCTCCTATTACATAACTGACCAAATTTGATTATCTTCCCAGGTGCCGGTTTAGAAGTTATGGGAGAAATATAAATTTTTCAAACAAAGTCATTTTGTATGGAAGGTACCAGAAGGGGTGATCCGATATAGTCCATATTCATTCATGATTAAAATCTTCATAACTGTGAACCTTACGCAAAATTTTACTGAATTCAGTGTACTTACAAAAAAAGATATGTATGTGAAACTATGGGGGTGGATTCGGTCATTTGTATGGGAGGTACCAACAGGGGTGTGTCAAATAGTTAGGTTTTCTGATGTCTTGCTTTTTATCAGAAGAAAAATTTACCGATCAATTTTCATTACTTCCCAAGTGTCCGTTTGGAAGTTATGGGAGAAATATTAATTTTCCAAAAATAGGTAATTTTGTATGGGAGGTACCAGAAGGCGTGAACCGATATAGTCCATGTTCATTCCTGAGTACAATTTTTACAAACGAACATCATACGTGAATTCACTTTACTTACAAAAAAGATATATATGTGAGACTATGGGGGTGGGTTCGGTCATTTGTATGGGAGGTACCAGAAGGGGTGTGTCAAATAGTTAGGCTCTCTGAGGTTTCGCCTTCTTTACAACATGAATTTATCGACAAATATTCATGACCCCCCAAGTGTCCGTTGGGAAGATATGGGAGAAATATTAATTTTCCAAAAATAGGTAATTTTGTATGGGAGGTACCAGAAGGCGTGAATCGTAATAGTCCAAATTCATTTCTAATTCAACTTTTCATATGTGAACATCATACTCAGAATTTGAGGGAATTCAGTTTACTTACAAAAAATATATGTATGTAAAACTTTAAGGGTCAATTAGGTCATTTGTATGGGAGGTACCAGAAGGGGTATGGCGAAGGTTTCGGTTTTCTTAGGGTTTGTCTACTTTTGCAAGATAAATAAACTGACCAAATTCGAATATCATACGATCGTCCGTTTGGAAGTTATAAAAGAAATAAAAGTTATCCAAAAATAGGTAATTTTGTAAGGGAGGTACCAGAAGGGGTGCGGCTATGCAGTCCATTTACAATCCCATAAGTTCGTTTTGAAAAATATTAATACTGGTAAATTTTCATACCGATCCGTTAAGGATTACTCGAGTTATCCTGCTGACCAGCCATCCAGCCATCCAACCAGCCAGACAGACGGACATAGCTAAATCGTCTTAAAAAGTTCTGAAACGAATTTGGTCTTAAGATACTTGCGGTCTAACTCGTCTCCTTTAATGCGTTACACTTTTTTTCGTATCAAATGATATATACCCTCATCCCTAAGGGTGATGGTATAAAAAGAGGGATTTTGTATGTGAGGTGGGACTAGTTTTTTACCGATCGGTCTCATTTTACTTCTCAACCTCCAATTGGTGTAGGGAAGCACACATACAAAATTTCAGCTTGATTGCCCTTAAACTATGGCTGTAATCGGAGGGACAGACTCCAAAAAGGGGGAGTTTGTATGGGAGGTGGAAGAAGTTTTTGACCGATCGGGCTCATCTTAGAACTTAACCTCCACTAGAAGCTTGCATTCCAAATTTCAGCTTGATATCTCTTAAACTGCGGCTGTAATCGCGGGGGCAGACAGACAGACGGACGGTCGGCCGGACAGACGGTCACCTTTAAATCGGCTCAGATTTCGATGCTGATCATTTATATATATATATATATATAGTCATACCTACCACGCCTCCTTATGGGCGTTACCAATGGAAGAACAAAATTAAAATACCTTTCACTTTGTTCATGCGCATGGCGATGGGTATAAAAAGGTATATCTCTTGATTTTGACTTAATCTTAATACGGGAGAGCACACCACTGCGTTCTACGACCCAATATTAAGTTGGAGTGTCTCAGTATTTATCTGTGTCATTTCAAAAGTGAACATTTTACATACAATGTTATAATTTCACGTGCAAACCTTATTCATACAACATTAACTAAAAATGTTGTCTAACAAAATCCTATCGCTGTTGCAACGCATTCTTCCCCCTGTTTTATAAACAAACTGATTACTTCCACGAATGCATATCAATATCAGGTCAAATCTAAATGTTATATTGGAAGTTAGTAGTACTAGTACTATGTATATAAAAACAACAACAACAACAACAAAAACTACGTAAAAATGGAACTACAACCAAAAACAATACTTTGCTCCACTTAGTAATCCGAAAACTTTTTATTCTTTATCAATATTTTTTTAGTGTCGTTTGACGCTTATCTTATCTCTCGATGGGAATGGAAGCGAGACTGGAGGGTCTCACAACCAGCCGCCGCCACACTAACAGGTGAGTAACGGTCCCACAGTATTAAACGAGATTTACGTGAATAAAAACGGTCGAGACTAGTCACTAAGAAAACGAACAAAGAACCTAGTGAAAAAAAAAATAAAAAAAATATTATAGAATATAATTTAAAACGGGAACGGGAAATCAATAAGAAATACCAAAAAAAATCTAAACAAATATCATAAGAAACTTGGATAAAATGACAAAATTGTGCCACTAAGGGAATAGCTGGAAATAACAATGATTGAAATAAGTGTTCAAACAAAAGGCATATCAAATTTTGTGATTGTTTAAAATAAATTAAAAATAAATAAAGGTAAAAGATCTTTGGTAATTAATAAAACAGAAAAAAACACAACAAAATATTGTTAACATAAATAAATAAAGTTGTTTAATTCCAAACTTCACGAAGATATTTAAAATTAAACTAGTGACGCACTCTTTTTCCGGCTCATTGAATGGCCACAGCTGTAATACAGCTGTGTTTGTCGATTTATAGATTTATGATTTTGGTATAACAGATAGTAATGTAGCGTGTAGAGTTACCGCATGTCTTGAAATTATTAAATTTGATGGAAAAGTCTAAACAGGTATGGCGTAATGTGGATGTATGTGTAGGAATAACAAAATTGTCATATTTCTATAAAGCGACGTTATTAACAATCATAGAACAATAATATGACAATAACTGTAGTGTGTTGTTTCAACTTTAGTTGCAATCCGTGGTGAAATATATGAATTATATGGACTTGCAATCATTGTAGCCAGTCTGATTATAAATCATATGCGTATCTGGTGGGGCTGGTTGTGGCATAATGGTTAGAACACGCAACTAAAATGCGGAAATTAAATTGTTCAATTCCTCTCTTCAGTCATCGAGGGCCACTTAGATGTTGTTGACACCAACTTAGTATAGTGTCGAGTCAATCAGCATGTCTCAAACAGCTGACATTCGCATTCGTCTACAAACAAGTAAGTGGCGTTTGTTGTGACTCTAAAAATAGAAAGCGTATTAATTCACAATAACGCGAGAAGTTACGTCATGGCTCATCAAGGGGGTGTAAAGAGATAATAAGTTTTTTTTATGTGATTTATGTGTTAGTCTGCTTGATTCTTAATGAAATCATATGTTATATTAGGTATTTTTAAGACGAATGGACATGACAACAAATTTCATAACTTAAAAAACTTAACTTTCCTTTACACCCCATGAATGAGGTATAGGATAGCTTCTCCCGTTGTAGTGAATTTACACGCTTTTTATTTTTAGATTCACAACTAACGGCACCTACTTGTTAATCGATGAATGCGAACGTCACTGTTTAAGAAGTTCGTACTAGACATGCCGATTGACTCGACACTAATACTGCGAAGTTACTGTCGACAACATTCGAGGGAAGCCGACACTGAAGGAAATTTTTTTTGAAGATGATTGGATCCAGGAGTTGAACTTGTGATCTCCCGCATGGTAGTCGTGTGTTCTAACCACTATGCCGCGGCCGGTCCCAACAAATTTTGCTTCATTTCAAAATCATTAAAAATTAAAAAAGTACATGATATTATTTTGCACACCCCATTAGACTCGTACATGTAAACAACCATATCTCATTAATTCTTGATGACATTTCACATTAGTGATATTGGTTTTCAGGAATTTGTACCAGCAAAACATTCTTGGTGCCACGCCTCCTTCTCCCTATGATTATAACACCCAAGAAAATAAATACAGAAAGAAATCTGTACTATCGAAATATTCACGGTGCCACGCCTTCTTCTACCAATTAATAGCAATAGAACGATATTCATAAAAATCTATTTATATGTTACTCTCGATCATGAAAATCTTATCAGCTATACTATATAGTGGGTCAGAATAAGGTTGCGGCACCGCCCATTCGATTCAACATTTTGAAAGATCACTTCTTATGAACTGTAAGAGATATAAACATGCGATTTTCTATATTTATACTACTGTTTGTAAAAAAAACATCGTCAGAGATATTGCCGTTGTTGTAGTCGTTATCAATTAAGCCCTAGTAACTGATGATACGCCCAGTAGGGAAAATGTATGGTGGACTGTCATTGTCTCTAATACAGGAAGTAATCATGGTGGTAGGACATCGTAATTAATAAATTATAATAACATAGATGTCGGAAAATTTGACTAAAGAAGAAATATAAGAATGTATAGAGTTTTATTGAATTCATATCATTGAATTCATTCATTGAATTTCAGAGAAGCTTAGGTGCATTCGATTTTTTTTTCGCAAACTGAGACTGAATTCTGGGTACTAACAAAAAAGAAACAAGAGTAAAACTAAGAGCGTGACTTCGTTCAATTTGATGGGATATACCAGAAGGTTTTCCAAGGCCTCCCAGTTTTGTCCAAAGGGATGCACTTTTTTATGAGCCCCAAAGATTTGGGGCCTTGGTGTAATTTTTGTTAAAAAGTGAGCATTTTCTCAGGTTCATATTTTGCAAACCGTTCGGAATTTTTAGTTACTTTCTGAGGCAAAGTTGTAGCTATTGTCATAAGGACCAAAAATAGTGAACATATAAAATCAAAAAAACTTCAATATAAAGGTCAAAATCTTAAAAATTTTCGATTTTTGTATCTTCTTTCCCCTGTTCAGGTCCATAGGTAGCAAACCGTTCAAAATTTAAGGAAACAATCAACTACAAAAATGAACCTAACATCTCATCTTAACACCGTACCGCTTAGGTAGCCGCAAAAGTGAAAAATGTTCCAAAATTTTTTTTAATTTCATTTGTTTTTTCTTTCCATTTATAAGTTATGGAAGAAATATTAATTTTCCAAAAATATGTAATTTTCTGCAGGATATACGAAAAGAGGTAGGCCAATGTAGCTAACCTAATGTTGAAGGAATATGGACTATATCCGTTGACCCCATTTTCTACCTCACATGCAAAATTATCTATTTTTGAAAAAATTATAATTCTTCCTAACTTGCAAATAAAAATTTTAAGAATAATTGAGTCTGGTCAGTTCTGTTATAGTAAACAAATCGATTTAGGAATTGTATTTTTTTCTCCCAAATACGTAATAGTCAAAAATTGATGCCTCACACACGCCTTTTTGACAACTTGATTCCAAATTGCCTGGTTATATCTCTACTATGTATACCTACTGTGAAATTTTCAGGACGATCAAACTATTATTATTGCTGTATAGCAGTTTGTTTTAAATGGTGCGTGACACAGCCCCCACACACGAGATACGTGTGGCAATCTCCCGCCTTTAAAACAACAAAGCTGCTGGAGCCGATGGACTCCCTGCTGAATTGTTTAAGGCTGGCGGAGAGGAGCTGATTAGCTCATGGAGAACACCTGGCAAGAGGTGAGCATGCCCGGGGATTGGAGTCTCATTCTGTTATGTCCCATACACAAGAAAGGAGATCGTAGTGAATGTAAGAACTACCGTGGAATAATCCTTTTACCATAATCCTTTACCTGCTAATCTGATGCGACTTCGCAGATGTACCTTGGACAACACCAAATCCTTAGTTAATATTGGTAAAGATCAGTATTAACCATTCAACACGGATAGAGATCTCAGGCAGGACCATAGCATGTCCTATACACTATTTAATATAGTTATGAAGAAGGTGATGAGAAAGGCTGGTGTCAACATGTCTGGCACCATACTCTACAAGAGCCAAATGCCACTAGCCTATGCCGATGATATAGACATCATTGGCCGAAATCTGCGGGATGTTACTGCAGTTTTCTCATCACTAGAAAAGGAGTCAGCAAAAATGGGTTTAGCGGTCAACGAGGACAAAACAAAAATAATGATATCGACGAACATAGAATCCTCTCGATATTGACGCACCGTGAACGTTGGCAATTATTCTTTTGAGGTAGTCGATGAGTTTACCTACCTCGGATCTTCCGTCAACAAGAAAAATAATGTCAGCCAAGAAATTAAGCGGAAAATAGTGCTAGCCAATAGATGTTTCTACGGACTTCGGCAGCACTTCTTTTACCAGGTGCTAATCTTACCCGTTCTGTTGTATGCTGTCAAATCATGGGTGCGTACTTCAACGGACATACATAACCTGGAAGTAATCGAGAGAAAAGTAGTCCGAAAAATCTATGAACCTATATGTATATGGATATATATGTGTCGACGGCGAGTATCGCCATCGGATGAATCATGAGCTGTATGAGCTTTACCATTACATCGACCTAGCTAAAAGAGTCAACATCCAACGACTTCGATAGCTGGTACATGTTGCCAGGATGGAGTGTTTGAAGGCGAACCTAAAGGACGGCGCAGAGCAAACTCCGACGTGCCATCATCTGGTAGGACTAACTGGAGAACACACGCAGAAGACCAAAGAGTGTGGAATTCTTTATTACTTCAGGCCTCAATATTATGAACCACATTCGTAAGTTGTAATTTGCCACTTAAGTAAATAACTAAGTAGACACAGCCCACTTCCACCCTGGGTATAATTATTACTATACCAACAACTTTTACCAAATATCAGTTTAGACCTCTTATAGTTCGTGAGATACAGCCTTTTAAAGTATCAAGTTCTATGCCACGCCCACTAAGTCGATGCAGTTGATTGGAGAAACTACTTAATTTCCCTTTACACCCCATGAATGGGGTATGGGATAGCTTCTCGCGTTGTTGTGAATTAACACGCTTTCTATTTGTAGATTCACAACTAACGGCACCTACTTGTTTATCGACGAATGCGAACGTCACTGTTTTGAGAAGCTCTTACTAGGCATGCCGATTGACTCGACACTTATACTGCGAAGTTACTGTCAACAACATTTGAGGGCAGCCGACAATGGAGCCAGGAGAAACAGTCCTCTATGTATTGCGGTTTCAAAAATAGGGTCAAATGACCGGGGTCACGCCATAAAAAGAACGGTCAAGCCATTTTCGAGTCTATATGGAACAAAACCAGTAAGAAAGTTTTAGTCGGGAAAATCAACTTACATATACCCTCACCCTCAGTAACACAAAACATTTTCTAGTATATTGTATGGGAGGTACCGAGGGCGTGGTTAGACTTCTAATTTTTCCTCCAAAACTTGACTATGTTATAGCTTAAATACAGAAATTGGGCACGATCGTGCCAAATGCATTGATATCACTACTCCCTTTCTAAAATGGGCGGAATGTTAAATTTGTATGGGCGGTACCAAAAAGTGGTAGCTAGATTCTCATAGTAAAGCTGTGGCTTTACTAAATACAGAATTTGGACACGATCGCGGTGGGTAGATTATCGTGCGTACCAGTCGGACAGACAGACGCACAGACGGACATTGATCTAATGACTTTAAAAGTCATGAAGCGAATTTGGTTCAAAGAAACTTAGAGTCTAAAGTGACTCCTTCAATGTGTTACACTTTTGGGTCATATCAAAAGATATATTCCCACCTACCCGTAAGGTTTATACCTTCACCTCAAAAAAGTCAAATACACTATGTAAATATGACAGCTGGTGTTACAGTTATCCCTTATGAAAATTTTAGACGTATTCTGTTAAAAATCGTGCCAGTCTTGGTAACTGGAGCTGGTCTCATTTTTAAGCCCATAAGTATATTGAAGATATGATACCTGATCTCATGTCCTTAAAACTATAGGTTAATGGTAGTTTTGTTTCGAATTTTTTTCTCCTGAAAAATGTTGTACTGTGTAAGTTATGTGTACATAGAAATCAATTTTTAACCGCCCCGCTGGTTATAGGGCTGGGTCATATAACCCTGTGGCTAGTTGCGGAATCGACATAAGACTTTTACTAGCTGCTGAAATATGCATTGATAAGCTGAATATCCAGTTTAGTGAGTGTAAAAATATCTAATATCAAAAGCTCTACCATGCCTCATACATAGAATACAAAGAGTTTTCTCCTACTTTTTTATTTCTACAGGACCTTAAATTAAATATCCTTCTGGAAATACAAGCTAGTGCATTCTAAAAATGAACTTATTCGTAAACCAAATGCATACAATGCATTTGCTAACATAGTACAACATTTTTCAACTGATTGATTTGGGACTCAATTCTGAGAATTGCAAAAATATTCATATGGCCATTAAATTATTAATGCAACCAACTTGACAAAGCAAATGATGCAGAACTTTTTATTTTTGGCGTTACTTTCACGTGCATTTCTCAGAATTGAGTCCCAAAATGTTTGTACTGTGCAATTAAGCTATAAACGCTGGTAAACTAAATTGGAAGAATTTCGGATAAGAATATTTCAAAAACGAATCCCAAATTTGTTAGGGATTAAACACAAAATCGCTTACGAAATTTAAGTGCAATTGTTTGTAGAAAAATTTATAAAGTAATGCTGCAGTTACGCATGTTGGCAAACCCCAAAAAACATAATATGTTATTTGTTCGCTTAATCATAGTGAAATAAACAAACCAAAGTCTCATAAACCTGTATATAAAAAGAAAAACATTCCAATGCTTATCATTTTAGCCCATTAATAAAAAGATTAAGATTACTCTACAGTTATAACGTTTTGATAAAAAGCATTTGTCATATTTTTGTTAAATTAATAAGTTTGAAATACTATTTGATATGACGTAAATATATAATCGGAAACAAGTTAGTTACTTCCAGTTTTATTTTTAGGATTGGGTGGAATGAAAATGCATTGGAACGCAAATACAGGGTATCAACTGCTAATGTTAATTACATAAGTCCTGACATGTCACATTCACAGAAAAAATCAGTTAAAGACCAATTTGATTTCCAATTGCCCTTAATCGTATTAGGATGTCAACACAGCCAAATATTTCAAGTTAGTCAACTTAATGTTTGGCTGCCTCTGGTATCATAATTACAATATGTTGCCCTTTTATCAAGTTCAGGCAAAGATATGGAATATTTCCTATAACATTTGATTTAAATTATTTTATGATGATTTTGGCCCACAATTGTCAAACTTCCTGAAGAGATTTTCTTTATATATAGTTATACTTAAAATCAGACAATTTGTTAATATAAGCACTCTGATATCAACAAATTGTATGATTTAGTAAACTTTTGTTTAATTCGATTTCCTTTTTTTTTTGGAATATTACCTCAATACAGTGCATCGGTATAAAAATTAAAAAACTTTTTATATACATTATTATTGAATACACATTAGTACATAGCATTGCCCCACATATACATTGAAAATATATGTGATTATAATTTATAGGCTTCCAGTTTACATACAGCTAGATAGGTTATTTTGTTTTACAAACTGATAAGGCAAGGTGCACACAGTTGTTGTTGTTGTGTTGTACTGATAACAGACCAATCTGAATGAAAACGAAATGCTCAGGCGAAAGGTATAACTTTCTATGTAACAAAAACATTCGTTCGTATCGTAGGTAAAACGAATTAACACAATAATACGCAAATAAACAATGTTTATAAGTAGAAAATGACATATAGTTTCTTTGTTCACCACTTTAGTTGTTGTCTGTGTAAGTTAAATATTTATTAATGGTAGTGGTGGTACAAGCAATCGACGTCATAGCCACCAAAGCAAAAATTAATACAAAAAAAAACTATTTAGGAAATAAAGTAATTTTTCGCCACTTTCTATTGCGTAAAAAATGTGTGAAAATTTCGAAATAAAATCTATTTTCCGAAATCTGAGACTATTTTTTTTTAAATAATTTAAATATCTTGTTGTTAAGTAAAAACCTTGGGGACGAAAAATGTAAACACTATAACATTTTGTTATCGCATGACAATTTGTTATCCATAACCGACATATTAGAAACGAATTACTGGCGTCAACATATTTGTAATAAAACAAAGTTACCGCAAAAAACTGTGGAATTCTATTTCCATACCTCAAGAATGACTAGCCCAATATTGCTGAAACCAATTTCGGAAATTTAGGAATTTCAATTCCTTAGTGTGTTCATTAGGGTGGCAGGGACACTTCATGTTCGGTAATGCCCGAGCGGAATAATATGCCAGTTGTTTTAAAACGGCTATGGTAAAAATTTGAGTAAAATCAGACGACTTGATGCCGTGCCCCAAAGAGGTCAAAGGTCAAATCTAAATACATGAGGAAATGAGATTGTGTTTGTTTATTTCTATTGATTCGAAAACGGATTGACCGATCTTTTTAAAATTTTCACAGAATTTAGCTGTATGGTCGGTACTTTTTGATATATAAAGGGGGCGTGGCTCCGCCCATTGAAAGCTATTTTTGAAACCGCAATTTCTGGAGGTCTGTTTTTCCAATCGCTTTGGAAATTTGTGTGGATGCATTTGGCAGCAAAGTTCGTGATCCAACAAAAAATGGGCGGAATCAGATCAGTGGGCGTGGTAGAAAACATGAAACTTTAAATCGCTGTATCTCATCAACTATAATAGGTAAAAAGATGATATTTGGTATATATTTTTGGTACTGTATGGGTTTCAGAAGAAAACGTTATAACAGCCATAATAAAAGTTTAATTGTCCCATGTAACAGCCATAATAATAGTTTGAACGTCGTGAAGATTTCACAGTATAGTATAGATATAACTAGACTACTTAGAACCAAGTTGGCAAAAGAGCCAATATGTAATAGTCAATATTTGAGTATTACATATTTGCGAGAAAAAAAATACAGTTCCTTAATCGTACATTGGCAAAAACATAGGTTTGACTAAGGATTTACCAAGAACCTAACCTTTGACCTATTTGGGATACGGCAAATAGTTGTTCCAACTTACTCAAATTTCCGGAAAGATACATTTGTATGGGAGGTACCAGAAGAGGTTAGGCTGTACTTCACATTTTCTCTCCAAAACTTTATCTTGTTATAGGTTAACGAAATACAGATTTTGGGCATGATCGCTTTGGGTGTATTGATACATTTGTATAAGAGATACCAGAAGGGGCGTGGCTAGACTTCCAATTTTTTCTTAAAAACTTTATCCTGTTATAGCTTAACTAAATACCGAATTTGGGCACAATCGCGTTGGGTGCATTGATAATATTACTTGATTTCTAAAGTGGACGAAAAGGTACATTTGCATGGGAGGTACCAAAAAGGGCGTGTCTAGACTTCCAGTTTCTTTTCCAAAACTTTACAAAATACAGAATTTGGCACGATCGTGTTGTGTTAATTTATATTATACTCGAACTCTAATGTGGGCGGAATGGTATATTTGTATGGTTACGTCAATCGAAAGTTATCGTGAATACCAGCCGAACAGACAGACAGACGAACATGGCTCAAACGACTAAAAAAGTGATGGATCGAATTTGGTTCGAAGAAACATAGGGTCCTCAGTGAATCTTTCTATATGTTATGTGTTTGGGTCGTATCAAATGATATATACTCTCCTGATATATACTCTCATCATTGCAGCTTCTACAAAAGTTGTTGTAGGGAAGTTTCAACCTCTTAGCGTGTTTATCAATCGGCCAGTGACCGGTTATTATAGCTATGATGTTCTTTTGCTGGACTCTTTACAAGTTCAGTACAATTCGTTACCTCTTTGTATCCATGGTATTTCAAATCTGTTTGGTTGCTATGCAAGTGGTTTCTCCCATCCATCTCTCCTTAGCAATGAGGTTCAGTTTCCCCACAATTAACTGTATCTCCCTTGTGAGAGGAACACCAATGAAACCGCAAACTTCGCCAGAGTTCACGGAGGTGACGGCCCTAGCCAATGTATCGTCATTTTGGTTACCAAATATGTCCCCATGTCCTGGAAAACATGTGAGGTAACCGTCGATTATCTCCTTGCTTATTTGTAGGTACTGAAGAAGCTGAATTAAAGGCCAACGGCAGCCTAGTTGGATCATCAGCAATTTGACAGTTTCGGTTTGGTTTTTGACACACTAGTAGCAGGGCATGTTTTTTTATGCCTAACTTCGAGGCGTGAAAACCTGACACTCCTCTGTAGATAGACGCAGACCATCAACCTCTCACTATGAGGACAGACGTTGGTGGATTTTAAATACCGGACCAACGAACCTAAGAAGGGTAAAAGAGACCCCTAAGGGGCAACGGACGTATGTCTCCAAGCCGCCACAATTGGAGAGAAATGTACACTCATGCTACTTCCACACTGCTCTACATTCCAGTTCCACTGTATCCCGAGTCCGTAAAAACATCTATTGGCGAGTACTATTCTCCGCTTGATTTCTTGTTTGACATTATATTTCTTGTTGACAGAAGATCCGAGGTAGGTAAACTCATCTACTACCTCAAAACAATAATTTTCAAATTTGACGTTGAAAAGGACTCTTTGTCTTTGTTCGTCGAAATCATCATTTCTGTTTTGTTCTCGTTGACAGCTAAACATATTCTTGCTGACTTCTTTTCTACCGATGATAAAACTGCAGTAACATTTCGGCCAATGATGTGGCTCTTGTGGAATATGGTACCAGACATGTTGACACCAGCCATTCTCACCATAACTATATTAAGTAGTGTACAGCAGAAGCTATCGCCCTGCCTAAGACCTGTTTCCATGTTGAATGGTTCAGAGTGATCCTTATCAATCTTAACCGAGGATTTGGTGTTTTCCAAGGTACACCTTCGAATTAGCTTGGCTTACTCCTTATCGGAGAATCGAAGGCAGCTCTGTACTCGACAAAGAAGTGGTAGGTATCGACACGGCTAAAGCCGCACTAGTAAGGTCCAATTAGTTTACTACAATTGGCTTTAGACGTTCACACAATCTGCTCGAAAGGACATTGTAAACTCACTACGATTTCCTTTCTTGTATATGGGACATAACAGACTGAGACTCCAATCCCTGAGCATGCCCTTCTCTAGCCAGATGTTCTTCATTAGTTAATGCATGCTCCTAATCAGCCCCTCCCCATCCGTCTTAAACAACTCAGCTGGGAGACCATCGGCTCCAGCCGCTTTGTTATTTTTAAGGCGGGATATTGCCACACGCTCTTGATCAAATGTGGACGGTTATACCATCGTCTTGGATTAGAGCGGGGTGTCTGGAGTGGTTTCCGTATCCATAGTTTGCTGAAATGTTCTCTCCACATCTTTAGAACGTTATCCGGGTCCATCACTAGCTGTACATCGCTGTCCTTCCTGAGGGCAATCCTGTTCCACGCATTCTTGTCTTAACTGAATGAATTTTCGAGCTTTTCCACTGCTTCAGAGCAACTCAGTGCACTCACCCTGTCTCTTCTTTAGCTCATTCTTTTTCCGTCTCTGTGTCGTTCACGAACAGCTCGCGATGCCATTGGCAGCAGTTTCGACCTGTATGCAGCATCCGTCTCTCTCGTGCGACATTCATCATTGTTTGAGTACCCAAGTACGCTTCTCGCAGTCTGTTCTAGGGTTTCGGCTATATATTGCCACTGCGAGGTAATATTATCAGGGGTTGGAGCATTCCGTAGCACTTGAGTTAGGTGGTAAGAATAGGCGTCCGCTAGCTCTGTGGTCTGCAGTTTACTGATGTCCAGCTTTCGATTCTCTAGTGCAAAAGTTTATCTAGTGCATAATTTGACACGTTTAGGTAAAACGGTGTGCATGCAAAGTATATGAGTGAATTCGCTATGTGAGAGGCACTAAAGACTCCAAACTTTGGATTTCCATCGAGATTTTAATAAACACTCAGACGTACATACTACACTCAGCTATGACCTCAATAACGATTAAAAGTAAACGTCAGAAGTGTATTTTTTGTTTCTACAAACTTGGTACTGAAATGCATGTGAACTATCTAAATCTAAAAATCGCTTCTAAATACCATCAAAATTCTTGTACTATATGTAATTTATTTCTTTTAAATTTTAAACGGAAATTAAAAACGTAATTTCGTGAGCAATAAGAGTTGAAAACAACACCTCAGTGTCTCTGCAAATTAATGCGCAAAACAAAGACAAAGAACAATACAATATTTTACGATTAAACAGCAAGTCAATTGCCATCAAAAGTAGTAGCTGTGTATTAAGTATAATGATATCTATAATTTTCATTATCAAACAATTTTCCTTAATAACTAAGAATATATTTTACTATTTTCATTCCAGAATATTTTACCTGCGAATAGACAACCTAAACCTATGCCATGGCCAGACACAAAACACACTTAAACTGGCTTCGTTTCATACTGCTGCTATGTCTGGGCAGTCATGTAAGCGCTGCCACATTCTGTCCACTCAATTGCAAATGTTCTTGGGCCTTAGATAGTTTCGAGGTGAATTGCGCTCATCGTGGCCTTGTTGAGTATCCAGATTTTCAAATGATGCCAATGGAACATGTTGATCTCTCATGGAATTACTTTGTTGACTTTCCTCGACATTTGGCCGACTATGAGTCTCTGATATACTTGGATCTATCCAATAATCAAATTGAGTATTTGGATCCTGATGCTCTGGCGGGTTTTAGCGCTTTGAGAACTTTAAAATTGGCCAATAATAGTATACATCAGTGGTCGGATTTGAATCCGAATTCGGTGTTTCTTAATGCGATAAGCTTGCAACGCTTATCGCTTAGTGGTAATGCTCTAAGTACTTTTAATGGCGATGATCCTCAAAAAGCCATCATTAGTGATTCATTAACTCATCTGGATTTGGAAAACTGTGACATTACGAAAGCGGGAGGTGATATATTAATGCAGAATATGCCTAACTTGGAGCGACTAAGTTTGAGTAATAATCCCTTGAGTACTTTGGGTACTCTGCCTTCCAAATCCTTAAGAGTTTTGCAATTGAAAAATTGTAATCTACAACGCGTGCCACGCGGCTTGATGGCAGGTTTACCCTCGTTGGAAGCTTTACGGCTGTCATGGAATACTGCTTTGCAAGCTGGCCCAGGCGATCGCATAGAATCTGATAGCATCAATGAACTAGATTTATCTTTCTGCAGTCTCGATGAAATCGACCTCTCTGCGCTGCCCAGTTTGGCTCAACTACAATTAAGAGGCAACATGATACGCTCCTTGAACGGTCACACATTTGAGAATAACACTTTGTTGGAAACTTTGGATATCTCACGCAATTCTCTGAGATCTTTGGCCACTGAAACATTCCAGAAACTGAAACGTTTGAATTCTTTAGATTTGGCCTACAATGAAATTGCCCGTTTAGAGCGTTATGTGTTTCATGCTAACGATAATTTAGTGGCGTTGAATTTAAGCCGCAATGTTATTGATAAATTTACGAAACTAGTATCGACCTCCTTAAGGGACATTAATTTGTCTTGGAATGAAATCATACAAATTGATGGGTTGGCATTTTCGGGTCTGACAAGTTTGCAGAAATTGGATTTGTCTAATAATTTGATCAGTGATATACCATCGGGTATGGGATCGGCTACATTGCAGAAACTGGACTTAAGCTATTGTCGGTAAGTTGGAACTATGATTGGAATTAATGTTGAAATTTTACGTTATGAATATATATTTCAGTTTGTCCACGCTACGCAATTCAACCTTCCAACATTTCCCCGAACTATCACTGCTGAAAATTAATGGTAATCGTTTCACAAATGCATTTCCCCGTGAATATTTTCAGTCCAACAAATATCTCGATGAGATATGGGCTGGAGACAATACATGGATCTGCAATTGCCAAGATACGACATTTGTAGATTTCTATGATTATCTGACAGCGGCACCTACCAGAGTAAGTGGAATATTAGTCGAAAATTGGAAAATATTTAACATGTAAAAAAATTAAAAAATATTTAACATATGAAATATATTAAAAATATTTAAAAAAAATATTTGAAATATTTAAAAAAAATATTTGAAATATTTAAAAATAAATATTAAATTAATTAATTATTAAACATTTGAAATATAAATAAAAAATAATAAAAATATTAAAAATATTAAAAATATTAAAACTATTAAAAATATTAAAAAAAACACTTTTCTGATCGTAAGCCGAATTTGATGTATCATTTGATACACTTAACGTAAATTTTAAATATTAAAAATATTAAAAAAAATTAAAAATATTAAAAATATTAAAAATATTAAAATTATTAAAAATATTGAAAATATTAAAAAAATTAAAAATATTGAAAAAATTAAAAATGTTAAAAATATTAAAAATATTAAAAACATTAAAAATATTAAAAACATTAAAAAAATTAAAAATATCAAAAATATTAAAAATTTTAAAAATATTAAAAATATTAAATATATTAAAGATATTAAGAATATTAAAAATATTAAAAATATTAATAATATTAAAAATATTAAAATTATTAAAAATATTAAAAATATTAAAATTACTACTAATATTAAAAATATTAAAATTATTAAAAATATTAAAAATATTAAAAATATTAAAAATATTAAAAAGATTAAAAATATTAAAAATACTAAAAATTTTAAATTTATTAAAAATATTAAAAATAGTAGAAATATTAAAAACTAATAAAAATATTAAAATTATTAAAAATATTGTAAATATTAAAATATTTAAATATTGAAAAAATAAAAAATATTAAAAAAATATTAAAACTATTGAAAATAAAAAAAAATTTAAAAAATATTAAAAATATTAAAAATATTAAAAATATTAAAAATATTAAAAATATTAAAAATATTAAAAATATTAAAAATATTAAAAATATTAAAAATATTAAAAATATTAAAAATATTAAAAATATTAAAAATATTAAAAATATTAAAAATATTAAAAATATTAAAAATATTAAAAATATTAAAAATATTAAAAATATTAAAAATATTAAAAATATTAAAAATAATAAAAATATTAAATATATTAAAAATATTAAAAATATTAAAAATACTAAAAATATTAAAAAATATTAATAATATCAAAAATTCTAATAACACTAAAAATTTTAAAAACATTAAAAATATTAAAAATATTTAAAATATAGACAATTAATAAAAATATTAAAAAAAATATTCAAAATGTAAACACCCAGTTTATTCGAAACTATCACTAACTTTTACCATTTTCCAGCTCAAAGACCGCAAAAGTCTCAGATGTGCCTCGCCCACCTACAATTATGGCAAAACTTGGGAAGCAGCCTGCGAAAGGGACTGGGTACCCAATGGCCGCTCAAGCAATGCCGAAAAAGTATGGACCACCATAATGATGAGTATATTGGCAATAGGAGCATTGATATTTCTATTCACTTGCTTTCAAAAATACATGTCATGGAGAAGAAAACAACAGGATACAGATGAATATCGCAGTAACCAAGAAGAACTACGGCAAATGTAAGTAAATCTTACATATGTAAATAATAAGAACACCTAATAATGGTAAACTCATTTCCCTTCTTACAGACGCCGCCTTAATCAACGTATTTTAGACGAAGATGCTCGACCCAATGCTCCCACCAGCTTCGAAACCAATCTGCCCTCCTACGAGGACGCCATACGTATGCCAAAACCCGTAAGACCTGTCAAGTCCATGGTCGACCTCAGCTGTGATACATCGAAACGACGAGGACGCCTTCGTAAAACACGCACAAATCCCGAAGAGGATATATCCGAAGAAGAAGAGGAAGAAGATCTTCAATTGGATTATCGTACACGCTTCCGCAGCGAAGAAATGCTTTCGAATCGTGACAAAGAACGTGTGCAGCAAATAGATCCCTCCCGAAGGACGGGGCGTATTGTGCACAATACTTCAGGCAGTCGTCGTTTAAGCATCGAAGACTCTCGTTTTGCACCCTCTCGCATGAGATCACAAAATCTTCAAAGCGCCGAACAAATTGGTAATTTCCAAAGTTACGAGAATAGTCCTTACACCAAACGTAGACCGAAAATAGCCGAAATACCTCCGTTTAAGAGAGCCACTCTCAAAGCGGATAGTGTAGAGTTCCTCACTGATCCTGAATTTGAGACGCCCAGTAAACCTAATAGTCCATTTGCTCGACGCAAACCAAAGAAGGCCATGGCACCCGGTCTACCACTCACACCTGCCGTTGAGGATTATTTTGGCGAAACATCCAAATTATCCAAATCAGATTCGCCCGAAGGCAGTGATTTTCATGTTATTATAGAACCAGACATTCAATCCCTAAGAGATGGCAATTCATCTACTGGTTCAAATTCAGACCAGGATTTGATTAAAGGTAAACGCAAGATATTGAGGAACTCCTCTAGTCGCAGAGCAAGTGGGAATTTTACGGCGGCTGCAGCAAAGGCGGCAGGGGACACGTCCGAAGAGGAGGAGGAAGAACCCATCGTTGTAGTCCATAGGCCAATGCGTGAGACTTTGTTTTAGGTTTTAATCGTAGAATGTACCGGTTTTCTAATTAGTATTGTAGTGAGTAATTTGTGTTGCGTTTTTCATAAGGATTATTTTTATCATGTTAGTTGTATTTGTAAAATGTTGAAATTCTATTATAAAATAATTATATCGTTTACACAAACAGATTAAAATTAAAATAAATTTAATATGAAAACATATAAATTTCGTTACATTAATTTTTATGTATGCTAGGTCGACTAATCATATTTTTAATTGAATAGAGTTTTGAATTCAGTTTGCTTCAATAATTATCTCATATCAATACAAATAGAAGTTATAAGATAATTTGAACTCCCCAGCCTAAACGGCTAAAGCTAGAACCTTGCAACTTGGAATGCAAGTTCCTTTTATGACGTAGGCGTGCACTAAGAAGGGATTTTTGAAATTCGGACTGCAAGGGAGCAAAAACGGCGTGGCACCGCAACAAATAGCTCGGATTTTGAAATGGCTGTATATCATAAACCATTATAGACATATTATAGACATATTAGTCGTACATGAAAAATTGCCATTTTTACAGTAACCATTTTTAAATGGGATTAATAAATGAACCGATTGCAAAGAATTCTTCTCTGTGTTGTACTTGAGAACATATTAAGACAATGGGGCGAGGCACAGCCCACACAAACCAATGTTTCAGTCGGTCATATCTTACGAGCCATTAGGGATATGAATATGAGATTTGCTACATAAGTCCCACTGAGAAATGGGCGGTTGTAATAAAATTTTCACAATTTCCATCATAAGACTGACTACTCACTCCCCAGCCCAAACGGATTAAGGTAGACCCTTGCAATTTTACATTAAGGTGCATCTATGACATAGGTGAGTTATAAAATCTATATAAATAAAAATATATTGTTGTGCGTTGGTAAGGCCATCTCTTGAGAACGCATGGACTGATTTGACTAATTTTTTGTTACATTACTAATAAAAGGTCGAGAATGGTTTTTATAAAAAAAACTTTGGCCACGCCTATTTCTACGCCCACATTTCCCAACATATCAAATACTCCTATTTACATTAAAACGATATTTATGAAAAATATTGCAAATATATTTTACTGTATGGAAATTATTGTATGCTATTTTTTAATCTATGAGCGTGGCTAAACTTTTTTTTGGGCTAGAGAGATACAATTTTGTATAAAGATAGTACTCAGACGAAATTCTAATTTTGGATCAGTGGGCGTGACAAAACTATATTTTAACCCTATATAGATATACATTTTGAAGACAAAATTTCTATTTTCAATCAGAGGGCGTGGAGAAACTGAATTTTAGCCTTATGCACATAAAATTTGGTACACAAACCTAACTGGCTAGACTAGATTTTATATACAGACAAAATTTCTGTTTTCAATCAGTGGGCAGAGGGGGCAAGGAAAAACTGAATTTTAACCCTATATAGAAAAAATTTGGAGGACGTGCAAAAACTAAATTTAAGTCCTAGATAGATTAAATTTGGTACACAGAAAGTACTCGGCGCAACATTTACATATTTTGATCAGTGGGCGGATTGGTCGTGTTTAAAATGTTTTTAAGACCTCGGGAGATACAATTTGGTAAGCAAATAGTACTCTGCTCTACTTGTATTGTCGATTAGTAGGTATGGACATTACAGGTAGTATTGTATGGAGATCTTTAGTAACAGTTTTTGGATAAGAACCGCCCCCTTATTGTGTGTGGTTAAATGGCACCGCTTCGTGGTCAAAGTAGGGGAGAAGGAGATAGAATCTACATCAAGCCTCACAACTGACCCGGACTTCGGATCGACCCCCAGTCATCTTCCCTCCTAATATTGTCCCCAAACATACCTATCCCCGTCTTCGCCCCTGAGGGGGCTCCCATACAAAAATCAAATTTTTATAAATGTTGCTCCCACTTCTCTAATTGTCTCAAACGTGACCTTAGAGGAGCCAACCATATAACCAATTTACCTAAAATTGTGAATGTATATTTGTTTGAACATTAGAAAAAAAAACTGTATCTACATATGAACTCGGTAGGTGGCGCTGGGGTGGAACGGACCAATTTAAGTTAAATTTTGAATGTAGTGTTGTTTGATCATGAGAAAATTTTTAAATAAATTGTACTTTTTGTACTTTAACTTTTTGTTACAATTAAAGAACTTTTTGTACATTTTGGTACAATTAAATTACTTTTTGGTACAATTAGTTGTACTAGTTGGTACAAAAGGGTACTTTTTGTTACAAAAAATAAAACTTTTGTGATTTGTAATCCAATTACAGGGTGGGCCATTTAAAATTTTAATTTTAAATCGGATATAAACAAGAAAGTACTGATAATATTTTCAAATTTCTGGTTTTATTGGAAAGGTTGAACTTTTTCATTTAATAATGTAACACAATAACATTCATATTAATACTACGACTGGATCGGCAGTACCTCATCCGATCATCATGATTTCAGATGAAGCTCAACTTCTTCTCAGTGGCTATGTCAATAAGCATCATATAATCTTTAAAAATTGGTAAACATTCTACAACAAATTTGGTTGTTAACTTCGATTGACTTCGCAACTAAAACTCTAAGTGGAAAATTGGGTTGATCCGATATGTTACTGCGGAGTCTACCACGAAGTCATACGAATAATTAAATGACAAAGTTCAACCTTTCCAATAAAACCAGAAAATTTAAAAAAATGTTCAGTACTTTTTTTTATAGCTGATTCAAATTTTATGTATTCGATTTTTATGGAACTGGATGTACTTTTATTGAGTAGGTTTGCTTCAAACACAAAAGAGATATGCCGTGCAGTATACCGAGATATAGATATAAATATAGAAAAAGCCCTAAAAATCCACCTTGAGCCTAAAAAATTCGTGTGGCCATTTATTTATTAATGCAGCCAACTTGACAAAACGAATGATGCAGAGGTTCTTATTTTAAGGGCTACTTTCACATGCAATACTCAGAATTGAGTCCCGAATCAATGAGTGAAAAAATGTTGTACTGTGTTAAACACCGCCATAGGAAAAATACAACGTCGCAGAAATACTATACATTAGTCAAATTGAAACTTCTTTACCACTTTAGAGTAGTTTGGGGACACGTCCCTCTTCACCAACCACTGAACTGGTACTTTTGGACAATTGTCACCCACTTTCCCCGTAAGGATTATAATCGTGCTATATTGTGCTGTTTATTGTTTTAGATTGCATTTCTACATGAACGGTACTACGACACAAACGGCCTGTCGTATCTACGTTTCCTCCACAAAGAGAGAACTTTATAAAAATCATAAAAATCTCAAAAATAGAATTTGTTCAGAATACTCCACGTTGTTTCAGAACTTAATTGAAGAGGATGACATATTGACATATATTGCTACAGATATGATAACCCAGCCAACATTTTTTGAATTTTATAATCAAATTCGAGACTTTTTCGAGTCTACTGCGTGATTGAAAAGGCGGAATATGCGCTCATTTTCCGAACATAAAAGATACTTTCGTCGGGAGAAAAACGTGACTCCCCGCGACTCCTATTAAAAGTATAATTTATGAGTCTCTTTCTGTACTACTTAAAGAGTCATTTTCTAATCCTTTTCTAGAAGTATTTGAAGTCTTTTTTGAATCGTTTTCTGATCATTTATTAGTCTTATTTCACTAAGTTTGTGATTCTTTTTCGAGTCCTGTTTCAGTCATGTTTATAATCGCTTGCGAGTCTTTTGTGAGTATTTTTTTTTTTTTTTTTTTTTTTCGAACGTTCCCACGCCTCACACTTACCCGCCCCTACCGCCGAGAGGGCACTGTCCCTTAACGTAGGACAACGTACACACCAAGGTCCGGACTATGGCGGATTAATTTAGAGTAGTTGGCAACCCCGAAAAAAGAACATTTAATATCAGCTACAGAAAATCATCAGCTGAATTAAAATGGATAAGATATAATAAAAATAACGATAAGACGACAACTAGGGTATTCAGTTCAGATGTCTCATAATACAAAGTTTCAACATTCCGATATCACTATTATAATTTACTACATCACGAAGTTGGTTATAATCATTACAAATTCTACGGAAGGGGTAAGAATTTGCATAATTTGTCCTATAGAAGTTTAAAGATATTGGGTAAAAGTGTCTAGAGAATCTACAAGGGACATTGAAATTGACATTCGAAAGCAGAAATGGCGAATCAGCATCACCATCCAAGAGTCTGCACACAAACGAAACCCCAAGCATAGTCCTTCTACTCTCAAGAGTAGGTAGTCTAATGAGTTTTAATCTACTCTCATACGACGGCAAATTATTGTCACATCTCCAACCGAAACCACGGAGACAGAATAACAAAAATTGTTTTTGCACTGATTCAATGGAATGCATATGTATACGGTAATATGGATTCCAAACAACACAGGCATATTCCAGCAAAGGTCTAACTAGAGATATGTATAGATGTTTAGTGATGTACGGATCAGAGAATTCCTTAGCCCATCTTTTAATAAATCCAAGTGTAGATCTAGATCTATTGACAACCATGCTTATA
Source organism: Muscina levida (assembly GCA_964034835.1). Lineage (NCBI taxonomy): Eukaryota > Metazoa > Arthropoda > Insecta > Diptera > Muscidae > Muscina > Muscina levida. Next base: position 31,489,057 of record OZ035884.1, on the reverse strand, counting down.
TGAGATATAAAATCCAATTTCCTGTCCATAAGAACGCCAAGATCAATAAATGTGGAAACAGAATCCAAAACAAGACCATCAATACAAAATGTAGATAAAATTCTATTACAGCGAAAAAATGACATATGTTTACACTTTTTTAAGTTGAGATCCATTAAATTGGCCTTGCACCAATTAACAAAGCGGTCAATATCATTCTGAAGTCTGACCGTATCGCCACAGCTGCTAAATATCTTCACATCATCAGCGTACATAAGTATTGAACTATGCAAGATAATAGAAGGAAGATCATTTAAGAATAACAAAAACAAAAATAGCAAAGGGCCTAAATGACTACCCTGAGGAACACCGGATGTTACATTAACCACCCTGGACACTGTATTATAAAACATTACACGTTGCGTCCTACCAGAAAGGTAAGATTTGATCAAATGAAGGAGATTCTCAGGAAATCCCATACGATCTAGTTTCATCAACAAAATACGATGATCAACCCTATCGAATGCTTTACTAAAATCGGTGTAAATTACATCAGTTTGCATTTTCTTAACAAATCCCAAGAAAACATGTGTTGTAAACTCAAGGAGATTAGTAACCGTAGAACGAGCCTTTTTTTTCCATTCTCTTAATTTTTTTAGCTGACATTGCATTTTTATTGAAATTTAATCACAATATTTTACTTAATATAAGTATTAAATTTATCCACACGTTTAAATTATTTTAACATCACAACTAAACATTTACCACTTGTGTTCACGACTCGACTGCAAATATGAAATGAAACTCAAGTATTTTCAACCCCTTTTTTTAATAACATCGCAAGTTTTCCCGTTAGAAACAACAACAACAAAGATTTGCGAAACTCAATTAAAGTATTGTTATTGTATTTTTCATACATCACTCTTAAAGCATACACGCGACTCCCTTTCGAGTTGCATTACACGCACGCAACTGATTAATCAGCTTTTTGGTCATCCAGAGGACTCGAAGATGACCCAGTTAGATGATTTTGCCAAAACGATCATCCAAATGCTGGCTGGGTTGCTACAGATATGATACAAAAGTTTGGCAATGTATGCACTGAACATTATATTCACCCACTTGGTGTTTATTGTTTTTACACAAATATAATACATATCTTACCTTAGTGTTACTGATACAGCTTTTGTTGTCATCATAACAGAGATCTATCAAGTGAAGGGAATCGTTGTTCCACTGAAACTATCGAACTATCGTTGAAGTTATTAATTGTAAACAAACAGACGCACGCACATAACACAACGCATCCGAATCCAATATAAACCCAAGACTCTGTCGGTAGCAGTCTGCATGTAGAAGCAATACAATGGCAAATTGAAGATTACTCTCACCATCACCAACAGTGATTGCAACAATTGAACATTTAGTAGTAACTTTTGTGCACCAATTTGACTACCGACACTTTTCTACACGAATACTGGTATTCCCGTGGATAATTTGGGAGATGACACCGGCCGAATCATCGTTTTGCATTTTTCCTTTGATTTACTGGACAATGATTTAAATGTTCTACCGAAAATCTCTTTTCCATGTTATTTTTACATTACTATTGGCTTTTTTAGGAAAACACTTATTTCACAACTACCACGCACCGACTAGTAAACAAAACTAATTAGAAATGTCAACAAAGGCACTATTGTGCACTAAAAGAATGCGCTAATATTATCTTAATATCGTTAAGAGATTAGAGTAACGATTATGATGAGAGACAATGATAGAATGACAGATGACCAATTTGTCAATAGGTGGCAGTGAGACTCAGCTACAAATCGTGCTTAGTAAGGACCTACACCTAACCCTAGAGTATAGTGAGAACACCTAATATTAGTCTGGGTGAGATGTTCTTACTGCAAATCGAGGGTCATGAAGTTGACTAATGACAAATAAATTCGACATCTCATATTGCAATTATGTAGTAGCGATAATTCTGTGGCTTCTGTTTTTTTTGTACCATTCCACAGTCATACAAATTGACATAGAGAACACACTAGTGTTTGTGCCTAGTCCACACTCATCTCAGCTGTGACTACTACAAAACACTCACTGCCATCAAGTATTGAAATCGATCAAATTGTCATTTTAACTATTGTGCAGTAAAATTAAGAGACTATTGCAATTAGGTTGATCAGTCGGTTGTTACTGCCAAAATTATGTACGAAGTGTCGGTAGTTAAAATAAGTCAATACACATTGTAGTTACAAATGTTATTTTGTTGTAATTAATGTCGATAGTGAAATCATCTCCAATTTGCCAATGTGTCGCTACTGCCGGCCGGCTGCTATGCCGTCTGATGTTTATGCCACTGGTCCAGTGTTTTTTTTTTTGTTGTTGTTGACTTCAGTTTGTTGTGTTGTGTGTGCGTCTGTTCGGTTTACGGGTAAAAAATTCAACGATCCTTCGATGATTTGGTGGAACAGCGGTGATATATCTCGGTTATTATAAACACCTAAGCAACAACTCAAAAGTTAAGATCTTATTATGTACTTGTATAATTTCTTGTTTCCAAAATCTGTAGCGAGTCAAAGACTCAAAACAGATAAGTTATACCGTCACACAAATTTTGGATCTTCTCTCCGAATTTAATGAAATTTTCCAAACATGTACCTTAAAGTGCGCAGAAAAAGAATTTGTATGTTTTTTTTTATCAAATTGAGATTTAGCCGTTAAAAAATAGGCTGTATGACTCAAAAAACAAAATTTTACTTAATAAACGAAAAAATCCCTAAAATTTATTCATATGAAAAATTCCGCAATTTTGTTTGGAAATTTCTTTGGGGCATTTTGCATTCGTGTCAGAGCCGATAAGAGCAATTAAACAGTAATTTTTTAAATTTAAAATAAAAACTAAAAACTATATTTAAGAAAAATTTACAATAAATTTTTTTTCTGGTATTAGATTATATTGTCGTTGAGCTCTCCAGTATGTTTCATGATGGTGTCTCTTCAACTTCTTGAGAAAAAAATAAAATATATGACAAAAAAAACTGAGAAAAAATTTTTATACTTTGGATTTTGGCCAGACTTTATACCAATTATACCACATCAGATAACTTTAATTGGCCACAATCAAAAAAAAATATGTTCCCTTCCCTTGTTTGTCATCTATTTTATTATTTCTCAAAAAGTTAAAGACACCATCATGAATCTTGCACTAACACTTCTGCATATAATTTACATCGTTCATTTTTTTAAACATTAAAACAATACTAATTTTTTGTTAAATGAAGTTTATCAATATTAATATGTCTTTTGTCAAGCTCTTAAGTGTCTTTAATACGTATTAAACAGTATTGTGAACCAATTGTTGCATAGTGAAATTTAAAGTTGAATTTGTTGCCGAATGTACGTGTGTAATATTCAACGCGAATAATATGTATGTATGTACGTACGTATCTAAATTTGTTTCAGATGATGTTTTTCGAAGAAAGGCAAAATATTGAAAAATAATAGAAAATAAAATCACATTAACCTTGAGCCTGATTATGCAAACATAGGATATTATTCTAAAATTATAAATGTCGAATAAAACGTATTTAAAAAAAAAACTAAATTATAGAGATTATATTTTAGTGATTCCATTCTTCGGCTGAAACAGTTATAAGATTCGGTTTGAAACCGATTCGGTTCGGCAATGGTTTGTAACCATGGTTCACATCTTCAATATTTCTAGTATTATTTAGTACAGTAGATGTTATTTAAATTTCTTGTTACCACATACTGTACATTGACTGTAAATTTGTCTCATGTCTCACATACAGATGGCGTTAAAAATATGGTTGTAAAACATGATAATCGTGCTATTTTTCAGTAGACCGTTCGAGTCAGGTATGGAAGAAATGCTACTTTGTACTGTTGCCAATGTCGTCCAAACCGGTCGACACAAGTCTCCAAGACGAAAGGGAATAATTTTAACCACAGCACAGTGCACTGTCTTGGTGGACTCCTTAACGTGAGGTTAATTGTAGGAATAATGGACATTTGCTTTGGATGCCAGACAGTGCTTCTCACACATCTATACAGCTGTTGATTGGAACGGATGAATGGAATTATGCAGTTTTAATTGGTCTAAATTGAAAATGATTCAAGATTTAAACATATCCAATATATAAATGGACCTTGATGTTTGTCACACCATAGACCTTGATGTTCTTCATTACAGTGAAAAGCGAACAAATTTTTAAAAACTTTGTTTTATTTAACATTCTAATGGCCGTTTTCTCAATGTATCGACAAACTTCCTGTTACTAAATCTCGACATAAATTTGTTAGAATGATAAACTGTCCGTTAACGATTTTGGTTTTCTCAATATACCGACAAAAAATTATTTTTCAGTTGGCAACACCCCGAAAAATAGATGAGACAGTTGACAAATTCTTGATATAAGTAAGTTATTTTCGAAGTGTTAACAAATAAGAAAACACATACTCTTAATAAAAACGAAATAAAACTTAAATAATGACAGATAAAAGCAATGTGGGAAACATTTTACCACTGAAGATACCTGCTGCTTATTGTTTTGGTTATAAATTAAAAATATATCTTGGAAAACAAAAAGCTATGACAACAGTCAGCTGATTGAGTTTATCTGTACGGCAAATAAATAACCAGCAGATGAGGGCTGTTTAGCTTTGCTATAGAACAAAGACAAATGAGACGTTGAGAAAACCTAAATTCTTTAATCCACAGTTTTTCGTTAAGAAAAATGATAATCGACTAATGAGAAAACGGCCCTTAGAACTAATTCCTAGCGGACACTCTAAATCCCAAGCGGACACATTATTCACAGATGACAATATGGTTACAGTGCAGGAAAAATGATAGGATGTATGTTCGTTCATCTTAAGAAGCATCTTAAGTTATCCCTTGAGTTCAAAGAGATCATCATTCAGCTTCAGTTATGGTATGATGGGGGACTCTTACGATGGGGCCTCTCATTTGCATTTTTTTTAAACAAGGGGCAAAACGTCTAGCGATGTTTATAAGAAAACTATTTTAGATCCTGTTGTAAAGTCACTTACCCATTCCCTATTTCAAATCCAGCCCTAGACTTTCTAGCAAGTTTCTGAGACGGCTCATAAGACTAAAATGAAGCAGGTCTGTATTCAAAACAATTCTCCTGCTTTCATTTACTCTCAAGAGAGGCAAGAGGGGCTTGTAGAGGTCCCGATTTCAATCTCAAATTACGAATGGTGGACAGTGGTCTGCCACAAATGATACCACAAGCTTTAGGCAAATTTCCAATGGACGCTGTGGGTAATGATTGGCTAGTGGGTCTTAAGGCGTATATGAATGTCACAGGCAAACATTTTTAAAGTGTGTGAAGTTAAATATGTATATAACTAGCGAAGACGCAAACCAGCGAAGACACATTTCAGCTACTGGGAATGAATCCTGGAAAACTTTTAAGGGTCTTTTCGGAAAAATTAACTTTTCTAGACAACTGGGAATCAGATTGCGTCCAAATTTTCAACACTTGTCAAAAACAAACATACAAACGAAATATCGTAATTAAAATTGTATTCGGTCTTAGCAACTGGAAGGGTGGCGTCCATGGAATACTGTGAGTATACAAGGAGCCACTCTATGTAACCACATACGCAGTTTATTAAGATTCGATTTTTGAAGGGGCGTATATGCTACCCAAAAATGACAATATGGCAATGATGAAATCTAGCCGAGATGTGTGGGCACATCTGGAAAACTGGGAGGGTGGCGTCCATGGGCGGAATACAGTGAGTAGTCAAGGAGCCACTCTATGTAACCACATACCCAGTTTATTCATATACGATTTTTGAAGGGGCGTATATGCACACCAAAAATGGCAATATGGCTATAACGAAATCTAGCCGAGATGTGTGGGCACATCTGGTAAACTGGGAGAGTGGCGTCCATGGGCGGAATACTGTGAGTAGTCAAGGAGCCACTCTATGTAACCACATACCCAGTTTATTCAGATACGATTTTTGAAGGGGCGTATATGCAACCCAAAAGTTACACATGGCTATGATGAAATCTAGCCGAGATGTGTGGGCACATCTGGTAAACTGGCAAGGTGGCGTCCATGGCCAGAATGCTGTGAGTAGTTTAGGAGCCACTCTATGTAACCACATACCCAGTTTATTCAGATACGATTTTTGAAGGGGCGTATATGCACCCCAAAAATGCCAATATGGCTATAATGATATCTAGCCGAGATGTGTGGGCACATCTGGTAAACTGGGTGGGTGGCGTCCATGGGCGGAATAATGTGAGTAGTCAAGGAGCCACTCTGTGTAACCACATACGCAGTTTATTCAGATACGATTTTTGAAGGGGCGTATATGCACCCCAAAAATGGCAATATGGATATGATGAAATCTAGCCAAGATGTGTGTGCACATCTGAAATGTTTGGTCCAGATCCATTGAAATCTGCTATTTGTTTGAATTGCTAAGATTCTTAACTTTCACTTGATACCCATATCGTTATCATATGGTTCGTGGAAATATTTGTTTTAATTTTTTGAAAGTGGTGCAACCTTTGGAACTTTGGATTAATTAAAAAAAAAACCTGACGATCTGGCGATAAACTGAGAACGCAGTTTTACTACATAAAGTCTCTAGTTTCACGTAAATATGGTCTTCATCATGTGTGAAAACCACTGTTTCACGGTGTTATCAAAGAAATTAAGACGAATATTGTGTAACAAATTATAAGTCAACATTTATCATATAATGTCCCACAAAAAGTTAATGGTTTTTACTTTTTAAAATGGCCATTAATCAAAAAAGTTAAAATATGCAACAAATTAATGCATTTACTGTAAAATTTGCTAAAAAAAAGCACTTAAATATGCAAAATCATGAATATTTTCATAAAATATGCAATAACGAAAGAATATAATTTTAAAGGAAATTTCAAGATTCGTAAAGATAACTTCAACGTTTCCTTGTTGTAATTAGCTTTTAATCAAAAAAAGATACAGTATGCAACAAATACGTGCATTTACTGTAAAACTTGCTAAAAGATGCACATTTTATTTGTAAAATATGGAATAACGAATGAATGTAATTTTAAAGGAAATGTCAAGATTCGTAAAGATAACTTAACCGTTTCCATTTTAGTATGTCCAGGAAAAATATGCATTTGCATAAGATTCCTTGCCCTAGTTATTACTGAGAAGCTAATTAAAATTAAGTTAATGGGTTTTACTTTTAAAATGGTTATTAATCAAAAAAGCTAAAATATGCGACAGAAACATACATTAACCTAAAATTTGCTAAGATATGATTTTAAATATGCAAAATCACGTAATTTTTTTCATAAAATATGCTATTTTGAAGGAAATTTCAAGATTCGTAAAGATAACTTAAACGTTTCCATTTAAGTATGTCCACGAAAAATATGAATTTGCATAATATTCTTTGCCCAAGTTATTACTGAGCAGCTTATTTGAAATAAGTGAATGGGTTTTACATTTTAAAATGTTTATTTATAAAAAACACTAAAATATGCAACAAAAAAAATGCATTTACTAACACATTTGCTAAATGAAAATGCGCTTAAATATGCAAAATCAAGCATTACTCGTAAAATATGCAATAGCGAATGAATGTAATTTTAAATGAAATTTCAAGATTCGTAATTATAAATTAACCGTTTCCATTTAAGTATGTCCTGAAAATATATGCATTTGCATAAGATTACTTGCCCTAGTTATTACTTAGCAATTTGCTAATTTTTTTAATGTACATATATTATTTTTTATATAATGAAAATTATATAATGAAAATAATTTTTATACGCAACGTGTATTTGGGAGTCCCCTACCAAAATATGCAAAAAAAAACGTAATTTCGTAAAAATATGTTTTTTGCAATATCTTACCTTGTTATTTATATACAAAGCGTCACTTTTTTTCTTTCAATGAAACTCATCCAATATTTAAGATATTTACAAATAAGTATGTATATTTATTTTATTTAGTTTTCTTTTTAATTTTTTATAAATTTTATGATAAACATAATATTTATATGGGAACTTAAAACAAATAAACATTTTAAAATTAATTTAATAAAACTGAAAAAAAAATAAAAATCGTAGGCAGCTTATCATGATAAAAGTAACTAATTTTTATAGAAATATTAAACATACATACATACATATTTAACAACTAGAGTAGGAGAGTATGTATACGAAAAGTAAGTTCATCAAAGACTAACAACAAAAAAAATAATAATAGTTAATATTACAATTGAAAGTTTACAAAATCAAAAAACAAAAAAAGAGCACAAAATTATCATTTAAAACTTTGGTATTATACTAGAATTTACTAAAATTATACAAAAAAAAAATTATATTTTTTCCGCTTTAACTAGTTAAATACTTATAATTACAGAAAATTAAAAGAAAAAAAAATCAAAACTTTTAGGATATGTGAAATAGTATTAGGAAAAACAGGCCTTTGTTGGTTGGGTATTTTTTTTTCTTGTTTTATTATTATTATTTTGTTGTTCTTACGTTGTAAATATAAAAAAGAGACCTAAATTTTAGTAATTTTCTTTTAGAAATGTTGTTATTAGTAGTTACATTTTAGTATTTATTACCTATCACAAATCTTGACTTATATTAGAAATTGAAAATTTTGAAAATATGTGTGTGTGTGTTAGACTAATTTATTGGTTAGAGATGTAGCATCCAAAAGGGTTGAGTTGAAGAGTGAGTAGTTGCATTAATTCAGTTTCAGTTACCAAAGGGGTTCATGTGCGTGGTAATTGTTGGTTAAGCTTTTTCGTTTAACAGTTGCAAAATATGCTGGTGGTGGTTTTGCTAAGAAAGTTTTAAATTTCTTAGATTTTCAGTTATGTTTCAGTTAAGGCACTCTTAGTTGGCACACTTCGGTTTGTAGTACTATGTATAGTGGATTTGTAAGTGAGGGCATCTTCAATCTTTACACAGCGTTTAGAGTTGGCGATTGGGCAGAGATGATGGTAGTAGATGTACTTGCAACGGCGCAGGGTGCTGCCCACCTCTCGTAGAACGAAGAAAACAAAACTGTGGAATTATGGTTTTTTTTCTTAAATTAAATATTTATTTTATGTACTTAAGATGTAAAGAATAAATACAAAAAAAAATTCACAATATAAAGAAATTATTGTTGGCTTAACATAAAACATCACACAAACAAAAAAATATTAGTTAAAACAAAAAACAAATCAAATCAAAAGTTTTACTACTGAATAATATAAACTTAACAATTCAGAGGTGCTCTTTGAGTACCCGCGTACCCACTAAAGGTTAATAGTTGCGGCAAAAGCTTTTTTAACTTATTCGCTTTGAGCTGGCCGCCTGTATCTTACCAAACTCGCTCTCTTTGTGTGCAAACGTTCAATTAAGGTATTGAGCGAGAACAAGTTATTTTACTCTCTCTCTCTGTCTGTTGCCAGACATGTAAATGTGTTCATTGTATGATTGGTGATTTGAAAGTTGGATTTATTTTCGATTGCTGCCTTGTGAGTAATTGTGTGTGTTTATTTATAACTTAGTGTTTTTACTATGATTTACCTACGAGTCATATGGTTATCAGTCCGGAAATTGTACTGTTGTCGATTGATTTTCTTCCACGGCAACACTGTTAGGGTTATCAAGAATTCTCATGTAGTTGACGTTACAAAAGTAAAACAACAGTAGAAATTTGTTTATGTTATCAGCAACAAAATCTTGTTCATCTGGCTTTTTTGAGGAAGCCTTTAAACTAGAGAGGAAAAAATACTACTGCTCATCTTGAGACTCATATATGGCATAGCGGCTTCCAAAAGTTTGAACGCTAATTCGGAGTATCTTAATGATCAGATTCAAAAACTGAACATTCGCAATTGAGTAGTATTCATTATACTAGTACTAGTCGTGACAAAAGCTGAGGTCTGTATTATGTTGCCTTTGCATACCATGAATGAGATATGGGAGTGCTTTTAGCATTCTCCTATATTTAGACTCAAACAAACCGACCTACTGTTTAATGTCGAATCGGAACGTCAGCTTTTTTACTACACTTATAACCAACTTTTCACTCGACTACTCAGAAGTTTCTGTCTACTACGCCGAGAGAGTTTTCCGATCAAAAGAAATGTATGTATATGAATTTGACAGAGATCGAACTTAGGTCAACCGCATGATAGTCGCGTGACATCATGCCACGGCCGGTCCCTGATTTCTAACTATCAGAAAATCATCAAATTCTACACTTGACGGCAATTTCTGCCTTTCTGAGACTTAAGTATGTTTATTTGGGAATTTCATTAAATCCAAGTTGATACTAGATATAGAGGTAACTAGGAAATTTAACGTTTTTTTAAATATTTTGGGATTTTTTTTAGTACAAACTATTACTAAGAAGGTCTTTACGAGACCTTCTTTGATATGCATAACAAATAATTGTTTTTTGCTTCCTAAAAATAAGATATGGGTGAGCTTAGTTGCATTCAACATGATTCTTAAAGGATTTTCAATAGGAGCGGATAGATGTTGGTAGTTTGTGGTGCGCCCATTGTATTGCCGGCTTCTGTTTAATCTATTGCTGATTTTTCAGTTACTGACGGCAAATCACTGTGGCAAGTTGCAAGATTCAGCAGCATGTCTAGCATTGAATCGGGTTAGTTTTCTTGTATTCAGCACGTTTCTAATAGGCTTTTCAATGGGTACGGGTCGATATTGGTAACCTTTGGCAGCCACCTTGATTTTGTCGTCTTCTGTCTAACCTATTGTCTATCATTCAGTTACTGGTGGCAAATCACCATTACAAGTTGCACGTTTCAGCAGCATGTCTAGCATGGATTTTAGGCCGATGGCGTTATTAGGGTTAGTCTTCTTGCATTTAACACGTTTCTTAAGGAATTTTCTATTCGAGCGGGTCAAAGTTGGTTGCTTTTGGTTGCCACCTTGATTTTCCGCCGTCTGTCAAGACTATTGTTATTATTCAGTCTCTGACGGCAAATTACCATGACAAGTTGCACGATTCAGCAGTATGCCTAGCATGGATTTAGGGTCGGTGGCGTTATTTGTTCAAAATTGTTCGAAAACGGCTTTGGTGCGTATATAACTGTCAATGGTTGTTGTTGTTGTAGCAACTAAGACTACAAATTTTAATCCGGTGGTTCATCATTGATGTCAATCCTAACAATTGGGCTACTTCCACTGGATTAGTCCATAAGTTCAATGGGCTAAGTGAAGTAGGCTGGGCTGAGCAGTTGAAAATTTGGTGGATATCATGGGGACCAAGACCACATGCTGGGCATACTTTAGAGACGGCATGGTCTATGCGGCATCAATAGACGTTGAGCCTATTGTTCCATTCCGATCTTAGTTATGCTAGAGAAACTCTTGTCATCTGTGGCAGACTTTCATCTGTTTCAGATACGGTGGTAATCTGAAACCGCTGAACTGATGGCGTCTCTATGAATGTCGTTCGAAACTGCTGCATTCGAGGTACGATCCAAGGGATCCTGTACATAATTGCCTATGTTCTCCTCGTATACTCGAAGGTCCTTACTGACATGCCTCGAGGTATCCAACTGTTTGATGTTAAAGTTAGGATGACTCCTCCGATGACATTCCAGGAGGAACTGTATGGTCAATATGACATTTCGTTCCCTGACTGGGAGGACCTTCGCTTCTTCATGTAAGAGGTAAGAGTTCAGAGGTTATCGGCATACAGCACGTCACGTCGTAGGGCGGCACGGTCTATGCAGGACCAGCAGACATTCAGCCTGTTGCTCTAACTCGATCTTAGTTGCCCCAGAGCAACTCTTGCAGCCTTTCATCTGTTTCAACTAAGGGCAGTGGGCGACCTCCAAGAACGACATTCATGCGATAACCTAAAACCGCGGTATTGATGGCTCTATCAATGTATATCCTTCAAAGCTGGTACATACGAGGTGCAATCCGAACGATCCTGTGCATAATTGCCTATGTTCTCATTATATACTCGAAGGTCCTTCCTGACATGCTGCGGGAAAAAGGTCTAACTGTGAGATGTTAGTGTTGGGATGACACCTTCGACTCCTCCACCTTTGGACGAATTTAGCGGTTAAAACTCACCACAACTTCTAACAATCCCTAGACACAAACCTTGTTGCCAACAAAGGAACAAAGCAGAGTTTCCATCGATGATCGTATGATAATCGGATTACATGCCTGACCGAGTACTGATTAATTGTTAATCGGTAAAAAGAATTATCCAGCCGTTACAACACCAAAAAAAACATCGTGTAAATTTTGGTTTACATCCTTCGTTTAGGCGGTGAGGGTTACGTCCAGTGAAAAAATTTTGGAATTCTCCGAGATATATCTTATCATTCATTACATGCCAAGGCAGCCGGTTTTATGTACAGGAATGACCCGAAATACCTGGCCTAGGGCTGTCAACTCCAGCAACAACTATACTGTCACTGGTGGTACAGAACGATGACAATCGTATTCTTTTAGCCTAAATTGAAAGATATGAACATAGTGAGACGGAGCTACATGCCACACAACAGAAGCCACGACGGACATTTAAACGATTTAAGGGTTCGGTTAAGTCTCGTAGAGGTGATGTGAATTGACTACCCAAATCAGGAGATTTTACTCCGTTAGACTATATCTTGTGGGACTTTCTAAAGCTACAAACGACCGGTACCCTTAATAGGAAAACCACTAGCTGATAAACCAAATATTTCTACACACACACACACACTCACTATCGACTGCAACCACACTTTTCATTTCATTTAAAGAATACATTCCTTTACACAATGCCACCCGCACTCAATGCTCCCACCGCAATGCACTCTCTTCACTCACTGTCTGGCAATGTCAGAGATGGTAGTAATGAATTACTTTAAATGACGCCTCAATATCTACAATTCACTGTTTCTATTTTCGATTTGTATTATCTTTTTAGTTTTGTTAAATATCTAGTTAAAAAAATAATTTTCATTATAAACTTTTAGTTTTTTTTTTCGTCTACTCTTTTTCTGTTGTTGCTAAGTTTTATAGTTAAATCTTCATTTGCTTAAAGCACCTTATTCACAGCATATTACACACTATCATGGGGGGGCCTAATATGAACACGTTCGCTGCCGCTGTTTGAAATTACATTTGATGGCTACAACTGCAGAGGTATCAATCCGACCAACAGAGGCCTTTAGCTTTAAAGTCTTTGATATTGTTTAGCACTTTTGATCTGAATTGTACTTCTGAAATTCCTTTAACAAATATATTTCTCACAGGATGGCAAACTTTTGCCAAACCCCTAACTTACTCTCTGCTTAGATGTTATTTACTCTTGTTGTAGTTGTTTTTCGTTACGAAAAATTTTCTTAATTTTGTTTCTTACTTTCTTCTTACAGAGCTGGACAACGTTCGTCATTCGTCTGCGGTCATCAGTGTTCGCCTGCACGACCATTTGTGTTCGCTGTGTGCACCGGTGCCGGCTGGAAGGTCTCCATTTGTGTGGGTCGGATGGGCGTGGTGATAATGTCGCCGGCATTTGAACGACTGCGCGTCACTAACATGGGCGTCTTGGGTCTGGGTATTTCGCTCATCTTGATTTTGACGCGTCCGGTTTCGGGCGAGTAGACCGGTGAGTAACGTCCCGATTTGGGTGACGATGGCAGGTAGGGTTGATTGGGATCATTGTTGTTGGGCTCAGCGTTTTGTTGGCTGTATTTGGAGGCGCGTGGTGATTGTGGTGTGGGGTAGCGTGGTGAGATGGGATAATACTCATGAGGTGCCTGCAACTGGGAGTCGGGTCGTGACTCGGCGTCATCGCTGGGAGCTGCCGCATTGCCATTGGAATTGCCGTTGCCATTGAGCAAAGGTTCTTGTTGATGGGGGCCATCTTTTACATCGCCATTGTCATAGGGTTTCGAGCCATTTATGGGTTTAGCCATGTCCGATTTAGTTTTCTCACCAATGAGGGGCACATGCTCGGGCACACCGTTGCGCAAAGGTTTGCCCAAATGTTTCTTGTCCATGTCCATCAGTTCGGTTTGAGGATTTTCGGGATCGTTACGGCCGCCACTTCTGTTCTTGCACTGCTTAATGGCCACAAAGATCAAAAGAGCCAAAACAACGAATATAATGATACCCCACAGGTAATAAGTAGCCTTGCTGTCATCGGCCTCACCGACCTTGGCGTGTACAACGGATTCGCTTTCGGGACCTTCAGTAGAGGGATCATGCTCTGCGGCTTCGCCTCCCAAAGAAGGTACATGTGCGGGCTTAATTTCTTCTTCCTCTTCGGCCGGTTCTGGTGTGGGACCATCAAATATGCCCATATATGTTTTGAATACCTCTTGAGAAGCTCGTGGTTCTTCGATGGGAGCATTGTCATTGACATCATCATCATTTTCATGTTTGCCCTCATCAGACTCCACGATATCTTCAATTGGAGCAGTTTCATGCAGATCGTCTTCGGTTTTGTGTTTGTTCTCCTCTTCAGACTCGGGTGTGTCAAAATCGTCCACAACTCCATCAGTGCCACCCAGAGGAGGTATGATCAGCACACCGCCACCGCTGCCGGAGCCATCGTAGTCATCTTCTTCAAAAGGCATTTCTGATGTGTGCTCTTCGTGGCTGGGCTCAGGTTCCTGGGTGCTGGACATCAACAGATTCAGCGGCATATTCACCTCGCTCAGGTCTCCAGAGCCCTCAACATCATCTTGCAGACTGTGGCTGTTACTCTTGGGCGTAGTGGTTTTCTTGTCAATGGGCATGTAGTCCTTGCCCAATTCCTCTTCGGCCAGATCGTCACCGGATCCTTCGATGGGTTGATCGCCCATCATCAGCTCATTCTCTTCCTCCTCGGCCAACCAGCCTTTTTTCTCCTGTTCGCATACTAAGGACTGCTTTACCTGCAGCCACGATTTGTTTTTGTAAACGGCTGGTGAGGCACATTTCACTGGATGTTCCATGAAGACGTGACGTTCCTGCAACCAGTTGCGCACCTCCATAGTCTCACACGAGCAGTTGATGGGGTTGTGGCTGAGCTCCAAAGTCTGTAACTGCGTCAGACTCTTAAATTCCAAAGGCAAGTTGGTGATGTCATTGTGTTGCAAGTTCAATGTCTGCAAATGCAGCGGCAACTTTGTCAGTTTGGCCGAAGTTAGACGATTGTGCTTCAGGTTCAGTTTCTTGATGCGGCGACTCAAGTGACCAAATTCGTGCAAGTCATTGTGGGAAAAATCGATGGACGTCAGATCGTGCAGCTTTTCCAATGAATGTGCCAGCCTCGTCAGATTGAGGTAGGACAGATCTATGGAATGTACCGGCAATGTGGCCTCCAAGGCCTGGTCGGCCCTCAGGCCCTTGAGCGAGGAACATTTGGCGTGCAGCAGGGGTTTGTGTGTGTGATGAGACAAAACGCAGTGGCAGTCTTCGGGGCAGAGATAGTTTTGATCAGCCTTTAAGTCATCGTCGTCTGTGGCAGGAGTGGCCGTGACCAGGGTACACAACAAAAGGGTGCAGCAGAATGCCAGTGGCAATGAAAAGGATCGTCTAGTCGTTGTTGTGGAACTCGTCATTTTGTTTGTTGCTCTATTGTTGAGGGTAGGGGGTGTTGGATGGATGTTGGGGGGAAAAATAGTCAAAAGCCACCAAGTCAACGTGGGAGTATAGATGATTACTGCAGCGTCTGAGTTATCTGCAACAAAAAAAAAAAAGAAATCGTCATTAGATCAAGGTGAAAACTTAAAAATATTGCTAAACCTACAGCAAACCTACCCTAGCTACGCTATATTTTACTCGTACTTTCCAACAACTTTACGCTACCAATACAAAAATCTGACTAATTTCGCTTCTACCCTATCAGCCATTATCTACCTGTACTTCAAGCGATATCGCAACCATTTTAGCCGAATTCTCATCTATAGGCACAGCCTTACGTCATGCTCCCAAATACCCTGCCAGCCCCCCTAGCACCCGCTGTTTTACAGCCTTCGGTCTACAAACGTTTTGTTTGAAAATACTTCGAGTTTTTTCGCCACATTTCGCTGATAAGATTGAAACGCGTTTTTTTTCAACGTTTCGCTATCGCTCTTTGTGTATCTTGTATAGATTTTGTTATCTTTCGGCCCGCAAAGGTTTGCGGGTAACACACTCGCACCTCTCTGTTTCTGTATTTTTTTTTTTTGGAAACGGAGTCGTCAGCGTAAGGGCTGCCTGCAGTGAGAACAATTCTCGTAATTGATGTTTCATCGATGGTTCGTGGCGACTAATTTTGTTGTTATTTTTAGGTTGGCTTTTATCGGTCTTAACTGATTTGTCGACGTTGTTATTATGACATCAGGTATTGGGCCTGATAACTGGGCTAGGAGCTTGAAGTGTTTTAACGCTTTTGGTAAGAAACAGTTGCTTTTTGACGCAATTGATTGAACCGATGTACTTGAAACACTTGCAGTGTCTTACGTTGACGGAGCCAATGCGTCAGTGATTTATATGCGAGTATTTATCGAAGAGAGAGGAAAAACAACAAACAAAAAAAGTGGATCAATATTTGATATGGTTTTGTGAAGTAAAATTTTCAAATGAAATTCAAACTGCCCATGATACAGTAATGCAGTTAATTACTGCCTACTTTCGCATCTTGACGAGCCAATCGGCATTTGCCTCTCAGCGGTAAATGAAACGAAGTACCTTTTTAATAAGTAAGCGATCTAAGTACTTGGAATGTCACACGTGTGTAATGCAATTATGACCTCGATTGATATGGCACCTACTGACATCGTCACTTACTTTGTAATCAAGCGTGTTATCAAGCTCGCTTAAATTGCACTTACTGACATCGTCGCTTACTTTGTAAGCGAGAGCGCGTCGATTAAACGGCCTATGACACTCCTATGCTGATTTCTACTATATATAGCTGACATCAGCGATCAAGGGTTTTCAGCGGTAAATGAAACGAAGTACCTATTAAGTAATACATGATATCAGTATGACATTGTATGCGAGCGATCTAAGTACTTAGAATGTCATGCGTATGCAATGCAAAAAATATCGTTCACTCATTATAACTCCGATTACAATGCTATTAAAATGACACCTACTGACATCGTCACTTACTTCGTAATCAAGCGTGTTTTCAAGTTCGCTTTAAACTCTGCTTATGACATAATTGCAACTGTAATGTCATTTACTGACTTCGTCGCTTACTTTGTAAGCAATCGCACCAATTTAACGGCCTATGACACTCCTGTGCTAAATGTAAGGCGAAATATAAACTTGAGATTCTTCACTGATTGCTACTTTATATAGCTGGCATCAGCGTTTAAGTAATGGATATTTTTAACAGAAGCTCCATGAAATGAAAATGCTCTCTTTATATCTCATCCAAGGCTTGCAATAGAAAATTACTGTTGTTTCTTTAGGAAAATTTTTGGTGTATAGTTGTGATACGCAGGAAGTCGACCGAAGCAAGATAATTACAACACCCGACTTTCATGAGTGAAACTACGTTTCGATTCCTGTCTCAGACTTTTGCATTTTATTCATCGACGATGTTGTCGACAACAACTTCGCAGTAAAAACTCGTGAAATCTTCTCAAACAGCAGACGTTCGGACTCGTATATATGAAGTAGGTTCTGTTAAGTGTGTCCAAAAACAGAACGTGTCAACTCACAATAACATGAGAATCTATTCCATACTTCATTAATTAATAATCTTAGAACTTAACCTTCGCTTAGAGGATGGAAGTTTGTATAAGCTCGAAAGCTCTTAAACTGCGACTGTGGTCAAAGAGACAGTTCCCCAAAAAGGGACAATTTGTATGGGAGGTGAAAGTAGATTTTGACCGATCTTGCTCATGTTAGAACTCAACCTTCACTTAGAGGACAGAAGCTACAAAAAGGCGAAGTTTGTATGGGTGGAAGTAGTTTTTAGCCATATCAGGTTCATTTTAGCAAATAACCTCTGATATCGATATTTTGTATGGTATGGCTATAATAGCTGAAAAGACGGTAAATTGACTCAGATTCGATGCTAATCATTTATAAATATATATTTTCATATCTACCCCAAATAGGGGCAATTTGTATGGGATGTGGGAATAGTTTTTGACCTATCTTTCTCATCTTAGAACTCAACCTGCACTTAGATTATAGAAACTCCAAAAAGGACCAATTTGTATAGGAGGTGGGAGTAGTTTTTGACCGATCGGGCTGTTCTTTGAACTTAACCTCTAATATCGATATATCGTAAACTACGGATGTAATAGCTGGGACAGACGGACATCTTTAAATCGACTCAGAATTCGACGTTGATCTTTTATATGTATATATATATTGTCATATCTACCACGCCTCCTTATGGACGTTACAGATAGAAGAGCAAAATTTATTCTCCTTCACTCTGTACGTTCGCGTGATAAAGGGTATACAAATGATGAATCCTGTACTCAACCTTAGGCAAATTGTGATCAAAATCAGAATCGATTACGTAGTTTTTGAGTTTACCCGTTACATACATTTCTCTAAAAATTTGATTATTTATTGTTGGGTAAAATAAATAAGTACCCTTTTCTGCTCCTTAGGCAAATAGTGATGTTTTCAAAAAATAATTATCAAAATCTATTGGGTAGTTTTTGAGATTTTCCGTTACATACATTTCCAAAAAAAAAATTAATATTTATCATTGAATTATAAAAAATTAAGTATCCATCCCCTCTCTCCTAGCCAAATTGTTACGTTTAAAAAAAACAAAATATCCAAATCGATTGCGTGGCTTTTGATTTATCGTTGGATAATAAAAAATTACGTGTCTATTTCTGTCCCTTAGCCGAATTGTGATGCTTTAAACAAAATTCTATCAATATCGTTTGGATTGTTTTTGATATTACTCGTGACATATATTTCTCAAAAAATTTCCATATTTATCGTTGGATAATAAAAAATTAAGTATCCCATTCTGTTCCTTGGCAGAATTGTAATGTTTTTAAAATTATTATCAAAATCGATTGCCTAGTTTTTAAGATTATCCGTTACATAAAGTTCCCCAAAAATTTGAATATTTTTAGTTTTATAATAAAAAAATTAACATCCTATTGTATTTCTAAGCAAAATTGTGATGTTTTAAAAAAATAATTATCAAAATCGATCGCGTAGTTTTTGAGTTTACTCGTTACATACATTTCCCAAAAAATAGTATATTTATCTTTGGATAATAAAAAAATTAAGTATCCTATTGTATTTTTAAGCAAAATTGTGATGTTTTAATTTTTTTAATTATCAAAATCGATTGTATAGCTTTCGAGATTACCCGTTACAAACATTTCACATATAAGCAATATTAAAAAAATCATATCTTTAACTAATGATATCTGGCAAGTGGCATATTTTATATGTTTACGTACAGAAAGAAAATATTTTCTTCATGTGCGACCTGGTAGAGTTAACTAATGCGAGCTACACCAAATTTGTAAAATGTGATTCATTTAGAAGTTTGGTTTTTTGTTTGCTTATATTTGTAGATCACGCATGGTTGGTGTCAAACTTTCATTAGAATTTTATTTAGTATTGCTTGGCAATTTGTCATGAATGAACTCACACTGCATTAACGTCTCCAAATAAGAAATAATAGGCTCTGCAACAGCTCAATGCAGAATTGCCGTATTGGCGAAGAATTTTTTCCCCTGGCAAAGTCATATTTTTGGATCAAGAAATACTTCAACAAACAAAACTGCCATATTTGGGTTGATGAGCAGGCGATATTTCGTTTGACCAAAATGGTGCTACGACATAGACATCGTGTTATCAAAGGGGTGTGTCCGTCTGTCTGTTCCTGCAATTACAGCAGTTTTATAAGAGCTATCGAACTGAAATTAGGTATACGAGTATATATTCTCTATGCGGAGGTTATGACCTGATTTGAGTAATTTCGGAAGAAAAAATACTGCCTCCTCCCATACCAACACCCCTTTTTAGAGGTGACGGCCGGTCCATCTTCATGATAATTACCTTAATTTAAGTGTTATCGAGCTGAAAGTAGCTATACAAGCTTCTTTCGTATAAGAGAAGATTAAGTTATAAAAAAAAAAAACTTAATTTCCCTTTGCACCCCATGAATGAGGTATGGGATAGCTTCTCACGTTGTTGTGAATTAACACGCTTTCTATTTTTAGATTCACAACTAACGGCACCTACTTGTTTATCGACGAATGCGAACGTCACTGTTTGAGAAGCTCATACTAGACACGACGATTGAATCGACGTTTAATACTGCGAAGTTGCTGTCAACAACATTCGAGGGGAGCCGACAATGAAAGAAAATTTTATTTATTTTTTTTTCTTTTGAGATGACTGTAGCCAGGTTTGAACCTGCGATCTCCCGCATGGTGGTCGCGTGTTCTAACCACTATGCCACGGCCGGTCCCGAAGGTTAAGTTATACAATGAGCAAATTCGACAAAAACTTCCCCTTTTCGGGTGTTAAACAATTAATAAGTAATTAAAAATTCAGTGAAAAAAAAAATTTTAAATTTATTTAAAAAAAATGGATGCGAGAGGCTTTTAGAAACGTCCACCTCTCATACAAACACCCCTTTTTTGCGGTACAAAGTTCAAAAAAATACTGTTGTAGTGCAAATAACCAGATTTAGGTAATTTTATCAAAGTCGAACATAATTACATTACTAGTTTTTTTATCAATATACTTTATTTATTTTTTTACATTGCTTCACACATTCCCATAAAAAGGTCTGTGCGGTAAGGTGACCTTGGGTGCCAGCAGAAAATGGGGTTTTTGGATATTAATTTGTTTCAGAATTTTCGTCAGAGCTCCGTCATAACCGGTCTGCCTATGTGAGGAATTGCTCTATCTTGCTAAAACTAAATGCTGTTGAGACGCATAAGTCCTTGGCGTAGTTGTGGGTAAAAAAGTCCTTCAACATCTGTAGATAACAGTTCCCATTGACAGTAGCACGAATCATGCGCCACTCTGTTCTTAGACGCCAACATTAATCAATTATTTTTGGAGTGATATAGCGGGCAGTGCAGATAAAAGTGAACGTGGCCCACATTTGAACGAACTTATCTAAAAAAGTAAATATTAGAAATTTACCTTTCCATCATAACAAAGATTTCGGCAGCCAATTATTTTTTACGTGCAAAAAGTTATCAAGGAAACACCCAAATATAATTTTGTATACTAAAACCAAAAACTAAGATAAATATCGTTGGATAATAAAACAAAATTTGAAATCTTCAAAAAATTTTATTTATCGCCTTTTTTCACAAATTTTCCTTAATAACTCGAAATTCTGGCCATATATAGGTTGTCTCATCTGTGATAAGTAGTCACTGGTCATTGCTGAAAATATTGAATGACGACCCTGACCAAGGTACTGTACTGTACATTCATACATATGTAACGAGTTTTCATATGATACTCGCTGCATACATATGCACACCGTATGAGTAATATTAATTTTATGCGATTTTTTTATTAATCATACACACTCCGTTACAATGATTTTAATTGATGGTTTAATAACACAGGGCAACAGTCAATCAGGGTAAAGGTACTAGGTCGAGATAGTAAAGGTAAAGGGTTTGGCGTTTAAAGCATGAAATCCTGTTAAAGCATGAAATGAGAAATTATCAAGGGTTCTTAAGTTATAGCAAAAAAATAAACATAGCGCACAAACATCAAAATAATTTAAAAATATAAAAATCCAATGAGAAACGAGAACTCGTAACCTTTTGGGAGTTTTACTCTACTGATCTAGTACCTTAACCCTTATTTGGAATTTCTCAACGTCCCCAGACAATGACCCCAAAAATGTTCTACATTGTAATTGACTGCGGATGATCAAGTTGATATATAAAAATGTAATTGCAAAAACTTAAAACTTAACTTGAAACTAAAAAAAAGTGAAATCGTGATATTTAGAAGAAAGGTTTATTAAAACGCGTTTACCCGTTACAAACATCTACTATGTATATTTATTTTAATTCGAATATGAAAAAAAATGTTTAATATGTTTTAAACTATTCTTTCATACTGACAATGATTTCAAATCATAGTTTTCTTCACCGTGTACTAAACCGTGATAAAGTTCCTTATAGATTTTATCTTAAAACTCGCTCATGAATCTTTTAATTTTTAATATAATTTCAGTTATTCCTCTTACCCTACTATGATTTAAGTGCATATTTGCTTTTTTTGTGCGTATATTAAATTTCGCCTTGACATATGTAAGAGAAAGAGTTTCCTTATCGATAATATCATAATGCCACTCATGCAATTTCAAGGTTGTATAATGCATTAAGTGAAGCAATAACAAAAATTATTAAAATGTTATTATCTATAAATAAAAAAAACACCTATGTTCGTTACTCATACTATAACAGTAGTAAAGTGTCACAGTTTTTTATGTGTAGTATTTATTTTTGAATGTCAACCTTTAAAGGTTTCATAACAATTAATTGCTTAATTTTTTAAATTGAAACAAAATATTCATTAAATATAATGAAATTACAAGGATATCGAACTACGGCTATTGCTCTCCCGAAATTAACATTGAAATTAATATTAATTCACACCGATATAATTGTATAACGTTAAGTTTTTTAAGAATTCGATATTAATACCAAAATTATTCAATCCATAAAAAAAAATTTCCCTTGATCACTTGTTTTGCAGTGGCAACAATCTTCAGTCAAGGTTTTATTATCCCGCAAAATGTGATGATAATTCACACTTTTTATGACGCCTCGCATTCGTGAGCAAATAAAGGCGAATAATATTAAAAAATGAAAAAAAAGTGAGAAAAACACAAACACAGACAATGAATGATGTGACCAAAGATAATCGCTGACAATGAGGTGCCATACAAAGCTATGGACAATTGTCAGTTTTAATTTTGTTTCAGCTACGACCCAAAACCCATGATACGTGTAGAGAGTAGAGTGAATGGACGTAGTAAAGTAAATGTCAATCATTTAGACTTGGATCTTGGATTTGCCTAAAGGAGCTGACACCTGTGAAGTGCCTCCAAAACGATATGTGGTTACAGATTGTCAACAGATGTTGCTGCAGTTGCAGCAATTGATTTGAAAATATGGTCAATAAATGACAACATTGACAAATACGTCGCTTCGGTGTACCTCATCATACGGCAATTGCTTGCAATTAACCGCAAGCGAAGCGAATGTCTTTTTTTGTTTATGGTCAATAAATCGCTGTGTGTAAATGGAACTAGGAGTGTAGTGGCATAAGCTGCAGTTGCTGGTAGGACAAGGCGTTTCTTTGGAATACTGCGACAATGAGAGGTTTATGTAAGTTCATTCAAGATCTTATAGTAGACATTATTCAGTCATGCCTAGCGAGATACTGTCACATAAAGGGAATTTAGGGCTGAGTCGTATGTTATGCTCCTCAATGTCTTGCCAGCTGCTAAAAAACACCGTATTAGTCATAGGATCAACAAGAAACTTCGATTGACTGCCTCCGCTATTATTGCCTTGAAAACTTTAATGAATACAAATTTAGCTGAATATATTTTCCTATCGATTTTATTGGAGGTTATTAAATATCGTTGTTGTTTTATGATTTCATTCACTTTAAATTCAATATTTGATATGCGGCATCTTTTTATTAACGAATGATTGATACTAATTATGTTGTGTGAGTGTTATCAATAACATAGTGAAACAGTCAATCCGGGGGGAAGGGATTCCAAGTCAGAGTAAAGGTACTGGGTGTAAACCACCAAAGGGTTTGGCGTTCTCAGGTCGTTTATTTTTTTTAACTTGCTGTTTGTTTGCTTAGTTTGTCAGCTATAACTCAAGAACTATTGATGATTTCGAATTACATTCTTCAGAAGAATTCTAGCTAAGGCATAAATAAATAAGTCCTATTTGTATTTTCATGTAAAAAATCAAGTTTCACTAATTTTATCGTATAAAATCTTTAAAAAATTTTAATTTATCACAATTTTTTCATAAATTTTACCCAATAACTCCAAATTTCTGGCCATATAGGCTGATAAGTTGAAAACTGGAAATTGCTGATGATATTGAATGACGACCCTGACCTAAGTACTGTACTGTACATATGTAGCCAGTTTGCATATGACACTAGCTACATATCTACATACAACGTATGAGTTATATTAGTGTTATGTTAAATTTATATTAATCATACGCACATTGTTACAATTTTGTGGATTTATGGTGGTTTTAAGGCAAGAACATTTCTTTTTATAGAAGTTATTCCTCAAGATTTTCACAGTACAACAGCCAACATGGGGTGTGAAATATTCCAAGTCAGGGTAAAGGTACTAAGTGGGTATAATAAAATCCTCAAAAGGTTATGCGGGTTTTGCGTTTTCAGGCCTTGTACCGAGTTTGCATAAGATACTCGCTACATAACTACATACAACGTATGTGTAATATTAATGTTATGTTAACTTAAAGTTAATCACACACATTGCGGATTTATGGTTTAATAGCAAAGTGCAACAGCCAATCTGGGGTTTGAGAAATTCCAAGTCAGGGTAAAGATACTTGGTCAGTATAGTAAAACTCCAGTACCAAAACATCAGCCTGTCACCGTTTCATCTAAAATCACTGGAAAGACTTATTGAAAGTTACATCAAGGAAAACATAGACCGACAACTGCTGCTGACTGAGAATGCGTTGCATGACATGATCAGATTCATGTCACTCGCTGTACAATGATATACAATGGTAGCCCTTCTAGATATACAATGGGCGGTTCATAAACAAACCTCCCAAAATCGCACTATCAAACCTTGAAGTGAACTTCAGGATTGAGAGGCATCTTCTTACAAAGAAATACATTAAAGCCAAATAGATATTTAAGTAGGCGTACATCCCAAGGCGGTGTTCTATCCTCCCCTACTGTGTAACCTCTCTCCGAAAAGTATTCTGGTCGCCCTACAGGAGTTTGGTGTCATGAATATCAAAAATGCGAACGGTGAACAATAATTAGTTAGGGGGATGTTTTTAAATACACCCAGAGACATCCTTCATAGAGCCATTATCACAATGGCGAAGTTGGTAGGCAAAAACGGTCTCGGAGTATATCTTAACACAATCGAACTATTTATTTTCACCAGAAGGTTTCAGATCTATATTAATGCAGCCAACTTGACAAAACGATTGATGCAGAAGTTCTTATTATGAGACTAAGAAAGCTGTCAAGCTCGCAATGATCGAACAATGGTTATCTTCACTCTTAGTCCGTAACATGATACCTGATACAACAGGCATAGGTATAGATATCGGTTGTGGACACGTGTTATCTGTTAAAAACCAAATCACGCTACACATCGAGATCTGCTGATCTATTGTGATTGCCCGTTAGAAAGGTAGGGGATAAGAAAGATGGAAATAGGGGAGGGGTACAGAAGGAAGAGAATATCGTGGGAATATTAATTTTTATCTTGGCCCAGTTAGCTATGGAAGGCACCGCAAGGAACATATTATACTACTGGACTGAGGATAGAGAATGTAGGTCTTCTATATAACTCTCGCCCAAGTGTCATAATCTTCTATGGGGTGAAGCGGGATAGCTTCAAAGAAGATGTTCCATCATCTCGGACACCTCTTGGTCCTCACACACGCGGTATGGATCTATCCCATTTGTCTGTCAGGTGCCTGATATTGCAATGGACTGTTAGAATTGGTTACCAGGAATCTCGCAGTGTCTTAGAACCCAACAAAGGCTGACATACAGAGGCTTTAGTCTATCAAACTTCTCCTTACAGTTCTCCACCAAATTTTATGTACAGAAAGTAGAAATGGGTGCTTTTATTGCAACCTGACAGTCCGCACATATGGTTATACATTTGCTAGTACCATTTCCATTCCATGTAGCCTCCGCAGCTTTTTGAATGGCCAGTACCTCAGCCTGGAAACGCTGCATTACTTATGTAGCCTGAAAGAGAGGCTTTGCTGTAGACACCAGCTTCAGTAAAGACAGAATTGGAGTCACCATAAGTAGTCCCGTCATTCCATTCCGATCTTTCCGGAATTTATCAAAAAATTAATACGAGGTGGCAGATAAAATGAAACGCCTCTGCCCAAAAGCTGATGATATATTCGCATGACCATATCTGGTTTGATGCCATTCGCCAGCTTCCCTCAGTCTGATGGGCCCTCGGACTGCAATAGCCCAGGAAAACATCCAAAGGCGCTTGCGTTTGCTCTAGCCCTAGTAATTCCCATTATAGCTATCTATGGACCTTGCCGATGATTTGTAACCCCTCCCACCAAACCAGACATCCATAGGCGATAATTGACCGGTCTACTGTGTCCCTGGCTTTTACTTACAGCGTTCCGGCACGCATAAAAGGTATTGACAACCCTCTTTAATCTTTTCTCGATATTCCTAGGAAAATTTAGCTTCTGATCAAGAACAACACCTAGGTCCATCGCATTTAGTGTCGGTGGCCTGAAGTCCTTTATCTTATATCTACGAGTAAAGAGAGCCAATTCCGTTTTCTGAGTGTTCATCCCCAAACCACAGGTATTGGTTCATCGTAGCAGCTTTCCAAGGGCAGTTTAGATAAGATCACACATGGTTGGTAGAAATTTACCACATATCATGATAACCACATCATCCGCATACGCCACAAATCTCGTATTATTCTCATTGCATTATTTTGCGGTGAGGCTGTGGTAAATACGATGCATATATTCTAATGCACTTTTATTTCAACTGGTTATGTGACGTATACTTAATATATATCACAGCGTATGAGTACTATCAAAAATTATCCAATAATCATACGTTCATAGCTACCAATTAAATTTTTGTATTTTTTTTTATAATTTCTTAAAAAAAACTATTGTGATTATTACAAAACTAGTATAAATTACCGACAATAATTCATACACAAGACATTCAACCATACATTTTGAATAACGTTAAAGGAAATACATTAATTCGTCTCTTTGTCTACCCACCACAATGACACTGTCATAATTTATCCCCCAATATACATTATAGCCACCATCGGATGGAAAAATCTATTTCACTGCGCAATGGCACTTTCACTTTGCCACCACTGACAATGACCATAAGACGAGCATCGCAATTTCTAACACACATTAACAATTTCGCAGTGAATTTGCAGTATATCTAGGAGTTTATACAAGACAAGAGCACACAGCCACTGCCAACCGCCACCCCAATCAATAACTTGTTGATTTATCACGGAGGGGGGAGAAAAAAATTATGACAAATTATCATTGAGAAATAAGACTTTAAGACCCCAAACACTAGTTATTTGTTATTATTTTAAATTTACTAATCATCTCAATTTGTTATGGATTGTTTTCTTACAAATCTCCAGTAAAACAAGCTAACAGAAAAAAAACAATAACAACAGAGACTACATAGCGACGAGATGAAAACATAAATTGCAACAAAAGCTTAGCTAAATGTTTGTCAGTGTATAGCAGCTAATACCCGTTGAATGTGGCAGTTGTAAAGACAATTTCCCGGGACGTTCCAAACGGGCACTTGTTGCAACCACAGTCAATATTGCCACATGCTGTCACCAGCAATGTGAGATACTTCAGAGGCTCTAAAGCATTCGCAGAAGAAAAGCTGCTTTGGCAACGTTGTCTTAAAACATACCTAGCAACTTGTTGGCCAGGCTTTGGATCTTCCAGTGTTCCTTTTTTCTCTCGCTCAGTTTTTTTTTTGGCTTTTGCTTTATTGTCGTTAAACTTAATTAACCATTTAAATGGCGGCTTTTTAATCAATTCAACGTCATCTGATTGATTTTTATCTAAATGTCATCATGATGTGATCTTAATTTACTTTTACACAGATTTTGCTTCATCTCAATTTTGTGCTGTGATGCTTCTATACCCCCTCAACACCGTAATCGATTGTCGGCTGTTCAGGTCTGGCATCGGCAACTTGTTGCGGCAATGTTGTTGCCAATTATTCGTGTGTGTGTGCTGTTGCATACACCCACAATTGTTCGTTCGCTGTGGCAAAAGTGTCAATGTTGCAAGAAAACAATTGGCGTTGCAAAACTAAACCAGTTTAATTAACATGTTTTGAAGTAGAAAATTTACACAGATTTAAAATGTGTAAAGTGCTGTTCGGCATAAATTATATGCACTCGTCCAGGGACATTTGGGGGAGACCGTGGTGAAGTCTCGTTTGTTGGAATATATTAGAAAGTAATTAGGAGCTGACCACACAGAGGAGTTTGGTGGAATGTTGGGAAGAGAAGGGGAATACGCTTAGTTAAGGAAGAGGCAAACGGAATTCAATGCGTTTAATGTTGATTGTATTAGTTTGGCTTAAACTTAAGAATGGAAGGCATGGGATGGCAATGGGATAACAGTATCTCTAACTGACTTCTAAGCTATAAAACCTGTTAACGCTGATACATAATGTCTGCCATGCCGAGAGACTAATGTGAGCGACAATGTGACTTATATACGCGACTTAATAGTATATTTTATATCGCAGTAATTTCGACAACTATTGAATCTTAATTTTCTAAAATTTATTTAATCTGACTAAATGATAAATACCCTCACCCTATGTCTATTTTACAAAATTTCAAAATTCAGATGTAGCAAGGACCAAGGAAATAAGAAAATTTCTTTATCTACACATTTCATAATAAATGAACAAGCTGGCGCCATCTCTTGGGGGAAATTGGCGGTAAAAACACAACAACAACTTCTAAATATCCTTGACACGAACCTAGAATATAAAAAATGGTCCAAGAAAACAAGAGTTAACAAAAAAATTATCGTATGATAATCAGATTATAAGCCTAAACGAATGACGATTAATCGGCATAATGAATTATCATCCCAGATACTTCCTTTAGCTGTTACAACAACAACAACAACAACTTACTTTCCACATTTTACAAAGCCGCGAAATGAATTTGGTCTTAAGAAACTTGCAGTGTAACTTCTCTCATTTTAAAAACAATACCTAACAACAAAAATAATAAGAAAAAGTAGAATACAATTGTCACAATTGGTTTTGGAATTTTCGGCTTAGATCAAAGCTTTACAAATCATAATATCATAACTAAAAAAATATAGAAGTTATGACACATTTTATATCAGTAAGAAGTGATTCATTTAGAGGTTATTATTTTAGTTGCTGTTTTATGAAAGATCATGGTGGCTGTCATCATGCTGTCACTCTATTTTTATTCAGTATTGTTTGACAATTTGTTTTAAAAAACTCATACCGCAACAGTGTCTTCAAACTACTCAGCTGTATTACGAAAATCAAAGTTCTGTGAAAGTGCACTTTGCACAAAATCGAGCCTTTTTCTTGCCAATAACATCCACTAATACGGCTTGCAATATACACTGTCGACCATAAAGACCGCATGCAGCCTGTTGTGGGTATAATTGCGGTTGTAGCGGAGAGTGTGGCTAGAAGATGGGATCAATTGATTCGAAGCCATGAGCAACATCTTGGCCTCTAGTATGCAACATCGTGGCGAATTTTGTAAAAGGATATTGGTTGAGAGACTTACAAAATTCTACTTGATCAAACATTAAAACTTCCAGATTTGAAAATACGCTCTAATTGCAGTCAATCGTCTCGGTAACAGTTCATTGAATATCCGCTGTTCAGCTAAGAGACACTTTGTTAGAGGCACTTGTTAATGAGCAATCCAAAGAGATTCATGAGCCATCGTACTATCTTCTAAAAAAATGTACTCTTTGGTGTGTTTAATGGGCTGATGCAGGAATCATCAGTCCGTATTTCCTTTAAAGTGAGGTCGGATAGGATACAACCGCGGTTTTACCAAGACGTTGCTATAGGATACACAGCGCCTCCTGACACAATGGCTTTGCTGGGCACCTGATTTTATGACATCATACCTCTAGATTTCTATCTTTGTTGTTGTGTGACGTGAATAATCTACGGGAATATGGCAACAGCTATCATTCTAGTGTGAGAAGCCCATAGTTGTCGTGAGACAACGGTGGTAATGCTAAAACCAACTTGTGCGATATTTATATTCTTACTGATAGTAAAGCGGCTATTCGATTGCTGATGAACGTACACCACTTCGAGAAATGTTCGAGCATGCCGTTCGTCACTTGAGGAGACTTGAGGATTTTCAACGGTTACCCTAACATGGGTTGCAGGACATGGGGTAAAACCTTAGAACGACTTTGACCGAACAGAATAGAAATATTTGGAGCTAATATTGTATCAAACTGGGACTCATTCTAGGACACATGTGAGCTGTGATCAAGGCTGCTACCGAATTAACCTAACCTAACCTATACTTTTGGAACAGACCGCCTATGGCGTACGGGAGTCCAACAGTTTAGTTAAATTATGTGTAGAAAATAAATGCCAGAGATTGTTCTTTCCGAGTGTAATAAAGATTCCAACATCAAGTTAATTTTAAGTTGTATTATTTAAAATGGAAAAAGAAAGCTTTAAATGAATAACCACAATGAAAACTCTATTTATTGTTTTAATGCTCTTACCCAGGGGGTTGAGGTTATACTCCTATATCATTTGATAGAAAAAAACGTAACACACAAAAGGAAGTCTGTTGCATCCTAGGTAGTATAATAAAGATTCCAACATCAAGTTAATTTTAAGTTGTATTATTTAAAATGGATAAAGAAAGCTCTAAATGAATAATCACAATGAAAATTTTATTTTTTGTTTTAATGCTCTTACCCAAGGGGTTGAGTTTATACTCCTATACCATTTGATAGAAAAAACGTAAGACATATAAGGATACCTGTTGCATCCTTGGTATCTTAAGTCGAAATTAGTCTCATGACTTTTTGGGTAAATTGAGCCATATCCGTTTGCCTTGTCAATTAACACAACATCTCGAGTAATCCTTAGCGAATCAAATAAAGATCTATTAGTGGTAATAGTGGTTAGAACACGCGACTACCATTCGGGAGATCCCGGGTTCAATTCCTGCCTCCAGTCATCTACATTTTTCTTTCAATGCCGGCCCCCTCGATGTTGTCGACATCAACGTCGCAGTATAAGTGTCGAGATAATCGGCATGTCTAGTAAAAACTTCTCAAACAGTGACGTTCGCATTCGTCGATATACAAGTAGGTGCCGTTAGTTGTGAATCCAAAAATAGATAGCGTGTTAATTTACAACAACGCGAGAAGCTATCCCTTACCTCATTCATGGGGTGTAAAGGAAAATTAAGTAAGTAAGTGGTAATGTTCTTTAAAGTCATAAATATAAATGAAATAGCCGCGCCCCCTTCCAGTATCCCCCACTTAAAATGACCTGTTTTGCGAAAATTCACTATTTAGGCCCTTACCTTGGAGTTGGTGAACGTCACAGCCTAAGATTTGTTTATATTTGGTTAGTCATTTAGAACCCATGAATGATATATGGAACAGTTTCTCGCATAATTGTGAATGAACATTAGCCACACGTAGTTGACTGCGACTGGGCTCGAACCCTGGTCAACCGCTCTTACTAGACACTACTGTGAAGTTGCTGTCGAGAACATTGAGGGGAGAATCGAGACTGAGATAGGAATCGAATCCAAGTCACCCGCATAATAATCGCGTGTTCTAACATGATGGTAAGGCCCCATGGTTATGGTACAACCTATACAAATTAACATATTTCATAAAATATTCTAAAAATCATAACTTTTCATATTAGGACTCGATTCTAGATTCGATTTTAGATTCCAATCCAAAGATTTCCTTTTAGGCATCAACTCTGCTCTAACTCTTCGCATTTACACGTTTTTTATAAAACCTTTTATCGTAAAAAGTTCCTCAAGAAAATTGTAGGAAATATCATCACCAACATCTATCTCTGACCAACTTCTCCTATCTCCGATATTGGCCATACCTGCTAAACTTCGATTTCACAGCTTGAATTACAAAAGCAATTTTTACTATTACTATGATTTGAAAAATTTCTAAGGAATTTTCAATAAAGGAGGTCAAAACCATTCCACAGCTAAACTATATAGAGTGCTACTACATGAATTTTTTCCCTTTTTGAAGTTTCAGCTGACATAAGCCGACATTTGTAAAAGTTCTAGATGAAACATATCATTTTTTCATCATCTCACTTTCATTGGTAAACAAAATCTAAAAAACATTTCACAAAAAAATAAATCTTTGCCGATCATTTATTTCTTAGCCCTTGCACGCCTATAGCCCTGCGAATATATCACGACTAATGGACAATACCACAAAACAAAAAACTAAGTAACCGGTTTCATTGAATTAACAAATCAAAACAACAAGAAACCAAAAAAAAAAATACAATATTAATCAAGAGAACAAATTTAGCAAAAGAAAAAAAAATCTCGCAACGCACATGAAAGCAAAACATAATGCCCACATATGGGAGATTGAATGGACCAACATGCGGACAGACGCATGGACAGACAGGCAGACGGTCGAATGAATGAGTCTACGTCCAGCATGGGAGTTGTTGGACTTGAATGAATGTGCGAAAGTAATGATCTGGAATATTAAGTTCAGTTTAAGAAAGACAGACATACACACACACATACGCTTACAATAAGAGCACTCGTTTAACAAAAGTGAGGGCTTCGCGCCAGACAACAACAAATAATGGGGCCAAGCAAGAGCTCCTCAAACTCTCAGGCCCACTGTTTGTTACGCGCTAAACTTGAACTTTTTAAGATTTGTAGCGCCTGCATAAAAAGGAAAGGCAGCGGAAGAAACAGCTTATGAACGACAAATGAAATTAGTTATTACTGTACGATATGAGTGTCTCAACAGTAACGCGTTTACACTGAAAATGTTCAGGCGCAAAAAAAAAATAAAACAGAAAACAGTAGGAAGTTTTGTAAAAAAAAAGTAAACATAACGGCTATGTCAAGTAGGGGTAGGGCCAGTAGCTACAAATTACTACATATGTGCCTGAATGTTCCTGTGTTTGCATATCGTTGTATGCCAGCTTGCTGTAAGTCAGCCGCGCTGTGCCTGTCTGATCTGTCACGCGTTTAGTGTTACAAAATCTTTTCACAACAAACATAACTTTTACACTTAATTTGAGTTTACAATCAAAAACGAACGTGCACTAAGCTTGACAACACACACACACACACTTACTTACAAATCATTTTGCGCATGCTCAGTTGAACTTAATGATTTCTGAGTTATTTCTTTTTCGCACCATCTGCAACAAATGATTCGTCGCATTAATAACGCTCAGTGGCGATTATGATGACGATGGTCGTTAAGATGACGACAAAGGTGCACAGTGTTTGGAACTAAAGTCAAATTGGAACAAAATTAAACAAAAAAAAAAAACGTAAATAAGATGTTCCTATACAAGTAACTGGGCAGAAGAAAATAAATTGGCAGTAATACTGATGTAGTTTAGCTGCGAAGCTTACTTTCAATGTACACAGGATAAATAACAGTATTTTGTTGATAATTAACTGACATTGACCTTATGTTTTTTCTTGATTGCGCTGTGACAGCTGGCATTGCCGTGATGATTAATTATGAGCTTTTATTTACTTAGCTTCCCCTATTTTTACGACTTCTTCCTCTATACAAATTAATTCAATTACTATCAACGTATATAGCAACAAGTTGGTTTTCCTTTAGTTATGCGATAAGGTAACCTACATTTGCAATTGTATAGCACATGTAGCTTCAGCTCAATAAGAACCTAATGCAAATTGTTTATATGGCATTGACATTTGCATATTGGGCAAAAAAATAGTGGTTAAAGTAATGTTCGCTCCGATGTGCCAAAGAGGTCTAGGATATATGCACTAGGCCTAATTTGAATTTTTTGATTAACGAAAAACTAATGCGAAATAAAAACCTACATTGCGATGCTATTATATTTCAAAGATAGTACAATTATTTAGCGATAGGAGGCGAGCTAATATTGTGTAAGTATGAGTAATATACAAATCAAATCAATACATAAATTATACGCCCTCGGTCCTCGGGCGAAATTTTTGTTTTCTTCACTCCTATTAATTATTAAAAAAAACAGCCGCCTTTTGAAGACATGTGTAAAGACTTTGGTCACCGACAGTGCTACCAAGAGATCAGTTCACAAATCTTAAATTTATTTTCCTATCATTGCCGTAAAACGTAATCAATATGTTTCTTCTATACATATAGAGGTATATATACTCTGGTTTTGTATCAAATGAGATTTTATAATTTGACTTTCAACTCATAAATATTTTGTCATAAATCTTTCGAGATGATGCATACTAGCAACGTCGCTCTTAAATTTTATGTTACAAAGAAATAAAAAAATCCCCTCCAAATGGAACTAAATATTATACCTAAGGATTCTTTTAGTTGCCAGCAAGGTACAGCTACAAGACCAACTGTCAATAACACCTATTTCGCATACCCACACCTATACTTTGAGCATTTTCGCTACACTGTGCAACACTGGTACCCCCCAGCGGCAGTAAAGACAGCTAGAGACCCCCAGACTGAACAATCCGTGATGTTGCAGTCGCAATAAAACATGAATATCAAGAATTCTCATAAATTTAATAATGTTGATCTAATGAATGAATGAATGAATTTCCAGCTTGAGATATACTCCAAAACATTCCGCACATACAACTAACTTCCAGCCGTCCCATTGCGTCTGAGAAATCGCACACCGAGGAGTAATCAAAGCAGAGCCACTTCAACATAAACTAATGTAATTTGTTGATGTTTAGCACTGCAGCAGCCAACAGTCAGCGAAATCCATTGTTTAATGGATTCCGCTTAAATTGGTCGGGGGGAGCAAGAGCGATATTGAGTAGATGGTTGGCTGGATAGATGGAGTAATGATTGCGATAGCAGCTTGTCGCGGTCGCTACTCTATTAAGTCGGCTACAACATGTTGTCGACATGCGTATAATTCAGAATTTAATTTATGTGTGAAAATAATTATAATTAAATAGAAAAGTGTGACAAATAGTTTAATCGAATGAAATGTGATTGCGTAAAAATGAAACAAATTGTTGATAAAACAAAAAAAAAACTCAAACTTAATTTCCCTTTGCACCCCATGAATGAGGTATTGGATAGCTTCTCGCGTTGTTGTGAATTAACACGCTTTCTATTTTTAGATTCACAACTAACGGCACCTACTTATTTATCGACGAATGCGAACGTCACTGTTTTGAGAAGCTTTTACTAGACACGACGATTGAATCGACGCTTAATACTGCGAAGTTGCTGTCAAACAACATTCGAGGGGACAAAAAACAAAAAAACAAAAAACAAATGCTAATATCAAAAGGAAAGGAGGACAGAGATCAAGGAAACACTATTATTGGAATTTAACATAAAGTGGAAAAAAGTTTTTTTATGTTAGCTTATTCATATATCTAGTAGCTTAGGAAAAATACAAACTTGGAAGTTGTGTAGCAGCGCTATATCTAATTTGCGCTAATTTTATCAAAATACATTTGAACAACATAATACAGAATTTGTCGATATTGACTTATTTTGGCAAATTCCGATGGGCAATAGTCAATCTTTACGGGGAGGGGGGGGGTGAGAAATTCCAAATCAAGGTGAAGGTATAGTAAAACCCCCTAAAGGGTTTGACGTTGTCAGGCGAAACATTTTTCTGTACATTGTGGTCGCTACCTTCAATGTCCTGTGCTGAAGAAATGCGATCCAAGTGTGTGTACCAACTATTGCGGGGTCAGCCTCTTTCCCACCGCAAACACCGCGTCTAGAGTGTTATTTCAAAGACTAAAGCCCATCTTAGACCTAAGACCTGGAAAAAACACGACCGACCAAATATTCACACTACGAAAAACCCAAGAAATGTAGTTCGACACCTATTACAAAGCTGCATTCGACAGTCTGATAGGACAGAAGTTGTTATATTCTATGGCTGAGTTTGGTATCGCCGCGAAACTATTACCACTTTGCGGGATGACACTGACTGACACAAAGTCTTCAGTGAAAATTGGCTAAACTCTGACTGAGCCATTTTCTACCAAGCGCGGCTTTAGACAAGGAGATAGTCTATCATGCGATCTCTTTAACATCGTAATGGAGATGATCATGTGGAAGGCTGCAGTAACCAGGACTGGTGGCATTTTTAACAAAAGTCACATGCTGCTTGCCTATGCCGATAACATAGATACCATTGGCCGAGGACTGCGGGATGTTACTGCGGCCTTCTCGAGCATTGAAAATCAGTCGGCAAAAGTGGGCCTGGTGATAAATGAGGACAATTCCAAATTTTCTGATTCAATAAACAAAGAGCCTACTGGCCTGGGAAGTTTCGTGATCGTTGACAACTATAACTTTGAAGTGGTAGACGTAGAAGATTTTGTCTACATTGGCTCCACCATAAACAAAAATAATAATGTCAGCCTCAAGAGATGAGATGATGGTTGAAAGGAAAGCGCTGCTAATATGAGCTAATATAAGCGCTATAATAGCAAAGCAATCTCTCGAAGGACAAAGATGCAACTCAACCAGACACTGATTCTACCTGTCTTGCTCTGCAACGCAGAATCCTGGGTAATAACACAAACGGATCAATCAATTCTGGGGGTCTTCGAGAGAAAAATTCTTCGCAAATATTTTTGGACTCATCATCGTAAACGGCGTGTACCGTCGTCGAATGAACCATGAGCTGTACAATGTCATCGACGTAGTCAAGCGCGTTGAAAAATACCGATTGTACTGTCTTAGACATATTGTACGAATGCATGAAAATGCTCCAGCTCGAACAGTATTCATCAATAAACTCGATGGGCAGCGTAGAAGAGTGGCGAATAAAACTTCGTTGGATGGACTAGGTTAAATAGCTATTATCTAAACATTGTGTGACGAACTATCTACGCAGCGCGTAAGACCGAAGCGCTTAAAATTTTTCTCTACTTGCAGCTACTGATGGACGAAATTCTGTTGTTGCTGCCATATAAGAAGAAGATATTAATATATTCATGTAAAAAATCAAGTTGAACTAACTTTATCGATTGAAACTTTCAAAATGTTGTCATTTATCGCTTTTTTCTATAAAATGTCTCCCATAAGTCTAAGTTCGGGCTTTACATAGACTATCTCATCTATGATAAGTTGGCAACTGGTCATTGCTGATTATATTTATAGATGATCCTAACCGAAGTAGTGTATTGTAGATATGTAGCGAGTTTGCATATTGAACACGCTGCGGGCGGCAGCATATTGTTTAGACGATTGTTTTATGCGGAAATTTAAAAATTTTTGACCGAAATATTTTCCACTCGAAGTAAACAATACATGCCGGAAATTTGTGTAAGATTGGATAACTATTTCCAGTGCCCCAAAGAGGTAAAATGTAAGGTTTCAATAAATTACTTATTACTCGTGAGCCAAGAGCCCCAAATTTCAAACGAACTCCCAAAGCGAGCCAAGAGCTCAAAAAAACAGCTGGTTTGCGAGCCAAGAGTCAGCTCGAAAGCCCATTTGTGGCTCTTGGCTCGCAGGCCAGCTTTTTGTTTAAGCTCTTGGCTGGCTCGCGAGCCCATTTGTGGGTCTTGGCTCGCGAGCCAGCTTCTTGTTTGGGCTCTTGGCTCGCATGCTAAGTATCAAAGTTATGTACCTAAAGTACTTAATTATGCCAAAAAGTACTTTTCTGTTGCACAAAGTACTTTTTTTGTACCAGAGTACTTTTTGTGTACTTTTCGGCACATATTACTTTTTTTGTACCAAATTACTTTTTTATGCCAAAAAGTATTTTTGTGGCCCCAAAATACTTTTTGTTGCACAAAGGACTTTTATTGTACCAGCATACTTTTTTGTACCAAAAAATTCCCTAAAAGAACTTTTCTGTTGCACAAAGTACTTCTTTTTGTACCAGAGTACTTTTTTGTTTCAAAAAGTACTTTTATTGTTCTTTTTGGTTCATAGTACCTTTATTGTACATTTTGGTACAGTTATTTTTTTTGTAAGAAAGTACTTTTTTATGCCAAAAAGTTTTTTTATTGGCCCAAAAGCACTTTTCTTTGCACAAAGTACTTTTTTGTGCCAGAGTACTTTCGTGTACCAAAAAGTATTTTTATTGTACTTTTTGCTTCATAGTACCTTTATTGTACTTTTTGGTACAAAGTTATTTCTTTTGTACGAAATTACTTTTTTATGCCAAAAAGTTTTTTTATTGGCCCAAAAGCACTTTTCTTAGCACAAAGTACTTTTTTTTGTGCCAGAGTACTTTTTTGTACCAAAAAGTACTTTTTTATGCCAATTAATACCTTTATTGGCCCAAAAGCACTTTTCTGTTCCACATAATACTTTTTTTATACCAGAGTATTTTTTGTACCTAAAAGTACTTTTAATGTACTTTTCGGCACAAAGTACTTATATTGTACCAAAGTACTTTCTTATGAGAAAAAGTACTTTTGTGGTCCAAAAACACTTTTTGTTGCCCAAAGTACTTTTTGTTGCATAAAGTACTTTTTTTGTACCAGAGTACTTTTTTGTACCAAAAAATTCCCCAATAGCACTTTTCTGTTGCACAAAGTACTTGTTTTGTACCAAAGTACTTATTTGTTTCAAAAAGTACTTTTATTGTACTTTTTGGTTCATAGTACCTTTAATA
This sequence comes from Muscina levida, assembly GCA_964034835.1. Classification (NCBI taxonomy): domain Eukaryota; kingdom Metazoa; phylum Arthropoda; class Insecta; order Diptera; family Muscidae; genus Muscina; species Muscina levida. The sequence goes on along the minus strand of OZ035884.1, from coordinate 31,450,455 downwards.
TACATTTTGGTACAGTTATTTCTTTTGTACGAAAGTACTTTTTTATGCCAAAACGTACTTTAATTGGCCCAAAAGCTTTTACTTTGCACAAAGCAATTTTTTGTGTCAGAGTACTTTTTTGTAGCAAAAAGTTCATAGCACTTTTATTGTACTTTTCGGCACATAGTACTTTTTTTGTAAAAAAGTACTTTCTTATGCCAAAAAGTACTTTTGTGGCCCAAAGACACTTTTTGTTGCACAAAGTTTTTTTTGTACCAAAAAATTCACCATACGCACTTTTCTATTTCACAAATTACTTTTTTCGTACCAGAGTACTTTTTTGTACCAAAAAGTAATGTTATTGTACTTTTTGGTTCATATTACCTTTATTTTACTTTTTGGTACAAAGTACTTTCTTTTGTAACAATGTTCTTTTTTATGTCAAAAAGTACTTATATTGGACCAAAAGCACTTTTCTTTGCACAAAGTACTTTTTTGTGCCAGAGTACTTTCTTGTACCAAAAAGTACTGTTATTGTACTTTTTGGTTCATAGTACTTTTATTTTACTTTTTGGTACTTTGTACCAAAGTACGTTTTATATGCTTATTATTACTTTTATAAGCCCAAAAACACTTTTCTTGTGCACAAAGTCCTTTTTTTGAATCAGAGTACTTTTTTGTATTAGAAAGTACTTTTTGGCATAAAATTAGAGTACTTTTTTGTACTTTTTGTACTTTTTGGCAAAAAAAAGTACTTTGGTAGAAAAGAAAGCACTTTGTACCAAAAAGTACGATAAAAGTACTTATTTTGTGGCTTTTGGCTTGCGAGCTTAGGAAAAGAGCGAGCCAATACGAACCCTGACTCTAATGTATATGAGCATAACGTATGAGTAATATTAATGTTATGCGGATTTTATATTAATCATACGCACTTCGTTTCCATATTTGTGGATTAATGGTTATATTATAATGAAAATTAAGATTTCATTTGATAAAATTAGTTCATGTAGACTTTTTGAATACATATAATAATAGACATAACTTATTTAAGCCTTAGCTACAATTCTGCTGAAGAATGATATGAGACATCATTAATGGTTCTTGAGTTATAGCTGAAAACCTAAGTGAAAACATCAATATAAGGAAATTATATAAGGTCATAAGTAGGGCGACCATTTTTCAGCACGAAAAAAACGGTTTTCAGTACTTAAAACAGCATGAAAACCCCTTGAAATAAGCACGATAGATTTTATATTCAGCACTTATAATTTTTTTTATTTATTAAAGAAGTAATAAAAAACAATAAGTAAATTAACAAAATTATTCAGTCGTGTATTCATACAAAGAAAGTAATTTTTAAACCAAAAAAAAAAAATTTCTTAAAGTGAGATTATACCTTGGTCAATGTCACGATTACAATTAAGCACTAAGTGCATTTTTAAATTGTCCAAGATGAAACTTTTACGCTGGTTTGTAAAAAAATTTCCGTATATAGAAAAAAGACGTTGGGAACGGGAGCGTATTTAAAAAATGTTGATTCAGCAGGCGAATATTTTCCGATAAACGCACTTGTTGTTTTGGAATTTTTAAAAATAATATTGTTGATTTCCACAAAGCCAGGATTTCGCGCAAGAACAGCAGTCATTTTTTTAAAATAATTTTTATCAGATGTTTTTCTATAGCATGTTGAATTGATTTTATTGTTTCCAAGCTTTCATTCAATGGCAATCCGCTTGACTCAATTTTTGTGATGGCATGCCAGATGCACTTAAAGTTAATTTTTATGAAGGAAAAGTCGGATTACCAGTTTTCATTAGAAAGAACCTCTTTGCTTTATCGCAATGCTTCAGAATCATTTTCGTTAAACTCTTGAATGACTTCCCTTATGTCTTCCAAATAATTAGTATAATACTCCGCTGCTTCCAACCACGTTCCTCATCGTGTCGTTATTGGTTAAGGTTATAGAGGCACATTAGGTTTCATTAGTTTAAATTTTTGTTTTCGATAAGGCGCCTGAAAACTTTAGGAATATAACGAATCGAAAGATCTAAGCTATCGATAAAAATAGGGCTATTACAAAATCTTGAACACAGGCTGTGTGTAAAATAAGAGGATAGTTTGCAAATTTAATTCTACCTGTCATATTTTTGTGAACCGCAAGGGCTTGTGATATGTAAAAATTTTAAATTGATAAAAACATATTTTATCAAAATGTATCAAAACTTTAAATAAGGGCAAAAACAGCATAAAGAAGCACAAACCTTTTAAATAAGCAAGATCGCTTGAAATCGTTAAATTAAGCAGCATCAGCAATATTCAGCATGTGCTGAAAATTGGTCGCCCTAGTCATAAGTATGGCCTGTGCACGCCAAATTCTTTGGGGGGTTTTACTGTACTGATGTAGTACATTCACCCTTACTTGGAATTTGTCACCTCTCAGACAATGACCTCAAAAATACTCCATAGGATTATTTGACTCATTCTAAGGACGAAATTGTATTTTATGCTCTATTTCCTGGCACACTAAATAACCTTTATGTTAGCTTTCATTACGATGTCACCTTTTCATTTTACAATGGAAGTTTTAAGAAACTTGCAATCCTTCATAAAACATTCCTTACACTGAATGACAATCCACGTTGCCTGTGATTTCAATTAAAGAAAGTTTGTATAGTTTTTTTTCACAAATCACCATTAATTGAATCCATTGGTTGCATGCAGATTAATGATGTTACGCTGATTTTTTCTCTTTTTTTTTCTTTGAGTTACATTTAATGGACACTGTAGTAATAAACCAATTTCTTCTTTTGGCCACGTATGACTTTTGGCCATTTGAACAATCAACGGCCGTAATCAAGTGTGTAGGTGTCGCATATAGATTTTCCTCAAAAAAATATGTTGCATTTGCCACAAAGTGTGGCAGACATGCAAACACTTTCTCAAAATGTTGTCTCAGCGCTGGAATAAAAAGATTTTGTTTTTTGTGCGACAGCAACCGACGACGACGGCTCTCAATGCCATTAATATATGATACCCAAAAGGTTATTAAGTTGGAAGTTGCCTACATGGCTAAAAGACTACAATACATGTGGTCTCATGTGGCTGCAACTGATATTAAATTAATAGAAAATAATAAAACTGTCAAAGAGTTAAGATTTTGGTTGCGCTTTCGCTTTGAGGTGGAAACATAAAAGACAAATGAACACCTTTCTCTTGAATTTGGTGTAATGGAAATATAATTGAATAAGGAGAAGGAAATTTCAAAATGCTGAAGGGGGCAACATTTTAATGTGGGATGTCACTGCAGTCTTTGTAAATCAGAAAAAGGTAATATTAAAAGGTAATATTTTACCCATTTTCAAAATAAACTTTTTGTTAACACTGTTTCACGATGACGTTGAAAACTTTTCAACCTTATAACTCAAAGTTCTTTAGAATTAAGCAAAATTTGTTGCGCACGTTTTAAAGCTTAATTTGCTTTTAAACGCTTTTCATACATATTTAATTACTTAATTCACATTGACCTAAACGTTATTTAGGTCTATCTCTCAATCTTCCTCTCTCTCTCTCCCTCTCTTAACGTTCATATTAGTACTAGCCAATACAAATTATTTACATGTGTAGCGTCGGCTCCTCATCAAATATCACTTGTCTATACACACACACACATACACATCAATTATTTGCTGCAATGTAATCGAGATCAGCCGCAAAATGTACTTGTAATATTTATGTGTAAATTGTTTGTATATAAAAATACAAAAATATAACAACAACAATAACGAAAATACTAACAAGCTACTGTTCCATTTATTATTTCTTTGTCAAAATCAAAGCGAATTGCGATGTAATGCTTGAAACGCGATGCGTTTTGTATTCATTCATTCATTCACCTACCCTCGGAAGCTTATTGCCATTCTGTTGAATCGTCATTATTTGTTTGTTGTATAATTCTATATGATTTAAGTTCAATTTGCTAGAGATATTCACAATAGAGTGTGAATTAACAAGAAAATATGAATGGAGAATGGATTCTAGTACAGACAAAATAGGAAAATGATCAGCAAGGGCGGTGTTTCAACAGTATTGGAAGATATTTTAAGTTCAGTAAATAAAAGTATGTTTTTTTTATAACGTTAAAGTTCTATTAACATGAAAATTTAAAAAAAAAATTTTTATGTTGGCACTATTTTGGTGCAGAAATATTCTCTGAAGCTCAACATGAATTTTTACCATTTTCGGCGTGGATTATCGGGACAAGAAGGTCTCAATTAAATTTTTTCGACACATGGTGATGAAGCACCAAAACAAACCACTGTCAATCGCTGTTACCAAAAGTTCAGACTCGGACGCCGTTCACTTTGGTATGCATTTCATGAAGGTCGTCAAACTTCGGTCGTTTTGCCAAAAAACCATCGATGTGAACTGATAAGGCTAGACCAACATGTGACATACCGTGAGATTGAGACATCCTTGGGCAATAGTATGACAAGCATCAATAAGATATTGCTTATTCATTTGGCCGTGAAAAAAATAACATCGTCACAGTTGAAGAACCAATGGATTTATGCATATGAACCCGACGCAGCAACCGACCGTTTCAAGACGACGCAAATTCAAAATAAGTTGTTCGTGGTGGAAGGACATCGAAGCAAACGATCGCGTATAACCTGTCATGTGCCCACAATGCCTTTAGTGAAACGTCAGTAGGACGGTCAATCCTAAGTGGTGTACTACCAATGTGTTCGAAAGAATATATGAAACCCAAAAAGAGAAAACGGATTCGTCTTTCGATCACTTTTAAATTAAAGCTCTCAACGGAATTAGAAAAGGGTGTAGGTATGTGAGGAGGGAGTAGTTTTTGTCCGATATTCCTCATATTAGAACTTAATCGCTGCTTGAGGGATATAAGCTTCTATATAAAATTTCAGTTCCATAGCTCTTAACCTAAGGCTGTTATAGTGGAGACCCCCCAAAAGGGGGTGTTTGTATGGGAGGTGGGAGTGATTTTCTTCTGACCTTGCTCATCTTAGAACTTAAAATCCGCTTTTAGGATGGAAGCTTTTGTACTAAATTTCAGCTCAATAGCTTTTAACCTAAGTCTGTAACCGAGGGTAAAGACGTACAGACAGCCCTAAAAATTAACAGATTTTAAGGGGTGGGGGTGTATGTAGTTTTATTTCCGATCTTACCCATCTTAGAACTTAACCTCAACTAAGAGAATATAAGCTTGAATATAAAATGTGACGTAAAGTAGTTTTTGACAAGGTCAAGAATTGCGGCCTAAAATTTCAAATGTCCAAAAAACTTTTCTTTCCCCACTGTGGGGCGTTACAAACTGAAGAACAAAACCAGTACATAAATTTCAGTCAGGTAATCTGACAGAGAAGTAGGCGTCGCTTCTAATGCGTTACACTTTTTCTCGTATCATATGATATACAAAATCATCCCTAAGGGTGTATCTACCTTTACCTCTATGGGTGAGAGTATAAAACCTAACGCAACTTTTGATTCACTTTTTATACCCTCATCCATTGAGGTAAAGGTAGATATCAAAAGCCTATAACTTTCAAACGGAAAACTGATTGATCTTACACTTCCGTTAGTTTTATTTTTATATATAAGCAGGCAAAACATTAGAAAACAGAGACTTTTGCCACACGATGGGTACCACAAATATAAGTGACCGAATTCACCCCCATAGATTTTTAAGCATATCATTTTTAAAAGTCCGTAGTAAAAACTGGATGAAAGAATACACAGTGTGTGAGTGCTGCTAAAATATGTCGACGATAGTACAAATCGGCCGTGGCATAGTGGTTAGAACACGCGACTACCATGCGGGAGATCGCAGGTTCAAACCTGGCTCCAGTCATCTTAAAAAAGAAAAAAAAAATAAATAAAATTTTCTTTCATTGTCGGCTCCCCTCGAATGTTGTTGACAGCAACTGCGCAGTAGTAAGCGTCGATTCAATCGTCGTGTCTAGTAAGAGCTTCTCAAACAGTGACGTTCGCATTCGTCGATAAACAAGTAGGCGCCGTTAGTTGTGAATCTAAAAATAGAAAGCGTGTTGATTCACAACAACGCGAGAGGCTATCCCATACCTCATTCATGGGGTGCAAAGGGAAATTAAGTTTTTTCTTTAAGTTTTAGTACAAATTATAAACGATAGGAGGAGTGCTAGTCATATGATTTACGTATGATATACGTAGCTTCAATAGCATTAATTATACGTACTCGAATTCTTATATGTGCCACATTTCAATTTGTCATTTTTTACTACATAAACCCCTTATATTTGGAGATTTAAGGGAAAATATCCAAAATTTAACCTTTTTTAATACTTGGAACTTATTCATGAATATCGTCAAAGTTTTTGTGAAAAATTTATAGGAAATATGAGCCTAACATTCTGTCATAAAAAAATAGCTGTTGAACATTCAGTGTCTCACAATTTGGTATATTATAAAAGGGTTGTTTCAGTATGTAACCCTTTATCTCTTAACGAACAATCGTGAACAAATTTTTGGTTCAGAATCCATTGATATCATCGAACAATCACATAATTTTCCTTAGGCTTTTTTCTCTATAAAAAACTCAATTGCTACTTGGAGGCACCATAAACTTAATTTATGGCTGAAATATTACAAAAAAGATCCTAACATGATGCCTAATCATCGATCTTGGAGGAACCAAGTAAATCCTTTCGTCTAGTAGAGTCATATATGAATGATTCCACAAGACATAAGGAGTAGCTAAGTCACTTTAGGCAAATTTTCCGAAAAATATGTAGTCTCTCATCACCCACAGTGCTAGTTTTGAGATATATATGTACAGACTTTTATAGCCCATAGTAGTAGTGGATAGAACAACAAACAAATCTTAAACTCATTTTCCTGCCATTGGCATAAAAACCTAATCAATAGGTTTTTGTTTTTAAAACAAACGATCTTTGTTCTGGTTTTGTTGATTACAAATAGAAATGCCGACTTTTTAATCAGTATTCAAACGATTACTGACTACTGCTGATACTACTCGGAGAGAACTTTTAATAATGTTTGCTGTATGTACGAAAGTCTCGCCTCATCTCTCTAAATGTTTGCAATATTTTTGTACTCTTCTTAAAATCATTTGATTTTTAATGCCACTACATATATATGGTGATTTTTTTCATTGTTCAGAAAATGAAAAAAAATCTATCCAGCAATTTATAAAAATAAGCAATATTATTTTTTAAATGAAAACACTTTTCTAGGTGACACCCTCATGACAATTGTGATAAAACTTTGTTTATGAATGCCAAGATGGGTAGGTTAAGGCACGCCTCAATATTAAGAGAAGTTTCCAAAGTTGTTGTTAAGAAAAAAGGAGTCAGAGTTACTAGCATTGGAAATTTACTGCAGTTACGGAAAATTGATTGAAAGTTTTTAAGGTTTACGCATATTATTTACTACACTTACTTAATCTAAGCACAGGAATTTGTGTATTAACCATCTTTATTATTATTTTATTTTCTCTATGTCGTCTGTTAGCAATCCTTTACCAAAACTTCTTAATATAATGATAAGTATATAAAGAACCCTTAAAGAATATATTGTCATATTCTTGCATACATGATACTGATGACATGTGCGCCACCTATTTAGCATTAAATGTACTATCATATACACAGAACTATCTATGAATAGAAACATTAGCTCTAAAGTTTAATTTTATTAAACACTTGTATTTTACACTTTTTTATAAGAAACTTTAAGCAAGGCTATGTCCCTACACTTACTTGGCACCAAGAGATGATACTTGTCACTTATGTTACTGGTAAAATAAAAAATATTTTCCAACCGTAGAACAACCTGTTACACACCTGCAAATAAAGGAATAGAAAATAATTGTATTAGTTAGAGTTAGATAAAGATTCTGGATTGAAATGAAAAAGGCTGGAAGTAAAAGGACTATTGCATCAAGAGATATGTAAACCCGGCTGCAATGTCCAAAACCAAATATTATGTGATGTTTGTATGTATATGATAATCCTGTATAGACCTACAGAAGGTTATAATTATATTTCAAAAGACTCTTTCCAGTCTTATTTGATATTTTTTAAAAAAATTATAAAAAATCATCAAATCGAAGGTCTTTGCACCCACATCAACATTTGGCCCCATATGCCACTAAAGTGGCGCCTCTCTGAAACGTTAATTTGACACAAACAATGCATCACAATTGTGTTGTCACAACGACGAGAAAGCACATTTACTAAACGCTGCAGTTTAAGGTGATTTGCATATTGTCCAGAAAACAAAAGCGATAATCAAGACACAGACTATAGTTATTACGGACAGTTTTACAGTAAAGTTGTTTTATTGAAAATTGACCACAGCTAAAGTGGAAATAATGCAAAGGCACATAATTTTCACTACAACGAACACGACAGACTCGTGCTGAATTTATTTCTTTTGACTGGTTTTTGTTTGTCTACCCTGGGCGTGTGTGTGTGTGTATTTTTATTTTCTTGCATGAAATACTAAAAATTAATCTCAATTTTTTTGCGAATACAATAAATCATAGCAATTTTCAAATGCTAAGTGTCAGTGTTCTGTTATGAAGAAAGGAAGTCAGATATACATAGTAGTTTATTTGCCTCTCTCAGCTTAGTTGTTGTTTTTTTATTGAGAATTTGACAAACTTGAAAATGACAGCACAGTGTTTGCTAAATTAAGCCATACTACAAGATTCTGTGATTTTGATGCCGATTCTTATTCAAATATATAAATTCAAACTTATTAATGCCACTTAATGGACACGAAACCCCAAACCGAAACCGCATATGCCGCTTAAGATAGATGGCTGGACGGATGAATGTATTTACATATGTACGAGCGTGCAAACATGCGGGTATTTAAGATTTGAATATCTGTCGGTTCATACGTAGTAGTTTTTTTCTTTTTTGCAGTGCCGCAAAAAACTCAATTTAAAATCATTAATATAAAAAACCCCCATCAGCAACTAAGACGCACTGCACTCACTGTATGTTTTGTATGTTAGTTATTCAAAAAAACAAACTTTGACAATATCGACCAACACATTTGACGTCGCCACCGCCTCTGTCAAGAGTTTGTGACTTATTCGCCGCCGCATAACCTTGACTCAGTAGAGTCATAAACCTAAACATGTCGACATTTTTGTATACAAGTATAAGCGCAAATGCGACCACGCCAACAAGTGACAAAACACACAAAATCTCAGATGACAATGACTAACCGAAGTGGCCCCAAAACAGAATCGAAGAAAAAACAAAATAATTTGATATATGAGTTAATGTCATTGCAACTTGGCGTGTTTTCCCTTTCGTATTCTGCGAATTGTTGCCATTTTAAATATGTGAGATTTTTGAGAATTTAAATTAGAAAACAGATTTTATTTCGCGGTTTTGATTTGGATATGATTTAATATATAAGGGATATAAGAATTAATATCACAAGGGAACAATATGTGGTTATGCCAGAGTCATTAGAGTATGAATCCGAGGTGCAGGGTTCGATACCTGGTGGGGGAGTTGGTAAAAAATTAATATTAATGCAAAATCGTTTTCGAGTTCTTTAGTATTGCCACTCAGCCCATAGCCTTGCGAGGCCTGCAATAATCATATTATTCACACAGACACGATCGGTAGTTCCCCGTACATGAGTCTGCATTTCATTCAAAGTTGTCAGTTCTATGATCTCTTGATCTTTGTGAAAGTTACGCGTTTGGTTTTGCCTGACACTGGTTTCTGTATTAAAACTGTAGAAATGGTTAAAAGGGAAATGTTAAAAGGGAATATTTTTGAATATTAGCTCTTTCTGAACTTACAAAGATATTTATATTGACTAATGCGAAAATAGAATGAAGTTGCGTGATAGTATGTATGAGCATTAACTTAAATTAAGTCAGAAATTCTTGGGACAGACGGACAATCCCAAAGGATAGAAGCTTGCATACCAAATTTCAGAATGATGGCTATTAAACTGCGGCTGTGATTGTGCAGTCAGATAGACGGACACACCTAAAAAAGTGTGTTTGTATGAGAGGATGGAATCTTGTGTATCAAATTTTAGTTCTTTAACTACAGCTGTCACCGGTAGTAGTAGTACTTTTGATTGGATCTTGCTCATCTTGAAACTTAACCACCAGACACAGAATAGAAGCTTGCATATCAAATTTCAGCTTGATACTCTTTAACCTACGGTTGTTGTCGCGGGGGCAGTTAGACGGACTCCTCCAAAAATAATGAGTTTGTATGGGAGATGGAAGTGTTTATTGTCCGACCTTGTTCATTTTTTTTCGCTTTTGGGTTAGAAGAGGATATTGCAAACTAAATTTCAGCTCTATAGCTCCTTAACTGCGGCTGCAATCGCGGGACAGACCCCCAAAAGGAGGCAGTTTGTATGGAATGTGGGAGTAGTTTTTGACCGATCATGCTCTTCTCAGAACTCAACTTCCGCTTAGAGGATAGCAACTTGTGTACTTGTATGGATATCTCCTAAAATACGGCTGTAATCGCGGAGACGGACAGACTCAGATTTCTATGCTAATCATTTATATGGGCGTTATAAATGGATGAACAAAATTAATATACCCTTCACTCCGTTCGTGCGCCTGAAGGGTATAAAAATGCCCGAATGATATAAACCCCAAAAAAATTGACTGAGGATGCTGAGTTTGGTATTCCTAAGAAGCTGATATGCCTTTGCGGAATAATGCTGACTGACACGAAGTCTATAGTAAAGATTGGCAAGGACCTTAAGGGGCCATTTTGAACCAGACAGCATATCGTGTTACCATTTTAATGTAGTGATAGAGATGATAATGAGAAAAAGCTGCAGTAAACACGATTCTTGCGTACGCTGATGACGTTAATCATCGGTCGTATATGTGACGAGATGTGACTGCAGCCTTCTTAAGGATACAGATGAATTTTGTCCAATACGGCAAAAATTACTCGAAGCCATGGCTAAGTGTGGTACTCCTAAAAAGCTGCTACGCATTTTCGGAATGGCGCCGATTGACACGAAGTATTTAGTAAATATTGGCAAGGACCTTAAAGAGCCATTTTGAGCCAGACAAGGTGACAACATATCGTGTTACCATTTTAACATAGTGATGGAGATGATAATGAGATAAGCTGCAGTAAGCACGCTACTTGCGTAAGCTGATGACGTAGACATCATCGGTCGAAAACTGCGAGATGTGACTGCAGCCTTCTCAGATATACAAAAGAAATAAGCTAAAATTGGTCTAATGGTGAACGACGATAAAACTAAGTTCTTAGTTTTAACGAACAAAGAATCTAATCGCTAGGGTATCTGCTTAAAATGCGTGACAACTATAATTTTGAAGTGATAGTCAATATTATCTACCTATGCTCCGTCATCAATAAAACTAATAGCGTAAGCCTTGAAATCCGGATAAGAATCCTGTTTGCGAATAAATGCTATTACGGACTTAGTCAGCGATTTAATAACAGAGCTATACCTATACTGGTTCTATGCCGGATACTGGTTCTACCTGTCTTAATGAACGGTTCAGAGTCCTAGGTTATAACACAAATGGATGAATAGATTCCCAAAGTTAACACCGTGAAATTTATGGGTATATTGTCGTTAACGGTGAGTATGAATGTCGTATGAATCATGAGCTGTGCGATCTGTATACCGACATTGACTTGAGATGCATTAAGGTACAGAGGTTGCGTTGGCTTGGTCATGTTGTACGCATAGATGATAATGCTCCAGCTCTAGAAGTTTTCGATAATAAACTCAATGTCACTAAAAATGGCGACCAAAACTTCTTTGGAATGACGATATAACTGAGAATCTTGCAGAACTTGGTGTGACGAACTGGTGAAGAATCGCAAAAGATAAAAACTTCCTACGTTGCGCATAAAATCAAAATCTCAGACTATAAGGAATTGCCAGCTATGTTAGTAAGTACAAATTTTTGAGATCCACTGAAATATGACGTCATAGTTTTAAGTCTCTATGTTGATAATATAGCTGTTGAACTTCACAATTGGACGAAAAATAACAAAATTATGAACAAAACGTCGAATACAGTACTTTAGACACGAACACAGGAATGAAAGTGTGGTATCCCCGAAGTTGTTTTGATACGAGTACGACTGTTCATTAGGGTGGCAGCGAAAATGCAACTTTGAAATTTCAGTAAGGCCTAAGTGGAATATTGTGTCAGTTGTTACAAAACAAAAAAATTGAGCATAATCGGACAAATTTTAGCCGTGCCCCAAAGAGGTCAAAGGTAAAATCTATATATATGAAAATGAGTTTGGCATTGTTTTTTTGCATTTGTGTGTACCGTATACACACGAAAACGTCTTGACCGATCTTTTTGAAATTTTCGCAGATAGCAGATTAGATGCCGGTAGAGAAAATAGAGTACTTTTATCTTTGTTATATCAAGTGAGAGTGGCCCGCCTATTGGACCCTATTTTAGAAACCGCAATATATGGATGACTGTTTCTCTAATCGCCTTGAAAATTTGTGTAAATGCATTTGGCAACAATGTTCGCGATCCAACAAAACAATAGGCGGGATCAGATTAGTGGGCGTGGCAAAAAACTTCAAACTATTAAAGGCTTTATCTCATGAACTATAAGAAGCATAAAGATGATATTTGGTATGTGTTGTTGGTACGGTATGAATTACAGCCAGGGTGTAAGTGGGACATCCCCATTTAAAAGAAACCATTCTTACAGCCTTAAAATTAGTTTGTGATATAGTAGAGATATAACCAGGTTATTTGGAACCAAGTTGGTCAAAAATTTCGAGGCGCTCCACGTCAATATTTGACTATTACAAATTTTCAGGAAAACAAGTAAGTTAGTTTCAGTCGGTTGAACCTTACATTTACCCTCACCCTCGGCAAAAACGTAAAATTTGAGGTTTAAAAATTTTAGGGAGCTACAGGAAGGAGCGTGGCTAGAATTACAATTTTTTTCTCGGAATCTTTATCCAATTATAGCTTTGCTTAATACAGAATTTGGGCACGATCGCTTGGGGTGTATTGAAATTATTACTCAATTTCTAAAGTGGGCGGAATGGCACATTTGTATGGGAGGTACCAGAAAGGGTGTAGCTAGATTTAAATTTTTTTCTCCAAAACTTTATACTATTATATCTTAACAAAAAGTGGAATTTGGGCACGATCGTATTGGGTATATTGATAATGTTTTTCGATTTCTACAGTGGGCGTACTGTTAATTTGTTTAGGAGGTACTAGAAGGAGCTTGGCTAGACTACCAGTTTTTTCCTCAATACTTTATCCGGTTATGGCTTTACTAAATACAGATTTGTGCATGTTCTGTTTGGGTGTAATTATATAAATACTTAATTTCTAATGTGGGCAGAGTGGTACATTTGTATGGGAGGTACCAAAAGGGGCGTGGCTAGACTACCAGTTTTTCTCCCATAAACTTTATCAAGTTATAGCTTTATTAAATACAAAGCACGTTCGCTTTGGCTGTCTTGATATTATTTTTCGATTTCTAAAGTGGGCGGAATGTTACATTTGTATTGAAGGTACCAGAAGGTGCGTGGCCATATAACCCATTGACAATACCGTAAGTAGTTTTGGTGAAATATTAGTTCGTGCAAATTTTCAAAACATTTGGTTGCGTCTTTCGTAAGTTATTTTGAGTACCAGCCGGACAGAAAGATGAATCGAATTTAGTTCAAAGAGATATAGGGTGCAAAGGAACTCCTTCTATGTGTTACACTTTTAGGTCGTATCAAGTGATTTATACACTCCTACCCGTAGGGTGAGGGTACATACATAGGATTTATTAGGAACCTGTTATGCGACCTCTTTGGGGATCTTACTCAAATTTCCGTCATGAAAATTAAATTTTAAAAATTCAGCAAAAAATAGAGTCAAAACATTTCGGCTGCCGCCCTAATGTTCATATACGCTGGTAACTCTAAGCCGAGCGACCCGACTTAGTGTGAATTCCCTGTCTTGTACATTGCATTTCTTGTATGGCGGTGAGCCAGCCATATATTTGTCGAGTATTACTGGCCGTGGCATGATAGTTAGAACACGCGACTACCATGCGGGTTCGACTCCCGGCTCCAGTCATCAAAATGTTAATAATTTTTCATTATATAACTCAAAGGTAATAGATCAGAAAAGATTTGTGATACAGGCGGTAAAAAATATAAACAAATGTAATAGTTTTTCATTAGGGGAATATTTTGTAAACAAGTTTGTTGAAAACATTTTCACTGTCATGTTTCGTTGAGCGTATCATCATCATGATGACTTAGATTTTCGCCAACATTTTGTGTCGGTGTTAATGAGTGTGTGAATTAATTGTTAATAAATTTTACTATATATAAACTAAAGTAATTAAATATAAGCTATGATGAAATGATGACAAAATAACAGTGATGTAATTGACCAAATCACCAATGGCAAACATTTGCTGCTCTCTTAAACAACATTAATTTCTAAGTGGATTTTTTTCTCTAATTGTTAAATGTGAATCACTTGACAACTGTCACAATTTGAACGTAAAATAAATTCTAAAAATGTTCTTCAGCTAAATTTTTATTCTTGATATGGGCATTTCCACAGAAAGGCCCAGAGGATTTCTTCTCTCTTTTGCTAAACATAGTGCTTCTTAGATATAACACAAAAAAAAATAAAGAAGTAATAAAACAATCAAATTATAAACTGTTTCTCATCTCAACGAATCGTACGACTGTCATATATGTGACTATGGAATTAACCATATGACAATGAAGCTGTGCCTATAATGTAATTTTAATGGGTTAAAGAAATTAAATTAATAATAATAACATTGACATTGCCTAATTTGTCTGGAATATATTAAGTATTCAAATCAGCTCTCTCCCGCAATGGTATTGAGAACTCGTCGACAGTAAGTGACAACCATACGCGATACTCATCCTGAGCTTCCATAAACGTGTGCTTTAGTTTTCATGTCATAGACCTAATTACCTTTAACGGCAGTGGCCAACACTATTTTTAGCTACTGAAAAGTGACACTGAACATAACACATCCCCCCCACCACCGATTTAAAGGGAACATAATTGTGTCTGTTTGCATTCTCGTCGCATGACTTCCGTTCGCAGTCATAACATAAATATCGCCAAGACTGCAACAACCGACCGACACACATATAATGTTTGCCCTCACCCTCACCTCACTGTCGCTGGCAAGTTTAATCGAATGAATGCAAAATAATTTATGACATTTTCGTTGTGTTACAAATATAGTTTTAGTTTATTTATGTACAATACAATTATACATATACATACGACGAGTATACAATTCACAATATCAGCAACAACAACAAAAAGACGATATAAATATTGCCATAACAAAAAAAAACAAAAAAAAACTGGCCAGTACATGCGATAAATTGAATTGAACCAATTCCAGACACGTTTGGGCTAAATTTGCATTTTCAAAAAGGAAGTAGAGATTTTATTGCATTACTACTAGGGTTTTATGGTAAGCTGCGAATTCTTTAAAATGGTTTTGAATTTCTTTTCAACCAAAGTGAAAAAAACAAGATAATACTCGTTTACATATACATAGGTATATCATTTTCGAATGGTTTATGATGGAATTTTCGATCGGCTGTTCTAAAAGTCCAATGACTGATAACTGATTATTATTTATACCCAACAACATACTTGTGGATTGTAAATAGAAAACTTGAATGTTGCTAATTAGGCAATTTGTTATTTTTGTATGGCTATAAACCACCTCAATGTGGTTAAGGGATTTTCCACACAATGGCATCATTGAGGGTTTTTATCGATATGAAAACTTTTTGGAGTTTTTTTCTCTCTGTGGTAAGCAATTATATGTTAAATGAAAAGTTTGTGGTTTATAACAGCTGTGGTGGTTTATTCGGTTGCTAACTAGGGAATCCGACACAGAATTCTTTGTAATCGTATTGAGTTGGTGATACGAGTAATATTCGTTTCTGATAAATCGATTAAAATAGAAGTATTTTTAACTATTTGTTATACATTGTAAGTAATACAAAATACATATGAATGAATTTATATCGTACCATTCAGCCATTCAGTATTTCTATGAAATTAGAACTATATTAAACTATAATAGTGAAAAGGCGATTTGTATGGGAGGTACCAGAAGGGGCGTGGCAAATGTTTCGGGTTTCTGAGGATTTACTTACAATTATAAATTGACTAGTAAACCCGGCAAAGCTTTGCTATTGCATACTTGCGAATACTTATAATATGTTTGGCTTGCTTACTTAAGGGTCTAAGTTTAAGGGTCGATCTTGTACGCTCAGTAAACAATTAGTTGCCATAAGTTACTCCTTAACCTAATCAAACTAAGAACGTCTCACTAACCGAAATTAAAAAATTCATTTGTCAATTCATAATATTGTGCCAAGTACTATCTGTATACAAATATTAGCTTATATAGTCCTAAAAACATTTTTTCCACGTTCCTTGTGCTCACCGATCGGAAATAAAATATTCTACATCATATTCCCGCTGACCAAAAGTTAATAGTTTATCGATATATTCATGTCTGCATTGCCGAGTACTATAAAGGCTCATTGTCAGTATTTCCCTTCAAAATGTGTGAGCATCGTGTAAATAAGATTGGTCTGTCAGATATTACCGACATATTTTTTTCTAACGCCGTGTAAATAGTCCTTAAACTTTAATGACACAATTCGGAAAAACATGTTATCAAAATTCTGAAAATGAGTCAGCAAATAATATGTGAAAATGTTATTAAGATAGTTTGGTACAATAAAAGCACTTTAATTGGGTACTTTGCAATTAATTGTTCTTTTTATGTACAATAAAAGTACTTTTGAATACAAATAATTGTACTTTTAAGTACAATGAATTAAGCTTGTTGGTACCAATGTACTAATTGTAATTTTAGTACAAAAAACCAATGAAGTACTTTTTGGCACAAAAAAATTTACTGCTTGGTACAACAAAAGTACTTTACGTAATAATACTACTTTTTGGTACAATAAATTATACTTTTTAGTACCACCAATTGTAATTTTTACTACAAATTGTACTTTTGGGTACAATCAACTGTACTTTTTGGTACAATCAACTGTACTTGTTTGTATCGAGAATTACCTTTGTATCAAATATTTACTTTTTGGTACCACCAATTGTAATTTTTAGTACAAATTGTACTTTTTGGTACAATCAACTGTACTTTTTAGTACTTTTTTGTATCGAGTATTACCTTTGTATCAAATATTTACTTTTTGGTACCACCAATTGTAATTGTTAGTACAATTTTAGTACAAACTGTACTTTTTGATACAATCAACTGTACTTTTTGGTACAATCAACTGTACTTTGTAGTACTTTTTTGTGTCGAGTATTACCAGTGTATCAAATATTATCGCTCTAGGGCTAAACCACAGTTTTGCCACGCCCTCTTCGTACACAGATTGAGAATAACAATTTCAACAGCAAATTTAAACCTAAAGGGTCGAGTACTATCTGGATACCAAATTTTATCTCTCTGGAGCTAAAATACAGTTTGGTCACTCCCCATCCGCCCACTGATGCAAAAATAAAATGTCGTTCGCATATTCATATTTGTGCCGCCGTGTATTATCTGGGTGTCAAATTTTATCCCTCTAGGGCTAAAAGACAGTATCGCCACGCCCACTAACTCAAAATTTACATTTTGTCTGCATATTCATATTTGTTTTGTCGAGTACTATTTGTGTACAAAATTTTATATCTTTTGGGCTAAAATGCAATACGGCCACGCCCATACGCCCACTGACCGAAAATAAAATTTTCGTCTGCAAATTTAAAACGGAAGTATCGAGTACTATCTGCATACCAAATTGTATCTCTCTAGGGCTCAAATACAGTTTGGTCGCGTCCCTACCGTCCACTGATTCAAATTTAAAATTTCGTCTGCATATCCATATTCATGTTACCGAGCACTATCTGTGTATACAATTTTATCTCCCTAGCTCTAAAAATATTCATATTCATATTCATGTTGTCGAGTACTTTCCGGGTTTTAAGTTTTATCCTTCTAACTCCAGAAACAGTTTTGCCACGCCCACACCGCCCATTGGGTCCAAAATTAAAATTTCGTCTGCATACACTTATTCGCGTTGTTGAGCACTGTATGGGTATCAAATTTTATCTCCCTAGCTCTTACAATATGTTTTACCACGCCCAGTGGCCCAAAAATATAATTTCGTCTACATATTCATATTCGTGTTGTCGAGTACTATCTGTGTATCAAATTTTATTCCCCTAGCTCAAAAAAGTTTTGCCACGCCCACTCCGCCCATAGGGTCAATAATTAAAAACCCTCACCCTCCTGGTAGGAGGGTATATATCATTTTATACGTTTCAATAGTGAAACACACAGAAGGAGTCACATTAGGCCCTAGGTTTCTTTGAACCAAATTTAATTCACGACTTTTTAAGCCGTTTGAGCCATGTCCTTCTGTCTGTCTGGCTGTCCGACTGATATGCACTATAACTTTTAAAAGGCTCAACCTAATATTTTGAGGCTTTGCTCGAGTTAATATTTCCCCCAAACTGTTTACGGTATTGTAAATGAGCTACATGGCCAGGCCCCTTCTAGTAACTCCAATACAAATATATCATTACGCCCACTTCAGAGATTGAGTAATAATATCAACACACCCAACAGGATCGTACCCAAATTCTATATTTAGTGAAGCTACAGTAAAGTTTTAGAGAAAAAAACTGGTAGTCTAGCCACGCCCCATCTCGTACCTACCATATAATTGTAGGACTCCGCCCACTTAAGAATCCGAGTAAAAATATCAATACAACCACCGCTATCGTGCCCAAATTTAGTATTTAGTTAAGCTATATCAGTATAAAGTTCTTGAGAAAAAATGGACAGTCTAGCCACGCCCCTTCTGCTGCCTACCATTCAAATGTAGCAGTCCGCCCACTTTAGAAATTCAGTAATAATATCAATTCACCCAACGCGATCGTGCCCAAATTCTGTATTTAGTAAAGATATGGAAGAGTAAAGTTTTGGCGAAAACCACCGTAAGTCTAGCCACGCCTCATCTGGTACTGCCAACTTTATAAATCGATTGAAATTATTAATAGAATCAACGCGATCGTGCCCAAATGCCGTATTTAGTAAAGCTCAACCAGGATGAAGCTTTAGAGAAAAAAAAGATTAGCCACGCCCCTTCTGGTACCTCCCATACAAATGTACCTCTCTGCTTTTTTAAGATTGAAACTAAATCGGGATTAAGTTTTGGAGATAAAAAACTGAAAGTCTGGCCACTCCCCTTTTGGTACCTCCCAAACAAATGTACCACTCCGCATTGTTATACATACCAAGCCTCCTCATCGGCATGCGTACAAGTGGTATACGGTATAAATATTTTGCATTAATATAAAAGATTCACATACTTTGCTTAAAAATAAATGACATAGTCTATTAAGGATTAATCACTGCAAGATACTACAACAACAACTGAACTTAACATTCAATATATCAAATTCTTATTTGGCTCATTTGTTAATTATATGCAATAACTGTCATTAATTGGCGTATGGTTTCAACACTCAGCGTAGAGATAACGTAAAAATTAAGTACAAAAACAAATACAATACAAACCAATTCAATTATATTTGTTTTTTTATATTTATTTCATTGCTAATTGTTGTCGGCATAGCTTTGTAAATGCAAAATAATATTTATACTGCAGGTATACATATATTCCAACAATAAACAATTGAACTCTTAATTAAGTGTAACAGTTACGGCAGAACAATTGCTAATACTCGTAATTCTAAGGTACGAATGTTGAATAAATATATACTTGTACTAGAACTTGACAATATAATTGATACTGTTTACACGATGATGATGATGATGATGATGGTGATGACGAAGTAAAATCTCGTAATATTTGCTATAGCAATGAGTATACAAAAGTTTTCTAATTTTCCGCTAGAAACGCAGCAAACAAACGGAGATAACTGCAAGTGTAAACACGGAATAGTGTAAGTTGCAATGGAATTTTATCAAGTACTTAGTAAATTCAAAATAAATCTATCAAAAAAAAAAGTTTTTTTTTTAAATGTTTGATTTTACTTCTTCCTCTATTACAAGTCGTGTTAAACTCTACAAAATGTAATCACAAATTCGTTCTAGTTTTTATCGTATCCGATATTTTTTCCATGCAAAACAACGGATAGGGCGTGAATATCCGTGTTAGATACCCTATTAGCAAAATTGTAGGCGAGAGCAATCAGGGCTGTAGGAGACGGAGTAGTCAACTTTATAAAACTTTTTTTTTGCAGTCTTTCTTAAATCAATAGTTAATTATTAAAATAAATATTTAAACTCACTATTCTAGGTTTCACAGTGCTTTGAAAAGGGATCGAAATGATTAAAAAAATTATCTATTTTAAGTACTTTTTGAGTTTCCTCAAATTAAGGGAAAAAGTATACTTAAAGAGTCGAGAATGTGGGTTAAAATGTTCTACTGAAAAAATCATCGTTAAAATTCATTGAAGACTTCTTTAATAAAAAATGCATTTAAACACTAAACAACATAGCTTTTTGCGATATATTTTCGAATGCATATTATTTCAAACTCTAAACTTCACCAGGCCATAGACTACCCGCAACTTTTAAATACTTCCAAAATGCTTTCATTCTGTAAATGAATTATTCACCTTCCAGGCAATGTTTGTATGCATTTTGATGAACAGGCCAGGAAAATTGTGTCACATGATGTTAAAAATACCTGACGGAAACTTGAGTAAGATCGGATTACTATTTTCCGTGCCCCAAAGAGGCCAAAGGTCAGGTTCTTAGTAAATCTTATGTTTTTTACTAATGGTTGATTAAGGAACTGCAGATTCTTCCTCGCAAATATTTAATAGTAAATTATTGACGTGTGTTTGCGGCGCCTAGGCACTTACTTTTGCCCTGGCTGTAGTTCGAATAGTACGGAATAGTTCATGAGATACAGCCTTTATAAGTTAAAACTTTAATACCACGCCCACTGATCCGATCTCGCCCATTTTATGTTGTATCACGAACTTTGCTGCCAAATGCATCCAGACAAAATTCACAAAAAAACAGTCCTCCTGATATTTTGGTTTCAAAAATAGGGTCCAGTGGGCTGGGCCACGCTCACTAAATATAACAAAAATGCAAGTACCCAATTTTCAATACCGATCGCACAGAGATCTGGAAATTTCAAAAAGATAGGTCAAGCCGATTTCAAGTCTATACGGTACTAAAAATGCAAACAAAGACCAGCAAATTTATATATATATATATATATTTGACCTTTGACCTCTATGGGGCATGAGTTCAAATTGTCCGATTGTGCTCAAATTTTGACTAAAAAAAAAAACTTAATTTCCCTTTGCACCCCATGAATGAAGTATGGGATAGCTTCTCGCGTTGTTGTGAATTAACACGCTTTATATTTTTAGATTCACAACTAACGGCACCTACTTGTTTATCGACGAATGCGAACGTCACTGTTTTGAGAAGCTCTTACTAGACACGACGATTGAATCGACGCTTAATACTGCGAACTTGCTGTCAACAACATTCGAGGGGAGCCGACAATGAAAGACAATTTTATTTATTCTTTTTTCTTTTAAGATGACTGGAGCCAGGTTTGAACCTGCGATCTCCCGCATGGTAGTCGCGTGTTTTAACCACTATGCCACGGCCGGTGCCAAATTTGCCGGCCGGTCCTCAAATTTTGACTATAGCTTTTTTATAACAACTGAAACAAAATTCCGCTCGAGCATTACCAAAAATCCAAAGTGGAATATTCGCTGCCACCCTACCACAGTGGATCCGCTTGTATAGAGGCGCGGCCAAAAATACTTCTAACGGTAGTACAGAGCTGAAATGTTCAGCAGGGCTCTTAAAAAATATTTAAGCCAGTACAGGAATTTCAATCAGGTGAAATGACTGATAAATACCCTCACCCTATGTACGACATTGTTTTACTCTCGAGTTAATGAAATTAAAAAATAAATTACTTATGTAGCTTAAACGATCGGGAATAGGACTCTCGGACGTATGACCAGAAGTTTACAGACTTGTAGCAAAACTAACAACAGTTATAAAAAGTTCAATTCAATATCTCTAACAAAAATGATATGTATGTAAAACCGTCTGAAGCTAATATTTCGGTTTCCGAGGTTTTGCGTCGGATTACAAGATAATCCAACTGACCACATTCAAGTATACTCCAGTTTTTCGTTTAAATGTTATGAGGGAAATATTAATTTTCCTAAAAATATGTTGGTAATTTTGTATAAGACATCCCACCCTAAATTTTCCTTGGAAAAAATTTGACTGAAAAAGAATATTCTTGTGGGAATATTACTTTGAATTAGGTCATTTATATACAATGAGGTGGCATAAGGGGCGCAGAAAATGTTCCGATTTTCTATAGTTTTACCTGGTTTTATAAGATTATTAGTCCGCCAAAGTTCATGATCATGTAGTGTTTCGTTTGGAAGTAATGGAAGAAATATCCATAAATAGGTAAGTTTGCATGGGAGGTACCAGAAAGGGTTTGGCAATTCTGCTTATTTACAATAACGTAACTTCATTTTGAAAAATATTAAAACTGGTAAATTTTCATAAAGATCAGTTAAGGTTTACTCAAATTATCATGCCCATCAGTTATCCTTCCAACCAGCAAGTCAACCGGCCAGCCAGCCGGACCGACGGAAATGGGACAATCGTCTTAAAAAATCTTAAAACAAATTTGGTTTTAAAATAATTTGGGTCGAGATAATTGGGGTCGTTACACTTTTTCACTTATGAAATTTTAGTTATCCTCTTACCTAAGTTTGAGGATTTACTAAGAAGGCGGTTTAGTATTTTTAAAACTACACGCACATCCGCAAATTTCCGCAACAAACTTTAGCACTTTTATTACCTTAAGACTACGACAAATACAATCGAAAATAGACCTAAAGGGGGATCTGGGGGGAACACAACTAAAACTTTAAATAATCATAATGAAGAAGCACAAAATAGGATCAAACAAATACGTTACCTAAAACATTAATTTGACAAGAATTACAAAACAAGTTAGTTTTTATAAATTTGTGGAGATTAAATAAAAACTTTTAATTTTAAAATCCATTAAACATAATTTAATTTTTTAGACTTATGCAATGAGCAATCCGTTTTGAAGTGCACTTTTGTTTTAAATTATTCGACCAACGTACAAAATCGCGAACAAATGTTCATGATTAAATTTTATTTTTAAAAAGTCCCGTTAGATTTTGAGAAGAATCCGGTTAACCATTATGAAGATTGGACATTTAAGAGATAATTTGTTTACATTTTATTTTAATACTTTGTTATTAGTTTTTGATTTTTGGCCTTGGACGGAACCACTGTGCCTACCCTGTATGCATTAGGAAAGTCGTCTTGTACAGGAGATACCAAATTGCTCTCAAATTATATAATATTCTGATACAGTTTGTTCTTCTTTACGGATGAGGTCATGACTTACGATATATTTCCCCATTTGAACTCATAGTGTTATTGGCCCCATATGCTCGTCTATCTAATAAGTTCAAGATATACGGTCAATTTGCACATTATGCTTACATCGATTTTCTACTTATTGTTGTATATTCTAGTTTTCACAGCTAGTTTTACCTTTGCCTACTTGTGTCATATGTAGAAACCTAAGAGGAATAGGGTAACATGGCAACGACACCAATTTAAGGCTTTTATTATTTAGGTCATTAAACGTTTAAGTCTAACAAATGTCTTTCTACCTACATATGTATATACATATGTCACAAACATACTTAAAGTTACGACCAAATGTCTACACTTAGACTTTGCTGCTTTTGGAAATTCTTTGTCATTGTTGTGTCTTTTCAATTCATTGCATTCATTCGAACTTGACGAAAAAACAATTGGTGCTGGGCAAGAAATATGCTAATTAGACAATCTATAGATAGTGCACAAAATGAATTGGAAGAGTTCGAAAAATTTGCAAATTGTTGATATTGCATGTTATTTTTACTTATTTTTTTTGTTTTATCTGTTTGTTGCTGTAACGGTTTTATAATTTTTGGTTTTATAGAAACTTAAGGGCGAAAGTGTTCAGCAGGCAATGGTACCACCCCTGAAAGGAGTGGTGAGCTTCGACGTAAAGGCCAACTATTGCTGATAGTATTAATATCTAATCTAATATTTTATGGAGCAAAATAAATGAGATTGTTCATGTATTCTTATATATCGTCGGTGTGCTTCGCAGATCTCAAGTCCACTAACACAGTACAATACATTGATTTTGGGACTAAATTCTGACAACTGCACGTGAAAGATGCTCCAAAAAGAAGAAGTTCTGCATCATACTTTTTGTCAAGTTACATGATATAATAATTTAATAACGATTTGAAGTTAGTAAGTGTCGTATAGGGAAATTTGTACGTTTTAGTGGTTTCTTTAATGTGTATTAAAAAAAAACAATACCTGTATTAAAAAATCGTAAATTATTGTATGTATTTTCTACGATTCTTCGAAAATCGAAAACTTTCCTTAGTATTTCTTTTCTATCATATCTAATTACATTTTAAAATTAAATTTATGACCTTAATGTAAACAATTCATTGATGAAAATACTAATTTCATTAAAATGTTTGCGCAATTCTAACAATCTAAATATAAATTTTGTTTATTTTTTTTTTTATTTTCTTTCTCTGTGTTTTCGTTGTCTGCTTAGCAGTTTTTCGTCATTCGAAAGTATAATGCATTTTTTTTGGTTTGTCGTTTTGCATAGATATACAAGTATGTAAATATATATATTTTTTTGCTTATACGAATTTGTAGACTTGTACAGCCATTGGCCATTGTTTGCTGGCAAATTGATTTGTTTATTCAGTTTTTTTTTCTTTATAAAAGAAAATATGCGAAGGTGAATCTGTCTATGTTCTTTATAAGAAGAAAGTTGGGAAAGATTAATAAGTTTTGAGGTTTGTTTTCTTCTGGGGGAAAAGCAGTGATGTAATACAAGTGCCAGTAAAAGGCATGAAACCCAAAAACTTAAGGAAAAACTAATAATAATAATTTGTAAGTTAAACTGGAAAGATAATTATCTTCGGCTATGCCGATAAAAGGGGGTTTGTATGAGGGTTAGGCGTTACTTTTAGCCCATCGTATCTATTTGTTGTCAGTAATTTTTTTTTTATTACCCAAATGTCAAATACTCAGCTTGAACTGTTTATATGAGCTGAGAATATTTTAATGCATTTTCTAACCCCCAAAAGGGGGAAGTTTGTATAGGAAGTACGAGTAGTTTGGAACTCAACCTCCGCTTAGAAGATTTAAGCTTGAATACCAAATATCAGCTCGATAGCTCTTAAACCACGGCTGTTATCGTGGGGACAGACATGAGTCGTTTGTGTTTTACATCTAGTATCGTCGTGTAGACCTGACCAGATGGTGGGCTCCACCCCACTAGAACATACTTTAAGCCGCTGTTAAGGCCCGGATCTAATTTCAAAACGCCACGAAATATTCAAACCGACCAATAACTCTTGTCTGGGAGTAGACCGACTGGCAACTACAAACTCGAGGCTTGCACTCCGTCCAATCTGGCTCCCCACTATTTATTATTTGCTATTTGATGTCATTAGTTAACTATTATTTGGTTAATGGGCAATAACCATTCCTTCCTTAGCACAAGTTGCTCCACGCCGCCATCTGCTAGAACCGAAGTTCCCATCCGGCCGGCCCCACATCCACCACCAGACTACCGAGGCAATTAACTGCCTTCTGATAGGTACCAATCAAGCTTGGTACCCCCTCCGGCCAGCATCACCAATTTTTGTGGCTCAAGGCCAACACGCTTTGGACAATACACAAACATAAATCTGAACGGTTATAAAAGAGTCTGGAACGAATGAAATTAGGCCGTAACAACGTAACAGTGTTCCTGCAATCGCTGTTACACCCCTGTTAAAGGCTTGGTGCTATCTATTCACCAATACGCTGAGAGTGCAACGCAACACTCGACTAAGAATACGTAAGATGCACAATGAGAGATGCGATTCTCGTATGGTATCAAGGGAGACCCAGCTCCATTTCTACCGAACATCGAACTCTTAGCCTACAAGCGTGCCTTTTGGTCCAACCACAGCCACCACGAGGCACAGAACTACTGTTCCATACCCATTCGGTGGGTAAGCAGTTTTTACGCTACTTAGGGCTCCCAGCCGCCCGTGGTACCATCTTTAGACTCCTTGGTCGGAACTCGTAAAGATAATACCACCTTTACTGCCTCTTTTTGCCTTGCAGAGCCAGAAAGAGGTCCACTGGTGGTTCTCTCGGGTCCGTGGTGGCGATACTCTCCAAAGGTCTTCGAAAAGACACACCTGCGGACGCGGGGACAGTCAGACGGACACCGCCAAAAAGGCGAAATGGAAATAGTTTTCGCCCGTTCTTATAACTTATCATACGCTTAGAGGATAAAATCTTGCACCCTAATGCAATTGAGTGACAGACGAACATATTTAAATCGACTTAGAATTCGACGCTGATTATTTATATATACTGTCATACCTAGCACGTCTTATTATAGGTGTTACAAATGGAACAACAAATTTAATATACTCTTTGGTCAGTGCATGCGTGTGGAAAAGGGTATACTAATAAGCAAGGCATACTAATCTGTTTACTAGCCCAATTGAGATGTAAAACCGAAAAAACTATAGAAAAAGATTTGTTAGTTTTAGAGTTTATCCGTGACAAACAGACCCCAAAACGTTTCCAACAAAAAATGTATTTGTTTCTCTTTTTGAATTAGAGCGGGTTGATGTTGGCAGTCTGTTGCGGCCATAATATTTTTACAATGTCTGTCTATTGTTTATTTGGCTGTTTCTGTTGCCAAAAGTTATCGACTCTATAACTGAAGGTGGCCAAAACTAACCGCCAAAGAAAAAAGTGTGCAGGAGAGATAGTCGGACGCAGAATTAAACTTTGACAAATTTAGGCCTGGACCTGAATATACCTAATAACCAACTTGTGAAGAAGCTAACTGGGCTTTGAACCCTATGGACCCAAACTGTGGGCCTATAAATCATCTTTATTTACAATACAATACTCCCAATGCAATCACACCCAAATTCGGTATTTTGGATAAAGTTTTGAAGAAAAAAGTGGAAGTCTAGCCACGCCCCTTCTGGTATCTCCCATACAAATGTACTATTCCGCCTAATTTGGAAATCGAATAATAATATATCAATACACCTAAAGCGATCGTGGCCAAATTCTGTATGTTGCAAAGCTATAATATGATAAAGTTTAAAGTAAAAACTTGTACCTCCCATAAAAATTTACCATTTCGCCCGCTTTAGAAATCGAGTAATAGTATCAGGACACCCAACGCAATCGTACCCAATTTCTGTATTTACTAAAACTATAACAGGATTGGAGTAAAAACTGAAAGTCCAACCACGCCCCTTCAGTACCACCTATACAAATGTATCATTCCGCCTACTTAGGAAATCGGGTTATAATATCAATACACCCAACGCGATCGTGTCCCAAATCTGTGTTTCTGGATAATGTCTTGGAGTAAATTGGAAGTCTCGCCACGCCCCTTCTGGTACCTACCATTCAAATGTACCATTACGCCCACTTTAGAAATCGAGTAATAATATAAATGCACCCAACACGATCGTGTCAAAATGCTGTATTTTGTTTACAGTCCACACAACATTTTCAGGATAGTTCTTGGCAAATCGGCATATAGAAAAATATTTATGCTTATTCGATATCCTTTGAACAAATCTTAAAAGATGCTTTGAAATTTCCTTAATCAGAACAATTTTATGTATGAAAAATGCTGTTAGCTAACTATTTTCTCTCATTTTGAAATGAAAAATTTAAATTGCCGTTTTCTCCTGAACTAAGCATCCAATTGCAAAGAGAAGCTTAATTTACCATTACCATACAATAGTTGGTAAATCTCTTAGATTTGAATATCATATTAAGATGGTTTGATACTTTAAGATTCGATATTCATATGAAACCCCTTAAGTGATGTTATCTCCTTAACTTAGCGTCCTATCGCAAAGTGGAGCTTAATTCATGATCACTATACAATAGTTGGGAAATCTCTTAGATACAGTTGCAATCTGTTACTAAGTTGGGTTAGTACCTCAATCTGAAATGGGTGGGAAGCCGTCGGCATATATATGAAAAACTTTAAGTGCAATTATCTCCTAAACTCAGTGTTATATCGCAAAAATTAACTTAATTTGTGATGACCATATAGCAACAGTTAATAACTAAGATGACTTTCATTTTGGAGTAGAATGAGAATTCACCTTGAAATAGTTGGGAAGCCGTCGATATTCATAGGAATAGCTTTAAGTACAGTTATCTCCTAAACTAAGCGTACAATTGTAAAATAGAGTTTAATATGTGATCATATCTTAACTTTGTTAAGTGTAAAATGTATGTTTTACATGAAAGGTTTAATGTTTATGAGTAATATAGATTCCACTTATATACTTAGATTCAAAAATTATTCATAAAATCACAGTTGAACTATGTCCACCATATTAGATATAGGGTGACGTTATTTATCAGCAAGTACACCTTACTGACAGTTCTGTACTGGTTTTTGTATAGAATTCTTAATGTGTACAAATAAGTTACCTATTCCATCATACCTGTAGTTGTCGGTATACAAATTATAAAAAAATATCCATTCAATTAATACCTGCAAAGAAAAAAAAATAATATTTAATATTTATATTAACAAAAAAAAGTAATACGAATGTTTAATAAATATGGTTTTAAACTTTTAATAGTTGCTATATTAGTTTTGTTATATTCCAGTAATATAAGAGTGTTTACATTTTATAAGTAATGATATCTAAAATGCACATTGCAAATTAAGGGTATTATCGACTACTTTAACCTTTACATTGAACACTATTTTTCAACAGTTTATTTCTGCTCTCACACGAATTTCTATGCCAGCAAGAGCTGCTGCATTACATATTTATTATATTTCTGTCGACATCCCATCGCATGTGTGCGTGCATCGATTATTTAATTCTTTGCTCATAATTTGATTATATGTGAGTTTTTTTTGTAAAATATCTGTTTCAAAATGTTGTCTGCTTTTTTTTTGTTGGCATTAAGCCATTAGAGAACTTGAACTTGAAAATAGGCAGTGCCATCATTGAGGAGGCACAGCAGACAATGTTGCTGTAGTTGTTGTCAACGTCGTTGTTGTTGTTGTTGTTGCTGTTGTTGTTGATGTCTTCTGGCATTCTCGAGAGGGTTAAATTCAAATAGATAATCTCAAGAATTTCTAATGACTGTTGCGTTTTGTTGTTGTTGTTGATAATCGCATGATGTATTTATATTTAGGTTTAGTAATAAAATAAAGAAAAATTTTCGCTCGTAGCCGGTGTTTTGGTAAACATTTTAAAGACAATTTGGTTTGTTTAGTTCTTTTGGTTAACTGAATTGTTTGTTTTTCAAAATGTTTTTGTAGTTGTGGTGCCGACATTTGTTAGTAAACGCAAAATATTATAAATAATAAGATATCAAGAAGATTTTTTTTTAATTCTTACAAAACAGGTTGCCAGGGGCAAGGACACTAGATTCTATGTGGCCCGCCAAAACAGAAAAAAAATTTCTTTGCGAACTATTGCAAATTGTATAAAAAAAATTATTTAGTAGAAGAGTCAAAATGTTTGAAAAATTAATTTTACTACAAATTTTTTTAAAGTCAACAACAATATTTGTATTGAAGTGATATCACAAGATCAATACGGTGTCATAGCCAATCTGGGGGTGAGAACTTCCAAGTCATGGTGTAGGTCAAGAAAACTGGTCATTGGTAATGATATTGAATGATGACCTTCACCGAAGTAGTTTATTGTACATACGTAGCGAGTTTGCACATGGTACTCCCTACATATGTATAAACAACGTATGAGTAATATTAATTATATGCTTATTTTATATTAATTATACGCACAGTGTTCCAATATTGTGGATTTATGGTGGTTTTAGGGCAACAATATTTGTATTTTCTCATTGAAGTTATTTCACAAGAGTTACACAGTGCCACAGCCAATCTGGTGGGTGAAAGTTATTAAGTCATGGTGAAGGTACTAGGTCAGTATAGCAAAACCCGCAAAGGGTTTGGCATTATCAGGCCAAACTATTATGAAGACCGAACTATATGAACTTTTATGTTTTTTGCATATCTTGATGTCTGTTCGCTTTGTTTTTCAGCTATAAATTAAAAACTAATGACGATTTCATTCTTCAGCAGAATTGTAGCTAAGGCTTGAATAAATAATTTTAATAAATATATCAATGTAAAACATCAAGTTAAACTGATTTTATCGAATAAAATCTTAATCTTTTCATAAAACTATATCACTAACTCCAAATTTCGGGCCATTTATAGGCTGTCAGATAGATAAATATATGTGTGGATAGCCAGGCTGCAATAAAAGCGATCAATTTAACATTGTGTAAATTAAATTTGGTGAGGGATGGACTAAAACCTCTGGGTGTAAGCCGAGATTTCCTGTTAATGAACCAGCAGATCCATTGTCCAAAGGTGGCTATACTATATCTGATCATAACTCTCTGAAAGATGTTAACCCGTGCCGAAAAGGTAAGTGGAGGATTGAATGTGGAAAACAGCCAGCAGACGTTTGGTCTCCAGCAGTTCCCGATCGGCGTATATGGTTTGTCTGTGCAGGAGTGACCTGTCTCTGGCCTGTGAAATTATAACATTGCAATATTAGGTACCTGACAGCCAAGTGGAAAGGATTCTTACCGGACTACTGCCGTGTGTGTGAGGACGAGGATGAGTGCTAGACGATGGAACATATTCTTTGTAGCTGCCCCGATGCAGCCCGTAGGAGGCTAAGACACTTAGGTGAAAGTTACATAAAAAACCTACAATATCTCTTCTCAGTCCCAGTAGGAGATTTAATATATTTCTTGCGGTGCCTTCCATGGCTAACTGGTAGGATAAAATTTGGTGTTTCCACAGTTTTCACTTGCTTCTCTATCCCTCCCCTCTTTCCTTCTTTCCAAACCCCCTTCCTTTCTAACGGACAATCCAATGGATCAGAAAATCTCGGGGTACAGTGTGATCTGGTTTTTATTACCAGATTACACGTGTCCACAACCTAATCTAACCTATAGGCTGTCTCTTTAGTCATAAGTAGAAAACTAGTAGTTGCTGATGTTACTGAATGGCGATCTTGACCGAAGTACTTTAATATACATATGTACTACGTATGAGTAATATTAATTTGATGCGAATTTTTTATTAATCATACGCACATTGTTCCAGTATTATGGATTTATGGTTTACTAACTCCCTTTATGTTCTTAGATTTGTAGTAAAACCATGTTAGTGTTTGGTGTTCTCAGGCCAAATCCCCCTTTTTGGGGGGTGTCCGTCTGTCTGATATTTGGAATGAAAGTTCTATCCACAATGCGGAGGTTAAGATTTCAGGAAAGGCCGATCGGTCAAAGACTACTCCCACCTCTCATATCGATCTTTCTGGGGTTGCCTGTCTTTCTGAAATTTGGAATGGAAGTTCTATTCTCAATGGGGAGGTAAAGGTCTCAGGAGAGGCCGATCGGTCAAAAACTATACCCACCTCTCATACAAAATTGCTCTTTCCGGGATTGCTCGTCCCCGCTATTACAGCCGTAGTTTATGAGATACTACTTAATATCCCTTTTGCACCCCATGAATGAGGTATGGGATAGCTTCTCGCGTTGATGTGAATTAACACGCTTTCTATTTTAAGATTTACAACCAACGGCACCTACTTGTTAATCGACGAATGCGAACGTCACTTTTTGAGAAGCTTTTACTAGACATGCCGATTGACTCGGCACTTAAACTGCAAAGTTGCTGACGACAACATCGAGAGGGCCGGCAATGAAAGAAAATTGTTTCCTTTTATTTTTTTGGATGACTGGAGCCAGGAGTTGAACCTGGGATCTCCCGCATGGTAGTAGCGTGTTCCAACCATCATGTCACGGCCAGGCCCTATACGGCCGGTAGATATTGAGCTAATATTTGGAATGGAAGCATCATTCCTCAAAATCTCCGGTTTGTTCTAAGATAAGCAAGATCAGTCAAAAAATAATCCCACCTCCCATACAAATTCCCGCTTTTGGGGTCTGTCCCTGCGATAACAGCCGTAGTTTCTTCTCTTCTCTTAGCGTAGGTTGAGTTTTAAGTTGAGATCGGTCAAAAACTACTCCCAACTCCCATACAAAACCCCTATTTTGGGTGTGTCCGTCCCCGCGTTTACAGCAGTAGTTTAGGAGATATCGCTTAAATTATGCAAAGTTCTATCCTCACAGCGGAGGTTAACTTCTAAGATGAGCAAAATCGGTCGAAATTTACTCCTACCCCATATACAAACTTCCCCTTTTAAGGGATGTTCGTCTGTCTGCCCCACCGATTACAGCCGAAGTTTAAGAATGAAGAATACAATGTTCTATCCTCATAGCGGAGGTTAAATTCTAAGATGAACACGATCGGACAAAAACTACTCCCACCTCCTATACATAACCCCTTTTTTTACGGGTGTCCGTCAGTCTTTCCCCTCAGTTGCAGCAGTAGTTTAAGAGCTATCGATCTGAAATTTGGTATGCAAGCTTTTGTTCTTTAAGCGAAGGTCAAGTTCTAACATGAGCAAGATTGGATAATAACAACTCCCAAATCCCTTACAAACACCCCCATTTTGGGGCTGTCTGTCTGCCTATCTCCGTTATGACAGCCATAGTTTAATATAAATCGGGCTTAAATTTGGTATGCCAGCTTATATCTTTCAAATCGAGGTTATATTTTAAGATAAGCAAGATCGGGCAAAACTGCACACAACTACCATACAAACCCCTCCTTTTAGGGGTGTCCGTCAGTCTGACCATGCAGTTGCAGGAGTTGTTTATGAGCTATCGATCAGAAATTTAGTGTGCAAGCTTCTGCACTCTAAGCGAAGGTTCTGTTCTTGGATAACCAATATCGGACAAAAAATACTTTCACCTCCCTTACTCGTACAAACTGCAAAACCATCTTAAAACCTTAATTTCCGTTTACATCCCATGAATGAGGAATGGATAGCTTTTCGCGTTGTTGTTTTGTTATTTGAAAAGTTTGGTGGGAATTGCACCCATTTGGAAGAATTGGAAAATGACGATGATTGTAAATAAAAAGTTTTTTCTCATTTATTTAGTTTCTTGTATCCTAATCCAATCTTTTTTTTTAAAAAACCTAATTTTCTCTTTCTCTATGTCAGGACCGGCCGTGGCATAATGGTTAGAACACGCGACTACCATGCGGGAGATCGCAGGTTCAAACCTGGCTCCAGTCAGAAAAAAATAAATAAATTTTTCATTCATTGTCGGCTCCCCTCGAATGTTGTTGACATCAACTTCGCGGTATTAAGCGTCGATTCAATCGGCGTGACGTTCGCATTCGTCGATAAACAAGTAGGTGCCGTTAGTTGTGAATCTAAAAAATAGAAAGCGTGTTAATTCACAACAACGCGAGAAGCTATCCCATACCTCATTCATGGGGTGAAAAGGGAAATTAAGTTAAGTTCTTAAAGATTGTGTGTGTGTGACAACACATTCATTATAATTACCATTACAGTATCCGCTCAAATAGTTTTCGACATCTTAATGATTTTAAATACCTACTGAACAACTTCCGCTTTTCTAAACTCTTAAAATTAAACAAGTGATGTTAGCTAATTTTGCCAATGTATATCTTAAAATTTGCCATAAAATCTAGTATGTGATAATTTACACCGACTCATCATAGTGCTAAGTGCAGTAGTATATTTTTAAGCTGATCTCATTTCCATTTTCGCTATCATAAATTCTCATGAGAGCTAATTAATATTAAACAACATCATTAAAATTAACTTAAAATGCCATAAATATAATTTAAACTAACGTTGCAGGAAAAATAATATGAAATGATGAAATGACAACAAGCGTTACAACTACTAGTGTTATATAGGACTAGCTACATATGCAATCATGTGTATCAAACTAAATGTTTTATGTTCTGTTCTGTTCTGTGTTTTTTGTCACTTTTCTAAATGTAGTAATGTGACAAATTAATTACTCATATGTTTATTTTTATATACTTATATTTACTAACTGCAAATAAGATACGGGTATTTAGCGACAGTTCAAAGTAATTCATAAATCTAATAGCAAATCATGTGATTTGTGTGTGTGACCTACGTTTTTATCGATATTTAAAATAACTTTTTTTTGTATTTGCCATAATTATTTATGATATCAGCTGATGCACATTTAAATATGAACATATATTTTTTGGAAGCTATTATCTATTATATTTTTTAGGGAGATTAAAAAAAAATTGGTGTACACACGTCAAACATACTCTGTTCTACACTGCCAGAATGATCTCAAAGTGACATAAAATAGTTAAACGCTTCCCCATCGAGACTCTTTAGAGCCCACGCCATTTTCCCTGTCTCATAAAGATCAAGGGGAAATGGCAAATTTTTAAATGATGATGTGAAATATGTTTTTTTTTTTTCGTTTGCAAATACATATCGGTGGCGGGTATTCATGTCTTCTTTTATTGTTTTTCTTTTCCGTTTGTTGTTTTCTTCGTAATCGAGCGTGTGAGAAAAATTAATATACTGTTGGAGGATGGGGCTGGGGATGTCGTGTTAATGTATTAATAGCTCTCTGTATTTAAATGGTGCCATCAAACATGATTATTTGACAGACTTGCAAACATTTGGCAAAGAGACTTGTTGTGAGTTTGAACAAATCGATTATTAAGAGTAAATGAAATATAGAATTAACGGCTATGTAGATATATTGTGATTTTTGATTTTATGAATGGAAAAATTTGTCTTAAAATGTGTACGAGAGCATTTATCATATTCTAGTCCACTATGTAGCAGACAATTATGGGGAATTTGGAGATAAGAAAAGGTTGTACTGCTTATAAGGTACCTGAAAGGGTCGGCCTATATTATACATATTCGTTCCAGAGGCAAATTTGTATAAGCGTAGATCTAACGCAAAATATGACTGATTTTAGTGTATATACAAAAAAGAGTGACAAAGGTTTTGATTTTTTCAGAGTGTATCTAACACAGTGCAACATTTCTAAGGTCATCGTCTGGTGCCACCTTCGTACCCAGCTATTTTTGAAATTTTCGAACGGTTAATGAAATATGAACTCAGTAAAAATGGTCAAAAAATCGTATTGGGGTGAAAATATTGGAGTATCCATAAAAAAATGTTTCGATGTAATGGGGCCAAATGCTTTGGGGATTTTTTTAGTTTCGGTATATACTTCAAAAAAAGCTGGGTATGAAGGTGGCACCAATTTATGTGTTGCACTGTGTAATATTACAAAAAATTAAACTGACAAAATTTAAATGTCCTCCAGCTGTCCTTTTACGTCGTTTTATATGGGAGGTATCAGAAGGGTTCAGTCGGTATATTCCACACTCAATTTTAGTCAAATTTTCAAAAGTTTACATTAGATAGGGTCGTAAACTACAAAACTGGGAGAAGAAAATATAAACTTTTTTTTTCGCCATATAGAGCGATCCTATTTACTGTACAGCGATCACGATTTATGATTGAATTCAGTGTATTTACAAAAAATATTATAATGTAAAACTTTGTGGGTTAATTGTATGGGAGGTACTAGAAGGGGTGTAGCAAAGGTTTCGAACTTCTGAGGGTTTGTCTAATATTATAAATGACCAAATTAAAGTATCCTTCATTTATCTATTTGGAAGTGATGGAAGATATATAAATTATCCGCAAAATATGTAATTGTTCATGGAATGTACCAAAAGAGGAGGGGCAATTCTGCCCATTTTTAATCCCATTACTTTCTTTTTGGAACATTACACAGTACAACACATGATTATGGGACTCAATTCTGAGAACGTGAAAGTAGCCCCAAATAGAAAAAGTTCTGCATCATTCGTTTTGTCAAGTTACATGCCGTAATCTACACTGTGGTGTAAAAATGAGCCAATGTTTTAAACAAGGTATGTTATTAAATATTTTTTATACGTTTAACTGTATTATTTTCAAACCTTTTGCTAAATTTAAAATATGCATCTATAAAAAATGTAATGCAATAACAAAAATATAACTTACATTACTGTAAGTATATAAAAACAAAACATTTTCAAAATCAGACCATTGGCATACTTTTGCTCCAAGGTTTTTCTTATCTAAATTTAATAATTAGTCCTGCATATTTTTACTTTCTTCAAATGATCCACCCTATTTGGCGTATATTAACAAAGTTGAGCAACATAATATAGAGGAATTTTGTTTCGTTCAGTCAGAACCCACTCCCACAGCTCATTAATACTTTTCGGGACTCTTTCGTTTCTGTCAGCCCGCGTTTTAGGTAAGGTAAGGGTTCAGATCTGGACTCTGCAGTGGCCACTCCCTGACCCCAAACACCTGAGAACTAAGCCATTCCTTGACAATTTTTACAGAATGTTTTGGGTCGTTGTCATATTTGCAGACGACATTCTCTGGTCTATCTTGTATTTTGCCAGGGCTATGGGGCAAATTATCTTGCAAAATGCCAAGATAGTCTTCCTTTCGCATTATTCCATCGATCCGTATAAGTAGTCCCACACCATCTGGGGTTACACATCCCCATATCATAATAGAACTGCCTCCGTGCAGCATTCTCTCTATAGAATTAGAAGAGGTTCCAGTCCATTTTAGTTGTACGATACGAATGTATCTTTTGAAATTCGTACTTATAGGGATTAAAAAGGACTATAGAGACAATTTCCAATAGGATTAACTACAAAAACATAAAATGGGTGATCGTTCTTCTTATAAAGCGTTTGAATTTTACCTCTTTCCTTAAATTCTTAAGATAATTCATTGTAAGTACGGGTGAAGCACCGCGAGCCGGGAAAGCTAGTAATTTAATATTGATTTGAAGTTAGTAAGTATCTTATAGGGGAATTTGTTACGTTTTAGGCTCTTTTGTTTGACATAACATAAATACTATATGGTGACGTATGATCATCATAAGTAATATTCCACGTAACTCAAACGCCACGGAGTACAACAGTTTTGTTGTAACTGCTACATAAAACACCCATTTCAAAATCATTTGATTATTTGAAAAGTGAAATTCTCAGAATTGAGTCCCTAGTCAATGAGCTGAATAATGTTGTACTGTGTTATAATACTAACAAATTTTAATACGCATCAGTTAATGTTTATTAGAGATGGACAACTCTAATAAACTTTAACTGATCCGTCCAGCTGATCAGCTAGACAGACGGACATGACTCAATCTTTTTAATAAACTCCCGATATTTGGGGTCTAACACGTCTCATTTTAAGCATTACTTTTTATACCATCACCCTTAGGGATGAGGGTATATATCATTTGATACGAAAAAAAGTGTAACGCATTAAAGGAGACGAGTTAGACCCCAAGTATCTTAAGACCAAATTCGTTTTAGAAATTTTTAAGAAGAATGAGCTATGTCCGTCTGTCTGGCTGGATGGCTGGTCAGCAGGATAACTCGAGTAAACCTTAACGGATCGGTATGAAAATTTATCAGTATCAATATTTTCCAAAACGAACTTATGGGATTGTAAATGGGCTGAATAGCCCCACCCCTTCTGGTACCTCCCATACAAAATATCCTATTTTTGGAAAATTAATATTTCTTCCATAACTTCCAAACGGACAACCGGAGGATGTTTGAATTTGGTCAGTTTATTTATCTTGCAAAAGTAGACAAACCCTATGAAAACCGAAACCTGTGCCCCACCCATTCTGGTACCTCCCATACAAATGACCGAATTGACCCTTATAGTTTTACATACATAGCTTTTTTGCAAGGAAACTTAGATCACTCAAATTTTGCATATGATGTTTGCTTATAAATATTAGACTCAGGTATGAATATGGACTATATCGGTTCACACCTTCTGGTACCTCCCATACAAAATTACCTATTTTTGGAAATTATATATTTCTCCAATAACTTCAAAACAGTCACTTGGGGGGTTATGAACTTTGGTCGATAAATTAATGTTGTGATAGGAGGCGAAACTCAGAGAGCCTAACTATTTGACACACCCTTTCTGGT
This sequence comes from Muscina levida, assembly GCA_964034835.1. Taxonomy (NCBI): domain Eukaryota; kingdom Metazoa; phylum Arthropoda; class Insecta; order Diptera; family Muscidae; genus Muscina; species Muscina levida. The sequence goes on along the minus strand of OZ035884.1, from coordinate 31,412,213 downwards.
ACCTCCCATACAAATGACCGAATTGACCCTTATAGTTTTACATACATATCTTTTTTGTAAGTAAACTGAGATCACTCAAATTTTGCGTATGATGTTTGCTTATGAAAATTAGACTCAGGTATGAATATGGACTATATCAGTTCACGCCTTCTGGTACCTCCCATACAAAATTACCTATTTTTAGAAAATTAATATTTCTCCTATAACTTACAAACGGACTCTTGGGGGGTAATAAAAATTGGTCGATTAATTTATGTCCTTATAGGTGGCAAAACCCTAGAAAACCTAACTATTTGACACACCCCTTCTGGTACCTCCCATACAAATGACCGAACTCACCCCCATAGTATTACAAACATTTTTTTTTCTAAGTACACTGAATTCAGTCAAACTATGAGTAATTTGTACGCTTATGAAAATATGAATCAGGAGTAAATATGGACTATATCGGGTCATCACTTCTGGTACCTCCCATACAAAATAACCTATTTTTGGAAAATTAATAATTCTCCCATAACTTCCAAACGGACATTTTAGGGGTAATGAAAATTAGTCGGTTAATTTATATTGTGATAGGAGGCGAAACCTCAGAAAACCTAACTATTTGACACACCCCTTCTGGTAACTCCCACACAAAGGACCGAACTCACCCCTATAGTCTTACATACATATCTTTTTTGTAAGTGCACTGAATTCAGTCAAATTATTCGTAAGTTGTACGTATGAAAATTTGAGTTAGGAATGAATAAGGACTGTATCGGTTCACCTCTTGTGGTACCCCCTATCAAAATTAAATTTTTTTGAAAAATTAATATTTCTCACATAAATTCCAAACCCCCTACACAAATAAGTAAAGTTTTGGAGAATTTTGCACCACAAGCAGGGGAAAAAATATACATAAGTAATTTTATTTTAATTAAAAATCTATTCATTTCAATAACTCAAGACTTCAACAATATCTTATATTGGGTGATGGTATTTATCAGTCAGTTTACCTGACTGAAATTTCTGTACTGGTTTGCCCATCAAATGATAAAAACAGGTGAAAGAATACAATATTTTTACAATATTTTTGATTGAAGTTAATAATTTCCATTTTTGAACATTTTGTACAGGACACTTTTCATTCTAGAACCTAAAGTCTAAAAGCTGACAACAGTTTATCTTTGCGGAATTAGGGTAACTCTACTAGCCTTAATTCCCAATAGATCACATTTTGGTTTCGGGATAACAACTTTCCTGGAATAAATATTTATGACCCACATGTTAAAACACAAAATATACTTCACTACAGCCGAAAGTGTCCATTTGTGCTAATTTTGTCTAGGACATTTTTGAGTATAGAACCCAAAGTCTGACAGGTGACAATAAGATACATTTACCGATTTAAGGTTAACACTCCCGGCTTTGCTTTAATATAGATCTAATATTGTCACCTGTTTGACTTTTGGTTTCACGAACAAAAATGTCCTGGAGAAAATAATAAAAACAAAACATTTTAGTAGTTTCAAGGACCAACAATGTCCTGAACATAATTAGCAAAAAGGATATTTATGACCCACATATAAAAGAAGAACAAAATATTCTTCACTACAGCCGAAAATGTCAATTTGTGAAAACACAACTGAGTGTTGAACCAAAAGTCTAACAGGTGACAATAAGTTACCTTTACTAAACTAGGGTTAACAGTTCAGGCTTTGATATTCTATTGATCCTATTTTGTCACCTGATGGACTTTTTGTGTCAGGACCAAAAATGTCCTTTACAAAAAACAATAACTTAATATTTTGTACTGTAGTGATGAAGTTTCCGCTCTAACGATATTTAAACTAAATAAATATTAAACACTCTGCAAGTTTGGAAATAATCTCAACATATTTGTCTGCAATTGTCTAAAGGACTTTTGATTAAAGGAACAAATATGTCTTACAAAAAATTCACAGAAACATTAACTTTTGACTATGATTTTTAAATTGAAAAATTTAAACCGTTCTGAAAGTGTGGAAATGTTGTTGTTGCTTTCTGTCGCCTTTTGGACTTTAGGTTCTAGGACACTAACATACTGCCAAAATGTTCTTTTTTGATAATTTTTTCTGGGACACTTTTGAGTTTATAACCCAAGTTTTATAGGTGACTAAAACAACCATATACGGAATAAAGGTTAACAATTCCGGCTTTGATTTTCTATAGATCTCATTTTGTCACTTAATGGACTTTTGGTTTCAGGACCAAAAGTGTCCTGGACAAGATTCACAAAAATTACACATTTTGTACTGTAGTAATGAAGTTTCCGTTTGATAAGATTTCACTTAACATGACGATTGATTCGAAACGATACTGCGAAGTTGCTGTCGACAACATCGAGGGGCCTAGCCGGCATTAAAAGAAAAATTTAGAGAGACTGCAGACAGAAATCGAACCATGGATCTATGTATAACCATGAATCTATGTATAATCATGGATCTATGCATAATCATGAATCTATATATAGGGCCAAAAATGTTCTGGATACAATTCGATAAACTTAATATTGATGATCCACTGGTAAACGATTTTTATTTCTGATAAGTTTTTTTTCAAGACACATTTAATTCTTCAACCCAAAATCTAAAAGGTGGCAAAAATATACCTAAACGGGATTAAGGGTTACGCATTCGGCTTCGGTTTTTTATAGACCACATTTTGTCACCTGATGGAATTTTGGTTTCAGGACCAAAAATGTCCAGACATAATTCACAAAAATTTAACTTTTGTAATTGTGTGTTGAAAAAGTTTTGGTGAATCTAAAAATAGATGCGGGTAACTTACTAAAATGGGGTCGATCGTAGCACGATGGTTAGAACGCGCCACTATCATGCGGAGGATCAGTGTTCCTGTCATCTACTTCTAAGTTACTTACATTTCTTTCATCGACGAAAGAAATGTTGTCGACGAAACTTTGCATGGGTTAATATATTCCCAAAACTACTTACGGGATTGCATATGGGTTACATGGTCACGTCCCTTTTGGTATCTTCCATACCCATTACATCCACTTTAGAAATCGTGTAAAAATATCAATGAACCCAACGCGACTGTGCCTTTATTCTGGATTTTGATAAGCTATAATTGGATAAAGTTTTGGAGAAAAAAAAGGATGTCCGCCACGCCCTTTCTGGTACAACACATACAAATTTACCGTTCCGCCCACTTTAGAAATCGTACAATAATATCAATACACCCAACACGATCGTGCCTAAATTCTGTATTATGTTAAGCTGTAACAGGAGAAGTTTTGAAGAAAAAAATTGGAAGTCTAGCCACGCACATGTACCATTCCGCCCACTTAAGAAATAGAGCAGTAATATCAATACACCCAATGCGATCGTATCTAAATTCTATATTTGGTTAAGCTGTAACAAGATAAAGTTTTGAGAAAAAACTGGAAGTCTAGCCAAGCCCCTTCTGGTACCTCCCAAATGTTCAACACCGCCCACTTTAGAATTAGAGTAACAATATAAATACACCAAACGCCACCGTACTCAAATTCTGTATTTAGTAAGCTTTAACAGGATAAAGTTTTGAAAAAAAAATGTAAGTCTTTCCACGCTTTTTTGGTGCCTCTTATATAAATGTACCATTCCGCCCATTTTAGAAATTATCATATCAATACATCCAACACGATCGTGCCGAATTCAGTATTTGGTAAAGCAATAACCGGATAGAGTTTTGGAGTGAAAATTGGATGTCCAGCCACGCTCCTTCTGGTATCTCTTTGCTAATTTTCTCTTTTTACTGAGGGTATATGTAAAACGGTTTACCAGACAGAAATTTTTTAATAGTTTTGTAGCTCACTAAGAAGCACGAAGCTGTCCTTTATCTTATGCATGGAATGCAAAGGGAAATAAGTTTTAATAAAGTTTAAGTTTTAGACACCGGATTCTGTCCTTTGTACGATAATAACGACAATCGTCTATCGCCATAGTTTAACTCTTAAAAAAATAACTAAGTTCTCTATGACATATTGTAAAGCAATTACAGCTCCACCACTAGAAATTCATGTACACTTTTTTTCCAAATTGGTTAATATTCGAAACCTCTCTGTTACTTAACCATAACCTAATTTCATGCTTTACTACACTTATCTAACATACATTGTATTGTGGTCGAGTCATCATTACCTAAACCTGATTCAAATCAGATATGCAGTTCATACAAAACGTGCACACTAATATTTCCGGTTTCGTACAGTTCTCTAAACTAAAATTCTAAGCAACAGTAGTGCATTTGCTAATTTAGCAGAAAGTGTGAAATTGTCATTTGCTATAATTTTGATTGTTTGTCTGGCCGATTGTCTGTCCGTAACCGTCATTTAGAATACATATGGTTGGTTGGCTGGCTGGCTGGCTGGCTGTCTATCTGTCTGTCTACTGGACAATTCTATTTGAATTCGGAACGTCTGTCTGTCATGGGTTGTCGTCGAAGTCGAAGTCGTTGTCGCTGCCGCTGCCTCTGTTCCGTTCTCTATGTCATCGTCAACTGATCGTCTGGTTTAGTTTTAAAGGTAAACCTGTTTAGTTTTTTTTTTTGGTTTTTTATTAGTTTGCCTTTGTTTCTCCATTTCCATCTCTAATATGGTCAATTAAATTTCGCTTATCCAGATTTGCGCTTATGCTAAGGCCAAAAAATCGCGCACACTTAACCACACACACTCATATAGAGCGCACACCATTGCGCTTTCCTGTGGCCACTGCTTACACATTCATATGCTGCTGATGAGAGTCTAGTTCAAGTTGAGTGTCTCTGCTTTTGGGGGACTTCGATTTGGTCTTACTTACGTCTTCCTCTGCACTTTGCATTAAGATTTATGTGCTTAACAACAAATGAAAAGTTTACAAAACACGATCACCGTTGAGTGCGGCAGCGGCAAAATAACATTTATAGTTATAATTGCTTTTCCTGCTGTGTGACTAATAGCAATTAAATTGCCAATTTCAATTGTATCTAGCTTTGAGTGTTTTGGCAGGGGGAGGATCATGATGACCGTAACTATTAACCGGAGTTTTGAGAAAGAAATTGTGGTGAAGGTGAAAAATATGCAAAATATTTTATGTGATATTGTCACCGGTGGTTTGGTGATCAATGATCGATAGAGAGGTAATGGCACTACAACCAATAACAAATGGTGATCATTATGACAGTATTTTTTTTTCTTCTGTCTAGTAAAATCAATTGATTTTTGGTTAGCGGATTTGAAATTTATTGAGAGGAGCTAATTAAGTAACTTTTCACAAGACAACAATGATTAAACACCTGCACCATGGCTTTCACCACTCTCAGTTAGTTAACTGAATATCAACATGGCCGTACACCCACTTGAAAGTCATTTCTTAAAGGACTTCATACTGAGAGATACATACAAAAGAGGGAAGGAGTTTTATGATATGGTTTTAAATGATCTCAGCCATTTACTTCTCTTTTATCGGCGGCCCCTTCGATGTTGTCGACAGCAATTTCGCGGTCAAAGTCTATTAGAGCTTATCAAACTGATGCCGTTGGAATTCGACTATAAAATATAGGTACTGTTTTTCGAGTCTGAAAATAGAAGCGTCATAGAGACTTAAACAAACTTCTGGAGGCTTCATGCAATTCCTTTGGTACATTATTTTAAATTTCTAAAACTCATCTCATTTTAGGCAAATTACATATTTTTATAAGGCAAATTTTTCTCCATCGAAACTGTTACAGCCGAAGCCTTATTTATATATTATATAAATCCAATTTTCAAAGTAAAATCGCTCTAGATATTATTTTGAATAAAGATTCTAATGTTAAAAAATGTGTTAAGAATCTTTCTTTAAAGTAAACCATAACTTATTAATTGAGTCACGGCTAATAAAATTTTTCAGTCTTACACCACTACAACAACAACGGAGACATGTTGGTAAACTCAATTCACCCGTAACCACTGAGATCGTCTGTTAAGTAATGCAAAATATATATATATATTCAACATTAATTAGCATTCCAACAAAGGTTGCTGACTACAATGTACGTACGTAGGTATGTATGTACGTTTCACCCTATTAATAACGTAAAATTCATTGGAAGCATTTATTAATATTTATTATTTACTTAAGACGAGAACGCTAATACGGCAACAATTTTTATCTAATAGATTATAGCTACGTCTGGGATAATTGTTACACATACGTACAATTCTCTCTTGGGCAAAAGTGCTACATCACTATAGTAAGATGTCACGTGGAATGATTCGAGCAGGTGTGGAATAAGCAAATACAAAAATTCTGTAGTAAGAGAAATTTTGCAGCTGTAAAGCAGTATACGAGTTAATCAATGTAAAAGTTTGTCAGTAGTTCAGAAAAATTATTTCGATTATGTAAACTCATAGATGAAGATAAACTGACATGTAGAATCACTGCCTTCCTCTCTCCTTCGTAAGGAAATTCGCCAACAATCGTATTCCCAATACACTTACTTGTTAGTTAATACAGTTTTGCACCATAACAAGAACTTGGCAGAACTTACTGAATACACTTTATACACTATAACCTTTTTCACAGTTTTACTACATGTCGAAAGTTCTATCTCCAACCGTTTTCGCTCCACAACCAGGCAAATGATCGAACGTAAGTGATTTCAATTAAAAATCGGTTAATTTTAATGACTCAAAACTTTAACAGTATCTTACATAGGGTAAGGGTATTTATCAGTCAGGTTAACTGACAGATATTTTAGTATAGGTTTTAATAAAGTTGCTTTTCTGTTTGGAAGTACGAAATAGATAAAAAAAAAGTTGGTCACAGCATGTGATCGAAATGTATACGAATTAATGTATTTGCACAAAAAAATCGATCAGCGGTACGGATGCTGCGAACGTTCACACTCTACCACCCGCACTACCATTACAATGCAATGTTTGTCGTTATGCAGCGGCAATCCGAATTAGTTTGTTTGTGTTTCGTCAAAGTGTACGACTATCCATCGTATTACAGCAGGTACTAAAAAACACCTAATGCAGTGGACTTCGGAGGGTTAAATGTGCACAGGAGAAAGCGAAGTTGGGTCCGTAGCTCAGCAAAGTTAAGGTGACAGATTTATTTAGAAAACTTGGCATGTCATATATATCATTTACCTTGTAACAGGTAAAGCGATCACCAACCAATATTATTTACAGCTTTTAGACAGATTCGACATTGATTTTAAGCAAAATCCTCTTTACCAATGCACCGGCGTACACGAGTGTAGTCGGCATGGCCTGGGTTACGAACTGCTAGCCCCACCAGTATAATCCTCAAATTAAGGATGCTATTTACCGTGTGACTCGTTAAAATTTTTTGTTTTTTTTTTCACAGATGATGGCAATAATCACACTCGAAAGTTTTGTTCGATCAAAAACAGACCGTCACTGCTTGAGTGTTATGAAAGCAATACCACTCACGCTTGAATTGTACTCAACACAAAAACAGACAGAGAAACAATGATCAACGATTGTAGGGAGAGCACAACCTAGTACATTGTAGCACATCATCGTGTACAAATTAGCAACACTCATTCTTCTTGTGAGACCGCTCACCATATTGTTGTGTGCGAGTGTTCGGTTATGCCTATAACTGTCCTAGATCATTAAAAGCTGCCTCCGAGCATTATATTAACTAAATTAATAAAAAGAGCAAATTCATCGATTTACGGATAAAGTCCTCTCTCGACGAACGAAGATCCAACTGTACCAAACACTGATCCTACCCGTCTTGTTCTGCAACGCAGATTCCTAGGTAATGACGCAGGCGAATCAACCTATTATGGGAGTTTTCGAGAGAAAAATACTTTAAAAAATATTTGAACCCATCATCGTTAACGACCAGCATCGTCGTTGATTGAATCATGCGCTGTATGCCCTGTACAAGGACATCGACGTAGTCAAACATGCTCAAATAGAACACGTTGGGCAAATGGATGAAAATGTTTCAGCTCGAAGAGTGAACGGCAATAAACTCGATGGGCGTCACAGTGGGGGAAACTAAAAGTTCGTTGAATGGACCAGGTGAAAGAGCTGTTGTTAAAGCTTGTTGTGAGAAACTTTCTACGGAGAGCAAAAGACCGAAGCGCTTGGGGTACTTTTCAACGTGTGGCTGCTGATAGATAAATTTATATTTGTGCTGCCATTAAAGAAGAATCAGAATAAACCCACATTGAAATTTTTAAGTATGTCAATAAAAGCTAGCAGCCTTTTATGGGATTAGGGCACTGCTACTGTACTCACTTTTTTACCCTAAAGCCTTTTTTTGTCGGACTATTAGAGAATCTGTTAAAACATTGTTACAAAATGGACAAAATTTAAGGAACTTGGTAAGTGACCTAATGCTTGGAGTAGGTCTGGTCGAGTTATCTATAGAAATAGCTCATAAGTGATAAAAGACCCGAAAACCCGGGTTTTTTACCGTGAGTCAAGATTTTGAGGGTGTTAGGAAACTTTAGTTCGCAGATCCATGTTGTACTCGACCAGATCTACCCAATGCACTAGACCACTAGATCGTTTTATTCAAAAAGTCACTCGCTTATTATTCGTACTATGTTCCAAACAAATGGTCGCACTCTAACTGTATTAAAAGCACTACCTCGACATATGCATAATTTGCCCTTGTCATGTCTAATATTCTTCATTAATCATTAGTTTTTTGTTTTTATCACAACACCATTAAAGCTAAGGTGTGTTTGCCAACAGCTTATAAAAATAAAAAAGTAACTTATTTAAAACCTCATAAATCTTTGTGCAATAAACGATAGGCTTATACAAATGCCAACAAAATATTTTTTATGAACCAACATCATCGACACTAATTTGGTAATGATGAGTTATAAAATTTCGAATTAAGTTATCAATTCATAGTTGTGGGTGTAACACGAAACAGTGGTCAATAATGATGACTTCCGCTGGAAGTCTTGTTAATGAAGAAGAAAAAAAAAACAGTGTGAATCTACTACGCCTACACTTGTCGTACTGAATGTGACAACATATGTAGATGAACCCACGAACATGGGACGATATAAGTATGAGAAAAGTGTTCATTGAAACACGCTTGATAGTTAGCAAGGCTAATGTTTAATAGGCATAGAATAATCGGAAATAATAAATTCATGACACATTAGAGAAGTTTTAGAGCCTATATTAGAGAATATGTCAGAAGTGATGGAGATAATCTCTATTTCATTGAGATATAACCGTATTAAAAAAAATGCATACGACCATTATATTATTAATGCAGCCAACTTTACAAAACGAATGATGCAGAAGTTCTTATTAGTGGGACTACTTTTACGTGCAATTCTCAGAATTGAGTCCCAAATCCATGAGCTGAAAAATCTTGTACTGTGTAATGCTAAATTTGTTTCCTAAAATATAACGCATTTCTATGTTATCTTACTGGAGCTTATGTACTAACTTATTACTGCCTTATAACAGTTTTAAATGCCGGCATCTACTTAACCCTAAAAAACTAAAGCAACCGCATCAAACAGACATCTTGACATGCTAAATTGATATACTCAAATTGTTCAACAGCTGGTGCTTAGTTAATTTAACTTTTAATATACCAATTATATCTGCTAACCAAATGTTACTGAAAAGCAACAACCACACAATTCGAAGCCTTTAAAATTTTATTTTACAAGTTTAATAGTTTCACATAACTATTGAATGTTATACAACAAACATCTGAACTTGACAGAAATTACAAGTGGTTACAAGAACAACCGTTTCATAAATCAAACACGTGTATTTATTTAACCAGCAACTTGCTTAGTAGTTTAGGCCATGGTATAATAACACCGACGAACACACACACACACACACTGCCACTCACTCTCATACAGCCCCGAAACCAGACACTCTCCAAGACACAACACGCAAATTAGCCTCAGGTTAGTCAACCCGTCAAGAAAGCGGAGCGCAAAAAATTCAATACTTACTACACAAGCAAAACGATCCATATTGAAAGCGTAAAAAATATTTAACTGCAAAAAAAAAGTAACCGCATAAATGGACGAATGTCCAAGACACATGGAGATGAGTAGTAGAGTCATCGTTGTCGGTCGTCGCCGCAATTACAAGAGTTTGTGAGTCGCACTGTTTTGTATAAATGGAAAATGTGTATGTGTTTGTGTGTGTGTGTGTAAATGACACCACAATTGCATGATCAATTTTTGATCGACAGGAAAGTAACTAAAAGCAAATAAAAATGGGTTTCAATGTACAAAAACAAGTTGATCAGACATTCAAATTGCTCAGTGCGAATTGTTGGTAATGTTTTTGTTTTATCGTGTTTTTTTGGTCTCTTCACTGCTTTAAATTAAAGCTTCCGTTGTTTGGTAAAAATTTGCATTTATACCAGGATTGCGATCATTGTAATTTTTGTATCTAAAATTAAACACAGAATTGCAAAAGGTGAAAATTGAATTAAAAATTTCATTCTTGCCTTAATTTAGTCAATACCACAGTACAAGATATGATTTTGGAACTCAAATCCGAGAATTGCACGTGAAAGTAGCCCTTAAAATAAGTACTTCTGCGTCATTTTTTCTGTCAAGTTGGCTGCATTAATAGTTTAATGGATTCGTACGGTATACCGAGATATATCTGTGTTAATATAAAGAAAACGTTGACTTTGGAATTTATCTCAAGCTCAAGACTAAAAATCAACCTTGCCCAAAAAAAATCGTATGGCCATTAAATTTTTAATGCTACCAACTTGACCAAACGAATGATGCAGTAGTTCTTAGTTTTGGGACTACTTTTATATGCAACTCTTAGAATTGAGTCCCAAATCAATGAGCTGGTAATGTTGCACTGTACTATGCTCAGGACAAACTTTCAATTATCAAGGACCACTCCATATAGTTTTAGCACAAATGTGTATGAAGCCATTCCAGTTTGTGGCGCTGCGTTCCACTAAGCGGCCGCTACTATGGACATTATGTCTGAACGATATGAGGATATTGTTATCCTTCAAAAAGACGCAGGTCTGTGTCAATAAGCCGCAATCGACCGATGCCCCTAAAGAAGTGACAGGCAAAAAAGAACGCACGCTCACAACGCTGTCGCTGTCGAGTTTTGAAAATGGGAAATATCGCCCCGCGTACCTGAGAGTACCACCGGCATTTTTTAATGACGATGGCAGAGCTTACACACTGTGGTCGTAGGATGACTAATAACATTATAATCACATAGCCAATACAGGGGGTTGTTAGTGAACCGGAAAGATTGATAGAACTTTTGTAGCCGATTCTACAGAGTCGGTTTAAGATCGACTTAAAATGTTTGGTGCAAGACCTTGTCCAGGTCCTGGTACTATAATGAGGTCGCTAAATGTTCGGTGGAGTAGCGTCCAATTATGTTGGGGGAACTTTGTTTTTTTGCTGAAAGCCGGCAACATTGTGACTTAGCACTCTCTCGTTATTTGGGTAGACAGGTATTGTTTTAGACGGGAAACAAATTTCGGATGTCGTTTGTTTTTGCTATCGGGACAGCTTAACAAACCTAATATAATTCCAAAGCGTGGACAAGAATGCGGGTCTTAACAGCGGCAATGTTGTATGTTCAAGTGGGGTGGAGCCCACCATCTCTTCAAAGCTTTAAGGTGATACTTGATGTAAAACACACACAGGATTCTGTACTTGTATCTGCCCGTAGAGGGTCATCTCCGGACAGTTTTGAGAGTATCGTCCCCACCTACCCGAGAGAACCACCGGTGGACTACCTTCCGAATCTGCAATGATAAAAAGCGGCAGCAAGGGTGTATTTCTTTTGTGACTTCCGTTCAATGAGTCTAAAGATAGTACTACGGATGGTCAGGGTACCCTAAGGGGGCTCCCATACAGAAAATGTTTATACCCTTCACCACGCGCATGAACAGGGTGAAGGGTATGTTAATTTTGTTCTTCCATTTGTTACACCCATAAGGAGGAGTGGTAGGTATGACAATATGTATATTTAAATGATCACCATCGAAATCTGAGTCAATTTAAAGAGGACCGCCTGTCCGTCTGCCTGTCCCCGCGATTACAGCCTCAGTTTAAAAGATAAGCTGAAATTTGGAATGCTAGCTTCTATCCTAAAAGCGTAGGTTAAGTTCTAAAATGAGCCCGATGGGTCAAAAACTACTCCCACCTATACAAACTCCCCCTTTTTGGGGTCTGTCCCTGCGATTACAGCTGTAGTTTAAGGGCAATCAAGCTGAAATTTGTACACTAAGCGAAGGTTGAGTAGTAGGATGAGACCGATCGGTCAAAAACTACTCCCACCTGCCATACAAACTATCTCTTTTTGGGGGTTCAGTCTGTCTATCCCAGCGATTATATAGATAAAGTTTCTGAGCTATCAAGCTGAAATTTGGTATGCAAGCTTCTATCCTCTAAGCATAGGTAATGTTCTAAGAGGCGGTATGCCATTAGGCCCCACGAAAATACACCCCAAATCAAAAATGAAATTAGGCCCCAAAAAAATATATGGAAAACAACAACACGAAATTTTAATGATTTTTTGGGGCCTAATTTCATATTTTTATTGGGGTATATTTGCATAATGCAATTAGACCCCAAATGTCTGTGTGACAATAGACCCCAAAGATTTTTTTGGGGCATAATTTCATAAAATTGTGGGGCCTATTTTCGCTTTTTCGGGGTCCAATTTCATTTTAGGGTCAAGCTTAATATTTTTGGGGTCTAATTTCCTTCGGCAAAATAAAAAACCTTTTTTTATTGAAAATAATATAGTTTATTACCTTTAAACTTATTTGTAAACATGTATAAAATCTTGCACGGAGAAAAAACCATCCATCTTTCTCTCAAGAATTTTTTCAACCGTTATCTTTGCCTCTTCTAACAACAACGACGCTTCACCAATTACAGACTCCTTGCTCCATCTCAGCTGTTTTGGCATACATATTAATAGGGAAATAAAGAAAAAGTACAATTATCTCACAAAAACTAAAAACACGCATTTCTTTAACAAACAAAAGAAAACCAAAAATCGCTCGATTTTTTAAAAAAAAATTATTCGTCTGCGGCTCTTTTCTTAAAAAAATAAAAATTTGAAACATTTAAATTTTCTTTTTTCTAAAAACATTAAAAATTATTTTAAAAAAATGCAATAACAAAAACCCGTGATTTGTATAAAATAATTTTTCGTCTGTGGCCCTTTCCTTTAAAAACTAAAAACATGAAAAATTAAAATTTTCCCTTTTCTTTAAAAACAAAAAACATGAAAAATTTAAATTTTCTTTAAAAAACTAAAAACATGAAAAATTATTTTAAAAAAATCGCGCGATTTTTTTTAAATAATTTTTCGCCTGCGGCGCTTTTTAAGGCACAGACAATTTACCATATGCATTAAAAAAATTCCGTGATTTATATAAAATGATTACATTAAAAAAATCGCGCAATTTTTCAAAATATTTTCACAGAACAGACTATTTAATAATTTTCATATAAATATGGACAACGTAAAAATTGCACTTAAAAATTCGAATCTCTTTTATAAATTCGCAAGTTTTGTGTTGCCTACTGTGTTAACTACATAATAAATATTTCGTTAAGCAACTTACAATTTAAATCCCATACAAAATAGCAAAAATATAAAAAATCCTTTTAGAAACTACAATTTTTTTACATGTTCTAAAGAATTTTTCGCCTACGGTGCTTCCCCTGATTTAGCAATTTACATTACGCTATATATTCGTAAATATTCTTACCTTCTTGCCATACAAATGAATAAAAAAAATAGGAACTTAAAATTTTACGTGAGGGCCAAAATATGTATTGTATGCGAAGACATTACGGTCAGTATAGTTTAGCTAATATGCAATGATTAGGAACTGAAGAAACTACTTCTAATTGGAATTATATATTTTGTTTGGTGATTTTTCATATGAAAAAATACTTTTTTTTTTGAGCAATTTTCGTAATTAGTTTAGGTATATTTTTATTTTGGCCAACTTTTCATTTTCATTTCTAATTTTGTGTAATTTTTGTTTGAGTTATATTTTCTACCGCCGTTTTGGGGCCTATTTTCGTGTTGTGTTTTTATATACGAACTGTGATTTTTATTTGAAAATTAGACCCCAAACACAAATATGAAAGTATACCCCAATTTTATACAGAAAACAACAACACTATAATTTGGGGCATATTTGCATTTTTTTGGGGTGTATTTGCATACTTTCAAATAACAACTACGAAATTAGGCCCCAATATATAAATTTTGGGGCCTATTTTCATTCTATGTTTGGGGTATAATTTCCTGGGATCTATTTTCATAATGTAATTAGACCCCAAATTTGGGGCCTAATTTCATTTTCACTTTGGGGTGTATTTTCGTGGGGCCTAATGTCATAGCGCCGTTCTAAGATGAGCAAGATCGGTCAAAAACTACTCCCACCTAGCATATGAACTACTACGATTAATGCCGTAATTCAAGAGCAATCTAGCTGAAATTCTGTACGCAAGCTTCAATTCCCTAAGCGGTACCTGTGTTCTAAAATGAGTAAGATCAGACAAAAACTACCTCCACCTCCCTTACAAATACCCCATTTTGAGAGTGTCCGCCTATTAAGGCCGTAGTATAAAATCTATCGCGCTGAAATATGGTATGCATGCTTTAATTCTCTAGACGATAGTTAATTTCCAAGATCAGCAAAATTAGACTTAAGCTACTACCACCTCCCATACAAACCGTCTGTCTGTCACTGCGATTACATATTACAGTTGTTTGGGAGCTATCGAGCTGGAATTTGGTATGCAGAGAGGGAGATATAGGACAAAAGCTACTCCCACCTCCTGTACAAACTCCTCCTTTTTGGAGGTGTCCGTCTGTCATTTTCCCGATTACAGAAGTAGCTTAGGAGCTATTGCGATGAAATTTAAAATATACAGAATTTGGGCACTATCGCTTTGGGTGTATTGATATTATTATCCGATTTATAAAGTGGCCGGAATATTACATTTGTATAGGATGTACCAGAAGTGACGTGACTTCCAGTTTTCTCTCCAAAACTTTATCCTGTTAACAAAATCCAAATTTGGGCTCGATCGGGTTGGGTGTATTGATATTATAACTCGATTTCTAAAGTGGACAGAATGGTATATATGTTTTTTAGACAGTGGCAGGCATCCCAAAGATCCGCGAGGCAGGCAATAATCGTTTTATTCACAGAGCCATGATCGACAGATCACGCATACTCGAAATTTTTTTTCATTCAAAGTCAGTTCAATCAGTCTCTGCTTGAGTGTTATGAAAGCAACACCACACAGGCTTGTTACTCATTAAACACAAAAGCAGACACAATTTTTAGAATCTAATATTTTTATATTTTACAATGTCGGATTAGTAAAAGTTCCATAATTGTTTGCAACCACATAGAATTGTTTATAATTGATTGACAATTTTCTATGATTGACCCAAATTGTGGGTACAACGGACATGTCTCAAGTAACTGTTTATTTTGTAAATGTTTTCCGTTCGACCAACAAACATTTTTCCCTAATTTCGAATTTTCCATTTTGTTGTCATTTATATTAAAACACCTGGCACGTTTAAACGACCCTCTACTGTACTGAACTTGCAGATGATAACATCAAATAATATTTGTTAATTATTTGTTTGTTTGTTTGTTTCATTCATTCTGTCAAAATGACTCAATTGAATACATTTTACACCGCCGCAGCCCACGTCGATGAATTCACTTTCAATTTTGGAGACTAATGACACATTCAATTCACTTTATGGTTGAATGTCTCGTTGCGTTTCGTTAAACATACATACATCTGTGTTGTGTGTGTGAGTGTTTGTTTTTCTACGAAAAGAATCAAGTTTTAGGTTGTTGTTCACAACAACAACATTAATAATAAATGTTTGCCAAAAGTGCCGGCCGGCAGCAATAACTTGTTTTTGGTCAATATTTTCTGGTTGTTTAGTTTTTTTTTTGCTTTTTTTTTCATCAGTGATATGAAATTGTGAAGGTTTTTAAAAAGTTTTACTTTGTTTTTGTATTACTGTTCAATGTGAATTTCACATGTTTCAATGGAATTAGTAAGAGAGCAAGCAGTGAGTGCTTAGTGGTGGTGTTGGCTTACGGAGCAAGCGATCAATCTTAAGATCTTGCCTCGTACATTCGAGGTGAAATGTGAAGGTGGTGGCAGTGGCAGTTACTCATTACTTAGGACTGGTTTAAATGATGTCTGCGTGTGTTGGGGATTTTTCGTATTTACCCTGCAAAATTTAGATGTTAGTTTTCAATTTCATGTTGTGTCTCTGTGTATGTTGGTGGTTATTGTTTTTATCATTGGCCAAAAACAATGGTAGCCGCCACGGCAATGGCGTGATCTGTTGGTTGGCTTTGAGAGCGCTGCTGTCATACAATAGCAATAATATAATCGTGACTAACTACTTAAGATCATTTAAAGTGGCGATGCTGGGTTTTTAGTTTTTTTTTCAAGTGAGTTTATATTGTGTAATTATGTTTTAATTTTGTTTGTGGTTTACTAACTAATAGATTTTAATGAATTAATTACCTTTTCAAAGACATCAAATTTCGTTATAATTTGGAGTTTGAAATTTTTCCTTTTGGTTTATGTAAAAACTGCAAAGAAACAAATGGGGAATTATAAGTTAGTAAGGCCGATAAGAAATAAGGTTTGTAATTATATTGTTAAAAATTAAAAAGATAATGTGTTAATATAAAATTGTATTATTTATAAAATTACACAGTACAATATATGGTTTTGGGACTCAACTATGAGAATTGCACGTGAAAGTAGCCCCAAAAATAGGGACTTCTGCATCATTCGTTTTGTCAAGTTAGCTGCATTAATAGTTTAATGACCATTCGAAAATTTTAGCTTGAAGTATATTTTTAGCTCGTTTGCTATATTATAACACGATAATATCACTGTATACTCGGTACGGAATATCTCTTTTGTGTCTGAAGCAAAGTTGTGGATATTAAATAGGTACTATAAATTTCACTTTTTGGTACAATAAACTGTACTTTTTGGTACCATAAATTGTACTTTTTGATACCATAAATTGCACTTTTTGTTACAGTAAATTTTACTTTTTGATACCATAAATTGTTCTTTTTGGTACCATAAACAATAAAAAATCAATTTTATTTTTTGGTACCATAACACAAATGAATTTGGAAAAGAGCCTAAAACGTGACAAATTCCCCTATGCGATACTTACTGACTTTAAATCGATATTAAATTATTATGGCATTTACACTGTGGTGCAAAAATGAGCCAATGTTTTAAACATGGTATATTATTAAATATTTTTTATACTTTTTATTGTATTATTTTCAAACTTTTTGCTAAATTTAAAATATGCATCTGTAAAATATGTAAAGCAATAACAAAAACAAAACTTACATTACTGTAAGTATATACAAACCAAACACTTTCAAAATCAGACCATTGGCACACTTTTGCTCCAAGGGTTTTCTTATCTAAATTTAATAATTAGTCCTGCATATTTTTACTTTCTTCAAATGATCCACCCTATTTGGCGTATATTGACAAAGTTGAGCAACATAATATACAGGAATTTTGTTTCATTCAGCCAGAACCCACTCCCACAGCTCATTTATACTTTTCGGGGCTCTTTCATTTCTGTCAGCCGGCGTTTTAGGTAAGCTCACAGATTTTCAATCGGGTTTAGATCTGGACTCTGCAGTGGTTACTACCTAACCCCAAACACCTGAGAACTAAGCCATTCCTTGACCATTTTTACAGAATGTTTTGGGACGTTGTCATATTGGCATACGACATTCTCTGGTCTACATGGAATTTGGCCAGGGCTATGGGGCAAATTATCTTGCAAAATGCGAAGATAGTCTTCCTTTCGCATTATTCCTTCAATCCATATAAGTAGTCCCACACCATCTGGGGTTACATATCCTCAAATCATAACAGAACCGCCTCCGTGCTTAATTGTTTGTGATACATGAGCTGGATTTGGTGTGTTTGATCAATTGGCCCAATAAAAAACCTTCCCAACCGATTGGTATCTATTGATTTTGGTCTCATCTGACCACACGACCAACAAGTTAATCATATATTTAATTTGTATTAGTTAAACCAAATACTCACCAGGTGTCAATCTCAAACCATCTAGCACGGAGGCGGTTTTGTTATGATTTGGGGATGTGTAACCCCAGATGTTGTGGGACTACTTATATGGATCGAAGGAATAATGCGAAAGGAAGACTATCTTCGCATTTTGCAAGATAATTTGCCCCATAGCCCTGGCCAAATTACAGGTAGACCAGAGAATGTCGTATGACAATATGATTACGTCCCAAAACATTCTGTAAAAATTGTCAAGGAATGGCTTAGTTCTCAGGTGTTTGGGGTCAGGTAGTAACCACTACAGAGTCCAGATCTGAACCCGATCGAAAATCTGTGAGCTTACTTAAAACGCCGGCTGACAGAAATGAAAGAGCCCCGAAAAGTATAAATGAGCTGTGGGAGTGGGTTCTGGCTGAATGAAACAAAATTCCTGTATATTATGTTGCTCAACTTTGTCAATATACGCCAAATAGGGTGGATCATTTGAAGAAAGTAAAAATATGCAGGACTAATTATTAAATTCAGATAAGAAAAACCTTGGAGCAAAAATGTGCCAATGGTCTAATTTTGAAAGTGTTTGGTTTGTATATACTTACAGTAATGTAAGTATTGTTTTTGTTATTGCTTTATATATTTTACAGATGCATATTTTAAATTTAGCAAAAGATTTGAAAATAATATAATAAAAAGTATAAAATATATTTAATAACGTAATTTTTTTTAAAACATTGGCTCATTTTTGCACCACAGTGTAACTTGACAAAACGAATGATGCAGAACTTCTTCTTTTTGGGGCTACTTTCACGTGCAGTTCTCAGAATTGAGTCCGAAATCAATGAGCTGAAAAATTGTGTACTGTGTAAAATGCATTTTTTGTTACAGTAAATTGTACTTTTTGGTACAATAAATTTTACTTTTTGGTACAATTAAAGTACTTTTTATACTTTTTAGTACAATAAAAGTACTTTTTGGTACAATTTATTGTACTCGTTGGTACAATAAAGTACTTTTTGTTACAATAAATACAATTTTCCGATTTAATTTCACAAAAAGGTGACAGACAAATGGAAAAAAATTGGATTTTTCCGATGTTTAAGGCATTGGAAGCACTTACACGATATCTGTAAGGATATCCCTCACCCTATGGGTAGGAGGGTATATTTCATTTGATACAACCCAAAAATGTAACACATAGAAGGAGTCACTTTAGACCCTTGGTGTCTTTGCACCAAATTTGATTCATGACTTTTTAAGACGTTTGAGCCAAGTCCGTCTGTTTGGCTGTCTGTCTGTCCGTCCGTCTGCCTGCCTATTTGTCTGTCTGTCTGTCGGGCTGGAGCGCACGATAACTTTCAAAAGACGCAACTAAATGTGTCGAAACTTTGCCAGAGTTAATATTTCCTCAAAACTACTTACGGTGTTGCAAATGGGCTTTATGGCCACGCCCCTTCTGGTAACTCCCATACAAATGTTCTGCTACACCCACTTTCGAAATCGCGTAATAATATCAAAACATACAACGCGATCGTGGACAAATTCCGTATTTGGTAAAGATAAAATAGGATAAAGTTTTCGAGAAAAAACTGGAAGTCTAGCCAGGCCCCTTTTGGTACCTCCTGTTATAACATCCTACCAATATGAAAGTAACAAGTTACCGTTCGAATAAATATTCGCATTGCACCACTGTGCAATATCATATTCATATATATTGTATGTAAACAATTGTCAAAAGACCGCACCCTAATATATTTAACATTAATGTAATACGATCATCTATCCATCTATGTATACAAAAACCAAATCATATTTTATGAAATATGATTTGACTAAATTATGTTTAAGCAAAGCAAATGTATATCAAAGCATTGCATACAATAATTGAAGTAACAATAAAGCAGAGTTTAATTAACCGTCAAACCAAACGTACGTGTTTTCCTCTCGATCAGTTGGTGCTGGAATTAATTCATAATTTCGTTAAGAGTTTTCTAGAACCACCACTGAAAAAATAGTGTTAGGAGAAACTCATAATTATTTAAGAGTTCCCTATTATAACGCTATTAAAATTCTCCCATACCAATTTGGTACCGGCCACTTTAGAAATCGATTAATCTGATTAATAGACGTTACGCGATCGTGCCCATACTCTGTTTTTAGTAAAGCTAAAGTAGGGTAAATTTTGGACAAAAAATGTGGAAGTCTAGCCACGCCCCTTCTGGTACCTTCCATGGAAATGTACCATTCCACCCACTTTAGAGATAGAGTAATAATAATAATAACACCCAAAGCGATTGTACCCAAATACTGTACTTAGTAAAGCTATAACAGGACAAAATTTAAAAAAAAATGGGAGTCTTGCCACGCCCCTTCTAGTATCTCCCATACAAATGTACCATTCCGCCCACTTTAGAGATGGAGTAATAATATCAATACTCCCAACATGATCGTACTCAATTTTTGTTAAGCATTTACAGAATAAAGTTTTGGAGAAAAATTGGAAGTCTAGCCACACTCCTTCTGGTACCTTCTGTACAAATGTACCATACCGCCCACTTTAGAAGTCGAGTAATAATATCAATACACCCAACGCGATCGGACCCAAATTATATACTTATTAAAGTGATAGCAGCTTAAGGGTTTGGAGCAAAACCTGGCAGTCTAGCCACGCCCTTTTTGGTACCTCCCATAAAAATGTACCACACCGTCCACTTTAGAAATCGCGTAATAATATCAATGCAACCAACACGATCGTGCTCATATTCTTTATTTAGTAAAACTAAAACAGAATAAAGTTTTAAAGGAAAAAATCGAAGTCTAGCCACGCCCCTTCTGGTACCTCCCAAACAAATGTACCTTTCCGCCCACTATAGAGATAGAGTAATAATATCAATAAATCCTACGCGATCGTAACGAAATTCTTTATTTAGTAAAGCTATAGCAGGATAAAGTTTTGGAGAAAAAACTGAAAGACTTGCCTCGCTCTTTCTGGTACCTCCCATATAAATGTTACGCCCACCTTAGAAATCGAATAATTATATCAATACACCCAACGCGATCGTATCCAAATTATGTACTTAGTAAAGCTATAGTAGATTAAAGTTTTGGAGCAAAACCTGGCAGTCTAGCCACGCTAGAGAGTGGGGGTATATGTAAGTCGGTTTTCCCGATTTAAACCTTCTTACTGGTTTCGGGCAGATATTTTCCGTATTTTTTTCTGATATTCAATATTTACAACTTTTCTTCAGACACTAAAATGATATCCTGTACGGTATACCGAGAAAAAGTGCTAAAAATCCACCTGGAGCAAAAACATTTCGTACGACCATTAAATTGTTAATGCAGCCAACTTGACAAAACGAATGATGGAGAAGTTCTTAGTTTTAGAGCTACTTTCACGTGCAATTTTCAAAATTAAGTCCCAAATCAATGATCAGAAAAATGTTGTATTGTGTTAGTTATGTTGATGCTGTATGTCACGGATAAACTCTAACACTAAAGGTCCAATTTTAATAATTCCTTTTTAAAAGTATTAGAATATAGATAACGAATAGAATAAGGTAGTTTATTTGATAATATTAAGAACTTGAAAAAAACTCAATTTTTCTCTACACTCCATGAATTTTTTTTACATCCCATTAACTATACCATTGCTATAATGTGAAGTAACATCTGTCTACTTTTAAACTTTTATATGTTAAAGACTAATCCGAATGTCAACTGCTCTTGATAAGCTTTTAGCACACCATTTCCAATTTAATTGAAAAGAAATCAATTGAAATTCAAAAATTTTATTTTATTTTCAAACATTTCATTTGAAATTCAAAACTTTTCATTTGATATTCAAAACTTAAATTTGAAATTAAAAAAATATCAATTCAAATATTCCATTTGAAATTCGAAAAAACTCGTCGAAAATGAATTTAAAAATTCGTCAATTAAAATTCAAAACTCTTTTAACTGATAAGTTTTGAATTTCAAATGAAAAGTTTTGAATATAAATTGAAAAATTGTTAATTTAAAATGACGATTTATGAATTTCAATTGAAGAATTTTGAATATCGATTGATGTATTTGGAATTTCAATTGACGAGTTTTCAATTTCAATAGATATTTTTCGAGTTTCAAATGAAAAATTTAAATTTGAATTGATATTTTTTGAATTTCAAATGGATTTTTTGAATTTTTATTAATTTTATTTGAATTTCAATTAGGAGTGGTGTAGACTTTTACTGAGAAATTGCTTTCGACTGTATCTTCGAGGGGAACAGAAATGTAGATGACTGAGACAGGATCTCAACCTGATCTCCCTCATGATATGCAAGTGATCTAAACATCATGCCACGACCGACTAACCCCGCTTATGTATAAATAAAACTAAAACAAGAGAAAATAATGCATTTGATATTTAAAAGCACTTAAGTATTTAACTTCATTTAAATTTTCAAATATAGTATCTATCTC
This sequence comes from Muscina levida, assembly GCA_964034835.1. NCBI lineage: Eukaryota > Metazoa > Arthropoda > Insecta > Diptera > Muscidae > Muscina > Muscina levida. The sequence continues at coordinate 31,389,632 of OZ035884.1, read as the reverse complement.
TTGGACAAAAACTTACATAATAATCAGCTTCTCTATCACAACATAATCTTGCAAATATCATTTTAAATGTATTACCCAATTAAGTTCAGTATGTCTCAATAAAAATTAAGCTAACGACAACAACTGTTTCACCTCACTGAAATTGCGTGTAATTTGTTGCGATATTTCACATTTTCAACACTAAAAAAAAACAATCGTTAACAATAAACTGCTAAATCACAATGAAAAGACTAGATAGAGAACAAATAGACACAACAGCTCAACAACTTGCTAATTCAATGGAAAATTGATGAGGTGTAACCTACAACAATAATAATCGACCGACAATAAAATCAACAATAACATGAACTTTGTTGTTATTGTTGTATTTTTATCTATGATATTGCTCGATGCCTACAAAACGCACTAGATAAGTATAGACAAACAACCAAACGATATCACTCATAGGCGTCTGAGGCTAAACATAAACAACGACATTTGGTAGAATTTCACGAGTTTTTTTTGTATTAGTTGTTTTTTTGGTTGTCGAGGAAAACACAATGAAATCTCTGTCTAGTTTATATAGAACACCAAAGGTGAGCAACAAATTAAAATTGGCTAACGTGTATTATATTAACTATAAAGATATAATTTGCCAACACGCGCCCGCTCACATGCACTTAATACAAACAGGATCGATCGATGGATCGATCGATCGATTTATAGAGTTCAACTGGATTTCTATGTATAGCAAATGACAAAATAAATACATACAATGTACGTCATCCACATGGGAACGTAGTGCAAGCGGGCATGCCGTGTGCGGGTAACTTTGGGGACGTCTTGTGTTTTGTGTGGCCGCAAAGCGTTGAGTGAAAAGCAACTGCAATCTGTGAACGTGGCGATTTGTTGACTTGTTGTTAATCATTTAATTGTCCAGATGAAGGGCATTAAATCGTTGAATAATGCCAACAGTAAATAATTACTCACATTTGTTTTTTTTTTTGTTTATTTTATTTTCAATAATATAATTTAACAAATTATTTTGCATTTAATTTGGTATGATGCAGGGGTAGGGTGAGGGGACCATTACTAGTAACAATTATTTAAGGTGGATGTGTATAATTCATGTTAGTATTTAACTGGAAACACTTAATTTACTATTATTGTAATCTTGTGATCTTTTTATAAGTATGTAGCTTATAGGATTATATTTTTTCCAAAAAGCTGTTGTTGTTAGGCAAATACATGAAACAAGGTGGGAAGTATACAAAATAAGGTGTATATTAAGCAAAGCCCTAATGAATAGCAGCAGATAGTGAGCGACGAACCTTTATGGTTAGCCTAACCACCCGCCATCAGGTCCTCTACTGGCGATGAAAACACGAGAAAGAAAAAGTAACAAACGGAACAAACCAAATGTTGAGGACCCCCGCTAACGAAATAAGGACCATGATTTAAGGATACGCACCTGGAACGTCCGCACTCTCTATAGAGAAGGTGCCATTATCCGACAGGCGGATGTCCTAAAAAAATATAAGGCTGACATCACCGCCATCCAAGAGATGAGATGGACAGGACAGAGATGCTCGCGACGTGAAAATTGCGACATATATTACCGCTGCCATGCCGAAAAGCACGAATTTGGATGTGAATTTGTAGTTGGCGAGAGACTCAGACATCTTTTCTCCCGATACAATCCTGTTAGTGATCGAATAGCCGCAATCCGCATCAAGGCGAAATAGTTTTAAATCACGCTGATTTGCTTTCATGCCCCGACGGTAGATACAGACGATGAGATGAAAGATGCATTTTAAGAGCTCCTAGAGGAAACATACGACCGCTGCCCTGGCCTCGATATTAAAAATGTTCTGGGAGACTTTAATGCCAAAATAGGAAGGGAACATATTTTTAGTTCATCGATCGGTAAATTTAGCCTACAGCGGGAAGGAACATAGTAGTGAGTGGAACCAGTTTCCAGTATAAAGATATCCACAAGGCAACTTGGCTATCCCTCGATCAAAACACTGAAAATTAAATTGATCATGCAGTAATTGAAGGCAGGAATGCATGTAGTGTCATGGACGTGCGTGTGATCCGTGGTGCTAATATAGACTCGGATCATTACCTGGTTGCAGCCAAGGTGTGTACAAGATTGAGCAGCGCGTAAAACACACGTAACCAATCACAAAGAAAGCTGGACATCGCCAAGCTGCACACCCCAGAGATAGCCACTGCCTACTGCAACCAGCTTCCCAACCACTACGATACAACGCCTCTACTTTTGACGTTCCCGATACACAGTGGAAGCATATTGCGCATTACTTGGCAACCGCCGCAACAACCGTGCTAGGATATAAAAAACGACGCTCAGACGAATCTTGGTATGATGAAGAATGTCGCATAGCGTCTGAGGAACAGGATGCCGCTTATAGGGCAACGCTACAGCCAATTTTAACCCGTGCTGTTAGGGAACGGCACAAGGAGAAAGTAAAACAGTTGAGACAGTTATTTAAGCGAAAAAACGTCAGATGAAGGAACGGAAGAACGAGGATATAGAGCGATACAGGGATACAGATGAGGCCCAAAAATTTTACCAGAAAGTAAAAGCAAAAGGCTACTGTAATGGGCTCCACCTCCTGTAAGAACAAGGATGGAAATCTGATCACAGATACGCAGAGAGTGCTGTATATATGGAGAGAAGATTTCCAGCAATTGCTGGTTCCAGAAGGCAGCGCACGTGACGGTATCACGCCAATTGTCGACGATGGCTTGATTGTCCACCACCAAGTCAAGCTGAGTTAAGAAGAGCAATATCGCGGCTGAAAAATAATAAAGTAGCCGGTGCCGACGGACTTTCGGCAGAGCTCTTCAAGTCCGGTGTTGAGGGACAAATAACGAGCATGCACTAGCTCCTACGCGTGGTTTGGCTTAAGAAGTGTATCCCCGACGATTGGAATCTTGGCTTATTATGTCCTGTGCTGAAAAAATGTGTTCCAAGTGTGTGCTCTAACCGGGATCAGCATTTTACCCATCGCATATAAAGTCCTGTCGAGTGTGCTATGTGAAAGACTAAAACTAATGTTATCCAACATGATGAGGCCTTGTTAGTGAGGCTTTAAACCTGTTAAATCAACCATCAACCATCAACTGACCAGATATTCACACTTCGGCAAATCCTGGAAAAGACCGTAGAGAAAAAGATCGACACGTAACATCAAACCTGATCGGGCCTTATCAGTGTGGCTTTTGACCTGTTAAATCAACAACTGACCAGATATTCACACTTCGGCAAATCCTGGAAAAGACCGTAGAGAAACAGATAGACACGTACCATATTTTAGTCGCCTTGGCGGAATGACGCTGACTGACACGAAGTCTTCAGTGAAGATTGGCAAGGACCTTACGTAGCCATGCTATACCAGACGAGTCCTTAAACAAGGCCTATCGTGTGACCTCTTCAACATAGATGATAATGAGGAAAGCTGCAGTAAACACGAGTGGCACTATTTTCACAAAAGCCACATGTTACTCGCGTACGCTGATGGCGTAGACATCATCGGTCGAAAACTGCGGGATGTGACTGCAGCCTTCTCAGTTATACAGAAGGAATCAGCGAAAATGGGTCTAATGGTGAACGAGGACAAAACTAAGTTATTAATTTCAACGAACAATGAATCTAATGGTTTGGGAAACTGAGCTGTACGCTGACATTGACGTGGTCATTGTATGGTGCATTAAGGTGCGGTTGCGTTGGCTATGTCATGTTGTAAGCATGGACGGAAATGCTCCAGCTCGAAAAGTCTTCGACAATCAACTTCATGGACGGTGCAGAAGAGGGCGACCAAAACTCCGTTGGAAAGACCAAGTTACTATGAACCTTACAGAACTTGCTGTGACTGACTGGAGAAGAAGCGCAGAAGATCGATGCGCTTATAATATTTTTCTACGTGTGGTATATAATCCAATGGGATTGAGTGCCAGCTAAGTAAATAAGTATTACATTTTAAGTTGACCCATGAAAAATTTCAAAAAAGAAAATAAGACTCACCCTAATATACACCTAATATCAACGCACGTCACAAACTGCATTTTTGTTAATGGGGTCGTATAGACGGAACCACACTCTTTGCGCCCACCCCGCCTATTATTCTTTAAAATGCGTATACCGATCTGTATGAATTCACTCCAAATTTAAAGATTTTTGCAAAAAAAAAGTCTTCAAGATATCGCATTTACCAAAATATTGACCAATGGGCGGGGCCACGCCCATTTGATACATCTTAATGGCATGTAGCGTTTCACATCCATGTTCCTTCCAGACATACAACAATATGCCGCTAAAATATTAAGAAGAATGATGTAGCTTCCTGTGATGTTAGGGGGTAGTTATGTTCGAGAAAAATTTCATACAATTTACCCATCTAGGGAGTAGATATGATCTAAGAAAATGTTGGTGTTTCAAAAATATGGGGGGTTGGTCATACATTTGACTCCTTTAGGGGCATCTTTGGAGCAGTAAGAGCGGTGGCAACAAATTTTAGTTGGTGAAGATGGGGGTAGGTATGTTTGCGAAAATTGTTAGGAAGGATTAATTAGTGGGGCTCGGTCATACATTTTACCACTCTAGAGGCGACTCCGGGGCAGTTGCGGGCGTTTTGTGGATTTTTCATCTCCCGGGTCATACTAAAGATTCCGCCGACTAATTGCACTTTAAATATTTTATTTTAAATTAAAAAACAAGGTTCATAATGAATCACAATTTATATTCTCTTCGTGAATATATTTTTTCCAATATGAAATGTGAGAGATATAAGAGATATAATCAGATCATGTTAAGATGATTACAACAACCTACTATTAATAACTTCGAAGTCCATATTAGAGAGGTAATTGGCGGGGTTACGATAGCAAAAGGGGGATCGAAGGTTAGTCCTGTCAAATGCGAATTTGGGGTCAACATTTCAATTAAATGACTACATCATTTAAAATCATTACATTACGCACATAAATTAACTTAATGTCCATCGAACTAAAGCTAATAATTAACAGTTTAAGCTAAATGAGAAATCAAAATTTTCACGCAAATATCTTTACAACCTAATTATTTTAACATTGTGCAATTTTAAATATTAAATGATGTCTTTAACCAAGTGTAATAAATGCAGCTTAACACTTTGTATGTCTCTTAATATACATACACATATGACCAATGAAGCGTAACTAAGAACACCCCTCCTTCCTTATACCCTAATCACAAATTTGCTATGGCAAACTTAAGTATCTTAACCTTAAGTTCAATGTCCCAGTATATGTGTTAAATATCTTGGATGGAAAGTGTGTTTTTCAGTCTTCCTCCTACGGCTCTTTTGATTTCATTGCTATCATTGCATAGTTTGTTGTCTTCGTTTTCCTCACAAATCGTCTTATAATGCATTATTTGTTTTCTGATTTTTTTCCCTCTTATTTTTGCGATTAAACATATTATTATTGTTGTTGGACATGTACATTGCACAATAAAAAATAGACAACAACATAAGTTTTCATTTTAATGCATACACTAGCAAAACTATACGATTTGTGGACATAATTGTAGAAAAAATATGCAAAAAGAGAAAAAACTAAACAGAAAAAAAATATCATCACATACTAGTATTGACATCGTCTGAATATTGATACCACATGTGGCATGTTCCGTACATAGACCTAATCGGGTGAATGTTTGTGGTGTGTTACATTCAAGTGCACTTCACATCATTACACATTCCATTATCAGCGGAATTCTAATGAAAGCTTATGACTTTTTTTGTCGGACAATCATGACAATTGTTTGGACCCTCACCCTAAAGGGTGTGAGAATATTAATCGTCATTTCCATATAAGTTCAAGTTAACTATCGCGCCAAGTTATCAAGAATATTTAGGTGCAAATGTATGCGCAATTATGACTGTGTTTATATACTGGATTCGTAGAATAGAACACAAGGCGACAAAATGGAATTTTTATAGCAGTGTTGCTCTGAGATAAAACGGCAACAAATTAGCTGAGAACTTTGGGGTTAAAATGACAGTAGTTCGTTCTTTAAGTGAGACGCAATAAAGTATGACCTAGTATGAATTTGACCAATATGGCGCTGGTCAAACTCAAAAGTGTTTTTATATCAGATATTTTGGGAAACTGTGCTCAATATTTTTCGGCAAATTTTTTTATATGTTAACTATATGCGTTTTAAAAGTACTTACCACAGCATGGTAATGCCTAATTCCTCTATAAAGTATGATTCATTTAAAGCAGTGGTAGGCATAACCGTATGCATGCACACACCAATATGATGTGTTTTTGTAAAGTCGCACAAGAAGCGTTAGCGCAGTCGAATTGTACACGATAATGTTTTGCTTTCTCAATAATGGTGCTCTTATGCTTTTTCGACGATCATTGAACATTGTTTCTCTGTCTGTATTTGTGTTGAATGCGACTCAAGCGTATGTGGTGAAGCTTTCATAACACTCAAGCAGAGACTGACTGTTTGGAATCAAACAAAACTTTCGAGTACATGTGAATTGCCGATGGTGTCGTGTCAGTGTGAAAAAACGGGTACTGCCGGCCCCGTAAGACTATGGAATGCCTATCACTGTTTTAAAAATAACACATTCAGCCCGTAGTGACAAAAATATTGTTGCTACAGCGGAAAGTGTGGCTGGAGACCGTAACCAATGAATTCGACATCGTGCGCGGCATTCGGGACAGTCGCATGACTCATACATACAAAAACTTCGTAAAATTAATGCAAGGATCATGGTTTGGCTTATAAGATCCAACTGGCTCAGTAACTGAGGCCAATGGTTCGTGCCGCATTTCGTTTTGTGACGAGTTAAAATTTTACGACAATGTAATACGTCGTTAAAGAAATTACTGCTTTTGGTGTGACAAGTAACCCAAGGGTATTCTTAAACTGCCGTTCATCCACAAATATGGACAGTTTGAGCTGGTTTGTGGGCAGGTGAAATCATCGGTTTGTATTTCATCAAATATCAGACTGGACAGAATATATATGTCAATAACGATCGGTGCCACCATGATACAGGTCTTTTTGTTGGCTGAAATGTCGGCGAGGACTGTGTATGTTAAGGCACACAAAGCGCGCAATGCTATGATATTACTGAGAAATCATTTTGGTAATCATAAATTTTCACTTTGAGGACCTGCCAATTGACAGCTTAGATCGTGTGAGTTTAATAATTTTTCAATGGAGTTTTGTGGTTTCAAGACTTCGTCAGTAAGTCAGCTACGATTAAAGACTTGTAAGCCTTCAACTTTACTCTCGGATTTCGCCAGATAGCGCTAACAATATTAGAAAGACTGATCGCAAGTTTGGCATTTGCAATATAGCGGGTACGGCGTAGTCGCGGTCAAAGTGCGAATGATGTTATCTTTAGAACGTAAATGCCAGACAAAATTATTTTGAGTAGTATTAAAAATTTGGACATACAATTTTACTTTAAATGTTTTATTTGACAATAAAAACAAGCCTCTTAATGAATCTCACCTTATATTCTGTTCGAGAATATGATTTTTCCAATATGAAATTTGAGAGATATATTAGAGAGAATCGGACTATGGCATGATGGTTACTAGCTACGATTAAAGACTTGGAAGTTAACATTACTGAGGTAATTAGTGAGGTATCGATGGCAATACTATGAAGAGGGATCGGTGGTTGCTCCTTCCGATTAGACTGTCAACGGCGTATTCGAGATCAACAATTAAATCTTTAATCATGAAATGTCGGAGCTTCTTCTTTCGGGTTACGACTAAGATTCCGCCATCTATTCAATTTTAAGTGTTTTATTGAAAATTTATATAAACATTTATAAATGAATCACTCTTAACTTTCTCTCCGAGAAATTTAAGATATATAAAGGAGAGAATCGTAATATGGCTTGATGGTAAGAACAAGCTACGATTATAGACTTGAGTGTCACAACTTAACTTGCGCAACTCTGAACATACCTACAGCAATGGTAGAAAGTATGATTGAAAGTTGAATATGATCGAAATATAAATAGACCAGGTACGACGTAGGCGATAAAAATATTTGATATTATGCTATAATTCTCAAAAATTAAATGGCAGAGATTATTCTTTCGGGTCTGAGTGAAGATTCTGCCAGCCAATTATAATTAAAATGAACAAACATAGTTCTAAATGAATCATTTTTAAATTTCTCTCTGACAATGTGATTTTTCCAATATGAAGTATGATAGATGGATATAAATAAGAGAACCGGACCCGTAGCGTGGTGGTTTAAACGAGCTACGATTAAAGACTTGAAAGGCAACATTTCTACCGTAATTTGTGTGATACCTTTGACAATGCTGTAAATAGGGATGGCCCTTCCGACTACGAACTACGACGTATTTTCAGCCAATATTTGAATCATATTTTCCTTAAAAAACAAATGCTAGAGATTGTTTTTTTGGATTATAATAAAAAATTCCACTTCTAGTTGTATTTTAAGGGGTTTAGTTAAAATGAAAAATCAGTTTTCTAAATGAATCACTCTTTGTGTTCTCTCCGATAATATGATTTTTTCTAATATGAAATTACGATATATAAGAGAGACTTAGACCGTGGCATGATATCAGAAACAAAAAATCTTCGATTAAATACTGGATTGTCAACACTACTCGCCTAATTTGCGAGATACCGCTGATAATGCTGAAAAAAGTGATCCAAGGATGATCCCTTCCAACTACGAACTAGGGCTTAAATTCGGTCTATATTTGAATGATATTATCGTTAATGAGTAAATGCCAGAGATTGTTCTTTCGGGTCATAATAAAGATTTCGACTTCTTACTCTACTTTAAGGGGCTTCTTTCATATGAAAAATCACAGTTCTAAATGAATCACACCTTCTTTCACTCCTAGAATATGATTTTCCCAAAATGAAATTTGAGAGATAAATAGGAGAGAATCGAGTCATTGCATAATAGTTGGCAACAATTGGTAGTCTTGTCCTATCATTTTTTATAAGTTCTTAAACAAAATATGTTAAAAAAAAAGGAGACAAGTACATACCAACAACAAAAGGTTCATTAGAATATTATAAAGTCGCTACAATTTCTGTAGTGACTTGACAAGTACATACTCATGTGTAACGTAATCTACATCAAACATTTTGCATAACCAACCAGTTCAATTACAATTTCTTTTTATAATTCTACAATATTTTAAGTCAAAATTTAACACTATCAAATAAGACAACATTTATTTAAAAGCATAAATAACAACTTTTTAATTCAAAATATTGTTTAAAATATTTACACTATTTTGAAATAGATTATATGTTAAATGATGTGTTTATGCACTATATACACTTTAAACCGAAAAGTTTAGTATATTATATTATATCACTTTTTAGTGTGTGTGCTAAACAATATAGCCACTTACGTAAAAGTTTCACTCTCTGCTAAATGTTATTTAGTGTAATGTTAAAGATCAAGTAGCTCTATGGCTGTAATGTGCTAATTTACAAATGTACATATACATATACCGGCATTTTTTTTTATTAGTCGTCTGTATGAGTGTATTACAATATCTCATGTGTCTACCTGTTGTGTTGCTATACAATTTTATTTTCATATTATGTAAAAAACGATTAAAATTAATTATAACTTTTACAAGGTTCGTGAATTATGTAAGGCTGTGTGTTACCGTACTTGGTTTACTATCAAATTAAGTTTGTGAACTCAATTTAACTTTAACTGCTATATTGTTTAATGTACGTCTGTGCTTGGAGAAAAATTAAAACATAGATACACCTTAATAAAAGTGTAGTGGTGGTTTTAGTTTGATAGTTAAAAACAGAATGCAAGTACATGGCATTACAATAAATAAATTAATTTTTAAATGTTAAATACTTAAAACATCATTCATAAATGAATTTAGCACAAAATACAATAAGATGATACCTGATATCTAATGATGTTTGTGATACAAAGTATAAAGTAATCTAGTTGTCAACCAAATTCCTGTACCAAAATACTTTCATTAAGTACCTATTCCACATTTTAAGGCTGCAATTATCTTAAATTTGTTTTATATAAAAAGTAGCAAACTTTCTTCCAAAGGTTATATATTACCTACTTAGTAAGCTTTTATTGTGAAAAGCACTAACTCTATTGCTATGGGATACAATTAACCACGTCATAAACATTGTCTAATTAAATAGCACGTTCGAAGATAACTAATGTGCTACTTTATAGCACAACTGTTATCTCAAGTTCCACTGAAAAATAGCTAAATTTGCATTTGCATAAATTTACACCTTAGTCATTCACCTTAACACTTTTTTTATCGCTAATAACACAGACCGACAACAGTATTTTTTAACCAGGTTCAGGGTTTTTTGCTAAAAATAAGAAAGGCAAATAAAATTAACAAAGTCTCGCCCGTCAACTGTCAAAGTAAAAAATTCCATTCAAAAACCATATTTTGACTACTAAAATGCAATAATAACTAGCCAGATTTTACGTAATTTAAGAGATTAAGCTGCCTAACGTAAATTTATGCTATAATTCCAGTCAAAAGGGATTGCAATTGTCCAATGAAGATCCGTTGTTTTAGTGCTTAATTTTATAAAATTTAATGGTTTTGCATGATTGGGTTCAGACTGAAAGATAGTATACTTTTGAACCCGATAGGTGGCGCTATCGTCTTTTTGGGGTTGCAAAAATATTAGACGACGGTCATACATTTGACTCCACTAAGGGCAGTTAGAGCGGGGAGAACAACTTTTAAAAAAATTAGATTTTTGTATGGTGGCCCCCCTTTAGGGGTTGAAGATGGCGGTTAGGTACGTTTGGGAGCCTTGGATAAATCCCGTGCTTCCACTAGAAAATCCTTTAACAAGGGAGGAGTATAAAGATAATCTAAGCCTCTTCAGGAAACTGATAAAGAAGGCAAAAAGATCTTCATGAAGTAAATACACCAACGATGTCAAAAAACCCGCAGAGGTAAGTAGACTTAGGAAAGTATTATCCTCGATAACCAGTGGCCCGGCATACATAATGAAAAATGATGGGACCTGGACTGAATCCTTAAGGGAAACCTTGGAAGTTCTATCGGATAACCACTTCCCTAGTGGAGGGTCCAACTCCATAACCGTCGCACCTACCGACTTCTGCGATAGAATACCGGTAATTGAAAGGGACATGATCACGGACGCTATCAACGACTTTAATATATCGAACCCCGCATCATGATAGAGCTCAATAGCTTACATATCAACTCAGATACAGCAAACTGATTCGCAACATGCTATTAAAGAGAACTATCACCTCAAAGCTAGGAAATCACACACCCACTAGAAGGGTTACTAGAGGCACCGACAAGAGGGAGTATTTTCGCCGCTAATGTGGAATTTTGCTGTCAACAGCGTTCCTTAACAGCTGGAGTAGAAAAGATGCACAGTAGTAGCGTACGCAGACGACATAGTACTATGCGTCTATGAGGCAAGTCTACCAGGCCTCGAACGAAAGATGCAGGAATTTATCAACATCCTTGCAAACTGGTGCGTCAGAATTAGTACTATTCAATCGGAAACAGAAGTCGCCCACTACATCCAACATCCATTAGTGTAATAAACAAGCGAAATACCTGCGCCTCATCTTGGACACGAAGCTAAATTGGAGACAGACCATAGAAAGCAGATTCAGCAAGGTACTCATAGCTTTATATACGTGCCGGAAAGATATTGGGAAAACCTGGGGATTCAAACCCAAGGTAACAATGCTATAGTGAAGCCAATAATATATTATGGCTCTTTAGTTTGGCAAATGTAGACAAATGGATCGTGTTTGATTCCTCTTGTCTCCTAATAACCGGATGTATGAGATCTACTCCCTCTAAGGCACTCTACACGATACTTAATCAATTGCCACCTGATCTGAGCAGCAAATAGTCCGCCCTCAAATCAGCCATTCGACTAAACGAGATTGAACATTGGAATCCCTTCATCGGACACTTGAGGATCCTGAACCATATCAACAACTCACTTGAAACTGGATGCGTGGTAAGTGCACGGAAATAAAACTTTCTTTATGGAACTTGAACGCCCTCCAGAAAGGAGTGGACAGAGAACTAGAACGCAACATATGGACCAATAAAAATCTTTACTGATGGATCCAAACTGGATGACAAAGTCGGCTATGGTATCTACTCTGCGGATCTAGGCCTAAATATAAGATCATGCGTTTTCCAAGAGGTAATACTTGCTATTAAACGAGCTGAGGACGTGATCAACGTGAGAAGGGTATCACAGGAGGATATTCTTCTGTTCACGGATAGTCTAGCGGCGGTAAACTCGTTGAAGTCCTGCGACATCACATCGAAAGTGGTCAGTGCCCGCCGGAAATCTCTTAACGAGATATCCAGACATTACAGAGTTCTGATTACGTGGATAACTGGACACAGCGGAATTGAGGGCAACTGCAGAGCGGACGAAGAGGCCCGACAGGGCTCTGCTCTGCAGGAAAGTGACGTTGAACACGTAGCACTGTGCCCCATATCCACCTGTAAGAGTTCCATCGAAAATCGAAAGTTTAGAACTGTAAACGACAGATGGAAAAATGAGGAAACCTGTAGAAAGGCCAAAATGACATGGTCTGAATACAACACGAAGTGAAATCTTGAGAGGGACCAGATAAGAAAAAATATTACCATCCTGACGGGACATGGACCCATAGGCAGATATGCGAACAGAGTGGGATTCGCAACGAAAAGCGAATGTAACTACTGCGGGAATAGCAGCAGTGAACCATCTTCGGACCACATATGCGATTGCCCAGCCGTATACAGAAGGAGACCGAAAACCTTGGGGAAACTCTTCATTAATGGTTTAGATGAACTGCCATCCTTGGATATTGGAAGGATCAATAACTTTAGTAATATCATCAACTGGACGGATTGGATCGAATCTGGGGTTCCCAATCGACAACTGGCAACGCAGCACACACGCTGATAGGCATGGGTTAAGGGAATGGCGCATGACGTAAGTGATCTCCTCTACGGAGGAGGTGCCTGCATACCAACCAACCAACCATTACAAATATTAAAAATATTATATAAATATTAAAAATGTTAAAGATATTAAAAATATTATTAATATTAAAATAACATTAAAAATATTTAGTACTATAAATATTAAAAACATTGAAAATTTTCAAATTGTTAAAAATATTAAAAAAATAAAACATATTAAAAATATTGAAATTGTAAAAATATTACAAATAGTAAAACTATTAAAAATATTTCAAATAATAAAAATATTAACAATATTAATAATATTAAATATATTAAAAATATTAAAAATATTAAAAATATTAAAAACATTAAAAATATAAAAAATATTAAATACTAAAAATATTGAAAATATAAAAAATATTGAATATATTAAAAATATTAAAAATATTAAAAATATTAAAAATATTAAAATATTAAAAATATTAAAAATATTAAAAATATTAAAAATATTAAAAATATTAAAAATATTAAAAACTAGCTGGCCCGTCAGACTTCGTCCTGCCTCCAAATTATTTTAAAAGATTTTGAGTGCAGTTGAAATCTAATAACGATTGGTTCATTACTTGGCATCTGAAATATTTAAATTAAAAGGGCGAAGTATTCCCGGACATATTCAGTACTTTGTATAAATCTATATAAATCTAAGAAATTACATTTGTAAGAATTGCTAAAATGTTTCAGCAGTGTCGTCCAGGATATGATAAAAACTTACTTATTGATAGGCATATATTTTAAAACCACATTTTTAAGTCGATTGGCTGACATATAACTTTTTGTAATGGTGTACTGAGTGATTGATACTTTTGGTGTTTGGTCTGAGCCATGATAGTACCTTGTCCCTTTTTATTCCAAGGAGTTTCAGTTTCCAAAAATCCCTTCATTTGGCTCAACAACCCTATTAACCGTTTGGTCTGGGTGAGAGCAACAGATGTACCCATTTTCGTGTTTGTCCCCTAAATTCGAAATGCGAAAAACCACTTTGTGAAGCTTTCTAATTCTATAGGAAATGCACCAACATAAATATTCGCCATTCTAGCTAAAGCCGTTTTGCGGTCTGGGTGACCATCTACAGCCAATCCTCAACTTTCGCTGAAATTTTGGGACAAATGGGGTCAACCGCTTTCACAATTAGTGGTGACATCAAAATGTACACCTTTTTTTATATAAAGAATAACTATAAATAACTATGATGTTAAAAAAAGTGACTAAATGACATTCCAAAAATTAAGTGTATCATAAGCTAAACACCATCAACTGGTTCCCCACATACATTCAAATTTTTCTCATGCCAAAAGAATCATATATTTTAAGTTTAAGTAAAATCGGACCATCGATATAAATTTTCGAAATAATTCAACTCCAGGTAAAGCAACTGTAGGTCCATATATACAAAAAATAATTCTCATAATAAAACAAATATACATTCAAAATTTCAGTCAAAATGTTTAATTCGTTAAAATTTTCATTATAATTCTACCCTAGCGACACCTACCGGGTCAATTTATACAAAAAATGTTTTCTCTAGGTGCCACAAACATAAATATTCAATTTCAGTTAAATTGGTACATGCATTCAATTTTTCGATATGAATCCACCCTAGCGCCATCTACCGGGTCCATTTGTACATACGATTTTTTCTATTGATCGAACAAACATAGATTCTAAATTTCAGTATAATTGGCCCATTCGTTAAAGTTTTAGTGGTGACATCATTTGTACATTTGTACATAAAATGTTTTCTAATGATCAAACGAATATCCATTCTAAATTTCAGTTGAATTGGTACATGCATTCAAATTTTCGATATAAATCCACCCTAGCGCCACCTGGATTTGATTTTTTTCAACACAAACAATCTACAGAAAATGCCGAATCAAATAAAAAAAAATCAGCCAAATCGCTCCAGCCGTTCTCAAGTGATGGTATGACATACGTGGATCATTTCATTTTTATACATATAGATATTAAAAATATTAAAAATATTAAAAATATTGAAAATATCAAAAAACATTAAAAATATTAAAAATGTTAAAAATATTAAAGATATTAAAAATATTAATATTAAATATTATAAATAATACAACATGTATTTTTTTAATTTGAGCACAATAGGCCAAACATTTGAAGATAATGTTTCTGTTACCAAAAATTTATTTTCAGTGGCCGATCATACCGCGATTTTGGAAACATGCGACTATTAGAGACTAGGAGTATCAAAATCGCATCTCGATACTACCACTAGCTGTGTACCGGCAATGCTTAGAAAAACAATAAAAATATCAGTTCTATGAACCGACTTAGGCAAACAATAAAAAGTCTTAGGAAAAAAATCACGAAAGCTCTTCCATATCTGGAACATGTTATATTAAGGGAATTTGCTTCGTTTTTAGCATATCTATAAAGGGTCCCATGCCTTATATTATTTGCTAAACTGCATTTATTTTTTATTGTTCAAATATATAAATATTTATTCGTCATTTACCATTTTTTAAATCCCTACTTACGTTCACAAAGCAATTAAGTTCTTAAAATAGATTATAATTTTCTGATTGATTTTTTGAGTATAATTTCATATTGTGGTTTGAATTCTATCATACCCTCTTATAGCATTTCAGCTAATATGTATTTTTTAAAATTTAATATACTTTTTTGTTCATTTTCATATAATAAACATGTGGTGTTTCTTATTGATCATTTGCATTATCTCGTGAGACGACACATTTGAATTGCAATAGTTATTATTAGATGCAATTATACAGTCCATATACCTTAAAGCACGTGCTTGGCCTGATAATCGCCTTAAAACCCCGTGGGGAATATTAATACGTTCATATCTTATCCCAAATTGTCTGCCAGACTGTTATAGTAACGAGAAACTATAACCCAATACAAAAGACAACGTATCGTAACGAAAATAATGACTTCATACACTTGACATTCATAGAAATCATTCAAAATTGGGACCAGTTTTGTCCAGTCTGTCTGTGACAGGAAACAAATACAAAATATACTCAACTCACAATATACAATCAGTAAGTATAGTATTATGTCATAATTGGTAAAACAGAAGAAGCAAGAAATTGTTTTCTCTTTTTGTTCATTTCAGGTGTTAAATATATATATTTTTTGCTATTTTTACCAAATCCATATTTTGCTTATCGAGAACTCATCAGCATTGATGACTCGTCATCTCGTCAATGAAGTCATTGTTTTAACTTTGGTCTTATTCATTAGCATAGAATTAATTGTCCGCATGTGAAGAAAACCTGTTATTGTATCTGTTGGCTCTAAGGTGGCTGTGGGGGTTGAGTTACTGATAAAATTAAATTAATTTGAATATTAAGAATAACCATCACGCAGATAAAATTGAGGCACTATCATTAAACATTAATATATAATGACGTATTATTAGAATAACCTGGTAACTAAAGGCAAAGGTTTAATTAGAAGAAACCGGATTTGTTAGAATTAAGACGTAACTAACGCACATGTTTAAAAATACATATGTATATAACTGATGTTTAAATTTAATGTGCGCCTTAAGAATATAGAATATTTGTTGTATGAAATAAATGTATATGTTACTTTATTAAATTGATTTCTGAGCCGGTGAAAACATCATGTATACAGAAAAAAACCAAAAATAACTGTGCACCATAAAAACTTTCAATTATTCCCAGTGTATATTCACTATCTACATTAATATAACAGTTACTATGTAGTTATTCAGTTTTCAAATGTCCGCTCATTTTCATTTCGCATATGTTCAGTCCTGAGAAAAAGTCCCGATATTTAATCACCCTATAAATGTGTTTGAACTCAAAATCATTTGCATTTGAAACCTCTAAAAAAATCTGCGCGTAAAATGCGAATGTAATAACAATAAATAACCATATTTCAGCCTATACATTTCACAGGTGTGCGAATACTGAAAATATCTGGTTTATGACACCACAACCAACATTACGCATTTCATTCCAAAAATTACAACAACAACAATGAGATGGCAAATACGAAAGTTCAATGGAATTTTGCCCAATAAAAGCACATGGACAACACGAGAGGCTGGCTGGCTGGCTGGCAAAGATCACATGTTGTTTGGACATAAATTGCCCATGATGTCGTCAGCAGCAAGCGGTAGCATAGCTCGCATAGCCAACATAAAAATACACCTTTAAATGGTATTTCCGATGGGGGTGAAAAGCCTATTAAAAAAAAATATTAGACAAATTGTAAACAAATATTTGCAAATATATTTTGAATGAATTTTTTTCTTGTGAAGTAAACAATTTGTATATTATTCTTGCAAATACTAAGAATATTTGTACTTTTTGTTTGTTGTATTACACTTTGGAACAGTGGAATTGGCCTTAATCCGAGACTTTACATTTTAGGCATGTGGCATGATGGAAGAAAAAGTGGACATAAAGTAGAAACATGTGGAACTATATAAGAAGAAGAAGAAGAACTATAGTATCGAGTTGTTATGAAAATAGCAGATCACATAAATTTAAGAAAAGAAGAGAAAACAAACGCAAAATACCAAAAATGTTAAAAATACTAAAAATATGGAAAATGAATCAAAATAAAAAAGCTAAAAATATTAAAAATATTAAAAATAATAAAAATATTAAATAAATAAAATATATTAAAAAACTTACATATATTAAAAATGTTAAAATTATTAAAAATATAAAAAATATTACATTATGTTTGCATGTTGTGCGCTTTGAGAATACTTTCTTCGCACCGTTGGGAAAAGTTCTCATTAGCTTTGAGATGTTTTCTTCCCTTAAGGTTTGTGATGATAGAGGAGAAGGCACAGCAAAGGGCGCTGACGAGACATTGTGGTTAATGTCGAAATGACGTCATACGCCTAACCTGCTGTCAACATAATACATTTCACAAACTCTTGAACAAAAACCTATTGGCAATAATAAATAATTGCCAATAGAACTGATCTCAAACCGAACTATGACAATATCAATATTACAAATGTTAAAAATATTAAAATTATTAAAAATATTAAAAATATTAAAAACTAGCTGGCCCGGCAGACTTCGTCCTGCCTCCAAATTATTTTAAAAGATATTGAGTGCAGTTGAAATCTAATAACGAATGGTATATTACTTAGCCTCTGAAATATTTAAATTTAAAGGGCGAGGTATTCCCGGACATATTCTGTACTTCATATAAATCTATATAAATCTAGGAGATTATATTTGTAAGAATTGCTAAAATGGTTCAGCAGTGTCGTCCAGGATATGATAAAAACTTACTTATTGATAGGCATATATTCTAAAACCACATTTATAAGCCGATTGACTGACATATAACTTCTGCGTTGGTACTGGGTGATTGATAATTTAGGTGTTTGGTCTGAGCCATGTACATAGTACTTTGTCCATTTTTATTTCAAGGAGTACCAATTTCCAAAAATCCCTTCATTTGGCTCAACAACCCTATTGTCCGTTTGGTCTAGGTGAGAGCAACAGTTGTTCCCATTTTCGTGTTTTTCCCCTAAAAGTTCGAAATGCGAAAATAACTGAAACTCTCTCTAATTCTATAGGAATTGCACCAACATAAATGTTCGCCATTCTACCTTAAGCCATTTTACGGCCAGGGTGACCATCTACAGCCCATCCCTAACTTTCACTGAAGTTTTGGGACAAATGGGGTAAACCGTTTTCACAATTAGTGGTGACATCAAAATGTACATATTTGTTATATATATAGACTTCCGAATAACTATGATGTTAAAAAAAGTGACTAAATGACATTCCAAAAATAAAGTGTATCATAAGCTAAACTCCGGCAACTGGTTTCAAACATACATTCAAAATTTTCTCATGCCAAAAAATCATATATTTTAAATTTGAGTAAAATCGGACAGTCGATATAAATCTTCGAAATAATTCAACCCCAGCCAAATCAACTGAGGGTCCATATATACAATAAAAAATTGTCATAATAAAACAGATATACATTCTAAATTTCAGTCAAATTGTTTAATTCGTTCAAATAATCATTATAATTCCACCCTAGCGACACCTACTGGGTCAATTTATACAAAAAAAAATGTTCTTAAGGTTCCACAAACATAAATACTAAATTTCAGTTAAATTGGTACATGCATTCAAATTTTCGATATAAATACACCCCAGCGCCATCTACCGGGTCCATTTGTACATACAATTGTTTCTCATGATTAAACAAACATACATTCTGAATTTCAGTTAAATTGGTCCAGTCGTTCAAATTTTGATTATAAATCTACCCCAGCGCCACCTACCGGATTCATTTGTACATAAAATGTTTTCTCATGATCAAACGAATATCCGTTCCAAATTTCAGTCGAATTGGTACATGCATTCAAATTTTCGATATAAATCGACCCTAGCGCCACCTGGATTTGTTTTTTTTCAACACAAACAATCTAAGGAAAATTTCGAATCGAATAAAAAAAAATCAGCCAAATCGCTCCAGCCGTTCTCAAGTGATGGTATGACATACGTGGACCATTTCATTTTTATATATATAGATATTAAAAATATTAAAAAAATTCAAAATATTAAAAATATTAAAAAAATTAAAAATATTAAAATTATTTAAAATATTAAAAATATTAAAAAAATTAAAAATATTAAAAATATTAAAAATATCAGAAATAATAAAAAAAAATAAAAATACTAAAAATATTAAAATATTGAAAATAATAAAAATATTAAAAATATTAAAAATATGATATTGTCATAGTTCGGTTTGAGATTAATTCTATTGACAATTATTTATTATTGCCAATAGGTTTTTAGTCAAGAGTGTGAAATGCATTATGTTGACAGCAGGTTAGGCGTATGACGTCATTTCGACATTAACCACAATGTCTCGTCAGCGCCCTTTGCTGTGCCTTCTTTTCTATCATCACAAACCTTAAGGGAAGAAAACATCTCAAAGCTAATGAGAACTTTTCCCAACGGTGCGAAGAAAGCATCCTCGAAGCGCACAACATGCCAACATAATACACACACAAGCACTTGCCTATGCATATGTCCATCGGACACAATTGCAAGTTATATATACTCCTAATAGTAGGGTGAGGGTATACAAATATTACAAAGCTGCATTGGACAGTCCGATATGACATTTTGAGATGCTATGGCTGAGGTTGGTATGCCCGCGAAGCTGAGACGACTTTGCAGGACGGCACTGACCGACACCAATTCTTCATTCAGAATTGGCAAAAAATCTGCCGGTTCAGGTTTCTACCAGGTGAGACTCTAGGCAAGGCGATACTCTGTCATGCGATCTTTTTTATATTTTAATGGAGATAATCATGCAGATGGCCGCAGTAAACACGACTGGTACATGCTGTTCGTGTATGCCGATGATAAAGATGTCATTGTTCGAGGTATGTGGGAAGGATTGAAAAGCAGTCTTTAGAAGTAGGTCTGGTGACAAATGAGGATAAAAACAAGTTATTTGTTTTAAAGAGCAAAGACTCGGTAGATGATTTTGTTTGTCTATCTTGGCTCCGCCGTAATCAAAAATTATACCAGCAGTCTGGAAATCAAGAAACGAATATTGATCGCTAAGTAAGCGATTTAATAGCAAAGCGCTCACGCGAAGAACAAAGATCCAACTCTACCAGACTCTGATTCTACCTGTCTTGCTCTACAGCGCAAAATCCTGGGTAATAACACAAGCGGATCAATCTATTTCCGGAGTCTTCAAGAGAAAAATACTTGCCAATATATTTGAATATTTGAATGAACCACGAGCTGTATGAGCTGTACAACGATATCGACGTAGTCAAGCGCGTTGATATAGGCCGAATGCGCTGACTTGGACACGTAAGATTTTCATCAATGAACCAGGTGAAAGAGCTGTTATCTACACTTCGTGTGACTAACCATCTACGGAGCGGCAAAGACTGAAGCGCTTGGAATTCATTTCTAGTAAGGCTATAGCAATTTTTGTTGCTGCTGCTAATAAAGAAGTGGAATGACACTAGCGGATCAATCTATTCTGGGAGTCACCGAGAGAAAAATAATTCAGCACTGGTCTAAATATGGACCCATCATCGTTTACGATGTGGTACCATCGTCAATTAAACCATGAGCTGTATGAGCTGTACAATGACATCGACGTAGTAAAACGCCGACGTAGTAGACCGAATGCGAAGGCTTGGACACGTTGTACGAATAGATGAAAATGCTCCAGCTTAAAAAGTCTTCGGCAATAAAGTCAGTGGGCGACCAAAACTTCGTTTGGTGGACCAATTGGTAGAGCTGTTATCAAAACTTGGTGTGACTAACTACCTACGGAGCGCAAAAGACCGAAGCGCTTGGAATTATTTTCTACGTACGGCTACTCCTAGATGAATTTCTGTAGATGCTGCCAATTAAGAAGAAGAAGTGTAATGACACTAGCTTATCAATCTATTCTGGGAATCTTCGAGAGAAAAAATACTTCAGTACTGGTCTAAATATGGACCCAACATCGTTAACGATGTGTTACCATCGTCGATAAAACCATGAGCTGTTTGAGTTGTACATTAGGGCGTTTCACCAAACGCGGTTTTTGCGAATTCTGCAACTCTTGAAGCGGAATATTAAGGCTTGTGATCTAAAAGAATTTGGAAATTTTTTTGGGATTCTTTGAAGATGGATATGGGGTCGCCGAAATAGATTTTATCAAAAAAATGAGGTTATGGAGAAAAAATTTTTATATTATTTTTTCTGGTGCTTTTTGTTCATACAACTAAACAATTCTCTTCGTAAGGATCCGATCCCACAAAAATAAAATTGTTGGTGTGAAAAATTATTATATAATATTAAGGACCACTTTTATAGTCTTAAAAGTGAAAAATAATTTTTCTTAGATTTCAAACCTCGATAACTTGAAAAGTTTTCAAAATTTTTTCACGATGTAAAATGCGTTGGAAAGGTCTTTAAATTACCTTTCATTCACAACTACATCGACGTAGTCAAATGCGTTGAAATAGAACGAATGTGAAAGCTTGGACACGTTGTACGAATGGATAAAAATGCTCCTGCTTGAAAAGTCTTCGGCAATAAAGTCGGTGGGCGACCAAAACAAAACTTCTGTTGATGCTGCCCAATAAGCCAAAAAAAGAAGTAAGCTATGATAAATTGCCAATAGCGAATTCATCTAAGACCGAAAATTAAATTAAAAATTTTAAAATATTCATGCTAATATTACGAAATTATAAAATTTTCTATATCTCTCTTACAGTGAAAGGCACCCCATAGCTGTGCGAGGCCGGTAATAATCTTTCTGTTTTCATACAGATACGATTGGAAATTCGCACATACTTGAAAGTTTTCATTTAAAACAGTTAGTGTTTGTTTGAATGTTATGAAAGCAGCACTACACAGGCTTGTGTAGCATTCAACACAAAAACATACACAAGTACAGACAGAGAAACAGTGGGCAACAATTACTGAGAGAGCACAACCGTGTACAATTTGAAAGCTCTGCAGTTTCTTGTGCGTTTCCATTATGGACTTTTCTAAGAAATTGGCAAAGGATGCGATGTCTGAGATAAGTGGAAGACTGCTTAATTGCTGTATAATAGATGATGTTTTTAAGTTATTAAAACTTTAAATCGGCTTCCCGCTTCATAGATATATATTTGTCCAAAGTTTAAAAGAAATTGTATACCAAATGACCACTTCCACTCTTATGCCTTTACATAGACTTTTCAAGCATTACTCCATCGGCAGTGACATCTCTTCAGCGATTTAGTTAAACAAATAAAATATTGTACAAATAACACGTATAACACCAATAAATTCTCATTAATTCCAACAAGTGAAGTGAATGAATCAAACATTTGTTGATTTTTATCTAATCTTGCGAACAGATCCAACATAATCGTTGGCTGGTGGTGAAACCCCCCCTCCTCCTAAATAACAAAGAATTAAAAGCGGAAAAATAACAACACCACATACAAACATCAAGTTAATTAAAAAAAATATTTGTATAAATTTTTGGTCTATGTGACACTGACTCCAAATGGCTGCAACAATAAAACCGCAAACTCTTTTTTTTCTTTGTGTGATGGGGGGAGGGGTGACATTTCCATTTCAAAACACACACCATCCTAGACCAATATGTGGATGCATAAATGGACGACAAGCAGCAGCTACATAAGCATGGAAATAACCACCAACAGACAGACGACACTCAACCAATCGCAAAGAGGGGACACATTTTGTGGTACGAGTCATGTGTTCTGAGGCACTGACAACAATATCACCAACAACGACCAAAATAAAATGCATTATAATTTGTAGGTCAACAGCTATTGTTGTCAGTCCGTCCGTTCGTCCGTCCATCCGTTGAATGTCATTGAGTTTGTGTGGTTTGTAGTTCTTACCAAAAGTAGAGAGACTCTGGGTGGGAGCTCTTTTTTTTGAGTATTATTTGTTGGTTTTCGTATAAGCGAGCGTGTGTGGTTTTATGTTTTATTACAACAATAACAGCAACACACTGCAAACCATAAGGGGGAGTTTTGTTGCATTTGTTACAAAATTCAGAATGATATCAAGCGTAAATTTATGTGATTACATATGAAGTTTGATGAACATATGTTCGTTAGGGTTTGGTCATAATCACTCTGCGTTGATTCTTGTTAATATTGATGGATTTCGCTGTAAACTTACAGCGATAATGGCCTAAATCATAATGTTGTGGTTGGCAGTAATGGTGGTGATGGTGCTTGTGGTTGATGGGTTTCCAATGAGGCCCTCATAAAAATTTGTTTTTGTTTTTTTTTTTCTGTGGTTTGTCAAAAGATAACGCAACAATACTATATCTAAATAGTTCAAGGTTGTCACAATCAGATATTACACATTACATCGATGAGAAGTTCTTAGGCTTTTTTGTTGTGGTTGGATTGCGCAAAAACAAAGCTCGCAGATTTTTCAACCAAATAACATTTGTAACCAGTATACAAATTTCAGTCAGGTGAACTGAGTGATTAATACCCTCACCTATTGTATAAGTGTTTAGTTATTGAAACTAAACGATTTTTAAATTAAATTACTTGTCTACGAGTAAATCTATCTCATATTATAAAGAGAAAATGATTGTAACCGCCGCGCCGTTTATAGAATATAAGCTTGCATATCAAATTTTAACTCGATAGCTCTTAACCTATGACTGTAATTGCGGGGCCAGATAGACGGACAGCCCCAAAAAGGGGAGTTTTTATGGGAGGTTGCAATAGTCAAATTTCAGTTCGATAGCTCTTAAACTGGGGCAGACAGACGGATACCCCTAAAAAGAGGGAGTTTGTATTGAAGGTGCGATTATTTATTCTAGGTCTTGTGGATCTTAGAACATAACTTCCGTTTAGTTCGATAACGCTAAAACTACTACTGATAACTCTTAAAATAAGGGTGTAATCGAGGGGATAGACAGACGGACACCCCCAAAAAGAGGGAGTTTGCATGAAAAATGGGAGCAGTTTTCGTCCAACCTCGCTCATGTTAGAACTCAACCTCCGCTTCAGGTATATAAGGATTTCCACCAAATTCCAGCTTGATAATTTTAAAACTGCGATAGCAATCGCGGGGACAGTCAGACAGACGGACACACCCAAAAAGGGGGAGTTTGTATGGGAGGTGAAAGTAGTATTTGCTCATCCTAGAACTCAAACTATGGCTATGGGATCGAAGCTTCAAATTTCAGCTGGATAGCTCTTAAACTACGCGGAGGAAGGTAGAGTGACACCCCCAAAAAGGGGTAATTTGTATGGGAGGAGGAAGTAGTTATTGTCCGAGTTTGCTTATCTCAGAACATAAATTCCGCTTAGAGATAAGATGCTTGCATATAAAATTTCAGTTCGATTGCTCTTAAACAACGGCTGTAAATGCGGTCCCCCAAAATGGGAGAGAGTGTATGAAGGGTGGAGTTTTTAGTTTAGTTTTCGTCCGATCTTGCTCATCTCAAAACTTAACCTGCTTGCATATCAAATTTCAGTTCGATTGCTCTTAAACAACGGCTTGTAAACGCAGGGATAGTTAGACGGACACCCCCCAAAATGGGGGAGAATGTATGAAAGGTGGAGTTTTTAGTTTAGATTTCGTCCGATCTTGCTCATCTTAAAACTTAACCTTCGCATAGAGGATGAGAGCTTGTATACCAAATTAAAGCTCTTAAAAAAAAACTTTATTTCCCTTTGCACCCCATGAATGAGGTATGGGATAGCGTTGTTGTGAATTAACACGCTTTCTATTTTTAGATTCACAACTAACGGCACCTACTTGTTTATCGACGAATGAGAACGTCACTGTTTGAGAAGCTCTTACTAGACACGCCGATTGAATCAACGCTTAATACTGCGAAGTTGCTGTCAACAACATTCGAGGGGAGCCGACAATGAAAGAACAAATTTTTTTTTTTTTTTTAAGATGACGGAGCCAGATTTGAACCTGCGATCTCCCGCATGGTAGTCGCGTGTTCCACCAACTATGCCACGGCCGGTCCCCAAATTAAAGCTCAGTAGCTTTTAAACTACGGGTGTACTCGAGGTAACACACCGACGGACATCCCCAAAAGAGGAAGTTTGTATAGGATGTGGAAGTTGTTTACATTCAATCTTGCTCTTCTTGGTACTAGTTGTTCTAACAAATAATTTAGGAACTTTTTGGTACAATATACGTACATCGTGTAAAATAAAAGTACTTATTAGTATATTTAAAGTACTTTTCGGTACAATTAAGGTACTCTGTGGTACAATTAATTTTTCTTTTTGTATACAAAAAAAGTACTATTTAAACAAATAAACTGTAAATTTTAGTACAATAAATTGTATTTTAAAGTACTTTTTGATATCTTAAATGTACTTTTTGGTACAGTAAACGTATTTTTTTTGTACAATAATAGTACTTTTTAAACCAATTAATTGTAAATGTTAGTACAATAAATTTTACTTTTTGGTACAAATAAAGTACTTTTTAATACCAGAAATGTACTTTTTTGTACAATAATAGTACTTTTTGGTACAACAATCTGTACTTAGAGTAGAATAAATTGTACATTTAAGAGCATTAAATGTACAAATTATAGTTTACGGTACAATAAATTATACTTATCGAGTATTATCTGTGTATAAAATATTACCGCTCTATGGGCTTAAATACAGTTATATCTCTGGGGCTAAAGTACTGTTTAGCCACGCCCACTTCGCCCATTGATCCAAAACTTAAATATCGTCTGCATATTCATATTCGTATTGTCGAGTACTATCTGTCTACCAAGTTGTTCCTCTCTAGGGCTAAAATACCTACTCCGTCTACTCCGCCCACTGATCCTAAACCAAAATTTCGTTTGCTTATTCATATTCGTGTTGCCGTGTTTTATCTGGGAAGCAAATTGTAACTCTCTAGGGCTAAAATACAGTTTTGCCACGCCCACTCCGTCCACTGATCCAACATTAAAATGTCGTGAGCATAGTCATATTCCTCTTGTCGAGTACTATCCGAGTACCAAATTTTATTTCTCTAGGACTAAAATAAGATTTTGCCACGCCCCCTTCGCTCACTTATCCAAATTTTAAATGTCGTCTGTATATTCATATTCGTGATGCCGTGTACTATCTGGGAAGCAAATTCTATCCCTCTAGGGCTAAAATACAGTTTTTCCACGCCCACTCCGTCCACTGATCCGAAATTTTAATTCCGTCTGCATATTCAGATTCGTGTTAAAGACTACTATATGTGTACCAAATTGTATCTCTCTAGGGCTAAAATACAGTTTTGCCACGCCCATCCGCCCACTGATCCGAAATTTTAATTCCGTCTGCATAATCAGATTCTTGTTAAAGAGTACTATATGTATACCAAATTGTATCTCTCTAGCTCTCAAAAAAGTTTTGCCACGCCCACTATGCCGATAGGGTACAAAATCTATAAAAATCAAAAAAAATATATAAAAACTTAAAACTTAATTTCCTTTTACACCCCATGAATGAGTTATGGGATGTTTATCGCGTTATTGTGAATTAACACGCTTTCTGTTTAAGATTCACAGCAAACGGCACCTACTTGTTGTTGACGAATGAGAACAACACTGTTTGAGAAGCTTTTACTAGATATGCCGCTTGTCTCGACACTTATACTGCGAAGTTGCTGTCGACAACATCGAGGGGGCCGGCAATGAAAAAAAAATGTAGATGATTGGAGCCGGGAATCGAGCCCGGGATCTCCGGCATGGTAATCACGTGTTCTAACCACTATATATTCTATGGTAATTTGCATATGGTACACTAACTGCCCGCCAAATTTCATAGAAATCGGTTTAGCCGTTTAGACGTGATTGAGTCACAGACAGACGATCTCTTCTTTATATATATTTCAATTATCTAAATTCTTTAAAACATTAATATTATTGTATATATTACATAACATTTATCACCTCCTATTAATCGAACAAAAATGCAAGTACTGCAAACATTTCTAAAATTATACCATACGCTACTTAATAATAATTCCATATTCCCCGCCATCACTTTGTCTGCCGTGTTTATGTTCACATCTCTCTCTCTCTATCTTTATACAGTAGTTCACCCAGTATAAGGCCGGTGGTCTCGCACACGCGTAATTATCTGTGTCTGTTTGGTGCGAGCAAAGACATAACTACGTCAAGCTTGAAATCACTTTGACCACTGGTGATAACCTCTCAGTTTGCTCCAGCACTTGTCTTGGCGTTCAATGTTGTCTCCTGATCTGTCTTAAGTGGTGTTAATTATTTTGTACAGTCCGATGTACCCAGTCTGATGTCTGGTCTGACCTGTATAATTACCTTTCGTCGGAAACAAATAACAGCGACAGCTAGCAGTTTTTATGCCTTTTTTGAAGCCAATGAACTTTTTTCTTCGTTTTTGCTGCTGTTGCTACTACATAATACTGTATACTGTGAAATCATAAAGAAATGCCGATTTAACAAATCTCTGGTTAATGGCTTATGTGGGACAATGTAAACAAATTGGCTTCCCTACAAAGTGACAACAACAACAACGAAACACCAATAATATATTTACTGTTATTACATGCAAACTTTCACATTTAATTATTTGCTGTCATTAAATAAAGTTTGAACAAAATGTTGTTGTTTTTATTGACCTTAAAGTATGCAAAGCAAAAAAACACACACACACACAACTGGGGAAAAAAACTTGAACAAAATCGTATAAATTAGCATTGAGTGCATAAATTAAACAAATGTTGATTTGTATAGAAATACATTTTTTGTTTATTTTGTAAAAAGTTAAACTTAAATAATTGCGGTATATATTTGCATTTCACTTTTGCCTATCTAATAGACTTTAAAACATGCGTTCACATAAAGTGGGCATGGAAAATTAATAAAAAGTTGATGGTGACTCAAATACAAGTCAAGTTAATTTTGTTTTATGATATTTCCATTGGTGACACTGGTCCTTTTGTAGTTTATTTGGGCAAGAAATCATTAAATAAAGTTGTTGGTGGGTAATTTAATAACAATTTACTTTAGTTACTTACATAGACTTTTGTTTGAATATTAGAATATCAGTATGAACTTACCTGCAAAAAAACGAAAAAAATAAAATCAACTTTTAATATAAATTAAATTTAAAAAAATTAAGGTTTAGTATCAATTACAAGAAAAATATATTTTTAAAAAGACTACGATGTTGGTGAAAAATCATAACTTTTGCTAAATTGAATTGTAGTTACTTCATATTGAAAGACCACTTGTAGAAACTTTTGTATGTTAAAAAATCTCAGAACTTGTATAAGCATGAAATATCATTGAGAGTTACATTCCATATGGATATTTCCCAACAAGCCTGCGCCGCTTGCCACACAGTCAAAGAAATCAATAATTCGAATATGTTTTTTTGGTACAGACAAACCAAACGGCTAAAAGTAGAATCACCTTTAACTATATGGGATCGATTCCTATGAAGTTATAGAGCTGCACCAAGGAAGTTTTCGAAAATCGTACTTGAAGGTGGAAAAATGCTCCAAAAAAGGACAAAACTGGTACCACCACACAGACACAGACCAAACGTTTAAAGCTAGAATCGATTTCTTCCGAAATCGTACTTTTAGGACTAAAAAGGACCCAAAAAGAATATTATTGATACTATCACCATACTTCCTATGAAATTAACGAGCTGCACGAAGCGTTTTTTTTTTTTTTTGAAAATCATACTTTTAAGGGCAAAAAGGCTCCAAAAAGGACCAAAACTGGTACCATCCAGACCAAACGTCTAAAGCTAGAATAACAAATATCTATATGGAATTGCTACCTATGAAATTAAAGATCTACACCAAAGAAGTTTTTGAAATTCGTACTTTTAGGGGTAAAAAAGGCCCAAAAAGGGATAAAATTGACTTACTATAGAATTAAAGAGCACAAAGAGATTTTTTCAAAATCTAACATTTAGGTACAAAATGAGACAAAAAGGGATATAATTTGTACTATCACCCGAACCAAACGACTAAAAGTAGAATCAGGGAAATCTATATAGACTTGGTATCTGAGAGCCGAACGGATATGTTTTTCGAAAATCGTACTTTTAGGACTAAAAAAGACTCAAAAAGGTACAAAACTGGAGCCCAGACCAAACGGCTGATTGTAAAATAAAGAAAATCTTTATGGAACTGCTTGCTATAGAACTAGAGAGCTGCACGAAGCGATTTGTTGAAAATCATTCTTTTAGGGACAGAGATATCCAAGAAGGGACAAAACTGGTGCCCAGACCAAACGGTTGATTGTAAAATAAAGAAAATCTATATGCAACTGCTTGCTATAGAACTAGAGAGCTGCACGAAGCGATTTGTTGAAAATCATTCTTTTAGAGACAGAGAAATCCAAGAAGGGACAAAACTAGTGCCCAGACCATACCCAGGCTTAAGGTAGAATCACGATGATCTATATGGAATTGCTTCCTGTGAAATAAAAGGGCTGCACCATGGAAGTTTACGAAATTCGTACTTTTAGGGCGAAAAAGGCTACAAAGAAGAAACAAAACTGGCTAAAGGTAGAATCACGAATATCTATATGAATTTAGAGAGCTGCACTCAACGATTTTGAGAAATTTGTACTATTACGGCTAAACAAGGCCCAAAAAGTATATAATTGTTACTATCATTCGAACTAAATGGCAAAAGTTGGAATCACGAAAATCTTTATGGGGCAGCTGCACTAAGGGAGTATTCGAAAACTTTACATTTGGGGTTAACAGCTATAGGAAGAAGCACGAAAATCGATATAGACTTGCTGCCTTTAGTATCAGAGAGCCGCACGAATAGGTTTTCGAAATCGTACCCCATAATTTTGTTTGGTTAGGAAAAATAATTCATGAGCTAAAAAATGGGGAAGGTTGAATAATAGCAAATGGCTGCGCATCGTAGTGAAAAGTGGTGGGAAAGGGGAAAAAATGCACAACAAGCCCCGCAACTGCTCAGGAGTCGCTACTAGAGGTGTAAATATATGTCCGACCCCCAGTCATGTATCCCTTCTAACATTTTTGAAAAACATACCCAAAATCTTCACCACATAAGGAGGCTCCCATACAAAAATCAAATTTGTATAAAATTTGCTTCCACCCCTATTACTGCCGTAAATGTGCCCCTGTATGGGCCAAATGTATGACCGGCGGCGCAGGAGGGGGCGACCAAAACTTCGTTGGATGGACTAGATGAAAGGGCTGTTATTTAAACTTGGTGTGACGAACTATCTACGCAGTGCAAAAGACCGAAGCTTTTGGAATATTTTTCTTAATGGTTAAATTTCTGTTGCTGTTGTTAATTAAGAAGATGAAGAAGAAAAATAGACTCGAAAATGGAAACTTTTATTTTTGATTTATTAAGCGTGGCACCTCCCATTGAACCCTATTTTCGAAACCGCAATATATCGAGGACTGTTTCTACAATCGTCTTGAAAATTTGTGTGGATGCTTATGACAGCAAAATTCGTGAACCAACAAAAAATGGGCGGGATCGAATCAGTGGGCGTGGTA
The DNA here is from genome assembly GCA_964034835.1 of Muscina levida. Taxonomy (NCBI): domain Eukaryota; kingdom Metazoa; phylum Arthropoda; class Insecta; order Diptera; family Muscidae; genus Muscina; species Muscina levida. The sequence goes on along the minus strand of OZ035884.1, from coordinate 31,358,528 downwards.
TAAAAGTTGAAATTTTAAACGGCTGTATCTCACAAACTATAAGAGATATAAAGTTAATATTAGGTATGCTTTGTTGGTACATAATGAATAACAGCCAGGGTGGAAACGGGCAGTGCCACACCCCATTTAAAAGAAACCTTTACAACAGCCATAGTAATAGTTTGATTGTCCTGAAAATTTCATAGTACAGTAGAGTAGAGATATCATAAGGCTATTTGGAACCAAGTTGGCAAAAAGGGTCGAGGAGGCGCCCACACACGTCAATATCTGACTACAATTCCTTAACTGAACATTGGAGTAAAACATAGGCTCTACAAAAAATCTGACCTTTAACCTGTTTGGGGCACGGTAAATAGTTGTCCGAACATACTCAAACCTCCGTCTTGTATTTTTTACATCAAGTGGCACATTACTCCGGTCTAACATTTTTAATCGTCAATACATTTCGCTGCCGCCCTAACATATAAATGTAAATGATCAGAGTCGATTTCAAAATTATGTCAAAGATGTCCGTTCGTCCGACTGTATGTCCTTATGATTGCAAACTTATATTGTCCTAGCGGAGGTTATATTATTAGATCGGTCAAATACTACTCCTATCTCCCATACAAACTCTCTCGCTTTTGGGGTTTAAAAAAAAAGCCAAATACTTGTGATTGTGAATACCCATAAAATTTTGATCACGATTTTTACAAATGGTGAAGGTTATATGAGCTTACTTTAATTTAGTATCAGAGTCACAATTTAAGTTATAATTCTGATAATTTAAATATGTTTGGTGTTTTCATACCCTCACCCCACAGGTAGGAGGAGAGGCTGTAGGTTTCTTTTAAACAATTTCGATTCATGACTTTTTAAGTCGTTTGAGCCATGTCCGTCTGTCTGACTGTCTGTCTGCCTGGCTGTCCGCCTGGTACGCACGATAACTTTTGAAAGACTCAACTAAATGCGTTGAACCTTTGCACGAGTTTCCCCAAAACTACTTACGGTATTGTAAATGGGCTATATGGCCCGCCCCTTCTGATACCTCCCATACAAATACATTATTTCGCCCACTTTGGAAATCGAGAAATAATATCAACCGAACGAGATCGTACCTACATTCTGTATTTAGTAAAGCTAAAACAGGATAAAGATTTGAAAAAAAAAATTAGAAGCCTAGCCACACCTTTTCAGGTATCTCCCATACAAATGTACCTTTCCGCCCACTTAAGAGGTGAAGGCATAATATCAATTTAATAGAAAATTGTATGTTTTTCTGAGGGTAAGGTTATATGAAAATCGGTTTTCCCGACTGACACTTTCGTACTGTGCTATTCAGCAATAGCTTCATTCTCCCACTGTGCGATGTAGCGCTCGTACGATAGTATCCATTTTCAAAAGGTAGCTTGCGGTCACCATACAATTTGAGCCACTAAAATAACACCCCAGGTAATATATATAAAACTCCCAACATCACTTATTATTTTTCAGTGTAATTGAAGATTAAGGCGCCAGCCACACACACATTGTACAATGTTTGTGCACGAGTCCAAGCTAAGCGTTGAGCAAATAAATAAATCTTCAATAAAATAAATTCTGGCGAAGAAATTAAAACTGTCTCACGTACAGCTAATACTCGCATGTTTATGGGATCATATTTTCTCTATTTATTTTATGCAGCCGGGGTAACAATTTAAAGTGATATGAAAGGTGTTGTCATATAAATCCCCTACCTAAAATGTGATATACACAATTGTCTTCGCACCTAGCCCAGAGTCACATGAGCGATGGAACTGAATCATTGAAGAGAGAAATATTTAACTCCTTGTGTATTGGTTGATATGGCGAACATCTATGTACGAACGTCTTATTTTTCGTGGCACACACACCCTTTTGCGGCGTCACCTAGATGTCATAAATTTTTGGATTAATTTAAATTGCAATTGCTAGGCTTCCTTTTTATATGTTATTTTGTTTGACATAGTATGTATGTCTCCTAAGTATGGTCGACTGGTCGGTCATACATCTGTTGTAGTTTTTTGTATTTTTTTGTTGAAAATTTTTGTTCGCTTTTGTCATTGTATCTCAGTTGTCTGGTCTCACTTTTGGTCACTAATTGAATGCTGGGCTATCTGAGCGTATTAATGAACATAAATCTCCGTAATGATAATAGTGGCCCAGACCTTGAGATAAGAATTGCTGATTATTTTTGCTAGTTTTTGACATTTTCTTGTCGTTAGCACTTAGATGTGTTTTTTGTTTGATTATATTTCTGTTTAACTGAATATGCTGTATTGAGATAACACAGAGAGCGAGAGAGAGAAAGAGAGCGTGTAAGTCATTTGAGACCTAGTAACATATTAATGAGGAAATAAAAAGTATAAAGTTATAATTGACCTGTTATAGGGACCAAGACACAGTTGAAAACTTTAATTGTGGAAAATCTGTGGTCTATGGTGGAAAATGTCGATATAAGTTTGTCGTGTTCTTACTGATTCTTGATTGATTCTTTGATAACACTATGCAAGATCAAAAAACATCAGTATTCCCTATAAATTTGTATACCCTTCATTACGCCTACACATGTTCATAAGGAGGCATGCGTGTAGGTATTATAATATATTCATAGTAATGAATTCGATTGAAAGATGTCCGTCCGTCTGTCCCCGCGAATACAGGCGTAGTAGTAAGACCTATCGAGCTTATATAAGGTATACAAGCTTCTATCCTCTAAGCGGAGATGAGCTAGATCGGACAATCGCTAGTTCCACCTTTAAGAAGGTAAAAAGATTCATAAAAATATTCTCAGCTCTTATTAACAATTCTCTACCTAATGTTAGACGTCTGATATTTTACAAAAAAAAACACTAAAATCCCAAACTTGTGACTTTGTGCAATTAGATTTAATTTCAACTCAATATTACGAAAATAGAAACAAATATATACCATACACTTAAGCTCTTTAGACTTATTGTGTCAATAAAATACATATAATAAGCTCTCAACACCACTGGCCACCACCTCAATACCTATAATGAACACCGTCGTCTACACCGCCCCACATGAGTTCTACACACTAATCGCTAATAAAACAAAGTAGGCAAGAGGGCAGGGTGAGTGAGAGACAATTTTATATGTTGATTTGTATTTCGTAATAGTAGAAGACACTTTTTTTTCCACAGTGTCTCCATGTGAAATTAAACACTTTTATTTGCAATTATTACACACATTTATAGTTTAGTCTATTGGTGTAAATTTAAATGAGCCAGCCGCCGTTTGCTGTCTGTCTGTCTGTCCACACGACTGACTGTGCCCAGTTAGCGACACATTTTAAAAGAATTTTGCTACATGTGTCGAGATAAGAATTTTTAGATGACAACGTTCGTAAATAATTTAGCAAAATTCATTTTATATGAAAATTGTTAGTAATTATTGATAATAAAAGTGTTAGCAGTTGACGTAGTAGTGTGAGCGAGCCAAGTGATATATTACCCCGAGAGTGTATACGTCACGTAAAACTAATAAATCTGAAGGGTAATTCCAAATGAATTCGACACAAAAGTCATATTTTTGGAAATTGAATTGATTTCGATTAAATCTTACAGATATATTCTCTTTGTTGTTGCCGTTACAGTGGCGTTTGTTTTAGTTCATAACCCCTCTCGGCTCAGGTTTTTAAAGTGATGAAGAGGTAGATGGGTTTAGACTGGAATAACTTTTGAATACGACATCAGATTGTATCAACTTTAAGGTTGAAATATCCTCTCCCAAAGATATCAAAATTGGAAAAATGTTCTTCGTCCTTAAATATCCTGTAAAAGTATATTTTAATACTTTGGTAAATTAACTGAATAATGATGTTAACTCGCCATTTCTTTATTTTAACTTCGGAGTTTATAAAACCCTAAGAAGCAAATTTTTCACAATAATTGTCAGACGGCCTAGATAAATAATTCACGTCGATTGTTTGCTGCCGTCTTGTACAAACATTTGAGGCCTAGTGGGCGCTGTATAAAAGTTGAAACTTTAAACGGCTGTATTACATAAACTAAAAGAGCTACAAAGATGATATTTGGTATGTGTTGTTGGTACAGTATTAATTACAGCCAGGGTGGAAGTGGGCCGTGCCACACCTCATTTAAAAGAATCCCTTATAACAGCCACAATAATAGTTTGATTGTGCTGAAAATTTCATAGTATAGTTTAGTTTATGTAAAAAATTATAATAAACTAGTAAAGTAATTATCTTTGACTATGCCGAAGCTCAGATACCCGAAGCCACGAAATAACCCCTAAAGACCTTATGACCCCAAACAAATAAATTAAATAATCCCAATGAAAAAAACAACAAATAAGAAATAAAAGAACCACGAAAAGATTAGGAAGTCATTGTATAATGAAACAACCACCAACGTAAACTAAACTTACAAAAAAACTTAATTTCCCTTAACACCCCATGAATGAGGTATGGGATAGCTTCTCTTACTAGACATACCGATTGACTCGACACTAATGCTGCGAAGTTGCTGTCAACAACATTCGAGGGGAGCCGACAATGAAAGAGAATTTTTTTAAGATGACTGGAGCCATGATTTGAACCTGTGATCTCCCGCGTGGTAGTCGCGTGTTCTAACTACTATGCCACGGCCGGTCCCAAAGTAAACTAAACACCTCTTGAAATAAACCCCAAATTAAAAATGTGAAATTATCTCCAATGAGTTTTTTTCTTCATATTTTTGGGGATTACTTCATTTCATGGTTTGGTGATTATTTTATCGGGGGTTATTTTGGGGCGCCCAGATACCCTTTATCATTTGTAAAAATGGTGCTGAAAATATTAGAGGTCTTCACGATCAAAAGTATTTGATCAAGAGCTGCAGTTTTTTTAATAAAATCCCAGTAAGAAAGTTTCAGTCGGGAAAACTGACTTACATGTACCCTCACCGTCAGTAATATATACAATTTTCTAGTATATTGATATTATTATGAGATTTCTAAAGTAGGCGGGGTGGTACATTTGTATGGGAGGTACCAGAAGGGCGTGGTTAGACTATCAATTTCTTCTACTTAATATAAAATACAGAATTTGGGCATGATCGCATTGGGTGTAGTGATATTGTTACTCGATTTTTAATGTGGGAAGAGTGGTACATTTGTATGCGAGGTACCAGAATGGGCATGGTTAAACTTCCAATTTGTTATCCAAAACTTAATTTGTAATAGCTTAACAAACTACAGAATTTGGGTACGGTCGCGTTGGGTGTATTGATATTATTACTCCATCTCTAAAGTGGGCGGAGAGGCACATTTGTATGATAAGTACCAAAATGCGCGTGGCTAGACTTTCAGTTTTTCTCCAAAACTTTATCCTGTTATAGCTTAACAAATTCACAATTTGGGCACGATCGAGTTGGTTGTGTTGATGTTATTTCTTAATTTACAAAGTGGGCGGAATGGTACATTTGTATGGGAGGTATCAGAAGGGGCATGGCCATGTAGTCCACATGTAATCCCTAGAGTAGTTTTGGGAAAATATTAACCCATGCTAAGTTTCAAAACAATTGGTTATGTCATTCGAAATTTATCGTACGTACCAGCCGGACAGACAAACGGATGGACAGACGGACATGGAGCAACCGATTTAAAAATTCATGAATCGAATTTTGTTCAAAGTAACCTAGAGTCTAACGTGACTCCTTCTGTGAATTACACTTTTGGGTCAAATCAGATCGATAGCTCTAAAACTACCGCATCGCTAGGCGACACCCCAAAAAAAGGTGAAATTTGTATGGGAGGTTGGAGTAATGTTTGACCGATCTTGCTCATCCAATACGTAACCTCCTCTTATAGTATAGAAGCTTGTATACTCAATTTCAGCTTGAAAGCTCTTAAACTACGCACAGTGGGTAAAGACCGATGGACACCCAAAAAAGAGGCATCGTGTACGGAAGGTAAAAGTAGTTTTTGTCCAATTCTACTCATCTTAAAACTGATCCTACGCTTAGAGGATAGAATTTTCTATATCAAATTTCAGCTCAATAACTTTTAAACTATGGCTGTATTCGTGGAGACAGATAAATGAAAGCCCCAAAAAAGAGGGTGCTTGTATGGGAAGTGGAAGTAGTTTTTGGCCGATCAGAACTTAACCTCCGCTTAGAGGATTGAATCTTGCATTTCACATTTCAGCTTGATAGCTTTTAAATATCGGCTTTAAACGCGGGGAAAGGAAGACGAAAACCCTCCAAAATTGGCAATATGTATGGGGGGTGGGAGTAATGTTTGACCGATCTTGCTCATCTTCCAAAAAAAACCTTCGCTTAGAAGATAAAATGTGGTATACCAAATTTCAGGTAAATGGCTCTTAAACTACGGCTGTAATCGCGGTGACAGACCCCCAAAAATGGGGAGTTTATTTGGGAGTTGGGAATGGTTATTGTCCGATTTTACTCGTCTTAGAACTTAAGCTCCTCTTAGAGGATAGAGGCTTGCATACCAAATTTCAGCTCCATACCTCTTAAACACTGGCTGTAAACGCGGTGAAAGGCTGAAGAAAATCCCCAAAAAGGAGCGGTTTGTATTGGAGGTGGGAGTGGATTTCGCCCGATCTTGGTTACCTTAAGAATTTACCTCCGCTAATGGGATAGAATATTGCATATCAAGTTTCAGCCCGATTCCTCTTTAACTATGGCTATAATTGTGGGGACAGATATACGAACTCCCCAAAAAGAGGGATTTTGTACGGAAGGTAGGAAAAGTTTTTTTTCCGATTTCACTCATCTTCGAACATTACCCCCGCTTGGAGGAAATAAGCTTGCATACAAAATTTTAGCTCGATAACTCTTAAACAGTGACTGTAATGGCGGGGAAGGGTAGACAAAACCCCAAAAAGGGGCAATTTGTATGGAAGGTGGGAGTAGTTTTTGACCGACCTTACTCATCTTCGAACATAACCTCCGCTTAGAGGATAGAATCTTGCATATCAAATTTCAGCTCGATAGATCTTAAATAGTAGATGTGACCGTGGGGGTACGGCAAAGGGGTAGTTTATATCGGAGGTGGGAGTAGTTTTTTACCAATCTTGCTCATCATAGAAGTTAATCATATATACTATATGGTGGCGTATGATTATCTTAAGTAATATTCCCCGTAAATCATACGCTACGGACTACAACAGTTTTATTGTTAGTGTTACACAATAAACCCAGTTCAAAATCATTTGATGAATGGAAAAATGAAACTGTTGCTTATGGAGGGAAATCATATATGAACAGATTAAAAGAATTGTAATTCTTAATTTTTTTAAATTTGTTTTAGCTAAATTGGACTAGTGGTTTTCGAGTTATGTCAAACAAAAGAGCCCGAAACGTGACAAATTCCCGTATATATGATAGTTACTAACTTAAAATCGATATATCTCGATTCCTAGACGTGACCCAGCGAAACGCCGGGACACGTATAACTTCTTTTTTACCGATATAACTTTTCCCGGTAGTTTGAACCCTTTTCGATCACTGACCCCTACCATTTGTCTCACAGTGTTATTAATGCAGCCAACTTGACAAAACGAATGATGGACAAGTTCTTATTTTTGGGACTACATTCACGTGCAATTCTCAGAATTGAGTCCCAAAATCTTTGTTGTATTGTTTTATTCATAGTCATATCACTCCCAAAATTAGTAAATTTTCTAGTCCGCTTTTCAAGTATACATAATTGTAGTATGATCATCATCATCATCAGATCGCACCTTCCCTTCTTCACTACTTTTGTCTATAGCAAATCAAGTTCAAGATTTTTCTAGTTTACTGCCGCTTTTTTCTCTCGTTAATGTATTCGCTCTAAAGATGAATCAATAGGAAATCGTGGTCTTTCTCGATGCGATTAATATAGAATCTGCTTGCGTGAGTGATGAACAAACAATGAGCAACTACCGGAAACTATCTCGATTTGTTTTCTGCATTACTATTTCTACGTTGAAGGTAAAGTACTAAATTTCATGTGTTTGTTTGTTTAGTTTTCTCTGGTGTTTAAATGATAAATTTAGATAAAAATATCTGTGAATGTATTGCAATTTTTGGCGAAAAACTTTTGTTATTTACTTGCAATGTTTATAAGTAATAAAACAGAGCAGCGGGATTGCAATGAAATATTATTGAACGCGGCTGTATATTTTTGAAAGGTTAATTAGGCAAAATTCGTGTGTGATTTATTGTTTAAACAATAAGAGAAATGGAGAAATGTGAACTAATTACATATAGGCGGGGGCAAAAACAAAAACTATCAGGTATATAAAACATAGAAAAGTGCCAGATATCCACCATGAGTAAATAAATTCGTATAGCCATTAAATTACTAATGCAGCCAACTTGACAAACCGAATGATGCAGAAGTTCTTATTTTTGGGTCTACATTCACTAGCAGTTCTCAGAATTGAGTCCCAAATCAATTGAGTCCCAAAAATGTTGTACTGTGTAATAAAATATATAATGACTAAAGTCACTTCGTTACTAAGACAAAATATTTTAAATGTTAAAAATACTTCCAATGGTCTATTACGTTGTCAAACAATAAACAGCTATTAATTTATCTTTACTTATATCATTAAATCAACAAATTTAGACATCTTCCCCTGTGGGATGTTAAAGTCTCAAACATCAAATTCAGCACATTATAAACAAATTAAAAATAAATTAAAAAACGGAATCCTACAAATAGTCGAATAAGATAATTTACGTTTAAAGATTTGGCATAAAGACGTAGGAAAAAACATAACAAACAACCAAGGTCATTTGGAAAACAAGAAAAATGTGAGTGAATTTTCTCATAAATTGTATTTGATTTCATATTAAACAATAGTTGATGAATTGAGATGCTTGCGAATATAAGTATTTATTTAGCAATCAAACATAAATTGGCTGTATTTAAGTTGAATTGCCTGGGGGGCTTGTTAATATTTTTTTTTTATTTGTTGTCATCAGAATTTTCGTATTTGTTTGTAATCATTTGTCGTATTAATAACAATTTTGGATTCTATAAAATAATTAGCAACAGGTAAAGTGAATATAGTGCCTCTAGCGGAAGAAGATTTCTATATATATGTATATATTTTGGACATTTTAAATCACAATAGCTTAGTCATAATATTAAGTAGTTATAGGTGTCAAAATAATTGATGAGCCAGAATTAACAGTTTTACAAACAAAGAGAATTGCGGCTAGGAAAAAATATACTAGAGTACAAACTAGTCATACCACTTTGGCACGAGCTCATAAACACGATTTGGCTCAATTAATGCATACATGTCCAGTGCTTAAGAAGGGCGATTTAAGAGTGTGTACCAACTATCGCGGGATTAGCCTTTAACCCATCGCATACAAGGTCCTGTCTATATGAAAGACTAAAGCTTACCTTAGCGAAACTGATTGAATTCTATCAGTGTGGCAAAACCCCAACCGACCAGATATTCACACTACGACAAATCCTAAAGTAGACCCAGGAAATACAGGTCGACATCTAACATTTGATTATCGATTAAATATCAGCATTTGACAGTCCGATAAGACAAAAATTACTACATAATGTAGCTGAGTTTGGTATCCCCACGAAGCTGATAATTGACACGAAGTTTTAAGTGAAAATAGACAAGAATATGACTTAGCCATTTTCTACCAAGCGAGGCTTCAGAGGCGTTCTCTTTAACATCGTAATGAAGATGATCATGCGGTAGGCTGCATTAAACACGACTGGTACCATATTTAACAAAAGTCACACGCTGCTTGCTTATGCCAATGTTATATATATCATTATTCGAGGAATACGAGATGTTACTGCAGCCATTTCAAGCATTAAGAAGCAGTCGGCAGAAGTGGGTCTGGTGATAAATGACGATAAAACCAAATTATTTGTTTCAACGAACACAGAGTAAACTCGTTTGGTACGCTGTGGAAACGTTAACAACTATAATTTTGAAGTGGTAGACGATAATGATAACACTATGTGACAGTCATTTGGTTGTTGGTACTTGGGGAGTGACTTAGAGCATGTTGTAATTCTGATCGAGTACAATATGACCCTGTATAGCAAAGTTTTCTAAAATCCTCCAAATCTTGACTTACTGTTCAAAAATCGGTTTTTTGGATATTTCCTCACTTATGAGTTTATAACTCACACAATTGTTAATAGAGTTTCGAGATTTCTTCAGTTTTGGAAAGAAGAATCTTAGATCTTTTCATTTACATAGACTTCTTGTCACATCTGTCTGTTTTTGCCTTGAAACTTTTGTGTTCCGTAAATTTGTTTCATTTCGTCACAGTGTGTTATGTCAGCCGGGAAATCAAGAGACGGTTATTGATCGCAAACCACTGCTACTATGCGCTAAGCTAGCAAAACCCACTCTCGACGAACAAATATCCAACTGTACCAGACACTGATCTTATCTGTATTGCTCTACAGCGCAGAATCTTGGGCAATGACACAGGCGGATAAATCTACTCTAGTTTGCTTTGAGAGAAAAATGCTTCACAAAATATTTGGACCCATCATCGAAGACGACAAGTAACGTCGTCGAATAAACTAAGAGCTGTATGAACTGTACAACGACATCGACGTAGTCAAGCGCGTACGATTAGACCGAATGCGCTGGCTTGGAAGGTCTTCGGCTAAAAACTCAATGGGCGGCGAAGAAGATTAGAACGACCAGGGCAAAGAGCTGTTATCTAAATTTGGTGTGACGAACTATCTACGGAGCGCAAAATACCAAATTATTTTCTACGTTCGGCTACTTATGGATAAATTTATGTTGCTGCTCAACAAATAAGAAGAAAAAGAATAACTTTGGGACGATGTTTGGCGGGAGAGCTAGTATACCCCTATCCCTAGTCCCTATTAATATCTTAAATGTGAATGACTGTCTGCTTGTTTGTTAGTTTGTTACGCTTAAACGGCTAAACCGATTTCAATGAAATTTGGTAGGCAATTAGTGTACTACATGGAAATTACCGCAGGCTATAAATTTTGAAGATTTTTTACACTATGGGCGGAGTGGGCGTTGTAAAACTTTTTTAGACCTAGAGAGATAAAACTTGAAATCCAGGTAGTACTCAATACCACAAATATGATTACGCAGACGAAATTATAATTTTAAATAAGAGGGCGGAGTGATCGTTGCAAAACTGTATTCAGACATAGTTATAAAATTTGGTACACAGATAACATAGTAGTCGACAGCACGAATATAAAAATGCAGAAGAAATTATAATTTTGGGGCAGTGGGAAGTGGGGGCGTGGTAAAACTGTATTGTAGCCCCAGGGAGGTAAAATTTGATACCCAGATATTACACATTAACATATATAAGAATATGCAGACGATATTTTAATTTTAGATAAGTGGGCGGAGAAGGCGTGACCAAACTACAGTTTAGCCCCAGAGAGTCAAAATTTGGTACACAAAAAGTACTTGGCAACACGAATATGAATATGACGACGACATTTCAATTTTTGAAGCAGTGGGAGGAGTGGCGACACGATTATGAATATTTTGAATCAGTGGGCGGAGTGGGCGTGCCAAAACCTTACTTTAGCCCTAGAGAGATAAAATTTGATACCTAGATAAACTCGGCACTTCTGGTTCAAATTTGCAGACGTAATTGTTATTCTCAATCCGCGGGCGAAGGGGGAGTGGCAAAACTGTATCTTAGCCCTAGAGCGATATTACGTGGTACACAGATAGTACTCGATACAAAAAAGGTGCAATTTAGTTTATCAAAAATTATATTTTTCGTACCAAGAAGAACAATATAATCTCTTGTATAAAAAGGTACAATTTATTGTATTTAAAACTGTTTTTATTGTACCAAAAAGTACAATCTATTGTACCAGTAAGTGTTATTATAGTACCAAAAAGTTAATTTATAGTATCAAAAAGTACAATTTATTGTACTAAAACTACATTTATTGTATCATAAAGTACAATTTATTGTACCAAAAAGTACTATTATTGTACAAAAAAGCACATTTACTGTACTAAGAGGTACAATATAATGTATAAAAAGTACATAAATTGTACTAAAAAGTAAAATTTGCAACAAAGTTTTATTATTGTTAAAAAGTACAATTTATTGTACCAAAAAGTGCATTTATGGTATCAAAAAGTAAAATTTTGTGTACCAAAAATTACTATCTATTGTATGAAAAAGTATTTTCATATTACCAAAAAAGTACTTTTAATCTACTAAGAAGTAGAGTTTATTGCACAAAAAGTTCTTTTATTGTAATAAAAAGTAAAATTTACTGTACTGAAAGTTTATTTTTTATACCTAAAAGTACATTTTTTGTACAAAAAAGTTCTATTATTATAAAAAAAATAGTTAAATTTATTATACAAAAAAGTACTTTTATTGTACAAAAAAGAACATTCGTGGTAACAAAAAATACAATTTATTGTACTAAAAAGTAAAATTTACTGTTTCAAAAAGTACTTTAATTGTACACAAAAAGAACAGTTAGTTGTACCACAGAGTAGTACCACAAAGTGCTTTTAATGTACTAATAAGTAATTTTTTTGTATATTGGTCCAATAACAAAAAGTACAACTTATTGTACTAAAAAAGTACTATTCTTGTACCAAAAAGAAAAGTTTTTTGGTACGAAAAGTACTATTGTTGCACAGAAAATAATGTATTTTACCAAACAAAGTTTTTTAATAGTGTCAAAAATTACACAGTGCGACAAGAAAATATACCTGGAATGTGATACTATATTATGATGATATGAAAATTGCGTTCCTCGAAACACTTGAATAACGTAATTATATGTTAACCGACATGGATAGACAAATATAGGTTTTAATAGTGAAAACATGCACATTCTGAATAAAATATTTGAAGATAAGGGTGGCCTTATAAAATAGTGACTAAAACCTTCTTCAAACTTAAAAAAATGTGGAAAAATTCAATAAGTTTGCAATTTAAAGGCATACCAGACCGATATGAAAAGATATCTATAAGGTATATATAATATATCGTTGGAAGGGCCGCAGTCTCTTCTTCTCAAATCCGCCGAGTAACTTAAAGTCGGTTCATATTCAACCACCTTATTGGGAATATTAAGGTGAACATTTTATTTCCGATCAGTGGGCAAACCAAGATACTCCCTAACCTGATCAAATTAACAAATTCTCACTAGTACTATTCGACATTAAAAACTCCGTCTGCAAATTCAAATCTCTAAAAACTTTAAAAAATTTCAAAAATCTTTATCTTTTTCTGAATTCTGTAAATACTGGACTCAGGTTTTTGATATAAAGTTTCTGCACAAAAGAACTCTGTGCCGATAGGAAATAACCGATTTTTAAAAAAATTTTGAGCATGAGTCACTTTCTTTAATATAATTTTCTTATTTTATAGTTATAAAATAAATAAATAAATAAGATTAAAAAAAATCGTTCCCTCACCAAACTTGAAACCCGCTTTCTTTCAATATCACTGTTCATTCAACCGAAACAATATTCGGTTTTTCTAGCCCTCTTATTTCAACCGCACAAGCTGTGTTTACTTTTTTGTACGTTTCGTCTGTTGTAACAGATGGCACAAATGTTTGTTGCTTGCCAATTCTTTTGTGTGTTATTATTGACTGATCTGTTGTGTTGTTTTGGCTATGTCGACAGCAGCAGCAGCAGCAACAGTTGCATCTGTTATTATGTTGCATCAATCTTAGTACGTCGTTACGTGTGTTACATTTTCACACCAATTTCGTTTTGTTGTCTCTCGTCTGTTGTTGCGGCTGCAATGTAAATATGATTTGATTGTTTTTATTTGCTTTTCATAGTATATTAGCTGTTTTTTTCTTGGTTTTTTTTCCTAGCTTTTGGTTTTTTTGCCCTCTTGCAGTATTGGCCTTTTTGTTTATTTCATTTGCGTTTTTTTTTTCTCAATTTGAGTTTTGATTTTGTAACATTCGTTTATGACCATTTTATTGTAATTTTCTTTTCTTTTTTTTTGCGTTTCTTTGGTTTTGTGAATTGTGTTATATCTTTATGTGTACATTCGACGTAATGTTGTAATTAAATTTTGTATTTTTGTTTTCTTTAGTCTATGGCTTGCTTGTTTTTCTTTGGGGTTTTCTTTACTTTCGCGCTTTTCACATGAACATACGATTACCAGCTCTCTGTGGTATGTACAACCTGTTGCATGAATGCCAGACACACAATGCGAGGAAAGAGTGTATGGAATTGACTGTGAAAATGATTCACACTTGAAGCGTTTTAAATTGCATTGTGAACATTTCAATTCGTTCGCACTCGAGTAAATTCAAGGTAAAAGTGTCAATAAAATGTGAAAATAATATTTTTTTTTTATGAAATATCTGTTGAGTATAACATCTCTGATGAGGAAGGGGGTGGGGGGGGGATTGTGTTGTTCATGTTCATAAATAAATAGTTAGCAGTTGGAGGATTATTGCAGTATTGTACTGCTGTGCATAGTAAACTTTTGAAATAATGATGCCCTTTGGCAAAATGAAATTTTTTTATTTGACATATATAAATAGTTGATGAACAGGTAAAATTACTGATTGTTTTCTGTGAAATTGCCAAATATTTACTTTAATTGTACAGTACAAAAGCCAAATTTTTATATTATATTAATTATATTTCATATTACTCTTTTTTTTAATTATTTATTTAAGCCTTAACTATAATTCTGCTAAAGAATGATATGCGAAACCATTAATGGTTCTTGAGTTACAGCTGACAAACGAAGCGGACAAACATCAATATTAGAAAAAATATAAAAGGTGTCTCAAAAAATAAATAAAATATGATAAATATCTGAGATCTGAGTTTAGATAGCAATAATGTTTCAATTATGGTATTACTCGACCATTCTAAAGCATTTGATACGGTTGATCACAAAATTCTTTGCGATAAACTTAAACATTTCTTTAATTTTTCGACTACAGCCGAAAAACTTATAAATTCATACTTGTCAATGCGATTTCAAACATTAGCTGTAAAAGATAGGGTTTCAACACCACTTCCAATTAATAGAGGTGTACCGCAAGGTTCCATTCTAGGACCATTGCTTTACTCTTTATATAGCAATGATTTACCTCATCAAGTTCAACACTGTCGTATCCACATGTACGCTGACGATGTGCAGGTCTATATAAGCTCACCCAAAACTAACCTTAGAAATATTATTCTTCAACTCAACGCTGACCTTGCAAATATAGACTTGTGGGCTAGATCTAATGGATTAAATTTAAACCCCAATAAATCTAAGTGCATAATTTTTAGCAAACGGAATATTACACTCCCGGAAGATACGCAGGTCAAAATCGCAGATACTCTGGTAGAAATTGTAGATAGTGCAAAAAATCTGGGTGTTATATTTGATAGCAAAATAACTTGGTCCAATCATATAAAATCAGCAATCGGTAAAACGTATGGTGTGCTTAGAAACCTTTATGTATGTCAGAAATATACACCAACTAATATTAGACTCCTTTTGGCTAAATCGTTGATTTTACCTAGTTTACTTTATGGTTGCGAAATTTTTGCAAATTGTAACAGAAATTTAATAAATAGACTAACTATGGTGTTTAACAATATAACGAGATATATTTATGGGCTTGGCAGACGAGATCACGTATCACAGTATTCTAATAAAATTTATGGTGTATCATTTGAGAATTTTCTAAAAATAAAATGCCTCTTAAGTTTGCACAAAATAATTTATACACGATGTCCCCAGTATTTGTATGAATGTCTTCGATTTGCAAGATCATCGAGAGGTAAACAATTAATTCAGTTACGACATACTCGAAGCACATCAAATAACTTTTTCTTTATTCATACAATTCGTCTTTGGAATAATCTACCCTTCCATGTACAATTACTTTCCAACGACCGGCAATTTAAATTGGCATTGTACCAGTTTTTCAGAGCATAATATTTTCTATATTTCTGTCTTCTCTGTCTTTCTCTCTATTTTTGTTTTCTTTTTCTTATTTTTGTTTTCTTTTTCTTATACACTAATTGTTTTATGTTTTAAAAATTAATTTTTAAATATGTCCTAATAATTCATTAAATCAACTTTGTTAGAAACTTTTATACTGTTAATCGTTTTGAATTTGCCAAAAATATTAATGTTTATTATCTGTTAAATATATGTATGTAACACAATATACCCTATACTTAATATAAGACACAGTCTTTTGTGTAGGCGAATCAAATAAATAAATAAATAAATAAAATAAATAAAAATAAATAAAATATATTAAAAAAATATTTTTCTTTAATTATCATTACACATTTTCTAAATCTTTTCTTTTTATATTAAAAATTATTGTATTTCTAAATAAAAAAAAATATGATTTTTAGTAAAAAAGAAAAAAAAATACATTTTTAGATTTGAACAAAAAAATTTTAGAAAAACGAAATTATTTTTATTTATGAAAAAAAAACAAAGAATAACAAAATTTAGAAAATTTACTAAAAACGGAATTTATTTTTTTTAATATTTTTCAAATTAGGGAATTACACACATTTTTAAATTTTTTAAAAAATAAAGTAACATTTTATGTGGCTATGGTAATTTCTACATTAAAATTGAGCAATTTTTTTCAACAATTAATATATCTATTAAAAAATATTTTTGCTTTAAATCTTAAAATTGTTTTTTTATATAATGAAAAAAATATATGAAAAAAAGAAACAAACACTTTTTTAAACTTAATCAAACAAATTATTTTTTGAATTTATGAAAAAAGAAAATTATTTTAGCCAATTTTTTGTATATAAATCAAAATTAATTGTTGTGCATTGGTAAGGGCATCACTTAAGGACGCGTAGACCGATTTAACAAAATTTTTTGTTTAAATGTTCGTAAGAGTCCCATTAAGGATTTTACAAAAGGAAAATTTGTCCTCGCCTATTTCTCCCAATATATCAAAAGTTCCTATTTACACTACAACGATCTTTTATTACAAACAAATTTAAAAGAAAACACAATATGGCAATTATCGTAGGCTATATATTTTTTAAAATGTTGATCCAAAAGGTGGAGTGAGGGTGGCAAAACTTTTTTTAAGGAGGAAAGAGATACAATTTGGTACACTGAAAGTTATTGGCACTTAAGGTTAAAATTTGCAGACGGAATATTTATTTTCAATCAGTGGGCGGTAGCGGCATGGCCAAACCGTACTTTAGCCATTTTGTGGGCGGAGGGGTATGTCCCATGATTGGAATCTAACTACTCTATATCCTGTGCCTAAGAAAGGCGATCCAAGTGTGGGTACTAACCATCGCGGGATCATCTTTTTACTAATTGCTTACAACTCAGTAGGAAGTTCCGTCATGCACGACTTTGTTGTCAACGCTGTCCTCAAAACAAAATGTGAAAAATGTATGTACTTGTCGTCAAAACACTCGGTTGACGACAAGCTGACCGACAAAATACTAATGTTGTCGTGCATCAAACACATTCAACAAAATCAAAGGAAAAAAATCGGACGTAAAAAAATTTTAGTTTATTAAACGGACAAGTAGCAATTTTATAGTCTGAAATCTCGAATGAAGGTGAATGCCGTATAAAAGTGTATATCCTTCACTTCTCTCTTGGTCAGTAGCTTTCCTAAAGTATTAACAATTCGTCACACTAATAAAAAGCTAAAAATCCATCTTTTAAAATGGCGCCAATGTATATACAAAGTCATACTAACATGGCTTTAAAGACAATTCAAGACATTCATAGGCATCAACGACAATTTGACCGACATTTTCACCCATCAGGTCGTGCATGATTGTGTGGGCGACAGGTCGCTTGTATAGGCATCAACGAAAATTTGACCGACATTGCCGCTCATCAGGTCGTGCATGACAAAGCGGACACATGTATGAATATTTCGTCGACGATTTGTATGGACGGTCCCCTAAATGTCATCAACGATTTACTATGGTCATTAGACCTGGCGTTAAAAAGTTTTTTTGGAATCTTAAGTGTGGGTAGCGATTAAAATATGAGAATTGATGCCAAAATTGATATAGCAAATTTTCAGGCTGATCGGATGGTGCCAACCCGTGCCCCAATGAGGTCAAAGGTCAACATTTTTTAAAAACCACCAAAAAACTCTTGTTATTGCATTTTATTAGTTTTTTTTTTAATAAAATTACTATAGATAAAAGGTTTTTTCCGTAATTTCCATTAAAAGGGTTTATAAGTTTTATTTTAAATCAGTGAAAATTTTGTATAGACTGGGAGGTCTTTACGTTAGCCCTCTACAATGTGCAGCAAGTACTATTTATCGTCTTCGTTGTGTGTTAAGCATTTGTAAGAGTCTGTTATTAGTCTGACTATTTTTTACGACGGCATTCACAACAGTAATGCTTTTGACGATCAGCTTCCCTTTAAAAAATGCTTGGCCTAAGAAATTTGATGGATTAAAGAATAAGAAATCCATAGGAATCTCCAAACGAATAAAAAATATTTTATTTTCGTAGTCAGAAAAGAGCTTAAATACTTGGATGTGAATAATTTGAAATTATTAACATCATCACCGATATAATGGTCTTTATCTGACTTAGACCATCTTTTATTTTATTTCTGAGTCTACATGTGGGTCAAAAAAGGCAAGTGCAACTGAAGGCAAAATACCACTGGTGGCTCCGATTTTTTTCCAATAGCACTGTATATATTACTATTTGGACTATAGAGACTTACTGGAAAAATTCACATATTACGAGTTACATTCAACTGAATCGCAGAAATTTTAAAGTGTGTGTGAAAAAAATACATTTTTAAACAATAGATGTCCTTGTACATGAAACTTTCATGTGACGTCACTCCATTTGCACGAAATGTGAAACTGGGAATGCTACCACCAAGAAATATAAATGCAAGTTGTACAAGTTCTCTATAATCATGCCGAATATGTACTTTCGCTTAATATTTAAGACAAATATAATATTTAAGCAAATAGGCGTAGACTGATTGAGCTACTGTAGAACCAGTTAAATCTTCAATGCTGGGGATAGCTTTAAATTTTTCATAGTTCTATCACGTCAACCCAGTAGCCAAACGATCAACTTTATCTATTCCAGCAATTGCGTCTCGTGGCATGATCTCAGGCTCGATTCTCGCCTACATTTTTTTCACAGCCGGCCCCACGGTATTGTCGACAGCAACGTCGCAGTATAAGTGTCGAGTCACTCTTCATGTCTATTAAAAGCTTCTCAAAAAGTGGCGTTCGCATTTGCCGATAAACCAGTAGGTGCCGTTAGCTGTGAATCTAAAAATAGAAAGCGTTTTAATTCCCAACAACGCGGTAAGCTATCCTATACCTTATTCATGGGGTATAAAGGGAAATTAAGTTTGTTAAGTAAGTGGGAAGTAGCTTTTCGTCCCAATGCAAAACTAATGTTTTAGGGATCTAGAAAACTTAATATAAAAGAAATACTTATAACTTGGCTAAAATAAAAAAAATTACATTTAAATTTTCAATACTTTCTTTGCCATGACGCCGGCGGTGTTTTTAACGTTGCTCATGCAAACTTGTGCAATTCAGAAGAAGATCCTCAATATTGTGAACTAACGGTTTAGAAGTTTCACTCATGATGTGTATATCTAATGGAGATGACATATTGCCGGCATCCATGCAAGCTAGCATTCTGTCGTCTGTAAAATTTTTCTTTCTACGTTTTCATTTCAGCAACTTGGAATGTTATCAATCTGTTTTTCATCCATCGTCTCCCAATTCATCACTCTTAAATTTAACATTTTTCATAGTTAAGTCTGAACATGAAATTAAGTGCACAAAACATAGCCACTTTGTGGCCAAGTACTACATTAGAATATAGTAATTAAACCAAGTTCGGTTTTTTCTTCATAGTTTTCTTTTCGACGTTTTTCATCTTCCTATCATTGTGTCTTTATTTTTTCTTCATTTGTGACTTTATGATCGACACAAGTCATTCTACCAACATGCACACTTTTTCCCTGTTTTATTAAGAAGTCACTATCTTGCTATATACTAACATAAGCTTGAGAACGTCCACGTGGGCAAAGTCAAAAAAATTGTTTTGAATTATTCTTCGTTCCGGAGATTTCATAATGTTTAATGACTTTTGCAGCACATGTACTTTGGTCTGTATTTAGGATTCTAGCTTTATCACAAGAAGGAAATATTTCATTTAATACTAATCTTGCACTTTCTTTTTATATTTTTATTATAAATTATAATATAATTACATTTACATTTATACTATAAATTATATAAATTATATATATGTATTTGATTCTTGTCGCATAGTGTACTTCAGAGTTAATGAAACTTTTAACTGATTTACAATTTATAAATGATGTTCTAATTTATAGTATTTTTATTTATAGAATTTCTCATTAAAACAATTGATAAAATGTAAAAAAACAGTATTTTGGTGGTCTTTTCAAAATTTGGACCTTTGACCTCATTGGGGCACGTGTTGGCACCATCCGATCAACCTGAAAATTTGCTACATCGATTTTGGCATCAAATCGCATATTTTAATCGCTACCCGCATTTAAAATTCGAAAAAATAAAAAGCCCCATATAAGCTGCGCCAGGTCTAATGGTCATGCACCTATCCGTGAGGCTGTCTTGCAGACACTTTCTACTGGGAAATTCCTATCTAGTGTGTTATGTGAAAGACTAAAGCCCATTCTAGTGAACCGAATTGAACCTTATCAGTGTGGTTTTAGATCTGGTAAAACCTCAACCGACCCTATATTCACACTTCGACAAATCCTGGAGAAGGCCCAGCAACTGCAGATCGATACCTACCATCTATTCATCGATTACAGAGTTGCATTCGACATTTCGATACGACAGAAATTATTAGATACTATAGCTGAGTTTGGTATCCCCTCGAAGCTGATACGTCTTTGAGGGATGACACTGATTGACACGAAGCCTTCAGTGAAAATAGGCAAAGATTTAACTGAGCCATTTTCTACCAAGCGAGGCTTTAGACAAGGGGATAGTCTGTCATGCGATCTCTTTAACATCGCAATGGAGATGATCATGGGGAAGGCTGCAGTAAGAAGGACGAGTATGGCGATGTCATAGATAGCATTGGTCATGCTGCAGGATGTTACTGCGGCCTTTTCGAGGATTGGTTCTGCTGATAAATGAGGACAAAACCAGATACTCGTCGAATGTGCTATGAATATGAAGGAGTACATTTTTTCGACCGGTTGACAGAAAAGGACATGGGAAGCTGCTATATAACGCTATATAACGTAATATTTGTATAGAGGTAGGACTTGCCACTGTAGATATAAATTTGCAGACGAAATTTTCGGTTTCGATAAGTGAGCGGAGGTTGCATGTGGAAAGATTGAAAGCCCTAAATATTGTAAATGAGCTTAGGAAGCGTTTTCAAAGAACATTTAAAACTGGCATATGTACAGCTCTTATGACTGGCTGGTGCGCCCGATAACTTTCGAAAGACGCAACCAAATGTTTTGAAATTTTGCACGAGTAAATATTTCCCAAAAACTACTTACGGCATTGCAAATGGGCTACATGGCCCCGCCCCTTCTGGTACCTTCCATACAAATACCTCATTCCGCCCACTTTAGAAGTCAAGTAATAATAGCAATACACCTAACGGGATCGTACCCAAATTCTTTATTTAATAAAGCTATATACAGTTTCGGGGAAAAATACTGGAAGTCTAGACGCGCCCCATATGGTACCTCCCATACCCATCTGGTACCACCTTACAAATCGATTAATATTATTAATAAACCTAATGCGATCGTGCCCAAATTCTGAACTAAGTAAGGCACAAGCTGGATACATTTTTGGAGAAAAAATCTGGATGTATACATACGCTCCTTTTGGTACCTCCCATACAAATGTACAATTCCGCCCACTCTAGAGATGGAGTAGTAATATCAATACACCCAACGTGATCGTGCCCAAATTCCGAATAAAGAAGCATTGCGGGCCCACTAGTTTGACATTAACATAAACTTAGGAAAGCAAAATTTATTATTTCAAATTAAAGAAAAAATCGGAATTTAGCAGAAAATGGAACTTTTTAGAAAAAAGAATTATATGTTACGAATTTAAAAACAAAAAATATTTTAATTTTTTTCCAAATTATAAATTAATTTTTTCAAAATTAAAAATATTTTTTTGAGTAGACTTAAGTTTAATTATATATATACTAATATTTGTAATACTTAATATTATTCTAATACGTAAGAATAAAACTGTAATTTCCAAATTGAGAAAAAATAAAAATTTTGATGTTAAGAAAGAGAATAAGATTAAGATTTACAAAAAATATTTTGTGATTTTTAGTGAAATTTTTTGAAAAAAAATATAAGTAAAAATATTACTTTTATAATATTATTATTTTTTACAACTGACAAAAAAAAATACTTTATGATTTTAGAAAAAAAAATTATATTTAGATATTTAGCAAAAAAAAACATGTCAATATTACAAACATAAAAATTTTGGTTCTATGAAATAAACTCCAATAAAATAAGGTTAAGTTACACAGTGAGACTAAATAAAGTGAAGTCAATATACATGGGAAATGATACTATATTTCTGGTACGGGCTGATGAGTACAACAAGAATCTGTTTTTGAAATTTTGCTAACACCCCCAAAATCTTGAGTTACGGGTAAAAAATATCAACCGAAAGAATCGACTGCGGCCTTTCCAACGATATACATACATAGTTATATAGCTTACTATTAACATTTGCCTGCTTTTGCCTCGAAACAGCAAACTTTTTTGATTCTTTTCACTATTTTTAGAAGTTAGAAGAAGTCCATAGCCACTATTTTATAAGGTCACTCTAATGTTTATTATATAATTCAAAATGTACATGATGTCACGAGTAAAACGCTAACATTGATTTGGAATTTATTTCAAGTTCAAGACCAGTGTTTTTGAAAGAAGTTTATAGTAGAATGATATTCTCGTAATGCCAGGCAGTCTGTACAGCTGTTTTGGATTCATCCACGAATCCTCGTCAGCAGACTTTGGTATAATGGTTTGCAAATTGTTCATCAAGTCTTATGCACCAGAATCTCACATCGATTTGCTTAACTTCTTTCTTGTTTTGCTTTGATAACGTTAAGTTTTTCGTTTTTGTTATACGAGAAACGCATCTTATAAGTCCTACAGCCATGTATTTACCAACTACTCTTAAGGAGAGCCAAATATCTGGTATGTTTTGGAATATTCTTACATATGTTCTACACATTAATGACCTTGCTAACTTCCAGACTGATCAAAATATTGCGAAAAGGATTTAAAAGTTGATGAACGAACACAATAACTTTAAAAGTTTGCAATTAAAAAAATTCGGAAAATTACACATGATTTGGTCCGCACAGCAACGAAATACATCTTTAATACCGGCCCTTGGATAAATTTTGGGTTCAATTCTGTTTTGTATATGAATTGGAAACAAAATTCCATTTACCATTTCCTTCGTTATCTCTAATCCCTTATCTTATCCATTATCCATTATCTTAAAATACTGAAAAATATAACTTAAGATTTACTTACATTTTCTGGCTTTTTCTAAATCCTGCAGCGACGTTGAGAGTTGAATTGTAGAGTTTTTCTGTTTTGTTGGTTATAAAATAGTTTTAATCTTTCTTTCACATTTAATTTTTAACGACAAATTATTGTTTTCTGCAAAATAGAAATGATCAAACAATGACATAAAACACACACACACACAAAAACTTAAGATAATTCGTGATAATTTGTCGAAGTTGTTATTGCAGTTGTTATTATTTTTATACTATTTTTTGTTGTCAAGGTTGTTCATGAAATATTTTCACTTTTATTTCTATGGAAGATAGACACCAAAACAATATATACTTATGCGAATATCATAACACAAAATTGCACAGAAAACTAAAATCTTGTTGCATAAACACTGTCACAAATCAAGAAGACGATATATAACGTTGATGGCGTTTATAGTTAAATAAGATTAAACGACGTTTATAGTCCTTTTTGTTTGATGTTTTTGGGCGTCCTTGCTAACTAAAAAAACACACGCGCTGGTTAGTTGCCGAAAAAGTAAAGAACAAGATCCCCTTAATGTTGACGCACAGTCAACAGTAGGTCTTGCTTGTGATAAAACACCGAAAAGATAAAAAAACTGTATTGCTATCGCGAGTGGCTGCTGACGAGTGGACGACGACGCGAGCGTCGTCTGTGACCGTTGAATTTGAGGCTAAAGACTGAATGAATATTTTTGTGGGCAATAATAAAAGTGCGGTGCGATATCGAGCGACAAACGTTGAGAAGGTAGAACAATAAAAAAAGTGAACATTTTCAAAGAGAAAGAATAAAAATCACGGGGAAGGGGGGTGTAGACGACAAGAATCAACTTTTTTTATGCTGGTTTGCAAAAAACACAAAGTAAAACGTGCAAAGAAAGAGCAAAAGAAATGAAAATAAAACAAGATTATTGAATAAAATTGAATTGTAGAAGGGGGGGAATTGCAAAAAAAACAATTTACAAAAAAGAGGACAGTATACAAGTCGTTTTTGGATTTTCTTAATAGCGTGAAATTGGGGTAAGGTGTTGGAAAAGAAATGGTTTTCTTAACATGATTGCAAAAGAAATTGCGAAAAAATAGAAATTATTTCATTAATATTATACGATATATAATGAAATAAAGTAAAAATATAAATGACTTGTTTGAAATGTTTGAAACTTAAATAAAAAAATAAATGTATATTGGTAATTATACCTAAGTGATTTATGAAATTTATAAAAAATTTTTAAATGTATAAATCTTATTAAATATGAATAGCATTTATGAAAAACAAACAAATTTTTTTTTTCAACAAAAAAATTTTATAGATACGAAATTTACAAAAAAAACAATATACGTATATGAAAAAAAAACATTTAAAATATAGAAAATATACTTAAAATGGAATTTATGTTTTTTATATCTTTTTTCAACCAGGGAATAACAATCAATATATCTATTAAAAAATATTTTTCATTTAAATATTAAAATTGATTTTTTAACTTAATTTGTTAGAATATAATTTTACAAATTTTATAATATTTATAAAAATAAATATAAATTTTATAAATAAAATAGAAAGATTATAAATTTATATTTATTTTTATAAAAATTATATTATAAAATAAAATATTATAAAATAAATAAAATATTACAAATAAAAAAAAAATTGTAAATTTATAAATTTATACAAAAATGTATAAATTTTGTATGTAGAAAATGTATTAAATTTTATAAAATAAAATTATATAATTTAGTAATTTTGTAAACTCGTAAAACAAAATAGATTTCATAAATTTTATTAATGAATACAATATTTATAGATTTACAATTTATAAATACAAAATTTATAAAAAATTTAAAATGTAAATTTAAATATTTTTATAAAATTATAAATAAATAAATTTTATAAATTTATAAAAGATGTATAAATTTATATAAATAATATATTATATCAAAAAAATAAAGATTTTAAAAAATTATAACAAATTAAAATCTATAAAATAAAATTGATTTCATAAATTTTATAAATGAATCCAGAATTTATAAATTTATACAATTGTTTTAAAAAAATAAATTTAAATTAAATTAAATTTAATTTAATTTTTTTAAATACAAAATATAAAAATTTTATAAAATTTAAAATTAAATGTATAAATTTATAAATATATAAAAAAAATAGAAATTATAAAAATTTATAAAATTATCAAATTTATAGAAAATGTAAATTAAAAAAATTGATATAAAATTTATCAAAAAAAAATAAAATTTTATAATTATAAAATTTATATATTAATAAAAAAAATTAATTTATAAAATAATTAAATTTTATAAATTTATAAAATAAAAAAGATTTAATATAATTTATTATAAATTTATAATAATTTTTTTATAAAATTTATAAATTATAAAATGATTATAAATTAAAAGTTTTTATAAATTTTGTATTTATAAAATATAAATTTCTAAATTCAGTATTCATTTATTAAATTTGCGAAATCTCTTTTATTTTATAAATTTAAATTTTGTACAATTTTTATAACTTTACTATTCGATTTATACATTTTTGATAAAATTATAAATTTATAAAAAAAAATTTTTTTAATTTTTTTAAATAAAATTTTATAAATTTATAAAATAATATTTTATTTAAAATTTATTTATTTATAAATATATAAATTTTATATTATTCATAAAATAATATTTCAAATTTATAATATTTATTTTTTTTTAAATTTATAAATAACTATAAATTTATAAAATAATATTTTATTTAAAATGAAAAAAAAAATTTATAAATTTATTTATTTGTAGATATATAAATTTTATAATATTCATAAAATAGTATTAAAAATTTGTAAAATTTATACTGTTTTTTTTTTAATTTTATAAATTTACAAAAAATTTAAATTTTTAGTTTATAAAAAATTTCAATTTCTATTTAAAATTTAAATTTTAAATTTATAAAAAATTTGAATATTCAATAAACAAAAAATATAAATTTTATAAAATAAAATAGATGTCATAATGTTTATAAATGAATACAAAATTTATAAAATTTATAATTTATTAAATTTATATAAAACTTAAAAATGTAAGTTTTATAATTTTATTAAATAAGATAGATTTTATAAAATTTAATATTTATAAATATAATTTTTTTATAAATATAAATATAAAAAAAAACTATAAAATATAAATTTTTATATTCAATAAATTTTATAATATTTTAAATTAAAATAGATTTTACAAATAAATACAAAAATTAAAAAAATTTTAAAATTATAAAAAAAATTCATAAATTTAAAATAATAAAAAATATAAAAATAAAATTATTTTAAAATTTATAAATATAAGAAATATGAATTTATAAATTATAAATTTATAAAATTTAAATTTTTCGTAAATTTAAATTATTAGTAAATTTTATAAATTTTTAAAACAGATTTTATTAAGTTTAAAAATTAAAAAAATTTATAAGTTATAAAAAATATAACCATCAATTTATTTAAAAATTTATAAATCAAAAAAATATAAATTTATAAAAAAAATTATAAAATTTTAAAAAAATTAAAACAATTTATTGAAACCAAATTAAAATTTTATAAAAAATAAAAATTTTATAAATTTACAAAATTGAAAAAATCTACAAAGTTATAAATAGATTTATTAAATAAATTTATAAATTATATAATATTCGAAATAAAAATATTATAACTTCATAAATTTTATAAATTTCGGAAAAAAAAATTTTTTCTAAATATAAAATTTATAAAATCTATTTTATTTTATAAATTTATATAAAAGTTAATTTTATAAAATACGATAGATTTTGTAAATTTAATAAATGAATACAAAAGTTATAAAATTTATTAAGTTTTATAAAAATTTTTATAAATTTTAGATAAAATTTTTAAGATTTAAAAAGTTTATAATAATTATAAATTTTATGAAGTTTATAAAAAAAATATTAAGTTTTATCAATGAATACAAAGTTTATAAAATTATAAGACTTATAAAATTGAAAAAAGTTTAAAAACAAAAATTATAAATGTATAATTTTATTACATCAACGCATGATTATAAAAGTTTATGCAGTTCAAAACATAAATATGAAATTTGCAAGACTTAATACATACATATAAATAAAAAATACACTAATTTTAAAAAGGTACAGATAATTCAGAATAATTAATATACCATTTAAAAAAATCGTAACAATTAACAATTAATTATTTAAATATTAGCCCTTAATTTAATTAAGTTTAAAAAACTGGTCTTTAATTTTAAAATTTTATAGATTATTTTATTTTTTATATAGAAAATTATTACATATCTTAGATATTATTTTTTCTGAGTAAATCGTTTTAAATTAAAAAATTTGTTTTCTTTTTTAGTTAATTACGCTAACGGTTTCAAATTCTCAATCACATCAACCTCTGCCACTTGCTATTAATTTGGCTGTGCTCTGAGAGAATTTAGAATTTAGAATATTTTTAATCAGTCGATATTTTTTTAGGGTAAAACCCTTAAATTAAATTAAATTTTGAACCATCACAGAAATATTTCATATATTTCAGTTTCCATAGGTTTTATAAAGATTCTGCAATATTTGTTTGTTATAAATTCGATACCGCAATAAATTTTTTGTTGAAAGTTCAAATTGAATTTTAATTGAAATCTTTAAATCAAATTTGACAATCCTTCCATTGTTGTTATACAATTTTTCTAATCTTCAGTTGTTGTTGTTTTTGTATTTATTTGAATTAGTCAGCTTTATTGTTGGTTTCAGCCAATTGAGCCTCCACTGTATATATGTAAGTTAATTTTTTCGTTTTTCTTTTCCTTTTTTTTATTTCAAAACTCTTCATTGTTTTGAATTTCATTCAAATTTTTAGCCATTTCAAGGTTTTGCAATTTTTTTTAGCAAATTTAAATTATTGCCCACAATTTGGTTGTTTTTTTTTGCATTTTAACGATTATTATATTTTTTTTTCTCGAAATATTTTTTTTATTTAATTGTTTAAACCGTTTGCTTAACTGTTTGTTTGGTTTTATTTTATGTTTTGGCCATTCGCATACAAAAATAACAGAAAGATAACAGCAGTAGCAGCAACGAAACAACAACAACAACTAAACATCGATCGTTTCAACAGCAGCAATTCGCATTTGCCCCACAAAAAAGAAACACGCGTTTTCTACACCGGAGCTTTAGCCACGATCTGCGTCAAAGCGTAATTGAAATTCTACAATTTTACGAAATAATCTTTGAGCGTCCGTCTGTCCATTCGTTCGACAGCCTTAGCCAGCGCGCAATCTTTAGCAAACAATTCGCTAATATTCACACTCGCACACACACACACTATCACACACCGTTACAGAATTATCGATCTTAGTGATCGTCGTATCGTACGATGATTTCGTTTTGGGGTGGAAGAAGCTTAGCAAAAGGCACGTAAGACACCTTTTGTGTGTACAAAACAATAAAAAAAAATCCGTTCTATAGCACGAGTAACGAGTACGAGTACAACACCGCGACCAACGACGACCAACAACCGCTCAATAGCAGAGCTTTTCGTTAAATAAACGCAAAAGTGTTAAAAAAAACATTCACTACTTGAAGCATTCGCATTATAACAACCAAGCAACATACACACACACTCACTCTCATGAAGAAGTATCGTTCGCAAGCAAGCTACTCGCTCACAGATACAAACGAGCGCGTGCTAACAACAACCGACCAGATACTTCTCTAAACAGCACAACACATATGAGCACTTCGTTTGGCAGTACACTCGACAAAAGAGATCTGTTCATTGACAAATGCAGAGCTTAACACCAGAAGCACAATCGCCACCAGACCACAAAACTTCAACTTTATAAAATATAAATATCACACATACGCTCTCGCACGCAATCTCTCGCACACTGTGTTGATTGTTGCTCTTCATATGTACCTACTCGCACATTATCATCCATTCATTCATTGAGTACGAGGCAACGAACATTGTCTGCATACACTAGTCGCTCGTTGTTGACTCCGAACTCACACACATCACTCCATCATCATCATCAGCATCGTTGCCAGTTTTGTCACCCATTGTCAGAGACAGAGACAATTGAGAGCTAAATTTGCTCAACTCGTTTTGTTGTTGGTTTTTCGGGTTATTGAAATTTACCTCACAATTAAATGATAATACTGAATGCGGCATTTGGAATAATATGGGAAAATCCAATCAAGAGCGATTTGCAGCAATAACAATGGAAAGATCTCATTTGAGGTGACCAAGTGAATACAATGCACGATATTTGCCCATATATATCATATAGAGTATATGTACAGTAGAGTGACCATTATTTACAATATAAATTGTATAAATAAATTGTACCGCATATGCAAAAATTGTCGCTAACTCTAGAGCGCTTTCTCTTCTGAAGGAGCTAACAGTTTATATCGAATATATCGGAGTGCCAATTTTGCAGGGACTTATCGCTGATTTGGTACAAGATCGGCCCAACACAAGACCTTTATTACAACGCAATTCTGGTCACCCTAGACATACCCCTAACACTAAAGCTGTTCCAGAGTTTAACTCGCTTATCTCTTTCTCTCTCAACTTTACTAAAAGCCGGTATTCGAAGTACACAAACGAAAATGTTCACCTCATACTAATCATCGGAGTAACATGTAAAGCTTTACTTTATTTAGAAACATCTACACATTCATGAAACTACCTTGAACACACAGATACAAGAGAAATTGCTTAGCATTAGAAAAGGTGAGTGAGTTAGTGTGTTTCCCCAAAACCATCGCGAGTAATAGTGCGAACATCTCAAGAGTGTGTATAACTTACCCTCTGACGACGACGACTCAATCAATAGAGTAGTAAAGTGCGCCAAATCAGTGCAAAATTAAGACGGCAGGCAAAGTTAGACAGAGCTTTTTTTGAAGTGTTCACATACATACATATATATTCGAGTAAATAACTATTAACAACAACAATAGACGAATAACGTATAGTATTTGTATCTGGTTTAATGCGTTAGATCATCCATCCATGGAGATACATTGTATGTAGCTTTCAAGAGAAGATTTTGTCTCGGTTTTATAGATAATGCTGATCATGATGATTGGGGTAGTTTTATCAGTTTAGTGTTGGCGAATTTATAGTAACGATGTCCTTGAAGTTAAGTGTGCTCAAATCGTTAAGACAATTGTATAACATTGTTTGTAATATGTCGGGATAAATTCCGTCTTTTAAGAATTTTCAGAGAAGAATCCTCAAAATATAGCTAATTCCGTCATTCCTTTTGTATACTGACAGGGGTATTACCAAACAATTGTGTCATCTTTTAAAGCTGTCATGAAAGAACATAAGGATTTATAGTTGGCAGGCGACTATGACATATAGGTTTGCGATTTACTCCCGTATTACTCCCCATCTGTATAATGTAATTTTTTGTATCTATCACCACACGCACGAACCTAGTGAAGGGTATATTAATTTTGTTCCTCCATTTCTAACGCCCAAAAGGAGGCGTGGTAGAAATGACAATTTCCTATCCTCTATATATATAAAACAGAGTTTGTGTTTGTTTGTTTGCAACTTTGAAGTACGGTATAGACTCAAGAACGGCTGGACCGATCTTTATGAAATTTTCACAGAATGTAGCTATGTGGTCGGTAGTGAATAGTTCAACTTAAATTTTAAAATATACCAGGTACGCGTGGCCCCGCCCATTGGACCCAATTTTTGAAAATGGAATATCTGGATAACTTTTTCACCAATCGGATTGGAAATTCGTGTAGATGCATTTGGCACCAAAATTCGTGATCCAACTTACATTTTTAAACTTTAAACGTCTGTATCTCATGAACTATCAGAGGTATGAAGATGCAGCCAGGGTGGAAATGGGCGGATGCCTCGCCCCTTTTTCAAAAATTGCTCTGATGGCTTTTAGAACAGACCAACCGATATGATTTTAAATATGCCTGGTTGTGATTGGAAAAAGGCGCGTGGTACCGCCCATACAATTTAAAATGGATATATCCCATGAACTTTGAGAAGTATGAAGCTGAGATTTGATATATATGGTGTTGGTGCAGTCTTAATTACAGCCAGGATAAAAGTGGGCAGTGTCAACCCCTTTTAAAAAACCACTCTGACGGCTAATAGACCGATTAATACGGTACAAAGTAGTACTGATTACATATTTATAGTCCTTTGCTATACTTGGTTGTGATTGGATAAAGGGACGTGGCACCGCCCATACAACTTGAAAATTATAAAGGCTCGATCTCATGAACTATCAGAGGTACAAAGATGAGATTTGATATATATCTTGTTGGTACGCTATGAATTACAACCAGGGTTTAAGTGGGCTGAGCCACGCCCCTTTAAAATAAACCGTAATTTTCAAAGTAATAGTTTGATCGTCCGTAACCGGCCGTGGCATAGTGGTTAGAACACGCGACTACCATGCGGGAGATCGCAGGTTCAAACCTGGCTCCAGTCATCTTAAAAGAAAAAAATAAATAAAATTTTCTTTCATTGTCGGCTCCCCTCGAATGTTGTTGACAGCAACTTCGCAGTATTAAGCGTCGATTCAATCGTCGTGTCTAGTAAGAGCTGCTCAAACAGTGACGTTCGCATTCGTCGATAAACAAGTAGGTGCCGTTAGTTGTGAATCTAAAAATAGAAAGCGTGTTAATTCACAACAACGCAAGAAGCTATCCCATACCTCATTCATGGGGTGCAAAGGGAAATTAAGTTTAAGTTAAGTTTGATCGTCCTCACAATTTCAAAGAATGTTGCAGGCTTTTTGGAACCAAGTTGGTGAAAAGTGCCGCTGCCCATGCACATCAATATTTGACTATTAGACTGTATCAAACAATTGTCTGTACACCAGGCCGTTGAGGACATATCGTAGCTGCGCCGACTAATATGTTTTTGGTTTACTTTACAGGTATGTGTTTTTTAATTACGAGAGCGAATCGATACTAAATCTTATAAATCGGAAATTTAAGCAATGTTTATTGCAGTTGGACTGGAAAACAAGTTTTGTTTGATTGGGGGCTTAATTTGATTTTTCATAGTAGATCAGAGGTAGCATTGCCGAACATTTAGAACATCTTATTGTGATAAGTGTAAATCTAGCTGTCTTACTAATGAAGTGTGTTTGACTTTCCTTCAGTATACTTTGGCAAATCACCATGCAAAGTGGCAATTTATTTTCGCTTTCTATTCACCAAACTGACGGAGCACTTTGTCGAGTTTATGATGCATAAAATCCATCTGAGCAGCTAACACGCAACACGGCGATCCTCAGTGACTACGTTATAAGTTATACAAGTTCGACTGTATATTGTAAGTTAATTTGTAATAACCATCCTTGTGTGTTATGTAAAAGACTAAAGCATATGCTAACGAACCTGATTGGACATTTTCAGTGTGGCTTTAGACCTGGTAAATCCACGACCGACCAGATATTCACACGACTACAAATCCTGGGGAAGACACAAGAGACGCAGATCGATACCTACCATATGTTTATCGATTACAAAGCTGCATTCGACAGTCCGATACGACATAAATTATTATATGCTATGGCCGAGTTTGGTAACCCCTTTGAAGCTGATACGACTTTGCGGAATGACACTGACACTGACACTGACACAAAGTCTTCAGTGAAAATAGGCAAAAATCTGACTGAGCTATTTTGCACAAAGCGATGCTTTGGACAAGGCGAACTCTTTAACATCATAGTGGAGATGATCATGTGGAAGGCTGCAGTAAACGCGAATGGTACCATCTTTAACGAAAGTCACATGCTGCTGGCGTATGCCCATGATATAGATATCATTGGCCGAGTACTGCGGAATGTCACTGCAGTCTTTTCGAGCATTGAGAAGTAGTCGGCAGAAGTGGTTCTGGTGATAAATAAGGACAAAATCAAGGTATTTGTTTCAACGAACAAAGAGTAAACTCGTTTGGGACACTGCTTGAACGTTGACAACTATAACTTTGAAGTGTTAAATGATTTTATCTACCATGGCTCCGCCGTAAACAAAAATAATAATGTCAGCCTGGAAATCAAGAGACGAGTATTGATTGCAAACCGCTGCTTCTATACGCTAAGTTAGGGATTTAAATAAAGATAAAGATAAAGATAAAGATAAAGATAAAGATAAAGATAAAGATAAAGATAAAGATAAAGATAAAGATAAAGATAAAGATAAAGATAAAGATAAAGATAAAGATAAAGATAAAGATAAAGATAAAGATAAAGATAAAGATAAAGATAAAGATAAAGATAAAGATAAAGATAAAGATAAAGATAAAGATAAAGATAAAGATAAAGATAAAGATAAAGATAAAGATAAAGATAAAGATAAAGATAAAGATAAAGATAAAGATAAAGATAAAGATAAAGATAAAGATAAAGATAAAGATAAAGATAAAGATAAAGATAAAGATAAAGATAAAGATAAAGATAAAGATAAAGATAAAGATAAAGATAAAGATAAAGATAAAGATAAAGATAAAGATAAAGATAAAGATAAAGATAAAGATAAAGATAAAGATAAAGATAAAGATAAAGATAAAGATAAAGATAAAGATAAAGATAAAGATAAAGATAAAGATAAAGATAAAGATAAAGATAAAGATAAAGATAAAGATAAAGATAAAGATAAAGATAAAGATAAAGATAAAGATAAAGATAAAGATAAAGATAAAGATAAATATAAAGATAAAGATAAATATAAAGATAAAGATAAAGATAAAGATAAAGATAAAGATAAAGATAAAGATAAAGATAAAGATAAAGATAAAGATAAAGATAAAGATAAAGATAAAGATAAAGATAAAGATAAAGATAAAGATAAAGATAAAGATAAAGATAAAGATAAAGATAAAGATAAAGATAAAGATAAAGATAAAGATAAAGATAAAGATAAAGATAAAGATAAAGATAAAGATAAAGATAAAGATAAAGATAAAGATAAAGATAAAGATAAAGATAAAGATAAAGATAAAGATAAAGATAAAGATAAAGATAAAGATAAAGATAAAGATAAAGATAAAGATAAAGATAAAGATAAAGATAAAGATAAAGATAAAGATAAAGATAAAGATAAAGATAAAGATAAAGATAAAGATAAAGATAAAGATAAAGATAAAGATAAAGATAAAGATAAAGATAAAGATAAAGATAAAGATAAAGATAAAGATAAAGATAAAGATAAAGATAAAGATAAAGATAAAGATAAAGATAAAGATAAAGATAAAGATAAAGATAAAGATAAAGATAAAGATAAAGATAAAGATAAAGATAAAGATAAAGATAAAGATAAAGATAAAGATAAAGATAAAGATAAAGATAAAGATAAAGATAAAGATAAAGATAAAGCGGCGTATGCAAGCGCGTTGAAATAGACCGAATGTGCTGGCTTGGACACGTTGTACGAATTGGAAAAAATGCTCCAGCTGAAAAAGTCTTCGGCAATAAATGCGTTAACTGGCACTGCCAGGGGCGATCAAAACTCCGATGGATGGACCAGGTGAGTTTGGTGTTACGAACTATCTACGGAGCGCAAAAGGCCGGAGCGCTTGGAATACTTTTCTTGTTGTAGCCATTAAAGAAGAAGAATTTAAATTAACATGTTATTTAGCTAAATGGATTAAATAAAATGGAATTTTGGCCGCCCAGACTGTTTAATTACCCCTCTGTGCGTCAAATGAACCATGAGCTGTATGAGATGTACAACGACATCGACGAATGGATGAAAATGCTCCAGCAACGCGATGGGCGGTGCATAAGAGGACGACCAAAACTACATTGGATGGACCAGGTGAAAGAGCTGCTATCTAAATTTGGCGTGACGAACTATATACGGAGCGCAAAAGACCGAAGCAATTTGAATTCTTTCTACGTGCCAAGAAGAAGAAGTCTACCTGTCGGACTGTCTGCACCTCCTCGCAATAACAGTCATAGTTGAAGAGATATCGAGCTAAAATTTTGAATGAAATATTATTTCCTCCAGGCGAAAGTTAATTTCTAAGATGAGCAAGATCGGACGAAAACTACTCCCACCTCCCATTCAAACTTCCCCTTTTTGGAGTATGTCCCCCTATTTCAAGCGGAAGTTTTGTACGCAAACTTCTGCTCTTTAATCGGAGGTTGAACCTTCGGTACTAATTGACCCTTTTTAGGGGTCTGTCCCTGCGATCACAATGGTAGTTTAAGATGTGTCGAGCTGGAATTTGTGAAATTCAGTATACCAGCTTCTACCCTCTAAATTCAGGTTAACCCTTTAATGACGAGAGCGAAATAATGGGAATGTTTTAAAGATTTTGTCAGTACTACATATAAATTAGTTAAAAAACGAATTTTACATAAAAAAGTAAGACGAAAAATTCAGAAAAAGATCCATTTTTACTGGAGTTATGCCGACTGTGACCATATGGTAACAGCTTTAAAACACGTAAATAAAAAGAACCAAGTACAAAATAATTCATGCAATACGTTTTTATGATATTTCATATTCTTCTCAAATAACAAAAACTAAAACTCTTGAATATATCAGTCTTTAAGCAGCCAAAAAATATTCTTGATATGGAGCTAATTTGAATTTCCCTCCATATTGCTGTTTTGCGCACATGTGAAAATCACCTATTTTAAATGATCCCCCACGCTCGCTACTGACGTCTGATTGCATAGCGGTAAATCACGAATAAAAGATCAAAACATGCTTTTATGAAATCAAAAAAGGAAATTCTTGACATTTATTCTAATGTTTATTTTATTGCGTGCAATATCTAACTCTGTCGACGTTACCATATCACAGTACAACATTTTTCAGTTAATTGATTGCCAACTCAATTCTGTGAACTGTATGTGAAATTAGACCCAAAAAGAAGAATTTCTGCATCATTCGTTTTGTCTTCTTACCTGCGATTTGAAGTTAGTATCGATTTGAAGTTAGTACTATCGTATAGGGGAATTTATCACGTTTTAGGCCCTGTTGTTTGACATAGCTCGACAACCACTAGCCCAATTTAGTTGAAATAAATTTTAAAAAATTAAGAATTACAATTCCCTTAATCTGTTCATATATTGTTTTCCTATACAAGTAACACTTTCGAAGTTAAAAATGAATGTATGAAGGGAAAAAATTATTTTTTGCCTAAAAATTTAATTTTTTTTTTTTAAAAATACATAAAAAATCCAAAATGGAAAAAAGTTTCAAGTCTAGTTATTTTTTCGCAAAGTCACATAACCTATGAGCAAAATGAGACAAAGATCATAAAAATCGATGCACGCGTTTCGCTTTTATTCGCAATTGAGTAATGGTATGAATTTCAAACGTGATAAATTCCCCTATACGATAGTACTAACTTCAAATCGATAGTAACTTCAAATCGCAGGTAAGAAGACAAAACGAATGATGCAGAAATTCTTCTTTTTGGGTCTAATTTCACATACAGTTCACAGAATTGAGTTGGCAAATCATATGTTGTACTGTGTATGGTATGCAAGCTTCTATCCTCTAAGAGCAGATTAAGATGTATGTTGAGCATGATTAGACAAAAATTCCTCCCCTTTCCCAAGCAAACACTCCCTATTGGGGGCTGACCGTCTTTCTGTTCCTGCAATTACAGCAGTAGCTTAAGAGCTATCGCACTAAAATTTTCTATGCGGAGGTTATGTTCTGAATTGAATAATTTTCGAAAAATAAAACACTGCCACCTTCCATACAAAAACACCCTTTTTGGGGGTGTCGGTCCGTCTATCGCTGCGATTTCAACGTAAATTTATGTGCTATCCAGCTTATGTTTGGTATACAAGCTTCCATCCTCTAAACGGAGGTTAAGTTCTAAGATGAGGAAGATCGCACAAAAATTACTGTCACTTCCCATAGAAACACTCACTTTTTGGGGGTGTCCGTCTGTTTATCCTACCCTATTACGGCCTTAATTTAAGAGATATCGAGCATAACTTTGATATACAAGCTTACGTCTTCTAACAAAGTTTAAGTTCCAAGATGAGCAAGATTGGACAAAAACTACAACCATCACCCATACCAACTGCCTTTTTTGGGGAGTGTCCGTCTGTTTGAGCTAATATAGCCTCAGCTTAAAAGCTATCGAGCTAAACGTTGATATACAAGCTTTCATTATCTTAGTGAAGATTCAGTTCTAAAATAAGTAAGCCGTAGATTATGAGCTTACTTAATTTCCCTTTACACCCCATGAATGAGGTATGGGATAGCTTCTCGCGTTGTTGTGAATTAATACGCTTTCTATTTTTAGATTCACAACTAACGGCACCTATTTGTTTACCGACGAATGCGAACGTCACTGTTTGAGAAGCTCTTACTAGACATGCCGATTGACTCGACACTAATACTGCGAAGTTGCTGTCGACAACATTCGAGGGCAGCCGACAATGAAAGAATTTTTTATTTTTTTTTAATATGACTGGAGCCAGGAGTTGAACCTGTGATCTCCCACATCCCACGGCCGGTCCCTAGCTAAAATTTACTATGCGAACTTCTATGCTTTATGCGGAGATTAAGTTCTAAGATTACCTGCACCTACCACACACCTCGCCTGCATGACACATGGGTTGACCTAAAATGACAACAAAAACGATAAATGGGATTTTCTTAGGAGTCAATTGTACATTAAAAATCCACTTGTACCAAAATCCTAGCTGATTCAAAATAAAAATCAGAATTTTATGTTGTTTTCCACAAAACTTACTTTGTTGCAGAAAAAAGTCATTCGAACAGAAGTGTCTTAAAGCTAAAGTCAATACGTTTAATAAATTTACGATTTCATGGTGGAATCATGGGTAAAAGAACGTCTTAAAAAAACAAAATGAAGATAAATCACAAAAAAAAATTTCCTTTGAAAAAAGATCAGCAAGAATTTTTTTACCATTTTAGGTCAACCCATTTGCCATTCAGGCAAAGTGTGCCCATACCAACTCCCTGTTTTTGGAGGAGTTGAAATTTCATTTCAGAATAAACAAGGTCTAACACGTCACTTTTTATGTATTATACTTTATCTTATTTCAAATAGTATTAACGCTATGGGCAAGGGTATTAAAAAGCTATTTAATATAACACCTCGGATCATCCAGCTTATTACAAATCTAAAAAGAACCGAACTGTGGTAACGAAAGATCTCCAAATATAATCAGCAAACGAATAAAAGGAAACAATTTCTCAACTGGGAATTTCCCCTCTCAACATCTGCGCGCTTAGCTAAGGACTAAAAATAATCAAACATAATAATGTCAATAATAATAAGATTGTTGTGTGATTTCTCGTCATTGCATTTATATTCCAGATTCCTAGGAATGAATAATAAAAATCATTTGTTGTTTAAATACAAAATATTACACAAATTTACAACAAAAAAAAAACTTTATATCTTACTTTGTAAACTTTGTAAATTTAGTGTAAATACAATTGAGTTCCTTCATTCGACTTTTGCAGCGCAACGAAAACACTGATGTCAGTTGGACTCGCTCTCTCTAGTATGCGGCGATATACAATTTTATCTTATCTCATCGTGTCGTGTTGTATCCCAGTGAGCATTGTTTTCCTTATCATTTTGCAGCTTTTGGGCCAGATAACAAAAAATAACACTTAATATTGGCCAATGTTGTATGCCGGCAAATGAAGAATTTCCAAGTGTATATAAATAAAAGCAAATTGCGTAAACAACAGTATATTTTTATTTTTAACAAAAAAAAATAGAAACAAATACCACAACGAAAAGTAAAGGGAACAAATTAAAGCAAAATCAACAAGTTTTTTTTTAACTAAAATTGATCGTCATCATATATTTTCGAATAATAGAAAAGGGTTCGCTGCAATTTGCTAACTGGTGTTAATACTATTTAGTTTACTAGGTGAATGCTTGAATTCACTTCAGTTACTGTGTAATACATAAGTAGTAGTGATTATCGTATAGATATGTATGTGCTTTTTGCGTGTAAGAGGGAAGATTTTTGTATTAATATATAGAGTTAAGTTGTATGTATATTAACAATTTGTTTGTCATATGATACAAGAGTAATTACAGGTATGGCTGGAATTTGTATTGAGCGGCATACTTCAATGAAGGAAATAGAACAATGAAAGCGTAATGAAAAACATTCAATAATTTAAGATGCATACAACATGCCATACAATTACATAATTTTCTAGGGTGGACAATATTTCTCTTGTTCGTCGCTTACCATACTAAACTAGGTACAATATAACTTAAGAGCAGATGCTTTTGATATACAGTTATTGCGTCTAATTTTGGTTCAGTATTGATTTGGTTTACATTTTGATTTCGATTTATTTGAGTAAATTTTGGATCCCCCAAAATGTTGACGACCACCGCAAATGAATTAAGGACCATAATTTGAGGATATGCATCTGGAATGTTAGAACACTGTATGGACCAGGTGTCTCCATCCAACTGGCGGAAGTCCTCCAAGAATACAAGGCTGACATAACCGCTTTACAAGATATCCGGTGAACGGGACACGGGTGTTCGCGCATGATGAAGTGTGATATCTACTATAGCGGCCATAAGGACAAGCACGAGTTTGGATGTGGATTTGTGGTTGGCAAGACACTGCGACACCCAGTCTCAAGGTTCAACCCGTTGTGTGAACGTATAGCCACCATAAGAGCCAAAAAAACGTGTTTTTCCACATAGCACTTATATGTGCCCATGCTCCGACAGAAGAGAAAAGCGATGAGGACAAAGGCAATTCGCCTACGAGAGTCTAGAAAATGTAAATGACCGTAGCCCTAGCCATGATATCAAAATTATACTAGGTGATTTTAATGCTAAAATAGGCAGGGAGACCGCATTTGAGCTTACCATAAAAAAATGCAGTCTATAACCGAAACGTCGAACAATGGCATCAGACTGATTGATTTCTCTGCGGCAAGAAATATGGTAGTTAGAAGCACTAGATTTGACCATAAAAATATTCATAAGGCAACATGGTCATCTCCAGATCAATTGACGAGGAACCAGATTGATCACGTGGTAGTCGATGGAAGGCACGTATTCAGTGTTCTGGACGTACGAGTGATCAAGGGTGAGAACATCGACTCCCATCACTTTCTTACCGCAGTTATGGTACGCACAAGGCTAAGCATGGCGAAAAACGTACGTAACCAAGCACAACGAAAGCTGGACATCGGTAAACTGCGGACCACAGAGGTAGCGGACGCCTACTCCAACCACCTAACTCAACTGCTATGGACTGCTCTAACCCCTGATAATATTACCTCGCTGTGGCAATATATTGCCGACTCCATACAATGGACTGCGAGAAGCGTACTTGGGTACTTAAGCCGTCTCAAGAAGATGCCTGGTATGATGATGAATATCGCAATGCAACGAGAGTGATGGATGCTGCATACAGGGCGAAACTGCAGCCAATGGCAACGCGAGCCGTTCGTGAACGGCACAGGGAGAAGAGACGAGAGGCAACTCGTCTCTTTAGGAGAAAAAAGAAAGAGCTGAAGAAGAGACAGGATAAGAGCACAGAGTTGCTCCCAAGTAGAGGAGAAGCCCGAAAATCTACAAGAGAGTTAAGGCGAGAATGTGTGGGCCCGGATAACGTTCTGAAGATATGGAAAGACCATTTAAGAAATTTCCTGGATACGTACACCACTCCAGAAGATACCGCTCCAATCCATGACGATGGTATTTACTGTCCACCTCCGAGCCAGAGCGAGAAACGTGTGGCAATCTCCCGCCTTAATTACAACAAAGTAGCTGGAGCCGATGGTCTTCCTGCTGAATTGTTTAAGGCAGGCGGGGAGTAGCTGATTAGGAGCATGCATCAGCTCATAGAGAACATCTGGCTAGAGGACAGCATGTCCGGGGATTGGAGTCTCAGTCTGTTATGTCCCGTATACAAGAAAGGAAATCGTAGTGAATGTAAGAACTACCGTAGAATGAACCTATTACCAATTGCGTACAAGGTCCTTCCGAGCATATTGTGTGAATGTCTAAGGCCAATTGAAGAAAAACTTATTGCACCATATCAGTGCGGTTTTAGACCTGGTAAATCTACGACGGATCAAATATTCAACTTACGACAAATCCTGGAAAAAACTCATGAAAAGCAGATCGACACCTATTACCTCTTTGTTGACTACAAAGCTGCCTTCGACTGTCCGATAAGAAACAGGCTATATGAGGCCATGTCTGAGTTTGGTATTCCTGCAAAGCTACTTCGACTTTGCAAATGTACCTTGGAAAATACCAAATCCTAGGTTAAGATTGGTAAGCATCACTCTGAACCATTCAATGCAGAAAGAGGTATGAGGCAGGGTAATAGCCTGTCCTTCACACTATTTAATATAGTTATGGAGACCGGCCGTGGCATCGTGGTTAGAACACGCGACTACCATGCGGGAGATCGCAGATTCAAACCTGGCCCCAGTCATCTTAAAAAAATTGTTCTTTCATTATCGGCTCCCCTCGAATGTTGTTGACAGCAACTTCGCAGTATAAGTGTCGAGTCAATCGGCGTGTCTAGTAAGAGCTTTTTAAACAGTGACGTTCGCATTCGTCGATAAACAAGTAGGTGCCGTAGTTGTGAATCTAAAAATAGAAAGCGTGTTAATTCACAACAACGCGAGAAGCTATCCCATACCTCATTCATGGGGTGCAAAGGGAAATTAAGTTTTAATTTATGGAAAAGATGATGAGAAAGGCTGCTGTCAATATGTCTGGCACCATATGCCACAAGAGGCACATGCCACTAGCCTATGCTGATGATATAGACATCATTGGCCGAAATCTGCGAGATGTTACTGCA
This sequence comes from Muscina levida, assembly GCA_964034835.1. Taxonomy (NCBI): domain Eukaryota; kingdom Metazoa; phylum Arthropoda; class Insecta; order Diptera; family Muscidae; genus Muscina; species Muscina levida. The sequence goes on along the minus strand of OZ035884.1, from coordinate 31,316,128 downwards.
GTTTTCTCATTGCTAGAAAAGGAGTCACCAAAAATGGGTTTAGGTGTCAACGAGGACAAAACAAAAATAATGATTTCGTCGAACAAAGAGTCCTCTCGATGGGGACGCACTGCAAACGTTGAAAATTATTATAATAATTGAGAAGTTCACCTACTTCGGATCTTCCGTCAACAAGAAAAATAATGTCAGCCAAGAAATCAAAAGGCGAATAGTGCTAGCCAATAAATGTTTTTACGTACTTCGGCAGCACTTTAGTAACACCACAGTATCTCGAGATACGAAGACACAGCTATAGCAAGAGTTAATTTTACCCGTTCCGTTGTAAGCTGCCGTATCGCGGGTGCTTACGACAACGGACATACAAAACCTGGGAGTATTCGAGAGAAAAGTACTTCGAAAAATATATGGACCTATATATGTCGGCGACGAGTTTCGCCATCGGATGAACCATGAGCTGTATGAGGTTTACCCAGACATCAACGTAGCTAAAAGAGACAGAATGCAAAGACTACGATGGCTGGTACATGTTGCCAGGATGGATGTAACTGCTACAGCGAAAAAGGTATTTCGTAGGCGAACCTGAAGGACGACGCAGAGCAGGGAGGCCCAAACTCCGCTGGAAGGACCAAGTGGTAGGCGTCGTGCCACCATCTGGTAGGACTAATTGGAGAACGCACGTAGAAGACCGAAGCGTGTGGAATTCTTTAATACTTCCGACCTCAAATTTATTGACCACGTTGGAAAGTTGTAATAGGCCACTTAAGTAAGTATGTAAGTAAGTTTATTTGAGTTTAACTTCAAATAAGTTTTCTTATATCAAAGTCAGTCAAAGCTTTATCGGTTTTATTACAGATGTTAATTATGTTGTGGCAGGACCAAAGCCATTGTTCATTATTCAGTTTTGAAAAAAATCATTATAGTCTCTTGTGGATGTAGTCCTTTTGACTAATCTATATATATAAAATGGAATGTGTGTTTGTTTGTACCTTATAGGAGAACAAACCTCTGGACCGATCTTCCTGAAATTTTCACAGCATTTAACTGGGACTCTGGAATGACTTATAGGGTACTTTTTTCCGGGCCCACTAGTATCATATATAGCTTAAAATATTTAAAGTCCACAAATTATCATTACTTAAACCAAAATATCGCAGTTCTGACCACACATTGCTGCCAACTCTCGGAATCCGAGGACACTTAAATAAAATAAATATCCAGTTGCATATTCGCCATATAAATATTGATTGTCAATAAATCACTTGTATAAATTGTTGTTAATTAACGTACCCAAAAATTCTCAATACGTTAAATATACAAGTATACATATATTTGCAAAATTAAACAACAAACCCCAGATGGCAACATCGACCGACCACTAAGAGCAAGGCAACCAAGCTACTAGCTACCAAATAACCAAACTAAGTGTCAAAACATAAATGACAAAACATAAATCAATATGAAATTTTGACAATTTCAAGTAGTGACAAGTAGCTTTTGCTGATATTGCCAAAATAGAACGTTACATATGACAAAAAAATATATATATGCTCAAAAATCAATCTCAAACACATGAGAGATTTTTTGTCCCCCACCCTATCAACCCTCAAACACACAACAACAACTACAAAAAGAGAACTGTCAAATTCTATATATGAATAGCTGGTAGACATTTCTAATGCCTCAAATAAAAATGTGTCAACAAATTGTTTTTTTAATATTGCTTTAAATTATAAATTCATAACTTAATGTCTAAAAAATATTTTGAAAAAATAAATTAAATAATTTTATGTCTAAATCAAATAGGGAAAATTGACGTTTTTAGAATTATAAATTAGGCGCTGAGCAACGACAAGTCTTAAGTCAAATTAGTTTGGTCACTGCCACTGCCACTTGTCAACAAGGTACTCAAGCATACTAAGTTGGAAGGGGATGATCATACACTTTGTCTGAACTGAACTGTTAGTTGTACAACAACATACAACACACATAAATGTCAAAGATATGTAAACATTATGTTTTTTTTTGTTTGTAAACAAATCATACAAGAAATAATATGAAAAAAAACATAGACCGGCGACCGACAGGTTCAAATAAGTCAAATATTGTGCAAACAAAGCAACATTAGAGAGTATTATTAAATATGTGATCGGTGTTATATATAAATATGACTCGCAGTATGCTTGAGAATTATGGCATTATTACTTAGCATTATTGATTCTAATTAAAATTCAAATGGTAGGTTTGTTAACTAAAAATATTTATTTGATCATGCCGTATTTTTTTTTGGAGGATTACTCATAACGTTTTCGTGTATAGAAGTTCAGCGGTTTTACGTGCCTGTGTTTAAACATGGTTTAGTTATTTGAACTTAAGTTTTTTGTTTACCTCTGCGGCTGACTGCACAATTTTTCTCAAAAATAATTTTACTTTCGCTGCGGTTGAGGTAAAATAATGACGAATATACCAAAACAATTTTTGTATTATTTGGTGGAATTGTTTTAATTAAGAAATAGAACGGTGGCTTTTATAAAAGAAAATTACATATTAATAATACAAAATTCTTTGAAAGCAAAATTGTTTGCAGAGTTTTCAGAAACAGTTATAATTTTGTCGAAAAGGATATTCAAAGAAGTAATTTGATTTTAATCTCATATTTTAAGAAGTATTAAGAAGTTGGTCGCAGCTTTTGAACAAAACGACTGTACACCGGCAGTATTGTTAATATAATGTATTTTTAAATGTAATGAAAAATAGTAAAATTAATTTAAACTCAGTTTACACTGTGGCCCAAAATGAAGGTTATTGTCGTGGGACTGAATAATTCTTTTACGAAATGAAAGCCGTAGCTGAGTATATTAAAATTACGGGAGGATTTGTATTTTATGTCCTGGTGAAATTTTAAGTTTAACCTCAAAAAGAGTTAGAAATACGTCCATGTTTGTGATTGTTTTATTTAATTTTTAATATGAAATTTCTTCAATAAAATTTAGTAAGTAATTTTTTTTATCTCGACTCTTTATGTTTCCTTTCATAATTATTTCCAGAAAAGTTCGAAAAAAACTTCCAAATGATGTACAAAAATATTGCTCAGAAAATTCTACAGGGTGCTCTAGGGCCAAAAGTCTATACCTCCAACTTAGTGCAGCAAATAATTTAATATATTATTGACAAATTACACTATGTCACAAAATCCAACTTTTTCAAAAACACCCTACTGGAGCGCAGTAAAACCCTAGCTTAGTTAGGCCAGATTGGCTACTAATTTTTTCTTGGGCCCATAAACATTTTGAAAACCCATAGGTCCCTGGACCGGCCGTGGCATAATGGTTAGAACACGCGACTACCATGCGGGAGATCGCAGGTTCAAACCTGGCTCCAGTCATTTTAAAAAAAAAAATTGTTCTTTCATTGTCGGCTCCCCTCGATGTTGTCGACAGCAACTTCGCAGTATAAGTGTCGAGATAATCGGCAGGTCTAGTAAAAGCTTCTCAAACTGTGACGTACGCATTCGTCGATAAACAAGTAGGTGCCGTTTGTTGTGTATCTAAAATAAAAAGCGTTTGAATTCACAACAACGCGAGAAGCATCCTATACCCCATCCATGGGGTGTAAAGGGAAATTAAGTAATTTTTTTTTTATATATATGTATATACTAGTGGACCTGGCAATGCTTCGCTATTGCTTAATTTTCGAATACCTATAATATGATTGGCACTCCTACTTAAAGGGCTAAGCTTAAGCGTCGTTCTTGTACGCTCTGTAAACTATTGATAAAACTAACAACGTCTCACTAACCGATATTAAAACATACGTCAGCAAATTCATATCTATAGTGCCAAGTACTGTCTGTATACAAATTATACCTTATATAGTCCTAAAAACATTATTCCCACGTTCCTTTCTACCCACCGACCGGAAATAAATTCTTCACCTTCACATTCCCGCCGACGGAAAATAAATATTTTGTCGGTATATTCATGGCTCATTTATAGTACTGACATCATTGTCAATATTTTCCTTTAAACTTTTGCCCCACCAAACTTTTTTCTGACGACTTATTGCCAAAATTTTTATCAAACCCAAAATTCTGAAAAAGATGTTTGGTAAAAAGTATCACCAAATAAAATAAAAAAAATATTAGGAATTTAAGAAAAAAAATCTTTTAGTCCTTGCTCTTTGCTTCAACAACAGTACTTATTGTTAGAAATAAGAGTACTTGATACAGTAAACACAATTTTTGACACAAATAAAAAACTTTTTAGTCCAATAGTAGTAATTATTATTAAATTAAAAGTATTTTTAGGTACAATTAAGGTACTTTGTGATACATTAAATTGTTCTTTTTGTGCATAATAAGAGCATCCTTCAGTACAATAATCTCTACATTTTGGTACCAATGAAGTACTCTTTGATATCTTAAATGTTCTTTTTAGAATAATAAATGTACTTTTTTGTACAATAAAACCACTTTTTGGTACAATAAATTGTAGTTTTTGCTACAATAAATGTACTTTTAGTACACTTAATTATTTTTTTAATAAAAATTAATTGTACTTTTTGGTATCGAATATTATCTGTATATCAAATGTTATCGGTGTATGGCTAAAACAGTTTTGTCACTCTCCCTCCGCCCACTGGTCCAAAATGCCATCTACATATTCGTATTCGTGTTGTCGTGTACTTTCTGGGTGTCTCTAGGGTTAAAATTCAATTTTCCACGCCCACTCCGCCCACCAATCCAAAATATAAATTTCGTTTGCATAATTATTTTCGTTATGTCGAATACAATCTGTGTATAAAATTGTATCTCTCTAGGACTAAAATACAGTTTTGCCACGCCCCATTCCCCCTAAGATGGAAAATTTAAATGTCGTCTACATATTTATACTCGTGCTGTAGTTTACTATCTGGGTGCTAAATTTTATCTCTCTAGGGCTTAAATACAGTTTTGCCACGCCCACAACGCCCACGCATCCAAAATATAAATTACGTTTGCATAATTATATTTGTGTTGTCGAATACTATCTGTGTACCAAATTTTATCTCTCTAGGCCTAAAGTACAGTTTTGCCACGTCCCTTCGCCCACTGATACAAAATTAAAATTTCGTCTGCATATTTATATTCGTGTTGTCGAATACTGTTATTGTACCAAATTTTATCTCTCTAGGACTTAAATTCAGTTTTGTTACGCCCCTTCCCCAACTGATCGAATATTAAATTCCAACTGCACATTCATATTCGTTTTGTCGAGTACTATTTGTATACCAAATTTTTTTCTCTCAGGGGCAAAAATACAGTTTGGTCACGCCCTCTCCGCCCACTGATATAAAATTTAAATTTCGTCACCATATTCCTGTTCGTAAAGCCGAGTACTATCTATGTACCAAATTGTATTTCTCTAGGGCTAAAATACAATTTTGCCACGCCCACTCTGCCCACTGGTTCAAAATTAAAATTTCGTCCGTATATTCATATTCGTGTTGCCGAGAACTATCTGTGTATCAAATTTTACCTCCCTATCTCTAAAAACATGTTTTGCCACACCCACTCCGCCCACTGGTTCAAAATTAAATTTTCGTCCACATATTCATATTCGTGTTGCCGAGTATTATCTGTGTATTGAATTTTATCTCCCTAGCTCTAAAAATATGTTTTGCCACGCCCACTCCGCCCACTGGTTCAAAATTAATATTTCGTCCGCATATTCATATTCGTGTTGCCTAGTACTATTTGTGTATCAAATTTTATCTCCTTAGCTCAAAAAAAAGTTTTGCCACGCCCCCTCTGCCCATAAGGTCAAAAATTTAAAAAACCGTGATTACAACCGTAGTTAAAGAGATATCGAGCTGAAATTTGGAACACAAGCGCATGTTAAGTTACAAGAGTTTTGAGAGCTATCGAGCTGCAAATTTGGTATGCAATCGCTTTTCCTCTAAGAGTAGGTTATGTACTAAGATGACAATAGCAGACAAAAACTACTCGCAAGTCAGAAACTTACCTTTTTTTGGGTCTGTCCCATAGTTAACCAGCTACCGGGCTGAAATTGTGTATGCAAACTTTTATCCCATAAGCAGAAGTTAAGTTTTGAAATCAGCACGATCGGAGAAAGGAAACTTTCATACACCATATCATATATCATTTTTGGGGTTTGTCCGTGTGTGTGTGTGCCCACGATTACAGCCATAGTTTAAGCTATCGAGCTAAAATTTGGTATACAAACGAGCATCCTTTAGACGGAGGTTCTAGAGTAAGAACGGACAAAAACAACACCCACCTCCGTTTTTAGAATCTGTCCCTGCTGCTACAGCCGTACCTTAAGGGCTATCAAGCAAACTTCTATTCTCTAAATGGAGGTCAAGTTCTAAGATAAACCCGATCGTTCAAAAACTACGCCCACCTCCCATACAAATAAAAGCTATTGAGATGAAATTTAGTATGCAATCTTTTATCCTCTAAGCGCAGGTAAGTTTAAAGATGAGCACGAAAGGATAATAACTACTCCCACCTCCCATATAAACTCTCCCTTTTTAGGGTGCCCATCTGTATGTCCCCCCGATTACAGCCATATATTGAGAGCTTTCCAGTCAAAATTTAGTATACGAGCTTCTCTCCTCAAAGCGGAAGTTAAGTTGTATTTGATATCTATGCTCTAAGCGGAGTTTTTGTTTGAAAATTAACAAGAACGGACAAAATTTACAAAATTTAAAATTTAATTTTTGGGGGGTGTCCGTATGTTTGTCCCCGCGAGTACAGCCCCGTTTCAGCCTATTGAGCTGAAATTTTGTGTGCAAACTTCTATCATTTCAGCGGTGGTTAAGTTCTAAGATGAGTTAGAGCAGACAAAAACTACTCTCACCTCTCATACAGAATCCCCCTTTTTGGGGGGTGTCCATCTGTGTGTGTCCCCGCGATTACAGCCGCAGATTAAGAGATATCGAGCAACATCGGACTTATATTACTCCCAACTTGAATACAAATAGGTGGAAGGTTATAAAATTAATAAAAATACTCTCAGCTTATATAAACGATTCGAGCTAAGTATTTGCATTTTATGAAATTAGCGGAACCGGCCGTGGCATGATGGTTAGAACACGCGACTAACTTGCGGGAGATCCCGGGTTCGATTCCCGCCTCGAGTCATCCACATTTAAAAAATGTGCAGAATGAAAAAAAATTGGTGCAGATTTCACCTCCACTTTTGAAGAAATAATGTCCTTAACTACTGATTTTATAACGTCAAAATGCATTAGCAAAGTTCGTTTAATACCATTTCGTGCACCGACGCTTAGTAATAGATCAATGTGATATGTCTGATAGTATGTTACATATACACAATGGGTTACTTAGAGCGGTGAGAGGAAATTTTTGCATGGTCGTCCCCTTAATGGGGTTAAGATAGTGGGTTTGTTTGAGAAAAATGTTAGAAAGGAAAAAATAGTAGCGGTCGACCATACATTGGACCCCTCTAGGGTCACTTTAGAAGCAATTAGTGCGGTGGGAGCAAAATTTAAGAAAATTAAATGTTTGTATGGGAGTCCTTTTAGAGGGTGATGATAGCGGGTAGGTATGTCAGAGAAAAATGTTAGGAAGGAAAAATTTGTGGGGGTTGGCCATACATTGTAACCCTTTGGGTGCGACTCTGGGACTGCTGCTGGGCATTTTGTGGTCACCCTCACCCTCCAGAATGAAAGATAATTTAAAAACGAATTCAAAAAAAAAATATTTTTTTTTGCCACGCCCCTTCACCCCGCGCATTGGGTTTTTTGTTTCTTGTGTCTCCATTTATAGCCTGATCGTAACGTGTGACATATCAATTTTCTTAGAATGACAACAGCTACAATTTCTTCTCTGATCACTTTTGACTCCGACTTCAAGTTCTAAAAGTTTCTTTCGGAATCTCGGTTTTTACCCCCCTAAGACAAATTTTTTTCGTAACGATAAAATTTTTTTTTTATATTCTATGATATTTTTTCTTTTACCGCATATATTTTTATTCATAATCAAAAAAGTTACAGAGGTTTAAAAAACCAAATACGATCACGCCAACATTCGTAAACAATGAGCTTTAGCCTTTAGCAACGTCAAATTGAGTTTTTTAAACCTCTGTAACTTTTTTGATACACATTACGGATGGAGACACAGGAAACATTAAACCCAATGCGCGGGGTCAAGGGGTGTGGCAAAAAACAATTTATTTTTTTTAATTCGTTTTTAAATTATCTTTCATTCTAGGGGTTGACCGGCACAACTTTTTTTTACCGACCCACCATAATGCACATAATGAGGTGGTCATCAGCTACGATTGCGTATATGGTTTTTTTTACATCAAAACGGGTACAAATGAAAACCCTTAAGCCGATTTTAGCTACACTTTTATAACACCTATTGACTCTTTAAGACAACAGTGTAGGTTCGAGTCTATTAAAATCTTGAACAGTGTAATTTTTCTGTTAACATTAACTTAAAGTAAGTGGGGGAAACCTAAAACGCCCCTTCCGCTACTTTCCATACAAAGTATTCCATTCGCCTTATAATTACTTCATATCTTTAAATTTGGTGTTTTATTAAAAATATGTCAAATGTAGTGCTAAATATAAACAGTGGTATGGGAAAATTTTCCCCAAAGATTGTGATACCACAGAAGAAATGAGTAATTTATCCCTAACTTAAAATATGTGAGTTTACCAAGACCTAGGCGTCAAACTGTAATTTCTGCAAGGTAAGTAAGTTTAAGTTTTCGGGTATTTAATTTACATATATATACTCCCTTTTCACTGATCAGACCCACATATACAAATGTTTTCGGTGTTTCCCACATGAATGGGAACACCGACTTATACAAATTTCGTCATATATTCATTACTCTTTGCACACCCATGACAAGATTTCCAACGTTATATTTATTGCAGTGAAGCCTTATAGCATAAATTACATATATATATTACGGTGGGAACTTTGTGCTTTGCCAGTCGTCTTATAGGAAATTTTGCCTTAAGTTGTTAGCAAATATAATATTATATGTATTTAGTAAATATAACCTTATTAATGGATTACAAATTTGTTTATTGATAACTACAATTTCATTTATAGACGACGAATTAGAGAATATTGTGTTTGGTATTACAATTTCGCTATTCTATATTAAATACAACTATTTAGTACCTAGTATCTGAAATGTCTCCTTGTCTTGCATCACACATTTTTCTAGCTACAGACCATTTGATTGATACAGGCCCTATAAATTCAAATATAATATTAGTCAAGTAAAAATTGGAGTTTTGTGAAACTCTGCTATAGAAAGTTGAGGGGGTATTCTGATTTATATCCACTCTCTGGTAAATACCAAGGTGCTATGAAAATTAATATTTTCCCCAGTTTAAAAATAAAAAAATCCCTATCATTTAATATCGAATTCAAATCACATATAACCTTCGAATGGAATTTTCCTGTCACTCCCAAACAAAAGCCTAAACATATGACAAACTTTGGAACATGTTTGCGATGTCATCAACCAATACCCATTATTACGTTCCGCGCGACGCTTTTTTAACTCACATACAAATAAAGTAAATACGAATCATTTGATTTTGATTTTGCTTTCGTTGGAAACTAAATCATATGTCTTTAATAAATATTTGCCAATGATATCAATGTATGTACATATACAGATAATAAATCTACCAATGTTGATACTAGTTAGTAAAGGTGACAATTTAATATTATATAATTTACCATGTACTCATATGTAGTTAGTTCATATCATATACACGTAAGTCTACTGCCATCTACTAAGTTCGATATAATAGCGTCACAGCCAACAATGAGCACGCAACGCAACCTTCATAATCGTCAACGTTTTTCGAATATAGAGAACATTCTTATTTTCGAGCACAATTATTTTGCATATCAATACAATGCATATGAATTACTTGCGGGTAATACATCTAACTATCTTGTAAATTGTATAAATTTTGTTTTGCGGTTATTTCATTCATACATTCATTTTCCAACTGTGTGTTGCCAAGCTATGGCCCAGCTTTGTCTAGTGCTAGCTACATTTCTGTGTGATGATGGCTATGTCTGTCCAGCCGCCCGTCCCATTCAATTGTAGATTATGACCCAGAAACTCATAAAAACGTAAATAATGCATCCCCTCGTAATGTAGTTGCTTGTAAGTATTTTTTCGAGCGATTTTCGCCTTTATGATCGATGCACGGGTTTGTTTGCTTCATTTACTTTTAGTTTTTGTTGTTGTCGTTATGGTCCATTATTTGAAATTGAAGAAAAATTATAATTACTTGCAAGTGCAGTGTAAATGTTAGATGTTTTCCGCGACCAATTGTGGACCATATGGAGTTTAGTATAAGTTCAATGGGTGCGTTCAAGATCACTTTTGTTTAAGTGTATTTGATGACAGTTGGTTGTTCCATTTTTAATAATTTTGAAAATAATGAAAAGGTAGGCTGAGATTTAAGAAATGAATTTGACCATTTTCATACCAATTATTGTGTTGAATGCGAAACAAACGTGTGTGGTGTTGCTTTCATTACACTCAGGCAGAGACGAACAAGCAACCTTTCGGCTAAGTGTGAATTACCGATCGTGTCATGTCTGTGTGAAAAAATAAAGACTATAAAGACTGCTTTAGATACTATTATAACACTGATATTGCTGAATGCAATACCTTATTAATAGGCAAATCTCATCTGATCTTTCGCGCATCTTCACAATATTGGAATGAACCCAAAATTAAATGAAAAACACTATTAAATATTATCCCCACAAGATTTCAATTAAACATATGATATGTTCAATAATCAACAGCAAGTGTTTTTAATTTTCTCACTACCAAGTTCTATTTGCTTTGCGATCAACAGTCTGACTGACCGCAAGTGTTTAAAATGTACGTAGTTAGTTACATATGATATGATGACACCATTATTTCTCAGATAACGATGTTCTTAAGTATATCTGTATATGTAGTACATTAAGTATAGTAATTACATATTAAGTACATATTACATAAACTGAATAAATTGTACGAGTATTTATTGTAATAGGTGAGAATACATACCGTGCTTTAATACTGCACATAAGTATGAAAATGTTCACTTCTTAACATATAGATAAAAATTACAATTTTTAAAGCATTAAGCTCAGATTTTCCAAATGATAACCAACTATATTCTATTAATCTTTGTGCCGCATAAAAGTGCGGTAAGTATGAGAGTTGGACGTTAAGCCTCTCACATCCATTATTTGTCAATCCTATTTTTAATTGAAATGTTATATCATATACTGACCTGAGAATATTGTTATGCATTTATTAACCCCCAAAAATTTTGCTCTTCTATGAACTTAACCTCCGCTAAGATGCTACAAATTTGTATACCCAATTTCAGCTAGGTAGCTTTCATACAAAGGCTGTAATTGCGGGAAGCGACAGACGGCCCCAAAAAGGGGCGGTGTGTATGGGAGTTGGTTTTTGATCGATCTCTTAAACTACGGCTGTAATCAGGGGTAGAGACAGACGGAAACCCCCAAAAAGAGGGAGTTGGTTTGGGAAGTGAGAGTACTTTTGTCCGATCTTGTCCATCTTAGAATTTAATCTGCCCTTGAGAAACATAGCTTGCTACCAAATTTCAGATCGATGGCTCGTTAACTACGGCTGTAATCCAGGGTAGATATAGACGGACACCCCCCAAAAAGGCGGAGTTTGTATGGAAAGTGGGAGTAGTTTTGACCGATGTTGCTCATCTTAGAACTCAACTTTCATTTATAGGATAGAAGGATATGTGGAGCCTCCTTGAGTTGTGAAGATAAGGGGGTAGGTCTGTTCGGTGACATTTTTAGTGGGTGTCGGTCATACATTCCAGGAGGCACCATTAGATTTCATAAAAACAAATATAAAAATAAAAATAATTTTTGGAGCCCACCTTGAAGATAGATTGCAGATATGTACTGAAAAACTTGGGTTTACAAAAATATGGGGGCACGATCATATACTTGACTCCTCTGGGGGCGCCATTGGGGCAGTTAGAGCAATGGGCGCAAATTTCATCAAAATTTTATTTTTGTATGGTGACATCCTTAGGGGAATGTTTAGGGAAAATATTAGGAAGTAACAATGACTGGGGGAAAATGTAAAGAGTCGGTCATACATTTTACCTCTCTAGGAGGCACAATGGGAGCAGTAGAAGTTGATTTCATAAAAAAGTATTAAAAAAGGCTGGTCTATCATATATTGACGACTACCCTCTGTATGTTCTGATAAACTGTTGGGTATGCTAAAATATTGGGGGTCGGTCATACATTTGACTCCTCAAGGGGCACCTTTGGGGTAGTTACAGCGCTGGCAGCAAATTTTATATATATTTGAGAAACTATTAGGTTTGCTAAAATATTGGAAGTCGGTCATACATTTGACTCCTCTAGGGGCACCATGGGGGCTGTTAGAGCGGTAGGAGCAAAACTTTTCGAATTTTACATGGGGGCACCCTAAGAGAGGGTTTTACATATCACCCCTCTAGGGGTGACTCCGGGGCATTTGCGGGGCTTGGTGTGGATATTTTTCCTTTCCCCACCTCTTCTGCCCACGAACAACCCCCATTTGACCCTACCCCACCACCGCCATTTTTGGGGTCATTAATTATTCCTCCCAACCACAGAAAATTATGAGTAGAGCAGTATCGGGTTTAACAAAAATATGATGGCACGATCATATACTAGACACCTCTGGGGGCACCTTTGGGCACTTAGAGCAATGGGCGCAAATTTCATCAAAATTTTATTTTTGTATGGTGACTTCCTTAGGGGATTGTTTGGGGAAAATGTAAAGAGTCGGTCATACATTTTACCTCTATTGGAGATTGTGCCTCTAGCAGCAGAAGTTGATTTCATAAAAAAGTATAAAAAAGGCGACAGAGGGTAGATATGTTCTGTGAAACTGTTGGGTATGCTAAAATATTGGGGGTCGGTCATACATTTGACTCCTCAAGGGGCACCTTTGGGTAGTTACAGCGCTGGCAGCAAATTTTATATATATTTGAGAAACTATTAGGTTTGCTAAAATATTGGAAGTCGGTCATACATTTGACTCCTCTAGGGGCACCATGGGGGCTGTTAGAGCGGTAGGAGCAAAACTTTTCGAATTTTACATGGGGGCACCCTAAGAGAGGGTTTTACATATCACCCCTCGAGGAGCGACTCCGGAGTAGTTGCGAGGCTTGTTGTGGATATTTTTCCTTTCCCCACCTCTTTTGCCCACGAAGAGCCCCCATTTGACCCACCCCACCTCCGCCATTGTTTGAGCCATGAATTATTCCTCCCAACTACAGAAAATTATGAGGTGAGCAGTATCGTAATCGAAAAGTCGTGCACTATACCAATCCTATTTTATATTAAAGTTTGAAACTTTTAAATCTTCTCGTTAGAAACCGGGGGCTTGATTTTGATTTTAGTCCCATGGTTACTTGGGCAACTTCTGTTAGAATTCAACATAGATTACGATTTTGATAACCGCTTGGTGAATTTTTTTTTACTCTATACGAATTGACCCACTCTAATGTATATACATTAGGGTAGTTGGAAGTTACATGAGGAAAAAAATTCAGAATTTTGTCAGTGCCAACCCCTAAATTGATGTCTTTGCAGATTTTAGGATAGCCAGTATGTTAACTAAGCTCCTACAGCCAGCCAAGAACGAATAGTCCAATTTTAATAAAACAAAAATCCGAAATTCCTTTTTCTTTTATATATATCGTTTCTCTGAATAATCAACAGTTTCCCAGTTATAAATAAATTTATAGAAAAAAAAATTTAAAAAAAAGCATAACAAATTATATTAAAAAAAAAATAATAAATCCAAAACGAAATAAAGTGTAAAGTCTTACTACTACTTGCATAAAATGAGACATAGATCATGAAAATCTATTATCGCATTTAGTTTGTGATTATAATTAGGTGAATGTATGTATTTTTGGAAAATATTATTTTTTTTCATTTAGGATATATGGGATGTGAGCGTGTCCTTCGATATAATTTGATATAATTCAACACAGTTGTCAGTAATATATCAGAGAAAAATCGAGCTAAATTTGGTTTAATACTAAAAACAATTTTGGAAAATATAAGTTTTTTACCTTTCAGGATATATAGGAGGTGGGCGAGTTATTCGAGCTATCGTCGGTGCGCAGATCCAAACAGTCATGTGTTTTTTTATTTACTTTTCTGGAGAGCCTAAAAACTTATTTTGGAATATTTTGTATATATTCTCCACTTTACTGATCATGATTACTTATAAATCAAAAAAGATATCGCGAAAGGGACTTTAGGGTTGATGGACGACAATAAGTTCTTTAAAAAATTTTAATAAAAAACATTCGAAACATTACATATCTATATCTATATATATAAAAGTGAATATTTGTTTCTACGTATGACTGCTATAGACTTGAAAACCACCGAACCGATGTGCAACAAACCAGATTCATTACAAAGGCAAACTTCCGAGGATGGTTATAGGCTACCTAAACATTGCATTTGACCTTTTTCGTCCATTTATTGAGTCGATTTTTGATTTTTTCCATACAAAAATTATCCAAAACTTTTAAATTGTGAAAATTTGAATACATACAATGTATGTTAATGTTTATTTTGTCAATATTTAAATTTTCAAATGGCATCGACAATGGTACATGCATTCATGTATTTATACAATTTGAATTGATTTTGTTTGACTCTTAGTGAATGCTGCAGCTTTCAACCAAAGTTCTTGAGGTGTGGCCAACCCATTCCACACCCATTAACAATAATTCAATATCCGGCGTACTATTACAATTATTTTCATTGCAATAGTTTAAACGTCATTGGCGTGTTGCAAGCCCAGCGCATCACGTCGCAGTTTTCTTTTCCTGCCAGGATTTTATTACAGCCACCCGTGCTAGGCCAGACGCTAACCAGGGTACCGCTCACTCTGAGCCGACGTGCTTGGTTTTAAGTTTCGCCCCTCACAGTCGTGCTCTGACGGGTGTCAAAGCCACGTTTCCAAGCGTCACCACGTAGAAGTACTCCGTCCGCAGTAAAACCACGAATACGGAACTCTGTGGGTAGACTTGAAATGCAATTTGCAAAGGATCACTCTGGGTTTTCCATATTAAACCGTTCAGAAGCTTTACCTTGCATCACACTCCCGACACCCGACTATTACAATAGTGACTTTAAATCATTAGTGTATGCAATATGATCAAGTCAAAAACTAGCGGGATAAGATTGTTAGGCGTGGCCCCACCCACAGAACCTAATTTGTTAAAGTGCGGCATCTGAAGTACTAGATTAGTAGGAATGGCCCTGCCTATAGAACATAATTTGTAAAAGTGCGATATCTGAAGTACTAGAAGTACTAGGTGTGACCCCGTCTATTGGACGTAAAGTTAGAAATTGTCATGAAATTTGGTCTGTATTCAATTGAGATCAATATACGTATTCTAAAGAAAAGGGTTGGAATTTGAAATAGTGTGTGGAAAAATACCAAAATGCGTGATCAAGCCAAAAGTGGGTGGCCCTGACCAATTCTGTTTTCCAATAGCAATAGCTGGTGGACTGTTGCACCATTCGTGCAATTATGGATGTATTAAAGATCAGTGGTGTATGTGACCGAGATCTACGGCAGAAAATAAATCGAATACTCATGAATTGAAATATTTCTCAAATCAGCATCTATTACAATTAGAGCGACGAACTTTAAACAACAGTGTAATATTAGAAATTACGAATGAGTGTGGAGAATTTTATTTCCTTGATGTACCCATGGGTTTTGATATTGTTGATTTTGGAAAATGTTTCATCACAAAACGAATCGCGTTGGCTACTGTATCCTTCTGTATTGCGCAACCATTTTTGATGTTGCAGAATGGCGCAATGAATTACAAGTTTCTGAGAACCGCACATGTAATATCAAGATAAAAAATGTTGCAAACATGTCAAATCATAATGAGGGATGAGTGTACACACAAAAAAATCGCTGAAACCCCTTGATGGCGCATTATAGGAGTTAAGAAGCAATACAGGATTAAATTATCCTTTTTAAATTAATTTGACCAGATAATATAAGGGAACTGATGTATAGCTACTATGTATTTCAATGATACCCACGGATTTGCCGTTTGATTCAACTGATTACAGTTGCCAGTTCGGTTAGAATTTGCGATGACAACACAGGGGAACAAAATTGAACTTTTTGAGTGTTGTTTGGAATTCGATAGCTGTTTTTTACTAATTTGGGGTCGCTGATTTCAAATCTAATCTCCATTTTTTTCCATCAGCTCGAATTTTTAAGTTACAGGTACTAATCGTATTTTCGAATTTTTTCCAAAAAATTATAGTTCA
Organism: Muscina levida; assembly: GCA_964034835.1. Classification (NCBI taxonomy): domain Eukaryota; kingdom Metazoa; phylum Arthropoda; class Insecta; order Diptera; family Muscidae; genus Muscina; species Muscina levida. The sequence continues at coordinate 31,299,741 of OZ035884.1, read as the reverse complement.
AAAAATCATAATTTTTTTTTCATAAGCCGGATTTTAAAATTTTATTTTTTTATTAAAGATATCGTTGTTACCTTTGAAAAAAAATCAAATTTTTTAATATTACAAAAAAAAATTAATGAGTAAAGGCTGTTTTATTCAAAAAAAAAAAAAAAAATTACACAAAAAATTACACATTTTAATTTTCTTCACGCTGAAAGTTAATCGGTTGGGGGCAAATTGTTATTTTTATTAGCTTTATTGAATATCATATTAAGATAGCTTTCTAAAACATGTATGTACATAATAATCGATTGAAAATTGAATGAGTTATGCTAAATTCGGTGATAACAGATTTTTCGCAATTTTTTGTTTTTACCCAAAAAAAATTAAAATTTTGTATTTTTAAAAATCATGACAAATTTGCAAATTTATTTATAGTTTAATTTTTAGTTTTGCCTCCTATTACAATATTAATTAACAGACCAAATTTAATTAATCGGCAGGTTTCAATTTGGAAGTTAAGGAAGAAATATTAATTTTCCAAAAATAGGTAATTTTGTATGGGAGGTACCAGAAGGGGTGATCCGATATAGTGCAAATTCATTCCAGATTTATATTTTCATAACCGTAAAACTTCCGCATAGTTTGACTGAATTCAGTGTACTCACAAAAAAGATATGTATGTAAGACTATTGGGGTGAGTTCGGTCATTTGTATGGGAGGTACCAGAAGGGGTATGGCAACGCTTTCGGTTTTTTTTAGGGTTTGTCTACTTTTGCAAGATAAATAAACTGACCAAATTTCAATATCCTCCGGTAGTCTGTTTGGCAGCTATCGAAGATATATTAATTATCCAAAAATAGGTAATTTTGTATGGGAGGTACCAGAAGGGGTGGGGCTATTCCGCCCATTTACAATCCCATAAGTTCGTTTCGAAAAATATTAATACTGATAAATTTTCATAACGATCTGTTAAGGTTTGCTCGAGTTACACTTTCACAAACATATTAATAAATCTTATTTTTGTATGGAAATCGTGATTTTTGTAAATATAGTTATCTCAGTAAATTGTTGACAAAATCAAAAGTTGTGCAGATATTTCAATGAAATAATGCTCATTTGATTCACACTATATTAAACTAAATGTTTTAAGACAAACACTGTGATTTTTGTTGCAATAATTTTTTTTATGAATTTTTAAAAAACAAAATTTTTTTTTTTTTGTAAAATTTTTGTATTTTTTTTTAAAACTACAACGATATCTCTGAAACTACTGGGCCAAATTAAAAACAATGTAGGCACGGGTTAAAGATAATTTTGTTGACGAGTTTAAGTTTTTTTTTTTAATTGAATATGGTGAACCGTTTTCAAGTTATTTAAATATTTGTAGTGGAAGTACCTTAGTTTTGAAAATAACGGTATATCGCGAAAAGTCGAGCTGATACGAAAAAACCAAGTGCAGATTTGGATTCAGCGTCCCAAATTACCTTAAAAACAATATTCAGTTCTTTAACAACAAATACCTTGTTCCCTTGTGCAATCAATAATGTTGAAGGGCAGTCTATTCAAGTTTGCGGCTTGAATTTGAAAATCCATGTTGTTTTCCATGAACAGCTTTATGTTGCATGTTCACGTGTAGAAGGACCCACTGGTTAACATATGTACACTAGGGTAATAACTTTTTTTGGACAACATTCTCCCCAGGGCTTTTCTAATGGCAAATATTGTATTAATGATAAAAAAAAACTATTTCAGTTCAATTTGCTAAAAAAAACCTTACGCACCGACAGCGATTTCTAATATGCCTACAATATATGTTTTTTTATTTTTTTTTATAACAATTTTTTTTAAATATGGTTTATACATATGTAAGTATGTAAACAAATAGTAACAATAAATGATTAAAAGTAGGTATTGTAAGATATAAACTTTAGGTTCAAAGTACGCGATGGTTTACAAAGCATTTTTTACAAAAAAAAAAAATTTATTCTTTGTTTAATTCAAAACTTTAACGCGTTTGGTGCGTAACCTTTTTTAACGATAGCGAAAAACTAAAAACGCAGTTCTTAATATTTTTCCATGCCCTACACGATTTTGTCTGGGGAGATTTGATATTTGCAAAAAATGCAAAAAGTTATTACCCTAATGTACACTCCTTTGGTTCTCACGTTTTATTATCAAAAGCATTGCAATAAATTTAATATAACTCAAAAATTTTTGTTAAATTTCTATGAGAATACCAAAATAAACTAACACAAAACAAAGATTTATTTCACCCAAAAAGTTACATTTAAGTCAATACTTCTTTAGGCAGGACGAAGTCTGCCCGGTCAGCTAGTAATTGATATAATTCAACACAGTTGGCAGTATTATATCAGAAAAAAATTGAGCAGAATTTGGAAAATCAACACTTTTGTCAATATATGGTACCTTCACTTAAATGTTAATAAAATCGAGACGCGTTTTTTCGATTTTTAGACCTATGTCTCATTTTGTTAATAGGTTACGTGACATTACGAGAAAGTAGTAACACTTTTTTTGCGTTTTATACTATTTTTAAATATAAAATGAAGGATTTTTTTAGGAATTTTATTTATATTTTTTATCATAAATTTATTGATAACTACGAAACTATTAATTATGATATATGAAAAGATTCAATTTAAAATTCACTGAAAAATTACCTTTGGAGTTGACCTTTCCAAGCTTTCGCCTGAACTTCGAAGATTGTGAACTCCGGAGAGACAGACTAAAAATTAATTTATTGCCCTTCTTAAAGGTAAACCAGGAGATTTTTAGCAAGAGATTAGTTCGACCGAAAGGCATATTGAACTTATTCAAAATAAGACAGGTCATACGCATTATTAAACAAGTGTTTTTTATTTTAAATTTGGGTTTTTTCAATAAAAAAAAGTTTAATTTTAAATTAAAAACCACTGCGTTTAATTTCATGATCACCGCATAATGTAAAGAAATGAAAATAATATAAACTTAACTAAATACAATTTTGTTGTTGTTGGATGTTAAAGTTCAGTTATTAATTCTCTTCGCATCGAAATACAATAGAGCGTATAATTTTTTGCTCTCCAATGTATTATCATACAATATATAGAAAACACTAATATGTTTGATACATTTTTAAGCAAACTACCCAACAAAGGGTGCCATAAACATTTTCCTTTCTTTATCTCAAAATAAAATTGAAGATGATGTATATGTACCTAATTATTGTCTTTGCCTAGCTACAGACATTTTGAAAACAAACAATTGTTCAGCTTAATATAAAATGTTCATACATAATTATAACAAAATTTTGATACTCTCGCTTTATGTTAGTTTTTTTTTTGCAAATAATTAGATCTTACCTTTTGAGTTGTTGGTTATGTTGACATCATAACAAAAATATATGTACCAAGCAAACGGAACTGCAGTTCCACCGACGTTGCATATTTAACGCGTAAACCGAACAGATGCACACACAACACAACAAACACAACAAAAAGAAAACAAAATAAACACTTGGCCAATGCATTGCAATGGCATCAACATAAATAAGTCTGCATAGCAGCCGGCCGGCCGGCCGGCAGTAGCAACTCATTTACAAATTTAAGATTACTGGACCATCATAATTAAATGCAACAAAATAACATTTGTATTAACTTTATTTAAGTACCGACACCATTTACACACATTTATCGTAATCCCGTGCAAACATTTTTGGCAGTAGACATCCGCCGTCCGACGGACCTGATTGCAATTTTCTCTTCATTTTACTGCACAATAGTTAAAATAACACCTTTCCTTAACATTTCTGACACTTTTACATGATTTTAAATAATTTGCTTAAGTAATTTCCAAATTTTTTGTTGGCTTTTGCAAGAGACGACTGACTTTACAACAACCACGCACCGATTAGAGATCAAAACTAATTAGAACAAATGTCAGTGTCAATGCACTGAGAAAGTATGCAAATTTCAGTTTACATGAAGAGAGACTGATGCGATTGAGAGTCTGTTGTGAAAAGTTCTAACTGACAGGCGGTTAAATGACATTTGATCGATTTCAATAATAGATGGCAGTGAGAGCTCTGTATGTTAGTTGTCACAGCTAAGATTAGTACGGACTAGGCACAAACACTTGTGCCTATGTGTTTTCTATGTACATACATTTGTATGACAGTGGAATATCTGAAATTAGAGTGGTGGAAAGGAAATAAATAAAACTTCAAGATCCTCAACATGCATTAAGAATTTCTCACCCCAGACTAAGACGAGTGTTTTCATTTTGGTTAGGTGAATGTCCTTACTAAGCACCATTCGTAGCAGAGGCTGACTGCCACCTGTTGTCAAATTAGTCATCTGTCATTTCTGACTTTGTCAAAAGATAGAGATGAGATAATTGCCTCCCATCATATTTGCTACAATAATCTGCCAACCAAATGAAGATAATTTTGGCGCATTCTTTTAGTGCACAATAGTGCCATTGTTGACATTTCTATTTAGTTTTGTTTTTAGTCGGTACGTGGTAGTTGTGAAATAAGTAATTCCCTAAAAAAGCCAATAGTAATGGGACAGAAACATTTAAATTGTGTAAAAGTGTAATAGTAATGTAATGTAATAGTGTTTTTTTGGTGGAAAATTTTAACCATTGGCCGTTTAAACAAAGAAGAAATGCAAAACGATGATGATTCGGCCTTCGACCAAATTTTCCACGAAAAAGTGTCGTTTAGTTAAAATGTTGCACAAATGTTACTATTAAATCTTGCAATCCCTGGTGGTGGTGTGAGTAATCTTCAATTTGCCATTGTTTTGCTTCTGCCTGCAGACTGCTACCGGAGCCTTGTGTTTATGCCTATCCCTAAGTGTTTGTTTTTGTTGGCACCGGTGCGTCTGTTTGATTTATTGAAACAACGATTTCCTTCAATCTGTAGATCTCTATTATGATGACAACAAAAGCAGTAAGGTAAGAACCTATGTATTATATTTGTAGTGTATTAAATGTTTGTATTAAAATAGAAGTCTGTAAAAAAAAAAAATGTTAAGTGCGGCAAAAGTGCAGAATATGGCAAGGGGCCCCTTGGGTTCTATGATGACCCCCCATGTGTGGGTACTTAAATGAAAGATATTTTCGAGACGAATCCAACGATGTTATTTTTAAGTTCCTACGGGTCTCCTTAGTTAGATCCATTTTAATTTCCGGGATAAAATGTGAAAAAATCATGGAAAAATTTAAGGAAATAAATTGAAAAATTCTTTAAAAAAATAGAAAATCTTAAAACCGCGCTATTTTTTTTTAAAAAAATATTTTTTGACAAAAACCCCGTAAAAAATGTAAAAAATGGGGAAAAATCATGGAAAATTATCCCGCAAAAAATATTTTTTTTTGTAAATTAGAGTGGAAATGGATATGTTAGGTTTAGTAGCGCCGCAGCCAAAAATCGCGCGATTTTTTTAAAAATAAAATAAAATAAAAATAACATCGTTGGATTCGTCTCGAAAATATCTTTCATTTGAGTACCCGCACCTGGGTGGTCGTCATAGAACCGAAAGGGGCCCCTTTTTTGACCCCCCCCGGGCCCCATGGGCCTAAGCGCCAACTTTGACCTACCATTCCGATTTTTGGGGAAAAAGACAATGACATATTTTTTTTAATCGGTCTCCCGCCCCATATTCTGCACTTCAGCCTTAAGTGCATTTCCAAGATCAAAGGTCAAATCTAAATGTATAAAAATAAAATTTTCACAAAATGTTGCTGCGTGGTCGGTGTTGAAAAAAGGGTACTTTTATTTTTGATATATCAAGTTGGCTTGGCCCAGCCCATTGCACCCTATTATTGAAACCACAATGTCTGGAGGACTGTTTCTCCAATCACCAGGAAAATTTGTGTGGATGAATTTGGCAGCAAATTTCTTGATCCATCAAAAAATTTGCTTGATTGGATCATTGGTCCTGGTATATAACTTAAAACTTTAAATGGCTGTATCTCGTGAACTATAAGAGGTATAAAGCTGATATTTGTTTAATCGTCCGAAAAATTTAACAGTATAGGAGAGATATAACCAGGCTATTTGAAACCAGTCAATATTTGACTACTACTACTATTTGCGAGAAAAAAAAAATACAATTTCATACTCAAGAATTGATAAAAACCATGGGATTTACTAAGAGCATGATTTTTTACCTCTTTGGGTCACGGGTAATAGTTGTCCGATCTTACTCAAATTTATTTCATGTATTTTTTTACATCAAGAGGCACAATATTCCGGTCGAGCATTCTTAAATTTCAGCAAAAAACTTGTCCATACAATTCGCTGCCGCCCTAATTAATTAATCTATATCTATATATATAAAAATGAAATGGTCCATGGTGCATGTACCAATTCAACTGAAATTTACAATGGATATTCGTTTGATCATGAGAAAACATTTAATGTACAAATGGACCCGGTAGGTGGCGCTGGGGTCGGTTTACAATCAAAATTTTAACGAATGCTCCAATTTAACTGAAATTCAGAATCTATGTTTGTTTGATCATCAGAAAAAAATGTATGTACAAATGGACCCGGTAGATGGCGCTAGGGTGGATTCATATCGAAAATTTGAATGCATGTACCAATTTAACTGAAATTTTGTATTTATGTTTGTGGAACCTTGAGAACATTTTTTTTGTATAAATTGACCCGACAGGTGTCACTAGGGTGGAATTATAATAAAAATTTTAACGAATTAAACAATTTGACTGAAATTCAGAATGTATATTTGTTTTATTATGAGAATTTTTTTTGTATATATGGACCCACAGTTGATTTGGCTGGGGTTGAATTATTTCGAAAATTTATATCGACTGTCCGATTTTACTCAAACTTAAAATATATGCTTTTTCTGGCATGAGAAAATTTTGAATGTATGTTTGAAACCAGTTGCTGGTGTTTAGCTTATGATACACTTAATTTTTGGAATGTCGTTTAGTCACTTTTTTTAACATCATAGTTATTCAGAAGTCTATATATATATAAAAAAGATGTACATTATGATGTCACCACTAATTGTGAAAACGGTTGACCCCATTTGTCCCAAAATTTCAGTGAAAGTTAGGGATGGGCTGTAGATGGTCACCCAGACCGCAAAATGGCTTAAGGTAGAATGGCGAACATTTATGTTGGTGCACTTCCTATAGAATTAGAGAGCTTCACAATTCGCATTTCGAAATTTTAGGGGACAAACACGAAAATGGGAACAACTTTTGCTCTTACCCAGACCAAATGGTTCGTAGGGTTGTTGAGCCAAATGAAGGGATTTTTGAAAATTGGTACTCCTTGGAATAAAAAGGGGCAAAGTACTATCATGGCTCAGACCAAACACCTAAAGTATCAATCACCCAGTACACCAACGCAGAAAGTTATATGTCAGTCAATCGGCTTATAAATGTGGTTTTAGAATATATGCCTATCAATAAGTAAGTTTTTATCATATCCTGGACGACACTGCTGAACCATTTTAGCAATTCTTACAAATATAATCTCTTAGATTTAAATAGATTTATAAGAAGTACAGAATATGTCCGGGAATACCTAGCCCTTTAAATTTAAATATTTTAGAGGCTTAGTAATATACCATTCGTTATTAGATTTCAACTGCACTCCACATCTTTTAAAATGATTTGGAGGCAGGACGAAGTCTGCCGGGCCAGCTAGTATATAATAATCTTTAAGATATATGAAGAACAGAATTTGTCCGGGAAACCTCGCCCTTTAAATTGAAATATTTTAGAGGTCAAAGAAATAAACCAATCGATATTAGATTTCAACTATACTCAACATATTTTACAAAAATTTATGTATAAATGGACCCGGTAGGTGACGCTGGTGTGGAATTATAATGAAGATTGTAAGGAATGGACACGGTGATGTGAATTTAGTGAATATTTTTATTAAAACTTTTCGATTATAGTATAGTTTAATAGTCAAGTGTGAATCTCCAAAACGTGTGTACTCGCACAAATCCGAACGACTACCCGGCAGACTTCGTCCTGCCTCCAAATTTTTGTAAAATATGTTGAGTGTAGTTGAAATCTAATAACGATTGGTTTCTTTCTTTGACCTCTAAAACCAACCGTTATTAGATTTCAACTACACTCAACATATTTTACAAAAATTTGGAGGCAGGACGAAGTCTGCCGGGCCAGCTAGTAATATATATAAAAATAAGTTACCTTTTGTCAGTGAGTGAAATTCTCTGCATTGCGTGAACCGATTTTGTTTCTTTAATTTTCTAATGAAAGTTGGCGTCATTATCAAGGTTTGTTTAAAATTTGGTCTTTGTTTGAACAGTGGTTCATGAGTTATATATATATCTATTTATGCGTATTGTAAATAATTCCAAACACAATGGAAGTTATTTTAGTATCTAAAGATTGCAGTAGGTCTGTAGATGGTTTATTTTCACAATTGGACCCGATAGGTGTCGATGCAATCGTCCGTTTTTTGTTCGTTTGTTATATATGCCGACAGCTCTCCACCGAACTTCTTGAAACTTTTACAGAATCTTACTGGCAATTATGGAGTTAAAATAGGTTATTTATTATGTTGATTAGTGAAGTGGGCTCTGCACCTCCTATACAATGTCAGATGTAATCAATAATTGAGTGGGTTGCTATTAGAGCAATTAATGGAGAATTATGAAAATGGGCGTTTCGAAACATTGTGTTAGTTATGCGTAATTGACCGAAGAGTGAGCGTGATTGGATTGTTGGGCGGTGCACTGTGTGACACCTACTATAGAAGTTAATTTTTTCAAATCAGATATCTGGATTTATGTGACAGTGACAGACTCAAAACGTTCAATGAGTTTCTTTGTCACTGGTGAGTAATATAACGGTGAGAAACTAAAAAATTAACCAATCATGATTAAAATGTAACAAAAGGAAACATTTTTATTAACAATTTTGGATGCAGGACGAAGTTTGCCGGGTCAGCTAGTACATATATATATATAAGGGTGGGGCGATTTGAACATCTTAATGTGCGCTTCGCGTCTCTGATTCTTGGGATTGTACTGAGCAAAAAAGTCCACCAGACCATACGTCTACTTCTACTTCATATACAAAGACTAGAAAACTAGAATATACTGAAGGTATATTACTTTTTTATGTATGTAAGAATAATGCTATCAATTGTATGAATGACACCTTTAACCGCAACTCTTTATCAACATAAGACCCTTATAAGCTTAAACCATATTTTTATAATGATTATGACAAAAATCTGTCATATTGTGACAGTATTTCTTACATACGGTGTTGACTAAATTTTTAATGGCGTCATATTGCATTATATGCCAAATGCAAAATTCTATTGCAGTTAGTTTACAACTATTAATTTTTTAAATACTTTTATAATGTGTAGCACATTATTAGTATAATATAAAAACATTCTATTGCTCTGAGTATGATATTGTCGCTGAAATAAAAAGATTCCAAACCTCTGAGTAAGATCTTATTACTTAGAGTAATGGAATCTTTTTTTATTATAACTCACATAATATTTACTTATTTACGAACATCTTCTATAAGTAATTGTTCCTCATTGTGCTTAAGTTATAATGTACTTAAACTCATACCTGTCTCTCGAGATGATATAACACAAGAACAACAACTGCGATATTTAATGACAACATGACAGATAAACAATTAACAGTTGTTAGTAATAATACACATATATAAATAAAAGACAAATTAAAGTAAACAATTATTTGTTGTTAATATAATATTTATTTAAACAATTTTAATTTACGCATTAGTATCTATATAATAATTCTTATTACGAAATAATAGAGCAAATATATTTTACAAACAAAGAGTGATATTGGATCAGTGTAACTGTTTTGGACTTTTAGTAACAAAAATAATTAGTAAAATCAACAACTCAATTGATACACGAGACAAATCCGCAACGAAAAATTTAACAGTATAACATTTACTGTAAGGTGGCTGACACTCAATCCATGACCCTCGTTTACTTTTCAGTAAAGGCAGAGGTTTTCTACTATATAAAGGGTTAATGTGCACTACACGTTTACCGTACACCCTAAGGTATAACATTCGCCAAGTTTACATAAATATAACTGATATCTCTCATACATAAAAAAATATACATAACTATATGTACTTTCCAATGTTTGTTTATATTTGGTCATATCACAAAAATTCACCAACTTTAGATACAATTCGATATTTGCACTGGAATTAAAAAACCACAAATAAACAGAAGCAAACATACCCCCTCCCCCAAACACCCCAAATCAAAATTGTGGCACGTGATATTTAGTGTGGGGGCAGCAACACACAACACAAAATGGGAGTAAGTACAGTGACTATATAGCAAATGCAAGCGTAGCCAATTTATTTAATTTATCACACATAAAAACCCCAAAACTCACAAATCAAAATGAAATACAAAAAAAAAATTTGCTGATAAAAGAATTTAATTGTTTTTGCATCAGAATTTAGTTGATACGTACGTACCAGTAGTAGTAGTAGTAGACATCGTTGTGGCCGTTGCCAACGTCTTCAGTTTTCTCCAAAGGTTGGTCATTGACTTTAATGGATATACAATTTATATCACATTTACAGAGTTTTTTTTTGCCAATGCGGTTGGTATTTTTTTCGTATATCAGCAAATTGTTTAAAATTTCCCTAAACCAAAAAAGGGGAGGGGATGTCAGTTAAATTGAGGAAAAAATTGGGAATTGGCGTAGAGTGGCGCATTTTGGTACGAGTGCATTGTTTGAAGTGGATCTTTTTTTTACTTAAATGCCAAATACTGAGCTTGAATAGTTTCGGTTGTAGAATAGTAGCTGGCATACCAAATTTCAGATCGATAGGTCTTGAACTATAGCTGTAACCGCGAACACAGGCAGAGTGACACCTTTAAAACTAGAGAGTTTGTATGCAAGGTGGCAGTAGTTTTTGTCCGATCTTGCTCATCTTCGAACATAATCTGGGTTTGGGGGATAGAAGCTTGCATACTAAATTTCTCTTAAACTACTTTATGTAATAGCGGACAGACGGACAGTCTCAAAAAGGGGGTGTTTCTATGGGAGGTGGGGGTAGTTATTATCCGATCTTGCTCATATTAGAACTTCACCCCCGTTTAGACGGCATAAGATTGCCTAATAAATGTCACCTTAACATTTCATAAATAGCTGTAATGTAATCGCTGAAGACAGATAGAATTAAACCCCCGAAAAGGGGAGTTTGTATTGGAAGTGGGAGCAGTTTTTGTCCGATTTTCTTCATCTTAGAACTCAACCTTCGGTTACAGAATATATGCTTGCATACCGAGTTTCAGCTTGACAGCTCCTTAATTACTGCTGGATAGGATACCTAAAAGGGGCAATTTGTTCGGGAGGTGGAAGTAGTTTTTGACCGATTTTACTCATCTTATAACTCAACCTCCGCTTTGAGGACTTCGGTCTATTGAATCCAATTTATGTTGTTTGAACACCATTTTTTATTGATTTAACTCGTTTTCAGTCAGTTGGTTGAACCCTATATCGAATGGTTTAACTCAACTCCGGACGATTTAATCGGACTTCTATTAAACCCAATTTCCATAGGTTTGAAACGATTGATTCTTGTTCGTCTGTCTGTCTGACAGGCATAACACTTGTGGGGCACGATCACTCGAACTGAACCTTCACTGATCTCTAGGATAATTTACCAGATTTAAGCTATGGGATCCCTACTGGTCCCCTCCTTTACAAAATAATATATTTTTTTAAGAATTTATATTTCTATTTTTACTTTCAAACGGGAAACTGCAGAATATATTTCAATTTCGTCAGATAGCCTTTAACATTTTTTTAACCCAAGAAATGGAAACATTTGCCACACCCATATTGGTACCTCCAGTACAAATAACCTAATTCACCTTTATATTTCTAAATGCATATCTTTTTGGTAAGTTCACTGCATTCAGTCAAATTTTGAACAAGGAAAACGCCTATGGAAATCCGACTTAGGGACAAATGAGGACTATATCGACCTATCGCCACTGGTAACTCCCAGATAAAATTAAAAAAAAACTTATACTTTAAAATAACATCCTAAAGGACAACTGGAGGATATTTGAGTTTGATCAGTTTAATTGTCTTGTAAAGTTAGACAACTCTTCAGAAGACCGAAACCATTGCTTCACCCCTTTTGGTACCTCCTCTATAAATGACCAAATCCACCCTCACAGCTTTAAATGCGTACATTTTTTGTAAGTTCACTGAATTGAGTGAAATTTGTCCAAGGACAACATTTATGAAAATTTGACTTAGGGAAATAAGGGCTTTATTGTCCTAACGCCTCTGGTACCTCATACTGGAGGATATTTGAATTCAGTCTGTTTAATTACTTTGTAAAAGTAGTCAAATCCTCAGAAAGCTGAAACTTTTGGTACTTCTCGTACCTCCCATACAAATAGCCGAGTTCATCCTGATAATTTTACATACATGCCTTTTTTTGTAAGTAAACTGAATTCGGTTATATATCGTGAACGATGTAAGCTTATGCTAATTTGACTCAGGAATGAATATGGACTAAATCAGCCGACCCTTCTGGTATCTCCCAAACAAAATAGCCCATTTTTGGACAATTTATATTTCTCTCATAACTTCCAAACGGACAACTACTGGATATTTAAATTTGGTTATTTTTATTAGCTAGTAATAGTAGGAAAAACCTTAGAAAATCAAAAGATTTGCCACACCGCTTCTGGTACGCCCCTTACAAATGACCGAAAACACCTCATGATTCTACATGCATATTTATTTGTGAAATAAAAACTTACACCCCCCCCTCTGGGGGTGTTCATCCGTCTATCACTGCGATTACAATCTTAATTTAAGAGCTATTGAGTTGAAGTTTGTTACACAAGTTTCTTTTTTCTAAGCGGAGATTATGTTCTAACCTGAGCAAATTTGGACAAAAACTAGTCCCAACTCTTAAAAAACTCTTCCTTTTGGGAGGTTTCCGTCTGTCTGTCCCTAGATTACAATCGTTGTATAAGAGCTATGGAGCTGTATCCTTCAAGCGGTTGTTATTTTTGGAATTGAGTAAAATCGAACTAAAACTACTCCTACCTTTCATACAAACTTCCCCTTTTAGGGGTGTGCGTCTGAGTATCCCTGCCATTACAACTTTAATTTAAGAGCTATCGAGAAATTTGGTATACAACCTTCTATTCTCTAAGCGGAGGATAATTTCTAAGAGGAGCAAGATCAAGCAAAAACTACTCCCACCTCTCATACAAAACTCCCCCTTTTCGGGAGTTAAACATTTCCGAACAATATTCTCAGCTCATATATACAATTCAAGATCAGTATCGAACATTATAGTGAAATTTTTTTTCTAAAACAAACAACGAAAGTTTCAGCCGACCAACATATACCCTCACCCTCAGTAAAATCCCGATGGGAGGTTGGCTAGGGTTTAATTAGTTCTAGTTCAAGAATTACTAAATACGGAGTTTGGGTAAGATTGCTTCAGGCGTAGTATTACTCGAATTATAAAGTCAGCAGGATGAAACATTTGTATGAAAGGTACCAGAGGGGGCGTGGCTAAACTTTCAGTTTTTTCTCCAAAAGCTTAACTTATTACAGGATTTGGGCACGATCGTATTGGGTGAGTTGATATTATTGCTCGATATCTAAAGTGAGCGGAGTGGTACATTTGCAGGGGAGATACCAGAAGAAGAAGAAGTGTCTAGACTTCCTGTTTTTTTCTCCAAAGTAATAATGTATTTCATTATTACTCGATTTCTAAAGTGGATCGAATTTGTATGGGAGGTACCAGAAGGGGCGTAGCTAGACTTCCAGAGTTTCTACAAAACTTTATTGTGTTATTGCATTACTAAATACACTACTACTAAATTGCGTTGGGTGCATTTTATTATCAATAGATTTCTAAAGTAGGCGGAATGGTACATTTGTCTGGGAGGTACTAGATGAGGTGTGGCCATGTAGCCCATTGGCAATACCGTAAATAGTTTTGGGATGATATTAACCCATGCAAAGTTTCACAACAACTGGTTGCGTCTTTCGTAGTTATCGTGTGTACCAGCCGGACAGCCAGACAGACATACGGACAGACGGACATAGCTTAAACGACTTAGAAAGTCATGAATCAAATTTGATTCAAAGAAACCTAGGGTTTAAATTGACTCCTTCTATGTATTACACCTTTTTGTCGTTTCAAATGATATTTACCATCCTATCCGAAGGGTGAGGGTATACAAATGGATGCGAGGGGATAAAGGTAACGCCCACCTTTTAAAATATAGTTTAAAATATAGAAAAAGTGCTAAAAATCCACCTTGACCAAAAAAAATTCATGTGGCCAGTAAAATATTAATGCAGCCAACTTTCACGTGCAATTCTCATAATTGAGTCCCATGTCAATAACTCTGTGAAACATTTTCGGGGTCATTGCCTGAGGGTTTTGAAATTCCACAATGAAATTCATGTTTTCACTTAGTTTTTTTGCTATAATTAAAGAACCGTTGATAATTTTTCATATTATTCTTTAGCAGAATTGTAGTTAAGACTTAAATAAATAATTTAAACTAATATATCCATGTAAAAAATCATGTTAAACTAATTTTATTGAATGAAATCTTCTAAAAGTTTGACATGAGAACGCCAAACCCTTTGGGGGTTTTATTATACTGACGTTTACCCTGACTTGGAATTTCTCACCCTCCCAGATAGACTGTTGCACTGTGTAATAGTAATATATACAAATAATCTGCCAATTTTATTATTTATATATTAACACTTTTAGAATAACTTTATCTAATTTCTTTGCCATAAACCTAAATTCATACAACTTCATGCTTATTTAAATTTCATCACCTAATTTTGTTAAGAACAATGATATCAATATTACTAAAGTAGTAAAAGTGGTTTTATACGATAAAGCTTAACACTAAAGTCAACGATTACACACAAAATTGTATATGTGAAAAAAATCTGTTAATCAAACATTCACCACTTATATATTTGATTTAATTCAAATGCTAAATTAAACAAACGTTCACTCCTCTTACGCGATATCATCTCGCTGTCCACTCATCCCATTCTTAAACTTTCCATTAGCAATTCCTTCTACCCATCTCTATGTACACATGCGACAAAGAGATGTCTATCAGTAATAAAATATTTACCCAATTCTATTGTTAACACTTCTTTTAAATGAATAATCAAATATTTGCAAAAATAATTCCCAAAATGTGTGAATAACTACAAACGATGAGTACCACTCGAAAATATTACCCAACCCAGGGCAAAATATTTGATTATGTGATATTCTTGAAGTGCAGAGAAAGAGAGAGAGAGCAAGGAGTACTAGTGTAAATGACTTCTAAGTAAAGATGAAAAATTACGTATCAAAATAAGATAACATCTTCACTAAGTAGGTATGACATAATGTTAGATATCAATTTCAAAGTATCATGAACTTTTGGGGGAACCACCGGGCATAAGGGAATATGTATATGGTTTTGGGTCGTTTATGTTGATTGCGGTAAAATTGTAACAAATGTTAACAAACAATTAGCCAACCCCAAAGTGCTCCCCAATTTACAAAAATATGGGCTAATTTTTTTAAAAATTTCCCTTCATACAATTCGACATCTTGATATTAAAAAAATTATTAAAAAATATTTTTAAAAATATTTGCATTGACTATTAAGACATCATATAATAAACTCACATTATTATATCCCAATACTATCGACACAATTTCATTTCAACTGCAATAACAACCCCATTTAGTGGTCAGCAATGGATTTTCTTATAATTACCAACATACACACACACACACGCACACGACGACACTTACTCCAAGCTCCTTAGCACAATTGTAGAGAACTTAAGTCCAAAGAAATCACAGGCCACAAAGCGTCACCCGATTATTGCAACCGCAATGCAGGAAGTTGTTGAAAATGCTGTTGCATGATTACGTTGTACGGCTGTGTGTGTGTGTGTGTGCCGACAATTAACCCATATTTGGCAACAGATCGCAGCATATAAACTTAAATGCTAACTATAGTTAGCGTAATATTACATTACATTGCGTTTAATTAACTGAAATTGTAAACAAATTATAAACGCCAACAAATGTGCCAAAGGTTACCACATGAGTTCCCCAATTAGTAGATATTTAGACGGAAATTGACAATTTAATGAGGCTGATAACAACCTGCATTGAAAAGTGGCTATGGCAGCAGCAATAGTAGCAACTCTACCAAGCGTAAATCGATTTAAGCTTTGTTTTTAAATAAGAAAGTTCATTGAAATTCCTATATTTCCTCTTGAATGTTTTAATAGCGACTCGCGACTAGCCATAGTGCGAGTTCAAACAAATTTAGGGAACGACTTTTACTTTTGTTTATGGGTAAAAGTAATGTAGAAGGCAACAAGAGTCATAGTCATAATGAACAGAAATATACATTAACCCCTTTTTCAGTTGACTTCCTAATAACTTGAAGGTGTGGATTGCCAGTCAATCGTTCGTTTGTTCGTTGTTTTTTTTTTCTTCGCTTGTAATCAAAGTATAATAATTTTTTTGTTTTGTTTTCTTTCTTGAAATTACGTAGAATTTATAATTAAAACAAAACTTCTATATATGAATGCTAATGTATGTTTGCTGTGTACAGTGCGTTCAATGAAATGTGATGGCGCTAACAGAGTATGAAAGGTGGATGTTACTTTTAGCCCCTCGCATTAATTTTTTTGTCAATAATTTTTCACTGAAATGTTAAAACTGATCTTTAAGTATTTATAATAGCTTATAATATTGTTATGAATTGTTAAACCCCCGAAAAGAAGGAGTTTTGTATGAGAGCTGGGGGTTGTTTTTTCCAAATTTGCTAATCTTATAATTTACTCTACGCTTAGAGGATTGAAGCTTGTATAACAAATTTCAGCTCGATAGCTCTTAAAATAAAGTTGTAATCGCAGAGATACACAGACGGACATCCCCAAATAGGGGGCGTTTGTATGGGAATTGGGAGCTGTTTAGTCCGAGCTTACTCAATTCAAAACATTATCTCCGCTTAGAGGATATAAATTTGTATACCAATAGCTCTTAAATTTAGGTTGTAATCGACGGATGGACATTCCCTAAAAGGGAACTAGTTTTCGCCCGATCTGGCTCATCTTAGAACTTAACCTCTATTTAGAGGATAGAAGCTTGTATACCAGATTTCAGTTCTACAGTTCTTAACCTTCTGCTGTAATCGCAGGAAAGACAGACAAACACTACCAATAAGGGAGTGTTTGGATGGGAGGTGGAAGCAGTTTTTGTCCGATCTTGCTCATTTTAGAACTTAACCTCCGTTTAGAGGATAGAAGCTAGCAAAAAAATTTTAGTTCCATTGCTCTTAAACAAGACTGTGATTGTAGGGCAGACTTCAAAAAGGGGCAATTTGTATAGAAGGTGGGAGTAGTTTTTGAACTTAAGTTAATTTCCCTTTACACCCCATGATTGAGGTACGGGATAGCTTCTCGCGTTGTTGTGAATTAACACAATTTTTATTTAACGGTACCTACTTGTTTATCGACGAATGCGAACGTTACTGTTTGAAAAGGTATTACTAGACATGCCGATTCGACACGTATACTGCGAAGCTGCGGACGACAACAGAGAGGGGGCCGGCAATGAAAGAAATTTTTTTATTTTTTAGATAACATGAGCTAGGTGTTGGACCTGAAATCTCCCGCATGGTAGTCGCGTGTTCTAACCATCATGCCACGGCCGGTCTCTACGCTGCTCATCTTAAAACTTATACTCCGTTTAGAGAATAGAAGCTTGCATACAATATTTTAACTCATTATCCCTCGAACTAATCGCAGGGACAGACCCCAAAAAGGGGGTATATTGTATGGAGAGTGGGAGTAGTTTTTGACCGATCTTGCCCATCTTAAAACTTACAGACTTTCATTCCCAATTTCAGCTCGATATATCTTAAATTGCGGCTGTAATCACGGGGACAGACAGACAGACGGTCCCCGTCAGTGTAAATAGGCAAAAATCTGGCTCAGATTTCAATGCTGATCATCTATATGTATACATTGTCTGAACTACCACGTCTACTTATGGGCGTTACAAATGAAAGAACAAAATTAATATACCCTTTACTCTGTTCGTGAGCGAGCTGAAGGGCTTGAAAACCAAAAGGTTGTATTTACAGGTGAAACCTAAGAAACCGGGATTTATGTGCGAATTAATTAGAGGCGGAGGAAATGGATGCTGCATATAGGGCAAAACTCCAGCCATTGGCAAAGCGTGCTGTAACGGAGCGTTATAATCAGAAGAGGAGGGAGATGACACGCCTCTTAAGGCGGAAAAATCGTTTATGGAAGAAGAGAGAGAACCTGGATATCGAAAATGATAGGGATAGAGGTTATGCCCGATACTCTACCAAAAGGTAAACAACAGAGATTCCCACCTGTAAGGACAGATACGAAACCGACACTCAGAGTGCGCTGCAAACATAGAGGGTACATTTTAGTTCTCTTCTCCTTCCCAAAGGGAGCATCAGTAACGAAATCACGCCAATCATCGACGACGGAGTAGATTTTTCACCTCCGATCTAAAATAATAAACCTGCGGGAGCCAATGGACTGCCAGCAGAGCTTCTTAAGGCCTGTGGCAATGAGCCGGCAACATGCATGCACTTGCTCATAAACACGATTTGGCTCAAGGAATGGACGTACATTGGAATCTGAGTGTTTTATGATCTGTGCTTGAAAAAGGATAACATGATTGGCTATAGACTTGATAAATTCACATTACGACAAAGTCCCAGGAGATGCAGATCTATCCTTCCATTTGTTTATCTGTTACAAAGCTGCATTCGATAGTCCGATACGACAGAAGTTATCAGATGGTATGACTGAGTTTACGCCTGCAGCATATGACTTTTGTTGAAGTTGGTACCATTCCTGTTTATTGCAGCCTTCCGCATGATCATCTCCATTACGATGTTAAAGAGATCGCAGGACAGACAATCGCTTTGTCTGGCTCTGTCAATTTTCATCGAAGATTTCGTGTCAGTCAGTGTCATCCCGAAAAGTCGTATTAACTTTGAGGGGTTACGAAACTCAGCATCTAACAATTTCTGTCGTATAGGACTGTCGAATGCAGCTTTGTACTCGATAAACAGATGGTAGGTGTCGATCGGCATCTCTTGTATCTTCTCCATGATTTGTCGTAGTGTGGTCGGTCGTGGATTTACCAGGTCTAAAGTCACACTGACAAGATCCAATCAGGTTCGCCAGAATTGACTTTAGTCTTTCACATAACATACTGGACAGGACCCTGTAAGCGACAGATAGAAGGCTAATCCCGCGATAATTGGAACACATACTTGGGTCGCCTTTTTTAAGGACAGGACATAGAACACTCAAGCCAAATCGTGGCTGGGGCGTGCATGTTGCCAGCTCATCGCCGTCGGCTTTAAAAAACTCTGCCGGTAGTCCATCGGATCCAACACCTTTATTATTTGACTCGGTGGTGGAAAATCTACTCCGTCGTCTATGATTAATGTAATTTCGTCACTTATGCCGCCTTCGGGAAACAGTAGACACCAAAAGTGTTCCTTCCATATTTGCAGCACACTCTGAGTGCCCGTGACCAGATTTCCGTCCCTGTCCTTACATGTAGGGGTCGCTGTTCCAAAACCTTTGCTTTTAACCTTTTGATAGAACTTTCGGGATTTACCTCTATCCCTGTATTTTTTGATATCCTCGCTCTCTCTTTTCTTCCACAGACGCTTTTTCCGACTGAACAGGCGTTTCATCTCCCTCCTCGTCTCATTATAATGGCCCGTCACCGCACGCGTCGCCATTGGCTGCAGTTTTCCTTGTATGCAGCATCTATTTCCTTAGACATTTCACGGCATTCATCATCGTACCAAGGTTTGTCTGAGCGTGGTTTTTCGGTCGTTGCGGCAGTGGTCTTAAAATTAGCAATACGCTGCCACTATTTGTCGTAAACATCAGGACTAGGGGGGTTTGTTTGAAGTAATTGAGAGACTTGGTTGGATTAGGCATTGGATATCTCGGTGGTATGCAGCTTTGTGATGACTAGCTTCCTTTGTGTTTGGTTACGAGTGTTTTTGGCACTACTTAATAGTGTGCGTACCTTGGCTGCAACTTGGTAGTGTTCCGAGTCAATATTTGCACCGCTCATCACACGCACGTCCATAACGCTTAAGTCATGCCTTCCATCAATTACCACATGATCTATCTGATTTCTTGTATTTTTATCGGTCGATATCCAGGTGGATATATTTATGCTTTATTTAGACTGAAATTTCCGACTGCAAGAGTATCTTCCCTTCCTATTTTAGCATTAAAATATCCCAGAACAATTTTAATGTCATGTGCAGGGCAGCGGTCATATATCTCCTCCAGGCGCTCATAGAATGCATCTTTAATGTCATCGTCTTTGTCTTCCGTCAGCCTTGTATTTGTCGATGACATCTGCCAGTTGGATAGATGCACCATCTCTGTATAGAGTTCGGACATTCCAGGTACATATCCTTAAATCATGGTCCTCATAACGTTTGCGGGGGTCGTCACCATTTGGGGGAGTTCTTGGTTTTTCTTTTCTTCGTGTTTTCATAATAATTGTTTTTTTTTAAGGAGAGTGGCTTATTAGGCCACCGCGCCCGATCCTTGTTTCTTGGGGCTGCCAAAGCCACTAAGAGAGCCTTTCTTGAGCTTCAGTAAATTCTGTTGCCCACTTCCTAAAACGCATCGGTGTTAGCATGCCGATTAGGTAACTCAACAATAATATCTACATCCATGTAAAAAATCAAATTGGACTCATTTTATCGAATAAAACTTTCAAAAAGATTAGCCTCAGAACGCCAGACCCTTTGGTAGTTTTTCTATATTGAACTAGTTTCTCATTCCCCCCAGACAATGACCACGAAAATGTCCCACAGTGATATTAATCACTAAACTTACTTAATTTCCCTTTGCATCCCATGAATGAGGTATGGGAAAGCTTCTCGCGTTGTTGTGATTCACATTATTTATAAAACAGCAACTTTATAACTATCTGCCATTACATTTGAATGTTAATTTCTCTCAACCCTTTTCCTTCAAACACACTGTAGTAGTTCATTGGCTGTCATGGTTAGTTGGTTGGCATTTCATATAATATCTGATTTCCTATCGAATACGCGCCTGCGTATTTGTGTGTCACTGGGCTCAACTAGACTTCCCCAAAAATGATTACCACCGAGACTGACTGTTCGTTATTAATAATTTGGATACGTGATGTCATTTTCTTCATAATACGTTTTGAGACTTCATTAATATTTTTTTTATGTACTAACGAGTATTTGGACACAAATGTGCATGCCACCAGAGTGCGACCGACTATCATGGCGATGATCGCAATGATGTTGGCCTCTGTCTGCCTGCCTGCCTAACGGACGAGTAAGTTAGTCATGTGTGTGTTTTGTTTAACCCAATTATTATATTATTTTGATTTATATGCATTAATTTTCGTTATTTGTTTGTCATAGTCTTAGAATTAACTTATTGTCGGTATTTTGTGATACTGAGATTAGAAGATTATATTTAATGTACGCAATGTATGTATAGTGAAGAACGAAATTTGCGACAATTGTTTTTGAAAAATAGGTTTATAATGTAATTAAGAAAACTGCAAAGTTAGCGAGAGTATTGAGGTGGGTCATTAGAAAAGAAAGAAATATTAAATATTTAAAAAAAAGCTTTATAAAGTAACTAAGAAACGTGCAAAATTCCGGCGAATATTAAGGTGGATCTTTAGAAAGGGAAGATTTTTCGAGCACTAATTACTAACTGTTTACTATTAACTTTATCACAATTCCTTTTAAGATACCATATAAATTAGATAATATAAAAAGAGAATATGTTTGTCTGTATGTAGGGCGATATCTTCTAAACTACACATACGATGTTAAAACAATGTTTCACTAGTAGAATGCTACGTTAGCACTGAGTGATATGGGCTATAAATTATTATTGGATGGTAGCGAAAGTGTGTAATGACAAAACAACTTTTCCCCCAAATTGTTAGACACATGCAATTTATATTTCTCAGGCACCTTTGCCTGGACATCTCTGGCGATCACCAGGAATGACATGTGTTTATTTGATTTTTTGTTTGTCTGCTTTCCACTCTTCTCCAATTATAATATAATTTCATTATCAGCTTTTTTTCACTCCTTCTCTCTCTCTCTCGCTATTTATGGTGAAGGTGATTAATATTTTCACAAATACCTTTTGACTTTATCATACTCCTGACGTAAATACCTAACATTTAGTGCATTTATAATGCAACAAACACAAGCAATCGCACAAACAAACAACCAAACAATCATCCAAGCAAGCAGCAGTTGCACCAACTACTTGGGATCACCATTTGAATCGATGATGACGGTTAACTGTTGGCGCTCTGGGCTTTTATTGTTCCCCCATTGGTATGAACGATGGCAATGGCACTGGCACTGGCATCCTCCTCATCCTCCTCCTCTATTGGCTTTGGTGATGCCATTCAGCGTGGCCATTTATGGGCTTAAAGTCATTTGGCTAAATTTGGACAACAGACAAAATGACAAAAATGCAGTTGTTTCAATTGTTCGACTGAGATTTTCGTTAGTTTTTTGCATCGTTCGCTATTTATTGTCTTTACGGGCGTCCGTTTAACAACATTGATGGTTTATTTTGGTGGAAATCTGTTAAAAGACAAAAGCCATAACAAAGGCCAACGCTAAACAGGCAAAGAGATGTCAGTCAGTTTAGTGGCTGGTTGTTGGTGTTTTTTTGTTTTTCCACAATTTCAATGATACAATGATGATGACGTCGTCGTCTTCGAGCAAAGCACAGTTGAAACCGACAACATACAGCATAACAGCATCGACAACGACGGTCGAACAAACAAACCAACCTTGACAGATATGTTTGGTGTTGTATGTGAAATTGTTGCATGTTTTTGGGATTTTTGTGCACTTTTTCCAATGTTATGTTATATTACATTGTTGTTGGTGGCCTATGATGTGCTTACATGTGTGTGTGTGTGTGTGTGTGTTGGAGTTTGTTGCAAGTCTGCTGCTCGCTCCGCACACACATTATTTAGTCAATTACCTATTTTGGGAAATTACTTTCATTTATGTTGAAATCATTTGAAATAATTCAAATACAATTACATGAATTCGAATTGAACATTAAGAGACTCAGTCAGTCACACGCGCTCTGAGGCAGTAAAAAGTTACATATCAAACATTTTTGGAAGAGTTTTAGTCAAAAAGTGACGTAAACTTTGGCCATTGAGATAATGATTGTTTTATGACTCACATTTGCTAGGTGATGGCAATGGAAGTTATTGGATCAGATTGAAAATTGTTATGTGATTTTGATGAAGTTTTAAAGCTACAGCTTTAACAACATTTGAATAGCACAAATTTCGTAACTATCAACAGTTAGAAGAAATACATTTACCACTTGTTATTTTTAATTGGCATCAGTAACAGAAATTCATCCATCAGTTGCAGCTAGCAGAAAAGATACCCAAGCGCTTCGGTCATTTGCGCTCTGTAGATAGTTTGTTACATCAAGCTTAGATAACAGCTCTTTTACCTGATCTAACTAACGAAGTTTTGGTCGCACCCTTCTGTGCCGTCCATCGAATTTATTGCCGAAGACTTTTCGAGCTGGAGCATATTCATTCAGTTGTACAACGCGTCCTGGGACCGGCCATGGCATAGCGGTTAGAACACCCGGCTACCATGCGGGAGATCCGTGGTTCTATTCCCAGCTCCAGTTATCTAAATTGTTCTTTCAGTGTCGGCCCTCGATGTTGTCAACAGCAACTTCGCAGTATAAGTGTCGAGTCGAGTGACGTCGATAAACAAGTATGTGCCAATTCCATGGAAATAGGTTCTATGCACCGGATTGACTCGGAGTATCATATCTTCGTCCAAGGACTTCCACCGCCACGGTACATGTTGTTATCCTGTATTCGTCCTTTTTTTCATCGTGGGAGCACCATTACGCGGAATGCCTGCTCAGAATGTTACTGGTCCACGCGGGAATTGAGGTAAACCCCAGACCATGGTTCTGTTCTGTGTGCTAAAACCAGATACACCAACGTTCAACGTTTAGATGTAATAGATGCCTAAAGTGGGTGGATTACCGGAACTGCTCCGGCCTTATCAAGTTAAGGTAGTATGACGACAGCTACATCGCCAATTTTTTTATAAACCGACACACAGTGGGGTTTTGGATCCCCAAATCGGCGATTAACTCAAGGAATTATCCGATCTTAACCAAATTTTGTGCAAATGATCCTCCAGCAACAAAAACGATTGGTATGAATTTGCGAAAAAATCGGTTGACATATACACATAGTCCCTATATATATATGGGCCAAAGTCAAACTATTTTAAAAGTCATGAAGTAGACGTACACCCTCCATTATGTCAAAATGGTAGTTGCCAATCCTCATCGTCGCTAACGTCGTCATCATCGTCGGCATTGATTCACAGGACACCACCGCAATTCCCCTAACAGCAATTTTCTCCTGTGCAGCAGCCACAACACCTTACGCCACAAATTGCAAAAACAACTTCAGAAAAGGCATCAATTTTGCAATGGTCTCCGCGGCAATATTAGTAAAATTACACCTGCAGGCTTTAAAGTTAAAGTTTATACAACGTCCTGCGTAAGGACCGCGATAGAAATGGAGGTGGGGGTCTGGCGTTTATTCTTCATCACACTGTGCGAAGTAGTCCTATCACGCCTGAGCTAAACTCTAGTGACCCATATATTGAATGTATGGGAAAAGCAGTTATGTTCGGTACTGACGAGATCGAGCTCTTCAATGTGTATGTCCCACCGTTTGCCAGCTGTGCCCCACGTTATCTTCCAGATGTCGGTTGTTTGCTGCATGGAGATAACCGATTGGTTCTAGGTGATTTCATGTACACTACGATCTATGGCATTAACACATTACGACCAGAGGGGCATCGCTTTGGCGGGACATATTGAGGACTCCAAATTGTGCACAGCTAATGAGGACGGATGACTGCCACAGCTCGCCACACACAACTATTGTGTCACCTGGTCTAGTTATCGACGTCACCTGTTGTAACTTTGGCTTCAGACAACCTCCCCATTATCATCAACCATTGACCTCCCATCTATTATCATCTCTGGAAACCGTACCTTCCGTAACCAGAAGAAGGCAGACTGGGAAGGATCAAAGAATACACCTAACGCCACTTCAATGCTCGGCCAATTCCTCTCTACGCAAGGGTAACGGAGATAAAATTCCGGGACATTATTAACACATCGGCTGCTCGCTTTATCCTTGCTGGTCGAATATCCTCGATAAGACCAAACTTCCCAACAGAGGCAGCAGGACTCGGAGATGAGCGTGATGAAATTCGTCGAACAATCCCTGGGGATCCCTGAATCAGGGAACTGGATGAATAATTCACCAGACCTGTCGACGAATATAAGCGGAATAAATGAATAGATCACTTGAAGCAGTGCAACCTCAGCTCCGGACTCAACAAATTGTGGACAACGGTCAAATCCCACAAAACGGGATGGTCAATGCTCGAAAAGGTCGCAGTAATATCCCGAACACCACGACCAATGTTATCTATATCATAACATTGCTCGGCATACGCGAGCAGCATGAAGAGATCTCTTGAAGCTGTGCAACCTCGGCTCCGGATCCAACAAATTGTGAACAACGGTCTAGTCCCACTCAAATCCCACCAAACGGGATGATCAATGCTTGAAAAGTCGCAGTAACGTCGCAGCGTCCACGGCCAATAAGATCTGTGTCATCGGCATACGCCAGGAGCATTTAACTTTTGTTAAAGATGTTACCAGTCGTGTTTACTACAGCCTTCCGCATGATCATCTCCATTATGATATTAAAGAGATCGTTCCTAAGCCTTGGGTGGTAGAAAATTGCTAAGTCGGATTTTTTCCTATTTTACCTGAAGACTTCGTGTCAGTCACCCACCAAAACCTGTCGAATGCAGCTTTGGAAGCGATGAAAAGATTGTGGGTGTCGATCGGCATTTCTTGAGTCTTCTCTAGAATTCGTCGTAGTGTATATATCTGGTCGGTAGTGGATTTACCTGTTCTCAAGCCACACTGATAAGGTCCAATCAGGCACACACATATTGATCGCTTGTCTTATGCACAGGATATACAACACTCAGATTCCAATCTTCGGAAATGCATTCCTTGAGCCAAATCGTGTTTATGAGCTGGCGCATGATCACTATTAGCTCATCGCCGCCGGAATTGAAGGGCTTTGCTGGAAGTCCATCGGCATCGCTGTTGTGTTATATTCCAGTTGCGATATTGGTTTTTTTCTACCTCGGTTTGGCTTGGTGGTGGACAATCTAAGCTGTCGTCGACAATTGGCGTAAAATCTTTACGTGCTCTGCCTTCCGGAATCAGCAATGGGTAGAAGAGCTCTCTTCGCATATGCAGCCGGTAGCGGCTGCTGTTTTTTATATTTCAGGTGCGATATCGGTCTTCATACCTCGGTTTGGCTTGGTAATGGGCAATCAAAACCATCGTCGATAGTTGGCATGATACCTTCACGTGCGGTGCCTTCCGGAAACAGGTAGAAGTGGTAGAAGTGCTCTTTTCATATATGCAGCACACTCTGCGTATTTGTAACCAGATTTTCATCCGTGTTCTTGCAGGAGAGAAGCACAGTACCAGTACCATTACCTTGATAAACAAGAAGGTGCCGTTTGTTGTGAATCTAAAAATAGAAAGCGTGTTAATTCATAACAATGAGAGAAGCTATCCCATGCTTCAATCATTGAGTGTAAAGGGGAATTCTGTTAAGTATCTCTCCGATTTGCGACTTTCTAATGTACAGCTTTCTTTGTGTTAAGTTACGCGCGTTTTTCACTCTCCTCAATCTTGTGCACATCTTGGCTGCAACCAGATAATGATCCGAGCCAATGTTAACACCACTAGACCATGACGGTAGAGCTGTGGTAGGCATACCCAGCAGCGGAAAAGACGAGGCATTGTAAAAATATGCCTGCAATCATGCCTGCAAAGGCTGTTTGTTGACATTTAAATACGCCTTCCTTTTCCAAGCATGTATACAGGCTATAATAAGTCCTTCACTAAGCCTAACAAAAAATCCAATAAGGCCTCTTACTAGGGTGAGAAAAGATCCGGAAGACATGCCTTTTTCCCTTCTTAAAACTGGCCTGCGAGCAGGACTACTGTGTACCCCACAAAAATACCATAGATATGCTCAAAGGGCATGCAAACTTTCTTGCCTTAAACAGGCCTGTTGACAGTCCTATTAGTAGAAGGCAGGATTGATGTTCATAGCCATGCACTTATCATTTCTCCGATTAGCCCTGTTGACAGGCCTCTTAAGGGAAGGTAAGACAGATGCTGTTGTTTATGAGAACGACATGTATGCTATTTGCCGTACAACAACTATATCACGTGATAGCCAAGTAGGTAGCATGCCCAACTATGAGGTTTAAGGTCGCGAGTTCGATTCCTGCTGCTGGAGTTTAAAAAAAAGTCCCATATTTTGCTGCTGGGTAACCTTACGCACGCACACAACAATATCGTATACTTGTGTGTGGTCGCACAAGAAGCGTTGTGCTCTCCCAACAAACGTGCTCTCATGCTCTCACAACATTTATTGGCTATTGTTTCGCTGTCTGTACTTGTGTCTTGTGTTGTGTGTTGAAAGCGAACACAACCGTGTTTGGTATTGCTTTCATAACACTCAAGCTGAGATTGGTGTGCTTTGAATCAAACAAAACTTTCGAGTACGTGTGAATTGCCAATCGAGTTTGTGTTAAAAAAAACGATTATTGGCGGCCTCGCGGGTCTTTTGGATCTATTTTTGGTTTTTTGGTGTCGGGGGATAACCAAATTGCCTTGTGTATATCTTTAATCAGGTTCCACCCACTACCGCTGCGAAGCTAATCGGCCTAAACTGGTTGTCGGAAGAATTGGTATTCATGCTGAATTTATCGTTAGATGGACCACGAACATCTGATCTACCTATATTTTCAATAATATCTCCAAGGACAATTTAAATGTCGTGACCAAGGCAGCTGTCGTATGTTTCCTATAGGCTCTCTTAGAATGTATCTCTTATATCCTTTTCTTTACCTTCCGTCTAAATCAGCATGACGTAAAAATAAAAAATTGAGGCCATTCGATCACCAACCGGTTTGAAACGCGAGACAAGATGACTGAGTCTCTTTTTACGTCGAGAGAATCCCTGTGCTGTCCATCTCATCTCCTGGATAGCGGTGATGCGAGCTTTCTATTTGTTGAGGACATCCGTCGGAAAGTAGTACCGTCTCCATAGAGAGTCCGAAAGTTCCAGGAGCATAATCTTAACCCATGATCTTTATAACGTGGGGGTGGGGAGGGATCGGAGGGATCGTCAACATTTGGGAGATTCCGTTTTTACATTTTCTTTTTAAGAAATTTCTCGGTACAACCTTTTCGAGATAATTTCGACACTATTCATCACAAATAATTTGACCCCTTTTCAATCCAAAATTTCACCAAAACTAACATACATATGCTGTGATGCAACAAATGTAGTACTAGTATTTAATGGTTTATATAAAAATTGTTAATCACAATTTGAACCCTCATAAGCTATTTTCCAAGTCCTCATTATCAAATATCCCTTTATTACAATACACCACCACAATACCCCCAAAACAATGACATTTTTGTTCCCCACTATAATGTTGTCTCATTAACATTGACCCACTTTAGCAAACAATAACGAAATTAAAATCATAATTACCATCAAATGGCTAACTTATTAACTTATAAACTCATTAAGCCATCCAGCATAATTAATGGAAATAAAAATATCAAGAAAAAAATTAAATAACCATCCCCACTCCAAGAGCTGGGTGTGATTTTCTTTTGTCGCTAGCTCGTGTACATCATAATAATATGTATGTACAACAAAACCTCCTCGACTCAGCACAACACTACGCCAAACATCACCCAGTTCATTCATTTAGTTAAACTAAAATAACGTCACAGTTTCAGTGTTTATCAAATTAAATTTCCATTCATTCATTGAAACTTTTTATTATCCAATCCAACAGATACCCATCGCCAGAGTCAAAATGCTCCATGTTATATGTATCTTATGGTTCTTTCAAAACTTAGCAGAGACACAGACAAAGCTTAATGTAATAAAACGCTATTCTGTTTGTTGTTACTACTGCTGCTTCGCTCTCTCAATGAGACCCTTTAAGTGGGTGAGTGCATCCGAACTCTTTATGACGCCTGGTGAGTTACGAGCTACGAGCCACAAAGTAGAACTAGCAACAACCTCACACCCAGTTATGGGGGATTTGAGGGAATCCATTGGAATAGTTATTCTCGGTTTTCTTTTCGAAGAACATTGGCGCTAATTTGTCTGCTGCGCATTTGTATTAATCCAATTGTAAGATCAATTTGTTTGGTCGTATCATAGCAATGGTTTGGGTTTTACTTGTGACAGCAAAGATAGCAGCAGCAGCCATAACAATAAAGCAACAATGTTGTTTTGTTGTATAGATAGTGTATCTGATAAATAAATAAACAAGTAAATAGTATCAGTTTATATGAGACTTGCGCTGGAGGAGATGTTAGTTGGCACACCTTCAACACTAAGGAAATGATAGAAACAGATAAATTTATCGTAAGTGAAGCGAAGTTATGCCCGATAAATGCACTGCAGGTTTCACTAGTTCCGTCGTCTAGACTGCACGTGGAAATTTTGTTACGTGCCACATATCATATACTATGGCTGAGAAAACCGCTAATCTTTGGCTATCCCAAACATTGGCATTGGTATTTTTCATAAATGAATTAACCATAAGTAGTCGAAATAAGGGGATTGCCGGCGTATATGGAATTGCAAGTAATAATCCAATTGCTCACGCACATTTGCTAATTTGTTTTCCAACGTACTTTTTTTTATTAAATAAATGAGAATAATTTGAACTTTCAAGTTCACACCCATTAAGATGTTCGCATTGATTCAAATGACAGATTAATAGTGACAAATCGTTTTTATGCATGATCCTAAAGAGTATGAGATATTGTAGTTTTTTTTTTCATTATCACGCGGCCATCACACTTAAAACTTTCATTGCCATTTGTGGCTGCAGTAAAAAAAGTAATATGCAACATATGGTTGCCGGTGTTGCCACTGTCGTCGCCACAACCGCCGCCGTCGTTTCATTCATACACTTTGACATTGCAACACAATGCAAACATTATTGACCCGGTGTCAAGTCGACATAAAATAATGAATACGAGGAGAAACGATAAAATCCCGTTTAAGAATGAATGTTTTTAAACATACCGACCCACCACTGACCACCAACCAATAAAGAGATGTCATAAAAACAGCATAATGAAATGAAGTCTCCCCGAGTACTTTGCCATACTTTCTACACCGTGGAAAAGTTGGAATGGCCACAGCTCATTTGAGCGCTAACTAAGCCAACTACACTAAATCTGAGTGTATGTGTGTGTGTGTATAAAAACCTCTTAAATTTAAAATGACAATGAATGGACTCCACTTTACACCATAGCCGTCAACTGAAGAGATCTGCAGCAGACGCAAACAACATAGCAGACATCGACACTTGGACTGCAACACAACAAAGGAACAGAGCTCTGTGTTGCATCGTACACAAATTACCGCCTGCAGTTTTTATGGCAACAAATGTGAATGCAACTAGGCGCTCGTGCTTGTTCCTTGAGTAGCCAGTTTCCTTTGGTGTGCATAGCCTGTCCGCAGGGGGGAAGCTGTAGCTGCTTCTCGGCTATAGCATTGCCAGCCAATGACATTGCAATTGGAATTGTTTGTCTAGCAAAATGTATGACGGTGATTATGTTCATTCAGTCGATTTTCTGGACCACCTGCACTTTGTTTACCTCCATATGTTTATCTATATGACTCCACACTTTTGTGGTGCTGAAGGCAGTGGATGCGCCTCGATAGGGGAGAAGATTTTAAGAGAAAAAAATTACTTGGGAGTGATGAGTTTAATACTGTTTTTTATAACCTGACCCAATGGATGGATTTTGATACGACCCTAGGTTTCTTTGAACCAATTTCGATTCATGTCGTTTTTAGGTCGTTTAAGCCATGTCCGTCTGTCTGTCTGTCTGTCCAGCTGGTATGCACGATAACTTTTGAAAGACGCAACTAACTGGTTTGAAACATAGCACGAGTTAATATTTCCCCAAAACTACTGTAGGAATTGAAAAAGGGCTACATGGCCACGCCCCTTCTGGTACCTCCCATACAAATACATCATTCCGCCCACTTTAAAAATCATGTAATAATAATACACCCAAAGCGATCGTGCCCAAATTCTGTATTTAGTAAAGCAAAAGCAGGATTAAGTTTTGGAAAAAAAATATGGAAATCTAACCACGCCCCTTCTCACTTTAAAAATCGAGAAATAATATCAATACACCCAACGCAATCGTTCCCAAATTCTGTACTTTGGTAAGTTATAGTAGGATAAGTTTTGGAGAACAAATAGGAAGTCTAGCCATTCCCCTTCTGGTACATCCCATACGTATGTACCATTACACCCCCTTTAGAAATCGAGCAATAATATCAATGTAATGGATTACTGAGGCTGAGAGTATATGTAAGACGGGTTTCCCGACTGAAACTTTCTTACTGCTTTCTACCCTCACCCTTAGGGATGAAAAGCGGGACGCATTTAAAAGAGACGAGTGTGGTTCCGTCTAGGTTAACCAGAGTTAATATTTTCCAAAATCAAGGTACTGGATTCCAAATGGGGAGAATAGCCTCACTCTTCTTAGTTGTGCAGCTTGGAAAATTTCGTATACATACATACAAAATGACCTATTTTTGCAGAATTAATATTTCCCCCATTACGTTCAAACGGACAACTGCAGGATAGTTAAATTTGTTCAGTTGAATTATCTTGTAATAGTCTACAAAGCTCTAGAATACCGAAACCTTGGCCGCACCCCTTCTGGTACCTTCCATACAAATGACCGAATTCACACACATAAATCAAAATCGAGCCCCCGGTATATATTTTAATATAAATTAGGGTTGGTATTGTGTAAAAGTTTTTGATTTCGATACGGCTTATCGAGCTAAAAAATGGGGAAGGTGGGGATGGGGCAAATTATTGCGCTTCGTAATCAAAGTTGCTGGGAAGGG
Source organism: Muscina levida (assembly GCA_964034835.1). NCBI lineage: Eukaryota > Metazoa > Arthropoda > Insecta > Diptera > Muscidae > Muscina > Muscina levida. The sequence continues at coordinate 31,267,449 of OZ035884.1, read as the reverse complement.
GGAAAAATTCACAATCCCAGCAACTGCCCCGCAGTCGGCACTAGAGTGATAAAAAGTATGACTGAAACCCAGTTATTTTTCGCCCTTAACATTTTAACCATCTTCATCCCCTAAGGAGGGTCCCATAGAAAAATATATTTTATATAAATTTTGCTCCCAACGCTCTCAGTACCCTAATGGTGTGCCTAGAGGAGTTAAATGTATGACCATATTTTGGCATTATCTTTATCTTTATCTTTATCTTTATCTTTATCTTTATCTTTATCTTTATCTTTATCTTTATCTTTATCTTTATCTTTATCTTTATCTTTATCTTTATCTTTATCTTTATCTTTATCTTTATCTTTATCTTTATCTTTATCTTTATCTTTATCTTTATCTTTATCTTTATCTTTATCTTTATCTTTATCTTTATCTTTATCTTTATCTTTATCTTTATCTTTATCTTTATCTTTATCTTTATCTTTATCTTTATCTTTATCTTTATCTTTATCTTTATCTTTATCTTTATCTTTATCTTTATCTTTATCTTTATCTTTATCTTTATCTTTATCTTTATCTTTATCTTTATCTTTATCTTTATCTTTATCTTTATCTTTATCTTTATCTTTATCTTTATCTTTATCTTTATCTTTATCTTTATCTTTATCTTTATCTTTATCTTTATCTTTATCTTTATCTTTATCTTTATCTTTATCTTTATCTTTATCTTTATCTTTATCTTTATCTTTATCTTTATCTTTATCTTTATCTTTATCTTTATCTTTATCTTTATCTTTATCTTTATCTTTATCTTTATCTTTATCTTTATCTTTATCTTTATCTTTATCTTTATCTTTATCTTTATCTTTATCTTTATCTTTATCTTTATCTTTATCTTTATCTTTATCTTTATCTTTATCTTTATCTTTATCTTTATCTTTATCTTTATCTTTATCTTTATCTTTATCTTTATCTTTATCTTTATCTTTATCTTTATCTTTATCTTTATCTTTATCTTTATCTTTATCTTTATCTTTATCTTTATCTTTATCTTTATCTTTATCTTTATCTTTATCTTTATCTTTATCTTTATCTTGCTATTGCTATTGCTATTGCTATTGCTATTGCTATTGCTATTGCTATTGCTATTGCTATTGCTATTGCTATTGCTATTGCTATTGCTATTGCTATTGCTATTGCTATTGCTATTGCTATTGCTATTGCTATTGCTATTGCTATTGCTATTGCTATTGCTATTGCTATTGCTATTGCTATTGCTATTGCTATTGCTATTGCTATTGCTATTGCTATTGCTATTGCTATTGCTATTGCTATTGCTATTGCTATTGCTATTGCTATTGCTATTGCTATTGCTATTGCTATTGCTATTGCTATTGCTATTGCTATTGCTATTGCTATTGCTATTGCTATTGCTATTGCTATTGCTATTGCTATTGCTATTGCTATTGCTATTGCTATTGCTATTGCTATTGCTATTGCTATTGCTATTGCTATTGCTATTGCTATTGCTATTGCTATTGCTATTGCTATTGCTATTGCTATTGCTATTGCTATTGCTATTGCTATTGCTATTGCTATTGCTATTGCTATTGCTATTGCTATTGCTATTGCTATTGCTATTGCTATTGCTATTGCTATTGCTATTGCTATTGCTATTGCTATTGCTATTGCTATTGCTATTGCTATTGCTATTGCTATTGCTATTGCTATTGCTATTGCTATTGCTATTGCTATTGCTATTGCTATTGCTATTGCTATTGCTATTGCTATTGCTATTGCTATTGCTATTGCTATTGCTATGGTGAATGAAGGTCCTTTCCATTATGTCACATTCTGATGACAGCAGATCCCTCCCATATTAGGATATATCACTTTACTATGTCAGATCAGAGATATGTCACAAGTCCATTTCATCACACTACAGCCCCAGTGAAACAAATCACCCCCTTATGGAGGATAGATACCGTTACTGTTTCAGATCAGAGCTATACCAAAAGTATGTGCGATATAAATAATTTAGAGAATAAGCTTATTCATATTCTTGGCTATTGTGTCTCTCTAAAGCCCATAGCATAATAAAATTTTATTTGGAGAACATATTTAAAATTTTTTGTTAATTTGTTAACTATTGTTATTAAACACTCAAAACTTATTTTGAATGTCTACTACTAATTCCATCACTTCATCCAGTTGCCACATAAATCACAACCAACTCCCTTAACACAATCGATCACACCACTAATACAGCCCCTTCGTTGATCCTTTCAAAACTTAATGCATATCTTCATACATATATACATACTTCATATGTAGATATGAGCTCAAGTAAGCATCCATCCATTGCTACGTCCGTCAGTCTGTCTGCCGCCGCAGTGCAACATGCAATATCATTGACAGTTTTGCTTGCCTCTTTATTATTGTTATTGTTATTTCTGTTGTGTCTATGTTGTTGCACAGTCGTCGTTTGCAAATTGTGTTTCCAACAATTCCATCAATTGTTTATTATTTCAAATTGACCATATGTACGATGTACGATGACCAGTTTAAGCCATTAAGTCGTACTGGCTATTTTCTCGCTTAACTCATATAACTTCAAACTTGTTGCGCCCAGTACCTATTTTGCCGCTCATTTCTCCCGTATACTGTGTGTTGTGCTAAAAGGTCTCCTTGTTGGTGTTTTCCTCGGTTGCTGCTTGGCATTATATCTCGGTCTTTGTGTGGTTTCATACGAATTGGCCATTTCATTAGGAGTTGATTGTAACGTCATTTTGAATTATGCACTTTATATGTATGACATTAAGTTTACTCGATATCTCGGTGAGTTAGTTGCCTTTCAGTGGTAGTAAGTGAGCGTAGTGTAGTTGTGTTTGTTGTTGTTGCTACAGTTGTATTCTTTCTTCTACTTCGTCTTTTGTCTGTAAATTGACTTGAAGTGATATTGAAATTTATTGACATCTGTATATTAGCCTTAAGTTAAGGAAACTGCAGTCTGAAAGGAAAATTGCCAATAATAATAACAAAAAAAATATTTTTGTGGCGGGCGTGTGTGTGTGGCATTGAGCTGATATGCTAAGCAGATGGAAATCTGTCAAACGATAAATTGTGATGGGATTTGTTTGTGATAGAGTTCTTGAATGTAATTTGCATGTCGGCTGGCTTTCATTCACTGATAGTTAAGTTGATACTGACAAAGCTTTTTAATATGAGAAACTGATATATATATTTAGTTAGTTGTAAGCATATTTATTAATTTGGTGTATATTTCTGAGAAGGTATTCAAACCTGAAAATAGACTAAATCGACCTGTTTGCAGTGGTTAAATCGATGTTTGTATAATCAATAAAGTGCAGCACATAGAAAAGACTTCATGGGACTTTGGATTTCTCGTCAGAGTAAGTTTTACAAAATTGCCCAAAATAAACCATATCTAGCGCATAAAATCAGTCAGATGAACTGATTGAGAAATACCCTCACCATATGTCTACTGTAGTGAATATCGTTTAACTCTGTTTTAATGCAATTAACCGATTTGGAAGAGAATTTACATATGTGTGAACGATTCTAGAGAGCACTTTCTGTCGTATGACCAGGCGTTTATAGACGTTTTATCTTATATAGGAGGTACCAGTAGGGGCAGCACAACGAGTCGCTTTGATAAGGAAAAATGCGTATCGCATTAAAGGAGACCGGTTAGACCCTAAGTATCTTAAAACCAAATTCGTTCCAGGACTTTTTAAGACGATTGAGCTATGTTCGTCTACCTGGCTGGCTGGTGAGTAGTATAACTCGAGTAAACATTAACTGATCGGTATGAAAATTTACCAGTATTAATATTTTCCATAATGAGTTGTGGGATTGTAAACGCTCCATCCTACAGTGGTCGTCCACATTGGCCAAAAATAAAAAAAAATAAGTCAAAATTCTGGGTAAATTCTCACAATAAATTTTGCTCTTTCAAATTACTTTTGTTTTTGCTTTATTCCACCTATCCTTTTTAAGAATTGCTGGCAAAAGTAGACTATGAAAATAATTTTGTTTTGTAGTGTGAGTAACTTTCAAGTGAAGGTCCCAAATAAAACGTAAAAACCTCTTAAAAAAGTTTGCTTAAACAATGGAAGAATTAAATATTGTAAAGAAAGGTATTAACTATAATTTAAGAGAATTAAAAACTTCTCAGCATGCTGTGTCCAATTTAGTAAATTAATTTATTATATGTGCCTATTTCAATACTAACTCGTGTGTAGACTTAAATTTCACTTAGGGTTTTAGTTTCGAAGTCGATCGAAGTTGACAACCAAATTTGTTGTAAAATGTTTACCAATATTTACAGATATTATGATGTAAATTTCAGCTGCGGAAATTTTGCGGATTGTTGAGTTATCTTCAATAGAATAAAGCGTCTTCCCCGTTTTCGGTGTCATTTTTTTTTTGATTGTGAACTCTAAGAGAGGTCCTTGAATCCTTTGTCCGACATTGACCAAACTGTAGATTTAATCATAGATTGATGAAATCAATGGATATACCGACTTTGGTATGCCTACTATGAAATTTAAATTTTCACGATCTAAGAGAGGTCCTTGAATCCTTTGTCCGACATTGACCAAATTTTAGATTTAGTCACAGATTGATGGAATCAATGGATACGCCAACTTTGGTATGCCTACTATGAGATTAAAATTTTCAGGATCTAAGAGACGTCCTTGAATCCTTTGTCCGACATTGACCAAACTGTAGATTTAGTCATAGATTGATAGAATCAATGAATACGACGACTTTGGTGTGCCTACTATGAAATTTAAATTTTCAGGATCTAAGAGAGGTCCTTGAATCCTTTCACAGATTTTAACTAAATTTTTCAAATTGGTGTCATTAAAAGAGACTGTGAGATTTGCCAAATATTATTCACCTTCTATTTTTGGCTGCTCTTTGTATGAAACGTCAACCATTGTGAATCCCTTCTGGTTCCTCCCAAACAAAATTACCTATTTTTGCGAAAATTATATTTTTTCTCATAAATTCCTAACTACAAACTGCAGGATATTTGAATTTGGCCAGTTTAATTATTTTGCAATAGTACCCAGAATCTCAAAAAACCCTAAGCTGAACAAATTGTTATGATTTTTTTTACCAGATATTGTTTGTTCGATATTGTTCATCTCAGAACTTAACCTTCTCTTAATGAATTGAAGCTTGCATACCACATTTCAACTGGATAGCTCCTAAACTACTGCAGTAACTGCGGGGACAAACAGACGGACATATCTATAACGGGGTAGTTTCTATGGGAGGTGGAAATGGGTTTTGATCGATCTTGCTTCTCCTCGAACTTAACCTCGGGAAGTTTGCATATACAATTTAAGCTCGATTTCTCTCAAACTGCTGATTTAATAGCGGATATAGACAGACGGAACTTTAAAAAATTGGGAGTTTGTATGGGAGGTGTCAGTAGTTTTAGGGCGATCTTGTTTATCTTAGAACTTTACTTCCGCTTTGGCGGTGCTTGTTGTGGATTCCTCCTTTTAGCCAACCACATTTGACTACGATGCGCAGCTATTTGACCCTACCCCATCTCCCCCATTTTTTAGACCATAATGTTTCGTTCCCAAACTCATAAAATTAGGGGGTAAGCCGTATCGAAAACCTACTACACATACACAAATGTAAAAAAAAATATATTGAGATATTTTTAGAAGATTTTGGGGTTTGCAGGGTTGGTCTACTTTTATAAAGTTTTTGAACACTTTAACCCTTTAATGACGAGAGCGAAATAATGGGAATTTTTTAAAGATTTTGTCAGTACTACATATAAATTAGTTAAAAAACGAATTTTACATTAAAAAGTAAGTTGAAAATTTTCAGAAATATATCCATTTTTACTAGTGTTATGACGACTGTGACCATATGGTAACAGCTTTAAAACAGGTAAATAAAAAGAACCAAGTACAAAATAATTTATGCAATACGTTTTTATGATATTTCATATTCTTCTCAAATAACAAAAACTAAAAGTCTTTAATATATCAGTCCAAAAACCAAAAACTATTCTTAACATGGAATGACTTTTTATATCCATCTCTATTGCTGTTTTGCGCACATGTGAAAAACACCTATTTTAAATGATCCCCCATGCTCGCTACTGACGTCTGATCGCATAGCGTTAAATCAAGAATCAAAGATCAACATGCTTTGATGAAATCAAAAATGAAAATTCTTGACATTTATTCTTATGTTTATTTTCTTGTGTACAATAATCTAACGCTGTCGACGTTACCATATGGTAACAGTCGTCACTAATGGGTTAAATTCAAATAGCAGTCTTTGATTTGGAAGTTATGGAAGAAATAGTAATATTTCAAAAATAGGTCATTTTGTATGTTGGGTACTAGAAGTGATGGATTTGAACTCTTGAACGAGTTGGATTTTGTAAAATTTGCCTCGTTTTGGCATTATATGTCATTCGGCAAGAAATTGTCAAATAGTGCTGAATAAAAATAAGTTAACAGTTTTCATCAGTCACGCATAATCTGTACAAAAAGATCAAATTCAAAACCAAACCTCTTACTGAATCACACTATGTTCTTGCCATTTATATTAAACTTGAATTTAAATATAAACGTTTAAGAACTTTTGAAATTAAAACTTAAACGGTGGAGACAAAAATTTGTTAAAAAATTTAAACTCTTAGCAAAGAAGAGCACGAATACACCACATATATTCTTAGCATACAAATCTTTAAAGTTCTATACAGAATTAGGTGTATTTTATTTGGAAACTGTTTCACTATAACATCAAACCAAATGCTACGGTATATATGAAGACCCTTAATAAACCTCACTGTTGTTCATAACGTATTCCTAATATACTTCTCTAAATGTCAATTTAAATATATGACCATGGTATACTCTCAGGCTGCAGTATTGTTTATAAACTACAAATCAAATCAAATATGGTTGAAAACTTTACTGAACGAAAGATATACCATCTTATTTAAAATTATACTCTCAGCCATAAACCCTCGACTCAGTCAGCTATGGTGAATTTTATCATTTTTTTTTTTGCTGCTATCACAAAATCACAACACACCGGATTTTTCTTTCAATCCTATTCAAGTTACCTGAATTCCATAGAAATCGTGGGCGTTCGTTTTGGTTTTTTGAGTGCAGTTGTAAAGATTCGAATGCTCACAAACGAAAACACAAACAAACGGGCAACAAAAATCCCATCTGTAATCCACATGGGAATCATAAAACAACAGAGACACACTTATACAGCTGTAGAAATGTGTTGATATATGAATTCGAATTGATTTGAGCGCTCTTGTGTCAATAACAAAGCCGATGAGAGATCGAAGCGTATAAAGTAATGGGTCGATATAAGCCACAAGGTAATGCGAACACATATCATTCATCCCCGCAATGGAAATGAATAAAAAAAATATAGATATAGAAGAAAGAATACTAACATAAATTTGGCCAATATTTTTGGAGAGAAGGTATATTTGTTATCTTATAAGGTACCGGAATGGGTGTAAAAATGTAGTCCATTTTTCATCTTAAGTCAGATCATCTTGAAGGGGTAATGGTGTGAGAAGGGTTTGCTTAATGCCAGTTTTTAATTTAACTGGCTTAGAAACGAAATAAACGTCTAAGAATCGGTTGTATGGAAGGTACTGGAAGAAGTGGTGCAAATTGTCCGAGTTTTTTTGTACATACATATATTTTATCATATCATTATCAGGCTACAGAGCCACCTAAATTCATGTGATCGGAGGCTCATTCAATGTTGTCAGCATCAACTTCTGAATAGTTGAGTCAATCGCCATATCAAGTAAAAGATTCTTCAAAAGCTGAGGATTGGATTCGTTGTTAATCTGTTTGTCCCGTTGTGTAACTCCAAAAATAGAATAGCGTTAGCCTACACAAATGTAAAATGCTCTCCTACATTACATTCATGGCATGCAAAGGGAAAATATGTTATTATGATTGGTAGATAGAGACTTTTCTTATACATTATTTGATGATGCGAGAGCCATAGTGATCTACGGCACAACATCATTTTTCTCAGACACCGAAGGAAATGCGTTACCGTTACTGTTACTTTACTGGCTGCACTAATTCTATGGTAAGACATTGTGATGCCTCAATTATTGTCACTGAAGATCGCTTACATCGGGGTAGAATGGAAGAATTTTTGATATTTCTATTCCATTGTGCGATCAAGTTTTTGTTATTTCAATGAAATTTAATCAGAAGAAAGACAATTACTTTTATAAAAATATTATATGCATAAACGCGTAGTTTGACCTGGGTTCGAGTCCTATCACAGCCATTCTATGATCGGCGGCCTCCTTGGTGTAGACGACAGCAACTTTCAAGCTGTCGAATAAATACGCAATTGTCTAGTGGAAGCTTGTCTGACGACAACATCGAGGTGGCCGGCATTGAAAGAAAATTAATATTTTTTAATTTTTGATATGACAGAAGCCAGGAGCTGAACCTGGGATGTCCTGCATGGTAGCCGCGTATTTTAACCATGAAGCCACGGCCGGTATAAAAATTATGATATACTTCTAAAAAAAAATTTCAAAATCAAAACCGAAACGATTCTGATCATTCTCGACGGTCCTTGGTTCAAACCTTTTTGTGTTTGGTCAATTTAATTTCTTTACTCACCATGAATCAGGTATAGGAAAGCCGGTCCCTAGTGTCTATGGTATCTTCGATAAAGTATAGGTCCCAGGAGTCTGAAAGTATTTCAACTATAATAGTTTTCCCAGTAATTTTTAGATATTCTGTTAGGAATTTGGGAAGGTCTAACTGTTGCAGATTTAAGGTTTATACCTTATGTTAATAAGGACTGATACCTTATCAGTTTTTAAGGTGCTCGCTAAAGAAATGCTAGGTTGTTTTGGAAGTAAGGGTAGAAGGTAGAAAATTCGGAAGTCTCAATCTTTATTATTAACAAAAATAATACGTAATTTGTAATGCAAATATATTTAATGTCAGTTGTGACGAAGTGCGTCACTTTTGCACCACACTGTTTGCCGAAATAACAATAAAAGAGCTTTTACGCATACCGAACACACTCGAAAAAAAATATTTTTTTTTTATAAAATCAACTCCCATGGTGTCTCATATAGTGGTAAAATGTATGACTAACACACTGATTTTATCAAAAATATTATAAAAATCAAAATGTTGTATGGGGACCACCTTAAGGGTTGAAGATAGAGGGTATATGTGATCTGAGAAACTTTTGAGGTTGCAAAAATATTGTGGTCGGTCGAAATTTGACTCCTCTAGGGCACCTTTAGGACAGTGAGAGCAATGGTAGTAAATTTAACAAAAATTTGATTTTTGTATGGGAGCCTCCTTAGGGGGTGAAGATGGTAACAGATATGTGTGAGAAACATTTAAGTAGAGAAAAATAACTGGGGGTCGGTAACACATTTAAACTCTCTAGGTTACTTAGAGGCAGTTGCGAGACTTGTAGCGGATTTTTTGGCTCATGAATTTTTTCCCAACCGCACAAAATTAAGGGTGAGCCGTATCCAAATCTTGTTACTACTGATCTCTATACTACACTACACAACACTATCCCACCCCTTATATGAAATACGAAAAGTTTCTCGTTAAAAGCCGACGGCTTGATTTTTATATTAGACCCATGGTTTTTTGGGCAAATTTTCTTGAAATTCTTTGTAGATTACGATTTCGATAACCGCTTGGTCGAGCAAAAAATAACCACATTAATATGTATAAATGATTAACGTCTAATTTGCAGTCGATTTAAAGATGTCCGTCCCAGCAACTGCAACCGTAGTTTCAAAAATATCTAAGAAGAGCAAGATCGGTGAAAAACTATTTCCACCTCCCCTTTTGGGATTGAGTTTTAAGATGAGGCAGATGAGGGTGTGTCCCTGCGAACCCAGTAGTAGTTTACGGGCTTTTGGTATGCAAGATTCTACCTTCTAGATGGAGGTTAAGTTCTAAGATGAGCAAGATCGAACAAAAACTACTTCCATCTCCCATACAAACATTCCCATTTTGAGGGGTGTCTGTCCCTCTGTCCCCCCGATTGCAGCCGATACAGTGGTAGTTTAAAAGCTTTTATCCTCTAGGCGGAGGTTATGTTCTAAGATGGGTCAGATCGGACAAAAACTACTTGCACATCCCATACAAACACCACCTTTTTGGGGGTTAAACAATTTATGACAATTCGGTATTTTACATTGAAAATTTTTAGACAATAAATGGATGTTATCGGCTAAAAATAACGTCCACCTCTCATACAAATTCTCCTCAAAAAAATGTAGTTGTAGAGCAGCAAACCCGTTTTATCGTTGTAAAAATGGTCAAGGGTATCGGCATAGCCGAAGTCACACAACGTAACTTGGTTATAAAAATCTGACACAGGAATGAATAAAGACTATATCGGTTGAACTTTTCTGGTACTACCAATACGGAAGGACATTTTTTTTAAAGTAATATTTCTCACATAATTTCTAAAGAGAAAACATAAGATCAATTGGATTTGGCTAGTTTAATTATGTTGCAATAGCATGCAGAGTCTTAGAAAACCGAAACTTTTGCCTTACCCTTTCAGGTAGCTCTCTTACGAACTCACATATTCTTTGAATTGTGGATAAAAATTAACCTTCTTGTGCTGATTCTACTGATCCACTAAAATTTTGAAAAAACGGATAAAGGGTGAGGTTATTTATCTGTCAGTTCATCAGACTAAAATTTGTGTACCGGTTTTGAGTATTATTTATCACCACAACAAATTTGAAATTCTGAGAAAAATTATCACTACAAAAAATAATCAGAGTTTCAGCAAATGTAATAATTTGGTCTCCCTAGTTGCCTACACCGAACCACTACTGTACTATTCAACGATAAGATATTTGATAAATCCATAGCACCCAAAATAACTACACATTCATTTAAAAGAGAGCAAAACCACAAAGCCATTGCGAGAGTATAAACGCAAGTAAGTATGTGTGCGTGTAATCTTCTAAAGAAAGAGAGAGCGAGAGAGTATCAGAATTTCACCACTACTCTGTGTAAGCCATACAAGCGGGCGAACTGGACTCACATTTTACCAAAAGCGGTTATTAGACGAAACCAGACATCCGAGCACTTCAGTTGAGTTAAACGTCAACAGGTGTTAAAAACGTGTTAACGATTGTGTCGGGCGAACCGAAATTTTCAGCAAAAATACAACAACAAAATTCTAGTTATACACTGAAATTGAGCAAAAGTTAAACGATCACATAGAAAAAAAAAAAAAAAATATCAACAAAACGAAACGGTAAAAGAAAAGAATTAACACACAACAGAAAATCTAAAACATAATACTAAACAAAACCTTAAAAAGATAATTAAAAAGATAAAAGTTAAAAATTTTCCAAACAAAAAAAGGTGAAATTTGTTAAAAGAGCAGATAAAAAAAAAAATTCCACAAAATCTCAGTGCGATTTTAGACAACGATCACCACCACACACCAAATATTTCACTAAATTAAGGATTATTATTTTTCCAGCTCAAAGGATTTACATACATACATCAACAAAATACAACTACTACGCATCATTCAATTGTAATTCCTGCAATTGTATATAATCAGGTAAGTTTCGTCATGGCGAAAAAAAATCAATATTTACTTATATAAAATACTCATAGACTGGCATCGTGAAATACAAAAAAAAATTATTAAGAATTTTTTTGTATCTTACGCTGTTGTTTTTCACCTTTCGATATCTATCTACCTGCCCACATACATATGCAGCTAGTATGTGTGCGCTTACTTTACGTCGCTGTGTCTGTCTGACTGTCCACCAGTCTACCTACCTTTGCTATCTACCACCACGCAATTAACTCACCTTAAGACCGCCGCAATGAAATAGTAGTCATCATATTTCATCAGCTTAGCGCTTAAAGAGTTATTGTCAACAGTTCACCTTTTGGGCCATATAGTTGTCTCTTTCGCCCCCTCTCTCTCTTGTTCTGACGACGCATGCAATGCAGCTGTACGAGGTGCGGCGACAAGATCTGTGTGTGTTCAGGTATCTCTCGAATTTCGTTGTCAATTTGTTGTTGTAGTTCGTACGTTCGTTACGATCGAGCAACAAAATTGAATAATGAATACTGGCACAGAGAGTAACTAGTAACCACAATCTGGTTTATTTTACATACTGCCAGTTGGTAGTAGTTCACCTCTAATGGCGATGAATATAAAAATAAACATAAAAACAAAAATATTCTCTTAGCAGCGACATTTTTTTTTTTAAATATTTGTGATAGAATTTTTAGATATGATTTATGATTTTTCGGTGGAATGTAAAAAACTGTATAAAAAATGGTTTAAATAATGTTATAGTCTGTATGCAGCATATTTATAAAACAATAGGCGAAGTAATAAGATTGTAGCTAATACTCATTTGTCAATGAGAGATCAGTGTCACGTTTCATATCGTAATTAGGATATTTTCCTTAAGGAAATATATGATTAATTTCTTCACTCATCTTCCATGTACATACTCATGTGATTAAAGATGAGGATTTGATGTAGCACTCGACTTTCATGGACTTTCTGGTATACCTCGGCTATACTTTTTATTTTTGTTAACCAACTAACATAAAGTGGGAGTGTGACTCTAGACTTTCCTAGCTTGTGTTAGACCTACAAAAGGACATGTTTAGAGGATTATGTATGGGATTTCAACAAATCCTGGGAAGAAGACTTGGATTTCGCAGACGACATTTGTCTTATGTCGCAAAGCTTTCAAGATATGCAAAGCAAACTCTATGACTTAGTTGCATTTTAAAACTTGGAAGATGGGTTCGAAATCAACCTACAAAAACAACACTAACAACCACTTTGAAATAGACTTCAGGACAATAGGCTATGTTGACAGCTTAACCTACTAGGGTTGTACAATGCCAGTGGAAAACGGTGTAGAGCATGACGTGTGCAATACACTCAAAATAGCTAGATTCGGACGTCTATACATACTTTGAGTTCAACAAAAATTTCGTTAAAAACAAAAATTAGAATATTAAATTCTGGTGTAAAGTCCAAACTTTAGTATATGAGAGAGACGTGGCTTATGACGAACATCATAACGCAAAAATTACAAGTTTTTGTAAATAAATATTTGCGAATACTATGCACAAATTGTCGGCTAAACAAAATATCAAACGAGGAGCTACACAGACTGAGGAATAAGGAATTCTATGCTCTACAAATCTCAAATAAGAAAATGGAAATAAATACCCTAAAATTAAATCCACAAGGTAGCAGATGCCCAGGCCGGCCAAAAAATTCTTGGCAAAGAACTATTATGGCCAAATTAAGGGAACATGGCAAATCTTTTGACAAAATTAAAATATTTTATTATTATAGAATACATTTTACGTTCCCAAGAGAGAAGGTTATTATTATTAAGGGTGACAAAATATAGACATGACATTAAAACACGCGGCTACAATGCAGGAGATCCATGGTTTGATTCCCGGCTCTAGTCATCTACATTTTTCTTTCATTGCCGGCCCCCTTGATGTTGTCGACATCGCAGTACAAGTGTCTAGTTAATCGGCATGTCTAGTTGAAGCATTCCAAACAATGACGTTCGCATTCGTCGATAAATAAGTAGGTGTCGTTTGATTTGAATTTAAAATAGAAAGCGTGTTAACCCAATAGTGACGACTGTTACCATATGGTAACGTTAACAGCGTTAGATATTGCACCCAATAAAATAAACATAAAAATTATTGTCAAAAATGTTCCATTTAATTTCATTAAAGCATGCTTTGATCTTTCATTCTTGATTTACCGCTATTCGATCGGACGTCAGTAGCGAGCATAGTAGATAATTTAAAATCGATGTTTTTCACATTTTGGGACCGGCCGTGGCATAGTGGTTAGAACACGCGACTACCATGCGGGAGATCGCAGGTTCAAACCTGGCTCCAGTCATCTTAGAAAATTGTTTCTTTCATTGTCGGCTCCCCTCGAATGTTGTTAACAGCAACTTTGCCGTATAAAGTGTCGAGTCAATCGGCGTGTCTAGTAAGAGCTTCTCAAACAGTGACGCTCGCATTCGTCGATAAACAAGTAGGTGCCGTTAGTTGTGAATCTGATAATAGAAAGCGTGTTTATTCACAACAACGCGAGAAGCTAGAACACGGGGTCCAAAGGGAAATTAAGCAATATGGAGGAATATATAATTTCTCTCCATATTAAGAACATTTTTTAGTTGTTTAAAGACTGATATATTAAAGACTTGTAGTTTCTGTTATTTGAGAAAAATATCAAATATCATAAAAACGTATTGCATGAAATATTTTTTACTTCGTTCATATTATTTACGTGTTTTAAAGCTGTTACCATATGGTCACAGTCGTCATAACACCAGTAAAAATCGATATTTTTCTGAAATTTTTCTTTCTACTTTTTTTTTAGGTAAAAATCGTTTCTTAACTAATTTATATGTAGTACTGACAAAATTTTTAAAAAATTCCCATTATTTCGATCTCGTCATTAAAGGGTTAATTCACAACAACGCGAGAAGCATCCCATACCTAACTCATATAGTGTAAAGGTAAATGAAGTTTGTGTTCTAAGTAAAATATGACATAGTGACTAGATTACGCTACTATCATTGTCCTGTCACCTGCCCTATCGCAGCCGTCTATATTTCTTTGATGGGCGGTCCTATTTATATTGTAGACAGCAATTTCTTAGTAGTCAAGTAAATCGAGCCCCGTCACAGCCGTCTACATTTCTTTGATCGGCTGTCCTCTTCATTTTGTATACATAAATTTCTTAGTTGTCGAGTTAATCGAGCCCTCTATGTTTCTTAAATTGGCGGTCCACTTCATATTGTTTACATTTGTCTCGAATAAGCTGGCGTTCGGATTCGACGTTAAAGTTGCGTGGGTCTAAAAAAAGCAGCATGTTCACTATACCAATGGGAAAAGCTCTCTGATATCTCCTCTAATGTGAGAAAACCCTCTTTTTCAAGCTTCTATAGATGATATTTGATCCAGAACTTTTTACGCAGTTGGGCCATGTCCATCACCCTAATTTGCTATGTAAACGACAGTTGTTGTTGTAATAAACTTAATTTCCCTTTGCACCCCATGAATGAGGTATGGGATAGCTTCTCGCGTTGTTGTGAATTAACACGCTTTCTATTTTTAGATTCACAACTAACGGCACCTACTTATTTATCGACGAATGCGAACGTCACTGTTTTGAGAAGCTCTTACTAGACACGACCATTGAATCGACGCTTAATACTGCGAAGTTGCTGTCAAACAACATTCGAGGGGAGCCGACAATGAAAGAAAATGTTATTTATTTTTTTCTCTTTTAAGATGACTGGAGCCATTTTTCCTAGAACTCTAATTTTCGTAACATAGACGCATCATTTGTCGACATTGTTGTGGTGTGAGTCTATTACGACAAATTGTGATATAATACTGAATGAAAATAAGTTGACAGCTTTGCACAACAGTCACGAGTCATCTGTAAAAGAAAAAAAAATGAAAAAGAAAACCTCTTAATGAATCACATTTAACTTATCCATGTGATGAATAAGTTCTCGAGGTGCAGTATAATAGTATAGTTAAAAATATCTCTAGGGCGTAAAAATGAACCCTAATTTCGCACACATAATATTCGTCACGACTATACATATGATTCATACTACAAATGCAAGTACAAAATACGAAAATAGAAATCTGCTTACCATACACGTAATTAGTCGTATAAGAGTATAATAGCCCTCTGCTGTGGTTTTGTTTACAAGTATAAGTTTCAGACAATAAATACTTTTCAGCCCAGACAACTTGGTGATAAAACCGCACCTCTTAATAAGATAATGTATTCAAAGTTTTTTGTAATAATTGTTCATAAGTGGGATCATAAAATTTCACGGCTTTGATAAGAAATTCGTTTTCCCATCAATCACTTTTACATATATATATATATATATATATATATATGTATATATATATATATATAGTTCTCACTGAACAACGAGATCTGCTAATCCATTGTGACTTTTCGTCAGAAAGGAATTGGATGAGAAACAGGACACAGGGGAGGGATAGAGAAAGAAGAGAAACCCCTTTGAACATCATTCGTAATCTAGGCCCAGTTAGGAAGGCACCGCAGGAAACGTATTTAATCTCATACTGGGACTGAGGAGGGAGGCTTGAGGTCTTCCATGTAACTCTTTCAGTGTCTTAGCCTCCCAGAGGTAAAAATACCCATTACATAATAGATGATCTCAGATATATTTAATAGCAATCAATGATGAATCTCTCGCTTATATTCCTACTTAAATTTATCATGATCATGAAAGTGTTATAGGTCGTCTCATCGGTGTGCTCTCGCTTACAAGGTAAGGGATGATGGTAGTAAGTGTCATTTCAGTTTCAATTATACGGAGTTCTAAACGAGCCAAATAACATGCTTGATTACGAAGTAAGTGACGATGTCAATAGGTGTCATTTCAATCGGATATATAATGAGTGGACGGTATTTTCTACTTTACACACTCATGACATTCTAAGTACTTAGATCACTCGCTTACAATGTCATACTGATGTCATGGATTACTAAATAAGTAGTTAGTTTCATTTACCGCTGGGTATGAAAGGCACCACAGGAAACATATTTAATCTCCTACTTGGACTTGGGGACAGGTACTCTAGGTCCTCTATGTAAATATTTCCTAAGTGTCTTTCCAGCGGTAAAAATTCCCATTAGTAGCAATCAGTTATGATACTCTCGCTTGTATTTCTCCTTCAATTTAGCATAGGAGTGTTATAGGAGCGCTCTCGCTTACAAAGTAGGCGATGATGTCAGTAAGTGACATTTCAGTTGTAATTACGTTATAAGCGGAAATCTAAACGAGCTTAATAAAACGCTTGATTACGAAGAAAGTGACGATGTCAGTAGATGTCATTTCAATCGGATTTATTATGAGTGGTCGATACTTTTTATATTACTCACGATTGACATTGTAAGTACTTAGATCACTCGCTTACAATGACAGACTGAGGTAATGGATTACTAAATTTGTAATTCGTTCCATTTAAAGCTAGGCTCCTAAGGCCTAGAGCAGGACAGCTACAAAGAAGATGTTTCATCGTCTCGGAATCATCTACATCCTCACTCACACGGCAATAGTCCGGAATGGATCTACCCCATTTGCCTGTCAGGAACCTGGTATTGCGATGGCCTGTTAGAATTCCACAGGTCAGAGTCAGGGCTCTGCGCACAGGTTAAGCATATTTGCTGATTGGGATTAGCTTGGGCCACATCGATCTATCAATTATGCAGTCGGTTCTGAAGATCCAACTTCTGCTGACTGTTTTCCACATCCAATCCCCCACTAAGCCAAAAAGGTAACAAATGGGCGTTCGAACATTTTGAAGAGAGTTATGATCAGATATAGTACAGCCCTCTCTGTCCAGTAGGTCTGCTGGTTCATTACCAGGAATCTCGTAATGTTCTGAAACCCAACAGAGGCTGCCATCTAGGCGCTTTAGTCCATCCAAATTCTCCTATCATACACTGTTTTCATTATGTTGAATGAAAGATAGGCTTAGCTGCATGTCTTCACTGTAGACACCAACTCCAGTGCCCTGTTCCATTTTTTATTCAAAACAAAAATCTCTGCAACTGTAGACCCATCTCAATACTATTGACATAATTATACAATCATTTAATTTCACATTCTTAAACCATCAAAATCCCACTCTTATCTGCTACACCCTACTTGCATACATAGTTCATATATCAAATTTAATTAGAAATAATTAAAAAGTCATCTCTCGTTACTTTTCGATTTATCATTCTAAGCTATTATGACGATTTTTTTTTCTGTGTTTATGGATATGGCTGTGGTTGTCCCATCCCCATACGTGGATATGTAAATGTACACTTCAATCTTATGTAGTACATACGTTTGTACAATCATTTGCGATAGCTTCTTAACTACAACAACAACAAAAAACAAGCGAACTTCTTGAATATTCAAGTTATGAGTTTAAGTTACTTTTCTCTTTCTTATTTCTATTAAGTCGTGAGCGCTTAGTCGGTTGTCCCCCTTTTCACATTAAGGTTTCTTATTACTGATCTAGAGGTTTTTATTTTCGCTTATTCAAGTCTCCTCCACTTAGGTCCCGGTCCCGCGTCCCCTTGCTCAGGGGTTTTGGTGTGTATAAGCGTGTGTATGTGCAATGTTGTTGTTGTTGCTGTTGCCATTGCTGTTGTTTGGCTAATTCAACACACATTTTAGCCAGTTATTTGTACGTACGTGATATTCCAGCATATTTACTTGTCCACATGGATATCTATGTGTGTGTTGTACACTCATGTATGTACGAGTATGATGGTATGTACTCCTCGTACATACCATACCAGCCGTTGACGGGCAGTTATAGACAACGACGACAAAATACCAACACATACAACATTCTTGATTTCAAAACAGGTAATGAACTTATGCTTGATTGGAGGCGACCTTATAATCCGCTACTACTTAATCAATCCGATGAAGAGGAAATTGCCATTGCTGTTGATTGACGGAAAAGACTGAGGAAGGCCGTGACAAAGGATTAAGAGAAATGTTAATTGTGCGTAATATGCTGGGGTGTTTTGTAATGAACTTCGGTATGAAAGTAATTTTATGGGTCCCTCAGAAAGTGATTGTTCGCATGAAGATAAATCAGAGTCGGAGTTACCAAGATGCACTCGCCAGAGTATTTGCCCTTTTTGAATGCGTATGATTACAACGACGTTGTTATACAGCTCAAGATGCATATGTCGACGGTACCATCCGTTTTCGATGATGAGTTCAAATATTTTGCTCTTAAAGACTGCCAGAACAGATTCAGACAGGTAGGAGCAATGTCTGATACAGTTGGGTTTTTCTTCATCGAGAGAGGCCTTCGTAGAGTGAGCGAGAGAGAGAGAGAGGAACACATTAGTAGCGGTTTCTGATCAATGCTGCCCCCTAAGAAAGAAAGTCGCATCTCCATTTTAGTAGTTTTGAGATATGTAACTTCCTCGCTCTATATATCATTCTAGTCTTAAATTAAATATTTTTGAAAAATTTTAAAAATAATTCAAAGATATTTCTGAAATTTTTCCAAAAATACTTCATTTTTTGGGTAAAATAAATAACTTGGTTTCGTCCTCAGTTATCATCAGACACACTTTTGTGACTGTTTCTCAATGATTGATAAGGTCGCAGTAACATGCCGTAATAATCTGCCTATTATATCTGACTTTTTGTTGGGTGTAATTAATAACTTGGTTTCGTCCTCAGTTATCACCACACCCACTTTTGTGACGGGTTCTCAATGCTTGATAAGGTTGCAGTAACATATCCATTAGGATAATAAAGATAACGCATGACAGCATATCGCCGTATCTGAAGCCTTGCTTAGTATAAAACGAATCTGTCAGATCTTTTTTACTGGAAACTTCGTGTCATGTCATACCGAAAAGTCATGTCAGGTTCGACAGAAAACCAAACTCAGCCATAATATCTAATAGTTTTTTCTTATCAGATTTCCGAATACAGTTTGTAGTCGTGTAGCATTCACGATATCAGCCAGTACCGACAGTCCATCGGTACCCACGGTTTTGTTATTCTTAAGCCGAGAAATAGTCGCTGGTGTAGGCAATCTGTTCCGTCGTCAATAATTGGCGTGATTTAGTCACTTGTGCTGCCTTTGTTAACAAGCAGAATACTGCATCATGTCCTCAATCAGACTGCCATCTTTGTCTTTACGTCGTGTTTGATCCTTTTGGTACAATTTGTAGGCTTCACCATTATTCCTGTTCTTTTCGATTTCATCATTGCCTATGCACTTGTACTGCCTCCGGGAACAAGCAGCACACTGAAGCGTGTCCGTGACCAGATTATCATCTTTGTCTTCCCAGATGAGAAACCCGGGTCTGTTGCCTTTACAATGTACGTTTTGGTAGAATTTGTAGGCTTCTCCTATAGCCCTGTTCTTCTCGATAACATCGCTCGCTCTGCTCCTTCATTAAAGCTCTATCTCTCTCTCTCACTGCTTTTTCCCTTATACTGACCCTCACATGTTTCCTTATATGCAGTATCCTTTTCCTCAGAAAATACGCGACATGGCAGAACTAGGTTAGGTTAGATTAATTCGGCAGCCGAGTTCTGCATAGTTCTATAGGATTATAGTGTATGTCCGTTGAAATAATATTTTCAATTGTCGCACCAATTATTCCGACTCTGTTCGGTCAACGTCGCTCTCAAGCCTTTTCGTTGCTCAAATGGATGTTCCGAAGATCACCTGCTGATAGCAGGTATTGTCCACAAATTGCCTGATCCATATTCCGCAAATCGCCTACTGATGGACAGGTATTGCCCACAAGTGTCCGACGACCAATCTTTTCATACCCCGAAAATCAGGGCAGTGACATGGAAGATGCTCCGTGGTTTCCTTTGCTTCCTCATCACTACAGCTTCTACAGAAATCGTTTGTAGGATAGTTTCATCCGCTTAGCGTGCTTTCCAACCGGCCAGTGACCGGTTGTTACAGCTATGATATTCCTTAGATGAACTCTGCTCAGGTTTAGCGCAAATCGTGTTCTCTGTATATCCATGGTAGGCTAAATTTGTTTGGTCGCAGTGCAAGTGGGTTCACTCACCCATATTTGCTTGGTAATGAAGTTTAATTTTCCCGCAATTATCTGTTTCCCCATCTTATGACAGGAACACCAATGTGACCGTAAACTTCGCCCAAGTTCAGGATGGTGGCGGAATTTGCCACTATATCGGTTCTTTGGTTACCATATACGTCCCTAGGTTGTAGAAGCCTTGTGAGCGTAACAGTTGAATGTCTCGCTATCTCCTTCCAAAGAGAGACGGCGATCGTATACTCGAACATTTCGAAGTGTACACGTTCCCAAGGAATCGGATGGCCGCTTAATCATCACTAAGTATATGAATATTGACGCTCAATATCCCACGATACTAAATTTTCTCTACTGCTATTCTTATTGCCGCTATTGCTACAGTGATCTGGTAGTCTGATCGATAGTTGAAAATTCAACTTTCCGAAAATATTCCACAGCCCGCTCTTTCCCTTAATTTCGAATGTTCGTGAAAATTAGGATGACATCCTCCATTAATTTATGTATGACATTATTACTACACAAGGACCTATCCGGGATGTTTCTTATAAAACCCGGATCGAAAACTATACTAGATAGTATAATCCGTGTGACACCTCACATTGATTAAGTTCATTTGTGCATGGTCGTCTCAGAGTTAATCTGCACACAAGTACAATTGTTTCAGCAGTGGTCAAAGAATGCGTTTCCATTGTGTGCCAGGAACATCGGAATTAGGGACGTTTGTCTGTAGTAGTTGACAGAATAGGCATTGTCTATCTCGGGAATATATTAGGTTTAGATACTAGCAGGGCCGGCTGTGGCATGATCGTAAAAATACGCGACTATCACGCCGAAGGTACATGTATCGATTCCTGTCTCCAGTCATCTACATTATCTTTCTTTGGCGGCAACTTCGTAGTCTAGCCACGCCTCTTCTGATTTGGGACTCAATTCTGAGAGCCTAAAACGTGACAAATTCCTCTATATTATAATTACTAACTTCATATCGATATTAAATTATTATGGCATGTAACTTGACGAAAAGGAATGATGCAAAACTTTATCTTTCTGGGGCTACTCTCAGAATTGAGTCATTTGTTGTACTGTGTAATAATATCAATACACCCAATGGGTATTTATCAATCAGTTCACCTGACTGAAATTTCTGTACGGCTTGTTTTTATCTTCGGTTAAGTCGTACAGAAATCCACATACCCGCTTTAGGGTACCAATCGTCTAAACCTTAGTAGAAAACCTGCATTTGACAGACACTGTTGAAAACTACTCACTATGTATTTATTAGCAACCTAACCACAATCTATCTTCTTTCGCTTAAAAGGACGGCTATAAAATGACCAAGTCAAGTAGCTGCAAGATCATGGATCGTAAGCGTAAAACCGCTCTCATTTTCTTTTGAATACTTTACAAACGTGAATTTATCTAGTTTTTTTTTATAATGTCGATATATGATTTTCCTCAACAATGAATTGATTTTAACAATCACTTTAACGAAAACGGGGGAAAGGGGAAAATAATATCGATTTAATATAAAAAAATTAAGCCAAACGATTTGATCTTCTTAGCTTTAAGTTTATTATCACTCGTTTGAATGAGACACCATTACAGTCTATACAAAAAGTTGTCGTTAAATTAATACAGCAGCAGCTGTTAATGCTGTGCCCTTTTTTCGAAATTCTGTTAAGGCTTATATTACTGTTAATGTTTGTTGTTGTTTATTATAAATTGTGTCGTTTCCAAATAAGTGGTGGCGCCACTTGTCATTTTATCCTCACTTATGGAATTTGTTGTTTAGTTTAAAAATATCGTAAAACTTCCAAAATGTCATGTGAAACGTCTGATTAGTTTTAAATATCGAACTAAGGGTTATTTTTGTATAACAACAACACAAATTTTAAGTCAATTTGGTGATGGGTTTAAAGTGATTTTGTTAATACTCTGATATCATACGTTGACATCTGTTGTTGAAGTGGATTCATTTTATAACACTCCAAAAAAAAACTCATTAAACTGCTTAGCAATGTTGTTTGTACTTTAGAACGAGTACAAGTACGAGTACTTCCTAATGACCTTATTTCCTGATTCATTTATTTATTGACATTTTGGTTATTGCGTTTTCGTTTCGTAGCAACAACAACGACGACGACACATGTTTTTGGAAGGAAATCTTATCATTTGACATGAATTACATTTGTTTCTATATAAAGAACAGTGATCGAATGCGATCGTCTGAATAATTGTTTGAATTCATTTGGGTTTTTTTTGCGTTGTACATTGCAAATGTTTTTATTTTATACTAAAAGCGGCGGGGAGAAAAAACTTTTACTGAGAATTACAAAAAATACCTGAGTTGTTTGTTAAATAATTACTCATGGGCAGAATAGATTGATCTGCTTATATCATTACCGACGATTCTGCGCTGTAGAGCATGAGAGATAGGTTCAGCGTCTAGTAGAGTTGAATCTTTGTTCTTCGAGATTGGGCTTTATCATTAAATCGCTTGCTCAGGGCATAGTAGCAGAGGTTTGCGATCAATACTCGTCTCTTGATTTCCAGACTTACATTATTATTTTTTGTTTACGTCGGAGCTAAGGTAGACAAAGTTATCTACCACGTTTCAAAGTTGTAGTTCTCAACTTTCACGCAGCGTCGCAGAAGAGTAGACCCATTGTTCGTTAAAGCTGATAACTTGGTTTTGTACTCCTTTATCACCACATCCACTTCTGCCGACTGCTTTTCAATGCTTGTGAAGGCCGCAGTAACATTCCGCAGTGCACGGCCAATGATATCTAAATCATCAGCATAGGCGAGCCGCATGTGACTTTTGTTAAAGATCGTACCATATCTCTGTTTAATGCAGCCTTCCGCATGATTATCTCCATTATGATGTTAAAGAGATCGCAAACAGACAGACAAGGTGGACAAATCATCTACCACACTTCAAAGTTATAGTTGTCAACGTTCGCGCAGCGTCCCAGACGAGTAGACTCTTTGCTCGTTGAAACAAAGAACTTGGTTTTGTTCTCATATTTATATCACAATACCCACTTCCGCCAAGTGCTTTTCAATATTCGAGAAGGCCGCAGTAACATCCCGCAATCCACGGCTAATGATATGTATATTATCGAGCAGCATATGACTTTTGTTAAAGATGTTGCCATTCCTCTGTTTACTGCAGTCTTCCACATGACAGACAATCGCCTTGTTTAAAGCCCCGCTTGGTAGAAAATGGTTTAGTCAGATTTTTTGCCTATTTTCACAAAAGACCTTGTATCAGTTAGTGTCAACCCACAAAGTCGTATTACCTTCGTGCGGATACCAAACACAGTCATAGCATCTAACAATTTCAGTCGTATCGAACTTTCGCATCGTAGCTTTGTAATCGATAAACAGATGGTAGGTGAGGATTATCTACTTTTTTTTGGTCTTCTCCAGGATTTGGCGTAGTGTGATTATCTGTACGGTCATGGATTTTCCAGGTCTACAGCCACGGAGATAAGGCCCAATCAGGCTCGCTAGGATGGGCTTTAGTCACATAACACACTAAACAGGACCATGTATGCGATGAGTATAAGGCTGACTCAGATTTCAATCATCGGGCATGCATACCTTAAGCGAATTCATCATTATGAGCTAGAGCATGCATACTGCCGGCTCATCGCCGCCGGCTTTAAAAAGCTCTGCTGGCAGTCCTTTGGCTCTCACAGCTTTAATATTTTTAAGCCGTGCAATTCCTGTGTAGATCTCGTTTTGGTTCGTTGGTGAACAATCTATTCCGTCTTCGATGATTTACGTGATTTCGTCACTTATGCTGCCTTCGGGGACGAGTAGATATCGTAATTGTTCCCTCCATATTTGCAGCTCACACTGAATGTCAGTGACCAGATTTCCATCTCTGTCCTTACAGATGAGTATACCTGTTCTAAAACCTTTACTATTTACCTTTTGGTAAAACTTTCGGGATTCACCTCTATCTCTATAATTTTTGATATCCTGGTTCTCTCTTTTCTTCTATAGGCGCATTTTCCGCCTTAAGAGGCGTGTCATCTCCCTCCTCTTCTCATTATAACGCTCCGTCACTGCGCGTATTGCTATTGGCTTTAGTTTTGCCCTGTACGCAGCATTCTTTTCTTTAGACATTTCGCGACATTCCTCATCATACTAGGACTGACCTGAGCTTGGTTTTTTATAACCATATACGGACGTTGCGACATTGGATTAGTTCGAAGTAGTTGGGAGAGTTGGTTGGAGTAGGCATTGGCTATCTCGGTGGTTTGCAGCTTGGTGATGTCTAGCTTCCTTTGCGTTTGGTGACGAGCTTATTTTTAGCACTACTTAATCGTGTGCATACCTTGGCTGCAACTAGGTGGTGATCCGAGTCAATATTTGTACCGCACATCACACTCATGTCCATAACGCTTGAGACATGCCTTCCATCAATTACCACGTGATCAATCTGGTTTCTTGTATTTTTATCGAGAAATATCCAAGTTGCCTTGTGGATATCTTTATATGGGAATCTGGTTACACTCACAACCATGTTTCTTGCCGATGCGAAACTAACCAGTCTGAATCCATTTTCGGAGGTGGTGTTGTGTAGACTGAATTTTCTGACTGCTGAACCAAGATCAAATATCCTTCCTATTTTAGAACAACTCAAAGGTCATGTGTAGGGCAGCGGTCATATATCTCCTTCAAGCGCTCAGAGAATGCATCTTTAATGTCATCGTCTTTGTCTTCCGTCGGGACGTGTACACAAAT
The DNA here is from genome assembly GCA_964034835.1 of Muscina levida. Classification (NCBI taxonomy): domain Eukaryota; kingdom Metazoa; phylum Arthropoda; class Insecta; order Diptera; family Muscidae; genus Muscina; species Muscina levida. The sequence continues at coordinate 31,241,988 of OZ035884.1, read as the reverse complement.
CGTGAGATCAGATGTCGAAGTCTCTTGCCGACTACGAAACCACTTCCAAATTCGTGTCTTCTTTCGTCGTGTGCATCCCTGTCTCGTCCACCGCATTTCCTGTAGGGCTGTGATGTCAGCCTTGTATTTGTAGAGGACATCCGCCAGTTAGATAGAGGCACTAACTCTGTATAGAGCAGATCGGACATTCCAGGTGCATATCCGTAAATCATGGTCCTTATAACTCCTGCTTGGGTCGTCATCATTTGGGGGTGTTGTTTTTTATTTTTTACCAATTTTCATAACAATTGTTTCTGTTTAAGAACAATGACTTATTAGGCTACCGCGCTCGATCCTAGTTTCATGGGACTGCCAAAGCCACTAAGAAAGCCGTTGTGTTGAGCTTCAGTAACTTCTGTTACCTTCTTCCTAAGACGCGTTGGTGGTAACATGGCATTTAGATTACTCAACATTGCGCCTTCTCAAATATGCTACCACTGAACGGATGTTCAATACCCGGGGAATACGTGATCTCTCGGACGTTGTGAGCTGCTTGGCCACCTTCAAAGAGAGATTCTGGTTACTGCCAGGTGAATAACGATCAGAAAAATTCGAATTAGAAAATCTCCCACTTCCCTCACTAACTTGGTCACTTTTCGTAAAAAGAGTTCAGACCAATGTATAAATGATTTTACTTCAATACACCAAGCTGATGGAATGATCGGTACTGGCAGTGGTCAGTTAGAATTCCACAAGCCAGTCTCAAATCACTCCTACTAAGGCTGGAGTTACTGGCAGTTTTCCACATCCAAACCCCCATTAGGTCGAAAATGTAACAAAAAGGCTGCAGAACATCCTACCGAGTGTTATGATTAGACATATGTAGTACAGCCACCTCTGGCCAATAGGTCTGCTGATTCATTACCAGGAATCTCGCAATGTTGTGGAACCTAACAGAGGCTGGTATTTAAAGGCTTTAGTCCAACTAACTTCTCTTTACAATTCCTCGCCAACTTATGATAACCTCCGCGGCTTTCTGAATTCCCAGTACCTTAGCTTGAAAAACTCTTTTTTCATTACGCGCTACGAATCATGACTTTGGGACACAATTCTAAGAATTTCACTTGAAAGTAGCCCTAAAAGTATGACCTCCTGCATCATTCGTTTTGTCAAGTTGGCTACGTTAAAAATTTAATGGTCGTGCAAATTTTGTTGCTCAAGGTAGACTTTAAGCTCTTTTTCTATATTTTAACAAGGTGGTATCTTATCACTGGGGCTTGGCTTTTGCAAGTAAAATTGTATTAAAAACTAACTTAATATATTATTATTATAAGTATGTAAAAAATTACCTAGTACTTACCCACCGGGGAAAGGAAGGATCAAGAAGGTCTTATAGGACGCCTTCGCTTTGCATTCCCTCTTCCTTTCCAAATGACATAGGGTGTCATTGGAAGACAAGGCCTTCCATCGTCGTTTCCTATAAGAAGACCTGGCAGAAGGCCCCAATACACATGAAAAAAGAAGGACTTGAAAAATAAAAAAATATGCAGTTGGTCACCCTCAGACAGTTTACCTTGCTCGAGTTTGAACTCAGTACCTTGCGATTGTTGGTCAGTCATGCTACCATCTAGCCTATGAAGATGCATTCGAATTGTGTGACTGAAACTAATCATAAACTGTTTTAAGAAAAACACACGAACACCTTACTCGTTGCCTTTTCTTCTCCCATGTCTTCTATGAGAAGGGAGACGGAATGTGTATACACACAGAATGGTGGAATAACAAACCATCGAAAACCTTGATTATCCCTTCTCAAAGAAGGCCTGCAGTAGTAGTATTCAAAGAATGGAGTCAACATGTGCTCAGTATATTTCAGAAAGGAAGGAGAAGATCTGTTTTCAGGCATGTGAAAACAAGGCCTTGAAGACATTGTTGCATGCCTGCTTGTAGAGGCCTTGCTAATTTTGCCGCTGGGTAATTGCGGCCATATTATGTGACGATATTAAGTTTACCCATGCCTGAGCGTATGAGTTATGTGGAATTTTATTTATTACTCATACGTAAGTCAGTGTACAAGCTAAAAATGCAACTTAAGTAAAAAAATCGTGCTTTTATTAATGCAGCCAACTTGACAAAACGAATGATGCAGAAGTTCTTATTTTTGGCGGTACTTTCAGATGCAATTCTCAGAATTGAGTCCCAAATCAATGAGCTGAAAATTGTGTACTGTGTTATGTAGCACGAAAGAGAGACTTAGCTGCATATAATCACTTTATATATACAACATTGCCATCATCCATCTTTGATCAATTAGTAAAGACAAAAACTTATTGGACCATTTGTCTTGATATAATTAAAATGACACTTAGTTCACATTTCCCCTATTAACTAGTGTAATCAAAAAATTTCCATTTAAACTTTCATTTTCTCAAAAACTATTAAACCAAAGATACATTTTCAAATATACAAAAAAAAAACACATAAAATGTATCGCCTCTATTTAAGTCAACATAATAGACGGTCAGTGATTTCAACTAAATATTCAACAAAATTTCGATGGCGCCCAAAAGAAATTCAAATCATTTTGTACTTCAACTGAACGATTCATTTGCACAAATGTGATATGCAAATTTAATATGATCGTATCTCAAAAAAAAATACCGTTTTGTATTAAATTACTCTCCCACATCAACTAGAGGGCCCCCCCCCATATAGTGTACAATCTATAGGTTCAATGAAACAACTCCACAAGTGGTGGTAATCAATTTGTCTCCCGCATTTTTGTGTGTCAAAAACCAAACAAACAAAAACTAAACTTATTCATTTTGTCAAATAAATCATTTTTATGCTCTACATTAACAAAAACAAACTAATCAATTGTGGTGTGTCTGTGTGCACATTTTATCCCTGTGGTGTGACAATATCGAAATGGCTTTTCACTCATTTCAAATTTGTTTGAACAACAAATAACTTATCAATATGTAACAACAAACCGTTTCCACAATCAGTTTTTTGTTTTCTGAGTTTTCTATAGTCGCGATCTAACAACGCCCACTTTATATGCAGCACAAAGCCACGATCACGCTCACGCTTGCTCACACACATTCCAGTCAAGCTGCTGGTTAACAACTTTGTTTTTTTTTTTTGTTGAACTACAACAGAATGCCACAAAAGAAATGCAACAATAATACAAGTAACATTGCAACAGATACTGTTGCTCCAACAACAATAATAACAACAACGGCAACAACAAAAGCAAACCATAATAAATTCCGAAAAAAAGGGAATACTACAGGAGGCGGAGGTTGAAGCACTGAAATAGAGTTTAACGGTTTCTCTTATCGGTTTCCAGTTGAAACTGCTGCAACCAACGCAGACACAACTGGACGGACTGACGGACAGCCAGCCAGCCAGCCATACAGACATAGAGACAGTCAGGCATAAACTCACCTCAAGCTGTAAAAGCAAAAAAGCACAACAAAATGAAAATTAAGCGTGCTGAACTCCTAAGAAATCCTAAAGGTAAAGAAATTGTAGCCATGAAATGAGACGATAGACAACACAACCCACAGATAAACAACAACAGCGGCGACGACAACGATACCAACCACAATAACAACATCTGCGGCCAGCGGCGAGAAACCTACAGACGAGACGAGCAAAACAGAGCGATTTAGTAAACAAAGCAAAAAAAGCTATAGCAACAACAACTGCAGCAATAACATACAGATCCATGATCAGTTACCTATATAACCCAGTAAAACTTTGTAGATCCTAAAAGTAATTAAGGATTTTTCTAGGGAACCCAAACACATTATGGCAAAACACAGCGATTTAGTAAACAAACAAAGAAATAATACAAAACAGCTGCCACAACAACCTACAGATCAATGATCAGTTACCTATATAACCCAGTGAAACTTTGGAGATGCATAAAGTAATTAAGGATTTTACTAGGGAACACAAAAATATTAAGGCAAAACACAGCGATTTAGTAAACAAAGCAAAAAAATCTACCAACAACTGCAGCAATAACATACAGATCAATGATCAGGTACCCATATAACCCAGTGAAACTTTGGAGATCCTTAAAGTAAATAAGGATTTTACTAGGAAATCGAATAAGGTAAAACAGAGCGATTTAGTAAACAAAACTAAAAAACTACCAACAACTGCAGCAATAGCATATAGATCAGTGATCAGTTACCTATATAACCCAGTGAAACTTTGGAGATGTATAAAGAAATAAAAACTTGTACTGAAAACCTACTTATGATGAACGATGCGGTCGAATATTAGTTAATATCCTAGAAACGAAAGGAAAGACCTAGAAGGCCTTATAGAATGCCTTCAATAGCAGTCAATAGGCCTTCCCTGTGCATTCCCTCTTCCTATCCAAATAACAAAGAGTGTCGTTGGGAGGCCATGCCATGCCCTATTAGAAGGCACAAGAAGAAGAAGAAGGACATCAAAATTAAAAACAAAAAATACGCTGTTGCCCAGCGGCGGAAGGCCTGTTCTTACGCATGTCAGAACAAGAACTTAATGACATGACGTCTGAATGTCTGAAAGGCCTTGTTGCCTGCTTGTAGAAGTCCTTGCTAATTTCGCCGCTGGACTGTTTTCAGAAAACCACATGGGCACTATCCTCGTTGCCTTTTCTTTTCATGCCTTCTATGAGAATAAGGACGGAATGTGTATTCACACGGAAAGGTGGAATAACAAATTATCGAAAACCTTGATTCTCCCTTCTCAATGAAGGTCTGCAGCAGTGGAATTTAAAGAAGGGAATGAACATGTGCTCGTGATATTTCAGAAAGAAAGGAGAAGGCCTATTTTAAGGCATGTGAAAATAAGGCCTTGAAGACATGACGTTTGAATGTCTCAGAAGGCCTTGTTGCATGCCTGCTTATAGAATTCCTTGCTAATTTCTTTGTTGCCTTTTCTTTTCAAGCCTTCACTCATGCCTTCTATGAGAAGAAAGGCGGAATATGTATACACATCGAAAACCTTGATTCTCCCTTCTCAACGAAGGCCTGCACCAGTGGCCACTAAAGAATGAAGTAAAAGAACATCTATTTCAAAATTTGGAAATACTTCTTTTTTAATTGTAACTGTATGAAATACGGTTATTGTAAATAAAATGTATTTATTTCCTCTTTGCCTTTTCTTTTCAAGCCTTCGCTCATGACTTCTTTGAAAAAGGGAACGGATAGTGCAAAAACGCGGAAAAGTGTAATAAAAAATCATCGAAAACCTTAATTCTCCCTTCTCAAAGAAGGCCTGCAGCAGTGGCATTTAAAGAATGGAGTGAGAATGTGCTCGTGATAGTTTAGAATGGGAGAAGAATGACTGTTCTTAGGCATATGAAAACAAGACCATGACGACATGAAGTCTGAATGTCTAAGTAGGCCTTGTTGCATGCCTGCTTGTAGCAGTCCTTGTAAGTATCGCTGCTGGGATACTTTCGGTCATAGGAAATGGTTTTCATAAGTGGGCGTGATAAAAACGCCTCTCTATTTATCCGATTGACTCGACACTACTGCGAAGTCAGTGTCGACAACATCGAGGGGGCCGCCGAGGAATGAATTGTAGATGGCTGAAACAGAAATCGAACCCTGTTCTACCGCATGATAGTCGCCACTTCTTACCATCATTGGTTGGTCCATAGCACAGTGCAACAGACAATGTGGGTGGTGAGATATTCCAAGTCAGGGTGAAAGTACTAGGACAGTATAGTAAAACCCCCAAAGGGTTTGGCATTCTTAGGTTATGACCTTTTATACTTCGGCTTATATTGATATTTCCGCCAAATTATTCAACTATAACTCAAGAACCTTTGACCATCATCGTTCATTCTTTAGCAGAAAAGTAGTTAAGACTTAATTATATAACACAGTACAACATTTTTCAACTCATTGTTTTGGGACTCAATTTTGAAAAATGCACGTGAAAGTAGCTCCAAAAGTAAGAACTTCTGCATCATTCGTTTTGTCAAGTTACATGCCATATAAATTTAATACCGATTCGAAGTTAGAATAGGGAAATTTGTCACGTTTTAGGCACTTTTGTTTGACATACAATAAATACTGTATTGTGGCGTATGAATATAATAAGTAATATTCCACGTAAATCATACGCCACGGAGTACAACAGTTTTATTTTATCTGCTACAAAACAAACGTATAAGTAATATTAATGCGAATTTTATATTAATCATACGCACTGAGTTACAATTTTGTGGATTTATGGTTTAATAATATGGACAATTTTTAGAAGATTTCATTCATAAAAATTAGTTCATGGAATTTCAAATATATATAGTGAAAAGTCTTACATATAATTCCTTTCTTCCATAAAAGTTTTGCTGGACTTTACATCGACTTCCCCCCAACCTTTCCTCTCACCCCAAGACCACTGATACGCATGAGCAGTTATAATGTCAAGCCAGAACTAAACGTAAAAGACTTTTTGCAGAAGAATGCAGAGGTATAAAAACTGACAAGCCAGAGAGCATTCATTCAATTGCATACTAACTGAAGACAACAAACCCAGTAAAATTCACAAAAAAGGAAACTTCAGAAAAGCAGACAAGCAAACAAATAAACAACAAAGTTTGCAATTTTTCATGAAGCAAAGAAAATAAACTTTACTACTAACCAATACACTAGAAATTTTACACACTAATACATTACGAGAGAACAGTAAATATGGCCTCAACAAATTTCTTTGAATCGTTTTGCCAAAAGGTGATACAAACAATATTTCGTTAAGTTGTTTCAGTATAAAAAAAACTATTAAATTAAGAGCTGTAAAGTATGAAAGGGGAAATGTCTTAAAGATTTAGCTTATATTTGAGTATGATGGATAAAAGAAACAGCAAAATACAAATACACAAAAACCCAAAACAAAACAAACTTTGAAACTAAAGTACACAAATGAATAATATTACATGAATATGGCAAATGTTGACTGAGATGGAGGGGAGGTCGATACAGACGCGAACATACTTCAGAATGGTCTGAACCTCTAGCAATAAGATGCGAAAGCGTCTTAAGCAATCTAGCGTCCACTTAAAACTTATCTTAACAGCTTAACAGTCATATGATGCTAAGAAGATACGAGGAGAGGAGGTCTTGGAAAACAATTCAAGTCATTTAAAATGCTGACGATGTGATAATGATGAGATGGAGAGCAAACATATGGTACAGTGGTAAAACTGTCTTGGTTTTCAGATGAAAAAAATGAAAAAATTGTTGCCACAGATTCGGGTGGACTTTAGTAAATACAATATACAATATAGCGAATGGTGCTTCATATTGAATGCTTGTGAACTATTTCGAGTTTATCTACTCAAGGAATAATTCTCATTTTGTTGTGATATTCTGGTGCATAAGTCTTGATGATTTATTTGCAAACATTGAACCAAAGTCTGCTGATGAGAATTCGTTGCTGAATCCGTACAGGAGAGGCGTGCAAATGGCTCAGGCATGGCAACGGATTCCAGTTCGGCTGGAATCTGTAAGGTAGTCCCGATAAGGTTGTCTTGATATTCTGTGGCATAAGGTGGATGCTGAAATGCTCAGCCATCTGGTTGAGAAATATGAGGCAATCCAGGGCTGATGTAGAATTGAATAAGATTGAATCCAGACCTTAGATGACAGCTTTTTCTGGGAAGTGAGAAATTCCAGGGTGAAAGTACTAAGTCAGTATAGTAAAAAAGTTTTTCAGCTACAATTTAAGAAAAATCGATAATTTTTCATTTCATTCTTCAGCAGAATTGTAGAGAACGCCACTTGTGTTTTACTATACTGACTTAGAACCTTCACCCTGACTTGGAATTTCTCACCACCCAAAATGACTGCTGCACTGTGATATTAAACCATAAAACCACAATATTGGAACGATGTGCGTATGATTAATATAAATAAAAATTAATATTACTCATGCGTTATACATACAAAAATACTTATGTAGCGATGTAGTACAAACTGGCTACATATGTACAAAACAGTACTTCAGTCAGGGTTGTCATTCATCACCAATGACCAGATTTCTACTTATCAGTGATGAAACAGCCTATATATGGTTATAAATTTTATATATAGTCATAAATTTGGAGTTATAGAGGAAAATTTATGAAAAATAGGCATAAATGGCAATTTTTTTGAAGAATTCATTAGATACACTTAGTCCAACTTGATTTTTTACATAGATACTACAAATTATATATTTAAGCCTTAACTACAATTCTGCTGAAGAATGAAATGAGAAATCGTCAATGGTTCTTAGGTTACAGCTGGAAACCCAAGCGAACTACATCAAGTCTTGTACTAGGAGTTCTCCATTTCCCCACACCTCTGTCTAGTTGAGGCACTTTGTCGGACAGTGGTGTAACCAGAGTATAGTCAACGTAAACTGCTGTGTCAGGCAACATTTTAACCATTCTATAGATCTATTAGTCTTAATGCCATGACCTCATTTAGTGCATCGGATGGTGATGCGCAGGCATCGGTTGGATTTTGTATACACATGGACTTCTGAAGATCCTCCCATCACACGATTATTCTATACAGCATTATCGATCCTACAACTGCAGCATACAACCAGTGCACAATGCGAGGCTGTAAGCTCCATTGTTTCTCTATTGCCCTCTTGCACGCATATACCGCAACTGTGGCCTTTTTCAACCTGTTGTCCAATATTACGCCGAAGTATTTTTTACAGTCCGCCCAAAAAATACTAGTTAAGTTATACTGATGTGATCTTTTACCTCCTGGTGCACCGAACCAGTTTGCTTTTGATTGGATTTACACCGAAACAGTGTACACTTCTTCATAGTGAGAAGGACTCTTTGAAGGATGTCTCTTAAAGTATTCAGAAACTTCCCTCTAACAATTATTGCCACATCGTTGGCATATGCGATATTTATGACACCAAACTCCTGTTGGGACAACAGAATATCTTTCCGAGAGAAGTTCCACAGTAGGGGAGGATAGAATACCATCTTGGGGTGTATCCCTACTGACAAATCTATTTAAGTGTCATGATCTTAATTTGACCCTGATACGATTCTTTGTGCAAAGAACGTACACAAGCTTTCTAATCCTGATGTCCACTGCCAGGTTCTATGAGTGCGATATCGGGAGTTACGTTATTGATCCCCCCATTTAGCGAGTGAACTTTTTATGAGTACAACCCCAAGACTTGAAGGGCTGTCTTAGTGAAATGTCATTGCAGTAACCATCTTTATTTGACCTAATGTAAATTTCAATGTCAATAGTCTCTCGAGAGTTTTTAGAAGAAACGATATGTCAAAAATCTCTGATCCAATATGGAAATATACTGACGTGGCCTCGATTAAATTTGTAGCTTTTTTACACAATGCTATCGCTACCAAGACCCAAGGTTACTATTCTTATGTCCCTCATAAAGGTTGCGACTAGTGATTTCTGTAGAAGCTGAGGTGTTGAAGAGGTGGAGGAGTCCATAGAATACCTTCTCTGCCCCGCCCTTGGAAAATAGGTGGCGATCAATCCAGGCTTTTATTTATTTAGAGACCTAGGCGATGTGGTCGATATTAATCCGAATATTGGCCAACTCAGCAGCTTTTTAAAGCGGCAAGGGTGGGGAATATAGGAAAATAGGGGGATAATAGGAAAATAAATGACTTTCGCAAGCTTCAGTGGTCTCCCTTTACCTAGTAGGGACATATGTTAGGCCGAGGCAGTCTTGATCTATGAAATCGGCGTATCAGCCATTGCTTGTGGTTCAACCGGTGAGATCATGTCCGGTCCGGTTGACCTGCAATGTTTAAAGCATTTAATTGCCCATGCTATGTTGAAGTCGATTACAATTTATCGACAGCAGCCTAAGATTGTCATGCTGGAGTGCTCTCCGCGTCTATCTCATTTCGGTAGTTACTAGAGATATGAGTATCCAGTAGCAACTTCACTGATTTCTCACTGGATGTTGTCCAATAATCCAGCGGTTTCTTAAGATAACCTACCGCGCTCTGTGTGGAGGGCAGAATTTTCTTTAGCCTTGTGGCTTTTGAAGTGACTTCCTCACAGTCCTTCCTCTCCGCACTCTTATATTCTCTAAGTTTTGTAATTGTCCTGGTCCTGTAGAGTTCTTGATGATTTAGCGCTATTAAAACAAAATTAGATGTCGGAATCTTTAATATGACTCTTGTGGGTACCTAAATCGAACTCAAAAGTTTTCGCAGTGCATTGAGAGAAGAGGAGTTTCATCTCACAAATCCAATGATAAAATGTAGTGGTATTTGTGTTCTAGTCCCTGCCATAGATGGACTATTCCCAAGAGGATAGACTATCACGCGGGTGACCTGAGTTCGAGCTCTCGTAACAGCCATCTACCTTTCAATTACAGTATGTAACAAAAATTAAAAATTTCTCAGTCCTTGGGATGTAATTGTTATTTCCTAGTCTGTTATGTTTTAAAAGTATGGAAACCACCTAATATTTCTCGGAAACTTTGCTTTTGTGACTGTAACTTTCGCCTCAGAAAGCTTAGGGAACAAGTCTTGTAGGTACTTGAACGCTGAAGAATTTTTGTCGAGAGCTTTGACGAATTGCTTTATAAGACCCAGTTTGATGTGGAGTGGTGGCATCAGTACCTTCTGGGGGTCCACCAAGGGCTCCCACTTGACGTTGTTCCTCCCCACTGTGAATTCAGTTCGCCATTCACGCTTACTGTAGTGTGCACGCAGATAAGCGCTGCCATGGTCACAAAAGCAAAGTTATCTTGCGACAATAGCTGTTTTCTATACTTTCGGGACCTAACTGACTAGGAAATAACAATTACAACCCAGGGACAAATATCTTGTTACATAGTGTTATCAGCGGCCCACTTGTTGTTGCAAATATCTACTTTTTAAGTAGTAGAGTCAATCGGCATTTCTATGTAGTAGAAGCTTTTTAAAAAAGTTACTTTCTGATTCGTCATTAAACTGTAGGTGCTGTTGGGTGAGTCAAAAAATAAATTATCTAACAAAAATGCGAGATTTCCAACAAATGGTACTCTATAACCCTGATAATCGAGGTTTTACATGTCCGGTCTTAACCGTCTACAATGTAATGTACTCGTTATCCAACCGTAACCCTGTCCAACTTTGTCCCTGTTCACAGTTCAAAATTTCATTAGAGCCACCACATAGTGGCAGAGCTACACAACGAACATGACAATGATACTGATGATCTTCCTCATCAACAGCAGCGCATCTCTCTACACGATGATGTTAATGTTAAAGATGCTGTTATGAAGACTACTCTTTGCTACCACAAATACTCAATAGCTCTTAAGATCGATATACTAACAACAAAATCAAAAGAAAACCGGTACTTAATGCATTTTAAAGTTCAACAAATGACAACAACAACAACACCAACGACAGCAACAGCATCTCCAACCAAACACCGTAAGCTCAGCTTGACAATATTCACCTTGTACGTATTTCACAAGATGCCAGTGTATAAGTGAGAGGAGTATCATAAGTATCTGTGTATGTTATCCGTCGCCTGTAAACATTGAGCTCTCAAATGATTTGTGATGATGTATGTGGTACTTACAATACATAATAACAAAACACCATTATGTTACCTCTCAATTGTTATAAACAAATTCACCACAGTTTAAACAAAATCAAACAAAAATGTTTATACAAAAATGTTGATGTTTGATCAGTCGTGCGTCTGTGTGCGTGTGTGTGTGTTTTGGTGTGTAAAATGAGACAAAATTAAATCACAAAATATGTGCATGACAATTAAGTCGACATAATAGTCTTAAACAAAACCATTAAAAACTTGTTTATTGAATTGATGGCGATGATGATGATGATCAAATTTAAATTTGATTTTATAAAATATTTTCTTTGGTTGGCTTATTATTTATTCTCTTATTCTTATTGAAATTCTTAATTTTTTTATTTTTAAGTTTTTGTTTTGTTGCTATGAAAAACAAAACTAAAAAGAATGTTGTCATAATATTATGAAGTCTAATGTTTAATGAAATTTCATTAAATTGAAAGAGAACTGCAGTGGTATTAAATAGTATCAGTATAGGCTTAGTAATCTTGTTAAGCTATAAATCAGTAACATTTTTTTAATTCTAAATTACAGACAATATAGTGAAAAGTTCCATCATATGGAGCAAACATTTGTAACAAATATTCAAAAAAAAAGTATACCTAGTATTTTTTATGGTGTCTGTTACCTAGTGTTTTGAGCCACGAGTACGACCATATTTTAAAATTGGAAATTTCTAATATCTTATATTCATATACATACAGTACGAGCTCGATTTTCGCAACCGATAGCAGCCCAAGCCGGTTGCAGTTACCGAGATTGTTGCGTTTACCGAACCTCTATTAAAAATTGTTATTTTACTTTGTGCAAAATGCCTCACGTCACTAAAAAAAACTGTACTATAACAGTCATTTGCTTACTCACATTGAACAATGGCGTAACATTGCATGCAAATAAAAAAAACATATAATTTCTGCGAATAAATTGAAAAGTTGCGCTCATCGAGACTGCTTTTTTGAACGTGTTGCACTTATCAAGACTCATTTGTAAAAAAAGCGGTTGCGCAAATCGGGGTGTTGCTATAATCGGTAGTTGCGAAAATCGAGCTCGTACTGTATATGTAAAAGAAAATATGTTTTTTAGTAATATCCTTGCCAGTATTATTACTAATATATTGTCTTTCTTCTTATATTTTCAGGTAAATTTATTTATAATTAACTTTAATTATTGGAAAATATTATATATACGGTAAGTATAATAAAAAACCAATCACCATCCCCCAAGTGCTAAGAGGGTTACCCTTTTACAAACTCTTGCAATAGCACATTTCTAATACAACTATAATACACATAGTAACATTACTCAATTATTCCAAGTTTTATTGTTTACCCATGTCACCCAATAACATCCAATTTATTATTCGTTTTTAATTAATTTTGTATTAATTAATTCTACATACAATTGCAATTCTCTATCAGAGATATGCAAATTATAAAGACACTCTCGTATGCAGTTGCTAATTTCCGACATCAATAAATTTACATAGAAATTGTCACACATCACTGTAACTTTAGTCATACGTATCATTGAGAGGGTTAAGGTGAATGTTATGTTTTACTTAGAATAATAAATACATTTTTTTTATTGCACTTCCAATTAGTGACTAGAAATATCTGAAATTGTGACACTGGGAATGTCTAGGAGGTACGTACATGTGTATATGTAAAAGTAGTTAATGTGGGTAGTAAATTTGTAAAACTTGACTACTGTTGTGGCCTTGCTAAGTTAAGATTATGTAACCTGGTATATTCACGTATCAATTTGCGTCAATACTGATGATTATATTACCTTCGCAGCTTAAGGAGAATAACGATATGGAACCACATATAGTTGGATACAAGAGGTGATCAGATAGTTGTCACATAAATATAATGTACAATTTTTATGTTATAAAGTAAACTAAGTGTTTAATTTTTATATTAATTGTGTCTCAAAACACTTTTTCTTTGCTTGCCTATATTTTCGAGCCGTTTTATATATTACACATTACCACATTTTTCAGCTCATTGATTTGGAACTCAATTCTGAGATTTAACCTATACGATACTTACTAACTTCAAATCGATATTAAATTATTATGGCATGTAACTTGACAAAACGAATGACGGAGAACTTCTTCTTTTTGGGGCTACTATTAAGTGCAGTTCTCAGAATTGAGTCCCAAAATCATCTCCTTAACATAGAAGTTAACCAAAGAAGTTTTATTGTTTTATAAGGTAAATATCTTAGGCCGACGTGTCCAAAGTTTTTTCTGTATATAGATCAAAAAACCACTTCATTCGCTAATCAAAAATAAAAATAGAGATGCCGCTAAAGAGAAAATTACAAATTCCGTCTTTAAATTTATATTTGTATCTCTATATCTATATCTCATTGGGCGTAAAAAAACACTTTGGTCATGCCTTCACCGCCCTTTTGATCACAAATAAAATTTTGTTTGAAGATTCATAACTGTATTGTCGAGTACTACATGTGTAGCAAACTTTGGCTTAACAAAGTGATGGTCTCACGCGCTATATGGCATACAAATTATTTGCAATGACATGATAAGTAAAAAAAGCAATTGATCGTCCGCTAGCTCTAGCTCTTAGACCAATTGTATCTTATATGGATGTAGGCCAAGATATTTCCTTAAAATGTCCAAAGTAGTAGACTGGCGGAGAACGTATTGCTGAGAACGCTGTCTTATCAATTAGTTAGAGTGTTCTGTCACACTCTCATCTTCACACATTTGATTATGAGGAATGTTATCCAAAACAGTACATGTGGTCGATACAGAGTATTGCGGCGACATGGAGTACGGCCAATTGTTTCAAACAGTTTAATAGTCAATTATTGAAATAAGCGGGCATCGCTTCGGCATTTGATTGCCGCTTTACTATCAGTAAGAATATGAATATTGAGAATACTGAATTTTCCCTACGGCTATTCTAATGGCCGCTGTTTCGGCCTAAACTATGCTACAATGATCCGGTAGTCTGATTTATAATTGCAAATTCAACTCCTCCGAACTTCGTTCCAAATAGCCTGTTAAATTCTCTAGGCCTACTGTAACGTACTGTGAAATCAAACTATGGCTGTTAGAACGGTTTCTTTTAAAAGGGGCGTGGCACGGTCAACTTTCACTCAGGCTGTAATTCAATGTATGGGCGGTGGCACCCGTTACATCTGAACCAAGTATAACCAAGCACTACTAACAGGTCATTATAACCACTTTGGATAATTTTTGTAACAATTGGTCTATTAGAAAAGCCATCTGAGCGGCTTTTGGAAAGGGGCGTGACACCGCCCTTTTCCACACTGCCTGTAATTCATAATGTACCAACAACATATATACCCAATCTCATCTCCATACCTCTGATAGTTCATGAGATATAGCCATTTTACATATCATGTGGAATGGGCGGTGCAACGCCCCTTTATCCAATAACAGCCAAGGACCATCAACAGGCTATCAGTACTACATTCTGAAAATTTCGTATGAATCGTTCTATTGGAAAAGTCGTCAGAGCGATTTTTGAAAAGTGGGCGTGGTACCGCCCACCTTTGTCCTGGGTGTAATTCGAACAGTATGAACAATATATAATATATACGAAATGTCATCTTTATACCCCTGATAGTTCATAAGATACTACTGTTTAAAATTTTAAGTTGTATGCCACGCCTACTGATCCGATCCCGTCTATTTTTTGTAGGATCACAAATTTTGTTGCCCACAACAAGACGTATTATCATCTAAACCCGTCAAAGCAATTTTTGAAAAGAAGACGTGGCTCGGCCCTCTTTTGTCCTGTGTGTAATTCGTACTGTATGAACAATATATATACGAAATGTCATCTTTATACCTCTGATAGTTCATAAGATACAACCGTTAAAAGTTTTAAGTTGTATGCCACCGATCCCGCCCATTTTTTGTTGGATCATCAAATATGTTGAGTAGGGGAATTTTATTCCCCCTACTTTGGTACCCCTCTCTGTTTGAAATTCCGCTCTCCCAAGAGGAGGTTGTCGTCAAGGTTGTATGCAGACGATACGGCAATAGTTTCTGAGTACACTCAGAGACATCCTTCAAAGAGCCCTTCTCACTATGCCGAAGTGGGCGTGCGAAAACGGTCTCGCAGCAAATTCAGAAATGGGTGGACTAGTTCTGTTCGGCAGGAAGTATAGGATCCCATCCGTGGAACCTATCTCATTGGGGTGCCCTGCAATTCCTTTCGCATATTGTGCAAAATACTTCGACTCAATATCGAAAAGGCACTATATGCGTGCAAGAGGGCAATTGGGAAGCAATGGGGCTTTAAGCCTCGCATTGTACACTGGTTGTATACTGCAGTAGTAAGGCTGATAATGCTGTATAAAGTTATGGTCTAGTGGAAGGCTCTTCCGAAGTCTACATAATGTATCACTGGTGCTCTTCACACCACACCATTCGATGCAAATGTAATGTTGCATATGTTACCCCTACATCCTTAATAGATATACAGACAGCCACAACTACGGTATTAAGACTCAGAGAGCTGTCAATACAGTCACAGGTGACCTCAATTAGATTTGGTGCATTTTCGCACAATGTTGTAGCTATCAAGACCTGACGTTACATTACTTGTAGCCCCTTATGACAGGACATTGCCTAATTGGAAGGCACGCCGCGAGACTGAAGGTTGCGACTAGTGATGTCTGCAGAAGTTGTGATGATGAAGAGGTGAAAGAGTCCATGGAATATGGTATGTGCACTTTCACTAGCCTTAAAGATAGGGCGGCGATCAATACTTTGGTCTTAGGTGAATTGGTCGATATTGATATTGATATTGGCCGACTCAACAGCTTTTGGAGGCGTTCAGGATAGTTTAACGGAGGAAACTAGGTATATGAGCTTTTGGAGGCGCTCAGGATAGTTTAACGAAGGAAACTAGGTATATGACCTCTGCTAGTTTCCATGTAATCACAATGGAATGGAAAATCAAACAGACTTATACTATAGTTTGTCTGATTTTTATCCTGAGGTACGCACATGATTAATCATTGCCAAAAACGGTCGTTACTTAAAGCAACATATCTAGACTTACACACCATAGCATTATTAAATACAATGCCAATACTATCATAGCTCATAAATTGTAAATGTCACTGCATTCTTTGCTGATCTTTATCAACTTTACGATGAAACTAAATCATTTCACGCTCAATTGGCGATAATGCGATTAACAATTAAAATTTACAATGTCATCAAGTCTGTTTCAATGATAATCACTTAAGTTTTTAATTAAACGCATTTACTTGCACTGACTGGCAAAAGGTATTGTTGCACAGTGGGCCATATGGCGGGAGTGAGGTGGACAAAAATATATAAACTGTGTTTAAATTTCAAAGCTTCAATTTTAAATACTACATACTTACTTACTTAGCTGGAACCTCTTTGCAATCCTTTGGGATGATATGCCGCACATAAAAAATAATAAAATTGTGTAATAACCTAGGATTCTGAACCATACACTAAATAAGGTATAACCAGTATCTGGTATAGCTGGATTTTTGTTCGTCGAGAGAGGGCACTGTCATTACATCGGTTGCTTAGTCTGTAGTAGCAGTAGTAGCATTTATTGGCAAGCAGGCTTCTTCTCCGGATTTGGAGGCTGACATTATTTGTTTTGCTGATGGCGGAGCCTAAGTAGATAAAATTATCTAAAACCTCGAAATTATAGTTGTCAACGTTCACGCAGCTTCCTAAACGAGTAGATTCTTTGTTCATTGAAACAAATAACTTCGTTTTGTCCCCGTTTACCGTTAGACCCATTTTCGCTGTTTCCTTCGGTATACCTGAGAAGGCTGCAGTCACATCCGTCAGTTTTCGACCGATGATGTCTACGTCATCAGCGTACGCAAGTAGCATGTGGCTTTTGTTGAATATCGTACCACTCGTATTTACTGCAGCTTTCCTCATTATCATCTCCATCCATCTCTATGTTAAAGAGATCACACGATAGGCCGTCGCCTTGTTTTAAGCCTCGTCTGGTATAAAATGGTTCCGTAAAGTTCTTGCCAATCTTCACTGAAGACCGTGTCAATCAGCGTCAGTCAGCTTCTCTATAGTCAACGAAAAGATGGTACGTGTCAATCTGTTTCTCTTGGGTCTTTTAAAGAATTTGCCGAAGTGTGAATATCTGGTCAGTTGTTGATTTACCAGGTCTTAAGCCACTCTGATAAGGCCCGATCATGTTGGTTAACACTGGCTTTAGTCTTTCAGATAGCACACTTGACAAGACCTTATATGCGATAGGTAAAAGGCCAAACCGTGCCTAGGAGTTGGTGCATGCTATAAGCTCCTGACCACCGGACTTGAAGAGCTTCGTCACTGGCTGATTTATTATTTTTCAGCCGCGATATTGCTCTTCTTACCTCGTCTTGACTTGGTGGTGGGCAATCTAAGCCGTCGTCGACGTGATACCTTCACTTGCACTGCCTTCTGCAACCAGCAGTTGCTGAGAGTGTTCTCACCACATATGCAGCACACTCTGCATATCTGTGACCACATTTCCAACCTTGTGCTTACATGAGGGGAGCCTATTACCGTAGCCTTTTGCTTTCACTTTCTGGTAAAATTTTCGGGCTTCACCTCTATCCCTGTATCGCTCTATATCCTTGTTCTCCTGTTCCTTCTTTTGACGTTGTTACCGCTTAAATAACTCTCTCGCCTGTTTTACTGTCTCCTTGTGTCGTTCCCTAATAGCCGGGGTTACAATTGGCTGCAGCGTTGCCCTATAAGCAGCCTCTTGTACCTTAGACGCTATGCGACATTCTTCATCGTACCAGGATTCGTCTGAGAGCCGTTTTTAATATCCTAGCACGGTTGTTGCGGCGGTTGCCATGTAATGCGCAATATGCTGCCACTGTGTATCGGGAACGTCAGAAGTAGAGGCGTTGTGTCGTAGAAGTTGGGAGAGCTGGTTGGAGTAGGCAGTGGCTATCTATGGGATTTGCAGCTTCGCTATGCCTAGCTTTCTTTGTATTTGGTTACGTGCGTTTTTCGCTCTGATCAATCTTGTGCGCACCTTGGCTGCAAACACGAAATGATCCGAGCCAATATTAGCACCACGGATCACACGCACGTCCATGACACTAGATGCATAGATGATATCTTTATGCTGGAATCTGGTTCCACTTACTACCATGTTTCTTCCCGCTGCAAAGCTAACCGGCCTAAACCCGTTATCTGATGTGTCGGTATGCAGGCTGAATTTATCGATCGATGGACCAAGAACATCCTCCCTTCTTATTTTTGCATTAAAGTCTCCCAGAACAATTTTAATGTCATGGCCAGGGCAGCGGTCGTATGTTTCCTCTAGGCGCTCGTAAAATACTTCTTTAATCTCATCGTCTTTATCTTCCGTCGGGGCATGAGCACAAATCAGTGTGATGTAGAAATAATTCGCCTTGATGCTGTAATTCGATCACTAAAAGGATAGAATCGCGAGACAAGATGTCTGAGTCTCTCGCCAACTACAAATCCACAAAAAATTGGTACTTTTCGGCATGGCAGCTGTCCTGTCCATCTCATCTCCTGTATGGAGGTGATGTCAGTCTAAAATTTTTAAGGAAATCCGCCAGTCGGTTAGTGGCACCTTCTCTATATAGAGTCCGGACGTTCCAGGTGCATATTCTTAAATCATGGTCCTTATTATGATTGCGGAGGTCGTCAACATTTGGGGGATTCCGTTGCTTAATTTTTCTTTCTCGTGTTTTCATAGCCAGTAAAGGACCTAAAGGAGAGTGTCTAACCCAACCATCTGGGTTCGTCGCTCACTATCTGCCGCTATTCATGATAAATAAATATCACGAAAAATGTTTCCCATGTGCCACCACGAAGGAGGTTATGAGTTGGCTCGAGATTCAAGATTTACTTTACATCCCCAACGGCACTTTTGCTTGAGACTCAAAACCGATATTACGGTACTGTATGCCAACGTATAACCGTGTAAGAATATAGAAAGAGTGCTAAAAATCCAACTTGGATAAAAAAATTTATATGGCTATTAAATTCTTATGGCATGTAACTGGACAAAACGAATGATGCAGAAGTACTTATTTTTGGGACTAATTTCAGGTCCAAACTCATAACTGAGTCCCAAAATCATGTGTTGTGTTGTGTTATTATAGGTGTCATTGTCTGGGATGTGGTGAAATTTTCAAGTCAGGGTGAAGGTCAGTGTCGTAAAACCCCCAAAGGGTTTGGCGTTCTCAGGTTAAACTTTTTTCTATGACCTTTGATATTTTTTTGCATTTGCTTAGAATCGGCAACTTGGCAACCCTGCGCGATCATCAAAATAAGCTTATATAGCTATCTTCATATTGTTAAATGCATGACGCTACCAGTTGCAAAGTCTCTTTAGCTATGACATCACACCGCTCATAATAAATCAGATAATCGTTAATGAAATTCATATCTACTGCATACTACAGTTGAAATCACATTTCAAGACATATTTTTTTAATTAAAATGCAAAATTTCTTTATGATTATTATTATGACATATGAACATTTAAATTTTCATTTATTCATTCATTTTCTATGTACGGACATGGTTCACATTAAATGAACGAACTGACTAATTCTTGGAAATTTATAATTAACCGGTGTTCAACGTGTTCAGTTTTTACTGTTGTTAGTGTGTTTTCCCCCCAAAGGCTTAATATGGTCAAAGTGTTAACAATTATACCTTATATAGGGTAATAATTTTAAAGAAATATGAACAAAAGCAACAGCAACACTAACAATAACCTTAATAATTATTATATGTACAAAAAGAAGCAGCAGCAGCAGCGGTAACAACAACAATGACAACAACAACAATGATTACTTATAATGTTTAGTCATATGAATGAATATTTACATTGACATCTTAATGCAGCGTCTTTAGTTACCTTATACTGTTGGCGTAAGTTGAAAAATTGTTAACAATAAATATTTACATTTATTATTTGAATAATTTATTAATTTTTTTTTGTCGCTAAGGCAATCAGCTGAGCTGTACCTACTGCCGTGTGGTTGTTTCCCCTTACTATATAGGGATTGTTTATGCTGGAGTTAAACAATAAATGAATCCATGGTATTATACATGAATGTTATATTAATAGTGGGTCTTATAATTTCTGTATTTTCATCAGGTTGCGTAGTCATGCTATTTGCCCAATTTTTGGGTGATAAGATAACAATTAGATACTAGGTATCTTCCAGTGAGTGCACTATGTACTTTCAGAGGGTTACATTTTAAGAGAGTTAAATTAAAATGTTGACTATGATAAGATGGGGGATTTCTTGAAATGTGTCAGGTATTTACATTTAAGAGCAACTGAAATGTGTCATTCAACTTTAAATACCAACAGAGTCTATAATGAAACTGCAATTGTTGTGTAGGTATTTAGATACATATATGGGGCGACAACATTTTACAATAGAATATGCTGTAATATTTTGGTCTTAGGGTCAAATGATGTCAAATTTACGTTAGTTGATTGGTTGGACTATTTAATATAATGGACTCTGAAGAAATAATTTCATGTATTCAACATCATAAAGCAAACTTTATCCTTTTACTTTATAGATCGTAATTTAAAAATCTTCCTCCACCCTAACGCTTCTAAATCGAAAGTAAAACTCTTCAATATATCGATTGATTGCATACCATACCGCAGCTCCGATAATGTTTAATAACAAACTAGGTAGGTACCTAACATTACCATCATTGCCATCAAAACCCAAAAAAATTCCACTTTAAATGCTGCCGCTTTTCCGTCTTTCTACCACTGCTTCTTGACCATATTATCTGACGACTGCTACTCATTTCGCCTAACGACCACGAAAAAACTCTTCATCTTTTCGTCGAAATTATGATCATCACATTGTGTTATTTTATGCGTTTTATGCTTTTGCATGTTTCGCAGCGCAGGGAATAGGGGGCCTGCTTTGAAGCCAAACTTTCAACATTTGACCAAAACCATACAAAAAAAAAGACAGCAGCAGCAATGATGATGACACACAACTTGTTTGGTGGTAGTACGAGTATAAACTACAATGGAGAAAAGCAAATTCTGGCAACAGCAGCACCGGTAGCACCGGCAGCAACAACAGCAGAAAAAGCAACACTTTTTAACAGCTGCACAAAATTTTTGTTGTTTAAGAAAAGCGGAAGACCAGACGGTGTTTAAGTTGTTTTTTTTTCGATGAAGACACACAGACAAAAAGCAACAACAATTACCAGAGACTTTTGCAGTAACTCAGACAAAAGAACTTAAGAAAGAATAATTTCCAATGAAACGAGTGCCAGTTATTAACCCGAGCTTGTGGTAGCAACGCATATGATGTTCGAACGACAAAGTGATCTTCATCGAACTGGCTGCGCAGGAGTAGAGGTTAAGGAATTTCGCAATATTAAGGGGAAGAAAGATGTCTTGCACTTGAAAATGAACAGAAAATAATAAAAAAGAAACTACTAAGGAGTACTTAACACAGTACAACATTTTTCAGCTTATTGAGTTGAGCCTAAAACGTGACAAATTCACCTATACGATACTTACTAACTTCAAATCGATTTTTAATTATTATGGCATGTAACTTGACAAAACGAATGATGCAGAATTTCTTCTTTTTGGGGCTACTTTCACATGCAGTTCTCATAATTGAGCCCCAAAATCGTGGGTTTGGTCCCTTTAAATTCATTCGCAACATACGAACGTATAGTGTAGATCCGGTATAAATCTAGCGCCATTATTATACTAGTCGACCATGATATATTTTAAAGTTTAATAACGATTAGTTCATTACTTTGGAAGTTACTTACATACCTCAGTGGCCCATTGCAACTTACGAACTTGGTTCATAAATTAAATGCCTGAAGTATGAAATAATTCCACACGCTTCGGTCTTCTGCATGCGTTCTCCAGTTAGTCCTACCAAATGGTGGCACGTCGCCTACCACTTGGTGTTTTCAACGAAGTTTAGGTCTCACTACCCTGTGCCGTCCTTAAGGTTCTTCTTCAAATACCTTTTTCGCATTTACATCCATACTGACAACATGTCCCAGCCATCGTAGTTGTTGTATTCTGACGTCGTTCTTGGCTGACATTATTTTTCTTGTTGACGGAAGATCCGAGATAGGTAAACTCATCTACTACCTCAAAACAATAATTGTCAACGTTTACGGTGCGTCCCATCGAGAGGACTCTTTGTTCGTCGAAATCATTATTTTTGACCGCTAAACCCATTTTTGCTGACTTCTTTTCTAATGCTGAGAAAACTGCAGTAACATCGCGCATATTTCGGCCTATGATGTCTATATCATCGGCATAGGCAAGTGGCATGTGGCTCTTGAGGAATATGGTGGCAGACATGTTGACACCAGCCTTTATCATCACCTTCTCCATAACTATTTTAAATAGTGTATCGTCCTGACTGAGACCTCTTTTCGTGTTGAATGGTTCAATGATCCTTACCAATCTTTACCGATGATTTGGTGTTTTCCAAGGTACATCTGCAAAGTCGAATGAGTTTTGCAGTAATTTGAAACTTACCCAAGGCCTCATATAGCCTTTTCCTTATCGGAAAGTCGAACGCAGCTTTGTAGTCGACAAAAAGGGTGGTAGTTTTTTTTTCTCCAGGTATAAGGCCGCACTGGTAAGGTGCAATTAGTTTTTCTACAATTGGTGTTAGACGTTCACACAAAATGCTCGAAAGCTCTTGTACGCAATTGGTAATAGGCTTATTCCAAAGCAGTTCTTACACTCACTACGATCTCCTTTCTTGTATATGCGACATTACCGACTGAGACTCCAACCCCGGGCATGCTCTCTTGCTGCTGCATGCTCCTTACCAGCTCCGTTCCACCTGTTTTAAACAATTCAGTTGGGAGATCATCCGGCTTTGTTATTTTTAAGGCGGGATATTGCCACACGTATCTCGCTTCGGCTCGGATGTGGACAGTTAATACCATCGTCATGGATTGCAGCGGGTTCTTCTGGAATGGTGTCCGTATCCAGTAGATTTAGGAAATGTTCTCTCCATATCTTCAGAACGTTTCCGGTCCGTTACTTGCTAACCATCGCTGTCCTTGCAGGAGGGCAACCCTGTTTCACGCATTCTCGCCTTATCCTTCTGGTAGAATTTTCGGGCTTCTTCTCTACTTAGGAGCTACTTTGTGCACTTATCCTGTTCCTTCTTCAGCTCCTTCTTTTTCCGTCTAAAAAGACGAGTTGCCTCTCGTCTCTTCTCTCTGTGCCGTCCACGAACAGCTCGCGTTGCCATTAGCTGTAGTTTCGCCCTGTAGGCAGCATTCGTCTCTCTCGTGGCATTGCGACATTCATCATTGTTCCAGACACCATCTTGAGACGGCTTTGAGTACTCAAGTACGCTTCTCGCAGTCAGTTCTATGGAGTGGGCTATATATTGCCACTGAAAAGTAATGTTATCAGGGGTTGAAGCATTCCATAGCAGTTGAGTTAGGTGGTTGGAGTAGGCGTCCGCTACCTCTGTGATACGCAGTTTACCGATGTCCAGCTTTCGTTGTGCCTGGTTACGTACGTTTTTCGCCATGCTTAGTCTTGTGCGTACCTTAACTGCGGTAAGGTAGTGATCGGAGTCAATGTTCGCTCTTCTGATCAATCATACGTCCAGTACACTCGATGTGTGCCTTCCATCGACTACCAAGTGATCTATCTGATTCCTCGTCAATAGATCTGGAGATAACCATGTTGCCTTATAAATATTTTTATAGTCGAATCTAGTGCTGCTAAATGCCACATTTCTTGACGCAGAGAAATCAATCAGTCTAATGCCATTGTTCGACGTTTCGGTGTTCTGACTGAATTTTCCGTTGGTAGGCTCAAGGGCGGTCTCCCTGCCTATTTTAGCATTAAAATCGCCTAGTACAATTTTGATTCATGGCTCGGGCTACGGTCATATACATTTTCTAGACTCTCGTAGGACTCGTCTTAGTCCTCATAGCTTTTCTCTTCTGTCGGACCATTGGCACATATAAGTGTTATGTGACAAAACTTTGTTTTTATTCTTATGGTGGCTATACGTTCGCTCACCCGGTTAAAACTTGAGGCTAGTTGTCGCAATCTCTTGCCAACCAATAATCCACATTCAAACTCGTGCTTGTCCTTATGGCCACTATAGTAAATGTCGCAAGTCTTCATGTAGTCTTGTAGTCTTCGAGGACTTCCGCCAGTTGATTGGAGGCACCTTGTCTATACAGTGTTCTTATATTCCAGGTGCATATCCTCAAATCATGGTTCTCCATTCGTCGGTGACGGGTTGCAAGCCCAGCGCACCACGTCGCAGTTATCTCCTCTTGCCAGGATTTTATTACAGCCGGCCATCCTGGGTCAGACGCTGACCAGGGTACCGTTCATTCTGAGCCGACGAGCCTGTGTTTTAGGTTTCGCCCCTCATAGATTACCCTACAATACCTTATAGAACGTCTTTAAGAGCAAAAAGTAGGCCTACCCTCTGCATTCAATCTTCCTTTCCAAATAACACAGGGTATTAGGCAAGGCCTTCCATCCTCGCTTCCTATAAGAAGGCCTAACGGATGAAGGCATTGTTGCATGCCTGCTTTTAGAAATCCTTGCAAATTTCGCCGCTGGGAACTTCTAAGACTATCTGAGTAACACTTTTATTTATATCTAATATAAAACATTTATTTTAATTGGAGGTGTCACGACCAATACAATCTCCACCCTTTTACCAGTAAAGTACACACTTTTATGGAGTCCACGAGAGTATTACATAAGTCTCGCAGTGAAGGCCAACCCATAGTGTACAATCCGATTTGCCAGCTCCCCCATGGGATAGCCCAAGCAAGCTCGAGATATCTAGGAATGGGAACAACAATTTGGGAGCAAGATACCCAAAAGATACTAAATCAGGTGTAACAATAAAGGGGCATACCACCCATTGGTCAAGGTAAGGCCTATCTTAACACCTCTGCTACTATATCGGTCTGTAGCACCCGATTGCAATACTACTACACATTCGTGTTCAAAGACTCTACCAGCTTTACCAGTCTGCATCGGAAACAAGTCCCGGGCTCCGAATCTCCACTCTACCGGCCACACTCAACTATGGGAATCTCGCTGCTAGCAATAAACGATTTAATGAACCATACTTCATACTTCGCCTTTCGCCAAAAGAGAACTGACTGGAACCTTCCATACTTGCGAGTACCAATGTTTCCACATAAATACTCCAAGAAAGTCAAACGGTCGATACTACATTACAAGAATACAGTACCCCCACCGGTGGGAGGCGGGGAAAGTTGCAAACCCCATCCGTTCGACGACGGAGAATGGCAACCATGTATATGTTAGACTAGGCCCTTCTACACCGTCGTGAGGTCAATAACATGCAGATGAACGAATGCACGCATTTTAGACCTTGCACGTGTATATCTCATGTCATCCACGGTACCAGAAAAATGCCTCTGTTGAGACCTCGCAGTCGAAAATATTACTGGAATATGAACTCAGACAAATTTTTAAAGCTCTCACTTTGATACTAAAGCAGATATTGCAATTCTGTTGATACTGTCCGTATAGGCAGGGCCGCACGGCGTAGAATCGATTGTTTACGGACTTCAGACCTTAACTCTCTGCTATAGCTTCATTATTCTCATTAGTTATCTCATTAGCAGTGGAAATGTTCTTTCAGTTCTGGGATTCATATTTTTGAATCATATCGACAACAGTGGATTTTTGATTATCCACACTTCATTTGAGCTATTTAGAGCCCTTGTTGTGATGTGAGGCTTCTCTCAACAAATTGTCAGAGAATATTGGATAAAAGCAAGATGACAGTTTGTCATTAGCATTGCGTAATCAGTAAAAAGTAAACAAATTAAAATAAAGCCTCTAAATGAATCACACGTTATATGGGAGAGAGATATTTGATTTTGTATCATTATTCGGTTTTAGATCATAATTTTTATCGGAAAATTATGATCTAAAACCATACAGAGTTCGTTTACCATGAACTATGGGGTTGATTATGCACCAAATTGCAGAATGGATGGTTATTTCAATGTTTGCAAAAATATCATCATTTGAATTGCAATTCAAAACTTTTACATAACAATCAATAAATAAATTACCTAACTATCTCAAAATGTTGTTATTTAAAAAAGTAAGCATAATACACATAAATGTTCTGTTAATTATAAACTGTAATTTCGTACGATGTTTGGGGTGATTCATTTATACGTTTTTTGTATATTGTATACAAAAAACTTAAAATAGAAAGTACTATCAGAATTTTCAATATGACCCGATAGAATAGTCTTTGGCATTTACTATTACAGAGCCTATTGACTGAAATTGGGGAACATGCACAGTGGGATGACTTTTCACATTTTTGTGCAAAAATTGCAAGAGTTGCTCGAGGTTATTGAAAGTTAGAACCGAGCATTATGTTGACCTAATTGTGGAAAACATTGAAATTGTATAAAATATTTTCTATCCAAGGTAAAGTTTTCAAATTGGGAACATACGCTTTCAAAAGGTACATGGTAAGTTTCATCAAATTGTGCCGTCAAAAGCCCATACAGCCTAAGTTGGTTTTTTGAATGAATTTGCATTAATTTCCACAATATGTAAGTTTTTACAACATTAAAATATTTGTTATTATAAGAAATGTAGATGACTACGGTAAGGCTTGAACCCACGATTGTCCATTGTCATTGTTAATTTCTTAACATATTCTCATCAGCCCAACCTCTTGCCTGCACAACATGCCCAACGCAGCTTGATATACCAAAATAATATCACCATCCAATGTAAACTCGATACTTTTTCAAACCAACATCGCTTTTATAGTCTAAATAATTGAAGTTTACAACATTTATAAGTTATATACGTACATACATAAATTCAAGCAACATAAAAATTTTTGTTGTCTGTTGTAAATTTAAACGCAAAACAACTCTCAAATTTCAAGCGATCCCAACCTTAAACGCAGCACACAAATTCCAATACCACCCAGCCCATTTATAATAAATTTACAATATGTATTTGTGTATTTTTTTTCTGTATTTTTTGTTAAAGCGGCAATATGGTGTCAATAAACTTCGATAACGACAAAAAAATTCATAATTTATAGATACTTTAGATAACCTTTTACGTTACAGCCATCAAACGAAAACTGACTCATACTCCTCCGGTCAAATGAAACCGCTTTGCATCTAATTAAGTGAACCACGCAGACGTGACATGCGAGTAGTAATCATAATCTGTTGTACATACACATGTAGCGCTTATAACCCTGAAATATGAAACCATTTGGGGGACAAAAAGAATCTTGTATCTTTGTTTCATTGTGTCTATCGATGTTTTGAGTGGAAATTTTAAAATACTAGAGAATACAGAATGACCTTAGATTAATATTTTTCAAAATAAACCATTTCTTTTGCACCAAAATTAACATGTGCTGCTAGGGAATATTTTAAAGCATATCAACAGTTGCATTACGTTTTTAGACTACCTGCTAATAGTAAAAACTATACAGCACGATTTACAAACAATATCCTTTGTTGCTATGAGCCTCAGGCTAAGGCTCTTATGACATCATGGGGAATAGCTGCTCATAACACATGGCAATGCTATACTTCCTGTTTAACAGGAACCTTAAAATTCCTAGAGATTTTTCAACTCACACTCTTATTTGGCATTGTGTAAATATTGAGTTATTTGTCTCTTAAGGATTCATTCAGTTCATTAGAAACTGACAATACTCTCTGGCTATTTAAACAGTATTTACTTGCAAATTCCCCTGTAGTCATTAGTAATGTCTGCTAGGGTTCATCTTAGACAAAGACTCATACACACAATATAAAAGGTCATATTGTACAAACCTCTATCCGATGTCAAGGTTAAACTACCTGAAATTAATAATAGCACATTTAGGAAAAAAAACGACTTTGATTGGTTTAATGTCTTCTTAGTAATGCGATCATATTAATTTAAATATTTCCGTTACCGTTGAATAACTTTTTTTTATTTTTTTGCTGTGGTTTCATAAAGAAAACACACATCAAAGAACAGATGGCCAACCTACCGAAAATGCCACAAAAAAATATAAAACGTAATGTAACAAAAGAACCTTAAAATATTTAAAATTTATATCGCCTGCGTTAATCTTTAAATCTGCTAAATAGCTGCTGATAAAAACGAAACCACCGCAGATAAAATTATGAACAAAGAGATCAACTTAAAACGGGAGAATAAGTTATAAATTTAAATATTATTTTCTTAACTGGAAGTTAATTAAGACAAAATTTGTCTCTTGGAAAAATAATACTGTAACCTACAGAACTGTAATTTTTAAACTTTAATTGGGTGTAATTTTTTGATTGTAATGACAAAAGCAAAAAAAAGTGACATAACTTAGTGTATAGAACCATCCCAAATGGAATGTATGTTGTTAAATTTTGGTATCCACACATTTTAGTTGATATACTAAAACAGAACATAATCTTATTGCTGGATTTAATGCAATTGTTCAGCTGTTATTTACATTACATTAGAATTATTCCACACATATATTTGAATATAGTTTCATATATTTTACTATTATACTTAAACACCCTTTTAATTATTTTTATTTTAATTTCTTTTTAGGTAAAATAACAACATATGTAACAAATTTACTTGTATTGGTAAGATATATTTAAGTTTATTATATAATCACACAAAAAGGGACGATAAATACAATTAACTTTCTCAATGCTAACAAATGTTTAATTTCTATTAAAAAAAAAATTGGAACCCAGAAAAATGTTATAGCTGAACATAATTTCTCTAATCTTTAGATTTTGGGGCAATATTACATCTTTCGAAGGGGCTATACTGTGTCAGAGATGAAAAAATAACTATTGTACAAAATTCCCCCTTATTACGCATGTCGTAAAAACACTGAACTGGTTAATTAATACTTTGAAAGCAAGTAGCCGGGGTAGCTGAGTTCGTTAAGGCGACGCCGCTGATGAGTCTCTTACCCCAAGACGAAACGCGCACGGCGGTCGGTGTCGGTTCGAATCCCAGCTCGGTCACTTGAGTCTCTCTACCCAAAGACGAAATGCGCACAGCGGTGGGTGTCGGTTCGAATCCTAGCTCGGTCACTTGATTTTTTCAATTTATTCTAATTGCCCAAAACTTATATCTAATATGTTAGCTAAAAGATAAAAATTAAGTAAAGTAAATCACTGTCTTCATCTCTCTCTCTTTCATAGTAGTCGACTTTCGGGAATTGTCGTAGTAGCGGTCGAATTTACTTTTCATTGGTATCATATAAACTATTCGACGTTAGTGTTATTGTAATAGATTGTACTTGGGAATTTTAATGTTTTTTTTGGCCACCCTGCCGCAAAAAACAACTGATAGATACATAAAATCCCTGTTCGGCCATTCGGTTGCTTGCTTCTTTACAGAGTCGACAAAGTCGTATTTCTGTTTCACAATCGACATCGGCGATCTCATATATAAAAAACGGCAAACATTCGACGTGACTACGATATACATAATAAGGGTGATTAGCTAAGATTGCTAAAAACCATTACAGAAAATTCAATCGGGTGAACTGACTGATAAATACCATCACCCATTAGACTTTCGGTCGTATGGCTAGATAAGATGTTTAGTAAAATTGTAGAAAAGGTTACAGTCCACAAATGTAATATGTTAAATTCAATATCCGTGGGCATATGGTAACTCATATGGGGCTACCGAAAGGGTAAGGTTAATTGCACAACAATCTCAGAAGAATTCATAATTTCTAACGGATGGGGTAAACTCGGTTTCTTAAGTTTCACTTGTATATTAGGGGTATAACCAATTTTTTGGCATAGTACCATGAGGTCAAACATGTCCTAGTAACCACGAAAATCATAATCATTTGTAATTTTTCTGGAAAAAGTTCACGCACCAATTGGTTTTTCTAAACAGGTGTATAAAAAATTATTTAGAAATTTATTATTTTTTTATTAAATGAACGAATTAATAACGAAACTTCGTTAAGTGGGGATTTAGATCTCCTAGGCCATTGGTAAATTATCAACAGTCTGCCACCTGCGATAAATGTTGCAAGTGTTAGTAAACAAATTAACTATTAGCATCAGGAGAGATTATTCGTTACACATTTTTATTTTTTTTTTCGTTAAAAAAGGTTAAAGATACTTTTTGGTTTGCGAAAAAATTTCTTACCGTCTCTAAATATTGATGAAATTTCATGCTTGAGCTATTTTTTGTTTTAAATAAACATATTATTAACTTTTCTTAACCAAAAAGAAAATTAAAAATTTTCAAAACTTCATCGCGGTTGGTGCGTGAACTTTTTTGATCTTAGAAAAAAAAAATATACGTTTTTTATGCTCTATTGGACAGTGCTATGCCAATTTTGATATTTTAAAAAATTGTTAAAAAGTTATATCCCTATTGTATATACAAAATATTTAAAGTAAAATTTTCTTAATGGGGTATAGGAGCTTCCAGTAAGGACACAACGTGTCTGAGGCAAATCTTGTGATTTCCTACGTATTTGTCTACTATTCGAAAATAATTGAACTGACCAAATTCAAATATCCCTCAGTTGTCCGTTTGAAAGTAATGGAAGAAATAATAATATTCCTAAAATAGGACATTTTGTATGGGAGGTACCAGAAGGGATCAGTCAATGTAGTCCATATTCATTCTAGAGTCAAATTTTCATAAGTGTACATGTATTGTAAAATATCGCTGATTTCAGTGTACTTAGAAATTGATACGTTTGTAAAACTTTGAGGGTGCATTTGTTTATTAGCATGAGAGGTACCAGAAGGGGGTTTCAATGGTTTCGGGGTTTTAAAGGGTTGTCTACTATTACAAAGTTATTAAACTGATCAAATTCTAATATTCCGTTTGAAAATGAAAACAGCGGGACCAATTTTAATTTTTTTTTTGTTTTGCTCGCTATAGGTCCCTGATTGTTTGGATGGTTTTTTTTTATAAAAACCAAAGCGTGGCCCCGCCCATTGGACCCAATTTTTGAAAACGAATATTGGCGGGAAAGGATCAGTTGGCGTGTCTTACATCTTGAAACTTTAAACGTCTATACCTCATGAACTACCAGAGGTATGAAGATGATATTTGCCCCCTGACTGATACGACACACTGCCCATACAAATTGATAATTAAAAAGGCAATATCTCATGAACTATCCGAGGTATGAAGTTGAAATTTGGTATATATGTTTTTGGTGTAATATGAATTACAGCCAGGGTTAAAATGGGCTGGGCCCCTCCCCTATTTAAAATAAAACCTTATAACAAAGTAATAGTTTGATCGTTCTCAAAATTTTACAGTATGTTGCAGTTCGCCTTTAGATATGAACAGGCTATTTGGAATAGTATTCGGCAATATTCAGTGGGTCAGTGGGAATAGAAGACATGAAAAAGTGTTTTTAATGCTTAAAGACTTAAAGTTTGGTACACATATAGTACACGGCAATAAAGGCATTAATCTTCAAACGAAATTTTCATTTGCGATCAAAATACGGAGAAGGCCTGATAAAAGAGATTTACAGGAAACTTTGGTATACATGATCATGTACTCGAACAGATCTACAACATGCACTAGATCACTCCCCAAGTTCCTTCAATGTTTTCCATTTTGTCACAGTGTGTTATTATTGTAAATAATATTTTCGAATAAGTTAAACGAAACCGAAACAAAAAAAAAACCTATAATCTGTCTTGTTACCATCCAGCACTCAAGCGGTAAGCACGAAGCGTTCTCCCAATATAACTACTATGAAATTAATCAGAATTCTAATTTGCATTTCTTCCCAAATCATATAATATCCCAACATCTATGGGAAATTTTATGATTCAAATCAACCGCCAAGATTTCCTACTTTAGAGAAAAGTCGCCTCTACCACCGCCACATACAGTCCACTTACATCAATTCCACCTGATTCTATGTCTATGTCATATATCATCTGCGTTCAATTACTTATCGCCAAATTGTTCAGTCTGCTTATTTTCACTTCTTTGATATAGCTGAATATGTTTGCCGCTTTCCAAATGCTGCTTTTCTTCAAATCTGCGTCAGGAAACTCTTCTACGAGCGCCATTAGTTTTGCTGCTTGTGCTATTTTAGCTTTAGGTATTATGTCAAGATTCGAGATCGGTATTTATTGAACACGAACGCTCGTGAAAAACAAGATTTTTAAACGGTTTTTAGGAATGAAAAATTAATTGATGTGAAAAAGATGAAATATAATATATATATATATATATATATATATAAATATATGAAAAGGGTTATTTTTAAAAAAATATGCTCTAAAAATTATAAAATATACTTAAAAAAGGATATTTTTTAAATATGCTCTTAAAACCAAAATAAGCTAAAATATGCTGTAACAACTAGATGTCAAAACACTTGTAAGAGTATGAAACAAATAAATACCTTACCTACTTGTTAATATCTTGTTTTAAAAAAAACATGCATTTGCATATTTCTATTTGCCCAGATAATTACCTTACTAGTTTTTTCTTCATAATACCAAGGGCAGTCAAATTGATTTTCCTCGAAATACTGCAATATTATTGCATAACTTTTAGCTTCTCTCTATTTATGTTTGCTATTCTTTATTTTAAACTATGACCTTAAATACTTCCGAACATTTCAGAAAAACAATTTAATTCCCATTTAGTTTTGGTTCTCTTTTTTTGTTTGGTTAACAAAAACTATATTCAGTTTGTTTTTCACAGAAATAATGCAAGTTTGTTGCATCATTTTCCGCTTCCCTCTACTGCTCTTTGTTTTATGTTTTAAAAATGTCAATGAAGTTTTCACGTATTTAACTCTAATGAGCTGAGGCCATCACAATATATAGGTGGTATTATAAGTACCAGTTTTGTGCAATTCTTTGTTTTGCTGTTTTATCATAAATACGTGCAATATTTCACACTTTCATTTAAGTACGAAATAATGAAGCAGAAAACGACGATAAGGTTTCTAAGTGTTTTCTACAATATCATGAAATTTTACTCTAATATTTACGGATTAAATTAGATATTCTTGTCAGAGAAAACTGCTAACACAAACAATAGAACAATTTAATATTGAAAATATAAACAACAACAACAACAACAGCAAGAGTAGAATTAATGCCTATTGAAATGCTAAAGCTTTCATGACAACTGAGTCACGCAACGAGAAAATAAAAAAATATTCAGATCAATTTTGCGAACAAAGGCAATAGTTTTTTTTCAATAATAGTTTTTATAGAAACAAAGCTATTGCAATACACTGTAAAGAAAAGAGAATGAAAAATTATAAAAAAATGCTATTTATTTTTTAAATCAATATTAAATATTATCCTTCCTATTAATATTATAAATGTGAATGTCTGACTGTTTGTTTGTTTGTTTGTTGCTCAATCACGCCTAAACGGCTAAACCGATTTCAATGAAATTTGGAAGACATATAGTGTAGTATATGGAAATTGCCGTAGGCGCCCATATGGGCGGTGTGGGCGTGGCAAAACTTTTTTTAGAGCTAGGGGAATAAAATTTGATACACAGAAAGTACTCGGCAACACGAATATGAATATGCGGACAAAATTTTAATTTTGGACCAGTGGGCGGAGTGGGCGTGGCAAAACATATTTTTAGAGCTAGGAAGATACAATTTGGTACACAGATATTACTCGGCTAGACGAATATGAATATGCAGACGAAATTTAAATTTTTGATTAGTGGGCGGAGTGGGCGTGGCAAAATATACTTTTACAGCTAGGGAGATAAAATTTGATACCAAGATACTACTGGACAACGCGAATATGAATATGCAGACGACATTTTATTTTTGGATACAATGGGCATAGTGGGCTTAGCAAAACTTTTTTAAAGCTAGAGAGATAAAATTTGATACCCAGATAGTACTCGACAACACGAATATGAATATGTAGACCTAATTTTAATTTTTGACCCAATCGGCACAGTGGGCGTGGCAAAACTTTTTTTAGAGCTAGAGAGATAAAATTTGATACCCAGGTAGTACTCAACAACACGAATATGAATATGCAAACGAAATTTTAATTTTTGGCCCAATGGGCGGCGTGGGCGTGGCAAAACTTTTTTTAGAGCTAGAGAGATAAAATTTTATACACAGATAGTACTCGACAACGCGAATATGAAGATTCTGACGAAATTGTATTTTTGGATGCGATGGGCGCAGTGGGTGTGACAAAGCTCTTTTAGAGCTAGAGAGATAAAATTTGATACCAAGATACTACTCGACAACGAGAATTTGAATATGCCAACGAAATTTTAATTATAGACCCAATGGGCGCAGTGGGCGTGGCAAAACATTTTTTTAGAGCAAGAGAGATAAAATTTGATACCCAGATAGTACTGGATAACGCGAATATGAATATGTAGACGAAATTCTAATTTTTGACCCATTGGGCGGAGTGGGCGTGGTAAAACTTTTTTAGAGCTAGAGAGATACAATTTGATACCCAGATATTACTGGATAACGCGAATATGAATATGCAGACGAAATTTTTTTTTTTGGATACAATGGGCATTGTTGGCTTGGCAAAACTTTTTTAAAACTAGAGAGATACAATTTGATATCCAAACAGTACACGACAACACTAATTCGAATATGCAGACCAAATTTTAATTTGGACCCAATGGGCTTAGTGAAATACATATTACTTGGCACTACAATTACAAATTGTATGCCCAACAATTACTAAGTTATATTCAATCAGTGGGCGGAGGGGGCATGATTAAATCGAACCTTAGTCCTAGAAAAATAGAATTTGAAATTGCAGACGACAATTTTGATATTTGTATCCTAGAGACATGAAATTTGGTGTACAGATAGAACTCGATCAGCGGGCGGATGATCAATAAAATGTTGTTGATTAGACTGGTTTAGGAGTTACTTGGGGTAACGAATTGTTTACCGAGGACTAAGATCAACGCTCAAAATTATCCCATGATGAAAGCAAGCCAAACATATTATTATCGAGTTAAGAAAACGTTGGCAAAGTATGTTTAAAAGTGGCATATGCACAGCTTTTATAAATGAGAGCTAATTTAAATTGATATTTGTGTATTATATTAAGTTGGTTTTGTAATATTAGTCAATTATGCAATAGCGAAGCATTGCCGGCTCCACTAGTATAATATAAAATATAAAAAAAAATCCCATTGATTTATTTAATACTTAAAACCTCTCCAAAAGCTCTCCAATATATGTTAGACACTGATGATTCACCGCAACTGTAATTTTCACCTACCACAATTTAATTGCATTTCTTACTCCTCTACTTCCCAACTTTATGCCATTTTCGTTTTAGTTAAACAATTGCTTTGTTTCCACCCGAAATCGAAATCTGTTTACAAACTAATGCAAATTTCATAATGACAGACATTTTCGCTTACTAAGTGTCAGGCGGCATTTTGCATTTGTGTCAAATTGAACAACAACAAAAAAAAAACTGACTACCACTTCAGTACACTAACTTTATAATTCGCCGACAATTGCAAATATTGTTTAACGAATAGACAATGCAAACAAACGAAAAAAAGCACAACTTTAAACTCAAAATATGCTAATTAAGCTCTAAATTCGATATAGAGCAATGGTAGCTTAGTAATAGACAAGATAAGCAAAACAAACAAAAATCCATACAACATCTGAGCAGTAATCCCGAAAGTTTGTATTTTGTTGCAACAATTTTAAGTGGTATATTTTTTTCTGTTATGTTTTTGGGCCTTAATTTAAATATCGCTAAATAGCGCTAAATGTTTTGTTTTCAGGCCGGTTTTGGTTTTTTGTAACTTAATTTTGTTTTGTTTCCTGTTATTGAGAAAGATACTACAGATACATTAATTTGTTGTTGTTGCTGGTGGTTTTTGATGGTTGTCGTGTGATACTAAAGCAATCGGTTATTAATTATAAACCTACGCTCTGATATCAGTTAATGGTAAACCAGTTTATATGGATGATGATGATGATGATATGATATTGTTGATGACGATTAATTCGACGACGACGATGATAATTATTGGTGACACAAAGGAAGTGAATAACAATTCGGAAGCTATATTCACAGGCAGGTGGGTGGGGAAGTTTGAACAGGAAAATTAAGTTAAGTTGTTGGAGAATTTTTTTCTGAGAGCCGCCTAAGTGAATTATGAAATGTAGCTATAACAAGGTTGAATAACAAGTCCTCGTTACAGATATGAGGGTTTATTAATTTGTATAATAAGTAATAAGTATCTCTGGGTTGTGAGGACAAACATAACACCACAAGTATCTTGTGTAAGACAATCTTTAATATGTGATATTTTAGAATTAAGAAAATATATTATATTTTAATGAAACTATTCCAATACATAAATTTCTGTCAATTGTGAGTTCTATTTTATATAATGGTGCAAGGTTTCATATAACATTTTCCTGCGTATGGATTAGATGTATTGTTTTGAATTTTGTTTAAAAGTTATGACAATAAGCACAATATACCAGTACAGAAATTTCAGTCAGTTGATCTGAGTGATAAACAAACTCATCCTTTCTTCAAATCTCTAGGTTATATTGTTTAACTCTGAGTTATTGAAATTAACTGATTTTTAAGTAAAATTACTTCCAGATGTATTATTTTTTGCATGCATGTGGAGCGTAAACAGTTGAAAATGGGACTTTCTGACGTATGATCAAACTTTCACAGGCGTTTTTAAACTGTAGCAATGTAGCAATATTAAACCCACCAACAAATCAAATAAATTATAGGAAAAAATTTAATTTTCGCATAAAGGCTAAGTTTTACGGGAGATAGCAGTAGGGGTACCACAACTAGGTAATTGTATACCCTTTATCAGGCGCACGAACGGAGGGACGGGTATGGCAATATCTATACATTAGAGTGAGTCAATTTGTTTGGAGTAAAAAATGCACCAAGCGGTTATCAAAATCGTAGTCGACAATGAATTCTAAGAAAATTTTACCAGGGTCATGGGTCAAAAATCAAAATCGAGTCTCCGATTTTTAACAAGAAACTTTTTGTATTAAGGAATAATCAATGATTTCTGTTTTCATAAAAAAAAAAATTAAAAAAAAAAACATTTATAGGGACCACTTAACGGGTTGAAGATAGAGGGTAGATATCGAGCCCCCGATTTTTAAAAAAAAACTTTTTGTATTGAGGAAAAATCAATGACTTCTGTTTTCATAAAAAAAAAATTTAAAAAAAAAATTATGGGGAACACTTAAAGGGTTGAAGATAGAGGGTAGATATGATCTAAGAAACTGATGGGGTTGAAAAAATATTAGGGGCTGGTCAGACATTTGTCTCCTCTAGGGTCGACTCCGGGCAGTTAGTACTGTGGGAGCAAATTTCATAAAAAAAAGTTTGTATGGGAGCCTCCTTAGCGGTTGAAGATGGGGAGCAGGTATGACTGGGAAAAATTTAAAGAAGAAGAAAATACTGAAAAACCTCTAGGTTTGGGCCATGTTATGGGCAATTATGGGCCATGTTGTCTATTATTCCCCAATACGAAATGTTTCTCGTTAAAAACCGGGTGCTCGATTTTGATTTTTGACCCATGGGCAAATTTTTTTAGAATTTATCATAGGTTACGATTTCGATAACTAATTTACTCACTCTAATTTATATACAAGATCAGCATCGAAATCTGAGTCGAGTACAGCCGTAGTTTAAGAGACTTAAAAAAAATAATTTTCCTTTACGCCCCATGAATGAGGTATGGGATGTTCCTCGCATTGTTTTAAGTTAACACGCATTATATATTAGATTCACAACAAACGGCACCTACTTGTTTATCGACGAATCCGAACGACACTGTTTGAAAAGCTTTTACTAGACATGCCGATTGACTCGACACTTATACTGAGAAGTTGATGTCGACAATATCGAGGGGGCCAGCATTGTGGATGACTAGAGCCGGGAATCGAACCACGAGTCTCCCGCATTGTAGTCGCGTGTTCTGACCACTATGCCACAGGCGGAAATCGATTTGAAATTTGGAATTCAAGTTTATATCCTCTAAGCGGAGGCTAAGTGCTAAGATCAGCTAGATCAGGGACAAGATCTGCGATTACTGCCGTAGATTAGGAAATATAGAGCTGACATTTGATATGCAAGCTTCTATCCTCTACACAGAAAAAAAACACAATTGTTGTTAAGTAATTAACAAAAAATTTTTAGCATTCAATTTTGATTTATAACAACTTCTCCATTTGAGAGTGGTTGTAAATTGTAATATTTACAAATTTTCTACCACTGTTCAAATTCAACAAAAATAAAAAAATTGTAAATGTGACAACACTGTTTATTGTTTTCACAATAGCGGTTGTTGGCGCCTTTTTAATTAAATATTTAATTGTATTGACGAAATGGTATTTAATATGAAAATTCATCTGTCGTAATTTTTTTTCTGTGTATATGGAGGTTTAGTTCCAAACTGAACAAGATCGGTCGAAAACTACTTGCACCCTCCATACCAACTCCATTTTTTGGGGGGTGTTCGTCTGTCTGTTCTCACGACTGCAGTAGTTTATGAGATATCGAGCAGAAATTTGGTATGCAAGCTTCTATTCTCTAAGTGAAGATTAAGTTCTAAGATAAACAAAATCGGTCAAAAACTACTCCCACCTCCAGTACAAACTGTAGGGGGTTACCGTCTATGGGTCACCGAGTTTAAGAAATGTTGAACTGAAATTTAATATGCGAGTTTCAATTCTTTGAGCGGAGGGTGTGTTTTGAGATGAGCAAGATGACTAGAGCCGGAAAACGAGCCACGGATGTCCCGCTTTGTATCGCGTGTTCTAATTACTATGCCACGGCCGGACATCGATTTGAAATTTGGAATTCAAGCTTATATCCTCTTAGCGGAGGCTAAGTTCTAAGATCAGCTAGATCAGGGACAAGATCTGCGATTACTGCCGTAGATTAGGAAATATCGAGCTGACATTTGATATGCAAGCTTCTATCCTCTATATGGAGGTTTAGTTCCAAACTGAACAAGATCGGTCGAAAACTACTTGAACCCTCCATACCAACTCCATTTTTTGGGGGGTGTTCGTCTGTCTGTTCTCACGACTGCAGTAGTTTATGAGATATCGAGCAGAAATTTGGTATGCAAGCTTCTATTCTCTAAGTGAAGATTAAGTTCTAAGATAAACAAAATCGGTCAAAAACTACTCCCACCTCCAGTACAAACTCCCTTTTAAGGGGGTTACCGTCTATGGGTCCCCGAGTTTAAGAAATGTTGAACTGAAATTTAATATTCAAGTTTATATTCTTTAAGCGAAGGGTGTGTTTTGAGATGAGCCAGTACGGTCACCTCCCATACAAACTTCCCCTTTTTGGGGGTGTTCGTCAGTTTCTACCCCCGATTAAAAGCTATTGCGTAGAAATTTGGTACACAAGTTTTCATCCTCTAAGCGGAGGTTAATTTGTAAGATGAGCACGATAAGATAAAATCTACTTCCACCACTCATACAAA
The DNA here is from genome assembly GCA_964034835.1 of Muscina levida. Classification (NCBI taxonomy): domain Eukaryota; kingdom Metazoa; phylum Arthropoda; class Insecta; order Diptera; family Muscidae; genus Muscina; species Muscina levida. The sequence continues at coordinate 31,201,829 of OZ035884.1, read as the reverse complement.
CACCCCTTTTTGGGGTTGGACCTTAATCTGTCCACACTATCGCAGATGAAGTTTTGGAGCCATCGATCTTAAATGTGGTATGATAGGTTCTAACCCGCAAGCAAAGATTAATTTCTATGATGGGCAAGATCGGACAAAAACTACTTCCGCAACCTATACCAACTCCCTCTTTTTGGGGGAGGTAAAGTTCTAAGATGAGCAAAATTGAACAACCTCCAATACTAAACACCGCTTTTGGGGTCAAAAATTTAAGCTTTATATCTATCATTTCAATTGAAAATTATTGACAAAAACTGGATGTGATCACCAACTCTCATTAAAACTCAAATTTATTGGGGCACAAAGCTTTAAAGTGTATAGTTTAGTAGTTTATTTATAAGTCAAAGTTCAATGAATGCTAGATTTTGCAAATTTTAATTCATAACTCATAAAATGAATATGAATTTTATTAATTTTTATGAAAATGCATACGAGTGAGTAGGTTAGGTGGGCAAGGGAAAAAATCCACAACAAGCCCCACAACTGCCTCGAAGACGCCCCTAGAGGAGTAAAATCAGTGACTCATCCCACTAATTTTACCCTCCTTACATTTTCCCCGAACATGCCTATTTGTTCCCATAGCTCTAACTGCCCCCCAAATTTTTCCCTCCTAATATTTTCCCGAACTCAGGAAGCTTCCATACAGATATAAATTTGATATAAAATATTCTCTCATCGCTCTCTGCCCCAAGATGAGTCAAATGTATGACCAACTTCCATAATTATTTTCAATCCCATAACATATATCGTCGCTGTGCCGACCAAAACAGTCATGTGTTTTCAACTACTTTTCAGGAGAGCCAAAACACTGGTAAATTTTTGAGGATTTCTCATTTATTCTACATATTACTGATCTCTCTAACTTTCAAACCAATCAATTTATTATGAAAGTACTTTATGGTTCGATGGGCGACCACAACAGCTTTAAAAAATTGCAATAAAAATTCGAAAAATTACACATAACTGATTTGGTCGAGGCAGTGACAATATGTCCTCTGCCTTCAAACCTTAAGGTAGTCCCAAACCTCAATATTTTTTTTCAATCCCAGAACATATATGTTCTCTGCCTTCTATCCTTAATGATAGAAGGCAATTTTTTTATGAAATCATGCTTCGGTCATTTATTTTATACCTCTAGGAACAACTCCGGGACAGTTTTGGGATTGTTGTAGATTTTTCTTCTTCCTCAATATCTTTGACCACTATGAGCAGCCATTTACCCCCACCCCACATATCCCATTTTTTGTGTCAAGAATTTTTTTTAAGGTGTGAGCCGTATCCAAATCTTTTTGCTTAAGATATCCATATAACACTATGTCAACTTGAGTGAAGGTTTAGTCCAGATATCCTGCCAACTAGCCAGCCAGACAGACGGACATGTCTTAATCATCTTAAAAAGTCCTAAGACACTTGGGCCAAATAGTCTTCTCAGATGATATATACCCTCATCTTTATTGTTGAGGGTACAAAAACTATTATTATATTATATGTTGGGCCTAGCTTGAAACCCTAGGACTTTTAAGACTAAACTCGCTTCCGGACTTGTAAATATTGACCGGCCGTTTCATGATGGTTAGAACAAGCTACTACCTTGCAGGAGATCCATGTTTCGATACCTAACTCCAGTCATCTATATTTTTCTTTCATTCTCGGCCTCCTTCATTTTGTCGACAGCAACTTCGTAGTATAGTGTCGGATCAATCGTCATGTCTAGTAAAAGCTTATCCGACAGTGACGTTTGCATTCGTCAATAAACAAATTGGTGCTGTTAGTTGTCCATCTAAAAATAGAAAGCGTGTTAAATCACAACAACGAGAAAATCTATTCCATACCTTATACATGGGGTGTAAAGGGATATTTAGTAATAATAAGAGCAACAGTTACGTCCACCTATCATACAAAACTACCTTTTCTGCGGTACAAAATGTAATTTACATCATGCAGTTGTAGTGCAAATAACCAATTTTGTATCATTTCTTTCCTCACAATAAGTGCGATCCAACGATTGATGCTCGTCACACTAATGCCCAAGAATGCTTTAACCTACCGATATGTCACATGTCGGTCTTGTCTTATGACTTCACGCACGGCATCGATGGGTTTCGCCAAAACGACCAAAGTACGACGACCTTCACGAAATTCATCTAAAAAATTTTATTATTATTTAACCATAAATCTACAATATTGGAAGGAAATGCGTATGATTAATATAAAATCCGCATAACATTAATATTACTCATACGTTATACATGCATGTAAATATGTATGTAAATAAAAAAATAGTACTCATAATTGAAAATGTTCTTTGTAAATGTCAAACTTTGCAATGAAAGTTTCATCTGGCAACACCAGTATTGCTAAAAACCGAAATATTTACGAGGGTTGCTGATATCTCGTTTTTTAATTTCCTACAGAGTGGAAAAAATACTTTTCTGTTGTGTTTTTTTTTTAATTCGCGGGTTATGAATTAAAGTTATTATATCGGAACCATCAATGTTTATATTGGAAAGGCAACAACTGTATTATTATTTTAAGAATTATTAATTTTACAATAATCACTCAAATCGTAACATTCTTTTAACAAACGAATATTTTCTTTAATTACAGGTAAATAAAAACTCTCAGATACCAATATTGAAATTTATTTGGGGTAAGTTATTGAATAATAATATGACAGCTAAAAATCATTCATTAAGTCACTCAAGAAAAAAGGGTTCACACATTTGTCCAAGCATAAGCTTTGATAAATCTGTTGCATCCATTAATGTAAATCTGCCTTGTATTTTATGTTGATATTTAAAATAAACGAAATTAAATCAAATTATTTCGTTGACTTTACCACCGATGACATAGAGGCCAATTTATAGAACAGATCTAAGCGTGACCATAACTTACATGCCGATTGACTCGACGCTTATACTATGACGTTGCTGTCAACAACATCGAGAGGGCCGGCAATGAAAGAAACATTTAGATGGCTGGAGGCGGGAATCGAACCCGGGATCTCTCGCATGGTAGTCGCGTGTTTTAACCACTATGCCACGGCCGGTCCCAGCGTGACCATAATGTAGTCCTATTAAGGATTCATTTTTACTTCCTTTAAACTACATTATCTGTTTCACAACTGAACCCATCGCTTTAGAACATATGAAAGATTACCATATTGACTCTCTTCAAAAATTGTGTCACTTCGTTGGCTAATGTATAAATCTCATTATCGACTGTGATGATAATGCTACGAGCATCAGCAGGATATAAACTATATCAGATAGCAACAGTAACCTTAGTTTAACTTATTACCTAGTCTTCACTCTATTCATAATTAAGTTGATTAAGATGACCGCACGTGTTATTTTTATAAATTATATCAATTTACCTAAATTATTTCAATATCAGACAAAGCATGAGCAAAGCAATATGATTAATAACATATACGACTATGTATGAATGTATGTATGTTTGCATGCGTGTGTCGGCATAAATGTTAAATGATTATGCATTATTATGATTATAATATATTAATATGTTTCCACCTGACATGCAATGCAGTTTATATATGTATATCTAAACTATATCAATGTACGGTATCGTGCAATAAAATTATTACTGCTAATAGATAATGAAATGTTAGTAGTTTATAAGATGTTCTTTACTTTTGTTTTGATTACATTGATTAGTATTTGTTTTGTATTGCCTCGGGATCAAATTGTTTAAAAAAAATGAAAAATATTACTTTTAAGTTCACAAAAAGGTAGTAATGCTGTAGAACCTCTCTAGTTATTCGTTACCATACTTGAATCACTTAGCATTATGTTAACGCTATCATTCCTTTAACAATTTTACGACACTAATAGTTTTTCTTAAATACGACAGAACTCTATTTGCGAGTAATTTCTACCGACCAAAGATCACATGTCAATCGAATTTACTCATACCCTCTTATGTATACCATACCATAGCGACACCTATGGTACATTTTTTGTACTAGAATATACGGAAAATACGAGGAGATTGTTAAGAATACAAAACTTCGAGGTACGGAAAAATTTAATTTTAGATAAGAAACTCGTATGTGTATCAGAGAATGATAATAAGTACTGGGGCAAAGTTATACCCAAGTACACACACAGAATTTGTATCCTTGCGTGTATTTGTGTACTTGTAACACACAGAGAATGTTTACAAACTCTTATTTGCGTTGAAATATATATGTTTGCACTCTTTTATAACAAACATTACCTCTATCCACCCTTTCTGTTTTCGACATTGCAACAAAATACACTCGACGCTCACAAAGTCAAAAGCCAACCAGTCTCAACTTAATTATAATGAATTTTAGCTAAGAACATCATCATCATGTATCATATCGTTTTTGATCGTTTTTACATTCGTCAATTATTGGATACTAATACTTCAACAGTAACTAATCTTAGTATATATTTTGTCATTCTCTGATGTATATCATAAGTTATTGAAACATCCAATTGTGTAAAAATCTGCTATTGCAATCGAAACTTGCACATACGCTGCTATTGCGGGTGAATAACTTTTAAATATTCAACACAATCGTAATGCATTAATCACAAGCCAACAATTACCCTTATCTCAAAAGTCAAAAATATATTGTCTGATCGGAACAAGATGTTACCCCATCATATATTATTAGCCTTATGTGCCATGGGCCACGTCTGCCTTATCACTGATACACTGTCAAATGTGATCCGTTCAAATGCACTTTTTGAATAGCTTTGTTGAGTGATAATAAAAGTTAAGTACTTTTTAGAGAACATTTTAATATCACAAATTAAAACTCTTGAGAAGTGCATTTACCCAAAGATAACAACAAAAATATTTATTACCAAAGCAACAAACATTCAAGGTTCTTATTTATATAGATTACACTGTAGAACTTTTTCGGGGTCATAGTATGATATTTCAAGTCAGGGTGAAGGTACTAGGTCAGTATAGTAAACCAACCAAAGGTTTTGGCATGCTCAGGCCAGACTAACTAATTTTATCGAATGAAATCTTCTTAAAATTGTCATTATTAAACAATAAATCCACAATGTTGGAAGGAAGTGCGTATGATTAATATAAAATCCGCATAACACTAACGTTACTAATACGTTGTACATTCAAATGCGAATACAACCTCACAAGATTAATGGTTGAGCATTATCCAAATCTTGTTACTAAATACATCCCTACAACACTATTCCAACCCTACTGAAGCTTTAGTCGAGATATCCTGCCCACAAGCCATCCCGACAGACGGACATGACTCAATTGTCTTAAAAAGTCCTAAAATACTTGGGCCAACTAGTCTACTTTAGTGCTTTACAGTTTTTCTTGTCCCAAATGTTATATTCCCTCATTTGTAAAGTATGGTTTACACGCTATCTACCCATATCTACTCATATCCCCTCAACAACATGAGCGAGATAGCCTTATTAGAATACATGTAAGTGTAAGCAAAGACAAACACTACAAAATTATAGGAAAGTAATATTGAATTATAGGAAGATGGATAGAAAATCAAAATGTACTGATTTGACAGTAAATAGGGGATATGGGTGGATAGCGTGTAAATCAGCCTTAAGGCTGAGGGTACACAAACTGTTTGTTTTCTTTCATTGTCGGCTCCCCTCGAATGTTGTTTGACAGCAACTTCGCAGTATTAAATGTCGAGTCAATCGGCGTGTCTAGTAAGAGCTTCTCAAACAGTGACGTTCGCATTCGTCGATAAACAAGTAGGTGCCGTTAGTTGTGAATCTAAAATAGAAAGCGTGTTATTTCACAACAACGCGAGAAGCTACCCCATACCTCATTCATGGGGTGTAAAGGGAAATTAAGTTTTGTTTTTACCTACCCCTATCTTTAACGCCTAAGGGTGGCTTCAATACAAAAATCAAATTTTAAAAAAAAATTGGCTCCCACCGCTCTAACTGTCTTTAAGGAGCCGTTGAAGGAGTCAGATGCAAGACCGACCCCCAATATTTGTGCAACTCCGGCAGTTTCTCAGATCATATCTTTCCTTTTGGAGGCGAAATTTTTCTCAAACATACCAACCTCCTATCTTTATACCCTAAGGAGGCTCCCATACAAAAATTTTCTAAATTATTCAAAATTTCTTGACAAATTTCAATGGAAATATTATTTTGTGAAGAATTTTGTTGTTGTGGACGTTTTATGTTAATGTTAATTAACGCTAAAACCTTAGGGAAATGTCTCACCCCCAGATTAGTTGTTGCACTGTTTTATTTGTCTGCGAAAAAAATGAAATGCCCTTAGATCAAATTTAAAAATTTTGAATCACGGTTTGAACACACGTCTATCATGCGAGAGATCCAGGTATCGATTCTATCCTCACTCAGCTACATTTCTTTCATCGGCGGCCTCCTCGATGTTTCCGACAGCAACTGCAAAGTAAATAGTATAGTAAAAGCTTTTCAACCACCTTACAAAGTGCTAATCCATATCTCAATTATGAGATGTAAAGGGACACAATTTTTAAACAGTTTAAACAAAAATTTGCACTACTCATACAAATTTAAATACAATTTTGGTATTTTATTCAAATTACAAAATAACCAATATTATTTTAATTCCTTACGGAAAACGTCCCCTATACTTTTTTCGAAATCGAAAAAAAATTAAAAACTAAATTTTGAAAATTTTGTTTAAGTCTTTTCACGTATAGCTTTCATTTTAACGAAGAATTCTTCCACAAGGGTTTGTTGGTTGAATATGTGCGAACTTAGCTCCTTAGGGGTACAAGATGTTCTCTCCGAAAGTCTATGTTTCTAATTCGTATATTTTTCTTTCATATTCTAACTTAATCCATTGTTTTTTTTACTCTTACCTTGCTTTCTATTTTAACCCCCACTATTTTAGCTAAGTTATTCAATTCTAGTTCTATTATTTGAATACTATATACATTTACATTAACATTTACCAACTTTCACTATTTGTTTATTATTCATTGTTTTCACATAGAACAACAGCTATCAGCTTAATCAATACTTCCTGTTTACACAATTTTCATCAACAACAGTAAAATGTAAAATTTTGTCTACTAATCTCCATTCAAATGATATTTTCTAATTGTATGCAACAAAAATCGTATTAAATCTCTTTTGTAATCACATCGCTCTCTCTCTCTCTCTCCCATTTACCTATACTCTTTCGCCTAGTCTCTTAATAAAGCTTTACTTTAATCAAAATCCCAAATTAATCTTTTAAGCCATTCCACAACGGTCATTGTGGCCATGGTCTCCAAAGGGGCACGAGTGGGGGGGCAAGTTTTCATTGGTTAGACTTTTAAGCCATATGTCACCAAACTGTCATATGATTAACTAAATACAATTGTCAATATTTGTTGTTAATATTGAAATACTACGTTGTTGTTGTTGTTGCTACACTTCGCTGTTGTTGCTCAGCGGTTGTTGTTGACCATACTGGCAACAGTAACAACAATATTTGAGTGTTGTACATTAAAAGCCATGGCTTATAAAGTCAGAGCGTAAAAGTGGCTTAATCAATGTGAAGAGAATTGAACTCATACTGTATAAACAGCCATGAGTAAGTAAACATTTCATATTCACCATATCATGTTGAATTATCAGTTGTATTGATGGCGGTACTGTCAGTATTGTTTGTACAATTGTGTGATGTGGTAACAATCGTTAACCGAAAACAAAGGAGGTTAAGAAAATGCAATGTGCACAGTACGTTCGGCGGTGATTCATAATTTGTTTAGAGTCTTATTTAAAGGTTTCTATGTAAAAGACATAAATATATTGACAACATATCGTCACCTGAAATCCAAAATAACGAAACCCACCCTTTTATGTAAAAATTTAAAAATTTGTGATCTTAACGGTTTGCACTGTTTTGATTTTAGACCCATTGTTGCTTTGACAAATTTTCTTAGAACTCATTGTAGAATACGATTTTGATAACCGCTTGGTCAAGAAAAAATTTACCCACTCTCCTGTTTATATCATTTGATACGACCCAAAAGTGTAACACATAGAAGGAGTCACTTTATAACATAGATTTCTTTGGACCAAATTCGTTTCATGACTTTTTACCATGTTTTGAACCATGTTCATTTGTCTGTCTGTCTGTCCAGCTGGTATGCACGATAAGTTTTGAAATTCGCAACAAATTGTTTTGAAACTTAGCATGGGTTAATATTTCCCCAAAACTTCTTACGGCATTGCAAAGGGGTTACATGGCCACGCCTCTTCTTGTACTTCCCATACAAATGTACCACTCCGCCCACTTTATATATATATATAATATATGTGTTCCTCTAACTCCCATTGGAGCATGGGGCGTCAAAAGCCCACTTTAGGCATCGAGTAATAATATCAATACACCCAACACGATAGTGCCCAAATTTTGTATTTACTAAAACTATATCAGGTAACGTTTTGTTACCCTTCCGATACCTCCCATACAATTGTACCATTCCGCCCACTTTAGAAATCAATACCCCCAACTCGATCATGTCCAAATTCACTATAACACGATAACTTTTTGGATTAAAAACTGCAAGTCTAGCCACGCCTCTTCTGGTACTTCCCATACAAATGTACCACTCCGCCCACTTTAGGCATCGAGAAATAATATCAATACACCCAACACGATCGTGCACAAATTCTAAATTTAGTTAATCTATAACAGGAGAACGTTTTGAAGAAAAATCTGGATGTCCAGCCACTCCCTGTATAAAAGTGGTTCAATTTCAATGGAGGAACAACGTTAAAAAAACTTGGCCAAATTTGATTGGAATTTCAAAAGTACGGACGAATAATGCCACTATGCTACTTGCTGAACATCGTCTGGATATGGGAATACAGCTTTTTAACATAACTATTCATTAAAAAAGGGACCGGCCGTGGCACAGTGGTTAGAGCACGCGACTACCATGCTGGAGACCGCAGGTTCAAAACCTCGCTCCAGTCATCTTAAAACAAAAATTGTTCTTTTATTGTCGGCTTCCCTCGAATGTTGTTGACAGCAACTTCGCAGTATTAAGTGTCGAGTCAATCGGCGTATCTAGTAAGAGCTTCGCAAACAGTGACGTTCGCAGTCGTCGATAAACAAGTAGGTGCTGTTAGTTGTGAATCTAAAAAAAGAAAGCGTGTTAATTCACAACAACGCGAGAAGCTATCCCATACCTCATTCATGGGGTGCAAAGGGAAATTAAGTTTATTCATTAAAAAATGCTCTTCGTCGCTAAAGAGGATTTTAAAGCCAAAGTTGTGACGCTCTTCCAAATGGTTCACAATCGGTCATTAACTTTGAGCTCCTGAGCCTGATGAACAAGAAAAACCCTTATTTTCCATTTGCATCCTATGAATAGGGTATGGGATAGATCCTTGCGTTATTGTGTACTACTTAAGACGCTTACTATTCTTAGACTCACATAGCGGCACCTCCTGTTTATAGACGAATCCGAATGTCAGTTGTTTTTGAAGCCGCCTGACAGTTGCATTTTTGTGCGATCATGCTACGGACGATCCTAAATCCAGTTCTCAAAATTCAATAAGTGCAAGTGTACAAAAGTCGAACTCTAGTGAACGGCACGAAATCGACTTGACTTGAAGTTCTCTTGCTCATTTTGATCTATAGAGGCAATGTGCTCGGCTAGTCAGGCATTTTTTTTTACATACAGGTATATTTTGATCGTCTCGAACTTGGCCACCCAACGCTAGAGATTTGACTATGAAAGGCCACCGCGTCTGCTGTAAAATAGGCGCTACTGGCAAACATTTTATTGCAGAGTACATTTATTTCAATAATAAAGTTTTATTATTAGAACGTGTCAAGAAGACTTGGCATCTTTTAACTGAAATATAAACAGAAGGTTAGACAGACGCCGCAAAATCCACATGGCCATCATAGGCTGTCAATATCGGCCCGCACTAATTGGAAAACTATTAAGTATTGATATTTTCGTCGGAAGTAGTTTTACTTTGATGGTTATATTTTGCGAGAGAAATATCCGATCATGTTTAATGTGCTCTCAAATTGAGGACAACTAAGTTGTATAGATATAGGCCAAACATTCTTTTTGAACATCCGATTAGTGAGTCATGCTCTGTCCTTATGCGAGATAGACCCACAGAGACCTTTTTAGATTTGAGAAAAAAGTGAATTTATGTATGATTTCTTTTGGGACCGGCCATGGCATAGTGGTTAGAACACGCGACTACAATACGGGAGATCACAGATTCAACTCCTGGCTCCAGTCATCTTAAAAGAAAAAAATTTCTTTCATTGTCGTCTCCCCTCGAATGTTGTCGACAGCAACTTTGCAATATTAGTGTCAAGTCAATCGGCATGTCTAGTAAGAGCTTCTCAAACAGTGACGTTCGCATTCGTCGATAAACAAGTAGGTGCCGTTAGTTGTGAATCTAAAAATAGAAAGCGTGTTAATTCACAACAACGCGAGAAACTATTCCATACCTCATTCATGGGGTGTAAAGGGAAATTAAGTAAGTAAGTTTTCTTGAACTTTGTAATAATAATACAAAATTTTTGAAATTTCTAAGTTTCCGAACTATAACCTTCAAATCTCAATTAAATTAATGGGCAGGACTTTTTTTTAACGATTCTAGATAATATTCCCTTGGAATACCTGTAATGTCGGGTATAATTCATATGGGACATCAAGGAGTAATTTCAGTTTGAATATGAAAAAGGTCACCGGGGACCTTTTCACTTATCAGAGGATTTAATTGAAATAGAAAATATGCAAGAAAATTGCCACAATTGTCCCTAGTCTATAATAGTATATCCTCTATCTTATCTGAAAAAAACCGATAGATAAATATTGCACCAGAAATCATAGTATCGCATTTTACAGTATTGATTTGTTTGGATACCCTCACCCATAGTGACGAGGGGCTATATATGATTTGATACAAAAATTAGTATAATGCCATAACAGGAAAGAGCAGATACGCCCCAATTCTTTTAAATTGAGTCTTATCATTCTGTGTGACTGAATGGCTCATCAACATTTTTAGTAGAAAAATATAAGTGAGGATGTCAATAGATGCCATTTCGATCGGTGTTATAATGAGTGAACTATATTTTTTACGTTACACACGCGTGACTTTTTAAGTTCTTAGATCGCTCGCTGATGTCATGGACTACTAATAGGTACTTCGTTTAAAAGAATTTAAGAGAAATAATTAATGTTTTAAATGAATTCATTTTCCACTGAGTTACCTGAGTTCTATTCCTGTCACTGCCATCTACATTTCATTCATAGACTGCTCCCTTGATGTTATCGACAGCTTCTTCGGGGTAATTGGGTCAATCGGCATGTCTTGTATAAGCTTCTCAAAAGATTCAGACTCATCGTTAAGCTGTTTGTTTTATTCTAGTTATTTAGTATTTGTATCAAATGAATTAGACAAGGGAGAGCTTCTCTCATTTTACAAAGTTAACACTCTCCCATTCTAGACTCTCATAAACGGCACCTGCTGTTTGGCAACGATGTCGAACATCAGCTTTTTGGAGAAGTTTTACTAGACATATCGTTCATTCAATTGACTGCGAAGTAGCCGTTTTGTAGACATATGTAGATGGCTGATGGACGCTCGTATTCAGATAACTTTCATCACAGTCGCGTGTTCTAAACATCATGTCATAATCTACATAATCTCAAGTCAGATTTAGACTTATAAATTTATAATTTCTTTTACTTTTTCCCAAAAACACTTTCTTTTCTGTTGCGATTTCGTGTCTGCAACAAATTTAGCAATATCATTACCAGTATCTGTTATTCATAGTGAAATAGGATATCCACAGATGATTACCAGATACTGACCCCGATTCTCTTAAAAAAAGACAGCTACAAAAACCATTCTCTTCTTTTAAACTATTGTTTGGTTGTTTCCCCCCAACACTTTGGTCATCAACACTACCAGTGACAACTTAAATGTACTTAAAGCGGCTAGCCGATTGTCTCATTTTCGTCGAAATATGATGTCAAAAGTTACATGTATTGTTAACTGGTTATAACTGGCACTGACTGAATGCTGGTTCAGTTGCTGATCCAACCTCATGGTTAGCAAAGTTCCAATGTCTGTCCCATCTGTCTGTCTACCTGACAATGCAGCCATCACATGAAACGCATTTTTGTTACGTGCATTAGTGAGCGTAAGTTTTAAGGCATAAAAGCCGGTTTTTCAATTGACCAACAAAGTGACCAACGTCAGCAAAAACAACAACAACAACTAATAATCATGACGGCGAAGGAAAAACGCATAAATATTAAATTAATGTAACACAAAAAAACAAAAATGCTTAAATGGCCTATAATTTTCGTTTATAAAAAGTGTCACTCAAATTAAGCAACAAAAAACTCAAAAGGTAATGAAAATGCCAACCAACAACAATCTGAGTAATCATCATATAATATTTAACATGAAAATCCAAAAAAAAAAAAAACTTAAAACTTGATGGAGCTTTGGTGCGAGAACGTTGTATGATAATGACAAGTTTCTCACTTGTTGAGTGTCACATGTCTTGGACACGCCATCTGGTGGGCAATTATTGCCAAGTGTAATGTGTTGCAGTGACCTTTAATGTTATATTGTTTATATAATATAATGGTCATATATTTAATATGCAAAATAATTATATTATATTATATTATACGATCACTGTGAATACGTTCTTAATATTACTTTCAAAAACTTATTAACTGAGTTGTAGTACCGTTACAGCCACATTTACCTGTTTTTGGCAGTTGTCACTTTATGCACATTATTCGAATAACCGATTTTACCATAGGCCTTAAGTTATGTATTGTTTTTTTTTTAGAAGAAACTAAGACAATTTTCCTTTTCAATTTCACAAATAAGATGTGGTAGAGCTTGTCGCTTTTGTCAACTTTTGGTTATACTTAATTAAATCTCTTACAATATTATGAATTCTAAACATTCTTTATTCTATTTATATACGATTTGCTTACAAATTGGAAATTATTTTAAAATTTCAGACAATGTTTTGCTTTGTTTTTGTTGATCTATATGTACAATTTACAACCAGAGGTATTCGAGCTTTTTTTTTTTTTTTGTATAATTTCATTTCTTTTTGTCTGAATTGTATAATAAAATATTATGCATGAAATATCGTGGAAGTAATAACAAACAGTAGGAATAAATAACTTGAAACAGTGTGTGTGTGACTTCGTACCTAAATTCTTTAATTTAATCGAAGCACTTCGATGACATAACAAGTATCAGTTGTTTGAGTTTGAATTTCTCTCAACAGGGATGGGAATTAAAAATACAGATGTATAAAATATTGATACTGTAAAATTTTATAATTATAATATATTAGTCAATAAATAAAACAATTTGATAAATTGGATATCATAAAAGAACATGTACGGAAATCTAATACTTAATTCTTGTTCTTAGTGATCTCGTCCTTTTTCAGCAATTTACATAGGTATAAGCAATATATAATGTAATGGACTCGACTGAGGCACAATGGTTAGAACATACGACTATCGTGAGGGTGACCTGAGCTCGAACCCTGTCACTTAAAAAACTTAATTTCCCTTTTCACCCCATGAATGGAATAGGTATGGAATAGCTTCTCGAGTTGTTGTTAATTAATATACTTTATATTTAAGATGCACAACACACGGCACCTACTTGTTTGTCGACGAATGCGAACGTCAGTGTTTTGAGAAGGTATTACTCTTCTACATAATGTGTTCTAAGACAACCATGGGTATATCGCTCGCGATGTGTTTGGCAAAGGCTGGGCAATCACATAGGAGGTGTTCTAAGGTTTTGCAATCTTCGCCACATTCTCTGCAATCGTTCCTTCTGCTCGCTCCAATTCGTCCTGATGTCCTGTCAGAATGCGAACAACAGTGGTATGTTCGGAATTTCCTAGTTTAAGAAGTTCTTTTGTGTTTTTCTTGTTTGGGTATAGGAACTTTGCAAACTTATCAACCATTTGGTAGCACCAGAGTGTTGTGTGGGCATGGTTTGCCCACATTTTCTTACCCTCACCCTACGGATTGGAGAGTAGGTTTAGGTTTAGTATGAGGGCATGTAGTGACACATTGCAATGCTGCAATATCATTACAGCACTCGGATTATTCTAATCTAAGAAATGGAAATATGAAGCAGAGAGTATAGTACATGATAATAAAGGAGACTACAGGAATAATACAGGGGAAGATAGAAAGAAGTGTTAAGATTGTTCTGGTGTGTTCTCTCTTTCAACTCTATATACATATACAAAGTACTGATATAACGTAGGGACACTATCGTCTTCTGCCCTTAAGCCAGCTCAAACCATCGGTGAAATTCACCAGATTCTCCATATTGCATGACGAAAGTTCGACAAGACTATCAAAGAAGTATTTCCCGAGGAATTGCTTCGTTCTTCTGCTCTAGGCAATGGCAAATAGTCCTCCTGTGTCGTCCTTAGATGTAAATGCTCTAATGTCAGTGTTGCGTAATTCTTCCGATTAGTCGTCTGACGGACTTCCAATCTAGTTCCAACAGTGATTCATCTTCGATTCAGTCTTGGTCAAAAATCCCGTAATACCATAAAGTCAGTGCGGTGTTTAGGATGAATTTGCCAGCCGTTCGATGTGACGGGTCACAAATACGTAAATATGACACATTGGTGGTCGCACTGTTCCATCTGATTGGCCGGGTTCCAGTGCTGAGCCTTTCCGCGCCATTTCATCCGCCATCTCGTTCCGTAATATGTCACTATGACCGGGGACCTAGCATAGTCAAGCACTTGACTTTATGATCTTTGATACCAAAGCCTTTAAGGCCGCTTGACTGTCCACTTAGATTGTGACGATTTCCTTCAAACTCCTTGCCAATATTTCCTCCACAGATTTCTTAATAGCGAAGATCTCCGTCTGGAAAACACTACAATCGTCATCTAATCGGAAGTGTTGGCTGCATTTGAGATTCTCACTGAGGATCCTCCTCATACGGAATTGCATAGGGTCTTCATGGGTAGGTACCTCCCATCCAAATGTACCATTCCGCCCAGTTTAGATATACAATAATGCGATCGTTCCCAAAAACTATTTTTAGTAAAGCTATAACTAGATAAAGGTTTTGAGAAAAACTGGAAGACTTGCCAAGCCTCTTCCGGTACCTCCCATACAAATGTACACACACTCCCGCCCACTTTATCTTCATATACACTCAACGCGATCTTGCCCAAATTCTATATTTCGTTAAAATAAAAGTAAAAATATAAAAATATTTTTACTAAGCGTGAGGGTATATGGAAGTCGGTTTACCCGTCTGAAACTTTCTAACTTATTAATTTTATACTAGCTGCCTCGAAAAGGTTTGAGAAAACTTCTTTCATACATCTTGCTCCAATGGCAAAGTTGTTAGTTCATTCATTTTAACTTTCCTGGAGCGGCCTGGCAACCAGATGAACGTATGACGGTATTTCTAATACGGTTCTGGATCTAACTGTTAGCAAAGTTAAGGCTTTAATAGCCCTTTGGCTTCTACTGGCCCTATAATTGCATTTCGATCTCTGGTTCCTTCACATAAATAACCCACATCGTTCTCCCTATATGCATAAAACCTTTCATATAGCAGGCAAACATTTTAGGACACCCATTTCCCCAGCATTGGCTTGAACACTTGTCATCAGCCAGTCAGGTGGACTTCCTTCCTTAGTAAAATGCAATTCCCTCGGCAGCAAATAGGAAAGAATGTGATATGGGTCATCAAATAATTTTCCATCGCATATACAGGAGGCTTTATACCTGTCTTTTGTTAGTTAGAAGTCAGTTTCAGGGGCTGCCTCAAGCTGAGAGCTCTCATGTCAAACCAAAAGACCTTGGGCCGATGAGAAATCCATGTTCAAAGTAACCTCCTACAGAATTTGCTACCAAACACTCATTACGTCTACGTTGCAGGTTATTTCGTGTTGGTACCTGACGTATGTACATCAGACAATTGGACGATAACATAGCGCAGTAGCAAATCTCGGCGGCGAGAATTTCCAAGTCAGGGTAAAGATACTATGTCAGAATAGTGAAACACCCAAACAGTTTGACCTTCTCCGGCTAATCTTTTTATGGCATTTTTGATCGCTTATTTTTCAGGTATAACACAAAACACATTGTCATTTGTCAAATTTTTTCCGTAAATTTTTCCCACAAACTCAAAATTTCTGGCCATATATAGACTGTCACATCTGTGATAAGTAGTAAACTGGTCATTACTGATGATATTAAATGACGACTCTGACCCAAGTACTATACCGTACATATGTAGCGAGTTTACATATGATACTAGATGCATACAAATGTATATACAACGTATGAGCAATACTAATTGTATGCGTATTTTCCATATTACTCATACGCACATTATTCCAATAATGTGAATTTATGGTTTAATAAAACAGTGCAACAGCCTGGGGAGGTGATAATTTCCAAGTCAGGGTGAAGCTATTAGGTCAGTAAAGTAAAACCCTTAAATAGTTTAGCGTTCTATACAATTCGGCTGATGAATGACATGAGAAATCATCAATGGTTTTGGAGTTATAGCTGAAAACTAAGAGAACAAACTCCTAGATGAGCCAAAAATAAAAAAAAAAACAGTACAGAAATTCCAGTCAGATGAACTGACTAATAAATACCCTCACCCTATGTATGATATTGTTTAACTCGAATTTTTTAAATTTACCGATTTTTTAATAAAATAACTACTTGCTACTTTACTTAATTTCCTTCACACCCCATGAATGAGGTATGGGCTAACTACTCGCTTTGTTGTTAATTAACACGCTTTCTATATTTAGTTTCACAACTAACGGTACCTACTTGTTTATCGACGAATGTGAACGTCACTGTTTGAGAAGCTTTTAAGTTACTAAGTTACTGTCGACATCATCGAAAAAAATTAAAGAAAAAAATTTATTTATTTTAGATGACTGGAGCCAAGAATTGAACCTGGGATTTCCCTTATTTCCCGCGTGTTCTAACCGTCATGCAACGGCCGATCCCTTTGAATGAAATTACTGATTTCATTTGTATAAGAGGTACCAGAAGGGGTGTGTTACATAGTTCGGTTTTCAGACTAAAGTGGCCGAATGGTCCAATTGTATGGGAGGTACTAGAAGGGACTTGGCTAGACTTCCAATTAATTCTCCAAAGCTTTATCCGGTAATAGCGTAACAAAATACAAACTTTGGGCACAATCGCGTTGGTTTTGGGAGTATTTTTAGTATTACTTGATTTCTAAAGTGGGCGGAATGGTAAATTTGCATGGGAGGTACCAGAAAGGGGGTGTGGCAAGATTTCCAGTTTGTTCTCCATAACTTCATCCTGTTATAGCTTAACAAAATACAGAATTTGGGCGAGATCGCGTTAGGTGTATTTATACGGCTCCAAGAAAAGCCCCCCAATGAAATAACGCCCAGGAAATAACCCCCAATGAAATAAACCCCAAAAAATAGGAAATAACACCCAAAAACTGTGAATGAAATAAAATCCAAAAATAAATGAAATAAACCCCAAAGCGAAAACGAAACAACCCCCAATATTTGGGAGTTATTTCATATGAAATAACACCCAATGATGAAAATGAAATAACCCCAATGAAATAAACCCCATCTGCAACAAAAATGAAATTATGCCCAAAATTCATAAAAGAGTCAGTTTCACCAAGGATTTCATGAAGTCAATGGACCAATAGCAAAGTCGCAAAATTATTGAAATGAATCGTGTGGTTCGTAGATCGTTGTAGCCCTGCTCTATTTTTGCAGTTCGGAAGATAATTTGCCTTTTACGTTTGGCCTTAACACAACCACCTCCAGTGTTCACAAGTAAATCAAACTCTCTGCTTTAATTGAATTCCTCATTCTGAAGAACTCTTACAAATTTAAAAAAAACTTCCATTCTTAAATATCATTCTCAAAATGAAAAAATGCTCGTAGCATATTGTTGATTTTCTATCCGTCAATATGACACAAATGGAAATATCTGTAAACATTTAAAAGATATTGTAATGTATTCACAGGCTAAAAGTTTTTTTGTAAAAGGCCTATTTTTATCTAATTATATAATTATGAGCCCCAAAAACCAACAGCTTTCAAAATGAAATAGCCCCCGAATAAAAAATGAAATAACAAAATATTCACGATATGAAACAATCCCCAAATTTAAAAAATTGGTTGGGTGTTATTTCATTGGAGATTATTTCATAATTTGAAAACCCCAAATGAGGAATGAAATAATGCCCAAAGAAAAATGAAAAACGGTCCAAAAAAATTGGGAGTTATTTCATATGAAATAATACCCAAAAATGTATGAAAAATATTTGGGGAATATTTCATTTCTCGTTTGGGCGTTATTTCATTGGGGGGCTTTTCGTGGAGCCTATTTATACTCTTACTTGATTTCTAAATTGGGCAGAATTTGTGTGAGTGGTATCAGAAGGGGCGTGGCTAATTTTTTTCTCCAAAACTTTGTCCGGTTAAAGCTTTACTAAATACAGAAATTTGGACTCGATCGCGTTAAGTGTATTCATATTATAACTCGATTTAAACAATGGGCGGACTGCTACATTTGTATGGGAGCTTCCAGAAGGGGTGTGGCTAGACTTTCAGTTTTTTCTTTATTCAAAGCCAAAACCCTTACAGCTTTGAATTTGACGGAATGCTACATTTGTATGAAAGGTATCAGAAGAGGCGTGTCTAAACATATAATTTTTTCCTTCAAAACTTTATCCAGTAATTACTTTACAAAATACAGAATTTGGTCAAAATCGCGTTGGGTATATTAATATTATTAATCGATTTCTAAAGTGGCACGTTCGTTTTCGTTGTATTGATATTATTACTCGATTTCTAAAGTGGGTAGAATGGTACATTTGTATAGGAGGTACCAGAAGCAGCGTGGCCATGTATTCCATATTCAATCCCATTAGTAAGTCATTTTGGGAAAATATAAACCCCTGCTATGTTCCAAAACAATGGGCTACGTCTTTCAAAAGTTATCGTGCATACCAGCCGGACATATAAACGACTTAAAAAGTCATGAATCGAATTTGTTTCAAAGAAATCTAGGATCTAAAGTGACATCTTCTATATGTGACACTTGTTGGTCGTATCAAATGATACCCAAAGGTTTTGGCGTTCTAAGGCCAAACTTTTTTGTACTCTCAACCTACGGAAAAGAGGATATAAACCTTTCCGTAGGATGAGAGTACAAAAAGTTTGACCTTAGAACGCCAAAACCTTTGGGGGTTTTACCATACTGGCCTAGTCCTTTACCATTATTTGGAATTTCTCACTCCCCAGACAATGATCCCGAAAATGTTCCATAGTGTAATATATTCACTTTCTTACTCCAAACTCACTCCAATTTGTAAACAAGCTAGGGTTTAGTAGCAGTTATAAGAAGACTAACAACACATAGTCTTGTTGGCAAACTCGCCCTTAAAAACTCCTCTCTCTGTAGATGATGCACGGAGAAGGATTAAGAAATAATCACGCAGCACAAGAAACACAATCCCCACAATCTCTGCTAAATATTTAAATTCTACAAAAAGAAAATTTTACAATCGCACCTCGTACAAATTAATTTAATGCATTTTTAATTGATCACCGCATCAAACAACAGGAAAATTTGCTATTTTTAGCCTATGATTACAAATCGCAATTTTCCGTTGACTAAATTTGAATAAACAATGAGACATTTTTAAATCTGATAAAAGGAAATCTGTCACTCAACACGACACAAACACAACAGATGTTTCAACACGACGAGTACTCAAGTCAAAAACACAACACAATGACATTTTGAAATGTTGTTTCAAATGTCCAGCGTACGCATACCAATGCGTTGTCAATGTGGCACAAACAACAACAATCAAATACTCAATCACAGAATCAAGCATGTGCTGCATCATAATCGTATTGATGTGGGCAATACTATAACTGCAAGTCTCCTCATATGGTGTAATTGCTTATAATTATTGATTCATTATACACAGATATGATTATACGAAACAATCTAAAATTTTAAATAAATATTGTTATTAATGTTTGTCTTTTTTATGTAATTTATTTGCAGATACTTATTTGGATCATAACTAAATAAAAAGCGCGAATTTATTTTTCTACATATCAACAACACTTAATTACGTATAAGGTAAGTAATACATAAGAGAGACTTCAGAACTCGTTTAAAACACACAAAATTTAAATTTTTGGCTACGAGACAATGTTTTTGTGTTTTTTGGTGAACAAAACAATTAGTATGGTATATAATTGAATACTAGACACCCACTCAATTTTTAAAATATCTTTGTTAAGAGCTCGTGCATCGATTTGAGTTTAATGTTCTTTGTTCAAAAAGAGTCAAATACTTACTTGACGTCTCTTCCTCAAGTAATTTTTGTTGCGAGTTCTTAATGGAATCTATATTGTTTATCGAAGAATGCGAACGTCACTGTTTGAGAAGATTTTTACTAGACTTGCCGATTGACTGGACACTGTAGTGCGATGTCAACAACATCGAGAAGGATGGCAATGAAAGACAAATGCAGACGACAGGAGACAGGAATCGAACCATGGTCTCCCGCATGGTAGTCACTTGTTTTAACCATCATGCCACTACCGGTCCTACTGAGTTCTTAAAACTATAGATGCTATTACTAAGTAGCATTTAGTTAATTTTATATACTCTTCAATAAAATGTGGTATATGAACTTTTGAACTCCAAATTTTTTCATTTCTGACAACAATACAACTCCACCCAACAATTCATATTCCTACTAGTGTATTTTCCTAGGTGTATTACTTCAGTTTTGTTGGTTTCTCATCTATCTGCGTGTTAATTTAAATGTTAACTTTTAAACGACTTTGCTTTTGTCTAAAGTCTACAATTTCCTTTGTTTTTTTTTGTTTCGTTGACGCACACACAGACAGAGTTCATTTTTATACCTTTGGGCGTTTTAGGAGTTTCAAAGACAATGAACCGCGATCTTTTGAATTAAAAAGTAAATATAATTGACATTAATATAAAGTAAACATATTTTTTTTTTTGGTTTTGCAAAGAACTGCTGGTAAATATTGAAATAATTTTTAAGCTAAGTTTGTATAATATTTAGATGCGAGGGGCTGTGCCAATTAACAGTGCAATATAATTCGAAAAATAACAAACACTTAAGCAAAACGGCAATAAACTCCAGCCAAAAAAAAATATATAAAATTTGCCATAATTTATTGAATTAAAGTAAAAATTGGTAAAATTTCAATTAACAAAATTACAGTTAATTACAGTACAACATTTTTCAGCTCATTGATTTGGGACTCAATTCTGAGAACTGCACGTGAAAGTAGCCCCAAAACGAAAAAGTTCTGCATCATTCGTTTTGTCAAGTTACATGCCATATAAATTTAATATCGATTTGAAGTTAGTAAGTATCGTATAGGGGAATTTATCACGTTTTAAGCTCTTTTGTTATATTGTTATACGTTGGCAGATAGATAGATAACCCAGTGCTACAGTCAATCTGGAGTGAGGGAGGGGTGAGATATTCCAAGTCAGAGTGAAAGCATTAGGTCAGTATAGTAATACCCCCATATTTTTTGCTTATCTTAATATTATTTCGCTTAATTTTATAAATATTTCTAAAAAACCTTTGAAGATTTCTCATTTAGTTTATCGTTTGTAATCTTCAATTAAACTACAAATCCATAATATTGAAACAATGTGCGTATGATTAATATAAAACCTGCATACAATTAATATTACTCATACGTTGTGAATACATACTTTCTTAGCTGACACTTTTTCGCAATCATATGGGAAGAAACAAAAAATACACAGTACAACACATGATTTGGGACTAAATTCTAATAACTGCACGTGAAAGAAGCCCCAAAAAGAAGAAGTTCTGCATCATTCGTTTTGTCAAGTTACATGCCATATAATTATAATATCGATCTGAAGTTAGTAAGTATCGTAAAGGGAAATTTGTGACGTTTAAGGTTGTTTTGTTTGACAGAACTCAAGAACCACTAGTCCGATTAAGCTGAAACAAATTTAAAAAATTAAGAATTACAATTCCTTAAATCTGTTCATATAACATTTCCCTACATAAGTAACAGTTTCACTTTACAATTCATCAAATGATTTTGAACAGGATATATTTTGTAGCAGTTACAATAAAACTGTTGTACTCCGTGGCGTATGATTTAAGTGGAAAATTACTTATGATAATCATCTTAAAAACTTAATTTTCCTTTGCACCCCATGAATGAGGAATGGGATAGCTTCTCGCGTTGTTGTGAATTAACACGTTTTCTATTTTTAGATTCATAACTAACGGCACCTACTTGTTTATCGACGAATGCGAACGTCACTGTTTGAGATGCTCTTACTAGACACGCCGATTGAATAATCCTAATACTGCGAAGTTGCTGTTAACAACATTCGAGGGGAGCCGACAATGAAAGAACAATTTTTGTTGTTTTTTTTAAGATGACTGGAGCCAGGTTTGAACCTGCGATCTCCCGCATGGTAGTCGCGTGTTCTAACCACTATGCCACGGCCGGTATGATATGATAATCATACGCCACCATATAACAACAAAAGAGCCAAAAACGTGACAACTTCCACCATACGATACTTACTAACTTCAAATCGATATAAAACTATTATGGCATGTAACTTTTTAGGACAACTTTCATGTGCAGTTCTCCGAATTGAGTCCCAAAATCATGTGTTGTACTGTGTTACAGAGAATTGCGATACCGTTAAATATATCGTCCCCTCAATATAGTAATAGTATATGTGCTTTAGAATATCTACTATTATAGGCTATTGTTATATTGAGGGGACGGTACTAAGGTAAACCTAGTACCAACCTGGGACCGTCCGTGGCATGATAGTTAGAACACGCAACTGCCATGCGGAAGATCCCAGGTTCAACTCCTGGCTCTAGTCACCTAAAAAAATAAATTTTTCTTCCATTGCCGGCTCCCTCGATGTTGTCGTCAGCAACTTTGCAGTATAAGTGTCGAGTCAATCGGCGTGTATAGTAACAGCTTCTTAAACAGTGACGTTCGCATACGTCGATGAACAAGTAGGTGACGTTAGTTGTGAATCTATAAATAGATAGCGTGTTAATTCACCACAACGCTTAAAGCTACCTCATTCATGGGGTTTAAAAGGAAATTAAGTTTAAGTACTACCAACCTATCAATACCATTATCCATCATATTCTCTAATTTACATGTATCTTTTCTCCTTAATCACCAATACTGTAACACATCATCTCTTAAGTTAAACCTCATTACCTATTTAAAGTTAAACGATAGTGATGATGATCACACAAAAATCACACTCTTTCCCAGAATTCCCCACCGCACAGCTCATCCAGCACAATAATCATAAGAAAATATTGACAAATGCCATTAGCACAGAGACCACATCAGCGTTATCAACGTCTTAACTATTTTTTTGGGGTACTTTTTTCCCATCTTCACCCATCAACACGCAGCCCTCATTATTTTTCTTCCACGTAGTACAATGGAAATCATTAACTCAAATATGCTGTCATAATATATTTGTAAACTTAACCCAATATTTATTTAGGTGTGAAATAAGTGTTAACGGAACTCCATAGAAAAAGTGATGGATAAATAATGATAGAAATTATTTTCTGGCAAATATGGCAAATTATATGAGTGTGTGTGTGTGTGTTTGTAGTACAAATATATACAACTAATCAATTAAGACATTCATGCTTGTGTGACTAATGCAATGTTATTGTGACAAAAATTTTCCATTTTAAGCAGCAGATATAAAGATAACGCAGTGCAACAGTCAATGTGGAAGGGAGTGACAAATTCCAAGTCAGGGTAAAGGTACTAGGTCTGTATAGTTAAAATTCCCGAAGGTTTTTGGCATTCTCAGGCTATAAATTGTATTATGACCCTTTATATTTTGATGTTTGCTCGCTTAGTTCTTCAGCCATAACTCAAAAACTATTGAGGATTGCTCATTTCAGTCTTTAGCAGAATTGTAGCTAAGGTTTAAGTAAATAATTTGTATTAATATATCCATGTCAAAAACAAGTTGGAATAATTTTATCAACTTAAATCTTCAATTAAACCATAAATTTACAATATTGGAACGATGTGCGTATGATTAAAAAAAAATACGCATAAAATTAATATTACTCATACGTAGTGCATACATTCATATTATTAAATACATTTACAATAGGCAGCAAAAATGTATCTCTAGATTATCGGTAATGCCCGAGCGGAATATTGTGCCGGTTGTTATTAAACGACTACGGTCAAAATTTTTGCAAAAACGGATAACTTCAAGGTGTACCCTAAAGAGGTCAAAGGTTAGATCTGTATATGTGCAAATGTGTTTGTCTTTGTTTGCATTCATTTTTTAGTATCGTATAGATACGAAAACGGCTTGATCGATCTTTTTGAAGTTTTCACAGAATGTTGCTGTGTGGTCGGTGGTGTAAATAGATACTAGATTTTTTGATATATCAAGCGGGCGTGGCCCCGACCATTGACCATATTTTTGAAACCGCAATATAACCAATCGCCTTGAAAATTTGTATGGCTGCATTTGGCAGCAAAGTTCGTGATCCAACAAAAAATGGGCACGGAATCGGATCAGTGGGCGTGGTATAAAACTAGCAACTTTTAAGGGCTGCATCTCATGAACTATAAGAGATATAAAGCTCTCTGGGGTTCAGGAAATAGTTATGCGATGTTATTCAAATTTTAGTCATGTATTTCTTACATCAAGAGGTAATATATTTCATTTATCAGTGAGTTTACCCGAATGAAAATTTATATATGGGTTTGTATAAATAACACTGTACAACTAAATTGCGGTGACTGTAATTTAGTGAGTATATCGCGACCTAAAGTCGCAAAGGGTGTAAGTCGAAAAAAAACTTTACTTTTTCCTTTAACGACTTACTTTTCAAAACCTTTAATGTATTTGTGGGTATGAAAGGTGACAGCGTATATGTTTTTGGTGTTTTTTTTTCAAGACGGATGCGTTTTCAATTTATCTTGCGTTCTACATCAAAAAATACATTTAGGCAAAAAGTGGACTTACAACATTTACAAAATGCAAAATGCTTTAAAATGAGACTTTTGAACATTTAAGTGTTCTACAAAACTTTAGCTCAGAAAATTTTACAAAGAAAAACAATTGAAATTCAAATGTTTAATTCGAAACTCGTCAAATAATGTTCAAAAATTCCATTTAAAATTCAAAACACAGATATTTTTTGAATCTCCAATGGAATTTTTGAATATCAATCAACGAGTTTAAAATTTCAAATTGAATGTTTTAAAATCCAAGACAATATTCGAGTTGATTTTCCTTGAATTTCAGTAGAAAATGGTGTAGTCCCTTTAATCCCGTTTCAAAGCACTGTGGGAATAGTTAGTTTGAGTGTTTTAATATTTTTACATTAAATATTACATATATCTAGGAATAGTTCAAACATAAAACTACATTAGGCTATTGAAAAAAGTAGGACCTAGGGCGATCGGACCTACCGGAATTTTGTACACCCATCCAAGGTTTTCATTCATCAATATTGAGCTGAAATTTTGTATGCAAGCCTATATCTTCTAAGAGGAGGTCAATATAAGACTATGTCTCTTGTGCTATAAAAAAACAAAACAAAATAACAATAAATAAAAGAAATGAAATGAGTTCTAAGATGAGTAAATTTGGGCTTTTGCCCAAAGCCGGGTAAACCGACTTTCATATACCCTTATATAAATACATATATATATAATTTCCCTTTACGTCCCATGAATGAGGAATAGGATAGCTTCTCGTGTTGTTGTGAATTAACACGCTTTCTATTTTAGATTCACAACAAACGGCACCTACTTGTTTATCGACGAATGCGAACGTCACCGTTTGAGAAGCTTCTACTAGACATGCCGATTGACTCGACACTAATACTGCTAAGTTGCTGTCGACAACATCTAGGGGGCCGGTAATGAAAGAAAAATGTGGATGACTAGAGACGGGAATCGAAGCCGGTATCTCCCGCATGGTAGTAGCCTGTTCTAACCACTATGCCACGGCCGGTCTATATACCCTTACCTTCAGTAAAAATATACAATTTTGCACGTATAATAACTTTCTAAAGAAGGTGGTATGGGAAATTTTTATAGGGAGTACCAGAAAGGGAGTGACTAGTCTTATAGTTTTTACTACAAAGCGTTATCCTGCTATAGCTTTACTTAATACAAAATTTGGAAACGATCGCGTTGATAGTATTGACATTATTACTCGAAGTGTAAAGTGGGCGGTGTGGTACATTTGCTAGGGGGGTACCATAAGGAGCGCGGCTAGACTTCCAGTTTTTTTCTCCAAAATTGTATCCTGCTATAGCTTTACTAAATACAGAGTTTAGGTACGATTGGTTGTATTGATATTATTACTCAATTTCCAAGGTGAGCGAAATGGTAATTTTGTATAGAAGGTATCAGAAGGGGTGTGGCTAGATTTCCAGTTTTAAATCCCAAACGCGTTCTTGTTATAGTTTTACTAAATATAGAATTTAGACACGGTCGTGGTGGTTGTATTGCTGTTATTATTCGATGTCTAAAGTGTATGCAATGGCACATTTGTATGGGAGGTAATAGAAGGGGCGTGGTCATCTAGCCCATTTGCAGTACCATAAGTGGTTTTGGGAAAATATTAACATATGCTTAGTTTCGAAGCAATTGGTAACGTCTTTCGAATGTTATCGTGAGTACCAGCCGGGCAGATGGATGTGTCTGTCCATCGGAAATAAATCAAGCGGCTTAAAAAGTTATGATTTAAATGTTAAAAGATACCTAGACTCTAAAAACCATTTATGTGTTACACTTTTGGGTCGTTTCAAATGATACCATTCACCCGTGGGCTCAGAGTATAGCTACTCCCATACAAGCTACCTCTTTCTGAAGTTGTCCGTCTGTCTGTCCCCCCGGTTGCAGGCTTAATTTAAGAGCTATATAATTGGTATACATGCGGACATCTTTGGTATACATGGTATTATCCTCCTAAGATAAGTAAAATCGGTGCAAAAACTGCTCCCACCTCCCATACAAAGTGCCTCTTTTTGTGGGTCTGGCGCTGCGATTACATTCGAAGTTTAAGAGCAATCGATCGAAATTTGGTTATGTTCTAAGATTAGCAATATCGGATGAAAACTACTCCTACCTCCAGTACAAACTACCTCACTTTGGGGTCTGTCCATGCAATTACAGCCTTAATCTATAGGCTATTTAGCTTAAAAATTTTATACATACTTATAATCTCTACGCGGAAATTTTGTTCCTAGATGAGCACGATCGGTCTAAAACTTCCATAAACCTTCCATTAAGATTGGGTTTAAGATTATTATGCATTTGTGCATTATGGATTGGCACACCAACGTGCATTTTGGATTTTCGGACATACTTGATCCAATAAACATTTTATATTTTGGAGCCCATAAAAACCAGGAAGGAAATGGAAAAGGATTCAACTATTTGCTTAAACTGAGTTAATGGCATTGAACGTGATCAATCTTCGTGGATAATTAGTGAAATTGTTATCTTTAAAGATGTCGTCAACACAAAAATTATCATAACAAATAATAATTGCATATGAACAAATAAGTCTATGAGGAGTTTTCTTTTTTTTCAATATAACATGCCCGGGAACCACAAAATCCGATTATGTGCATAATAATAAACCTTAAAATAGAAAAAGTGAATTTCAAAAACACAATAATTGATGGCGACATGTAAATGCGTTTCGTCGTGTATTCAAATTGTTATTGCTGTTGCCTTTTACTTTACTGAAATATATCATAACACACACTATGAATATGACGGCAGGCAAGCACACAGATAGACCGACATATCTGTACCATATAAGACATTCCCAATGTTAGTAATGATGATCTTCATGCCAAAGTCGATGATTAAAACCAAAGCCAAATGTGTGTGTACTCATGGCTTACGATATTGGTATGATCATGATGTTCATAATTGATGAAGAGAAGTGTCAGACCAAAAATAAAAAATAAATCAAATGACACAACGTCTGTATCATCATCGTCGTGGTCGTCATCGTCATCGCCGTCATTTTCAAGAACCGCAATGAAACCAAAAGTTTTTGAAAATTGTTCGTATCGCAACTATTAACATTATAGCCATTTACTTACTATGTACGGTTGTTGGCATCGGAACCCCTGGTGGTATACGTACATCCTTCCTCATCCCCACCCAGTGCCTCTGTGGCAGTGATTAGTGACGTTACTCCTAACCGCAAATTACAACAAAGAGTTGAAGAAAACATGAAAAGCGTTCGTCAAGCTTTAGCCAGCATACATGTGTGCTCTTTGGTTAAGGTGACACTTTTGACTGAGCACGATCACCGCCGCATGTCTGTCCGTTCGTCTATCTGCATGTTGTATCGTTCATACTGTAGCTGACTGTAACCGAGGTTGTCTTCTGTCTGTCCAATCGTGTGTCCGTCCGTCCGTTAGTCCGTCTGTATGTCTGTTTGCTCAGCTTAAGCGGTAATTTAGCTCACGTTATGAGTACGCTATATCTGGAACTGCAGGCCACAACAACAAAAAATTGTTTTTCATTTTGTTGTAGGTGGCACTCCCATGTGTCATTCATTTGTCTATTGGAAGAAACTATTTACGAAAAAAAACACACAAAAAATCATCATTTAAATACCAGTAACGATCGGTCGAAATGTGAGCCATGTCGCGGTTAGTGGCACTGGTAGGTAGAGTAGGTGCAATGGCTTAGCGGGTCGGGGTTAGCTTAATAGCATTTGCATGGCATGGCATCATTGGTTATTTTTTCGTTTTGTTGTGCCACAGCTACAGTTTAAACTTGTAATCATAGCGGCGACAACGTAAAACAAAACAACATTTTGAGTTAACATACAAATGATGTAATGCTGTAGAGTTGCCATGTGTGTGTGTAAAGGTGACTGATTTGGTAGGGATTTACCATATGTGGGGAAATATAAAAAATCAGGGTATAAAAATCTAAAATTTCACTCTAATCCGCAATGAATTATCATTATTTTCATTGAGTGGGTCGGATTCAAGAGAGAATAGGTAAATCTACAACAATTCGAAAAATGTAAAACTCCTTAAGGATGTGGCGTTCTCAGGTCAATTTTTTTTTGTTTAACCTTTTATATTTTTTGCTTACCTTGATGTTGTTGGTCAAAACCATTGATAATTTCTCATTACATTCTTCGGCTGAATTGTAGACAAACGCCAAGCTCTTTGGGTGTGTTACTATACTGACCTAGTACCTCACCCTGACTTGGAGTTTCTAAAACCCCAGATTGGCTGCTGTATTGTGATATTAAACCATATTTCCACAATATTGGCACGATGTGCGTATGATTAATCTAAAATCCGCATAAAATTAATATTACTCATACGTTGTACATATGTAAAGACATATGCAAACTCGCTAAATATGTACAGTGCAGCCTCATTTCGCGTAGATTCTATCTGCGTCATTTCATTTTACGTTGCCTTTTAAAATTTGATTCAACTCGCTTGAATAGTTTAGATTCCGATTTGCGTCGCTACTTACAATTGAACTCTGAACTGAAGTCTTCGGTTTGTTAAGCAAAGATGTACAGAATGGCTTGGTATTTTACAGAGATGATAAACATTATTATTATTAGCCTTTAAAACAACTTGGCAACATACATATTTATATCTTAATGTCTAAGTCAGAGGCCGAAATGATTAGAGATTTCCATTCGCTTCGATCTTGTGCGCACCGTCTCCAGTCAGTCCTACCAAGCAGCATCAGTGATTTCTCCACCTGATCCTTCCAACGTAGTCGTGCTCTCCCTCTTTTGCGCCGTCCTTCGAGGTCTTGATAGAATACCTTTCGCGCTGAAGTTTCCTCATCCATTCTCACGACATGGCCTAGCCAGCGTAATCATTGCACTTTGATTCGCTTTACAACATCAATGTCGTGGTATAACTCGTACAGCTCATGGTTCATCCGTATCCTAAACTCGCCGTTTACGCAAATGGGTCCATATATTTTGCGGAGTATTTTTCTCTCAAACACCGCCAGATGAGCTGCATCTGCCTGTGTAAGCACCCAAGATTCGGAGGCGTACAACAGGACCGGTAAAATTAGTACCTGGTACAGCTGGACTTTGGTAGTTCGAGATAGGGTGGTGTTTTAAAAGTGCTCGCGTAGTCCAAAGAAACACCTGTTAGCAAGCACTATTCTCCGTTTTATTTCGAGGCTGACACTGTTGTTCTTGTTCATGGCGGATCCAAGGTAGATAAATTCATCCACTACCTCAAAGCAATAGTTTTCAACGTTCACGCTGCGTCCACAACTGGTGTACACTTTGTTCGATGATACCATTAACTTCGTCTTGTCCTCATTCACTGCCAAACCCATTTTCGCTGACTCCCTTTCAACTGATGCGAAAACAGCTGTTACCTCTCGCATCGTTCGACCGATAATGTCGATATCATCGGCATATGCGAGCAGCATGTGGCTCTTATTAAATATGGTGCCAGACATGTTAACCGCTGCTTTCCTTAACACCTTCTCCATCACTATGTTGAACAGCATACATGACAAACCGTCACCCTGTCTAAGACCTCTCGTCGTATCGAATGGTGCAGATAGATCATTGCCAATCCGAACAGAGGATTTGGTATTCGTAAGGGTACACCGGCAGAGACGAATTATCTTCGCAGGAATTACTTCATTTCACATATGGACGTGACTCACTCTTCTTAAAAAGTCCTTAAACATATTTGGTCTTAACATCCTTGGGGTCTAGCACATCTCCTTTTATGCTTAACAACTTTTCTCATATCACATTATATATACCCTTGTCACAAAGGATGAGGGTTTTAATACATATATCTTACATTAAGTTCACCAGAAAATATTTTCATTCATCTCATTAGACATTAGACATTGGCAACTCTGTGCCATATGTTTTGCTTAAGCATTGCACTTAAAGTGCCAAACGATCATAATCATTTTAATAGAAATTTTAAGAATTTTTGCGTATTCATTGGCTTGGTGCTGTACTGGTGTATACAATGCTCTATGAGGGTGTCTGTCTGTCTGTCTCAAATACAAAATACGATGTAACACTATTGCAACATGATAAATGTTTTGTCGTTCTGGCAAGAAAACAAAATAACGTTAGTAACAATTATTTCTGCTGTTTTTTTTATGAAAGTCATCATAATAACTGAATTTGTGCTTATCATTCAAATCTACAACGGCAATTGACTACAACGTGAGTGCATGTTTTAATTGACCCACGTCGTAATTAAGAGATGAAGATTTTTGAAATCTATTAGAAGAGCGAGAGAGAGAGAGTATAAGTTATTGATTTTAAAGTATGTTCGAACTAAGCTTGGACAGATTGTAATAGACTTCTTAGAATTTGTAACAAAGTGCGATATTGACATAATGAGATATTTGTAATATGTACCACAATTTGCTGCTTTAGTGATTAGCGGGCAAATATTTAGCTCAATTTATTACGCGGTTAAAGTTTTTTTAAAGTATAGAAAAAGTGCTAAATGTCCACCTTGAGTAAAAAAAATCGTATGGCAATTAAATTATTATTAATGCAGCCAACTCGACAAAACTAATGATGCAAAAGTTCTTATTTCTGCGGCAACTTTTACATTCAATTCTCAGAATTGAGTCCCAAATCAATGAGCAGAAAAATTTTGTACTGTGTTATTTACATACTGACAGCTGTTTTTCGAAAATTGACAGCTGTATCTCGCTTGAAATATTGCCGAGATTGGCGATAAACAGATTTATGCTTGATTAGCATTGAAAAATTTTGAAAACTTGTTAGCAAAGCAAGATTCATAAGCGAAATTAAAAAATGAATATTCGATTTTATACAACATATTTATCCCCGTAAAAGATTGTTTTGTGGAAGTGCTGTAAAGAAAATTGTAAATGGGTTGAGGGACAATTTCGTATAACGAGAGGCGTTACAGAGGCGTTATAGCCTTCTATTAATACCATCACCGTAAAGGCTAATGGTATATGTCCATATATAATAACGGACCAAACCAAGTAATTTGTTTCAACGCACAAAGAGTCCACTAGTCTGGGACTCTTCGTGAACGTTGAGAACTATAACTTTGAAGTGGTAGATTATTTTGTCTACCTTAATACTATTATTGTTAGCCTTTAAAACAACTTGACAACATATATATTTATATCTTAGTGTCTAATCTTGTGTGCACCGTCTCCCGCCAGTCCCACCAAGCGGCGTCAGTGATTCCTTCACCTGGTCCTTCCAAAGTAGTCGCGATATCCCTCTTTTGCTCCATCCTTCGAGGTCTGGATATAATATGTTTCATGCTGGAGTTTTTCCATCCATCCTCACGACATTGTCGAGCCAGTGTAATCACTGCACTTAGATTCGCTTGACCACGTCAATGTCGCGGTATAACTCATACAGCTCATGGTTCATTCGAATCCTGAACTCGCCGTTTACGCAAATGGAACCTTATATTTTGCCGAGTATTTTTCTCTCAAACACCGCCAGAGGAGCTGCATCCGCATGTGTAAGCACCTAAGATTCGGAAGCATACAGCAGGTCCGGTAAAATTAGTAACTGGTACAGTTGGACTTCGGTGGTTCGAGATAGGGTGGTGTTTATGAAGTGCTCGCGTAGCTCAAAGAAACACCTGTTGGCGAGAATTTTTCTCCATTGTATTTCTTGGTTGACACTGTTGTTTTTGTCCACGGCGGATCCGAGGTAGATGAATTCATCCACTACCTCAAAGCCATGGTTTTCAACTTTCCCGCTGCGTCCGCAACGGGTGGGTACTTTGTTCGATGATACAATTAACTTCGTCTTGTCCTCATTCACAAACCCATTTTCGCTGACAGCTGTTACCTCTTCCATCGTCCGACCTATAATGTCGATATCATTGGCATATGCAAGCAGCATGTGGCTCTTATTAAATATGGTGCCAGACATATTTACCGGCACTTTCCTTAACATTTTCTCCATCACTATGTAGAACAGTTTACATGATAAAACATCACCCTGTCTAAGACCTCTCGCCGTATCGAATGGCGCAGATACATTCTTGCCAATCCCAACAAAGGATTTGGTATTCGTAAGAGTACATCGGCAGAGACGAATTATCTACGCAGGGATACCAAACTCAGACATGGCTTCGAATACTCGGTGCCTGATAGGACTATCCGAAGGCAGCTTTGTTGTTGTTGTAGCAGTATATGTGTCTGTTTGTCCATTAGGTGTTAATTGGTTCGCCTTGTGTGTACTTTTCTGTTACGTTTGTTTCCAGGCCAAGGAAGGTGGTTACTTCCACTGGGTGGGCCCAAAGAGACCTGGGAACAAGTTTAGTTGCTTTGGTAGGGCAGTTGAACAGGTGTAGTCTGTCGTGTGGTCCCTGGTTGCAAGCGGGACAGGCGTTCGACGTATTGCCATCAATTTTTGTCCTGTACGAATTGAGGCGGCTACCCCAGGCAGATCTTAGTTGTGCCAAAACAACTCTCGTCTGCCGCAGTAAAACCTCTTCCTCTGAAGCCACTGATGGAGGGTGTTCCCCGAGCACGACATTCACTTTGTAGATATTCACTGATTCCACGACTGCGTCTGAGTGAATGTCGGCTAAGCCTTCCTGAAATCTCTTTGACCTAGAGACTCCTCCGTTGTACCGTCGGATCTCGCGCTCTAGATCATGAATGTCAGGTACTGCTGCGACAGTAGGAAATTATGTCGGCGCACGGGTATGACCTTCGTCTCCTCATGTAGGTGATCCACAGACGACATGAGGAGGCACCCTGTCGCAGTTCTCAGGGCGGCATTTTGGCGTGTCTGCAGGTTCTTCCACTGCGTCTCGCTTACATTCGGTGACCACACTGCAGCTGTATAGTTCATCACAGACCGACCTATCGCTTTGTAAGAGGTCAACAAGGTTTCTTTGTCAGTTCCCCAAATGCTGCCGGCTAGCGACTTGAGGACCTTGTTCCTACTTATCATCTTGTTGCAGATAACTGTGGCGTTGAACATCAAATGTGACACCAAGGATCTTGGGGTGATTGGTGGCCTAAAACGTGACAAATTCTCCTATACGATCGATATTAAATTATTATGGCATGTAACTTGACAAAATGTATGATGCAAAACTTCATCATTTTGGGTCTACTTTCACGTGGTGTTCTCAGAATTGAGTCCCAAAATCATGTGTTGTACTGTGTTATCTTCTGATAGTTTTTCGGGCTTCACCTCTGTTTCTGCATCCTTCAATGCACACATTATTCTGTTCTTCAGCTCTCGTTTTATTCGCCTGAAAAGTCGAGTCGCCTCCCGCCTCTTCTCCCTGTACTTTGGCTGCATTGCCATTGCCATTGGATGCAGATTGGCCCTGTATGCAGCATCTTGTTCCCGGATGGCATCACGGCATTCGTCATCGTACCGTTTGGCGATGTGTCAGTATGCAGACTACATTTTCCGACTGTTGGGCGCTATATGCATTCTCCCGGCCTATTTTGATATTAAGTCTTCAAGGCCTGGGCTACGGTCATACGGTCAAGTTGGGCGTAGAATTCGTCTTTGACCTCGTCACTTTTCTCCTCCGTCGGAGCATGAGCTCATATCATGTAGCAAACTTTTGCCTTCACTCTTATGGCGGCGATTCGTTCACTGACTGTAATACACCTAGAGACTAGGTGTCGTAGTCTCTTGCCGACTACAAATCCACAACCAAACTCATGCTTATCCTCGTGGCAGCTTTAGTACACGTCACACATCCCCATTCGCGAGCATTCATATCCAGTTCACCGGGTTTCCTTTATAGCAGTAATGTCAGCCTTGTACTCTTCGAAAACATCGGCCAGTTGAATAGAGGCACCTGGTAGGTATTGAGTTCTTACATTCCATATATATATTCTCAAATCATGGTCCTTAAAACGTTTCCGGTGGTCGTTAACATTTTGGGGGGTTATTTTCCTATTATTTCTCATTATATTCACTGACATTATACTGGTGGCGGGTGGCAAGCTCAGCCTTTCATTTTATTCCTACTGCCAAGATTCATTGCAGCCGCTCTTTCTGAGACAGATGCTGACCAAGAAGCCGATTTTCTTGTTTGACTAGGGGAATCACGGAGACATCACTGTCCTATTTGTATCTCTCTAGAGGAGACCCCCTGTGGTGAAGGGCTTATTTAATGGCGGCCCTGATTCGCCATGTCATAGATTCGTCATCAGGCACATGTACCCTTTTATAGTACGCCCTCAGTCTATGCCGCTCTGGTCGGGGACTACTTATTAATCGTATTTAATCTACATATATGTAGGCCGTTGAGCTATCCGCCACCTGCTGACTCCCCATAGTACCACGAGCTAGCCTCATTTCGTTAGATTTTTGAAATTTAGTGTTCGAAAATCACCAAAATCCCACTGTGCCCCGTTGAAAATATTTAACCTTTAATATTGGGTATTAACAGGTGAAACCTAAGAAACCGGAAGTTATACCCTTACTTAATTTCCCTTTACACCCCATGAATGAGGTATGGGATAGCTTCTTGTGTTGTTGTGAATTAACACGCTTTCTATTTTTAGATTCACAACTAACAGTTTTTTATCGACGAATACGAACGTCACTGTTTGAGAAGCTCTTACTAGACACGCCGATTGACTCGACACTTAATACTGCGAAGTTGCTGTCAACAACATTCGAGGGGAGCCGACAATGAAAGATTTTTTTTTTTTTTTGTTGAAATGGCTGGACCCACTAGTTGAACCTGTGATCTCCCACATGGTAGTCGCGTGTTGTAACCACTATGCCACGGCCGGTCCCATACCCATTAGAAATTATGATTTCTTTTCAGAGTTTTATGCGAATTAATAAGAGACTTTTTTCTTTGATTCTCAGTAAAAGACCCTTTCGGTAACAACTCACCATAAAAATTACCATATACCCAGAGATATTGAATTTAACATTTGACATTTGTGGGCTGTAACCTTTTCTACAGTTTTACTATATGTCTCGTCTGGCCATGCGACCGTATGTGATTTGGGTAAAGGTATTAATCAGTCAGTTCACTTGACCGAAAATACGTATTTAAATACCATATACCCAAAGATATTAAATTTAACATATTACATTTTTTGACTGCAACCTTTTCTACAGTTTTATAATATGTCTCGTCTGGTCATGCGACCGTAAGTCATATAGGTGAAGGTATTTATCAGTCAGTTCAATGACTGAATTAACGTATTTAGGACCTTTTTTAGTAATAGGCTAGAAATGACCAGACAACCGTTGTTGTCTCTAAAAATTGATTTTCCCCTGAGCTCAAAAAAGTAACATTTGAAATCTGGACAACAGCGCTACCTATCGGTTGAAAAGTGTCTTATCTTTTAAGAGAAAACCAAAAATTTCATTGAAATTGGGGATAAGCGTGTACGAACACAGTGACATGTGATTGCTATATATTCAAATTATTACAACAGCATTACTCATTAACTTCACATAAAAACATTCTTAACACCACTCGTACCTATCGATACATACATATGTACTACAACACATTAGTACCACAAAAAGCCATATTCATTCATTGCTAACAATAACACTTGTCTCTGTTTCCATTGAAATCAAACACAAATACTTGACAGTTTATTTAGAATATTAATTAAGTCTAATTTATTGATGATAATTGAAAAGTACAATATTAAAATTACCACTCAGCTATAGAGAACGAGAGAGAGAGCACGCGATAGGAAAGACAGACAGATGACGGACATCAATCGATAAATATGTTTAATGCTACACGACATCATTTCGAACATATTAATAATAATATAACCAACCACATACAAAATAAAACTAATGACAAATGCTAACATTTAGCTATGAATTTGTTTTTCCATTTAATTTTTTCAAGTAAATTTTTTTACTAAAATGTTAAAAACACTTACCAAACACATCACGTTCAGGTATAAAACGCTGAAAAAAGTGTACGTACGTACACATACGGCTGCTCAGCAGTAATTTAACAAAGTTTCAAATATAAAAATATTTCTACAAATTGACATGAACAAAATTTCCAACAAACGAAATGTGCATAAATTAATAATAACAATAATAATAGTAAACAATAACAATAAAAACTTTGTACGTACATATGTGTTATACAAAAACCATATTGAATATTTTCTTCCTATATCTACGTGTTTTGTTTTTTGTCACTCTCTCGTATATACTCGCACGCGCAATTATCACGGAGACGTAGTTACATATCCACTACACTTATCTGACCATAGTTAATAACAAACAAACATCTAGCTTTATAGCCAAACCCGATTTAAAACCTACACACAGATTCCTTAAAGCTGACGATAATTGTTTAATATGTAACTCTTGAGCCGCAGCACAAAGTGATTTTGCCGCCAAATGAGCGCAACACAGACAGCTTCACAGAGCGCACCCTACATTCAGTATAATGTTTACAAAAACACCCAGCCTACATTGTCGTCGGCTGTGACTAGACTTTAATTGTCAGCGCCTGATTGATCGACAAGCTCTCCATAGTGTCTGTTAGTCCTCTGGTGATGGTGATTGAAAGCGCCACTCTCGCCGCTACATTGTGTAATGAACGAGTTCCAAACGAGTGTATACAATCGTTCTTGACCAATTTGTAGTGTTTTTTTTCTACACTGTTTAATTTTATTGTATAAAAAGAAAAATATTTAATCATAAAATTGCATTTATTCATTATTTTGCTTTTAAGATTCTTATCTGTAATGCCAAACAACAAAACGAGTTGAGAGTTTATTACGGCAGTTATTATTGATGGAACGATATTAACAGTGGTTCAAAATGGCATAAAGTTATGTACAGATAGTTAGTTGATCAACAACAACATTAGGCCAGCAGCGAAATGTATGAACTATCTTGTGTGCGAAAATTTAAAAATGTTTGATCAGAATATTGAGCCACTTGAAGTTAAAAATACATGACGAAAATTTGAGTAAGATCGGACAACTATTTCCAAAGAGGTCCCAAAGAAGGTCAGGTTTTTAGTAAATCCTTAGCAACTTCTGTTTTTTAATAATTTTCGATAAAGAAATTGAATTTTTTTTCTCGCAAATATGTAATAGTCAAATATTGACATGAGTGCGCGGCGCCTCGGACCTTTTTGCCAACTTAGTTTCATATAGACTGATATATCTCTACTTTACTGTGAAATTTTCAGGACGATCAAACTATTATTATGGCTGTTAGAACGGTTTCTTTTGAATGGGGCGTGGCACAGCCCACTTCCAACCTGGATGTTATTCATACTGTACCAACAACACATACTAAAAATCAGCTTTATACCTCTTATAGTTCATGAGATATAACCTTTTATAGTTTTAAGTTTTATACTTAATAATCACGGATTTTATGGATTTTATGGATTTTATGGAGTTATGGATTTTTATGGGGGGAGGGGAATCTGTTGGTGAGATTATAGGAACTGAAACCTCATTCGACGTTTTTGTCGTCATTTTTGGTAAACATCAAACCAGTTGAGCACCGCTATCTTTAACACGCTGTGGGGGTGGTGAGGTTTTAAGAACTGAAGCTGGTAAACCTTAGACCCCACCGATTTGACATAAGTTTTTTGTCATTACTTCAAAAAAAATCATAATCGATTTTAATAATCAAGGACTGAAACTTCATTGGCCTTTTTTGTCGCCATCTAAGGTAAACCTCAGATCAGTTGAGGTTCAATGTGCGCGGATATCCAGGTTGTCTTGTTGATATTGTTGTGCGAGAATTTGGTTCCACCAACGCAGCCATGTTTCTTGCCGACTCGAAGCTAACTAGTCTGAATCCGTTAACGGAGGTGTTGTAATGTAAGCTTAATTTTCCGACTGTTGAACCAAGACCTTCTTAGCTAACTACTTTACTTACCTACTTACTTAAGTTACCCATTGCAACTTAAAAACATGGTTCATAAACTTAAGGCCTGGAGTATTAAGCAAATCCACACGTTTCGGTCTTCTACGTGTGTTCTCCAGTTAGTCCTACCAGTTGGTGGCACGTCGCCTACCACTTGGTCCATCCGACTCAAAATGGGTATCCCTGCTCTGCGCCGTCCTTCAGGTTCGCCTTCAAACACCTTTCTCGCTGGTAAAGCTCATACAGTTCATGGTTCATCCGATGGCGAAACACAGATAGTTCCATATATTTTTCGGAATACTTTTCTCACGAATACTCCCAGGTTTTGTATGTCCGTTGTCGTAAGCACCCATGATTCGGCAGCATACAACAGAACGGGTAAGATTAGCTCCTGGTATAGCTGTTTCTTAGTATCCCGAGATAAGGTGGTGTTACTAAAGTGCTGCCGAAGTCTATTTTCGGCTTGATTTCCTGACTGGAATTCATCTGCTACATTCATCTACTACATCAAACAATAATTTTCAACGTACACGGTGCGTCCGCATCGTGAAGACTCTTTGTTCGTTGAAATCATTATTTTTTTTTTGTTTTCGCTGACCACTAAAACCATTTTTGCTGACTCCTTTTCTAGTGATGAGAAAACTGCAGTAACATCCCGCAGATGTCGGCCAATGATGTCTATATCATCAGCATAGGCTTGGAATTTGGTGCCAGACATGTTGACACCAGCCTTTCTCATCACCTTCTCCATAACAATATTAAATAGTCTACAGGACAAGCTATCGCCCTGCCTGAGACCTCTTTCTGTGTTGAATGGTTCAGACTGATCTTTCTTAATCGATGATTTGGTGTTTTCCAAGGTACATCTGCAAAGTCGAATCAGCTTTGCAGGAATACCAAACTCAGAGATGGCCTCATATAGCCTATTCCTTATCGGAGAGTGGAAGGCAGCTTTGTAGTAGACAAGGAGGTGGTAGGTGTCGATCTGCTTTTCATGAATTTTTTCCAGGTTTTGCCGTAAAGTGAATATTTGATCCGTTGTAAATTTGCCAGGTCTAAAGCCACACTAATATGGTCCAATTATTATTTCTACAATTGGCTTAAGACGTTCACACTTTGCGCTCGAAAGGACCTTGTACGCAATTGATAAAAGGCTCCACCGTAGTTCTTACATTCACTACGATCTTCATTCTTGTATATGGGACATAACAGACTGAGACTCCAATCCCCGGGCATGCTCTCCTCTAGCCAGATGTTCTACATGAGCTGATCGGCTCCAGCATCTTTGTTGTTTTTAACAAGGTATATTGCGTAACGTATCTCGCTCTGGCTCAAAGGTGGACAGTTAATATCATAGTCATGGATTAGAGCGGGGTCTTCTGGAGTGGTGTCCGTATCCAGTAAATTTCTGAAATGATCACTGCATATCTTCAGAACTGTATCCGGGTCCGTCACTAGCTGGCCATCGCTGTCTCTGCAGGAGGGAAACCCTGTTCCACGCATTCTCGTCTTAACTCTCTGGTAGAATTTTCGGGCTTCCCCTCTCTACTTCGGAGCAACTCTATGCACTCAGCCTATCTCTTCTACAGCTCTTGCTTTTTTCGTCTAAAGAGACGACTTGCCGCTCCCTGTGCCATTCACGAACAGCGTTGCTATTGGCTGCAGTTTCGCCTGTATGCAGCGTCCGTCTCTCTCGTGGCATTGCGACATTCATCATCATACCAGGCATTTTCTTTGAGTACCCTGCCACTGCGAGGAGTTAGATGGTTTGAGTAGGCGTCCGCTACCTCTGTGGTCCGCAATTTACTGATGTCCAGCTTTCGTTGTGCCTGGTTACGTACGTTTTTCGCCTTGCTTAGCCTTGTCAATACCTTAACTGCGGTAAGGAAGAAATCGGAGTCAATGTTAGCACCCCTGATCACTCAGGGGTCATGCTTAGCCTTAGCCTTGTACGTACCTTAACTGCGGTAAGGAAGAAATGTTCGAAATGATCACTCGTACGTCCAGAACGAGGCATCGATGCATGCCTTCCATCTATTACCACGTGATCTGGAGAACCCCATGTTGCCTTATGAATATTTTTTATGGTCAAATCTAGTGCTGCTAACTACCACATTTCTTGCCGCAGAGAAATCAATCAGTCTGATGCCATTGTTCGACGTTTCGGTGTACAGACTGAATTTTCCGATGGTAGGCTCAAATGCGGTCTCCCTGCCTATTTTAGCATTAAAATCACCTAGTGCAATTTAGATGTCATGGCTTGGGCTACGGTCATATACATTTTCTAGGCTCTCGTAGAACTCATCTTTGTCCTTATGGCTTTTCTCTTCTGTCGGAGCATGGGCACATATAAGTGTTATGTGGAAAAACTTTGTTTTGCCTCTTATGGTGGCTAAACTTTCATACACAGGGTTCAACTAGGTGTCGCAGTCTCTTGCCATCTACAAATCCACATCCAAACTCTTGCTTGTCCGTATGGCCACTACTGTAGATGTCGCACTTCTTTATGCGCGAGCACCCGTGTCCGGTCCACCGGGTTTCCTGTAAAGCGGTTATGTCGGCCTTATTTTCTTCGAGGACTTCCGCCAGATGGATGGAGGCACCTGGTCTATACAGTGTTCTAGCTTTCCTGGCGCTTATCCTCAAATCATTATCCTTAATTCGTTACCTACCTACTTTAGCATTAAAATCTCCCAATATAATTTTATTGTCATGGCCAGGGCAGCAGTCATATATTTCCTCCAGGCACTCGTAGGATACATCTTAAGTGTTCTGGTCTTTGTATTCCGTCGAGGCTTGTACACAAATGAGCATGATGCAAAAATATTTCGTTTTTATAGGGATAGTGGCTATTTGGTCACTTACAAGATTAAACCAAGAGACCAGATGTTGAAGTCCCTTGCCAACTATAAATCCGTATATATATATGAAATTCGTATATATCTGCATGGTAGCTGTAAGGGTGTCAAGGGTGTTCAAAGTTCTTTTGTCGTGTGCATCCCTGTCCCGCCCATCGCATTTGCCGTAAGACGGTCATGTCTGCCTTGAATTTGTCCAGGA
Source organism: Muscina levida (assembly GCA_964034835.1). NCBI lineage: Eukaryota > Metazoa > Arthropoda > Insecta > Diptera > Muscidae > Muscina > Muscina levida. The sequence continues at coordinate 31,159,690 of OZ035884.1, read as the reverse complement.
CAACGACCAATTGGATAAAGGCACGATTTGGGACTCAATTCTGAGAATTGCATGTGAAAGTAGCCTCAAAAAATAAGAACTTCTGCATCATTCGTTTTGTCAAGTTGGCTGCAGCCAATAAGATATAACCGTGTTAAAATATAGAAAGAGTGCTAAAAATTCCCGTTGGGCAAAAAATGTCGTATGACCATTTAAGTGTTAACGCAGCCAACTTGACAAAACAAATGATGCAAAAGCTCATATTTTTGAGGCTACAAAAAGTCCCAAAGTAATTTCGTATGACAAAACAAATGATGCAGAAGTTCATATTTTTGGAACTACCTTTACATGCAGTTCTTAGAATTGAATTCCAAAATCATGTGTGGTACTATGTAATTGGTGGGTTGTTGTTAGTCTAAGTGGTGGAGGACATCCGCTACTTAACATGGAAAGGAAAACTTTGTATAACTTTGTATTGTAAATTAATTTTATAATATTACAACGTTATCAAATATTTAACATATTAATATGACTGTATCAACAGTATGGATTCGTAAGCACAGCGTAAATTTAGTGCGCAGTTAAAATTAAATTACCAATTGGCAATTGTCGATTAAACGTTACACGGAAGGTGTATTGTTGTTTGTATTGTTTTCATAGACATTTAGTAATAAGAATTTCTCGGAATTTATTTCTTCCACTACATAAAAAGAAAAGCAAAACGTATTCATTGCAGTTATAACATTCCCTGACAACATTTTTCTATTAGCTGCATTTCCTGAATACAAAAAAAAATAAAAAATTTACAACACCCATCAAATTTAAATAAAAATCAGGAAATGCCATGTGTCGTCCATATAACCTCCACAACGTGAACATTCCTAATACTTTAATTTGGGGTTCCTCTTTGGCTCGCCCCTCCCCCCCCTTCCTTGTCTACGCCTTGCCTATCATATAATATTTATTAATATTATTAAATCAAAATAAAACACTGTTTTCATGAATATTCATCACATTTTCGTATGTTATTTAATTAGTTAATATTCTGGGGACGTGATAGCGTCTCTCTAACAGACGCTACCCACCCTCCGCTTGAAATAGTCTCATAGTAGTAATAGCATTTTATTTTTTTGGTTCAGTGTAAATGTTGCGGCGGTCGTTCTTATCTTATCCAAGCACCCAAAAAGATAACATTTAATTTTATTTGCTAGAGATAAAATTCGATTTCACAAAAAAAAGCATTAAAACTCCAACACCTTATGCCGACCGACCGACATTAAGAGGGAGCTCAGTTGTTATTTCATCGAAAGTGCAATGCAACCAGTTAGTGGTAGTCGTGAGTCTAGAGATACAACACAACACAAATACGCAGGAAACCTAAGAACGTAAAACGTAGGCGACGATTTCGAGGTTTATTTACATTACACAGCCGATAATGCAGTTTAAGCGTTTCTGTTTTAAGTGAACATAACAATTTCAATGTAACGTTATAGTTGTTTATTAGAATAAAGCATGTTTTTTTTACATATATTCACATCTATTTTTCTATTTTGCAGTTTTCCAGCAAACTTAACATGTCACGCCAGTCGAGACTGGTGCTACTTCTACTCCTGTCCATAGGGGTAGTCAGTCGTGTAGCCCTTGCCAGCACACCTCATCCGCACCTCAATATTATACACGACGATGTACCCGATAACCAGTTGTTAGATGATGACATTCTGCCCGCTGAAACTCCTAAACCACAGGAGGAGCAACAGCAGCATATACGCATTTCGACGCCCAAAGTGAAAGATGCCAGCATTGTGTCGACTACCAGTGGCAAAAGCGAGAGTTCTACCGTGGCTGCAACCACACAAATGACTCTGAGCGATGCTTTGTTAAATGATTTGATGGAAGCTTCAAAACATTCTGAAGCTTTAGCCAAGGACCAAAGGTGAGTTTAAGGGAAAGCTTGTATGAAATTTAAAACTAATTGCTTAACTTTTGCTTTTCAGATTCAATAGTCTGTTGGCCAATAAATTAAACAAAACCTCTAGCATTAGCTCAACCACTGCTAAACCCTCTGAGGATAGCTATGATGAGAACTATGATGATAGCTATGATTATGATGAGGATGATTATAATTATGATGAGACTACGCCTAAGATTGTTACCAAGATTTCGAAGAGTAAGGCTAAGGCTACTACGACTATACCAAAATTGGCAAAGAAACCTATTGAAATTAAGCCCATAAAGGAAGAAACCAAGGTAAGTTACAAGGGGGATATATAAACTTTGTTTACCAAGGGTGGGAAGTAATAACAGTAAAAGGTCTGAATGAATCCAATATAATAGAACTTATGTTAAAAATCATGAATTAATAAACAATAAAAGTTCCTCCTTGTTTATTGGAGGTGAACTCGCCTATATCTATTCTGCTATTCAAAGAATATTGTTTCTTCAATCAGTTCTAATGTAAATTCGACTCTTTTGGTACCGAGTTACTTTGAGTCTCAACTACCACCTATGGTGAATGAATGCTCTTAATCTAGTGCTGGTGATTCGCAACAACATCGGGAAACTTGGTGGAGGGGCATATTCTTAACTCAGAAATCTTTTGCGATCGATATGTGATTACTCTTAAGGATCGTGAAAATAATATTGGTGGTGGTGTTTTAATTGCCATTCGTAAATCGCTATCGCATGCGATAATTCCGTAAAATTTTGATGACATTGAATTTGTTGCATTATCGGTAAATTTTTTGTCTACGAAAATTTATATCACCTGTTCATACATTCCTCCGTCATCCGAATTTAGTATTTATGAAAAGCACTTAGGTGTAATTACTGAAATTTGTGCTATGCTCCGGGATAGTGACAGCATTTTAATATTAGGTGACTTTAATCTACCGACAATATCTTGGTTGACTTTACCAGAAACTGGATATTTTACAACCTTAACGTTATGTGATTGGACTTCTGATTTTGTCAATATAATTCCCCTTAGACTTACTCATGTCAATGGTATTACCAATTCTATTAAAATGACTCTTGATTTAGTTTTAATTAATAACTGTGACCATTTTAATGTGTCACGTGCAGATCTCTTAAGTAATCTCTAAGACCATTATCATCCCACCCTTTCAATTTGTTTTTCTTGTCATGTTGTATTATCGAGTTCAACAAGTTACGATCGGAAAAATTTTTGCTTCTCTCGGGCAAATTACATTTTACTTAATTATCTTCTTGAATTCGTAAATTGGGATCAAATGTTGCAATGTGAAGATCGCAGCGCGCTTTATAGAGTTCTATGATACTTTTTGGGGTTTCATGAAAGTCTGTTCCTTTAAGATCTACCAGAGTTGAACAAAGTTCTCAACCATGGTCATGCAAACATTTGAAATAACTAAAGAATGCTAAGAAAAAGTCGGGTAGCATTTACGATTATAGCAGATATTCCAGAGCTAAATGTGAATATGATGTTAAATCCAGGACGTGCTATTCTGCATATTTGAAGAGAATTGCAAACAATTTCAGAAATAATTCTAAAAACGTTTTTAAATTTGTGAATAAATAACGTAACTCCTCTCCAATTCTCACAAGAGGCGTCATGAATAATGTTGAATATACGGACTCCAAGTCAATTGGAAATTGTTTTGCGGACTTTTTCTCGCCGGTATACTCCAATACTTCAATCAATGACAATTATGTTTATTCATATCAAATCCGCTCATTAGATCCCTTCTGTGTCCCTTATTTTTATCAAGTGTGGGTCCATGAAAATTTATTTATTTTGACGGCAACAAATTCCTTTGGTCCCGATGGTATTCCAAATTCTGTATTGAAGAAATGATCTGGCACTTTGGCTAAACCTTTCACTATCGTATATTACGACTATCCTTCTACCCACTTACTTACTTACTTAAGTGGCCCATTACAACTTACGAACGTAGTTTATAAATAAGAGGTCTGAAATATCAAAGAATTCCACATGCTTTGGTCTGTTACGTGTGTTCTCCAGTTAGTATTACCAGATCGTGGCACGTCGCCTATCACTTGGCCCTTCCAAAGAAGTTAGAAGTTCACCCAGCTCTCCGCCTTTATCGCTGAATCATTTACACCCATCCTGTCAACATGTCCCAGTCATCGTAGTCGTTGGATTCTGACTCTTTTAGCTACGTCGATGTCGTGGTAAAGCTCATACAGCTCATGGTTCATCTGTTGGCGAAACTCGCAGTTAATATTTTCCCAGAACTACTAACGGTATTGCAAATGGGCTACATGGCCACGCCCCTTCTGGTACCTCCCATACAACTATATGTTTCCGCCCACTTTAGAAATAGAGTAATAATATCAATACACCAAACGCCACTTCTGTCCCACTCTACCCACTTTTGAAATCAAGCAATTATATCAATACACCCAACGCGATCGTGCCAAATACGATATTTAGTAAACATCTAGCAGGACAAAGTTTTAGAGAAAAAAAAAATTGGAAGTCTAGCCATGTCCCATTTAGTACCTACCATACACATCTGGTTCCGCCGACTTTAGAAATCGATTAATATTATTAATACACAAATTCTGAATAAAACTGGAAGTCTAGCCACGCTACTTCTGGGACCACCCATACATATTTACCACACCGCCCACTTTAGAAATCGAGTAATAATATCAATATTTTAAAAAGGGTAAGGGTATGTCGGGTTTCACGACTGAAACTTTCTTACTGGTTTTCGGAGCAATTTTTCTCGAATACTCCCAGGTTTTGAATTTTGAATGTTGTCCTCCTTTTCTAGTGATAAGAAAACTGCAGTAACATCCCGCAGATTTCGGCCAATGAAGTCTATATCATCGACATGTGGCTAGTAGCACAAGCACTAGTGTAATATGGTGCCAGACATGTTGACACCAGACTTTCTCATCACTTTCGCCATAACTATATTAAAAAGTATACAGGACAAGCTATTGCCCTGGCTGAGAGCACTTTCCGTGCACAATGGCTTAGAGCGATCCTTACCAATTTTAATACAGGATTTGGTGTTTTCCAAGGTACATCTGCAAAGTCGAATTAGTTTTGCAAGAATACCAAACTCAGACATGGCCTTATATAGCCTATTCCTTAACTGACAGTGGATGGCATCTTTGTAGTCGACAAAGAAGAGGTGGTAGGTCTCTATCTGCTTTCAATGAGTTTTTTCTATGATTTGTCGTTAAGTGTCTAAAGCCGCGCTAGTAAGGACCTTGTACGCTAAAGGTAATAGGCTTATTCCAAGATAGTTCTTACACTCACTACGATCTCCTTTCATGTAAATGCGACATAACAGACTGAGACTCCAATCACCATGTATGCTCTCCTCTAGCCAGATGTTCTCCCTGAGCTGATGCATTCTCCTAATCAGCTCCTCTCCACATGCCTTAAACAATTCTGACATGAGACCATCGGCTCCATCCGCTTTGTTATATTTAAGGCGGGATATTGTCACACGTAGCTCAATCTGGATCGGAGGTGGACAGTTTATACCATACCATGAATTGGAGTAGTGTCCGTATCCAGTAGATTTCTGAAATGTTCTATCCATATCTTCAGAACGTTCTCCGAGCCCGTCCTAGCTGGCCATCGCTGTCCTTGCAGTAGGGCAACCCTGTTCCACACATTTTCGCCTTATCTCTTTTTTCGGGCTTCTCCTCTACTTCAGAGCAACTCTGTGCACTCATCCTGTCTCTTCTTCAGCTCCTTTTCTACCATTGGCTGTAGACGTTCGAAAGGAACTGGTACGCAATTGGTTATTGGCTTATTCCACGATAGTTCTTACATTCACTACTATCTCCTTTTTTGTATATGGGACATAACAGACTAAGACTTTGATCCCGGATATGCTCTTCTCTAGGCTGATGTTCTCCATGAGCTGATGCATGCTCCTTATCAGCTCCTCTCCAACTACCTTACACAATTCAGCCGGTACACCAACGGCTCCAGCCGTTTTGTTATTTTTAAGGCAGGATATTGCCACATGTATCTCGCTCTGGCTCGGAGGTGGACAGTTAATACCATCGTCATTGATTACACCGGGGTCTTCTGGAGTGGTGTGTGCATCCAGTAGATTTCTGAAATGTTCTCTCCATATCTTCAGAACGTTCTCCGAGCCCGTCCTAGCTGGCCATCGCTGTCCTTGCAGTAGGGCAACCCTGTTCCACGCATTCTCGACTCATTTCTCTTTTTTCTTCATATTATCACTGCGAGGTAATATTATCAGGGGTTGGAGCATTTATTAACAGTTGAGTTAGGTGTTAGAAGTAGGCGTCCGCTACCTCTGTTGTCCGCAGTTTCTTGAGACGGCTTTAAATACCCAAGTACGCTTCTCGCAGTCCGTTCTATGGGGTCGGCTATATATTGTCACTGCGAGGTATTGTTATCAAAGGTGGGAGCATTCCGTATCAGTTGAGTTAGGTGCTTGCAGTAGCCGTCCGCTACCTCTGTGATCCGCAATTTACTGATGTCCAGCTTTCGTTATGCGGGCTACGGTCACATACATTTTCTAGGCTCTCGTAGAACTCGACTTTGTCCTCATTGATTTCCTCTTATGTCGGAGCATGGGCTTTGTCTTGTCTCTTATGGTGGCTATTCGTTCACACACCGGTTGGAACCGTGAGACTAGGTGTCGCAATCTCTTGTCCGCATGGCCACTATAGTAGATGTCGCACGTCTTCATGCGCGAGCACCCGTGTCCCATCCACCAGATTTCCTGTAAATCGGTTATGTCAGCCTCTTCGGGGACTTCCGCGAGTTGGTCTATAAAGTTTTCTAACATTCCAGATGTATATCCTCATATCATGGTCTTCAATTCGTTTGTGGTGGTCGCCAACATTTTGGGGGTCCATCTTATTATTTTCTTACTTCTTTTCGTTGCAATAGTTCAAACTTCGGTTGCAGCGCAGCGCACCACGTCGCAGTTTTCTTCTCCTGTCAGTATTTTATTATAGTCGCCCATTCTATGTCAGACGCTGACCAGGGCGACGCTCACTCTGAGCTGATTGGGTTATTATCTTTTCTATCTTAGTTATATTAAAATGATTTTCTTGCTCTCATTCTCTCCTAGTTGAACGTTTCTAACATTTACTCTTCCATTACAGACTTCCACCGCTAAGCCAGCACTTGAAGACCACAACAAGGAATCCAATAACATTGAGTTCCACGCTGACAACACCTTGAATGATGACGAAGACGATGATGATGATTACGATGACGAGGACGATGATGAATTCGATAATGAGAATGATATCAACGACGATGATGATACGAATTACACCGAAAATGTACCCTGCCCCCGTTATTGTATGTGCGAGCGTAACATCAACAGCTACTTGGTGGCCTATTGTAGTCGGTATGTTGGTACAGCTTAAAGCTATTTTTTTGGTATTTTATATAATTTGAGTGGTTTTCTTTTCTAGCATTGATACCGGTACCCAGAAATTCGGCAAGGACATAACCGATTTGGTTGTGACCGATGTGGGACCCAAATACCCCATACTCTTGGGACCTGATTTCTTTTTGCTGCTGGGTCTAAAACATGTGTCTTCGATTAAAATCTCCAATTGCACCATTGAGTACTTGCACCCGGATGCCTTTAATGGTTTGGATGATTTGTTCAGTGTCAATTTGACCAATGTGGGTTTGGCCATCATTAATCCCGATACCTTTGCCAAGAACAAGAAATTGCGTTTACTGACGATTTCGGGTAACGATTTGAGCGTTATGTCCAGTGTCCACTATTTGTTGAAGGTAAGAGAGACATAAACTGTATGTGTTTTCTTTTAACCTCTATTTTTTTTGTCTTTATCTAGTCTTCTAGCATCGAAGAATTGGATTTGTCACGCAACAATTTGATGGAACTGAATCCCAATGCTTTCTCCCAGCTCTCCAACATCATTTACATTAATCTATCGCAGAATAATTTGCAAAAGATTCCCGAGGGTGTATTCGATAAGATCGATACAATTGAAGAATTGGATCTGAGCTACAACTCTTTGAAGACTTTGCCACCCGCCATCTTTAACAGAACCGCCTTGGCCATTTTGCACTTGAAATATAACTCCATTACCAATGATCTGAAATTCGGCACAGCCGATTTGCAACAGTTGGATCTGAGCTTTAACCAAATCCGCACTATCCATCATGGCATGTTCGATAAGATGTCCAGCTTGACTAATTTGAACTTGAAGGGCAACAGCTTGACCAAGATCCAGCCAGATTCGTTCTTAACTTTGAAGAACTTGCGACACATTGACTTGTCCATCAATGAACTGGATCAGATCTCCAGCATGATGTTCTACAAGAACTCGGAATTGGATGTGATCAGATTGAATGACAATCCCCGTTTGAGTCAATTGCCCACCGATGGTTTCCGCAGCTATAGTGGTTACTTCACTGTCTACTACCTGGACATTTCGAACTGTGCCATTAGCTCCTTGGGCCACAAGACCTTCTCGACCATGCCCCATTTGGCCACTTTGAAGCTGGCTTGGAATAACATCAACAACCTGGAGAGAGACACCTTCAACAACCTGAACAAATTGATCGATTTAGATTTGAGCAATAATTTGATCGCCAAATTGGATGATCTGATCTTTATGAACAACAACGATCTGACTAAGTTGAACCTGGCTGGCAATCCTATCCACAAGTTGCCGGTGCGTTTATTCTTGCCCTTCACCAAGTTGCGTGAGTTGGATGTCAGTGATTGTGAATTGAAAACGCTGCTGGCCGACAACCAATACGGCGTGAGACGCAGCTACAAATTCTTCGAGACGCTAAGATCCTTCAATGCTTCTGCCAATCAAATCCATAAGATTCACTCTAGCGATGTGCGTCAATTCAAGAACTTGAGAAGCCTGGACATCACCCACAATCCCTTGAAGTGTAACGAAGAGTTCCAGGACTTTATCAAATACGTATCGCTGCACACCCAAATGATGCCCCACAAGGTATTGAGTCTTGCCAACATGGATACGGACAGCAGTTTGTTGCAACTTCAAGCTGAGGCCGGCTGGTCCGCTTTGGCCCATGAGGTGTGCAAACACGAGGAGCTGTCGCACGGAAATTCAGTGGGAGACGACAATAAGATTGAGAAACGTCTGGAAGATGCCGACAAGGATTTGGATGAAGATGCCAAGAACTTGATGAATATCATGGAAAACAATAGATTGCAAAAAATCTTGAAGGATTCACGTAAACGTGTCGTCGTCGACAAACAAGGTAGCCTTGATGTAGTCGATGGCAATGATTTGAACACGGCCGAGGAAGAGAAGGATGATGATGAAAGCGATTATGATGATGATAATAATGAGGATGACGATGACAACAACAACGATGAGGATAATGGCGATCAAGATGATTATGATGATTACGAGAAGAAGGCCGACATCTCGAAGAAGGTTAAGGATCATGGTATTCGTGTACAGGAAATTGATTTGGACAAGGAGACAAGTGATGAACGTTTGTTGGGTAAGTGTTGGAAGTTTGGTAAAAATTATAATGTTTTTTGGTAACTAGACTATAAATTGTAACGTACAGGAGTATTTTATACAGTTTTTTTGTTTAATCGTAATCCTTAATGTAGTCGATAACAATTTCTAAGTTGTCCAGACAATCGGCTAGCCTAGTAAATATTTGATATCTGGGAAACTTGAGTATCTTAACATATCCTGCATTTGCGATTGTCAATATAGTCATTTATCCAAAACAGAGGGTCAAAAGCTTTGGCCAAAATTGAGATTTTCTTCCAAATGGAACAAACAGCGTTGTCTATGGTCATTTACTAACTCCAGCGCCAGATAATTTGTGCAGACTCAAGTGCAACGCAAAACTCAAGATGAAGTCAGTGAAACGCGGAGTTTTTGTCCATTACGATGACTACGTTAGGTTCTCCTGCTGACTTTAACTTATAGCGGGGATGTTCCCGGCCGATCTAAAGTTTGTTTGATATATATGTGTCGGATTATCGTTTACCGAACCGTCTGTCTCAAATTTGACCAACAAACGTTGGAGAGTCAACTCGGTTGTATTTTCGGTCGATTTATTGGACGTACCACGGAAAGGTTTGTCTCAAATTTGGCCATAAAGTTAAAATTGTCACAACATTTGCACTACCAAACATTTATTTTTAAAATAAAGTTTTGCCATCTACACGTGCTTCCTAATCGTGTAACTTATCTTGTTGATTTGGCATTAATATCTGAAAAATATACAATAGGCTAAGCAGATGCAGCCAAAATAACATGACCGACATAGGCGGGCAACATCAACCCGCATCAGTTGAAAACCCGTATATAAAGATTAGTATTTGTAAACAAAATTCTAAACCAGTATTGTCTACTATATTAATTTAACTCATGATGATTTGGCATCAGTTATTGTAATGTACAAAATGATCTAGGCAGACGCATTCAAAACAATATAGCCGTCACAGGCTGACAAAATCAACCCGCGCTAATTGAAAAATCCTGTATAATAAGTAATATACTATTTTAAAATAAGAACTGGAATGACTCCAAACTAGCAAGGACGCACTGCACGATCGCGCAACTTTTCACAATGATTCGGCTTTAGTAACAGAAAAATACAAAATAGGCTAAAAAAAACTCAGTGAAAACAACATGGCTGCCACAGGCTGACAACATCGACCCGCACCCATTGAAAAACCCTTTATAATAAGTATTTTACTATTTATGAACAAGACCTAGAACTAGAACTGTCTACCAAATAAGCTTGAGCGCGCTGCAAAATCGTGCAACTTATCACAGTGATTTGGCATCAATAACAAAACAATACAAAATAGGCTAGACCGACGCAGGTAAAACAGCGCGGCCGCCACAGGCTGTCAACATCTACCCACACCAGCTGAAAACCCCTTTATAATAAGTATTATACAACATTCTAGCACAGAACTGGCTACCAAAATAGTGTTAATGTAATAGTGATTCGGCATTACTATCTGAAAAGTCTTCAATAAGTTTAACAGTATCAGCCGGAACAGTATGGCCGCCACTGGCTGCCAACATCGACCCGCACCAATTGAAATATTTTTTATAATGTTTAGAATGTATTAGTAAATAATATTCTAGTCTAGAAACGGATACCAAATAAGCTAGGATGCGCTGCATAATCTTGCAACTTATTACCGTGATTTGGCATTAGTAACACGAAAATACAAAATAGGCTAGATAGATGCAGTCGAAACAACATAGCCGCCAGAGGCTGGCAACATCGACCCGCACTAAGTGGAAATTTTTTTATAATGATAAGTATTAGTTAACAACATTCTAGTCTCTAACTGGCTACCAAACTAGCTTAGACGCGCTTTACAATCGTGCAGCTTATGACAGTGATTTGGCATCAATGACGGAAAAATATAAAATAGGCTAGGCAGACACTGTCAAAACAACATGGCCGCCTCAGGCTGGCAACATCGACCCGCACCAATTGAAATAACCTTTATAAGGATTTACAAAAAATATTCTGATCAGAATTTGCTACTAAATTGCTTTGGACGTTTTGCTCAATCGTGTAACTCGTCATGATGATTTGGCTTTAGTAAATGAAAAATACCTAATAGGTTAGGCAGACGCAGTCACAACAAAATGGCCGCCACAGGCTAACAACATCGACCCACACCAATTGAAAACCCCTTTGCAATGCTTTGTAGTTGCAAACAACATTATGGCTAGATCTGGCTATTATATAACCTTGAACGTACTGCTCAATCATGTAACTGTTCATAGCGATTTGGCATCAGTAACAGAAGAATACAAAATAGGCTGGGTAGACACAGTCAAAACAACGTGGCCGCCACATATTAGCAACATCGACCCACACTAATTGAAATACCCTTATAATGATAAGGATTTGCAAAAAAAAAACATTCGTGTTAGAATTGGCTACTAAATTATCTTAGACGTACTGCTCAATCATATCACTTATCAGGACGGATTGTCTTCAGTAACAGAAAAATACAAAATAGACTAGGCATACACAGTCAAAACAACATGGCCGCCACAGGTTAACAACATCGACCCACACCAATTGAAAACCCCTTTGCAATGCTTTGTAGTTGCAAACAACATTATAGCTAGATCTGGCTATTATATAACCTTGAACGTACTGCTCAATCATGTAACTGCTCATAGAGATTTGGCATCAGTAACAGAAGAATACAAAATAGTTTAGACACACACAGTCAAAACAACATGGCCACCACATGCTGGCAACATCGACTCGCACCAATTGAAATAACCTTTATTAGGATTTGCAAAAAATATTCTGATCAGAATTGGCTACTAAATTGCTTTGGACGTTCTTCTGAATCGTGTAACTCGTCACGATGATTTGGCATTGGTAAATGAGAAATTTATAATAGGTTAGGCAGACGTCGTTACAACAAAATGGCCGCCACACTTCGATAATATCGACCCACACCAACTGAAAACCCCTTTACAATGATTTGTATTTGCAAACAACATTATGGCTATATCTTGTTATTAAATAACCATGCACGCGCTGCCCAATCATATAACTGTTCATAACGATTTGGCATCAGTAACAGAAAAATACAAAATAGGCTAGGCATACACAGTCGAAACAACAAGGTCGCCACTGGCCGCCAACATCGACCCGCACCAACTGAAAACTCTACTATAATTATTAATATTTTCTCGCTCTTCTTAAGTATATTTTGTTAGATTCCAAAGCACTAACTTGATTTTTGTATTTTTAATAAGTATTATATATAAAAAACCGTTTTAAACCTCATTAATATATTATTACACCTCCACTTTTAGGCAAATTCATACCCGAAAGGAACATCATCAAACATCCCCGCCCCAACGATGATGATGACGACGACGATGAGGACGATGATGATGATGACGATGACGAACGTGATGAGGAGTTCATTATTGAACGTGGACGCATCTATTACAGCGGTTATAAATTCCTTGTGCCTGTCATTATCATCATCACTTGTGTGCTGGTCCTGCTGTTGGCTATCGTCAAGATTGTGTCGATGGTACTTCGCAAGCGTGGTGAACGTTATCGCATGTCTCTGTTGCATGCCCACAATAATTCCATTGTGTACCAGAAATTATCGGAGGACATTAAGCCCGCCAAAGCACCCAAACAACCCAAAGTGCATCTATATGAGCCCATACATAATGTCTAGGAGTGATGAAGACGACGAAGAGGCGTTGAGGCCCATAAGGACCTTTAGAGCAAGGGATGGGTTGGGAAAAGCCAGACAGGAATGATGAGCGAGCGAGAGAGAGAGAGAGACGAGTAAATACATAGATAGCAGCGGCCGCAGTTGAAACAAAAATAAAAACATTCTTAGTTTTAGTTTAATAATAATGAAGCAACATTAAAATGTGAAGCACAGCGAAGTTGTAGCCGTTTCCAGCCGTACGGAAATTTCTTATAGAGGGTTAAACAATTTTATTACTATTACTATTTTCTTTTTTGTAGATTTATAATAAAAACAAACAACAAAAAACCCTATTAAAAACACTAAATGATAACCCCCCAAGTATTTTGAATAAATAAAATGAATAATTTGAAATTCTATATTTTCCTGCAAAGGAAAATCTAAATCAGTTTTTTGTTTAATTTGGCTCCAAACATTTCAGAGTTTTTAGCTTTTATATAACAATGCGAAACAAAATATATATATATATTAATAATACAAATTAAAATTTAACTGAAAAAAAATCCATATACATACATAATTAGATTTAGTATTATAAGTACGATGTATTAACTTTTTCTCCTCTTTAGCCCCTGACCTAAAACAAAACATATAATGAAAGACATTTTTTTAACTTTAATAATATTTTATTTTATATAGACCGATATATAAAACAGGAAAAAAGTAAAGAATTTATAAAAATATTTTGGAATTTAAAAGTAAAATTTAAAAAACAATTTGTATTCATTTATGAAAGGATTTGCTGAAATGTATTGCTGATAATTTTCGTAAAGAATTTCTAGTGATTTTCATTCAGTAGCTTACAACATCAGAACTTCACTTTAAGACCAGAGTTATATATAAGATGATTGACATCATATCAGTTGCAAATATTCCAATATTCTTCCAAATTTTTTTACACTTTGATTTTATTTTTAAAAAATAAAAAACAATTCTAATATTTTTTCCAAATTCTTTAAATTGAATTTATTTATATATAAGAAAACAATTCAAATATTTTTTCCAATTTTTTTAAACAAAAACTAAAAAACAAATATCTCCTTACCTTTGGTTTTTTTTGATTACAAAAACATCAACCCCCCTTTGAATGCATTTATTTCCAGCCAATTTTTTTCTTCCTTTATTCAAGTTAATTTTCTTCTTAGCTCCCCCCAAAAGTGCCATTTGTTTGGTTGATGTATCTAAATCTATATTTATATTACAAAAAAATCCCCAACTCCTCAATATTTTTTAAATTTAATGCAATTAATACTTTTTTACTGTTTTTGGGTTTTAACTTTCTTTTTTTTTCATATATAACTATATTAATTTTTTTTATTAAATTATTTTTCCTTGTGTACTTTGTAAAATTATTATTACCATTACCATTCGCGCAGTTATTTATATTAATAATATAAAAGTAAACAGAAAACAAAAACATATTTTTTAATAATTAAATCTAATTATAATGTTAAAAAAATTAATACTTTTTGGAAGTTTTTTTTTATTCTTTTTGAAGAAATTGTTTTATTTCAGTTTGTGTTTTGGCGATTAAAAATTAAGAAGAAGTAAAACAATAAAGTGTAATATAATTTATATAACTTCCAAAAAGCTGACACAAATGTCTTTTATTTGGATTGGGGGAGAGAAAAATTACGGGTCAGGAGGGTATATATCTTTTAGGACGACCCAAAACACATAAATGGAATCAATTAAGACCCTATGTTTCCTATACTAAATTCGTTTCATGACTTTTTAAATCGTTTATTCCATGTCCGTCTGCCTGCCTCGCTGATGCGCACGTCAACTTTCGGAAGGCGTAACCAATCGATTTAAAACTTTACATGAGTTAATATTTACATGATTGTATATAGGCTACATGGCCACGCTCCTTATGGTACCATAAAGAGGCGTCCAAATCAATAAATGTGGTCGATCTTTAGTATTAAGCTGCCATTAGACGACGTGTATTTTACATGTGACATGTCAGTTTTCCCAGTGTAAAATTTATTCATGTCGTGTGACCCCTTTCAAACACTGCTTGTGTAAAACAATGTGTTAGATAACATATGTATACATTTCATTTAGAGCGTGCTCTATTTTGATATGTAATACATGTCGGCAATCAGCTGTTTTTGACAAAACTACAAAGCGTTTGCTGGAAAAAAGTTGAAAAGGATAAGTATTTTATTTCAATTCGTAAATAGAACAATTAATGAGTGTTTTTCAACATATTTTTAGTTAAATTTGGCTAATAAAGCTGTGTTTGGCGATGATAAGTTAAAGCAAAGTCAGCTGTTAGTGATAAACACATGTATACATACACAAGCACGTTTGATCGCAAAAATTATAAACCAAATGTACACGCTCATTTTCACAGACATGCAGAATAACATATGGATATTTCCAGAGAAGTGTCAACCGTGATCGAAAAATTAAAAGTTGTCAAAACAAATTTTCTGACTTGTATTAGTAAAGACGAATACTTAAATTTTATTAAATTAAAATGCCTAAAGCTTTTCTTAGTTTGCGTGTTGATCTAGCGGATTGCAAAATTTCATTCTTTTGCTGGTCACCAGATTTAAATTTTCATATTATATTTACTGATGATGCAAGTCCACTCTTATCATAAAATTGTATTTACAACTGGTCCATAATAATAAAAAAATATAAGTTAGCAGCAAAATTTTGATTTTATTTTATTGGCGTTCTAATGTAACATTCGTGAACAACAATTAGTGGCATATAAACTTTATAATATTCCCTAATTTCGCAAATAAAACAATGGCGTCGTCTAATGGCAGCTTTAGATGGATGATGATGTGCACCGAAAACTTGACAACGTGCTCCATAAGTTTGTTGAACAGAGCGCGCATTTTCAAAATAAATTTCCACAATTGTAAATGTTGTTCGAGTGTAAGTCTTTACGTGGTGATTTGAAAAGGTTACTGAAAGAAAGTCTAATACACTTCATTAGTATAACAATTAGATTTATACTTATCCCCATCAGAAGTTGTATACATCAAAAAAATATCCCATACATAGTTTATTTCCAAATGTTCGGTAATGCTACCTCTGACATGATACCTCTGACTATGATAATTTAGATTGTGCCCCCATTCAAATAAGCGCCTCAGCACTTTTTACTAACTTGGTCCCAAATAGGCTGTTCATATCTCTAAGCGAACTGCAACATGCTGTGAACGATTTGAGGACGATCAAACTATTCGTATAGCAGTTATAAGGGTTTATTTAAAAAAGGGACGTGGCACAACCCAACAACATATATAACAAATCTCATCTTAATACCTCTAGTAGTTCATGAGATATATCTATTTTAAATTGTATGGGCGGTGTCACACACCTTTTTTTAATCAGAACCAAGTATAGTCGTGGGCTATCAACAGGTCATCAGTACCAATTTGTAAAAATTTCGTATCGTATGAGAAAAGCCTTCAGAGCGATTTTTGAAAAGAGGCGTGGCTCCGCCCACTTCCGCCCTGGCTGTAATTCATACAGTACTAACAACATATATAACAAATCTCATCTTAATACCTCTAGTAGTTCATGAGATATATCAATTTTAAATTGTATGGGCGGTGCCACGCCCCTTTATCTAATCACAACCAAGTATAGCCAAGGGCTATCAATAGGTCATCAGTAAACACTTTGTACAATTTTCATATCAATCGGTCTATTCGAAAAGCCGTCAGAACGATCATCTATTATCTTCATACCTCTGATAGTTCATGAGATACAGACGTCTAAACTTTCAAGATGTAAGCCACGCCTTCTGATCCGATCCCACCCATTTTTTGTTGTATGACGAATTTTGTAGTCAAATGCATTTACTCAAGGCGATTTCAATGTGATTGGTGAAAAGGCCCTTCAGATGTTGCGTTTTATAAAATTGGTCCCACTTCTCGTGTCTATACGGTACACAAAAATGCAAACAAACAATCAAACAAACACAAACTCGTTATACCCTCACCCCTCGGGTAGGAGGGTATATATCATTTGATTCGCATAGAGGGAGTCACTTTAGACCCTAGGTTTCTTTGCACCAAATCTGATTCATGACCATGTCCGTCTGTCTGGCTGGCCGGCTGGTACGCACGATAACTTTCAAAAGACGCAACCAATTGCGGTATTGCCAATGTGCCACATGACCATGCCCCTTCTGGTACCTCCCATACAAATATATCATTCCGCCCACTTTAGAAATCGAGTAATAAAATCAATACACCCAACGCGATCGTGCCCAAATTCTGTATTTTGTATATCAGGATAAAGTTTTGGAGAAAAACAACTGGAAGTCTAGTCACGTCCCATTTGGTACCTTCCATACTCATCTGGTACCGCCCACTTTAGAAATCGATTAACATTATTAAAACACCCACCGATATCGTGCCAAATTGGAAGTATAGCCGCGCCCATTCTGGTACCTTTTATACAAATTAACACTCCGCCCACTTTAGAAATTAAGAAATAATATCAATATATTAGAAACTACTATGTTTTACTGAGGGCGAGGGTTAAAAATTTAAAAAATATATCACAGATAAAAAGACAAACAATGTTATGACAAAGTATCAAAAGTTGACTTGGTCGTTGCACACTGGTTCAGAATCGTTTTTAACGGCCAAAATTATGTAACATTTGAACCGATAGAGATAATTTAGAGGGATGATTTTATGAATTTTTTTTCCAGTTATAATTTTTTTGAAATCGGTTTAGTAGTTTTTAAGAAATTTAAGGTCAAAATTTAACTTTTAATTTTTTTAACATTTAGTATGAAATTGCAGGATTTTTGCGTATGGGAAGATGTTAACGTATATAAAACTATGAGGGTCAATTCGGTATAAATATAAAACTAAAAAGTTCGGTCATTTGTATGGCGGATCAAGAATGGGTGTTGCTAATATTTCGGTTTTCTGAGGTATTTTCTACTATTATAAGATAATACAACTTACTAAATTCAAATATCCTCCAGTTGCCCTTTTAGAAGTTATGGAAGAAATATTAGTTTTCGAATAATAGATCATATCGTCCCCTAAATAAAACAATAGTGTATAATTTTTTTGGTGTTTTGAGAAAATCGAGTTTAAAGTTTTCGTCAAATCGGATGTCTATGAAATTTTTGAAAAAGAAATTATAAACTATTTTTTCCAATGACCTTTTGACGCACTTTGTGGAAGTAGATTTTGACGAAATTTTGACCAGGCACAGAATTAATGGTGGAGATTCTAAATATGCAAAAAAAAATTATATTAAGGGGTCGATATAGTTTTGGTGACACCAGAAGGGGTGGGGCTTTGCTCGCCATTTACAATCACATTTCCTTTTTTTTTGGAAAATCTAAATACTGGTAAATTTTTATGTGGATCAGTTAAGGTTTACTCGAGTTGCCCTGCCCACCAGCCATTTGGACAGACGGACATAGCTCATTCGTTTTAAAAATTCCTAAATCGTATTTGGTCTTTAGATACTAGGGGTATAACTCATCTGAATGAGTTTCAATGCGTGCTTTTCGTATCAAATAACATATACCCTCATCCCTAAGTGTGAATCGAACTTGGACATAAGGCTTGGTATAGTGCACGAGTTTTCGAACTCGATACCAACCAACCACCTAATTTTGTGTGGAAGCCCCCTTAGGAGGTTCGACCAGGGACCACCTTACAGGTTGCAGATAGGTGGGTAATATATCTCGAGAGACTGTTGGGGTTGCAAAAATATTGGGGATCGGTCATACATTTGACTCCTCTGGGGGCACATTTGGGGTATTTAGAGCGGTGAGAAAAATAGTTTTTTTGTAGAGGAAGTCCCTTAAGGAGTGAAGATGGGCGTTAGGTATGTTTGGGGCAAATATTTAGAGGGAAAAATGACTGTGGGTCGGCCATACATTTTATCCCTCTAGAAGGCGCAATGGGATCGGTAGGAGAGGATAATATAGAACAAAATTATAAAAATTTTATAGGGACCACCTTAAAGGTTGAAGGTAAAGGATAGGTATGTTTTAAGAAACTGTTGGGGTTGCAAATATATTAGGGGTCGGTCATAAATTTTACTCCATTAGAGCGGTGGGAGCAAAATTTGTAAAATAAAAATCTTAGAGACTAAGGGTAAGGGAAAAATATGTTTGGGAAAAATTTTAGGAGGGCCAAATTAGTTTGGTCAAACATATATTGGGAGAGTCAGGAACTGATTTCTTAAAAAAAAAATTTTTATATAAAATATTGTATGGGAACCACCTTAAGGGTTAAAGATAGGCGGTAGATATGTTGAGAAACCGGTGGGGTTGAAAAAAAATTGGGTGTCGGTCATACATTTTATTCTTCTAGGGGCACTTTTTGGGCTGTTACACCGCTAGGAGCAAATTTTATTAAAAATGTATTTCTGTATGGGAGCACCCTTAGGGGGTGAAGATGGGTAAAAGCTTGTTTGGTAAAATGGTGACGGTTATACATTTTATCCTTCTAGGGGTGACTTCAGGGCAGTTGCGGGGCTTGATGTGGATTTTTCCGCTTCCCCACCAACATTGACTACGATGGGCTGCCATTTGACGCCACCCCCCTCCACCAAATTTTGACATATGAATTTTCTTCCCCATCCACACAAAATTAGGGGGTGGTTCGATATACGCCTCGTTTTGATCTGATATCTAATGACGATACAGCATACTAAATACTATTTTGGGGGCTCGTAGGGTGCACGGAGTTTTGATGTCCTCAAATTATCTTCGGGCAAACTACACAAGAGGGGGATGAACGCATCAACTTTTGTTCGACCCTGACATATCTAAAATGCATAACACATATTCACTTATCCGAATAGACGGTATCGCACTAGTACAAAAGGTCAATAATGATCTTAATTGGCCAAATCGCTATCTGAGATATAAACCATCTATATAACTACTTCTCACATGTGAATGTGGCCCTTCTCAAAGGCTTCCTCACACATCCCACTCTGCAGAACTTTTAGTAACACCCAAAATACATCCAAATTTGTTTAAACTAAAGAATTTTTTTTTATTATTTTTTTTTTTTTTTTTTTGCTTATTCAAAATCACAAGTTAACAGTACAATTAACTTAAAATTGACACTATTACTGATAAATAAATAGTATTGCATTTTCAATTGACATTTGTATTACAAATTTGGCAATAAAACACTTAAATTTTTAACATGAATCATTACTGAACTTAAAACAAATGTATTAAGGCATAGATTAATGTTTACAAAGAAATATGCTCGTTATATGTTGTACATTCACATACATGTAATAAATAAGAACACAGTATGAAAGTTTAAAAACAAAACATTTAAATATATATAAATATTTGAATTTAATAAAAAATCGAAATTTTTGCATATACACACTTACATATTTCTTGCAGAGTTTATAAAAAAAAATTAAGCGATATGGTTTTTGTACAATACAACAAAACGAATGTAAAAAGTATATAAAATATTTATAAAAAGAAAATGTTTAACATTTGTTTTATATATAGAAAACTAAAAAAAAATTGTAAACATCACAGTTAAGTGAATATGACAAATAGTGTCATCACAGTAAAGTATTAGCTAAATAATGAGTTAGCTGACTGATAAATATATACGGGAGGAAGGAATTGAATACTAACTATGAAAATCTACATACATAGTTATAAAATATTTATAATAGATATATAAAATAATGACAGTAAAAAATACAATTACATAAATAGTTTAAGACTAAAGTTGCATATTGTGGTTGTATTTAAATATAACGTTCAACATTATAGTTATCTGTGGCTACTACCATTTGTTCGTGTAGCATATTTTGGAATCGTGTATTATTTTGTTTTGTATGCACTTCTGCGCTGTTATAGCTTTCCGTGGATACGATCATTTGTTCATGTAACATATTTTCGAATCGTGTATTATCATGTTCCGTGTGCATATCTGCTCCCGTATCGCCTGCATCGCTTATATGCAACTGTTCACAAAATATTCGCTGCAACTGTTCATTGTGTTCTTGTTCTTGCATTTCTTCGCCGATTTCTTGCCACATTTGTTCAAAATCATGCAAATCTCCGTCAAAATTGTTGCAGTAGTTGCCCTCATCAAATGTGAATGAAAATTCGAATTCGGCCATATTGCGATATTTATCTGAAATTGGAATATTAAATTTGATGATCAGAGAGTAAAAAGGAATCGACTAAGGGCCAATGTCGACAGAAAACTAAGGGCGAGGAACCGCCATAACAAACACAATGTTTGGGTTTTCTTAAATATGATTGACATGAAATTTATTTTCTACTGGCCATGGTCAAGGCCTTTACATACATAAGTTCATTTTATATGATAGCCTTCTTAGGGTGTTAAGATAGGGGATAGATATGTTAGAGAAATGTTAGGAGAGAATTACAAGTGGGGGTCGGTCATACATTTTACCCCTCTAGGAGGCACCATGAGAGCGTTAGGAGCTGATTTCTTAAAAAAATTATAGAAAATTAAAAAAAGTTGTATGCGGACCACCTTAAGCGTTGAAGGTAGGAGATAAATATGTTTTAAGAAACTGTTGGGGTTGCAAAAATATCGGGGTTCGGTCATACATATGACTCCTCTGGAGCAAAATGTAAAAAAAATGTTTTTTGTCTGGGGAATGTAAAAAAATAAAAAAAAATTAATTTCCCTTTACACCCCAAGAATGAGGTATGGGATAGCTTCTCGCGTTGTTGTGAATTAACACGCTTTCTATTTCTAGATTCACAACTAACCGCACCTACTTGTTTATCGACGAATGCGAACGTCACTGTTTGAGAAGCTCTTACTAGACACGCCGATTGACTAGACACTTAATACTGCGAAGTTGCTGTCAACAACATTCGAGAGGAGCCGACATTGAAAGAAACAATTTTTTAGGATGACTGGAGCCAGGTTTGAACCTGCGATCTCCCGCATGGTAGTCGCGTGTTCTAACCACTATGCCACGGCCGGTCCCGTCTGGGGAAGGTATGTTTGGGAAAAATGTTTGATGGGAAAAATTGCTGGGAATCAGTCATACATTTTACCCCTCTGGATGACACAATAGGGAGGCAGGAGCCGATTTCTTAAAAAAAAATATATAAAATAAAAAAAAAAATTTATGGGGACCACCTTAAGGGCAGAAGATACAGGGTAGATTTGTTTTGAGAAACTGTTGTAGTTGCAAAAATATTGATGGTCGGTCATACATTTGACTCCTCTGGGAAAACCTTTGCAGAGAAGTGGAAGACTTATCTTTGCTACTAAACGTTCAAAAACATAACACTCCTGGTAATCATAGCATTTTTTAATAATTAATTTTCTATTCATAAATTATAACCAAAAATGTGAGTAACATGGTCACACCCGTCCAAATGGAATTGCTCCCTACTAGTACCTTCTATACAAATTAGTTAATTTCGAGAAAATATATATTTTAATAAATTCTTAAAAGAAACTCCTCAAGTTAGGTAAAACTAAAGAAATAGAGTGGTTTACTCTTCCCATTTATTTTATATTTTTGTTCGATTTAATAAGAGACTTTTACTTAGTTCTCAGTTGTTATCGTAAAGGACCCTTTCGGTATCCCCATACAAAATTAACCAATACATGAATCGAACTTTTTTTAAATTTTTTTGACGAATTTATAAACAATTTTTACACCGTACGTACGACCTAAATTTCTATCACCTATCGTTTATGCTTCACAAGCAGGCAAGTATGTAATATTTCGTAATTTCAATCAAAAACCGGTTAATTTCAATAACTGAAAACTAAAACAATATCATACATAAGGTAAGGGTATTTATCAGTCAGTAAAGCTGACTGTAATTTCTATACTTTTTTAAACTAAATTAAGTATTCAGAGTTTAGACTCTGAATACTAAACCCTAAGAGATTCCTGATAACAAACAATAACATTTTTTTCTTGAACGAACCAAAATGTTAGTTTCTCTTCGAATGATTCACAACTCTCTTTAAATATGTCAAATATAATACAATTTTAAGAGACCCGGCATTTTGTTAAAATATCACTCTCTCACTTAACATTAACGCCCCACTATCTTTTATTACTTTACTCTCCATCTATCTCGCTCTCTCTCTCTCTTCCACTCGTGATCACTCCCAACGTTATTTGTTTATATTTCTCATATTCACGTCTAGACAAAATCTAATCGTTTCAGTTGCGCGTAAACATTTATTGAGATCGTTCCATCGTTCTTTATATCAAAGTCCACAAGCAAAGTAGACAGGCAGACAAACAGATAGACAAAAAAACAATGTCACGTAAAAGTGTTTTGAATTTACTGAATACAATTGCTAATAATTCGTAAGATATACTCAAAGATATTATAGTTTATCAAATTTTGGTTAACTTTTGTTGTTGTCTCCTTATTAATGCAGTTGCAAATGTCCCGCCCATTCAAGTGCCTATGGATCGAGTGTGGCAGCAGCAGCCATTCAAACTGGTAAAATGGAATATGCATTTGAGGTAAGTAAGTGGAAAATTTCTTTAGACATGATGATACCGTATAGATGTGATTTTATTGTAGGTTTCTCAAAATATAAATGTGTTTATATGTGATGGCAGTGGGTGGAGTGCAATATGTTTAAAAGCAGTAACATTGTTGAGAACAACGGGGTTTCAATTTTTTTTCTCCTAAAATTCTTTAGATTTTTTGTTATACCGGCTTTGAAAGCGGTTTCGTCATTGGTTTGCATTTGTATAGAAGATTTTTGTATGTTGTATCCCTGTCGGAATTTTGTGAGCTGACTCAAAATCAAGTTGACTTTTGGTTCATTCATTTACAACGCACTTTTAAGGTAACTCAAAACTGATGCAGATATAGTCAGATAAGTTTTGAACTAACTTTTTGATCACTCAAAACTGATGCTGAAAAGGTGCTGGACATTTTCATATATGGCCAATATATAAGGAAGATCTTAGAAGGGCTCAATTAAAAACTTGACCCATTATAATAATATAAAATGATAGGACTGACCAAATTATAGGGTGTGCAGTTTACTATCTCAAGGTAAAAGGTACACAAATATTTGTTTTTATACTTTTTTTGTGGGAGATAACAGAAAGGTCGCGATCAGGCCTCAAAAAAAATATTACAATATGTAAATTTGTATATAAATACGTGGAGATTTACGGGGTTTATTGTGTCGAGGTGCATTGGACCTTGTCGCTATTTAGCACTTTTTTGCTATAAACTTTTTAGTTTGAAAAAGTATAAATGTCAGATCTTTTTTTAGAGATATTCGAGTGATAGGATTGCAAATCAATTACACAAGGGAACAAAATTGAACTTTTTGAGTGTTGTTTGGAATTCGATAGCTGTTTTTTACTAATTTGGGGTCGCTGATTTCAAATCTAATCTCCATTTTTCTCCATCAGCTCGAATTTTTAAGTTACAGGTATTAATCGTATTTTCGACTTTTTTCCAAAAAATTATAGTTCAAAAAATCATAATTTTTTTTTCATAAGCCGGATTTTAAAATTTTATTTTTTTATTAAAGATATCGTTGTTACCTTTGAAAAAAAATCAAATTTTTTAATATTACAAAAAAAAATGACTGAGTAACGGCTGTTTTATTCAAAAAAAAAAAAAAATAAATACACAAAAAATTACACATTTTAATTTTCTTCACGCTGAAAGTTAATCGGTTGGGGGCAAATTGTTATTTTTATTAGCTTTATTGAATATCATATTAAGATAGCTTTCTAAAACATGTATGTACATAATAATCGATTGAAAATTGAATGAGTTATGCTAAATTCGGTGATAACAGATTTTTCGCAATTTTTTGTTTTTACCCAAAAAAAAATTAAAATTTTGTATTTTTAAAAATCATGACAAATTTACAAATTTATTTATAGTTTAATTTTTAGTTTTGCCTCCTATTACAATATTAATTAACAGACCAAATTTAATTAATCGGCAGGTTTCAATTTGGAAGTTAAGGAAAAAATATTAATTTTCCAAAAATAGGTAATTTTGTTTGGGAGGTACCAGAAGGGGTGATCCGATATAGTGCAAATTCATTCCTGATTTATATTTTCATAACCGTAAAACTTCCGCATAGTTTGACTGAATTCAGTGTACTTACAAAAAAGATATGTATGTAAGACTATTGGGGTGAGTTCGGTCATTTGTATGGGAGGTACCAGAAGGGGTATGGCAACGCTTTCGGTTTTTCTAGGGTTTGTCTACTTTTGCAAGATAAATAAACTGACCAAATTTCAATATCCTCCGGTAGTCTGTTTGGCAGCTATCGAAGATATATTAATTATCCAAAAATAGGTAATTTTGTATGGGAGGTACCAGAAGGGGTGGGGCTATTCCGCCCATTTACAATCCCATAAGTTCGTTTCGAAATATATTAATACTGATAAATTTTCATAACGATCCGTTAAGGTTTGCTCGAGTTACACTTTCACAAACATATTAATAAATGTTATTTTTGTATGGAATTCGTGATTTTTGTAAATTTAGTTATCTCAGTAAATTGTTGACAAAATCAAAAGTTGTGCAGATATTTTAATGAAATAAAGCTCATTTCATTCACACTATATTAAACTAAATGTTTTAAGACAAACACTGTGATTTTTGTTGGAATAATTTTTTTTATGAATTTTTAAAAAACAAAAATTTTTTTTTTTTTGTAAATTTTTTGTTTTATTTTTTAAAACTACAACGATATCTCTGAAACTACTAAGCCAAATAAAAAACAATGTAGGCACGGATTAAAGATAATTTTGTTGACGAGTTTAAGTTTTTTTTTTTAATTGAATATGGTGAACCGTTTTCAAGTTATTTTAATATTTGTAGTGGAAGTGCCTTAGTTATGGACATAACGGTATATCGCGAAAAGTCGAGCTGATACAAAAAAACCAAGTGCAGATTTGGATTCAGCGTCCCAAATTACCTTTAAAACAATATTCAGTTCTTAAACAACAAATACCTTGTTCCCTTGTGTTATTAATTGACATCACAACACAATACAAAATAATTTAAAGAATGGGAGGTAACAAAAGGTGAGTAGCAAATGTTTCAGTCTGTTGAGGTTTTGTCTAATTTTACAAGATAAAAAAACTGACCAAATTCAAATATTCTGCAGTTATCCGTTCGAATGCTATGGAAGAAATAATAATTTTCAAAAAAATACGTACTTTTGTATGCAAGGTACCAGAAGGGGTGTGGCAAAGATTTCTGGTTACTGAGGGTAAGGTAAGATAATTAAACTGTAAGATAATTAAAAATCCTCCAGCTGTCCATTTGGAAGATTGAAAGGTACCAGAAGGAGGATTCACTTTAGACACTAGGCTTTTTTAAACCAAATTCGATTCAGCACTTTTTAAGTCGTATGAGTCATGTCCGTCTGTCTGTCCGGCTGGTAAATACTATAACTTATGAAAGACGCAATTAAATTTTTTAAAATTTTGCACGAGTTAATATTTCCCCAAAACTATTACGTTATTGCAAATGGGCTACTTAGCCCCGCCCCTTTTGGTAACTCCCATACAAATTCATCATTCCGCCCACTTTAAAAATCGGGATCTTACCCAAATTCTGTATTTATTAAGCTATAACAGGATAAAGTTTTAGAGAATATTGGAAATTGGACGCCCCTTCTGGTACCTTCCATACAAATATACCTTTCCGCCCACTTTAGAGAAATTCAAATTCTTTATTTAGTAAAGCTATAGCAGGATAGAGTTTAGGAGAAATAAGTGGAAGTCTGGCCACGCCCCATTTGGTACCTCCGATACCCATCTTGTACCGCCCACTTCAGAAATCGGTGAATATTATTAATAAACCTAACGCGATCGTGCCCAAATTCTGTCTTTAGTAAAGTTTTTAACAAAAAAAAATCTGGAAATCCAGACACGCCCCTTCTGGTACCTCCCATACAAATGTATCACTACGTCCACTTTAGAGATGGAGTAATAATATCACGATCACTATCTTGCCAAATTCTGTATTTAGTAAAGCTACAGCAGGATAAAGTTTTTGAGAAAAAAATTTGGTAGTCTGGGCACGCCCCCTCTGGTACCTCCCATACAAATGCACATCTCCGCCCTCTTTACAGATGGAGTAATAATATCAATACACTGGATACGATCGAGGAAAAAATGAAAGTCTAGCTACGCCCCTTCTGGTACCTTCCATACAAATATACCTTTCCGCCCACTTTAGAGATGGAGTAATAATATCAATAAAACCAACGCGATCGTACCCAAATTCTTTATTTAGTAAAGCTATAGCAGGATAATTTTTGGAGAAAAAACGATACCCATCTTGTACCGCCCACTTCAGAAATCGGTAAATATTATTAATAGACCTAACGCGATCGTGCCCAATTTCTGTATTTAGTACAGCTACAGCAGGATTAAGTATTTGAGAAAAAAAGAGTCTAGACACGCCCCTTCTGGTGCCTCCCATACAAATGTACCACTCCGCCCTCTTTACAGATGGATTTATAATATCAATACACTGGTCACGATCGTGCCCAAATTCTGTATTTTGTTTAGCTATAACGGGACTAAGTTTTGTAGAAAAAAATTGAATGTCTAGCCGCGCCCCTTCTGGTTTCTCCCATACAAATATACCACGCCGCCCACTCTAAAAATCGAGTAATAATATCAATATAAGAGAAAATTTCAAAATTTCCTGAGGGTATATGTAAGTCGGGTACCGTTTCACCGAACAATAAAAGTACCTTTTGGTATATTGAAAGTACATTTTAATACAATACAGTTACTCTTTGGTACAGTAAGGCTCACTTTGGTAATGAATAAATTGTACTCTTAGTGTACATTAAATTGTATTTTTTGGTTCAACAAATTGTACCTTTTGGCACAAATAAAGTACTTTTTAGTACAAATTTTTACTAATTTTTATTTTAGTGCCTAGTACTATCTTTATATCAAATTGTATCTCTCTAGGGCTTAAATACAGTTTTGCCAATCCCACTGATCCAAAATAAATTTTCGCCTTCATGATCATATACGTGTTGTTGAGTACTATCTGTGCAATTAATTTTATATCTCTAGAAACTAAAATACAGTTTTCGCAACGATTAAAAATAAAAATTGTGTCTTCTTTTTTTTAGGGTTATAATTCATTTCAGCCACGACTCCTCCGCATATTGATCCAAAATAAAATTTCGTCTGCATATTCATAATCGTGTTGTCGAGTAATATCTGTGTAATAAATTTTATCTCTCTGTATCTCTAAAATAATGTCTGACACGACCACTTTGCCCACAGATTGAAAATAAAAACATTGTCTTCGAATTTGAATCCCAAGTGCCAGGTACTACCTGTGTACTAAATTGTATCTCACGCGCCACGCTCCGTCCACTGATCCAAAATTAAAATTTCGTCTGCATATTTATATTTGTGTAGCCGAGTACTATCAGTGTACCAAATTTTATTACTCTAGGGCTAAAATACAGTTTTGCCACGCCCCCTACGCTCACTGAACCAAAATTGAAATTTCATCTGCATATTCATATTCGTGTTGCCGAGTCCTATTTAAATATAAAATTTTATCTCTCGAGCTCAAAAAAAAAAATTTTGCCACGCCCATAGGGCAAAAATACCAAAATATATTACATTTATTATATTAATAGGGATAGGGATATATTAAATTTTACTTGTAATTTTCGAAAATTTCCTTTTCTAATGCAATTTTATTAATTTTCGCCCCTATTCCCCTTTTCTAGATGTCCTCCTCTACCGTACGCTTTGGACCCGGTGTCAGTGCTGAACTGGGAGCTGATCTCAGAAATAGTGGAGCTAAGAACGTCTGTGTGGTAACCGATAAAAATGTAGCCAAATTACCCAGTGTCCGAACGGCCTTTGATTCTCTGAAACGTCATGGCATCGAGTTTGAAGTGTACGATGAGACACGAGTGGAGCCTACCGATGGTAGTATGTGGCATGCGGCTGAATTTGCACGTTCCAAAGATTTCGATGCTTTTGTGGCCATAGGTGGCGGCTCTGTCATCGACACCTGCAAGGCAGCGAATCTTTATTCATGTGATAAAGATGCCGAATTTCTAGACTATGTCAATAAACCAGTTGGTAAAGGCAAAGAGATAACTGTGGCTCTTAAGCCAATAATAGCCTTACCCACAACTGCAGGTACGGGATCAGAGACTACAGGCGTGGCCATATTTGATTACAAGAAATTACATTGTAAAACGGGCATCTCCAGCAAATATCTTAAGCCCAAGTTGGGTAAGTGAATGATTTACGATATATAAATAATATTAATTGTAATTTTGGATCCAGGTTTAATAGACCCTTTGCATACGCTGTCTCAGCCCGAGCGTGTTACAGCCTTTAGTGGTTTTGATGTATTTTGCCATGCTTTGGAATCGTTTACCGCCATCGATTACCGAGAACGTGACCTGGCCCCCTCAGATCCCAGCCTACGGCCTCCTTATCAGGGTCGCAACCCCGTCTCGGATGTATGGGCTCGTTTTGCCCTTACAACCATACGTGATAATTTCATGGCTGCCATTTATCAACCGGACAATCTGGAGGCCCGTTCCAAAATGCATTTGGCCTCAACAATGGCGGGCGTAGGTTTTGGCAATGCTGGCGTTCATTTACCCCACGGTCTCTCCTATCCTATATCCGGCAATGTACGCACATACCGACCCGAAGGTTATAATGCTGATCATGCTATGATACCTCATGGTTTGTCTGTGGTTATCACAGCGCCCGCAGTGTTTGATTTTGTTGCCCCCTCGTGCCCCGAACGTCACCTCGAGGCGGCCCATCTGTTGGGAGCTGATATCAGTCAGGCCAAAAAAGCCGATGCGGGCAAAATATTGTCCGATTGTGTTCGAGGCTATATGCAAAAGGCTGGCATTGAAAATGGCCTGAAGGAGTTTGGTTTCGATACGAGCGACATACCAGCTTTGGTGGAGGGCACTTTGCCTCAGCAGCGCATTTTGAAATTGGCCCCAGTCGAACAAAGCCGCGAAAGTTTGGCCAAATTATTTGAAAATTCTATGGAAATCTATTGAAGTGGAGGTGCGATGCAAAATCTTACCTTCGGTAGCTTTGTTTTATGTATGAAATATGAGATTTTTTTTGTTATGATAAAAATATATATGCGAGCAGACAATATTTTCGTCAGTTGCACTCGATAAATATATAACGGGTTTCAATGCTTTGACGTTAGGCAAAAAGGTGACTTTGTTAGTGTATAACATATCAAAAGAGAATAATTTTGAATTCTCTTCTCGGTTGACGACGAAAGCTCAGAGTTGTTAAATAAAGGGTTAGAAGAAAGGCTCAAAAGCCAAAATGGATTAACTCCACTAATTAAGCTGTCAGACTCTCATATTAATATTAAAATATTAAAATATTAAAATATTTAAATATTTAAATATTTAAATATTTAAATATTTAAATATTAAAATATTAAAATATTAAAATATTAAAATATTAAAATATTAAAATATTAAAATATTAAAATATTAAAATATTAAAATATTAAAATATTAAAATTTTAAAATATTAAAATATTAAAATATTAAAATTTAAAAAATTAAGAATTTAAAAAAATAAAAATTTTAAAATATAAAATTATAAAACAAAATAAATAAATTAAAATAAAAATATAAATATATAAAATTATAAAAAAATATAAAAATCTGAAAAAAGACTTGGCCAGAATACAACGCGAAACGTACATCTAACCTGGTTAGTCTTGAGTGGGGCCAGATAAGAAAAATTGTCACCTTCCTGACGGGATATGGAGCCATAGGCATACATGCAAGCAACTACTGCTGGAGACTGGAAACCCTGGGGAAACTCTTCTTAAATGGTGTAGAGGAACTTGCATCCTTGGATATCGGAAGGATCAACAACTTTTATAAAATTATAAACTGGACGGATTGGATCAAAACTCCGGATTCCCAATCGACAACTGGCAACGCAATCAGGCAGCACACGGCGCTGTTAGCATATGTTGAAGGGATGGCGTAAATGCCCAACGGGTGTCACAATGGGTCCATAAGTACCTAAGTGTTCTCCTTGAAGAAGGAGATGCCCGCACACCAACTAACCATCTGATGAAAATACAAATATATAAATCTATATAAAAATGCGAAAATATAAATATGTAAAAATAAAAAAAATAACTTCCGAAAAATTGAAACTATATATTCTTGTATGCATCTCATGACAATAGCATTTTAACAACTTACTGATTTTGTTATTTTCCGCTCAACCGCTTGCCGCTTTGACGTTCGCCGCTCATTGCGTGGCCTTGGCATTACAAATGATCAAAATGACCCTCATAGTTTTACATACATATCTTTGTTGTAGGTATACTGAATTCAGTCATATTATGCGTATGATGTACTCTTATAAAAATTTGACTAGGAAATAAATTTGATCAATATCGGCTTTCCCCTTCTGGTACCTCCCACACAAAATGACATATTTTTGAAAAAATAATATTTCTTCCATAACTTCCAAACGGACAACTTTGCGATATTGAAATCTGGTCAGTTGAATTATCTTGCAATGGTAGGCAGAATCTCAGTAAACCGAAACATTTGCCGAATCGATTTTGGTACATCCCATACAATTGATTGAATTCACCCATATTCATTTACATGCATATATCTTTTGTATGTCCACTGAATTTATTCAAGTTTTGCACAAACTTAATTCTTATAAAATTCTGACACAGAAGTGAATGTTGGCCATATAGGTCAACCCCATCTGGTAACTTCCATTCAAAATACCTCTGTGGAAAATTAATATTTCTACCATATGTATCAAGCGAAAAACAGCAGGATATTTGAATTTGGCCAGCATTAATATTTTGTAATAATAGACAAATCATTAGAAAACCGAAACATTCGTCACACCTAGAGATGGGTTTAGACCTGGGTATTTGCCCAACGTTGGGTATTTACCCATTTTTACCCACTTTCATACCCGGGTATTTATCTTATTTCGGGTAAATACCCAGTAGGAAGTTCCGTCATACACGACATTGTCGTCAACGCTTTCCTCAAGACAAAATGTGAAAAATGTATGTACTTGTCGTCAAAACACTCGTGCATTGTTGTCGTGCATTAAACACAATTAACAAAATCTAAGGAAGAAAAATGTGAAATATTGATGTACTTGTCGTCAAAACACTTGGTTGACGACAAGCTGACCGACATTGTCACCCATCAGGTCGTGCATGATTGTGTCGCCCGTATAGGCATCAACGAAAATTTGACCGACATTGTCGCTCATCAGGTCGTGCATGACAAAGCGGACACTTGTATGAAAATTTCGTCGACGATTTGTATGGACGGTCCCCTAAATGTCATGAACGATTTACTATGGTCATGCACCAACTCTTGAGGATGACTTGTAGACACTTCCTATTGGGTACTCATTTGAATAACAAATACTCGTTGTTACGTAGAGTAAGAGAAATGTGAACCCAGGGTAAATACCTGGGCATTTACATTTAAATACCCAATTTACCATTTGGGTATTTATCCTTGTCCCATCACTAGTCACATCTCTTTTGGACCTTAAATACAAATGACCGATATTGCTCCCATAGTTGTACATTTATATCTTTCTGCAAGAACACTGAATTAAGTCTAATTTTTCTGTTTACGCTGTGTTGCCCTCAAAGATGCCTTCTACGTAAATTTAGAAAAATTTCGCAAAAATTATTATTTTTCCAATATTTCCTTAAAAGAAACTCCTTAAAACGTTGAAAATAGTTTACTGTTAAAAATTTGTATTCATAGGTGAAACTAAAAAACCGGAAGCTTTACTTTAAGATTTTTGTTTGAATATACTTTTTTCTTAGTTCTCAGTTGGCCCCATATAAGACCCTTTCGGTACTTCGGAACTTTTTACATTTGTTGACGAATTTATGAGCACTTTTTATTCTGACACATTTTTAGCAGTTTTACTTTTGATCTTTAGACCGAAAGTCTTATCTCCAACCGTTTACGCTACACAAGCAGGCACATAATCATACATAAGTAATTTCATTTAAAAATCTGTTAATTTCAATAACTTAAGACTTAAGCAATACCATACATAGGGTGAGAGCATCTATCCCCTAGTTTATCTGACTAAAATTTCTGTACTGGCTTTAAATTTGAATTGCAAATTACAAATAGATTCAATATTTTTTCTACTAAACAAAGTAATATTGAATAATACAAATTAAGATTACAATTCTTAAATATTTTACATCACTTCTTTAACTTTATAATTTAACAGGAGTTTCACAAAACAATATCAGTTTTATTTATCGTATGAAAAAAATTTTCTAGTACAAAAAGTCTTCGAGTAGGCTCTAAACCAAATTTATCCACCTATAACATCTTTGAAGACGATAAAGCGCAAATAAAATCCTTTAACTTCTAATTCTTGAATCTGCACTATCAACGAAATGACGATATAAGCAACATGTTTTTTCTCTTTCTGTGAAACCAATACCATTTTTTGGAAACAACTAACAACAACCCTGGCTCAATTTCAGCAAATTACTAGCTTCTATAAAACGATTGCCACTCCTAATTCCCATATCCTTGTGCATAGTAAAAATCCGTCAGATATCAGCTCATTATATATTTCAACATTTGTTAATTTTTTTTTCATTTTAAAACGTATTGTTTATTTTGCACTATTATATTAAGTCTAGTAATCTTCAGTATCAGCAGTTTTCAAAAATCCTTTTGCCATATCCATATGCTCAAGTTGTCACTTCACGTCAGCCTTCTATTCAATGATGATGATGATGTGAGGGTATAACATGAATGGGATGATGAACTTCTACGGCTTTGTGTACCAACACCGGCTCATGGACAATCACGGGTTTATGCACGACCACCGGTTTGTGAACCACTACTGGTTTGAGGACAATCTCCGGTTTGTGCACAACAACGGGACGATGTTCAATTACAGCCACATGATGGATGTGAGGATGAGGATCATGCAAGTGACCTGGAGCAGCTAAAGACACCGCCAAAAGGCCAACAAAGAGTGCCAAAGATAACAATTTAGCGTTATAAGAAAACATTGTGTAAAGTTATGTAGGTATTTCACGACTAAAGACAAAACAAGAACTGATAACTTAACGAGCATCAATCAAAGTATTTATACTAAAAAAAATACTATGCAGACACGGAGAATCAACTGGAGAACGTCTTGTCTAATTCTTTAATTTCATTGTTATTGGCCAAAAATATTTCGTGGTTGTTGTACACACTACATATTTGAAGTCTTTAAGGTCACAAGTAAATTCATTACAACATCTTGCGGTTTTTAGTTTTTCTAAATATATTTCTTGTTAATATATCATAAAAAAACATATATATTCTCTAGTAACTTTACATCTAAACTTATTAACTAATTGGTGTAGTAGTTATCATTCTCAGCAAGCCTTGACTAATTCATTTTCCACCTGTATAGATGGACATTTCTTTAGGTTTTTACTGAATTTCTTTTCGAACTTCTTTTGTTGCTTTTCGTTAAGTTCTTCCAGGCTTAATTTTGATTTGTATTTTTTCAGTAGTTTTTTCTTTAGCTTCTCTAGTGATATGCCTTCCGTATTTTTCGCTACAATCTTCTCCAATACTGTAGACCATTGGAATTCATCACTCTCTTGACCATTTGTTTCGATTGAGGCATCAGCTTCATCGTTGTTGTTTTTCTTTTTCTTCTTCTTTTCTACACCATTTGTGTCCGCTTCGGCTTTGCGTTTCACTCCATTCTCTTTGCTTGCTTCCTTGGCTTTCTTAGCTTCTTCCTGGGCCTTCTTGGCAGCCTCCACTTCAGCTTGTTTGGCCAATTTCATATTATCCAATTCTTTTTCTAGCACCTGCCACACAGCCTCCGCCTGTCGCGCTGGCATTCTCATACAGTTACCCACAAAGTTCTGGAATTTTGCCTTCTTTCTAGGCACGTTGTCATAACTCTGTAGCCTTTGGAATACGTTGCGTGTTTCGGGTGTCATTTGATATTCGCTTGAATCCAAAATGGAACGCACTATATCCATCCATGTGTCCTGTTTCTTTTGGCCACTATTTGCGGACTCCCGTACCACAAAGTTTTTGCCCGAATACTTTTCCAACTCTGAAATGCACTTGGTGTGAGCCACATATGCCTCGGCGTGGAAATCTTTTTGACAATCCATGCAGGACACATTCACCTCACGATTGCGGCATTTGGTGTTGTAATGTTTTTCGACGGAGGGCTTCTTTACTGACTCGCCGCAGTGGTTGCACGTAAAAAATACCATT
Organism: Muscina levida; assembly: GCA_964034835.1. Taxonomy (NCBI): domain Eukaryota; kingdom Metazoa; phylum Arthropoda; class Insecta; order Diptera; family Muscidae; genus Muscina; species Muscina levida. Next base: position 31,124,172 of record OZ035884.1, on the reverse strand, counting down.
TTGCAGAGATAAATTAATTAGAAAAGTAAAAAATTGGTAGAAACTTTCCCGGCAGCAGACAAATTGTTGTGTATAAACAAATGCACGTGGAGAATGAAACGGGAGAGCAAAGAAAAAAACTACACAATTGTGTCAAAGTCATATGGAGAGCAAGAGAAAACTTGGCATCATTGTTGTGGGAAAATACAGGGTTGTTAACACCGATACGGTTTGAGAAACGTATCGTTTAGTATTAGACGATTATAATAAAGTATGCCATATGTAAGTACAACAAAAATATGAAACATAAGGAAATGTGATTGTTAATGTGTTTTTTTTGACAATTGGGGGGTAAGATGACACGTTATATGGGCACACGAATAAATAATAACGGCAAAATTGTACAGTATAAAAAATCATTCCCAAATACGTCTAAAACCGGTTTGCAAAAAATAGTTTTTTAGCTTAAAAAAAGAAAAAAAATGCCGGGCTTATTTTTACATTTAAACGCTTAAGATAACTGACTTTTATAGATGTATCTTTATAAAACCGCTTGTGAAAAACGCATTCCATAAACCTTATACCTTATGGTTATAAGAAACCAATTTTTATGAGTCGGGTTTTAGAACCGGTTATCTATATCAACGACGGCAAAATTGTGGAACTCAATTTACATCGGTTAAAACCGGATTAAAACCGACAGTTCAAAAACGAGTTTTCAAGATACCCGTATTTTCAATTCACCTTTTCATACCAACTGGATTTATGAATCGGATTTTTATCGTCAACGGCAAAACTGTGGAACCTAAATTGTACACAAAAACCAATGTTTCATACACCGGAAAACCCTGATTTAAGAAACATTTCTTAATCGTTATTTGTCGACTTCGGCAACATTTTGGAACTTCAATTTTATTAAATAAACTAACACAAAACCTCTTGTGGAAATCTGTTTTTATAAATCTGACTCCAAACTGAAGTTTTCAATAATTAATTTTATCAAAATAAAATTAAAATTGATTATAAGAAACCGATTCTTAAAAGTGGGGTTTAAGAACCGGTTTCTTTATAGATGCGACTAATTGTGAAATTGAATTTACATGTAAAATCGGTTTTGATTACATAGATTGTAAACCGAAATTTTCAAAACCGATATTTTCTTCAATAATCACATTTTTGTAATAACCTGAATTTTTGTCGACGTCGTTAAAATTATGATAATTAATTTAAGCATAAATCCTATTGTGAAACCCGTTTTTTACAAAACTTTTTAAACCCAGTTTTCCAAGATATCCGTTGTTTAATAAACTCGTTTCTCACAAACAGGTTCTAAAAACCGGCTTAAGGGATCAGCTGTATTATCGTCATCGACAAAACTGTTAAAGTTTATAATAGATGAAAACGGTTTTAAAAAACAGATTTTTTAGAAACTGGTTGTAACCCCGAAATAAAAAAACCGAGACGAATCAAATTATGGAACTTAGTTTATACCTAAAATTGATAGTGGGACCGCTTTTCATAATGCTGATTTTAAACCGAAATTCCGATAAATGGGTTTTCAAGGTACCGTAAAGTAATCTTATCGTTTCCGAAAAACCGGTTCCAAAAATCGGATTTTGTTCCGGATTTTTTTTTATCGATGTCGATAAAATTACAGTATCAGTACCAGTATACACAGTTTTGGGAAACGGTTTCCAAAAGAAAAAAATAAAAAAAACCGGCGACGTGTCGCTTATATAGTCATCAACGACAATTCAACCGACATTGTCACCCATCAGGTCGTGCATGATTGTAAAGGCGTCAACGAAAATTTGACCGACATTGTCGCTAATCAGGTCGTGCATGACAAAGCGGACACTTGTATGAAAATTTCGTCGACGATTTGTATGGACGGTCCCCTAAATGTCATCAACGATTTACTATGGTCATGCACCTATCCTTGAGGATGTCTTGCAGACACTTCCTACTGGGATGTTACGATTTCCTAGAAACGGGTTCCGAAAACCGTATTTAAAGCGTTTTTCGACATCGACAAAATCGTAAACCTAAATTTAACGAAAATCGGTTATGCCATACATTCCGATGTTTCGAATGGGTACTTAACTTTGCAAGTAACATATAGAAGGACTCACTTTAGACTCACGATTTCTTGGAACCAAATTCGGTTCATGACTTTTTAAGTCGTTTGATCCATGTCCGTCTGTCTGTCTGCCTGTCCGGCTTGCACCCACAATAAATTTCGAAAGACGAAATCAAATGTTTAAAACTTACCATGGGCTAATATTTTCCTAAAACTACTAATATGGAGATGCTCATTCTGGTACCTCCTATACAAATTTACTATTCCACCCATTTTAGAAAACGCCCATATTCTTACTTTGTAATCTGCACTTCAACCAAAACCGGGTTCTTATCGAAGAGGACAAAATTTTAAAACTTAAACCGTTTATAAAACCGGTTACCATAAAACCCATTCTTAACCTAATGTTCGATTTTCGTAACCGGTTTTTTGAAGAGACACGTATTTTGAACACAGTTTTCGACAATGCGGTCCCTACAATCGTGAAACTTACAGACCTAATTTTATAGACAAAATTGGTCTGTGGAAACCGGTTTAACAAAAAAATAATTTAAAACTCGGTTTTTAACAACAATTTTAGAACTTTTCTTTACTATTCCACCCATTTTAGAAAACGCCCAAATTCTTACTTCGTAATCTGCACTTCAACCAAAACCGGGTTCTTATCGCAGACGACACAATTTTAAAACTTAAACCGTTTATAAAACCGGTTACCATAAAACCCATTCTTAACCTAATGTTCGATTTTCGTAACCGGTGTTTTGAAGAGACACGTATTTTGAAGACAGTTTTCGAAAATGCGGTCCCTACAATCGCAAAACTTACAGACCTAATTTTATAGACAAAATTGGCCTGTGGAAACCGGTTTAAAAAAAAAAATATATATAAAATAAAATAATAATTTTAAACTATCTATAGAATCAGTTTTAAAAACTGTAATTGTCATAACCGGGTTTTCAAGTAACTTGTATTCACAGTTTTGTATACACTCACCCCACGGGTATATATCATTTGATACGACTTAAAAGTGTAACACATAAAGGAGTCACTTTAGACCCTACGTCTCTTTTAACCAACATCGATTCAAGTCTGATGATCCCTGTCTGTCTGTATGCCTGTTTGTCTGTCTGTCCGGCTGGTACGCACGATAACTTTCCAAAGACTCAACCAATTGTTTTAGAAATCGAGTAATATAATATACGATAGGTCGCTCTATGTGGCGAAAAAAGGTTTATGTTTTCTCTGCCAAGTTTTGTAGTTTGTCTGAAGGCAATTTGAGGACAACACATTTTATTCGGATCCGTGCATCCTGCGACCTTCTGAAATAGTATTTATTATGCTATATCGCCATTTGTTATCCGATCAAAACGAGGCGCATATCGTTATTTAACATATAGGTGATAAAGGGCTACATTTTGCTTATTGGTCATTTTTGACTCCGACGTCAATTTTATTTATTTTTTCGTTTTTTACACCCTAATGTTTCCTATTACTGATAAAATTCGTAAATACCTCAATAAAATAAGAATCTTTTGTTATTGAAGAACTTATTTTGCATCACAAACAAAAGGGTTCTAGGTGTTTTAAAAACCAAGAGGTCACCCTACACACCACCAAAAACTCAAAAATAAAATTGACATCGGAGTAAAAAATGTCTTATAAGCTAAATGTAGACCTTAATTAATAAAAACAACGATATGCGCCAACGTTTCTATCGGATATCAATTAATAATACAACATAAGGAATACAATTTCGGGGGTGGTAGGGTGCACGGGTCAGAAAAAAATTGATGTCCTCAAATTGTCTTTAGACAAACTACAAAACTAAGGGGAGAAAACATTAACTTTTTTACGACTCTATCTAATATACACCCAACGCTATCGTGCCCGAATTCTGTATTTTGGTATAGCTATATCAGGATAAAGTTTAGGAGAAAAAAAACTGGAGGTCTAGCCGCGTCCCTTCTGGTATCTCTTATACAAATGTAATATTCCGCCCTCAAATGTACTATTCCGCCCTCGTTCCTTCTAGTACCTCCCATACAAATGTACTATTCCGGCCACTATAGAAATTGAGTTATAATATCAATACACAAATCTATAAGGTAAGGTCTGCAAATTTCGCGGTTTTGGGGACCAGTTTATATTGTTTGGTTTCTTGATTCTTTTGTGGACCTTTTAACACTTAAGGGTTGTGTTGATAGAAATTAAATCAAAAGGGTGCTGATGAGATCAGTTTGGCAACTATCGAAAAAACTATCCACCCTGACAATTGTCTCATAATCCATTTCACACAAATCTTGCACAACAAACTCTAAAAGCAGTAATGGAAATGATTTTCAACCGAACGACGAAAACAAATTCATATACATAAAAACAAAAATCTGGGTCTCCCGTGCTTCAGATCCCAAAGGAAAATATTCATAAAAATATTCGTAGTAAAAAAAAAAATTGAAGACTGCTTTTTATGTATATACATTCGTGCGTTTCACCAAAGGCGTTTTTTGCGATTTTTCCAACTCTTGAAGCGGAATATTAAGGCTTGTGGTCTAAAAGAATTTCGAAAAAAATTTTGAATTTTTTTTTTATTATTTTTTTCTGGTGCTCTTTGTTCATACAACTAAACATTTCTCTTCTTAAGCATCCGATCCCACGACAAAAAAATTATTGGTGTGAAATATTATTATATTGAAGACCACTTTTATAGTTTTTTCAAGACATAAAATGCGTTAAAAGGTCTTTAAATTACCTTTCATTTGGTACATAGATTTATTTTTACTTGTTGGAAAAATATCAGAAAAAAATTAAGGTTTGAGAAAATTTATTTTATTTATCAAATTTTATGAAAATTAAAAGAATTTCATTATGTTTCGTTCTTGGTTAGGTAAAAAAACATCTAAAATACATTGCTTAAATAAAAATATCAAAAATTCAATTCATCAATATATTTGTATTTCCATACAAAATCAAAAGATATTAAATAAACAAAATCAACATATTTAATGAACAAATTAAAATTAAAAAGTAAATTTGTATCTAAAAATACAATACAAGAACCATTAAATGTGGAACAACTGTGGAAGTATTTTCAAATTGGTTTCTTAAGAGCTTTTTCAATGACATTTTTGTTAACGTTAGGTATAATTTTTCGATTGTTATCAACGCTAATCAATAAGTTTTGAAAATCATCCTCATTCTTTGTATTTTTTTGTTATCAGTTGTAGCTGGCGCCACGCCTCTTTCTGGTAAATCATTTACAACACATAGTTTTTCTAGTTTTTTCTTTGCAGAAACAAAATCATCATCATTTTCCCATAAATGTGTATCTTTCGAAAAAAAGGAAGTGGGCAATTTTAATTGATCAAAATCCCTTTTACTGCTTGAGGTAACAAAATTTTGCATTGTTACATTTTAATAAGGCCCTACTTCAAATATTTTAAAATTCAAATAGTGTAAATTTAAAATAAAAAATAATTTTTTGTCTATTTTTTATTTTTTTTTTCAACATTTTTCCCAATAAGATTTAAACTTATACATACCAAAATAAAGGTATCTAAATTATCTTTCTAACGAATTTTACATCTTGAAAAAATGTTGGAAACTTTTCAAGTTATCGAGGTTTGAAATCTAGAAAAAAATAATTTTTCACTTTTAAGACTATAAAAGTGGTCCTTAATATAATAATTTTTCACAACAATAATTTTTTTGTCGTGTGATCGGATCCTTAAGAAGAGAATTGTTTAGTTGTATGAACAAAAAGCACCAAAAAAAAATAATCGGCCTTATTCCCGTCGACGCAAAACGACGTCGTCTTGTGACGACGCTGTAAAATCGGTATTCTCGTAGTCGTTTTCGATAACTATCGGTTACTATTGACACAAATTTGGTATTCTGTAAGGAAATGTGACGACGACATTGAATCGAAACGACTCTGAATCTGTCGTCACAGTTGCTAGTAACGACTTAAAATAATTTGAAGGAATAATTTTAGTTTTTGTAAATTTAAAAAAAGGTTTTGTTTAATGACGTCAAGAATAACAATGTCGAGTAACAAATAGGGGCTTGGAAACAAAATTCCTCATAGGTACAAGGATTTTGTCTAATTTTAAGGGGTAATGTGAGAAAATTGGTGAAAAACAATTTAATTCCTTTGGAGCGCCTTTAAGAATCCTTTGCGGTTGTAGTTACGAATCTGGTCTTCTTTATTTGTAGCAAAAATTTTGATATGGGTTCCATCGACATATCCAATAACTCCAGTAAATCCTGTTATGTTAAAAAAATGTAGTTTAAGCTTCCGATTTGTCATCTTCAGTTACTTCCAATTGTATCTAATGCATTCAGGCTTTCGACAGGAATCTTGCAACTACTGGCTGCACTTACACTTAGGTTGTAAGGCCCCTGTCCAAAGGACCTCAATGTTGCTGACAACTTAATTATGACTGAAACATATGTCCTGAGTTCACTTTTCATGATAGGAACTATTACGTAATTAAATGCTGCTATATTAAGACTTAAGTAGTTCTCGAATCTAAAAAAAAAGTTGGAAGGCCGGCCAACAGATAACCTCAAATTACGATTTTAACACCGATGAACATACTCGTTATTTGGAAAGTTTAAAATCATCGGATCATAGTCGAAGTATTTTCCTTTCCAGTATAAGATATTTTTTGCTTTCCTCATCGCTTGAATTTGATTTGGGCACAAAAATATTTTTTCACGAAACACAATAAAAATCAAAATAAATCAGCTGATGCACAGATGTTACATCAGCTGTTGTCATTTCTTTCATGTTATCGATTACCAGTCGACGTCGTCTCATTGTAGTTACAGAATACCGAAATAGCATTGATGTGACGACGATGTTGAATCGAAGTGACATTGACATAAAAACGACGACGATGTCGACGACATCTACGGGAATAGGGGTGAATATAAAATTTTTTTTCTCCTAACCCCATTTTTTTGATAAAATCAATTTCAGCGACCCCATACACATTTTCAAAAAATCCCAAAAAAATTTCAAAATTCTTTTAGATCACAAGCTTTAATATTCCGCTTCAAGAGTTGCAAATTTTTTTTTGTGAAATGCCCTAATATACATATATATAAATTATATAAAAATGTGTCTAGTCCACTTTTTGTGTTTTTGAGTTATTGATGATTTACAATTTATGGCCACCTACGTTACGATACAATAACTAGAAATATTAAAAATATTAAAAAATCTCAGAAAAATTACAATGTGTCTACAATCATCAAAATTACACGATACTGCTGACAGCAGACATTTGCAAATTTCCGTATAAATGTCTAATTCATTTAACATTCACTTGATTTATGAATGAAATAAAACAATTGAAATGAATAGAATCGTGCAACTACCCCCTCCTGTAACCATGGCTCCCTTACGAGACATCCATGGAGTGATTCATTTGTGAGATATGCAAATGATAAAAGTATTTAATTATACGTCGATGTTAACTTCTAATGTTTGGCTGGCTTTTTGGCGTTTAATTCTGATTACCTAAATGTTTGTTTGGTTTTTTTCTCGATTTGCAAAACTTTGAATTGTAAACAAATAAAGAAATCACAAATAATTAATGTTTGTGTTGTGGCAACAAAATTTACAACTCAATTAGTGGTGAAAACACAGCTAAATAGATTCAAAGTCAGCCGTTACAAACGGACGAGGGGAGTAGGTGTGCACATTCTCACGATACTCGGATACGTGTTGCAACGCTGGGCTGGCTGGCCGTCCACCACAGCCACCAATTACAGTGGTTAGGAAGCAGACGCAAGTTTGGTTAAAGGCCATTTGGTGGCAATCAAAGCTTTAGTTAACCTGGAAACTGTGTTCAATTAAATCCAAAGAGTAGATGCAACAATTTAATGTATCTGTGATGCAATGAAAATTTGGTTAAGAGTAGATTTTAATTTTAATTTGGTGTCTGCGAAGGACTAGTTAAAGTGAATGGCGATGAACTAAACTCCATGTATATGGTTTATGACTGTTAAGAAAGAAATTGGATAGGATTCGTAGTCTAAGTAAATTGTAATCTTCATTAGCCCTAGATGAACGAATAATTTTCTTTGAAGAAAAATAAAAAAAAAAAAAATCATTGACTGCCCTCAGTATCTTCCTCAATACTGATTACTACCATAACGCTTTATACCATCACAAAATGACTCATTCATTTACTCAGCAATCAACACCATTTCTATATCCATTGTATAGATTTGAAACACTGTGCTCTATTGTTAAACACACTTGTAACCATAAAATTGTAAAATGTTTAAATGTTTTTGACAGATTTTCACCAAATTACATTTGATGATATCAAATGATATTAACCCATAAGATTTATGTTCACAATTATTTAGGCAATGCTAAGCGAACGCTATTTCAATCTTAAATTCACTATAAAAGTAAACGCTTTTCAAATGTTTTGCAATAGTTCCAAATAATAACGAATCGAAACATATCATTGGATTGTGTGAAATCCCTTCGAACGCATTCACACGAAGCAACTTAAACATATCTGGCAAAAAAATGAAATTCCTGAGCTTATTTTTCATTTTTGGTCTATTGGCTGTCATAGCTACGATGGGCTCCAGTGCCACAGCTGAGCCTTTGCCTAGTCCACGTGGACGTCCACCAACCACAAAGAAGCCCAAGTCAGATGGTGATGATGGAGCCGGCGGCGATAGACGCTAGCTGGAAGAATCAAAGGCGGGAGAGCGACAACCGGTGTCCTGCACAAATCCGCGCAAAATATCGGAAAGTAAAATAACCGTTCATTGTTATGGCGAAGATAAATTGCAAACTGTTGAAATTCTATTAATTTAAAAACAAACAAAAAATAATAATAGCTACGAATATACGTACATAGTTCCCAACAACAACTTTTTCACACTTGTGTAATAAAGTCTGCTTGTAGGAGTAGTAAAAACACATTTTATTTATAGTAATAACAACTAATTTGTTATCGGTGTCGGTTATGGGTTTGTTTTTCTCTGTTTAACGTATTGTTATAATTAGTGTTTAATAATCGCTTGTAATTACAAAAATTACAATAAATGAATGAATTTCATATGATGCAACATAGCTGTTTGTTGTTCATTCCGTCGCATTTCCGATTAACTGCATCTGCCAAAAGCGGCTTATTAAAGCGGTAGGTATGTATCTTTGTTGACATCACAGTTGAAAACTGCAGTAGCAGTTATGGTAGCCACAAGATGAAAATATAAATTACCGGTTGGTTTGTAACGGCTTTGGGCCACCCTATCATAAAGACATATACAACAACAACAACAAACAAAAATTTGGCTGAATTCATTGTACTTACGAAAATATGAATGATGGGCAGGATAAACATAAAACCTAATTTTCCATTACACTCCATGAATGAGGTATGGAATAGCTTCTCGCGTTGTTGTGAATTAACGTACTTTCTATTTGTATACCCTCACCCTACGGGTAGGAGGGTATATATCATATGATACAACCCAAAAGTGTAACACATAGAAGGAGTCACTTTAGACTCTAGGTTTCTTTAAACCAAATTCGATTCATGACTTATTAAGTCGTTTGAGCCATGTCCGTCTGTCCGGCTGGAAACGAGTTAATATTTTCCCAAAACTACTTACGGTATTGCAAATGGGCTAGATTGGCCCCGCACCTTCTGGTACCTATCATACAAATGTACCACTCCGCCCACTTTAGAGATGGAGTTATAATATCAATACACTCAATGGGACGTACCCAAATTCTGTATTTTATTAATAACAGAACAAGTTTAGCCACGCATCTTCTAGTACCTCCCATGCAAATGTACCTTTCCGCCTACTTTAGAGATGGAGTAATAATATCAATAAATCCTACGCGATCGTACCCAAATTCTTTATTTAGTAAAGCTATAGCAGGATAGAGTTTTGGAGAAAAAACTGAAATGTCAGCCATGTCATCCCCATCCGATACCTTCGATACCCATCTGGTATCGCCCACTTTAGTAATCGGTGGATATTATTAATATACCTAACGCGATCGTGCCCAAATTCCGTCTTTAGTAAAGCTCAAGCAGGATAAAGTTTTTGAGAAAAAAATCTGGAAGTCCAGACACACCTCTTCTGGTACCTTCCATACAAATGTACCATTCCGCCCACTTTAGAGATGGAGTAGTTATATCAATACACAACGTGATCCTGCCCAAATTCTGTATGTAGTAAAGTTAAATCAGGATAAAGATATTGTGAAAAAAACGTTAAGTCTAGTCACGCCCCTTCTGGTACCTCCTATACAAAAATACCACTCCGCCCACTTTAGAAATCGAGTAATAATATCATTATAATAGAAAAGTTGATGTTTTACTGAGTTAGATTCACAACTAGCGGCACTTCGTTGCTTATCGACGAATGCGAACGTCTGCTGTTTGAGAAGCTTTAACTACATATTCCGATTGACTCGACACTATACTGCGAAGTTGCTGTCGACAACATCAAGGGGGTCGGCGATGAAAGAAAAATGTAAATGACTGGAGGCGGGAATCGAATCATAGATCTCCTCCATGGTAGTCGCGTATTCTAGCCATCATGCCACGGCCGGCAGAGATGTCTCGAGTAAAACTTAACTGATCCTTATTAACTTTTGAGGGAGGTCAAGGCTTAGTATCTTCGATAGAAATATTCTCCGGATAATTTCACTAAGAGTCACCGAAGACAAATAACCTCTACGAGTAAAAGGTTATAAAATAAAATCATAATGAAATGTTAAGGCTATTTTTCAACAAAGAGTGAAAGAAACATTTTCGGAAGTAAACGAAACCAATTTCAAACAGTAGAATTTGATATCAGTAATAAAACCTTACACTCCAATTTGCTCCACCATGTCACAATATATTTTACAGTGATTCTAAGTTTGAATTTTTTGGTAAAAAGTCAAATCAAAGAATTTGAATGATCGTGTGTAAAAATACATTTAGGTTAGTTCATATCTTCGGAGACATACATGCATTAAAATTTTCAGGCGAATATTTCCTCAGAACATTTTAACCCCCTAGCTCCCACCCGTATGGGACAATTTGTCCTCCCATACAATTGACCGAGTTGACCCTCGTATTTGTACATACATATCATATCTGTAAGTACCCTTAATTGAGACATACTTTTTGAAAGTTCGACTCAGCTTGTGAGAGTTTGACTCAGAAATGAATATGAACTATATCGGCTGATCCCTTCTATTAACTCCCATATAAAATGACCTATTTTTGGGAAAATAAATTTTCTCCATTAACTTCAAAATAGGCAGCTGGAGGACATTTCGATTTGGTGAGTTCAATTACCTTATAACAACAGACAAACCCTCAGAAAACCGAAAGTTTAGCAACACTCCTTCTGGTAGCTCCCATACAAATGACCAAAATTACCCTTATAGTTCCACAGTCAGTCATATTTTGCGTGAGATCTATGCTTATGAAAATTTGACTTATAAATTAAAATGGACTGTATAGTCCGACCTATTTTGGTACCTCCCATACAAATTTACCCATTTACTGGAGGATATTTGAATTTTGTCAGTTGAATAAACTTGTACTAATAGACAAATCTCCAGAATATCAAAACCATATACCCCTTCTGGTACCTCCCATATAAATGACCTAATTCACCTGCTTAGCTTTACATAAGCCCCTTGCGCTCACTTATTCAAAACAATATATTTGCGGTTCAGCAACTTGTAAAACAAATAACAAAAAAGGTTTTACCAAAAAGTCCGACTCAATTTGTACTGGTTTGTGTTTTTGTGAAAGAAGAAAAAATTTACTTTTATTTTTGTCACATTTTGGAAACAAAAAGTTGGTAAGCTAAATATAAAATTTTCATAATTATGACAAAAAAATTTTATATTCGCTTTATCTTGATATGTTTTATACAAATAACTAGATCTTACCTTTGAGTAATTGCTTATGTTGTCATCATAACCGAGAATCATCATATACCAAGCAAACGGAAGCTTTGTTCCACCGACTAAACGAACGATCGTTAAGTTGTTAACCAGTAAACCGAAAAGACGCACACACAACACAACAAACCGAAGCCAACAGATATAAGAAATCAAAATAAACACTAGGCCAATGGCATCTTCATAGCCGGCCGGCCGGCAGTAGCAAGACATTTCCAAATTAAAGATTACTGGACCATCATCATTAAATGCAACAATATAATATTTCTTACTACAAAAAGTATTAACTTCATTTCACTACCGACACTTCTTACATACTTTTATTGTATTCTCGTGGAAACATTTTTGGCAGTAGACACCGGCCTAATTGCAATTTTCTCTGTATTTTACTGCACAATAGTTAAAATAACACTTTCCCTTTATATTTCTGACACTTTATCATGATTTTTAATATATTTCTTAGGCAACTTGCACATTTATGTTGACTTTTGCAGGAGACGACTTATTTCACAACAACCATGCACCGAATAGAGAACAAAACTAATTAGAACAAGTGTTAGTGTCAATGCACTCATAAAATATGCTATTTGAAGTTTACTGGAAGAGAGGCTGATGCGATTTTAGAGACTGATGTAAACAATGAGTATATGACATTAGATCGATTTCGGTAATAGATGGCAGTGAGAGCTCTCTAAAAGCCACAGCTGAGATTAGTGCGGACGACGCACAGACACTTGTGCTGGTGTCTTCTACAAGGACATACATATATGTATGATGGTAGAATATCTTAAATTAGAGTTGTAGAAATATAATAAATTAAACAAAAGGCACTGAATTGTCTCTGCAAATTGCAATATAAGATGTCTAGTTTATTTGTCATCAGTCAACTATGTTACATGATCCTCGATATGCAATCAGAATTTCTCACTCCAGACTAATATGAGTGTTCTCACTATACTCTGGGGTTAGGTGTATGTCCTTACTATGCACGATTCGCACCGATTCGTAGCTGAGTCTCACTGCCACCTATTGTCAAATTAATCATCTGTCATTCCTGACTATGCCAATAGGAATTGCGTTCTCATCTCTCTCATCAAAGAGATGAGAAAATTGCCTCCCATCATAATTGCTGCTCTAATCTGCCAACAATGTGCAGATAATTTTGGCGCATTCTTTTAGTGCACAATGGTGCCTTTGTTGACATTTCTAATTAGTTTTGTTTTCTTATCGGTACGTGATAGTTGTGAGAAATAAGTGTTTTCCTAATGTGACAGAGACATGAGAAAAAACATTAAAATAGTGTAAAAGTGTAATTATTGTAATATGTATAAGTGTTGTCGGTCGAAAATTATAACATTTGGCCGGAAAAACAAAGATGAAATGCAAAATGATGATTCAGCCGGTGCCTGCTCCCAAATTTTCCACAAGAATACGATTGCTACTTAGTAAAAGTGTCAGTAGTTTAAAAAATGCATAAAAGTTACTACTAAATGTTTCATGGTTAAAATCACTGGTGAAGGTGGCGCTGTGTGGTCGGTGGGGTCTTGTGTTTATGCAGGCGGCTAAGTCTTTATTTTTGTTGTTTCGTTGTGTTATGCATGCGTATACTTAATTTACGGTTAAAAACTTCAACTATAGTTTGATTGTTTTAGTGGAATAACAATTCCCTTCACTCGATAGATCTCTGTTATGATGACAACAAACACAGTATCAGTAACACTGAGGTAAGATTTGTACATATTATATTTGTATAAAAAAGTAGTAAATGGGATCTAACACGATAAACATAATTATATTGCACGTCTATATGACCCGGCATTTAATTAATTACTTAAAAAATAATAATATATCGTCAAACGAAAATTTTTCTAGAATAATGTAGTAAATAAGAAACAAAACCGAAAAAAAAAATTTTTCTAAACAATTTTTTTTACAGTAATAAAAAAAAATATTTAAAAATTTTTTTCTCTCTTTTTTTATATCGTTCAATAAAAATATTAATTAATATTGTATGCATAAAATAACTGCAAACTTACTCATTGCGGCCAAAGTACAATTACAAATTTAAGCGCTAGCCTCCTTTGTTGTTTCTAACTCATTATTTGAAAATTGCCATTAAACGGGGAAAATTTTTTGAAAAAATATGTTCACATGACTTTTGTCAAGCTACTGATAATTGAAATCGACCACTGTGCGACGTACGCTGTTAAGACCAATTTTTATCAATAATACTTTTATTGGATATATAATGTATACAAAGTGCAGAAAATATCCTACACGCAAAATATTCAAATTAACAAATTACTGACATCTAGGAATATATTACAATACTGCATTTTTTCTTCTTAATAAATTTACTTCATATTTCATAATTTGTACTTTTATAATTGGAATCCGTTAATAAAACACAAACGTAGCCATTCGCCCCCACATTAATAATTAGGCACTTTTCTATTGCGAAATTAAAAAAGAAATACACATTAAAAAACCGGTAATCATATTTTTAAAAAAATATGTGTATTAGAGTCTAAGAAAATGTGGCCAAGTTTTTAACGAGAAGAGTTAAAAATTTCAAACTTTAATATGAAATAATGTTGGTCTAGTGCACAAGGTTTCGTTTTCGATACGCCTCACCCGACAATCTTTTGTGGCTGGGAAGAATAATTGAGCCAATAAAATAAGGGAGATGTGGTTATGTAAAATATCTGACTGTCCCCCAGTTAATTATCTTCTAACATTTTTTCCAAACACTCCCCTATCTTCACCCCCTAAGAGGTTCCCTATTTTTATAAAATTTGCTACTTCCGCCCTAACTGCCCTAAAGTTGCCCCTTAAGGAGTCAAATGTACGTCCAATCCTCAATATTTTTACAACCCCAACAGTTTCTAAGATCCTATCTATACAATTTTTTTTATTTTGAATAATTTTTTAATAAATCAGCTCCTGCCATGGTTAAAATGTATGTTCGACCATCTACTTGTCTTTCTTTCCTAACATTTTTTCGAACATACCTAACCAAATCTTCACATTTTGTATGAGAGCCACCTTAGTGGCTATGGTCATTGTATACCTTTAATGTTGAAGATAGAGGGCACATAAGTTCAGAGAAACTGTTGGGGTTGCTAAAATATTGGAGATCGGTCATACATTAGACTCCTGTAGGGTTCGAGCGGTAGGAGCTAAATTAGAGGGTGAAGATGGGAAAAATGTTAGGAGGGAAAAATTGCTGGGGCCAGTAATTTTTCCCTCTAGCGGCGATTCCAGTTGCGGGCGTGTTGTCGATTTTTTCCCCTTCCCCACACTTTTGATGCGCAGCTATTACATAAATCGTTTTCAATATTTTTCATTATTATAAATTTGAAAATTTTATTACAATCGGTCTCCTAATATGACCGATATAACGATTTTTTTTCAAAAGGGGCGTGGTACCTTTCCTATCGTGACGTAATTGTTTTTTTTACCAGTAATATATGAAGCAAATCTCATATTTATACCTCTAATTGATTTTAGATATGACCTATTGAAATTTCGGTTTGTGTGGGCGGTGCCACGCCCCATTGTCTAAATATGTTTTCATGAAGCCTATGATAGATGCTTTACGGACAGTACCACACAGAGAAAAATTTCATTGCAAACAGTTCATTTATTTGGCGCATATAATGAATTATCAAAAGGGGCGTGTCGTCGCTCACTTTCCTCAAACAAAGTAATCTTTCTTGTACGACCAAAATATGTATCAAATCTCGACTTCGTGCCTACAATGATTTATGAGATACAGCCATTTTAAAATTCGACCTAAAAGGGACGGTGTCATATTGTTTCTACCCCCTTGCAGTCCAAATTTCCAAAAATCTCTTAGTGTGGGCCTACGTCGTAAAAGTAACTTACATTCCAAATGTAAATGTTCTAGCTTCAGCCATTTGGGCTAGGGAGTGATCAGTCAGTCACCTAAGATAAGTTTGGCCTGAGAACGTCAAACACTGTGGTGGTTTTACAATGCTGGCCCATTACCTTCAACCTGATTTGGAATTTCTCACCCCCAGACAGTGACCCCAAAAATGTTCCACAGTATTACAAATCTAATCCGAATTTGAGCTTTTCGGCATGTCAGCTACAACTTTACCAAAAATGTAATGTCGCATACTTCTATGTCAAAAAGTGGAACATTCTTTATAAGAAGTCTGGATATTGTAGGATATTCATCGAGGTCTTCAGAGCGTTTGGCTGTTACCATTTGATGGGTAACGTTCGTTACATGAAGACTGGGGGCTACCACAAACACTTTTGTTCAAATAATAATTCAATATATGTTCCTTTCTGGAAATTGTAGGGTGGCTTCCTTTCTTACACTATCTACATATGAAATAAAATGTCTGTATAAAAAAAAATTATTTAAAAATTTAGTTGAGATTTTTCTCCATTTAAGTTAAAAGCGTATATTACAAACAAATAACAAATTATCATCGTAGCGACCACATTCAAACTAAATTTTAATCGGATATCTGTGCATGTTTGCCGCGATTTTTAATTACCGATTTTCAACGATAATTGAAAAAAAAAATTATCCTATAGGTTATTCCCCCTGTAAATTTTAATAGGAAAATTTAAATCTCATAATTTGCGCGATTGAATTGATTGGCCATTGTTTTCGATTAATGATATGATGAACGTCCATTCAACTATTTAAGTGTGTGATTTATAATGCAACAGTACATGGCTGTGATATTGTGAAGCGATTGTAATAAGTTGATAAATTACTAAAATATGAGAAAATGTGAAAATTAGAAAATTATTGCATAGAAAATATATATTTTTAATATATTGATAGAATTTTATTTGAAATAACTTTCATAAAACGAAAGTGCACAATGAGGAAGCAAATACTTCTCATAACACTGTGGAACATTTTCGAGATCATTGCCTGGGGGTTGAGAAATTCCAAGTCAGGGTGAAGGTACTAGGTCAGTATAGTAAAACTCTTAAAGGGTTTGACGTTCTCTTGTTGATTGGGTCTGTTTTATATGAAGTAAGTTTTCCCAAGAAAACCCTTTGACAAATCATTGGGTTCATAATAGCTGTCCGCTGTACTGTGTTGTTGTCATCTGCTGTCGCACCGGTGTGTGTGTATGGATTTGATTGTTAATAGCTTTACAGTATCGATTAAATGCATGTTTATAATGAAATCTTTTTGATTGTTTTCCTTTTTTAATATTTATAGAAGTAATTATTCCCATAGCTTTTTATTTGTTTATATTTTTCCATCCCTTTTTTTTTATTGATTTATGGCTTTCGGCTTAAGTTTTATTTCCCGCTTTAGCTGCTATAAATTCGGTTGCACATCATTCATTGCATTCAGTTTTATTTCGAAAGCCTTGCAGTGACTAATTACTATTGTCAGAGATGAATTTTTCCTATTTGTTATTAATATTCCTGGTAATAATGTCCCTTTTTGCCGGTACTCGAATGTTAGCTGAAGGAACCGGAAAGAAAGGTGGCGGCGGTGCAAAATATGGCGGTGGTGGTGGCAAAAGTGGCGGTGGAAAGAAACATGGTTGATATTTCCGTTGTTTGGAAAACATATGTAAAGAATAATTACATAATATAAAGGAAATGCAATATTCATATATATGGACATATTGCAATAATTAAAAATTAATATCCAATAAAAAACAATAGTGGTTTTGTAATCAAAGCAAAGGACAAAAGGGTTTTTAATTATAAATTGACTGAATTGACGATATCGTTTTAATAGTAAAATTATGGAAAATATTTGTGTGGCATACATACAACATAAACGTATCCTTTGGACTTGTTTTATGTTGGGTACACAACTGATTTTTAAGATATCCACTATAAAGAAACTATATCAGTTATTATTCTAATTTGTGTGTAATGATTTAAACTGAATTTAGCGTCAGACCCACAATTACATGATAATGATTAAATAATTTCCGTATTCGACGATGAATTCCATATTAACTCAAAGGTTGAAAACCTGAACCAATCTTTGAGTTAATATGGAATTCATCGTCGAATACGGAAATTATTTAATCATTATCATGTAATTGAGTTAACATGGAATTCCATCGGTTTTCGATACAGACAAAACATCGGCACTTTAGATAGGTCTTTATGATGGTACTCGCTGTTAATGCACATTTTAAATTAAAGTGCGTAGATTTTACCTCGAAGACTCCTAGAATAGATTGATCCGCTTGTGTCATTACACAGGTTTCTGCGCTGTAGAGCAAGACCGGTAGAATCAGTGTCTGGTACAGCTGGATTTTTGTTCTTCTAGAGAGGGCTTTGTCATTAAATCACTTGCTTAGCGCATGGTGATTTCCGGGCTGACATTATTATTTTTGCTCTTGTTTGTATTATTTATCTATTTGTGTAAATAATGAATGTGTTTTCATCGTTCGTTTCAAGATCTATCTCTATTATTGCTAATAGAATGTATTTTACAAGAGTTGTGTGAAATGGATAATGTTGACAGCTGGCAGGGCGGATAGCTATTTATGTAGTTGCCAAACTATCTCATCAGCACTCTTAGCTAATGAGCACCCTTAGCTTGTGAAATAGTTTGGCAACTATCGAAATAGCTATCTGTCAATTCGTCTTTACTGCTGCCTCCCGCATGATCATCACAGTTATGATGTTAAAGAGATGGCATGACAGACTATCGCCTTGTCTAAAGCCTCGCTTGGTAGGAAATGGCTCTGTTAGATTTATGCCTATTTTCACTGAAGCCTTCTTGCCAGGCAGTGTCATCCCGCAAAGTCGTATCAGCTTCGTGGGAATATCAAACTCAGCCATAGCATCTAATAGTTTATATCGTATCGGACTGTCGAATGCAGCTTTGTAGTCGATAAACAGATGATAGGTATCGATCTGCATTTTTTAGGTCTTCTCTAGGATTTGTCGTAGTGTGAATATCTGGTCAGTCGTGGTTTTACCACGTCTAAAGCCAAACTTTAGACCGTGGCATGATTGTTAGAACACGCGACTACCTTTGCAAGACATTCCAGGTTCAACTCCTGGCTCCAGTCATCTAAAAAATAAAAAAATTACTGTTTCTTTTATTGCCGGCCACCTCGATGTTGTCGTCAGCAACTTCGAAGTATAAGTGTCGAGTCAATCGGCATATCTAGTAAAAGCTTCTCAAACAGTGGCGTTCGCATTAGTCCTGATTCTTAAAATAATAAGCGTGTTAATTCACAGCAACGCGAGATGCTATCCCATACCTCATTCATGGGGTGTAAAGGGAAATTAAGTAAGTAAGTAAGTAAAGCCCCACTGATAAGGTCCAATCAGGTTCGCTAAAATGGGCCTTAGTCTTCCAAATAACACACTAGACAGGGTCTTTTATGCGATTGGTGAAAGGCTGATCCCAACATAGTTGGTACACGCTTGGATCGTCTTTTTTAAGCACGGGACATCATCGAGCATACATTCTTTGAGCCAAATCGTGTTTATGTGCTGGTACAAGCAAGTTGCCAGCTCATTGCCGCCGGCTTTAAAAAGCTCTGTCTGCAGTCCATCGGCTCCTGCAGCTTTTTTATTTTTAAGCCGTGTAATTGCCGTGCTTTTCTTGTTATTGCTCGGTGGTGGTCAATCTACTCCATCGTCGATGATTGGCATAATTTCGTCACTTACACTGTCATTGGCAACGAGAAGAGAACGAAAGTGTTCCTCCATATTTGCAGTGGATTTTTATCTCCGTCCTTGCAGGTGGGGATCCCTGGCCCAATAACTTTGCTTTTTACCTTTTGGTAAAACTTTGGGGCTTCACCTCTATCCCTGTAAATTTCGTTATCCTTACTCTCTCTTTTTTCCATAGAAGCTTTTTCCACCTGAATATGCGTTTTATCTCCCTCTTCTTCACATTATAATGCTCCGTTACTGCACGCGCTGCCATTGGTTGCTCTTTTGCCCTGTATGGAGCATCCTTTTCTTCAGACATTTCGCGACAGCGGTCATAGAATTCGCAATATGCTGCCACTGTGTGTCTGGAACATCAGAATTTGGGGGTTTTGTTTGAGTAATTACTAGATTTGTTTGGATTAGGCAATGGCTATCTCGGTGGTATGCAGCTTTGTGATGTCTTTGGTTTGGTTACGAAGATTTTTAGTAGTAATTAATCGCAAGCGTACTATTAGGCAATGGCTATCTCGGTGGTATGCTGCTTTGTGATGTCTAGATTCATTTTGGGTTTGGTTACGAAGATTTTTAGTAGTAATTAATCGCAAGCGTACTTTGTCTGCAACTAGAGTCAATACTTGCACTGCGCATCACACGCACGTCTATAATGCTTGAGACATGCCCCCCCATCGATTTCCACGTGATCAATCTGGTTTCAGTCTGATTACGTTATCGCAGGTGTTGTTTTGTAGACTATATCTGCCGATAGCTGATCCAAGATCATCTTCCCTTCATATTTATACCCTCACCCTATAGGAAGGAGGGTAGATATCATTTGATACGATCCAAAAGTGTACCACTTTGAAGGAGTCACTTTAGACCCTAGGTTTCCTTGAACCAAATTCGATTCATGAGTTTTTAAGTCGTTTGAGTCATGTCGGTCTGTCTGTCCGGCTGGTTAGCACGATAACTTTCAAAAGACGCAATCTTTGTTTTGAAACTTTGCATAGGTTAATATTTCTCCAAAACTGCTTGCGATATTGCAGATGTGCTACATGACCATGCCCCATTTGGTACCTCCCATACAAATGTACCATTCCGTCCACTTTAGAAATCGAGTAATAATGTGAATACACCTGCGATCGTGACCAAATTTTGTATTTAGTAAAGCTATAACAGGATAAAGTTTTGAAGAACAAAATAGGAAGTGTAGCCACGCCCCTTTTGGTCCTCTTTAGAAATCGAGTATTAAAACCAATACAACGCGATCGTGTCCAAATTCAGTATTTAGTAAAACTATAACAGGATAACGTTTTGGAGTGAAAAGTGGAAGTTTAATCACGCCCCTTTTGGTACCTCCCCTACAAATGGACCATTCCGCCCACTTTATAAATCGAGTAATTCTGTATTTTGTGAAGATATAACTGGATAACGTATTGGAGACAAATTTGGAAGTCAAGCTACGCCCCTTCTGGTAGAAGTAAATCGAGTAGAGATAGCAATACACCCAAAATTCTGTATTTTTTGAGCTATAACAGGATAAAATTTAGGAGGAAAAAAGTCCAGCTACGCCCCTTCTTGTACCTCCCATACAAATGTACCATTCCGCCCACTGAAGAAATTGAGTAATAATATCTACACCATCGATCGTGCCCAAATTCTGTATTACGTGAAGCCATAACTGGATAAATATTGGAATCCAGCCTTGCTTCTGCTGGTACCTCCTATACAATTCTAACATTCCGCCCAATTCAGAAATCGAGTAATAATATCAACGTATCACCTATACATCCCTATCTCCCCTCTTGCATAAGTAAAACAATATATTCGTTTTTCTAACTATGCCCACTATGTTAGATTTATAATTTAGCTACTCCAAGCTATTTGGATTTTCTGTCAAGTTATTTCCGGCCCAATCTGAAGTGAAAGGATCTACTACGGGTACGGACAAAAGGACATGGTTGTTCTCTCAAACAATTTTCAAATAGTAATTGTTATATTGTCTGAAAAATAAAAACTAAAGACAATGTGTGTACACAGCGTGTGTACCTTTCTGTAGTTTGTCTTCAATATTTAGTTAGTTGGTAAAAGCTATATCCACCCTAAAAAACTGCCTATAACTTTTTCTGTTTGCGCTATAAGGCGAACATAGAGTAGATTCCCCCATTTAAGTTGGAGAATTCACTTCGTATAAAATCTGATCTAAGACTAAAACTCTTTAAACTGACTGCCCAGGATAATTATCATATACAACACTACAGCAGTTTCATATGATTTTAATCCTGAACAGGTGGAACTATAGTCTGCCAGAACTGTAGTTTTGTTTATCAAAAAAATAGCTTTGCCAGTTAATCGTTTGCCTTACCTGAACTAAGATATGAGGCAAGCAATACATCTTATAATCGTATGTTAACTACATTTTCTATTTAATCATTCTCTTCTCTATTTGAAAAAGTATAACTATTAGATTAGTTTCTATGTAATCATTCTAAAAAACAATATAGTTTTGCTCTTCTTCGCTAAAGACACTTCAACGGACTCTTTCTCAATGATTGAGAAGGCTACAGTAACATCTCTTAACTACCGACAAATAATGACTATGACACAGCATAGGCGTAGCTTCATGTTGTTTTATTTTGATTCTGTGTTTCCCACAAGTACCTTGGGTGTCATCTAGGCATCTCGAAGAGATTTACATAATATGTAACCTTTAACAATGTGTGTATGAGTAATTATTGAAAGTTCGAATGATGATCGAACTGTTTCCTATTTCCTTTGCAAACATACCAAATTTATTAAAGTGTCAGACTTTGTAACTTTTCACAAAACGCGCTAACAAAAAAATCATGATAACTCTGTTTTCTTAATTGTCGTTGAATTTGTCAATTAGGAAATTCCTAATAAATATTTTTGTTTCATATGCAGATGTAACCTTTTTACTAAAGAGATAAATACTAATTAAATGTTTATAAATATTTTGTTGTGAGTGGAAATATTATATTAATATAATCAGTAGTAACATCGCGGCGGTAACTACGTTTAGAGTGTATTCGGGATTGTTGCATGTTCGAAATGGTGTTTTAATTGTTGATTTTGTCATAAGTGAAAATTAGTGACCAGTTGGGTTATTCCCCATATTCGATAGGAAAATTTATAGCTTATAAAATGTGTGACTGAGTTGATTGCCCCTTTTGATTTAATGCAATATATCATGCAAAAACTTGTGAGCTATTTATAAATTTACGATAACTGGCTGTGATGTCTAAAGGGGCTAGAGAATAGGACGACTATAGATTTAATGCAGCCACTAACATAGGTAGTAATTTAACATTTTTCCTACTATAGTCAACTATTCTACATGATTTCTTAAATTAAGCAATTTTTTCGATTAGACGCTTAGTTAACGAGATAAACGCATTTAAAGATTGCTATATAAAAATCCACCATTGGCCACCCATTTCATGGTGATATCCCCACCTATAGAAGCGATTTCTCAGTTATTTAATAGTGATCACAAATTAAGCTCCTTTTTTCGATTAGACGCTTAGTTTGCGAGATAAACGCATTTAAAGATAACCATATAAAAATCCACCATTGACCACCCATTTCATGGTAATATCCCCACCTATTCCAATTGATTTCTCAGTGATTTTATAGTGATCACAAATTAAGCTCCTTTTTTCGATTAGACGCTTAGTTTACGAGATAAACGCATTTAAAGATTACCATATAAAAATCCACCATTGGCCACCCATTTCATGGTGATATCCCCACCTATTCCAAATTAAGCTCCTTTTTTCGATTAGACGCTTAGTTTACGAGATAAACGCATTTAAAGATTACCATATAAAAATCCACCACTGGCCACCCATTTCATGGTGATATCCCCGCCTATTCCAAGTGATTTCTCAGTGATTTTATAGTGATCACAAATTAAGCTCCTTTTTTTTATTAGATGCTTCGTTTACGAGATAAACGCATTTAAAGATTACTACATATATACAAATCCACCATTGCCCACCCCTTTCATGGTGATATCCCCGCCAATTCCAAGTGATTTCTCAGTGATTTTATAGTGATCACAAATTAAGCTCCTTTTTTCGATTAGACGCTTAGTTTACGAGATAAACGCATTTAAAGATTGCTATATAAAAATCCACCATTGGCCACCCATTTCATGGTGATATCCCCACCTATTCCAAATTAAGCTCCTTTTTTCGATTAGATGCTTAGTTTACGAGATAAAAGCATTTAATGATTGCTATATAAAAATCCACCATTGGCCACCCATGTCATGGTGATATCCCCGCCTAATCCAAATTAAGCTCCTTTTTTCGATAAGACGCTTAGTTTACGAGATAAACCCATTTAAAGATTACCATATAAAAATCCACCATTGGCCACCCAGTTCATGATGATATCCCCACCTAATCCAAATGATTTCTCAGTGATTTTATAGTGATCACAAATTAAGCTCCTTTTTTTTATTAGATGCTTCGTTTACGAGATAAACGCATTTAAAGATTACTACATACAAATCCACCATTGCCCACCCCTTTCATGGTGATATCCCCATCTATTCCAAGTGATTTCTCAGTGATTTTATAGTAATCACAAATTAAGCTCCTGTTTGCTATTAGACGCTTAGTTTACGAGATAAACGCATTTAAAGATTGCCATATAAAAATTCACCATTGGCCGCCCATTTCAAGGTGGTATCCCCACCTATAGAAGCGATTTCTCAGTTATTTAATAGTGATCACAAATTAAGCTCCTTTTTTCGATTAGACGCTTAGTTTACGAGATAAACGCATTTGAAGATTGCTTTATAAAAATCCACTATTGGCCACCCATTTCATGGTGATATCCCAACCTATTCCAAGTGATTTCTCAGTGATTTTATAGTGATCACAAATTAAGCTCCTTTTTTCGATAAGACGCTTAGTTTACGAGATAAACGCATTTAAAGATTACCATATAAAAATCCACCATTGGCCACCCATTTCATGGTGATATCCCCACCTATTCCAAATTAAGCTCCTTTTTTCGATAAGACGCTTAGTTTACGAGATAAACCCATTTAAAGATTACCATATAAAAATCCACCATTGGCCACCCAGTTCATGATGATATCCCCACCTAATCCAAATGATTTCTCAGTGATTTTATAGTGATCACAAATTAAGCTCCTTTTTTTTATTAGATGCTTCGTTTACGAGATAAACGCATTTAAAGATTACTACATACAAATCCACCATTGCCCACCCCTTTCATGGTGATATCCCCATCTATTCCAAGTGATTTCTCAGTGATTTTATAGTAATCACAAATTAAGCTCCTGTTTGCTATTAGACGCTTAGTTTACGAGATAAACGCATTTAAAGATTGCCATATAAAAATTCACCATTGGCCACCCATTTCATGGTGATATCCCCACCTATTCCAAATTAAGCTCCTTTTTTCGATAAGACGCTTAGTTTACGAGATAAACCCATTTAAAGATTACCATATAAAAATCCACCATTGGCCACCCAGTTCATGATGATATCCCCACCTAATCCAAATGATTTCTCAGTGATTTTATAGTGATCACAAATTAAGCTCCTTTTTTTTATTAGATGCTTCGTTTACGAGATAAACGCATTTAAAGATTACTACATACAAATCCACCATTGCCCACCCCTTTCATGGTGATATCCCCATCTATTCCAAGTGATTTCTCAGTGATTTTATAGTAATCACAAATTAAGCTCCTGTTTGCTACTAGACGCTTAGTTTACGAGATAAACGCATTTAAAGATTGCCATATAAAAATTCACCATTGGCCGCCCATTTCAAGGTGGTATCCCCACCTATAGAAGCGATTTCTCAGTTATTTAATAGTGATCACAAATTAAGCTCCTTTTTTCGATTAGACGCTTAGTTTACGAGATAAACGCATTTGAAGATTGCTTTATAAAAATCCACTATTGGCCACCCATTTCATGGTGATATCCCAACCTATTCCAAGTGATTTCTCAGTGATTTTATAGTGATCACAAATTATGCTCCTTTTTTCGATAAGACGCTTAGTTTACGAGATAAACGCATTTAAAGATTACCATATAAAAATCCACCATTGGCCACCCATTTCATGGTGATATCCCCACCTATTCCAAATTAAGCTCCTTTTTTCGATAAGACGCTTAGTTTACGAGATAAACCCATTTAAAGATTACCATATAAAAATCCACCATTGGCCACCCAGTTCATGATGATATCCCCACCTAATCCAAATGATTTCTCAGTGATTTTATAGTGATCACAAATTAAGCTCCTTTTTTTTATTAGATGCTTCGTTTACGAGATAAACGCATTTAAAGATTACTACATACAAATCCACCATTGCCCACCCCTTTCATGGTGATATCCCCATCTATTCCAAGTGATTTCTCAGTGATTTTATAGTAATCACAAATTAAGCTCCTGTTTGCTACTAGACGCTTAGTTTACGAGATAAACGCATTTAAAGATTGCCATATAAAAATTCACCATTGGCCGCCCATTTCAAGGTGGTATCCCCACCTATAGAAGCGATTTCTCAGTTATTTAATAGTGATCACAAATTAAGCTCCTTTTTTCGATTAGACGCTTAGTTTACGAGATAAACGCATTTGAAGATTGCTTTATAAAAATCCACTATTGGCCACCCATTTCATGGTGATATCCCAACCTATTCCAAGTGATTTCTCAGTGATTTTATAGTGATCACAAATTAAGCTCCTTTTTTCGATAAGACGCTTAGTTTACGAGATAAACGCATTTAATGATTGCTATATAAAAATCCACCATTGGGCACCCATATCATGGTGATATCCCCACCTATTCTAAGTGATTTTATAGTGATCACAAATTAAGCTCCTTTTTTCGATTAGACGCTTAGTTTACGAGATAAACGCTTTTAAAGATTTCTATATAAAAATCCACCATTGGCCACCCATGTCATGGTGATATCCCCGCCTATTCCAAGTGATTTCTCAGTGATTTTATAGTGATCACAAATTAAGTTCCTTTTTTCGATAAGACGCTTAGTTTACGAGATAAACCCATTTAAAGATTACCATATAAAAATGCACCATGGGCCACCCAGTTCATGGTGATATCCCCACCTAATCCAAATGATTTCTCAGTGATTTTATAGTGATCACAAATTAAGCTCCTTTTTTCGATTAGACGCTTAGTTTACGATATAAACGCTTTTAAAGATTTCTATATAAAAATCCACCATTGGCCACCCATGTCATGGTGATATCCCCGCCTATTCCAAGTGATTTCTCAGTGATTTTATAGTGATCACAAATTAAGCTCCTGTTTGCTATTAGACGCTTAGTTTACGAGATAAACGCATTTAAAGATTGCCATATAAAAATTCACCATTGGCCGCCCATTTCAAGGTGGTATCCCCACCTATAGAAGCGATTTCTCAGTTATTTAATAGTGATCACAAATTAAGCTCCTGTTTGCGATTATACGCTTAGTTTACGAGATAAACGCATTTAAAGATAGCCATATACAAATTCACCATTGGCCACCCATTTCAGGGTGGTATCCCCACCTATTCCAAGTGATTTCTCAGTGATTTTATAGTGGTCACAAATTAAGCTCCTGTTTGCGATTATACGCTTAGTTAACGAGATAAACGCATTTAAAGATAACCATATAAAAATCCACCATTGACCACCCATTTCATGGTAATATCCCCACCTATTCCAATTGATTTCTCAGTGATTTTATAGTGATCACAAATTAAGCTCCTTTTTTCGATTAGACGCTTAGTTTACGAGATAAACGCATTTAAAGATTACCATATAAAAATCCACCATTGGCCACCCATTTCATGGTGATATCCCCACCTATTCCAAATTAAGCTCCTTTTTTCGATTAGACGCTTAGTTTACGAGATAAACGCATTTAAAGATTACCATATAAAAATCCACCACTGGCCACCCATTTCATGGTGATATCCCCGCCTATTCCAAGTGATTTCTCAGTGATTTTATAGTGATCACAAATTAAGCTCCTTTTTTTTATTAGATGCTTCGTTTACGAGATAAACGCATTTAAAGATTACTACATATATACAAATCCACCATTGCCCACCCCTTTCATGGTGATATCCCCGCCAATTCCAAGTGATTTCTCAGTGATTTTATAGTGATCACAAATTAAGCTCCTTTTTTCGATTAGACGCTTAGTTTACGAGATAAACGCATTTAAAGATTGCTATATAAAAATCCACCATTGGGCACCCATGTCATGGTGATATCCCCGCCTATTCCAAGTGATTTCTCAGTGATTTTATAGTGAGCACAAATTAAGCTCCTTTTTTCGATAAGACGCTTAGTTTACGAGATAAACCCATTTAAAGATTACCATATAAAAATCCACCATTGGCCACCCAGTTCATGATGATATCCCCACCTAATCCAAATGATTTCTCAGTGATTTTATAGTGATCACAAATTAAGCTCCTTTTTTTTATTAGATGCTTCGTTTACGAGATAAACGCATTTAAAGATTACTACATACAAATCCACCATTGCCCACCCCTTTCATGGTGATATCCCCATCTATTCCAAGTGATTTCTCAGTGATTTTATAGTAATCACAAATTAAGCTCCTGTTTGCTATTAGACGCTTAGTTTACGAGATAAACGCATTTAAAGATTACTACATATATACAAATCCACCATTGCCCACCCCTTTCATGGTGATATCCCCGCCAATTCCAAGTGATTTCTCAGTTATTTAATAGTGATCACAAATTAAGCTCCTTTTTTCGATTAGACGCTTAGTTTACGAGATAAACGCATTTTAAAATTACCATATAAAAATCCACCATTGGCCACCCATTTCATGGTGATATCCCCGCCTATTCCAAGTGACTTCTCAGTGATTTTATAGTGATCACAAATTAAGCTCCTTTTTTCGATTAGACGCTTAGTTTACGAGATAAACGCATTTAAAGATTGCCATATAAAAATCCACCATTGACCACCCATTTCATGGTGATATCCCCACCTATAGAAGTGATTTCTCAGTTATTTAATAGTGACCACAAATTAAGCTCCTTTTTTCGATTAGACGCTTAGTTTACGAGATAAACGCATTTAAAGATTGCCATATAAAAATCCACCATTGGCCACCCATTTCATGGTGATATCCGCGCCTATTCCAAGTGACTTCCCAGTGATTTTATAGTGATCACAAATTAAGCTCCTTTTTTCGATTAGACGCTTAGTTTACGAGATAAACGCATTCAAAGATTGCCATATAAAAATCCACCATTGACCACCCATTTCATGGTGATATCCCCACCTATAGAAGCGATTTCTCAGTCATTTAATAGTGACCACAAATTAAGCTCCTTTTTTCGATTAGACGCTTAGTTTACGAGATAAACGCATTTAAAGATTGCCATATAAAAATCCACCATTGGCCACCCATTTCATGGTGATATCCGCGCCTATTCCAAGTGACTTCCCAGTGATTTTATAGTGATCACAAATTAAGCTCCTTTTTTCGATTAGACGCTTAGTTTACGAGATAAACGCATTCAAAGATTGCCATATAAAAATCCACCATTGACCACCCATTTCATGGTGATATCCCCACCTATAGAAGCGATTTCTCAGTCATTTAATAGTGACCACAAATTAAGCTCCTTTTTTCGATTAGACGCTTAGTTTACGAGATAAACGCATTTAAAGATTGCCATATAAAAATCCACCATTGGCCACCCATTTCATGGTGATATCCGCGCCTATTCCAAGTGACTTCCCAGTGATTTTATAGTGATCACAAATTAAGCTCCTTTTTTCGATTAGACGCTTAGTTTACGAGATAAACGCATTCAAAGATTGCCATATAAAAATCCACCATTGACCACCCATTTCATGGTGATATCCCCACCTATAGAAGCGATTTCTCAGTTATTTAATAGTGATCACAAATTAAGCTCCTTTTTTCGATTAGACGCTTAGTTTACGAGATAAACGCATTTAAAGATTGGCATATGAAAGTCCACCATTGGCCACCCATTTCATGGTGATATCCGCGCCTATTCCAAGTGACTTCCCAGTGATTTTATAGTGATCACAAATTAAGCTCCTTTTTTCGATTAGACGCTTAGTTTACGAGATAAACGCATTCAAAGATTGCCATATAAAAATCCACCATTGACCACCCATTTCATGGTGATATCCCCACCTATAGAAGCGATTTCTCAGTTATTTAATAGTGACCACAAATTAAGCTCCTTTTTTCGATTAGACGCTTAGTTTACGAGATAAACGCATTTAAAGATTGCCATATAAAAATCCACCATTGGCCACCCATTTCATGGTGATATCCGCGCCTATTCCAAGTGACTTCCCAATGATTTTATAGTGATCACAAATTAAGCTCCTTTTTTCGATTAGACGCTTAGTTTACGAGATAAACGCATTTAAAGATTCCTATATAAAAATGCACCATTGGCCCCCCATTTCATGGTGGTATCCCCACCAATAGAAGTGAATTCTCAGTGATTTTATACTTATCATAAATAAAGCCCCTTTTTTTCGATTAGACGCTTAGTTTACGAGATAAACGCATTTAAAGATTGCTACATAAGAATTAACCATTGGCCACCCATTTCATGGTGGTATCTCCACTTACAGAAGTGATTTCTCAGTCATTTTTTAGTGATCACAAATTAAGCTCCTTTTTTCGATTAGACGCTTAGTTTACGAGATAAACGCAGTTAAAGCTTGCTACATAAGAATGGTATCCCTACATCTTCCAAGTGATTTCTCAGTGATTTTATAGTGATCACAAATTAAGCTCCTTTTTTCGATTAGACGCTTAGTTTACGAGATAAACGCATTTAAAGATTGCCATATAAAAATCCACCATTGACCACCCATTTCATGGTGATATCCCCCTATAGAAGCGATTTCTCAGTTATTTAATAGTGATCGCAAATAAAGCTCCTTTTTTCGATCAGACGCTAAGTTTACGAGATAAACGCATTTAAAGATTGGCATATGAAAGTCCACCATTGGCAACCCATTTCATGGCGATATCCCCATCTATTCCAAGTGATTTCTCAGTGATTTTATAGTGATCACAAATTAAGCTCCTTTTTTCGATTAGACGCTTAGTATACGAGATAAACGCATTTAAAAATTACCATATAACAATCCACCATTGGCCACCCATTTCATGGTGATATCCCCGCCTATTCCAAGTGACTTCTCAGTGATTTTATAGTGATCACAAATTAAGCTCCTTTTTTCGATTAGACGCTTAGTTTTCGAGATAAACGCATTTAAAGATTGCCATATAAAAATCCACCATTGACCACCCATTTCATGGTGATATCCCCACCTATAGAAGTGATTTCTCAGTTATTTAATAGTGATCACAAATTAAGCTCCTTTTTTCGATTAGACGCTTAGTTTACGAGATAAACGCATTTAAAGATTGCCATATAAAAATCCACCATTGACCACCCATTTCATGGTGATATCCCCACCTATAGAAGCGATTTCTCAGTTATTTAATAGTGATCACAAATTAAGCTCCTTTTTTCGATTAGACGCTTAGTTTACGAGATAAACGCATTTAAAGATTGCCATATAAAAATCCACCATTGGCCACCCATTTCATGGTGATATCCGCGCCTATTCCAAGTGACTTCCCAGTGATTTTATAGTGATCACAAATTAAGCTCCTTTTTTCGATTAGACGCTTAGTTTACGAGATAAACGCATTCAAAGATTGCCATATAAAAATCCACCATTGACCACCCATTTCATGGTGATATCCCCACCTATAGAAGCGATTTCTCAGTTATTTAATAGTGACCACAAATTAAGCTCCTTTTTTCGATTAGACGCTTAGTTTACGAGATAAACGCATTTAAAGATTGCTTTATAAAACTCCACCATTGCCCACCCCTTTCATGGTGATATCCCCACCTAATCCAAGTGATTTCTCAGTTATTTAATAGTGATCTCAAATTAAGCTCCTTTTTTCGATTAGACGCTTAGTTTACGAGATAAACGCATTTAAAGATTGCCATATAAAAATCCACCATTGGCCACCCATTTCATGGTGATATCCCCGCCTATTCCAAGTGACTTCTCAGTGATTTTATAGTGATCACAAATTAAGCTCCTTTTTTCGATTAGACGCTTAGTTTACGAGATAAACGCATTTAAAGATTGCTGTATAAAAATCCACCATTGGCCACCCATTTCATGGTGATATCCCCACCTATTCCAAGTGATTTCTCTGTGATTTTATAGTGATCACAAATTAAGCTCCTTTTTTCGATCAGACGCTTAGTTTACGAGATAAACCCATTGGCCACACAGTTCATGGTGGTAGCTCCACCTACAAAAGTGATATCCCCACCTATTCCAAGTGATTTCTCTGTGATTTTATAGTGATCACAAATTAAGCTCCTTTTTTCGATTAGACGCTTAGTTTACGAGATAAACGCATTTAAAGATTGCTGTATAAAAATCAACATTGGCCACCCAGTTCATGGTGTATCTCCACCTATTCCAAGTGATTTCTCAGTGATTTTATAGTGATAACAAATTAAGTTCCTTTTTTCGATTAGACGCTTAGTTTACGAGATAAACGCATTTAAAGATTTCCATATAAAAATCCACCATTGGCCACCCATTTCATGGTGATATCACCACCTATTCCAAGTGATTTCTCTTTGATTTTATAGTGATCACAAATTAAGCTCCTTTTTTTTCGATTAGACGTTTAGTTTACGAGATAAACGCATTTAAAAATTGTTGTATAAAAATCCACCATTGGCCACCCATTTCATGGTGATATCCCCACCTATTCCAAGTGATTTCTCTGTGATTTTATAGTGATCACAAATTAAACTCCTTTTTTCGATTAGACGCTTAGTTTACTAGATAAACGCATTTAAAGATTGCCATATAAAAATTCACCATTGGCCACCTATTTCAGGGTGGTATCCCCACCTATTCCAAGTTATTTCTCAGTGATTTTATAGTGATCACAAATTAAGCTCATTTTTTCGATAAGACGCTTAGTTTACGAGATAAACGCATTTAAAGATAGCCATATAAAAATCGAACATTGGCCACCCATTTCAGGGTGGTATCCCCATCTCTTCCAAGTGATTTCTCAGTGATTTTATAGTGATCACAAATTAAGCTCCTTTTTTCGATTAGACGCTTAGTTTACGAGTTAAACGCATTTAAAGATTGCCATATAAAAATTCACCATTGGCCACCCATTTCAGGGTGATATCCCCACCTATTCCAAGTGATTTCTCAGTGATTTTATAGTGATCACAAATTAAGCTCCTTTTTTCGATTAGACGCTTAGTTTACGAGATATACGCATTTAAAGATTGCCATATAAAAATTCACCATTGGCCACCCATTTCATGGTGATATCCCCACCTATTCCAAGTGATTTCTCAGTGATCACAAATTAAGCTCCTTTTTTCGATTAGACGCTTAGTTTACGAGATAAACGCATTTAAAGATTGCTATATAAAAATCCACCATTGGCCACCCATTTCATGGTGGTATCCCCATCTCTTCCAAGTGATTTCTCAGTAATATTGTAGTGATCACAAATTAAGCTCCTTTTTTCGATTAGACGCTTAGTTTACGAGATAATCCAATTTTAAGATTGCTATATAAAAATCCACCATTGGCCACCCAGTTCATGGTGATATCCCCACCTATAGAAGTGATTTCTCAGTTATTTAATAGTGATCACAAATTAAGCTCCTTTTTTCGATTAGACGCTTAGTTTACGAGATAAACGCATTTAAAGATTGCCATATAAAAATTCACCATTGGCCACCCATTTCAGGGTGGTATGTCATTGCCATATAAATATCCAGTATTGGCCATCCATTTCATGTTGGTATCTCCACCTATTCGAAGTGATTTCTCAGTGTTTTATAGTGATCACAAATTAAGCTCCTTTTTTCGATTAGACGCTTAGTTTACGAGATAAACGCATTTACAGATTACTATATAAAAATCCACCATTGACCACCCATTTCATGGTGGTGTCCCCACCTATTCCAAGTGGTTTCATAGTGATCACAAATTAAGCTCCTTTTTTCGATTAGACGCTTAGTTTACGAGATAATCTTGAATAACCTTATGAGTTACTGGCAATCATTTGCAATGTCATTTAACATTATATACGTTGTAAGATTGTGTAAAATATGTCATGTAATCCATATTACTACAATGAACTTGCAACTCATTCTAAAAGGTTTGAAATTTTTTCACTTTTCATACATTTTAAACTATTGAATTATAAAAATCACATTTCCCTTTCAGTTTACCAAAAATTTATTTAAAATATTTTCACTATTTACACATATTAAACACTTATATATAATTTATGGCAATTTCCCTTTCTCTCTCTCTGCACATTTTAGCCATGTTTTTTGCCTTTACTTTTGCCACCATATTTTCTACCGCCTCCACTGCTGCCACCGCCGCCGCTGCATTTGGTATAGGTTCCTTCGGCCAACATTCGATCACCGCCTAAAATTGACATCAGCACCAGGAATATGAGAATTAAATAGAAATACTTCATGTCGATCAACAAAAATAAGCGTTTGGCAAGTGAGACGGTGTCAACTAAACTATAGAGTTAAATGTTTGAGCCACTGAATTTATACTAACTGCAGACGGCGTCTAATAAAACGATAAACCATTCATTAATTTGAAAAATCATGTAGTTTTTCATATTCCCAATATTTACTTTCAACAATAGACGACAAATATCATTGTTATCTTATGATATATCGAAGCGATAAAACTATTAACAAGTAAATTGGCGCACGATATTCTCTGGTAGCAGAATAAAATGCCACATACAGTTGCAGCTGAAGTATTATAACGGAAATAATGTTCATGTTAGTGAAATGTGCCCATAGAACATTAATAAGGGGGTAATGATTGGGTCAGCGGAGGGTTGCCAGAGTTGGGGAAAGTTTGTCGCTTAAACATAATAATATATGGTAACTAAATGGGGGAGAGAGGCAATTTATGGGTATAATATTCTATGTTAGGTATTAATTTGGGTTGATATTGCCAAAAAAGAAAGTAAACCTAAGACATAGAAACTTTTTTATATGGGATATGTATAAAATCGTGTAATAATATTATGGGGAATGGGACTTTGCCCAGAGGCTGAAAGTTACTGATTGTCACTCACTTGGGAGTGACCAGAATCGATTCCTTTGCGGCACTGTCCAAGCAGCTAACTACTTCCGGTCTTAGACCAAGTATTCCCTGGGCAATGACTTTAAAGCAATCGCTTAGAAGTTAGCTAGAGTTAGAAGGCGAAACGTTGAGTAACCTAATCGGCATGCTACCACCGATGCGTCTTAGGAATTAGGTAACAGAAGTTACTGAAGCTCAACACAGGCTCTCCTAGTGGTTTTGGCAGCCCCAAGAAACTAGGATCGGGAGCGGTGGCCTAATAAGCCACTCTCCTTAAACAAAATTTATTATGAAAACACGGAGAATAAATAAAACAAGAACCCCCCCAAATGTTGACGACCCCCGCAAACGATATAAGGACCATGATTTAAGGATATGCACCTGGAATGTCCGAACTCTATACAGAGATGGTGCCTCTATCCAACTGGCGGATGTCCTCGACAAATACAAGGCTGACATCACCGCCATACAGGAAATTAGATGGACGGGACAGGGATGCACACGACGAAAGAACTGTGACATCTTCTACAGCTGCCATGCAGAAAGACACGAATTTGGATGTGGTTTCATAGTCGGCAAGAGACTTCGACACCTGATCTCGCGGTTTAACCCTGTAAGTGACCGAATAGCCACCATTCGCATCCGGGCGAAATATTTTTACATCACGCTGATTTGTGTACACGCCCCGACGGAAGATAAAGATGATGAGATTAAAGATGCATTTTACGAGCGCCTAGAGGAAACATACGACCGCTGCCCTGGCCACGACATTAAAATTGTTCTAGGAGACTTTAATGCAAAAATAGGAAGGGAAGATGTTCTTGGTCCATCGGTCGGCAAATTCAGCCTGCATACCGACACGTCAGACAACGGGTTTAGGCTATTTAGCTCCGCAGCGGGAAGGAACATGGTAGTGAGTGGAACCAGATTCAAGCACAAAGATATCCACAAGGCAACTTGGCTATCCCCCGATCAAAACACCAAAAATCAAATTGATCATGTGGCAATTGATGGCAGGCATGCATCTAGTGTCATGGACGTGCGTGTGATCCGTGGTGCTAATATTGGCTCGGATCATTACCTGGTTGCAGCCAAGGTGCGCACAAGATTGAGCAGAGCGAAAAACGCACGTAACCAAACACAAAGAAAGCTGGACATCGCGAAGCTGCTAACCCCAGAGATAGCTACTGCCTACTCCAACCAGCTCTCCCAACTTTTACGACACAACGCCTCTACTTCTGACGTTCCCGATACACAGTGGCAGCATATTGCGCATTCCATGGCAACCGCCGCAACAACCGTGCTACGATATGAAAAGCGGCGCTCAGACGAATCCTGGTACGATGAAGAATGTCGCATAGCGTCTGAGGAACAGGATGCTGCTTATATGGCAACGCTACAGCCAATTGTAACCCGTGCTGTTAGGGAACGGCATAAGGAGAAAGCAAAACGGGCGAGACAGCTATTTAGGCGAAAAAAACGTCAGATGAAGGAACGGGAGAACGAGGATATAGAGCGATACAGGGATAGAGGTGAGGCCCGAAAATTTTACCAGAAAGTAAGAGCAAATGGATACGGTAATGGCCTCCCCACCTGTAAGGACAGTGATGGAAATCTGGTAACGGATACGCAGAGTGTGCTGCACATATGGAAAGAACACTTCCAGCAACTGCTGGTCCCAGAAGGCAGCGCACGTGAAGTTATCACGCCAATTGTCGACGACGGCTTAGATTGCCCACCACCAAGTCAAGCCGAGGTAAGAAGAGCAATATCGCGGCTGAAAAACAACAAAGCAGCCGGTGCCGACGGTCTGCCCGCAGAGCTCTTCAAGTCCGGTGGCGAGGAGTTGATAACGAGCATGCACCAGCTCTTGCGCACGGTTTGGCTTAAAGAGTGCATGCCCGACGATTGGAATGTAAGCGTATTATGTCCTGTGCTGAAAAAAGGTGATCCAAGTGTGTGCTCCAACTACCGCGGGATCAGCCTTTTACCCATCGCATATAAGGTCCTGTCGAGTGTGCTATGTGAAAGACTAAAGCCAGTGTTATCCAACCTGATCGGACCTTATCAGTGTGGCTTTAGACCTGGAAAATCAACAACTGACCAGATTTTCACACTTCGGCAAACCTGGAAAAGACCCAAGAGAAACAGATCGACACGTACCATCTTTTTGTCGACTATAAAGCTGCCTTCGACAGCCCGATACTGCAGAAATTACTTGAAGCCATGGCTGAGTTTGGTATTCCAGCGAAGCTGATATGTCTTTGCGGAATGACGCTGACTGACACGAAGTCTTCAGTGAAGATTGGCAGGGACCTTACGGAGCCATTCTATACCAGACGAGGCCTAAAACAAGGCGACGGCCTATCGTGCGATCTCTTCAACATTGTGATGGAGATGATAATGAGAAAGCTTTTGAAGCTCATTGATTTGGGACTCAATTCTGGGAACTGTACGTGAAAGTAGCCCCAAAAAGAAGAAGTTCTGCATCATTCGTTTTGTCAAGATATATGCCATAATAATTTAATATCGATTTGAAGTTAGTAAGTATCGTATAGGGGAATTTGTCACGTGTTATGCAGCCCCAGAGTGTTAAAATTTGACACCCAAATAGTGCTCGGCAACACGAATATGAATATATGGACGACTTTTTAATTCAGTGGTCGGAGGGAGCGTGACTAAACTGTAGTTTAGTCGTAGAGGTATAAAATTTCCTACACAGATAGTTCCCAGCAACACGAACATTAATACGCAGATGAAATTTAAATTTTGGATTAGTGGGCGGATTAGACGTAGCAACACTGAAGAGAGTAAAAATCTAGAGAGTAAAAAATTGACACACATATAGTATACGGCAGTACTAATATAAATATGCAGACGAAATTTAATTTTGGATGACTGGGGGAAGTTGGTTTGGCAAAACTGTATTTTAGTCGTAGAGAGATAAAATTTAATACACA
The DNA here is from genome assembly GCA_964034835.1 of Muscina levida. NCBI lineage: Eukaryota > Metazoa > Arthropoda > Insecta > Diptera > Muscidae > Muscina > Muscina levida. The sequence goes on along the minus strand of OZ035884.1, from coordinate 31,086,276 downwards.
TATAGTATTCGACAACACGAATATTAATATGCAAACGAAATTTATATTTTGGATCAGTGAGCAGAGGGGGAGTGACCAAACTGTATTTTAGCACCAGAGAAGTAAAATTTGGTACACAGATAGTACTCGACACTTTAGGTTCAAATTTACAGATATTTTTTGTTATTCCCAATCAATGGGCGAAGAAGGCATGGCAAAACTGTATTTAAGTCCGATTTAGAGCGATTATATTTGATATACAAATATTATTTGATACCATAGAGTACAATTTATTTTCTCAAAAAATACAAATCTTCTTCTTCTTCTTTAATGGCAGCAACAACAGAAATTTATCAATCAGTAGCCGCACTTAGAAAAGTATTCCTAGCGCTTCAGTCTTTTGCGCTTCGTAGATAGTTCGTTACACCAAGCTTATTTAACACCTCTTTCACCTGGTCCATCCATCGGAGTTTTGGTCGCCCCCTCCTGCGCCGCCCATCGGGTTTATTGCCGAAGACTTTTCGGCAAGACCATTCGTACAACGTGTCCAAGCCAGCGCATTCTGTTTATTTGAACGCGCTTGACCTCGTGGATGTCATTGTACAGCTTATACAGCTCATGATTCATCCGACGACGGTACTCGCCGTTAACGATGATGGGTTCAAATATTTTGCGTAGTATTTTTATCTCGAAGACTCCCAGAATAGATTGATCTGCTTGTGTCATTTCCCAGGATTCTGCGCTGTAGAGCAAGACAGGTAGGATCAGAGTCTTGTAAAGCTGAATCTTTGTTCTTCGAGAGAGCGCTTTGTCGTTAAATCGCTTGCTTAACGCATAGTAGCAGCGGTTTGCGATCAATTCTCGTCCAGTCTGACATTATTATTTTTGTTTATGGCGAAGCCAAGGTAGACAACATCTCGCAATCCACATCCAATGATATCTTTATCATCAGCATACGCGAGCAACATGTGGCTTTTCTTGAAGATGATACCATTCCTGTTTACTGCAGCCATCCGCATGATCATCTCCATTACGATGTTAAAGACGTCGCAGGACAGAGTATCGCCTTGTCTAAAGCCTCGCTTGGTAGTAAATGGCTCTGACAGATTTTTGCCAATTTTCACTGAAGACTTCGTGTCAGTCAGTGTTACCCGCAAAATCGAATTATATTCGCGGGGATACCAAACTCAGCCATAGCATCCAACAATTTCTATCGTATCGGACTGTCGAATTCAGCTTTGTAGTCGATGAACAGATGGTAGGTGTCGATCTGAATTTCACATAACACACAAGACAGGACCTTGTATGCGATGGGTAAAAGGCTAATACCGCGATAGTTGGTACACACACTTGGATAGCCTTTATTAAGCACGGGACATAGGCCACTCATACTCCAATCATCGGGCATGGCTTCGGGAAAGAGCTTGTGCATGCATGTTACCAGCTCATCGCCGCCGGCTTTAAAAAGCTTTTCCGGCAGTCCATTTTTAAGTCGTGCTGATTTCGTTTTGGCTTGGTGGTGGACAGTCTACTTCATCGTCGATGATGGGTATGATTTTGTCACTTATGCTGCTTTGGGAACGTGTAGAGATTGAAAGTGTTCCCTCCATGTTTGCAGCACACTCTGAGTGTCCGTGACCAGATTTCCGTCTCTGTCCTTACAGGTGGGGATCCCTGCTCCAAAACCTTTACATTTTATTTTTTGGTATAACTTTCGGGCCTCACCTCTATCCCTGTAGTTTTCGATATCCTGGTTCTCTCTTTTCTTCCACAGACGCTTTACATTTACTGTACGAAAAAAAGCAATTTATTGTGTAAAAAATATTAATTTACTTTACTAAAAAGCACAAAAAGTACTGTTTATTGTATTAAAAAGTACATTTATGGTATCAAAGAGTGCTTCGTTGGTACCAAGAAGTAGAATTTATTGCTCTTTGCTTCAATAACAGTACTTATACAATAAAAACATTTTTTGGCACAATTAAAGAACTTTATGGTACAATAAAAAAATGTAATGTAAAATGTGCTTTTATTGCACACAACCAGTAAGAATGTTTCAGTCGGGAAACCCGGCTTACATATACCCTCACCCTCAATAGAACATACAATTTTCTAGAATATTGATATTATTACTCGATGTCTAAAGTAGATGGATTGGTATATTTGTCTGTTTGGTACCAGAAGGGGCGTGGCTAGCCATCCAATTTTTTCTCCAACACTGTATTCTATTATAGTTTAACTAAATACAGAATTTGGTTACGATCCCGTTGGATATATTGGTATTATTGCTCCATCTCTGAAGTGGGCTGAAAGCCACATTTGTATAGAAGTTCCAGTTGGGTCCTGACAGGACTTTCACTTTTTTTCTCCAAAACTTTATCCTGTTATAGTTTTACTAAATACAGAATTTGAGTACGATTCCGTTGGGTGTATGGATATTACTACTCTCTTTTTAAAATGGACGGAATGGTAAATTTGTATAGGAGGTACCAAAAGGGCGTGGCTAGACTTCCATATTTTTCTCAAAATGTTTATTCTGCTTTAACTTTACTAAATACAGAATTTGGGTACGATCGCGTTGTGTGTATTAATAATATTAATCGACTTCTAAAGTTTGCGGTACCAAATGGGCATGGGTGGTACCAGTTGAGGCCCGACTAGACTTCCAGTTTTATTCTCCAAAAATGTGTCATGCTTTAGCTTTACTAAATGCAGAATTTCGGTATGATCGCTTTGGGTGTATTGATATATTAATCCATCTCTAAAGTGGGCGGAATGGTTAATTTGTATGGGAGGTACCAGAACTTGAGTGACTAGACTATCAGTTCTTTCTCCAAATCTTAATCCTGACATAGCTTTTCTATATACTGAATTTACGCACGATCGCTTTGGGTGTAATATTGTTACTCGGCTTCCAAAGTAAGCGGATTGGTAAATTTGTATGGCAGGTACCAGTTGGGCCCTGACTAGACTTCGAGTTTTTCTTAAAAACTATATCCTGTTATAGCTTTACTAAAGACAGAATTTGGGCAGGATCCCGTTGGGTTCAATGAAATTATTACTCAATTTCTATTGTCTGCGGAATGGTACCTTTGTATGGGAGGTACCAGAAGGGGCGTGGCAATATAGCCCATATGCAATCTCGTAAGTAGTTTTGGGGAAATATTAACCCATGCAAAATTTCAAAAGTTTCGAAAGTTCTCGAGCGTAACAGCCGGAAAGACAGACAGACGGACATGGATCAAACGATTTAAAACGTCATGAATCGAATTTGGTTCAAAGAAACCTAGGTTCTAAAGTGACTCTTTCTATGTCTTACACATTTGTGTGGTATCAAATGATATATACCCTCTTAACCGTAGGGGGAGGGTATAAAGAGTACAATTTATGGTACCTATTGAACATCTACAACTATGTTTCCGTAAGGTATACCGTGTTAAAAATTAGAAAAAGTGCTAAAAATCCACTTTGAGCGAAAAAATTCGTATGGCCATTAAATTTATTAAGTCAGCCAATTTGACAAATCGAATGATGCAGAAGTTCTTATTTATGGGGCTACTTTCACATGCAATTCTCAGAATTGAGTCCCAAATCATGTGTTGTTCAGTGTAAGGAATGCAGTTTACCGTATGTAGTTTTATGGGTTTAACTAAATACAAATACATCTCGGCATTCATGTTATTCTTCATGGCATCTGTATGTCCATCTGTGGTTTTTCCATTGCATCTGGCTGTGATATGATTAACTTTAAATTGTCGAGTCCACCATTATATTGCAGACACTTTCTCTATGCAAAAAACTGGACATAGAATCATGTATACTATGTATTATAAATAAAGTTTATAATAATCAAATTTACCACTCAGAGCTTATGGAGAGCATAGCATAATAAATAAATCAATATTTTATTGATTGCTTTCCACCTATCAAATAGTTATGTACTTACCTTAAGGCAGACAGGAAACGGAAGTGTATTTGAATCGTTACGAAAACACAATTTCAAATTTAATTAAATTTTTTTTTCGCTTTTATTGAATTCATTTTATTTCTTCATATTTATTTATTTTAGATTGTTAAATTGGTCTTTTGTTTGAATCATTTTATGTTTGCTTTGGAAAATATAAATAGACATTTACATTTTTTGTTGTTGTTTGTTTGTATGTATATGATGTATTTCATCATATTTGTTGTTTTGTTATCAATAATAATAATAATAATAATAATAATAGTAATATAGTTTATACATAAATATCAATAAATATAGCACAGATTAGATTGTTACAAATTGATTTCGTACTTAAATCGTAAATAGTTTTATACGCATTAAATCATCATCATCGTCATCATTATCTTCATCATCATCATTTGATTACAATTGCAATTGATTGAAAACTTAAATTAAACACAATTAAATGCTGTAATAAATCGCGGTTGTTATTTACTTATTTAGTTTGTTAGAAAAGGAGGGAACGGGGCGCAGCTTACAGAGACAGGTCTTAGTTATTAGTGGTTTAGTAAAAAATATATATAACATAATAACTAATGTGATAAATATAACAAAGTTTCAATGTGTTTCGTGTTTTTGTTTGCTTAACATTACTATTTGCATAAAGTTAAACGGCATGACTTTATTATAAATTAATGTTGCAATATTTTATTAATTTTTATGTTGTTATTATTTGTTTTTAGTTGATTTTTTGTTCTGCCTGTTTCATTTTTCTTCTTCTTCTATAGGTATGTAGTATTTGGTGTCGTTTGACCTTATCTAGAGTGTGTAAAGTAATTGATAGAGTTGTGTTTGTTTTGGTTTTTCAGATTTTTGTTTGTTTTTTTTTTGGAGTTATTAGTTTTATTATTATTTTAAATTTTATTTATTAATACAACGAGACAATTTTTTCTTTCGGTTTGATATTAAATTGATATTGTTTTTGTGTAGTGTGTGTACAAAAATATTACATGGGCAATTTGAAGTGACAAACGTAGGTGCGATTTTGGGTTGTAGCAGCAAAAAGTCGTCGATAATTGCTCTTTGCTCTCTTGCTTTTTATTGTTCGGCAAACAATTGAGGAATATTGTAGGGATTAATAAATATTAAGCTGGTAAAAAATAGTGTTAACAGTAAGCTATGTGGTTATTGAATTTATTTTAATTTAATGAGTGTTTAACATGATGCCAGAGTAGAGTGAAAGTTGTATAAATAAAGCAGAATTTTTTAGAATTATTTTTTTGTAGATAATACGATACTTGTTATAAAAAAATCACATCAAGAATTAAAGACATTGGAGACGAATAAGTCGACATGCGAAATTTATATAATCTATATATATAAAAATGGTGGGAAAAATGTATAGTAATTCATCAATTGAGAACGGCTGGGCCGATTTAGATGAAAATTTTATTCATTTGTTCGTAATTGCCAGGAGCAGGTTTATGTGAAAGAAAATATTGGCAAAATCTTCCGGAAAAGTCGGAAAATTCGAAAAATCGAAAATTGCTGTTTTGTATGGAATTATTTGTGCAATTGTTACGAATAGATTTTCGAATGGAAAAATAAAAAAATTTTGTTGAAAAACTCGGAAAATTCCGGAAAAATTTGAAATATTTTTTTTTTTGTTTCGACGAAATTCAGCATTTTTTTGTATGATTTGATAATTTTGGACGATGTAACAGTAAAAAATGTCGGATAATTATTCCGAAATGACTTTCCGAATGGAAAAATAGAGAAATTTTTGGTGAAAAACTCGGAAAATTAAAAAAAAAAGTCATAAGTTTTGGATTTTTTCGACGAATTTTGCCATTGTACCGCATGGTTTGATGATTTCAGAGGACGAAAAGGTGGAAAATTCATTGGGATGCTTGGAAAATTTCGGATTATTGTGAAATCTATATGTATAAAAATGGTGTGAAAGTGTATAATAATTCATCAAGTGCCGGCCCATTTTGCTTCAATTTTGGGAAAATCCTTCGGAAAAGTCGGAAAATCTCGGGAAATTCTGGAAAAGCTCAAAAAAATTTATATTTTTATCGACGAAATTTTGCAGTTTTCGCATGATTTGAAGATTTTGAACGATGTCAAGGTGGACAATTTCGGATAAATGTTGGGTGGAGAATTTAATGAGAAAATTAGTAATTAGATAAAAAGATATATTGATATTCTATGCAATATTTGGTAATTTTTTCAATAAATCAGTTTACGTTTAAAAAACTAAATTATCCACTTGGATTGCGGGCATTCATTTCGTAAAGACTTTATTGTTTTTTAGGGAGAGTTATTTGATTTTCTCATGCCAGCTATTAGACGATCAAACCTTAGATTACATAACAGTTGTGCAATAATTAGTCTGACTATACACAGTTCATCCACGCCAAAGTGTATGCTTCTATCTTTTCTATCCTTTAATTCCACAGGATGGTGTTTTGTGCGCCGCATTTCGGGAGGCTTGCCAAAACTTAAAAGCGATTCAAATCCGTACATTGTTTGCGATCATTGGCCGGGTTCGACGGATAACAAGTGCGTTCTCATATGCGGCAATCAGCTTTCAACATTGGGAATGCCAGCGCCAACTCGTTCGATCCAATATGCATTCGATCGCGAATTTTGACGAGAGCAAGACTATAATCGAGACGAACTGACCGAAAGAGTTCGAGCAAATGTGCCGCTGTTAAATGCCGAGTACAAGAACATGTACGATTCACTGATGAAGATTGTTGACGATAAAACGGTAGGCATTTACTTCTCGATACTCCCGGTGGGACAGGTGAGACATTTTTTTATTGATTCTGGGAACAATTCGGTCAATATCTCTAATAACGCTGGCCGCTGAATTCCCTGGCATGGCTGCAACATTATTGGAAGGCAGTTGAACTGCAAGTTCCGCTTTGAAACTGACGATAAATCTTCTCACGGTTGAAAAGAACCTCCCACCGTCTGCTAAATTGGCAACTGCCAATTTCGTGTTGATGTTTTCACTGAATTGATATCGTTCCCTGCAAATTTTTTCGAGTTAACAACGTCGGAAGAGCAACTCATCACATCGCACAAAATTATAAAAATCTCGATTGGATTAATTAACGGGCAGTAGTAGCAGCGAACAATAAGGACATTGATAGCTTGGATTAGATTTTAGAAAGTCAAATCGCTGGAGAACTGAATTCGTACAAATCTGTTCACCGCCTGACCGACGAGGATGATGCGACAAACAATCGACCGAATTTTTCAACACGCTTAATGTGCCGCATAATTTACAGATGAATGGGGATCGATCATAATCATATTGCGGAATCTAAATTGTCCGTCAAGAATCTGATAAACAATGTGATTTAACCGACGATCATAAAAACAAAGAAGAGGAAGTCCTTATCTTACGAATCAGATAATTCCAACTGATCATCCATTCCAATTCCACGAAGACAATCAATAAATCGCAAGGCCAATCGTTGGAAGTATGTGGGATTAATCTCGAATTTCCCTGTTTTACACGTTTCGTTGTTTGTTTTTACGACGGAAAACTAATCGAAAAACATTTTTTATCATCCAACTCTCTACTGAGTTTATCTAAAGGCATTAAATTGGGGCGAGACGAAGTTCGCCGGGTCCGCTAGTTTAACATAAAAATCATAATATAAATTAGATGAGGTGATTTCGGGTCAAACTGGTATTTAGAGAGGGCTCCCCAAAATATAGCCCACCGAAAAATCGCCCAAAAAACTCCATACAAAAGTTGGCAATATTTCAAATGAAAAATAAGGCGCCGTGCAATAAAGCCATTAAGTGGGAAATAAGTCCATATGGCTTTATTACCAATATGGTTGTGCAATAACACCATATTAAATTTCATATGAAAGTGGAAATAGTGCCATATCAATGAAAAATGCGACTAAAAGTAATAAAAAGACATGATGAAGTTGATGAAGTGAATGTGGGCGTCCAAAAGTAAGAAAGACTTTCTAGGTAACTAATAAACGACCTATGCGGCGGCGCACTGTGGCTCATTTGACGAAAACTCGTGTCAAAAATTCAAATTTCGAGTTGTATGACTGGCCAAAAGGTTTATATTTTGCAATTAAGAACTAATTAAAGTATCAAATTCTCCAAATATCATCCATTTTGAGTGTATAGTTTAGTTTGTACAGCTGGTCAAAGTTAGGCTATTTTGAAAAAGAATGAAAAATGCAAAAAAATCAATATTATTGCAGAGCAAAACTAGTGTTTGTCCAAAATCGGTTGAAGATAAAACGATGATTTTTTTGTCTTGATTTTCGGAACAATTTCAGATATTAAAATAAAATCTATATATATAAAAATGAAATGATCCACGTATGTAATACCATCACTTGAGAACGGCTGGAGCGATTTGGCTGATTTTTTTTTATTCGATTCGAAATTTTTCGTAGATTGTTTGTGTTGAAAAAAATTAAATCCAGGTGGCGCTAGGGTGGATTTATATCGAATATTTGAATGCATGTACCAATTCAACTGAAATTTAGAATGGATATTCGTTTGATCATGAGAAAACATTTTATGTACAAATGGACCCGGTAGATGGCGCTAGGGTGGATTTATATCGAAAATTTGAATGCATGTACTAATTAAACTGAAATTTAGTATTTATGTTTGTGGAACCTTAAGAAAAAATTGTTTGTATAAATTGACCCGGTAGGTGTCGCAAGGGTGGAATTATAATGAAAATTTTTACGAATTTTTTTTGTATATATGGACCTACAGTTGATTTGGCTGGGGTTGAATTATTTCGAAAATATATATCCATTGTCCGATTTTACTTAAACTTAAAATATATGATTTTTTTGACATGAGAAAATTTTGAATGTATGTTTGGAACCAGTTGCCGGTGTTTAGCTTATGATACACTACATTTTTGGAATGCCATTTAGTCACTTTTTTAACATCATAGTTATTCAGAAGTCTATATATATAAAAAAGATGTACATTTTGAAGTCACCATGTATGATTTTGAATGTATGTTTGGAACCAGTTGCCGGTGTTTAGCTTATGATACACTTAATTTTTGGAATGCCATTTAGTCACTTTTTTAACATCATAGTTATTCAGAAGTCTATATATATAAAAAAGATGTACATTTTGAAGTCACCACTAATTGTGAAATCGGTTGACCCCATTTGTCCCAAAATTTCAGTGAAAGTTAGGGATTGCCTGTAGATGGGCACCCAGACCGCAAAAAACCTTAAAGAAGTATGACATACTTTTATAATGGCGCACTTCCTACAGAATTAGAGAGCTTCACAAAGTGGTTTTCCCCATTTTGAAATTTAAGGGGACAATAACGAAAATAGGAATAACTGTTGATATCACCCAGACCATACGGTTAATGGGGTTGCTGAGCCTAATGAAGGCATTTTTGGAAATTCGTACTCCTTAGGATAAAAAGGTACAATCACCCAGTACACCAACGCAGAAAGTTATATGTCAGTCAATCGGCTTAAAAATGTGGTTTTAGAATATATGCCTATCAATAAGTAAGTTTTCCTCACATCATGGACGACACTGCTGATCCGTTTCAGCAATTCTTATAATAATATAAAGTAATCTTTTAGATATATGAAGTACAGTATTTGTCTTCATATACCTTTAATTTGAAATATTTCAAAGGCCAAAGTAATAAACCAATCGTTCTTAGATTTGAACTGCACTTAACATCTTTTACAATAATTTGGAGGCAGGACGAAGTCTGCCGGGCCAGCTAGTTATATATATTTTTTTATAAAGGCCGACTTTTTATAATTTTTGTTTAAAACCTTTATTTTTTGCATAATTTTCACACTTTGAGTTATTTGAAAAAAAAGAAGATTTTTTAAAATTTTGTATTATTGAGGGAACGTCCGTTAAACAATTTAAAAAAAGAACCATTGCCACAATTGTGCCCGATTGAAGATACTTGACCTTTTATGAGTCAACCCATGCCACATTACAGGTTGAGTAGTACCTATTGTACTAAAGTTATTACTTAATATTTTTGTTATTTAAAATGATAACTTCCTGAAAATTTGCACACAACTTCATTACAAGAAATAATTATGAATTTATATTCACTGACTAAGCCACCCCCCCCTAGAAGAGTACGCCCCCATACGACAACACAAATTTAACACCAACACGTGTTGTTTGACGAAATATATAGTAGTACAAATTAATAGCACAAATAGTAGTGGTATAAAATAGTAGCAGTGTAGTAGGAAAAAGTTGTAGTTTAAGACTAGAAACACAACCATGTCGCAAATCGGTACACGAATATATATTTACGTATGACTTCTAGAGGGGTATTTAGTCAAATCGAGGAACATATATATGGGGACTATATCTAAATCCGAATGGATTTCTCTCAGTTTTAGTACAGATTTTCTTTGGCCCAAAATACGAAGATGTGCCAAATTTTATGATGATCGGAAGCAAAATAAGGCTTTTAAAGCTGTCAGAACGTAAATCGGTTGAATCATATATGTACAAAGAGGCTATATATTAATCGAACTCGATATGTCTGGCTTTTAACAATTGTACATCTGGACCAATTAGAATGCCATGTGCCCCATTTCGTAAAGATCAGTCGAAAAATATGACCTCTAGAGGAGTATTTAGTCGAATCGGGGAACATATATATGGGGACTATATCTTAATCTGAACCGATTTCTCTAAATTTTTGAATAGATTGTCTCTGGCCCAAAAGACGAAGATGTGGCAAATTTCATTGCGATTGAAACAAAATTTCGATCTGTTCTTGGAGAACAAAAAGCCTGTAATCTACCACTTTTCTCGCCCTTTTCTTTTAAGCGTGGTACTCCCATTTTTACAGCACATAACACAGTGCAACACTGAAAAAAAACATCCGAACGTGACTATATAGGTTCGATAGTACAACCGGAGCCGTGGCATAGTGGTTAGAACACGCGACTACCATGCGGGAGATCGCAGGTTCAAACCTGGCTCCAGTCATCTTAAAAGAAAAAAATAAATAAAATTTTCTTTCATTGTCGGCTCCCCTCGAATGTTGTTGACAGCAACTTCGCAGTATTAAGCGTCGATTCAATCGTCGTGTCTAGTAAGAGCTTCTCAAACAGTGACGTTCGCATTCGTCGATAAACAAGTAGGTGCAGTTAGTTGTGAATCTAAAAATATGCTTAAAAAGAGAAAGAGCTAGATTGAAAACTGTACAAACTGTTCGCCAAAAACTGATGTCACCTTTTTTCAGGGGATCCAAGGGATATCAAAATTTTAGGGGGCCAAAAAAAATGTTGGTAGCCAATCTAGCCAAACTGAGCTAGGGTCTTACTCAGCTCCGGTTGTACTATCGAACCTATATAGTTACGTTCGGGTGTTTTTCAAAAAGTTTGATTTTGTGTCATAGTGTAATCTTTGAAGTCTCAAGATTTATCAGTTAAAGTTTAAAATTGATATCTGCTGTAGTTAAAAAGTTATGATTTTTGGAACGTGTTTTGCCAAAATGAGCCAATGTAATTCCTATAGATATACGAGGCGTATATCTTCTTTATTTATGTTTCCCAAGCGGCTAACTTTTGACTATCGAACATATTCGACTCCGGCGTCAATTTTAGTTTTTTTTACTTCGTTTGATACATTTTTATGAAAGGTACAAGAAAAGGTGTGGCAAAGATTTCAGTTTTTTAAGGGATTCTCTACTATTAATGGTTAAACTGACCAAATTCAAATACATTCGAAACTCTCTATAACGAATTCCAAGGGACTGGATATTTACTTCGCTATAAAGAAATTTCGATATATAGAAAAGAAAAACTTTTTTTTTATTTATTGTATAGTTTCAATGACCGAGCCTATAGGGCCTTTTGTTCCTTTTAACATTTTTTATTTGTAGTAGTCAGTTAGTTTTCATTTCCAAATAGGTACGGAAACCTTCAACGGATGTAGAAAGATGTCCATATGTGGGTAACGGTTTCACAATATCGGCAGATTCTTTTTTGTATTTATCTGAATCTGTTAAAAGAAAAGGCAAACTGATAGCGACTGCAAGAAATGTGAGAGATGGTAATGATTCCAGTTGTCACTTGCATAGTTCGGTGGTTCCCCAAAATATATATGGAGATTGAAAACGCTTCAATCTTCAAGTTACGGTCAGATAAATGCTTCGTTATAAGGAAATATTCGCTATAGGGAAATTCGTTATATGGAGATTATAATCATACACTCAAAGTAGACCCAAAACACAGTGTTCTTATAATTGCTTCGCAATAAAGAAAACTTCGTTATATAGGAGTTCGTTATAGAGAGTTTCGACTGTATTCTCAAGTTGTCTGTTTAGAAGTTATGGAAAAAATATTAATTATCCAAAATTAGGTAATTTTGTATGGGAGGTACCAATTACATTACAATTCTTTAATTTCGTTTTGGAAAATATTAATACTGGTAAATGTTTATATGGATCAGTTAAGGTTTACTCGTGTTATCCTGCCTACCAGCCAGACAGATGGATATGGCTCAATCGTCGTAAAATATCCTGAAATGAATTTGGTCTTAAGAAACTTGGGTCTAACAAGTCTCCTTTAATGCGTTACACTTTTTCCCGTATACAATGAAATATACCTCATCCTAAGAGTAAAGGTATAACCCATGATATCCTCATCCTATATAAATATGAAAATTCAGCTTTTAAAGAATATATTTTTTATTCAGGCGGGAGATTCATGGTTTGATTCTTGTCTCCAGTCATCTACATTTATCTTTCATCGCCGTCCGACTCGATGTTGTTGACAGCCAAAAAATCAAAAATTATAATTAACATCGGAGCCGAAAATGTCCAATCAGCAAAACGTAGCTCTTGAATAATGAGTTACGTATTGTGAAATCTATAATTATTATTTAAATGTTTCTTTTTCTAAATTTTCCAAATTTACTTTTGATTTTATTTGTAAAGGCTAAACATTTTTAGAACCCCTCTTACCTTTGTTTGTCACCACTATTGCCCTTTGTATTCTTTGATTTTCATTATTCTCTGTTAAGTATGTGTTTTTGTGTATGTTGTGTCTGTGTATTATACCATAATATTTATTTAATTTTTATCAAATTTAAATATTTACAACAAATTAACCTTTAATATATTAAATAATATCAGTATTTACAACAAAGTGTTTTAATTAATATAATTAATATCTCGTTTAATATCATTTAAAAGGTGGGTGGTTGATTTCAAGAAGAAAGAAGCATAACACAAATTCTATATCATAATTGAAACATTGAAGTGTTGTTGTAATAGTAAAATAGAAAAAAAATCTACATAATCATGCACAGAGTGGGTACATAAGAGGTAGTAGTAATAAAGTTATTACATTTATACTACAAAGTAAATATAATTCTATAGCTTTTTACTTAAACAAAGTCCTTTGATATCAAAAATAGTCTTAATGAAGTGTAGCGAAAACTGTTTTTCTACTAATGCTGAAAATGTTACAAAATTTACATTACAATTGTTTGTATTAAGCTGCAAAAAAACAAGAATTCTTTAAAACATATATATTTTTGTAATGTAACCTTTTACATTGTAATTTCATAATGGATATTTGCTTAGTACTCAAATTGAGTAAATTATTTAACTTTTTTTTGGCATGTGTGTGTGTGTCTGCATTCACATCATACTTCTATTATGTCTATTACTACATTAAACCGCAATTATGCATAAAATGCAATACTTTGTACAAACATTTATGCACAAATGCATAGTAGTAGATAACGTTAGTAGTAATGAGCCAAAGCAGCATATTCAGCATACGTATGCAGTGCGACAGTGACGGATTGGTTGAGGTGGCAGGCCTTAAGGCAGGCACAAAAGTCGAGAGACAATGATGGTAGATGGTTGTACGAATAATTAAAATTCATAAAATATTTTGTCACACTACTACTTAGGCATGATTTTAACATAAATCTGTGGTCACAAGCCAAGCGATAGGACCAATTTTAGTTTGTATCAAATATCGTATCACAGTACAACACATGATTTTGGGACTCAATTCTTATAATTGCACGTGAAAGTAGCCCCATAAATAACAACTTCTGTATCATTTGTTTTGTAAAGTTGGCTGCATTAATGCAAGAACAAACCACCCGAAAAGTGCATACAGTTCCTTTGAGATTTATGACTTTGCTTCAATGCAGCCAACTTGACAAAACGAATGATGCAGAAGTTCTTATTTTAGTGGCTGGTTTCACGTGCAATTTTTACAATTGAGTCCCTAATCAATGGACTAAAAAATGTTGTACTGTGTATTTTAACAAATTTTTCTAATGAACATTTCATCAATGTCCATCAATGATATCATAAAATAACTAACCATGTATCGATATGCTGCGAAAATTTGTATGTTCTACAAATGTGTTGTTTTATGTTTATATTACATAAAAACCTTTAGGGCCCCTTCTCTTAAAACTGTTATACAAATACGCTTTTTCTACTCAACTACTCAATGCAGTAAGCAGATGTTATATTTTATATTCCATACACTTGTACAAACTTCAAACATCTCTTAATTATATCGAGCATATGATGCGGCAGCTTCGACTGGAGCTTATGTGGCATCCACATAATGCGGATACTGGCAGCATGTGTTCGTTGGTTGGCATGGATATATAGAGAGGAGTTTTTGCATACCTTTAATATAAATTAAATAAAAATATTCTATCATATGCAGGGGCTTTTGTGCAAAGCTAACAACATTATGTTCGAGGATATGAAAGACAGATATTTAAAAGAATGCAATCATTGCAAAGTGAATAGAATTATATAAATTTTATAACCAATATGAGTTAAGTCATATCTTCCAAGTCAGGTTGAATGTACTAGGTCAGTTGAACAAAATCGAAATGGACAAATTTTATTGAATAAAACTTTAAAAAAATTGTCATTTATCTATTTTATTAAATCTATTCTATTCTATAAAATTTTCCCCATAACTCCAAGTTTCTGGTCATATATAGACTGTCTTATCTGCGATAAGTTGAAAAGGCAGCGAGTTTGCATATTGCACTCGTTTCATATGTATTTCCAACGTATGAATAATATTATTGATATGCTTTTTTGTATTAATCAGACGCATTTCATTCCATTATTGTTAATTTATGGTTTAATAATAATGACAACTTTAAGAACATTTCATTCGATGTCGATATGAATGACAACCTTGACCAAGTACTGTATTGTACGTAGGTAGCGAGTTTGCATATTGTACTCGCTACATACATATGTACTAGGGCGAGTCGATTTGTAAGAACGCAAAACATCTCTCAATCAAAATAAGAAACTTTGCCCGAGGAACCATAACTCTGAAACAATCTTTGATGTCCCGACAATAAATCCACCATCCTCTACACCGCAAGATGAAGCAACAACAACAACTATCGAAAACCCAATGAGTCATATACCCAAGCATATGGGATTTTTCAAACTTCTACCCCTACGGGTCCAAAGTCGGGACAGGAAAAGTCATGAATTGAATTTGGTTCAAAGAAACCTGGAGTTTAAAGTGACTCCTTCTATGTGTTATACTTTTGGGTCATATCTAATGATAAACAACCTCCTAACATGTAGATCTATCGGGGTGATTGCGGTCATTTGTATGAGAGATTGCAGAATAAGTGTGGCAAATGTTTTGGTTCTCTACAGTTTTGCATACTTTTACATGATAATTAAACTGGCCAAATACAAATATCCTTCTGTTCAGAAGTTATGGGGGAAATATTAATTTTCCAAAAAAGGAAAGATGAACGGGCAGACAGACGGACATGGCTTAAAGAACTTAAAATGTCTTGTATTGAATTTAGTGCAAAGATACCTAGGCTCTTAAGAGACTCCTTGTATGTGTTACACTTTTGGGTCGTATCAAATGATATATAACCTCCTACGCGAAGTGCGAGGGTACAATAAATGGATGTGAAAGAGGTTAAAAGTAACGCCCAACTCCGATACAAACTCCCCTATCTTTGCGGCACAAAGTTTTATAAAATAAAGAAGTGCTAATATTATTCATAAGGCAACATGGCTATCTCCATATCAATTGACGAGGAATCAGATTGGTCACGGGGTGCAAACATTGACTCCGATCACTTCCTAACCGCAGTTAAGGTACGCACAAGGCTAAGCAAGGCGAAAAACATACGTAACCAGGCACAACGAAAGCTGGACATTGGTAAACTGCGGACCACAGAGGTAGCGGATGCCTACTCCAACCACCTAACTCAACTGCTACAGAATGCTATAACCCCTGATAATATAACCTCGCAGTGGCAAAATATAGCCGACTCCTTAGAACGGGCTACGACAAGCGTACTTGGGTACTCAAAGCCGTCTCAAGAAGATGCCTGGTACGATGATGAATGTCGCAATGCCACGAGAGAGACGGATGCTGCATACAGAGCGAAACTGCAGCGAATTGGCAACGCGATCTGTTCGTGAACGGCACGAGTAGCAACTCGTCTTTTTAGACGGAACAAGAAGGAGCTGAAGAAGAGGCAAGATGAGTGCACAGAGTTGCTCCGAAGTAGAGGGGAAGCCCGAAAATTCTACAAGAGAGATAAGGCGAGAATGCGTGGAGCAGGATTGCCCTCCTGCAAGGACAGCGATGGTCAGCTAGTGACGAACCCGGATAACGTTCTGAAAATGTGGAGAAATCATTTCAGAAATTTATTGGATGCGGACACCACTCCAGAAGACCCCGATCCAATCCATGACGATGGTATTAACTGACCGAGCCGAGCCATAGCGAGATATGTGTGGCAATCTCCCGCCTTAAAACAACAAATGTGCTGGAGCCGATGTAATTGATTAAGGCTGGTTGGGAGGAGCTGATTAGGAGCATGCAACAGTTCATGGGAAACATCCGGCAATAGGAGAGCATGCCCGGGGATTGGAGTCTCAGTATGTTATGTCCCATATACAAGAAAGGAGATCGTAGTGAATGTAAGAACTACCGTGGAATAAGCCTATTACCAATTGCGTACAAGGTCCTTTCAAGCATATTGTGTGATCGTCTAAAGGCAATTGTAGAAAAACTAATTGGACCATATCATTGCGGCTTTAGACCTGGTAAATCTACGACGGATTAAATAGTCACTCTACGACAAATCCTGGAAAAACACTCCTGAAAAGCAGATCGACACCTACCATCGCTTTGTCGACTACAAAGCTGCCTTCGACTCTCTGATATACTATATGAGGCCATGTCAGAGTTTGGTATTCCTGCAAAGCTAATTCGACTTTGCAGATGTACCTTGGAAAACACCAAATCCTCGGCTAAGATT
This sequence comes from Muscina levida, assembly GCA_964034835.1. Lineage (NCBI taxonomy): Eukaryota > Metazoa > Arthropoda > Insecta > Diptera > Muscidae > Muscina > Muscina levida. The sequence continues at coordinate 31,069,004 of OZ035884.1, read as the reverse complement.
GGTAAAAATAAGTCTGAACCATTTAACACAGAAAGAGGTCTCATGCAGGGTGATAGCCTGTCCTGTACACTATTTAATCTAATTATGGTGAAGGTGATGAAAAAGGCTGGTGTCAACATGTCTGGCACCATATTCCACAAGAGCCACATGCCACTAGCCTATGCCGATGATATAGACATCATTGGTCGAAATCTGCGGGATGTTACTGCAGTTTTCTCATCACTAGAAGAGAAATCGACAAGAATGGGTTTAGCGATAAAAGAGGACAAAACTAAAATAACGATTTCGACGAATAAAGAGTCCTCTCAATGGGGACGCAGCGTCAACGTTGAAAATTATTGTTTTGAGGTACTATTTGAGTTTATCTACCTTGGATCTTCCTTCAATAAGAAAAATAATGTCAGCCAAGGAATTAAACGGAGAATAGTGCTAGCCAATAGATGTTTCTACAGACTTCGGCAGCACTTTAGTAACACCACCTTATCTCGGAATACTAAGAAATAGCTTTACAAGGTGCTAATCTTACCCGTTCTTTTGTATGCTGCCGAATCATGGGTGCTTACGACAACGGACATACAAAACCTGGGAGTATTCGAGAGAAAAGTACTTCAATTTATGGACCTATCTGTGTCGACGGCAAGTTTCGCCATCGGATGAACCATGAGCTGTATGAGCTTTACCGCGACATCGACGTAGCTAAAAGGGTCAGAATGCAACGACTACGATGGCTGGGACATGTTGCCAGAATGGTTGTAAATGCTTCAGCGAGAAAGGTGTTTGAAGGCGAACCTGAAGTAGACATAGACAGTGCCAAGGAACACAACTGCACACATCGCATATTTTTGTCGATTTGTCACTTGCAGCCCTTTGTTTCTAACCCTCTCAGTTGATGAAACGTATCTGAGTTACTGCATAGCCGAAGATAATTACCTTATTAGTTTTTCTGTCATTTAACACTATACATAACATTTGTATTACTTCGTATATTTTGTTTCCTAAGCGATTCACTCCATTAACTAGAATTTTATAAATATGTAATCATAGTCGTTTTATGATTGCACCCCTTGACATCGCTGATGATTCTGCTGCTATGCTGCCGCCACCGTAACCACCAAATTAGATATTAATTTTATTGTTATTTTCATTCTCCTCAGCTCTCGAGAATGCCACAAGTAATGAATTCTTCTTCTTCTTTACTGGCAGCAACAACAGAAATTCATCTATCAGTAGCCGCACGTAGAAAACCATTCCAAGCGCTTCGGTCTTTTGCGCACCGTAGATAGTTCGTCATACCAAGCTTATTTAACATTTCCGTCACCTGGTCTATCCATCGGAGTTTTGGTCGCCCCCTCCTGCGCCGCCCATCGAGTTTATTGCCGAAGACTTTTCGAGCCGGAGCGTTGTCGTCCATTCGTAAAACGTGTCCAAGCCAGCGCATTCGGTCTATTTGAACGCGCTTGACCACGTCGATGTCGTTGTACAGCTCATACAGCTCATGATTCATTCGACGACGGTACTCGCCGTTCACGATGATGGGTCCAAATATTTTGCGGAGTATTTTTCTCTCGAAGACTCCCAGAATAGATTGATCCGCTTGTGTCATTACCCACGATTCTGCGCTGTAGAGCAAGACAGGTAGGATCAGAGTCTGGTAGAGCTGGATCTTTGTTTTTCGAGAGAGCGCTTTGTCGTTAAATCGCTTGCTTAGCGCATAGTAGCAGCGGTTTGCGATCAATACTCGTCTTTTGATTTCGAGGCTGACATTATTATTTTTGTTTATGGCGGAGCCAAGGTAGACAAAATCATCTACCACTTCAAAATTATAGTTGTCAACGTTCACGCAGCGTCCCAGACGAGTGGACTCTTTGTTCGTTGAAACAAATAACTTGGTTTTGTCCTCGTTTATCACCAGACCCACTTCAGCCGACTGCTTCTCAATGCTCGAAAAAGCCGCAGTAACATCTCGCAATCCACGTCCAATAATATCGATATCATCAGCATACGCGAGCAACATGTGGCTTTTGTTAAATATGGTGCCATTCCTGTTTACTGCTGCTTTCCGCATGATCATCTCCATTACGATGTTAAAGAGATCGCAGGACAGACTATCGCCTTGTCTAAAGCCTCGCTTGGTAGAAAATGGCTCTGACAGATTTTTGCCAATTTTCACTGAAGACTTCGTGTCAGTCAGTGTCATCCCGCAGAGTCGAATTAGTTTTGCGGGGATACCAAACTCAGCCATAGCATCCAACAATTTCTGTCGTATCGGACTGTCAAATGCAGCTTTGTAATCGATGAACAGATGGTAGGTATCGATCTGCATTTCTTGGGTCTTCTCCAGGATTTGTCGTAGCGTGAATATCTGGTCGGTGGTGGATTTACCAGGTCTAAAGCCACACTGATAAGGTCCAATCAGGTTCGCCAGGAGGGGCTTTAGTCTTTCACATAACACACTAGACAGGACCTTGTATGCGATGGGTAAAAGGCTAATCCCGCGATAGTTGGTACACACACTAGGATCGCCTTTCTTAAGCACGGGACATAGGACACTCAGATTCCAATCATCGGGCATGCATTCCCTGAGCCAAATCGTGTTTATGAGCTGGTGCATGCATGTTACCAGGTCATCGCCGCCGGCTTTAAAAAGCTCTGCCGGCAGTCCATCGGCTCCCGCAGCTTTATTATTTTTAAGCCGGTTAATTGCCGTGCTGATCTCGTTTTGGCTCGGTGGTGGACAATCTACTCCATCGTCGATGATTGGTGCGATTCCGTCACTTATGCTGCCTTCGGGAACGAGAAGAGATTGAAAGTGTTCCCTCCATATTTGCAGCACACTCTGAGTGTCCGTGACCAGATTTCCGTCTCTGTCCTTACAGGTGGGGATCCCTGTTCCAAAACCTTTACTTTTAACCTTTTGGTAGAACTTTCGGGCCTCACCTCTATCCCTGTAGTTTTCGATATCCTGGCTCTCTCTTTTCTTCCACAGACGCTTTTTCCGTCTGAACAGGCGTTTCATCTCCCTCCTTTTCTCTTTATAACGCTCCGTCACCGCACGCGTCGCCATTGGCTGCAGTTTTGCCTTGTATGCAGCATCCATTTCCTCAGACATTTCGCGACATTTGTCATCGTACCAGGGCTTGTCTGAGCGTGGTTTTTCATAACCCAGTACGGTTGTTGCGGCAGTGGTCATAGAATTCGCGATATGCTGCCACTGCATGTCGGGAACATCAGAACTAGGGGGATTTGTATGGAGTAATTGAGAGAGCTGGTTGGAGTAGGCATTGGCTATCTCAGTGGTCTGCAGCTTTGTGATGTCTAGCTTCCTTTGCGTTTGATTAAGAGTGTTTTTAGCTCTACTTAATCGTGTGCGTACCTTGGCTGCAACTAGGTGGTGATCCGAGTCGATATTTGCACCGCGCATCACACGCACGTCCATAACGCTTGAGACATGCCTTCCATCAATTACCACGTGATCAATCTGATTTCTTGTATTTTGATCGGGAGATATCCAGGTTGCCTTGTGGATATCTTTATGCGGGAATCTGGTTCCACTCACTACCATGTTTCTTGCCGACGCGAAACTTACCAGTCTGAATCCGTTATCGGAGGTGTTGTTGTGTAGACTGAATTTTCCGACTGCTGAACCAAGAGCATCTTCCCTTCCTATTTTAGCATTAAAATCTCCCAGAACAATTTTAATGTCATGTGCAGGGCAGCGGTCATATATATCCTCCAGGCGCTCATAGAATGCATCTTTGATGTCATCGTCTTTGTCTTCCGTCGGGGCGTGTACACAAATCAGCGTAATGTTAAAATATTTCGCCCGGATGCGAATGGTGGCTATACGGTCATTTACAGGGTTAAACCGCGAGACCAGGTGTCGAAGTCTCTTGCCGACTATGAAACCACATCCAAATTCGTGTCTTTCTGCATGGCAGCTGTAAAAGATGTCACAGTTCTTCCGTCGTGTGCATCCCTGTCCCGTCCATCTCATTTCCTGTATGGCGGTGATGTCAGCCTTGTATTTGTCGAGGACATCCGCCAGTTGGATAGAGGCACCATCTCTGTATAGAGTTCGGACATTCCAGGTGCATATCCTTAAATCATGGTCCTTATATCGTTTGCGGGGGTCGTCAACATTTGGGGGGGTTCTTGTTTTTCGTTTTCTTCGTGTTTTCATAATAAATTTTTGTTTAAGGAGAGTGGCTTATTAGGCCACCGCTCCCGATCTTAGTTTCTTGGGGCTGCCAAGGCCACTAAGAGAGCCTGTGTTGAGTTTCAGTAACTTCTGTTACCTAGTTCCTAAGACGCATCGGTGGTAGCATGCCGATTAGGTTACTCAACATTTCGCCTTCTAACTCTAGCTAAATTCAAAGCGGTTGCTTTAAAGTCATTGCCCAGGGAATACTTGGTCTAAGACCGGAAGTAGTTAGCTGCTTGGACAGTGCCACAAAGGAATCGATTCTGGTCACTCCCAAGTGAGTGACAATCAGTAACTTTCTACAAGTAATGAATATGAAATATAATTATAATACTCATATGTATGTGTGCGTGCATGTGGCAACATCATATTACCACTACAGATTCCATAAAGCATCAGAGTCCACTAACGAGCGTAATATAGCACCACAATGTTTTCCAAATAAAAATGTTAACAATTTAAAATATGTGTACTATATGTAGAATAAAGTGAAATTTAAATTATTTGTTCTTTTCTAGTTTTATGGACTAGAGAACAGAGAAGGCTGTTATGTAACATAGAGTAAAGTGTTGCATATAGAAATTAAGGAGGAAGATAATGTTACAATACAATACAACAAAAGTATAGAAGCATACATTTTGCTACGCTGTTGATGTTTTGCAGATAAAGAACCATTTAGTAAAAAACTATTTCAAAGTTCACTGTTTCACCCTCTCTTTTTGTGGAACCCTCAAAAAAAAAGTATAATCGAATTAGGTAGGCCGTATTTGGGTTATTTTTTGTTTTATATGCATTTTATATGCCTTTATTTTATTGCGTTAAACTAACTACGATTGATTTGATTGATTTCCAATTAAACTGAAATTTAGTTAACCTACTTTTTTAGTTTGCATTTTGGTTTCTTCTGCCCCTTGCACAGCAACGATTCACCCACTCACTTACTGACTAAATGACTGTTTCGGCCGCTTTGGGGGTCTCTTATTTGGATTTGCTAATGAGAATGTAAATCCCTCGGAGGGATTTACATTATAACTGATTCTCATACAGGAGAGTTAGATGACTCTGTTGAGGCACCACCCCCCTGACTACTCTCTGCGATTATGCCAGTGCTTAGGCCACTACTTGTGCTGGCCGTGTCCGCTAAATGGCCACCACTTATACGATCTCTAGTTAAGGCTGTATTGGATCCATACGAGGAGGAGGAGGCCGCTGTGGTACCGATGTCATTGATGCTCTTAACACGTCTGTGCTGTTCGTACAAAAGATTCGGATCAGAGTGAGCCTCAATGCCCGAACCCACTGGCGGAGCACTAATACGATGAGAGGCCGCCGCATTGTGCGGCTGTTGAGGGTGAACATAGTAATGCGACTGCTGCTGCTGCAGCTGCTGGTGTGATTGGTACAGGAGCTGCTGTGAGGTGGGAGGCGGTGGTGGTGGTGCCGTTGTTGGCGGTGGAATGTGATGATGTTGGTGATTGTAGTGATGATGAGAACCTATAGTGGCGTAAATTCCTCCGCCACCTTCGGAGCTGCTAAACGATGGTGTTGGGGAGGTGGAGTTCCCAAGAGAGGTGCGGTCACCAATTGAGCTACCGCTGCGGGATGGTTTTGCATTGAAACGGAAGGCTTTTGACAAAGAGCTCTGGTGAGAGAGAGAAAAAGAAAAAATAAAAGAATTTAATGGTGTTTCCACATAAATGAAAGCAATAAATTAATATTAATTAATTGTTTATATCCGATTCTCCGGAAATTAAATAAAAAAAAAATAAAAAAAAAAAAATAATACCTGCTTAAGACGATTACTCACCTGAGATCCTTTCCATGCCGATATCTGTGTGCATTGTATGAAATAAATTGAAGAGAACAAAATTGTATGTATTTAAATAAAAATTGCATTTTTAAATTATCTGTGAAATTAATTAAAGTGTTTTCTTTTTCATATTTATGTGTGTGTGTTGGTGATTGGCAACAGAAAATAGTTGTTTGTATTGGTATGTATGTATTAAATACATACATAGTATATGAATAAATTCGTTTCGTTTGTATTTAATTATGCATTTTCTGTGTGTATATTTGTCAATCTGTTATATTTATACATATGGGACAAACGTAAACAAATGTGTTGTTGTTGTACTACTTTAAAGTTTAGAGCAAATAAATGATGTGATGACATTAAATTATAATTTGTCTTTTATACGCTTTAGTGTCATGATATGTAAAATCTGTTAATGATTTTTATAGCAAATCGCTGCTCATTAAGGGGGTGTGGCAATCATACATAGTACCTACGTACAGTGGTGGTTAGTAAAATGGACGCAGTGACAGGTTGGTCATGGTGAGGGGGAAGATAGTTGCATATCAGATATTTCATAAATCACATAGTGTTAATGTCATATTAGCTCTTGTATGTCAATTTGTAATGTATATTTATTGTATCATCATCCCTACGTAATTCATTATGGGCAACATTTTATGTAGGTTGCATGCAATTGTTGTGAATTGTCCAATACAAATATATATGGCAGCTATGTTCATGCCTGATTTATATTGTGAACAGCGGTTACATTGAATGTGGAACTTTTTTTATACGAATATGGCGAAATCATATTGATGATATTGGCCGTTAAAATCTAAGGATTATGATGATTGAAGAAAGATAAGATCTTGAAGGATTTATAGTTGTCAGTTACACCTGTTTACAAAAAAAAAAAAACACTGTGAGTTCAATAGTACAAGTTTTGTATTTGCAGTTTTCTAAGCATCATAAAAATGATAAAAAAACGCAATGGTTAGCTTTGCATTTTTTTTTTCCAAAAACCAATTAACACTTTGTACAACAAAAACTGTGTTCAGACCACATTTTTTAAACATTGTTTTTTCGAGTTTATAAAGCCAATTCAATTATTCTTCTTATTTCACAGCAGCAACAGAAATTCATCCATCAATAGCCGCACTTTCCAAGCGAATTCCAAGCGCTTTGGTCCTTTGCATTCACTAGATAGTTTGTCAGACTCCATGTCCATCAAAGAAAGGTCACCTCCTTCTGCGTTACCCATTGAATTTTTTCCGAAGTCTTTTCGAGCTGAAGTATTTTCATCCAATCGTACAAAGTGCTCAAGACAGCGCATTCGGTATATTTGAACACGCTTGACTACGTCGGTGTAGTTATACAGCTCATATAGTTCGTGGTTCATTCGACGACGGTACTCGCCGTTAAAGACAAAAGGTCCAAATATTTTGTTGCATTTTGAAGGATTTTTTTCTCTTGAAGTCTCCTATAATAGATTGATCCGCTTGTGTCATTATCCTGGATTCTGCGTTGTAGAGCAATACATGTAGGATCAGTATCGGGTTGAGATGGGCTATTGTAATTTGAGAGATGGCTTTGCCATTAAATCGTTTTTTTAGCGCTTAGTAACAACGGTTTGCGATCAATACTCATCTCTTCATTTTCGGGGTGTAATTGTTATTTTTGTTTACTACGGAGTCAAGTAAGACACAATTATCTACCACATAAATGCAGAAATTGGTGAGACAAACTGGAGGAGAAGTGCAGAAGAGCGAAGCGCATATACTATTTTTCAACGTGCGGTATATATGCTATATCTGAGTTTGGTATTCCTGCAAAGCTAATTCGAAAACAACAAATACTCGGATAAGACTGGTAAGGATCACTCTGAGCCATTCAACACAGAAAGAGGTCTCAGGCAAGGCAATAGCCTGTCCTGTACACTATTTAATATAGTTATGGAGAAGGTGATGAGAAAGGCTGGTGTCAACATGTCTGGCACCATATTCCACAAGAGGCACACGCCACTAGCCTATGCCGATGATATAGACATCATTGGCAGAAATTTGCGGGATGTGACTGCAGTTTTCTCATCGTTAGAAAAGGAGTTAACAAAAATGGGTTTAGCGGTCAACGAGGACAAAACAAAAGTAATGATTTCGACCAACAAAGAGTCCTCTCGATGGGGACGCTGCGTCAACGTTGAAAATTATTGTTTTGAGGTAGTCGACGAGTTTACCTACCTCAGATCTTCCGTCAACAAGAAAAATAATGTCAGCCAAGAAATTAAACGGAGAACAGTGCTAGCCAATAAATGTTTCTACGAACTTCGCCATCGGATGAACCATGAGCTGCATGAGCTTTACCACGACAACGACGTAGCTAAAACAGTCAGAATCCAATGACTTCGATAGCTGGGACATGTTGCTAGGATGGATGTAAATGCTCCAGCGAGAAAGGTGTTTGAAGGCGAACCTGAAGGACGGCGCAGAGCAGGGAGACCCAAACTCCGTTGGAAAGACCCAGTGGTAGGCGGCGTGCCACCATCTGGTAGGACTTACTGGAGAACGCACGCAGAAGACCGAAGCGTGCCGAATTCTTTAACACTTCAGGCCTCCAATTTATGAACTACGTTCGTAAGTTGTAATAGGCCACTTAAGTAAGTAAGAATATAATCCCAACATACGATGACAAAGAAGTGGCAGCTAAGTAAATACTTCTAACTTGTAGTTGTCATCGTTCGCACAGCGTCGCAAACGAGTAGACACTTATTGGGTGAAACGAATAACTCGGTTTTGTCCTCATTGATCACCAGGCGCACATATGCTGACTGCTTCTCAATGCTCAAAAAAGTGGCAGTAACATCCTACAGTCCACGGCCAATGATATCTATATCATTGGCATACGCGAGCAGCATGTGACTTTTGTTAAAGATGATAACAATCGTGTTTACAGCAGACTATTACTTAGCTGGCACTTATTTGCAATCCCACTGGATTATAGAGCGCACGTAGAAAAATATTATAAGCGTCTCGAACTTCTGCGCTTCTTCTCCAGTCGGTCACATCAAGTTCTGTAAGGTTCTCAGTAACCTGGTCTTTCCAACGGAGTTTTGGTCGCCCTCTTATGCGCCGTCCATCGGGTTCATTGTCGAAGACTTTTCGAGCTATAGTATTTTCGTCCATGCGTACAACATGACCTAGCCAATGCAACCGCTGCACCTTAACACGTCTAACCACGTCAAAGTCGGTTTACATATCGGAAGGCTCATGATTCATACGACGTCAATAATCTCAGTTAACGATGATGGGTCCATATGTTTTACGAAGTAGTTTTCTCTCGAATACAGCCAGAACCGATACATTCGCTTGTGTAGAGCCAGTATCTGGTATAGCTGAATTTATGTTCGTCGAAAGAGGGCTCTGTAATTGAATCGCTTGCTTAATCCGTAATAGCAGTTATTGGCAAGCAGGATTCTTCTCCGGATTTCGAGGCTGACATTATTCTTTTGTTGATGGCGTAGCCTAGGTAGATAAAATTATCTACCACCTCGAAATTATAGTTGTCAACGTTCACACAGTTTTCCAAACGAGTAGATTCTTTGTTCGTTGAAACGAATAACTTCGTTTTGTCCTCGTTCACCGTTTGGCCCATTTTCGCTGATTCTTTCTGTATACCTGAGAAAGCTGCAATCACATCCCGCAGTTTTCGACCGATGATGTCTACGTCATCAGCGTACGCGAGTAGCGTGTGGCTTTTGTTGAATATAGTGCCACTCGTGTTTACTGCAGATTTTCTCATTATCTTCTCCATCACTATGTTGAAGAGATCGCACGATAGGCCGTCGCCTTGTCTGGTACAGAATGGCTCCGTAAGGTCTTTTCCAAACTTCACTAAAGACTTCGTGTCAGTCAGCGTCATTCCGCAAAGACGTATCAGCTTCGCTGGAATACCAAACTGAGCCATGGCTTCGAGTAATTTCTGCCGTATAGGGCAGACCGTCGGCACCGGCTGCTTTGTTGTTTTTCAGCCGCGATATAGCTCCTCTTACCTCGGCTTGACTTGGTGGTAGGCAGTCTAAGCCGTCGTCGACAATTGGCGTGATAACTTCACGTGCTCTGCCTTTTGGAACCAGCAGTTGCTGGAAGTGTTCTCTCCATATGTGCATCACACTCTGCGTATCTCTGACCAGATTTCCATCCTTGTTCTTACAGGAAGGGAGGCCATTACCGTAGCCATTTGCTCTTACTTTCTGGTGTCTCTGTATCGCTCTATATCCTCGTTCTCCCGTTCCTTCATCTGACGTTTTTTTCGTCTAAATAGCTGTCTCGGTTGTTTTGCTTTCTCCTTGTGCCGTTCCCTAACAGCACGGGTTACAATTGGCTGAGTATTTTTCATGAATTGTTAAATATAAACACCTATTTCGTTCGAGGGTTTCTGTTGTGTAAAAAAAAGTGATTCATTTAGACGCTTTTTTTAAATTGGTTTATCATTCATAAATCACGTCTTACTGGTCTCAAGATGTTATGTGATTTTTGTTCAGTATTATTTGATATATCTCCAAGGATAAGCTCTCGTCTATAAATTTAGCATAAATGCTCTGAAACAGCTTAATGAAGAGTCGCTGTTATCAAACCGGATTTTTGATGACCTATATTTCCGGTTCAATGGAAATGTTAATAAACTAAATTGTTGCATTTGGGCTAATGTGCCACCCAAAAAGATTCTGTAAATGAAGCTATATCGACGATAAAGCATTATATGGTGTGACTTATTAGCTGGCGGAGTCCGTGTATCTTTACAAATGAAGCCGGACAGAATATAACTGTTCACGAAGAGCGCTTGCGCGCACCATAATTACACACTTTTTGGTGTGCGTAATAGAACACACAGCGCGCTTTACAAAGGTTTTTCCATTATTTGTTTTATATTATCATTGTATAAAGTTATCATTAAAAAGTAAATGTCAGACATTTTCCTTTTGATCACATTACAAATTCAGACATCGTAATCTTTTTCAAATGCTTTATTTGAAATTAAATAAAAAACTTCTAAATGAATCACTTGATATATTTCAGTATTCATCAATACTACGCATATAAAATATCTGCTATGTTGCCACGACATCAAACGAATTACTCTTCAAACGCTTCTCTACTAATGAATGAGTCCATTTTATTTCCACTTCCTTAATGTTCAATTGCATTTCCGTTGCTCAAAAGCCGCGTAATGAGCCGTGAAACTTTCGTTAAGCTCTTTGTAAATTGTGTATGTGTTGTATTATGTACATAAGTAAGTAAGTAAGTGTGTGTATATGTATAATTCTTTAAAGTAATCAATAAATAAGGAAAGGAAATCAATACAGAGACAAAAAGGAAATCCCATTAATAAAATAAACTGAAAAACTGTTAAGTAAATTGCCACTGATATATATGTTCATGTGTTAGTGTTTTCGATATTTCGTGGTGTGTTAAAACTTGCGTCGTTGGCAATAAAATCACATATTTCAAATATTTGTTATAAATTAATTTGTTTTATTTATTTTATAATTTTGCTTAATCTCTTTTTGTTGTTATTGTGCTATTTTTCATGTATGACATTTGTTTGATTTTGTTTTTTTCTTTATTTTTCAGGGCGTTATCGCATTTGCACAGAGCAATTGTGATGTGCGATAAGTTTATGTGAGTGTTTGGGGTTTTTTTTTTTGCTAAATTTTGTTTTAGTTGTTTTTTCTTGTTTTCTTGCTTTAAATTATTTTTTGTATATATTTGCATAATTTGTTGTTTTTGTTTGCAGTTTTGTTGTAATTTTTGTAATATGTACTAAAATTTATTTACTTAAATTTATCAACAGTATTATAAATGTTTGCTATACTTATGTTTGCGTTTATATGGCATTCCATCTTTTGGTTTACGGTTTTTTTTTTGTTTTTGCAGTTTTACTTTATTTATTTATGTATTTGTTGTAAATGAATAAAATTTGTTTACAAATATGCTTGAGTTATTTATTTATTTCTCGGTTGTGTATATATATCTATGTATGTGATGTGGTTTCATTTGATTGGTTGGTTGTTGGTATGTCAAATATTAAAAAAATATGATAAAAATTTTAATAATCCATTGTGTGAACGGTTGTTACGTGAATACATTTTGCAATTACGTATTTGTTATTCCCATTGGTCTCGTAGTGGAAATATTTTTGCGAAATTATTTGGTATGCGTTTGTTTGTTTTAATTATCATAAGTTAAATATTTATTTTTTATATTTGTTGATGTTGTTGTTTTGCATCTTACTTTATAGTTTACAATCATGCAATATTCATACACTGAGAGAAATAAATCAAGCATTCAATATATGAAATAATAAAATTTTATATGTCTATATGTATTTATATTTAGATAAATAATAAATATTGAAATGTTTAATAGTAAGTGTACAGTTGCCATAGCTAAACAAGAATAAAGAACATTTTCAATTTAAACAAAGTTATAGTGGCTTTTGACAAAGATTTAGTAAAAATTTACATACAACGAACAACGAAAGCTTCACGGCCATTTATAAGAGTATGTTGTATTTATATGATTATGAGTATTTTTAAAGTATATGGATAATACTTAGCCTTAATGATGAATTGTTTTTATGAGTAATTCTTTAGAATTTGTTTTTTGTGTCACTTCTATTAAGTGTACCAAAAATGCTATGAACTTAAGGAAATTATGTGAAAATCATGAAACTTATTAAAAATTCCTTCGTAGAATTACACTGTTGAATATTTTCGGGGCCATTATCTGGAGGGGTGAGAAATTCCAGTGCCAGGGTGAAGGTACTAGGTCAGTTCAGTAAAACTTCAAAGGGGTTTTTTTAATCACATATTATATTTATACCATCACCCTTAGGGATGAGGGTATATATCATTTGATAAGACCCAAAAGTATAACACATAGAAGGAGAGACTTTAGACCCTAGGTTTCTTTGAACCAAATTCGATTCATGACTTTTCGTTTGAGCCATGTCCGTCGTTTGAGCCATGTCCGTCTGTCTGTCTGTCTGGTGGCTGTCCGGCTGGTTCGCACGATAACTTTCGAAAAACGCAACCAAATGTTTTGAAATTTTGCACGAGTTATTATTTTTTCAAAACTACTTACGGTATTGCAAATGGGCTACAAGGCCCGCCCCTTCTGGTACCTCCCACACAAATACATCATTCCGCCCACTTTAGAAATCGAGTAATAATATCAATACAACCTACGGGATCGTCCCCAAATTCTGTATTTAGTAAAGCTATAATAGGATAAAGTTTTGGAAAAAATGTTGAAAGCCTAGCCACGCCCCTTCTGGTACCTCCCATACAAATCTACCTTTCCGCCCACTATAGAGATGGAGAAATAATATCAATAAATAAAACGTGATCGTACCCAAATTATATTTTTAGTAAAACTATAACAGGATAAAGTTTTGGAGAAAAAAAATGGAAGTCTATTCACCTCCCATCTGGTACCTCCCATACACATCTGGTACCGCCCACTTTAGAAATCGATTAATATTATTAAAAGACCTAACGCGATCGTGCCCAAATTCTGTATTTGGTAAAGTTTAAGCAGGATTAAGTTTTGGAGAAAAATTCTGGAAGTCTAGACACGCCCCTTCTGGTACCTCCCATACAAATGTACCACTCCGCCCACTTTAGGGATGTACTAATAATATCAGTACACCCAGGGCAATCGTGCCCAAATTCTGTAATTAGTAAAGCTATAACAGGATAAAGTAATGGAGAATAAATCTGGAAGCCTAACCACACCCCTTCTCGTACCTCCCATACAAATGTACCACTCCGCCCACTTTAGAAATCGAGCAATAATATCAATATAATAGAAAATTATCTGTTTTACTGAGAGTAAGGGTAAATGTAAGTTGGGTTGCCCGACTGAAACTTTCTAACTGGTTTTAATTACAAATGGGTTAATTTCAATAACTCAAGACTTAAACAATATCTTATATTGGGTGATGGTATTTATCAGTCAGTTCAACTGACTGAAATTTCTGTACTGGTTTTTGCTCATATTGATCTTCTCGCATGGTTTTTCAGTTTGCATATTGTGCAAACGTATGAGTAATATTAATGTTATGTGAATTTTATATTAATCATACGCACTTCGTTTCAATATTGCTGGTGTATGGTTTAATAATAATTAAAATTTTTAGAAGATTTCATTCGATAAAATTAGTTGAACTTGAAATAATACATATTATTTATTTAAGTCTTAACTACAATTCTGCCGAAGAATGATATGAGAAATCAATTATGGATTTTGAGTTAAACTAAGCGAAAACATCAATACAAGCAAAATATAATAGGTCGTAAAAAAACGTTTGGCCTGAGATTTGGGGGTTTAACTATACTAAGCTAGGACCTTCACCCTGACTTGGAATTTCTCAAAACATCTCCAGCCCTCACCTGATAGGCTGTAATACGGTGTTATTGTACCAAGTACCACATTGACTTCGTTTTAGCGGAAGTAAGCCCAGTTTTTGAAAGTTTGAGAGTGCAGAAAATGGTTCCAAATTTTATATCTTTTACATGTGCTTTTCTAATATACTCCACACACCTTCATACACATGTAGGCCAGCATCCTAATATACAGAAAACTAGCTTTCGATCAACTCAAAAAACTAATTCACAATATGAGCGAATAGTATTGCTACAGCCTTCTCAGGTATTGAGAAGAAGTCAGCTAAAATTTATCTGTATATTGACAATATTAACTTTGAAGTTGTTAATGAGTTATGTAGTAAAACGTGCCAATTTTTTATTGATAATAGTATTATCTGATCGTTATTCACTTGGAAATAACCAGAATCTCTCTTTGGAGGTCCTCAAGCAGCTAACAACGTCCCTGGGAAATGCCACTGAACATTCGTGGTGGCATATGTAAGAAGGCGCAATGTTGTGCAATATAAATGGCATGCTCCCACAGATACGTCTAAGGCAGTAGGTCACAAAAGTTATTGAAGCTCAATAATAATGGCTATCTTACTAGCTTTGGCAGTCCTAGGAAACTCGGATCGAGGGCGGTGGCCTAATAAACCAATTTCCTTAATTCGCATACGTCTTAGTCAGTCTAACTGTATAACCAGTCTTGCTACTGTCTCTCTCTCTCTCTGTTTCTGTTCATAAGTCGATAAACAAAACGGAAATTTACTGTTACTGCACAACCATCCCTTTCGATTAGGAAATAAGATTACATTGCTTTATTACCTATGCCTTTTTTGCACAACGCCCTAGAATGTCCGAACTCTCTACACAGATGGTGCCTCTATTCAATTAGCGGATTACCTCGACAAATACAAGGTTGGCATCACCGCCATACAGGAAATGCGATGGATGGTACAGTGATGCATACGACCAAAGTGATGTGATATCTTTTACAGCTGCTATGCAGAAAGACACGAATTTGAATGAGGATTTATTGGCGACAAGAGAATTCGACATTTGGTCTCGGGTTAAACCCTGTATGTGACCGAATATCCGGAACAAGGTGAAATATTTTTACATTACGCTGATTTATGTACACACCCCGACGGAAACGAGGACATTAAAGTAGCAATCTGTGAACACCTGGTGGAAGTATATGAACTATCCATGACATTAAAATCATTCTAGGAGATTTCAATGCTAAAAAAAGGTTCAACAGACGAAAGATTCATGGTAGCGGATTGCGACTGGTTAGATTCACGTCTGTCAGAAACATGGTAATGAGTGGAACCAGATTCCCGCATAAAGATATCCACAAGGCAACCTGGATATACCCTGATCAAAATAACAAGAATGATCACGTGGTAATCAATGGAAGGCACGTCTCAAGCGTTATAGACGTGTGTGTGTTGCGCTGCGCAAATATTGACTCGGATCACCAGCCAAAGTACGCACACGACTAAGTAGTGCTTAAAATGCAAAGGAAACTAGACAATACAAAGCTTCATACCACCGAGATAGCCAATGCCTAATCCAACCAACTCTCTCAATTACTTCAAACAAACCCACCTTATTCAGATGTTTCCGACACACAGTGGCAGCATATTACTAACAATATGACCACTGTTTTTTTTTAAATATATATCCCATGTAAATCCGAACAGAAGTCGTAAGGAAATTTTTACTTAGAATTGTTAAATATAAGTTTCCTGTAAATTTTTAATTTTACATTTAGCATGGTGTAGAATTAAGGTAAAAATTTCATCACTAATTAAACTTCATTTACAATTGACACTTAGTATATGAGATAAAGGCACTTCATATGAATATCGACGGCTCACCATAAATTTCATGGTGAGCTCCCAATTTGTATCAAGGTGATATCCTGACTGTATCTTGGTGATTTCCCAACTATTGCATGGTGATCGCAAATAAAGCTCCTTTTTGCGATACATAGTTTAGGAGATAACTCTCTGTTTTGTGATTGGATGCTTAGTTTAGGAGATATCAACAATTGAATGTTTTTATATGAATACTTCCTCCCATTTCAAAATGAGACGAAACAGTCATCTAGCAGCATTTTTCGTATTGCATAAGAAAATTTCAAAGAAATCTTCCTTTGAGATTTGCCCACAGAATATCAGAGAAGATAAACAACCTTCTATGTTCTGTGAAAAAGCTCCTTTTTCAAAAACCAGTTAATCGACATCAAAAAACCGGTTAAAACGGGTATTCGAAATTGGCATTTTTGAAGAAACCTGCATGCGGTTTTGGAGAAAAAAAACCGGTTAGACAGTTTTCGGTTTTGATCACTCTAGTCGGAACGCTAATAATAGGTTATGAAAAACTACGTTGAGACAAACCCTGGTACGATGACGAATGTCGGCAAAGTCTGAGGAAAAGGAGGTTGCATACAAGACAAAACAGCAGCCACGCGTTACTCTAACGAAACGATGTAATAGATGGAGGAGGGAGATGAAACGCATCTTCAGGCGGAAAAAGCGTCCATGGAAGAAAAGAAAAATCAAAGATGTCGATAATTACAGTGATAGAAAAGTATCCCGAAAGTACTACCTAAAGGTAAATAGCAATAATTTTGGAACAGGGGTCCCCATCACGGCAATCAACGACGGTGGAGTAGATTATCCAGCACCGAGCCAAAACGAGATCAGCTTGGAAATTGCCTGGCTTAAAAACAATAAAGCTGCGGGAGCCGATGATATACCGAATGCATGCCCGATGATTGTAATCTAAGTGTTCGATGTCTTGTGCTTAAGCAAGGGATCTATGCCTTTACCCATCGCATACTATGTCAAGCCTAGTGTTTTATGTTAAAGACTAAAATCCAAATTAAAGAATCTGATTGGACCTTATAGTGTGGCTTTAGACCTGGTAAATTTAAGACCGATCAGATATTTATACTACGACAAATGCAGTAGAAGATCCAAGAAATGTGGATTCGACAGTCAGACACAAATTATTAGATGATATGGCTGAGTATGCTGGAAAAAAAGCAGATCGACACCTACCACCTCTTTCTCGACTACAAAGCTGCCTTCAACTCTACGATAAGGAATAGGCTTTATGAGGCCATGTCTGAGTTTGGTATTCCTGCAAAGACAACACCAAATTCTCGGTTAAGATTGGTAAGGATCAGTCTGAACCATTCAACACGGAAAGAGGTCTCAGGCAGGGCGATAGCCTGTCCTGTACACTATTTAATATAGTTATGGAGAAGGTGATGAGAAAGGCTGGTGTCAACATGTCTGGCACCATATTCCACAAGAGCCACCTGCCACTAGCCTATGCCGATGATATAGACATCATTGGCCGAAATCTGCGGGATGTTACTGCAGTTTTCTCATCGCTAGAAAAGGAATCAGCAAAAATGGGTTTAGCGGTCAACGAGGACAAAACAAAAATAATGATTTCGACGAATAAAGAGTCCTCTCGATGGGGACGCACCGTGAACGTTGACAATTATTGTTTTGAGGTAGTCGACGAATTTACCTACCTCGGATCTTCCGTCTACAAGATGAATAATGTCAGCCAAGAAATTAAACGGAGAATAGTGCTAGCCAATAGATGTTTCTACGGACTTCAGCAGCACTTTAGTAACACCACCTTCTCTCGGAATACTAAGAAACAGCTATACCAGGTGCTTAGCAGGGAGACCCAAACTCCGTTGGAAGGACCAAGTGGTAGGCGATGTGCCATCATCTGGTAGGAATAACTGGAGAACACACGCAGAAGACCGAAGCGTGTGGAATTCTTTATTACTTCAGGCCTCAAATTTATGAACTGCGTTTCGTAAATTGTAATTGGCCACTTAAGTAAGTAAGTATGGCTGAGTATGGCGTCCACGCGAAGTTGATATGACTTTCGGGATGACACTAAAATAGACAAAAATCCAACCGATCCAAGTCTATAGGCTGTGATGCGATCTCTTTAACACCATAATGGAGATGATCATGCGGAAGGCTGCAGTTCACAACGATTGGTACCATATTTAATAAAAGTCACATATGCCGATGATAAAGATACTATTGGCCGAGTTCTGTGGGATGTTACTGCGGCCTTTTCAAGCATTACAAAAAAACGAAAAATAATTCGCAAAATAAATGGACCAATCATCTTTAACAGCGAGTACTCGTCGAATGAACCATGAGCTGTTTGAGCTGTGTAACGACATTATCGTAGTCAAGCAAATACACCGCATGCGCTGACTTGGACGATTTGTACGAATGGATGAAAATGCTTCAGTTCGATAAGTCCTCGGCAATAAACCTGACAGGCGCCGTAGGAATTGCGACCGTAACTTTGTGGGATGGACAAGGTGAAAGATCTGAATTTGTTGTGACAAACTATCTAGGGAGCGCAAATGACCGAAGCGCTTTGAATTTTGTTCTATATGTGGCTGCTGTAAATGGTTCTGATGTAACCATTCCGGGAAGAAATTTTCGTCATCTTAAGAAATTTTTTTTCGCAAAGCTGTTGAACCTTTCTGGGACCGGCCGTGGCATAGGTGTTAGAACACGCGACTACCATGCGGGAGATCGCAGGTTCAAACCTGGCTCCAGTCATCTTAAAACCAAAAATGTTTCTTTCAATGTCGGCTCCCCTCGAATGTTGTTGACAGCAACTTCGCAGTATAAGTGTCGAATCAATCGGCGTGTCTAGTAAGAGCTTCTCAAACAGTGACGTTCGCATTCGACGATAAACAAGCAGGTGCCGTTAGTTGTGAATCTAAAATTAGAAAGTGTGTTAATTGACAACAACGCGAGAAGCTATCCCATACCTCGTTGCTGGGGTGCAAAGGGAAATTAAGATTCTTTAAGTTGAACCTTTCTAGGATTTAATTAGAAAACTCGAATCTGTGAGAATTTTAAAAGAATGTAAATCTTTGTAAGAAATAAGGTTTAAAGATGTTCCGAACATAATTAAGACGCCGAAGTGCTTCCGAGTAGAGTATCTAGAGTGTTCATAAATATATGTTTTTACAAACTCTACGTTTGTTTTAGTTCTGCCGGATGGTATTTGGTTCATTGTAGATCCTGTCTCTTCAAAATTATTCGTTAAGCTTTACTTCTATGTCATATACTGTAACTCTGTGGTAGTCGAAAAAAACTCGATGATTTACCCTAATTCAGACATGAGGAATCGAACTGCATCGTTTGTTTTTTTTAAGTATTTTTCAAAATTAATCATAAATATATGTTTTTACTTCGCTCTACGTTTTTGGGATCACTTGAAGTTTTAGTTCAGACGGATGGTGTTTGGTTCATTGTAGATCCTGTCTCTTTGAAATTATTCGTTTAAATCTCTGAAGCTTTATTTCTATGTCGTATACTGTAACTCTGTGGTAGTCGAAAAAAACTCGATGATTTACCCTAATTCAGACATGAGGAATCGAACTGCATCGTTTGTTTTTTTAAGTATTTTTCTCTCGAAGACTACCAGAATAGATTTATCCGCTTGTGTCAGTACAGAGAATTCTGAACTATAGAGCGAGACAGGTAGGGACAGTGTATGGTACAGTTGAATCTTTGTTCTTCTTGAGAGGGCTTTGTCATTAAATCGGCTGACATTATTATTTTAGTTTATGTCGGAGCCAAGATAGACAAAAACATTTACCACTTTAAAGTTATAGCTCTCAACGTTCACGCAGCGTCCACAGGACATAGAATACTCAGATTTCAATCACCGGTCATGCATTTATTAAGCCAAATCGTGTTTATGAGTTGGTCTATTCATTTTACCTGCTCATTGGCTAGAGAAGCTTTATAATGTTTATACCGTAAAATTGCCATACTGATCTTGTTTTGGCTCGATGGTGGACAAACTACTCCGTCGTCGATGATTTGCATGATTTCGTCACTAATGCTGCCATAGTTGCAGCACAATCTGAGTATCTGTGACCAGATTTCCGTCTCTGTCCTTACAGTTAAGGATCCCTGTTCCAAATACATTGCTTTTTACTTTCGGGCTGCATCTCTATCCCTGTTAGTTGCTATATCCTGGCTCTCTCTTTTCTTCCATAGACTCTTTTTTCGTCTGAAAAGGAGTGTCATCGCCTCAGTGTCATCTTCTCATTATAATGCTACGTCACAGCATTGACTGCAGTTATGTCCTGAGTGGTAAACATGTTTCTATGGCTAGACTCACATAAACAGAACCTATAGTTCAACAAAGTATCCAAACATCAATAAACTGTTTGAGAAAGTTTTACTAGACATGGCAAATGACTCGGCTGCTCAGAAGTTGCTATCGACAACATAGAGGTTGACACTGTTTAAAGAAAAGTAGATGATTGTGTCAGGAGTTGAACTAAGGTCATCCGTATGATATACGCATGTTGTAACCATCATGCGACATTTCGCAGTTGACAGTGATTTTTGTTCTATTAAAAGTTCTTAATATACAGAAGTATACCGTGAGTGAGGTTGGCATTGTTTAATTTAGCACAAAATTAAATTAAATTCAATGGAGTATTATAAGCAATTTTTTTAACTGAGATTCTCTCGTCAACAAGTGGCTTTAATTTACTTAACTAATTCTAACATCAACATAATATGTATAATACAACTAGAAACTAAAATGACATGAAGCAGTATAGTACGAGTATAATTAAATGGAATTTACACTTACCCTTAGACTACCAGTCGAACGACGATCCGTTGTGGCATAGTGTTGAAGGCCACCAGGTCCTGTGATGGGTACTATGCCGCAACCGGAGCGTATGCCTTGACCCAGTGTAGCTCTAAATATACATCCATATCCATATCCATATCATCATTATCATCATCATCATCATGGCATCATTAACAACAACAAAAACATCAAATGCAAACAGAAAATAATAGTGTCAAAGGAACACAGGCAAGATGACATTTATAGCAATGACATCAAAAGGCAACATGACACCGAGCAATAGCAGCCGCCACAACAACATCATCATCATCATCATGGACATCGGTAGCATCAACATCATCATCAGCAATATCATTATTGTAATGCGTAGGTGGCAGCAACATCGGCAACACCAACATCATCATCATCATCATCATTATTATTAATAACAACAACAATGGTAATCATTGTCATTATCATCATGTAAGGATAATTATAACCAGCATCAGTGTAATTAATCCAATTGAAGCGTGTTTTTTGTTGGTGTTGGTTGGTTGGTTGGTGTTGTTTTATGGTGTTGCAGAAAAAGGATATGTTTTGTTTTATTGTGTGTTGAGTTGGGTTTTTGTTTCATTCCGATTGTTTGACAAGCGTTCGTATACAAACAGACACGCACACACATAGAACAAGGATATCAACATAATTAGAGAGAAAAAAAAAGGATAATAACAAAGACATTACAAAAAGGTTAACAGGCAAAGACGCACGCACACAGGCACACAGAGAAATGCACAACGGCGCACATACACACACGCATGGCAATGGCAAATATAATTGGCAGCAATAAAATAGTGTAGGTGTGAAAAGTATATTGGTTGTGTGGGCCCGCGTGAAAGTGTGCGTGTGTGTGCGTGTGTAATAATAGTAAGAATAATTGTAGTAGTGGTAGTGACACAAGGATCAAATGCAAGAGCAATAGACACAGAGCAACACACGGTTTCAACACCAAAAGTCAGAGAAGGCAGGCAGCAAATGACATTTATAGTATTGTGTGGGGACGTGTTTGAACATGGCCATATGTATGACAGAGCGTACATGTATATATGAGTTTATACGAGAATTGTCATCACGAGTGATGATAATCAAAAGCATTTCAAAGGAGTGCACCACAAAGCAAATGCACAGTTGGCCAATTTTATTATTCATTATAATTGTTTGTTATAAAGTTATGTCACAGTTGTTGTCATTGTTGTTATTGTTTGTTGTTGGATGTTGTTGTTATGTAAAATGTTAAGCCATTGTTCGTGTGTGTTTGTGTGTGTGTTTTAACATTGAGAGCACGCAAGTTAAAGGAAATGTCACAGAAACCAGAGTTAAAATAGAGTTGAGAATAAAACAAAGGTAGACGAAAAAAGAGAAGAGAAAAAAATAGAAAGAAACAAGAGCATTAAATCTTTGACATTTAAACATTAAGACTTAAAATTGGGTTAAATTTAAGCTTATAGCTGTGATTTCGATTTTTTTTTTCAAATACTGAAGCTAATTAATGTAAATGTAATTCATTAATATTTTTACTAACTATTTTGACTGGTGATGGTGTTATTTAAATAAATAATTTTATTTGCATTGAGTTATTAATGGGGGGACGAGATAAAAAAACGCTTTAATTTTTTAGCTATGCATAATTGTTAGTTATATTATAAATTGTCAGTGTGTTATTGTTATTGGGTTTTTTTTCGGTTTTTTCTTTGTTAATATTAAATGTTATCTTAGTTACTAAACTCTATTCAAAAATTTAACTACTTTTGTAATGTAATGGGTCAAAACGAAAAAAAAAACGAATTTTAAAAATCTAAACTCAAAAAATTTTAAACAAATCATAACACAAAAAATAAACAATCGTGCCATTTAGTTGTACAATTAAGGTGTTTTCATCTTAGGGTTTCATTTTATTATTTTAATATTTTTTTGTATTATATATTATTTTTTTTTTATTAGTATTAAATGAAAATTATTTAAAATGCATATTTCGTTTACGGATTTTATTGTATTACATTAAATTATTAAATGCTTTCTTGGGAGTTGTGACATTTTTATTCATTATTATGGTTAACGAGTATTTATATGATAACGGATTTTGTAAAATATTTGTTGTTAGTATTTTATGTATCAATATACTTAAATTAATTACATTTATACAAATATTGGTCTTTAATATGAGTTGTGTGTATGTTTTAAATATGGTGGTCGAAAATGCGTTAGCGCTTCACCATTACCAGGAAGCACAAGTGGAGGGGATGTTATTTGGAAAAAAGTCAAGTTAAAAAGTTAGAGGTTCCCTGATGATATATTTTTCTCTTTCTCTTTATATTTCTCAATATGCCAATGCTAAATGTAAAAATTGCCCACATATATCGTTATAACGCTGCATAAGTCACACTTCTCAAGTCACATAATTCTGTTTCTGAGATATTGATGATACAGTGGAACATATGCAGGGTCATTGCATGTGGTTATCGCTACATATTTTTGTACAACGTATGAATAATATTAATTTTATGCGATGTACGTATGATTATTATAAATATGATTTTAAATATTAATCATACGCACACCGTTCCAATATTGTGAACTTTTGGTTTGATAACACAGTGCTACATCCAATCTGGCGAGTGAGATATTCTTTGTCAGTGTGAAGCTACTAGGCCAGCATAGTAGAACCCCCAAAGGGTTTGGCGTACTGATGACGAATTTTTTGTTATGACCCTTCATATTTTATACCTAATCTTGTCTTTTGTTCGCTTAGTTTTTTAGCTATAACACAAGAACTATTGATGATTTATCATATCGTTCTTCGGCAGAATTGTAGGATATATACTGACCTAGTACCTTCTGACATGGAATTTTTCACTCTCCAGATTGACTGTTGCACTGTGTTACCAAACCATAAACTCACAATGTTGGAAAGTTTTCCGTATGATTTAAATTTATATTAATGATTAATATTTATATTTATCATACGCACATCGCATAAAATTAATATTACTCATACGTTGTACGTACATTCATACATATGTAGGTAGAGCCATATGCAAACTCGTTACATATGTACACAGTAATGACCAGTGTTTTACTTATCACAAATGAGACAGCCTATATGTGGCCAAATATTTGGATTTAATGGGAAAAATCTGTGAAAAAAGGCGATAATGAAAATTTTTTGGAAGATTTCATTTCATAAAATAAGTCCAGCTTGAATTTTTACATGGATATATTAAAAATCCGTGGCATAGTGGTTAGAACACGCGACTACCATGCGGGAGATCGCAGGTTCAAACCTGGCTCCAGTCATCTTAAAAGAAAAAAAAATAAATAAAATTTTCTTTCATTGTCGGCTCCCCTCGAATGTTGTTGACAGCAACTTCGCAGTATTAAGCGTCGATTCAATCGTCGTGTCTAGTAAGAGCTTCTCAAACAGTGACGTTCGCATTCGTCGATAAATAAGTAGGTGCCGTTAGTTGTGAATCTAAAAATAGAAAGCGTGTTAATTCACAACAACGCGAGAAGCTATCCCATACCTCATTCATGGGGTGCAAAGGGAAATTAAGTTAGTAAGTATATTAATAGAAAATGCTTATTTAAGCCTTAGCTACAATTATGCTGAAGAATGAATTGAGAAATCGCCAATGGTGAACGAATATAAATTTAAAAAAAAAACCCAAAAAGGAGAAGTTTTGTATGGGATGTGGAAGTAGTTTTTTTCATCATATTTTAGCCTCCGCTTATAAGATAGAAACTTGAATACCAAATTTTAGCTTGACAGTTCCATAACGGTTGTATTCCCTGGGACAGACCCTAGAAATGGGGAATTGTATGGGAGGTGGAGGTAGTTTTTGTTTGATCTTGATCATCTAAGAACTTAACCTTTGCTTAGAATTTATAAGCTTGCATGTCAAATTTCTGTCCCATGTTTCTTATACTACAGCTGATATCGTGGGAAAGACAGACGGACACCCCAAAAAAGGGGTGTTTGTATGGGAGGTGTGAGTAATTTTTGTCCGATCTTCATCATAATAAAACTTAACCTCGGCTTTGAGGAAAGATTCTTGAATATCAAATTTCTGCTCTATATTTCTTATACTACGGCCGTAATCGTGGCGCCAAAAAGGGGGAGTTTGTATGAGGGGTGGGATTTATTTTTGTTTAATCTTGCTCATTTTAGAACTTAACCTTCATTTAGAGGATAGATGCTTGCATGCCAAATTTTAGCTTTATAACTCTTTAATTATAGCTGTAATCGTGGAGACATACCCCAAAAATGGGGAGTTTGTATGGGAGTTGGGTGTAGTTTAGTTTGAGGGTAGACGCTTTCATATTATAATTTAACATCTGCTAAGAGGATAAAAGCTTGCATTCCAATTGTTGGTTCTAAAGCTCCTTACCTAAGGTTGTAATCGCTGGGACAGACCCCAAAGAGGGAGAGTGTGTATGGGAGTTGGGTGTAATTTTAGACCAATCTCGCTCATCTTAGAATTTATCCTTTACTTTGATGATAAAAGCTTGCATACCAAATTTCAGCTTAATACCTACTTAACTATGGCTGTAATCGTGGGGACATGTCTCAAAAGGGGAAGTATTTATGAGAGTTGGGTGTAGTTTTTGATCGATCTTGCTCGTTTTAGAACATAAAGTCCGCTTTGATGACAAAAGCTTGTATTCCAAATTTATACCCGATATTTCTTATACAATGGCTGTAAGAGTGTGGGTAGATAGACGGATAACCCCAAAAAGGGGGTGTTTGTATGAGGGGTGAAAGTAGTTTTTGTCTGATCTGATCTTGTTCATCTTAGAACTTAGTCTCCACCTAGAGGATAGAAGTTTGCATACCAAATTTTATCCGATAGCTCCTTAACTACTGTTGTAATCGCAGGGAAATACCCCGAAAACGGGGAGTTTGTATGGGAGTTAGAACTTAAGTGCTCCACCGGAATACTGTACCCCTTGATGCAAAAAACACATGATAGAAATTTGAATAAGATCAGACAACTATTTCCCGTGCCCGATAGAGGTCCAAGGTCACGTTCTTAGTAAATCCTTAGTAAACCTTATGTTGTTTTTACTAATTTTCGATTAAGGAATTGTATTTTTTTCTTTAGTATGTATTATTTAAATATTGACGTATGTGGGCGGCGCATCGGCCCTTTTTGCTAACTTGGTTCCAAATAGCCTGGTTGTATCTCTACAATACTGAAAAATATTCATGACGATCAAAATATTATTATGGCTGTTATAAAGGTTCCTTATAAATGGGGCGTGGCACATCCACTTCCACCCTCATCAGCTTTATACCTCTTAGGGTTCATGAGATACATGATCGTTTCAAGTTTTAAACCACGCCCACTAATTCGATCCCGCCCATTTTTTTGTTGGATTACGAACTTTGCTGCCAAAAGCTTCCACACAAATTTTCAAGGCGATTGAAAGAACATTTCTCCAGATATTGCGGTTTCATAAATAAGGTCCAATGGGCGAGGCCACGCGCAATTGATATATCAAAATGCATGTACCCTTTTATCACCACCGAACGGTCAAGTCGTTTTCGAGTCATTACGGTACTACTAAAAAATGCATGCAAACAGATACCAAATCAATTTCATATAAACAGATTTGACCTTTGACCTCCATGGGACATGGCTTAAAGTTGTCTGATAGTACTCAAATAGCCATAACAACTGTCACAGTATTACACTCGAATATTACCGAAAATCCAATGTTGAATTTTCGATGCCACCCTAATATATATTGTCAACAAAATTCGTACGCGTGGTAGTATAAGGGTACACAGATAAATTTGAAACACTCTTGCATCACTAAGTCCATTTCACAAAAAGTAGACTTGAGATTTTTTGGAGCACATCGAAGATATTGGCTTTAAGTATGAAAAACATATTTAAAAAACCATTTACCGCTAAAGGATTGCATCTAAATGGGACAACAACACTAACGTATCACATTTTGTTCTTATTTCAGTTTAACCCAAGCATTTCTGTCTAATACCATCTTTTGTTTTAAGTTCCACTATTAATACGATTATTTCAAAACCAACAATTTATTTTGCAAACTGTCTTACATCTGAATCTAATATATTGGGACCAGCCATGAAATAAGTTTCATGTGAAAAAATTCTGAAATTCGGATTTAAAGATATCGATAACATGGGAATACTTTCCATTCTACAGATGGTTTTAGAAATTGTTTTCATACCTTAATTATGTATCATTACGATCATGGGGAAATTAAACTTTTTTCTTCGTAAAGCATCTACACCGTCGACCTTTGTTTAAATTCTTTATCGTATGATAACGAAAATGTAAACGCATTAACGCACTGACTGCAACCTTCTGTATTAGAAAAGTCACACAATTTACAGGTCTCTAGTGTGATGTCACCTGGTAATGATGATGGCTTAACCATTTTCAATAACTCTGTCAGCTGACAGTGATTTTGGTGAATTTATGAATTTTTTTTTTTGCCAATAAAAAATGTCTAATAAAAAACTTGGAAAACTATTTCATATATTATTATATTATTATTTTGTGTTTTTTAGAAATTTCTACAAAAAGTAAAATTTGTATTGATATTAGTTAAAAACTTGCAATATTTTCTGTTTCTTCAATAAATAAAGTAATTGTGCGATATATATTCGGTTCAAATTGTTGTTGTTGTTGTTTATGTTTTTGTTTCCCTATATAATGTTTGTTTGTGAAGTTTTGAAATCTTCTCTAGGTATTTTGATTTTTATTTTTGTTTTACAAAAAAAAAAACACGGAGAAAAAATGCGATTGTGATAATAAAAAAAGCATTAAAACATTAATATAAACAATATGGAATCATTTGATAACACAAAAGTTTCGATTATTTTTCTCAACAAGGTAACAAAAATTGGACAAAGCTTGAAAACATATTAATGTGTGAATTATAGGGATTAGCTTTTCTTAGATAGTTAGTTTAAAGGTAAGCGGTACATAAATCATTTTTTGGAATACTCATTTTTTAGAAATTCACTTTTCCGCTAGAATACCTTCGAACTTCTGTTTAAACAGAAGTGACTGATGATTTGCTTCCATTTCCTGACAGACTGCATTAAACAAATTTTCTTCTCCTGTGGTATAACTAGGCAATAGCAGACAAAATAAAAAGTCTTCTTATATTTCACATCTGTCAGTGTATCTCTCATTCGGATGTACCTCACACTCAAGATGAGCTGTTCGTGACCACTGATATCAGTAGGCTCGTCGACTTGTAGCGCAAAATCTACACTAAATATTATTTTCATCAATTAGCATCTATTCAATGTCGCTAGAAGTATCTCTAATGCGATCAAAGTCGTTTTAGGACTTTTTAAGACGATTGAGCCATGTTCGTCTGTCTGGCTGGCTGGTGAGCAGGATAACTCAAGTAAACATTTACTTTTAAAGGAATAGCCGGAGGTCATTAAAATTTGGTAGTTTAATAACCTTGTAAAAGTAGGTAAACCCATACAAAATCAAAACTTTGCCACACATTCGGTCTATTCGGACGCGATTGACTACGTCGATGTCGTTGTACATTTCATAGAGCTCATGGTTCATTCAACGACGGTAGTCGCGGTTAACATTGATGGGTCCACATATTTTGCAAAGTATTTCTCTCTCGGAGACTTCCAGAATAGATTCATCAGATTGTGTAATTACCCACGATTCTGCGCTCTAGAGCAAGACAGGTGGGATCAGAGTCTGGTAGAGTTGGACCTTTGTTCTTCGAGAGAGGGCTTTGCCATTAAATCGCTTGCTTAGCGCATAGTAGCTGCGGCTTGCGATCAATATTTGTCTCTTGATTTCCAGAAGGAGCCAAGGTAGACAAAATCATCTACCACTACAAAGTTATAGTTATCAACGTTTACGTAGCGTCCCAAACGAGTAGAATCTTTGTTTGTTGAAACAAATAACTTGGTGATGTCTTCATTTAACATTACACCCACTTTTGATCAATGATAATTATATCATTGTGATACGTGAACAACATGTGCCTTTTATTAAAGATGGTACGAGTCCTGATTACTGCAGCCTTCCGCATGATCATCTTCATTACGGTGTTAAAGGTATCGCATGACAGAACTTCTTGTCGGACCTTGTCATCCCGCAAAGTCGTTTCAGCTTGGAGCGGGATACCTAGTTTAGCCATAGCATCTAATAACTGCCGACAATATGATACAATTTCATTTAAAAATCAGATAATTTCTGGAAATCGAGAGGAAACCAGTCTCATTCATAGGGCAAAGGATATTTCTGTACTGTTTTAGCACGAATGCAAAGTCGGAAAGTGATGCGAGCAAATCTACTTTGTTAGTTCTGTGTTCGCTCTTAACGAATGATCTCGAAAGTGTATATGCAAATATATTGAGTAAAATAGACGCAGCATAGTTTTCACTGCGTAAGAGAAACGGTTGACAGTGTTGTCGCAAAATATTATTTTTTTCCACGACTCACTAACTGACCTGCTCTTGACCTCGAGTTAATGAGTAAATGCATTATATTTGGGCTAATGGAAGGAACCATGCTGCAGAATGACTGGGTTGTGTGAGAACGCAGTAGGTATGCGTGTGAGTAAGCAAAAGAGGTATTTGGATGAATGTGTCTTATCTAGATGGTAATCTAGATGGGTCAATAGTGTGAATGGTAGGACTACCTACTGCTTTATGAGTGATTTCCGGTTTGTTTAGCTTTGGGCTATGTCTAGGCTTCATAATAACCGGGCATAGGTCCCTGAATGCATTTATTCATTAACGAAGTTTGTGTGACAGGGCCAGTTGTGATTTTGTGCTTCGCTCGCCTGATGGGGTGAAATGCATGAGTACCTTTGCGCGGGAGCTATTTCGGCGAAGGCGTCTTAGGTAGTGTAAGTGGGTTGTATTGGTAAGGTGTATGAGAACGCAATAGGTATGCGTGGGAGTAAGCAAAAGAGGTATTTGGATGAATGTGTCTTATCTAGATGGTAATCTAGATGGGTCAATAGTGTGAATGGTAGGACTACCTACTGCTTTATGAGTGATTTCCGGTTTGTTATGCAAAATTTAGCTTTGGGCTTTGTCTAGGCTTTATAATAACCGGGCATAGGTCCCTGAATGCATTTATCCATTAACGAAGTTTGTGTGACAGGGCCAGTTGTGATTTTGTGCTTCGCTCGCCTGAAATGCATGAGTACATTTGCGCGGGAGCTATTTCGGCGAAGGCGTCTTAGGTAGTGTAAGTGGGTTGTATTGGTAAGGAGTATGTGGTATGGTCAAAGAGTATGAATGATGATTGTTGGTATATGTTTTTATCCCATTGGTTACCAATCCGGAGCAATTTTGGGCTTAACTGGCAGTGGCTTCGGTCAAGAGGTCTGACAAGAGACTTAATTCTGATTTATACCCAAATCGCTGGTAGGGCTTAGGCCCGACGTAGGGTTATTCAACAACCGGATGTTGTGACCAATACAACCACAGCAGTGTTAGATAGGCTCCGACCCTCAACCAATCGGGAAGTTATGCCCAAACGCATGACTTAGATTCTGGTACCCGGTTTGCCAGGGGTGCTGGTCCACGTATTGTATTCACTCGTGTGGGAAGAGCGCCATGGAATTAAACCCCAACGGGCAGACATCCACATAAAGCCATGGACATCTGTACGAAAATTGTATGATGCACTACAGAAAATAACATATCCATCCCAAAGTGCAGAAAATATTGCGGATGTAACAGATCATATTGGTATTCTATGTGTAATAACTTGGGGAATTTTATGCAGACATCTTATTTTAAAGTCTTGTAAGATCTATCTTGGTTATGAATTGCTTTAGCCAGACGCACAAACAAAATTATACCATAAGGTAAATTTGGTGTGGTTTAAAGGCTGATGGGATCATCTTTCCCTAATTTTATAAAGAGGCCAGACGGAACTTCGTAATGATAGCATTTTTGTTGCCTGCAATTAAACTCATTTGGAAACATTTGGTTTATAATTTATCGATTTAAGGCATGTAAGCCGACAATACTTGCGTAATTCGGAAGATACCAGTGCCTATGTTGAAGACAGTGATTGAAAGCTAGACCTTTTAAATAGTGTGAGTACGGCTTACATATAAATTAAATTTATTAAAATTTTTATTGAATTATTTATATAATTTGTTTTATTTAAAATAATAAACAAAATGTCTTAACTAATTCCTCTTTGCTTATAACTTTACTATGTTTGCATATTTTTCATATCACATTGATGTGATAGTTACAATCAGAAGTCAAATAGAGGCAGGGAACGGATATCCAGATTTGAAATTTAAAGGTAAATCTGTTTTAAATGAATTTTTTCTCTCGGATATATAAAATTTCCCTTCAATTTGTTTTTTTTTTAATATATTTTGCTGTTGTTTTGTTTGCTTTTTAAAATCATATTCAACGATGCTTTGCTAAAAAATAATAGTAAATTATTATGGCGGGAAATGTCCGTGATTCTGAGTGCATTTTTAGTTTTTTAAAAAAATTATTTATTATTGAAAATTTAATTATGCAACTTTTTAGCTGATGTTTGAAAGCACAAGTATATTTTGCATATTACAGTGTACATTTTGCTGCTTTTGTTGAGTAATCGAAACTTTTGACTGTATATTATATTTTGGTTAATATCATAAAATTAGCTAATGATTTGTGTTTTTTGTAGATTTCTTTTTTGTCTAATTACGAATATGACCATATATCCTACAAAATGTTTTCAACTGGCATCACATAAATATGTATATATATATATGTATAAATATATCTATTAAGCATATTAGAGTAATTTCTTTCGGTTTTTCTTTTTGGTGTGTGTGTATTAATATGCTGCTTCATCTTTTTTACACTAAGTCGATTATGAAAGTTTACAATTACATACGATTTTAGCTCTAAAACAATTGACACAAAACTTTTACACTAATCTCTAATAAAGCATATATTATCTCGTTTGTTCATCTGTTTTTTTTTTGTTCTCTGATGTTAATCCTTTGATTTAAGATAGTAAACTTAAAGGCTACAGCATTTTAAAATGTATATATAGTATTTATCGATAAATTTGCATTATAATAACTTTCTGCTACAATTTTTGTTATGATTTGTTTTTTTTTGTCTTTTTTTGCACTTAATTACTAACTATTATTGTTTGAACGTTTGCGTAGATATTCTCTGCAGAGAATTATAAAAACCAAAATAAAACAATTTAAGAAAACGAAAAAGACAACAACGAAAAATCGATAGGATTTTTTAACGTCCTATGGGTTTTTGATTTAGAATCATTTGTCTCGCATTTGCATCCACTTGAAATTCATCCATTTGACAGTAAATCATGTATCTGCAGCATTTTCATTTCAGAAGTTCAGACAAATTTGTGAGCACGTTGGTTGTGTTACGTTATATGTTACATTACGATACGCGCATCATCAATACACGCAACGAAATGAAATAAAAGAAAAGGAAGAGGGTAATATGTACAGAGAGAAAGAACGGATATTAGACAAATATTTATCTATATGAATATATGTATATAGTAGTTAGTAGGTTTATTAGATGACTTTCACTATTGTTTTTCATTTAACTTTTGATTTATTACAAAATACAAAAATGAATTAAAATTAACAAAGAACACTACAATAAGTTTGTACAGACATTACACAGATAGCAATTTGTTACATGATTCACTCCTACTTCTCATTTAAACTACACTATTTTTTTCTCTCGTTTTTTTTTTCGCAATATTTCATTTCATAACATGACCTTTTGTTTAACATTAAATAAACATAAAATTTCATAGATTTATAGTTATGAATTACAATACAAGTTGATGGTAAATTTATGAATGATAAGAAAAGTTTCATAAATTTTTTTTTAGATTTTCTAAATGAAGAAGTTATACATAATACAGAAGTAATAGTCTAACACAAGTACAAAGGCGTTTGATGATATATCTTTTTTTTTGTTTGTATTTAAGTAAAAGCATCTAAATGACATACAATGATAGATAATGATCCATTTGATATGTTTTTCAGTCGGCGTTGGATGATTGATTTTCTTTTTAATTAAAAGCATCTACATGATTTTCAATGATTGATAATGATGCATTTGATACGTTTTTTTTAATAGTTGCAAATTATTATAAAAATGATTTAAACCATAATCCAGTTGACATATATTGATGATGAACATGAAATTATTTTATAGTTAGTTTAGTGCTAAGTTCATATCTTAAAGCCTAAAACAAATATACCAGTGTTGTGAACAGCTTTTATATATTTAGGGGGTAGGAGTAGACATTCGAAATGTTAACGAATTGTATTTATGATAAACGAGTGTACTTACGAATTTGTACTATACTTATATCCTCCATAGGGATAAGAGCCTCCAAGCCAAACCCGAATATGTATCTCAGCGGTAAAAATACCCATTACGTAATCGCTGATGTCAGCTTTATTTAGTAGCATTCAGTGATGATTCTCTCGCTTATGTTCCGCCTTACATTTACACAGAAGTGTCATAGGTCATAGGTTTAATCGGTGCGCTTTTTCTTACAAAGTAAGGGAAGATGTCAGTAAGTGCCATTTCGGTTGCAATTACATTATAAGCGGAGTTTTAGTGAGCTTGATAACACACTTGATTACGAAGTAAGTGACGATGTCAGTAGGTGTAATTTCAATAGCATTGTAATCGGAGTTGTAATGAGTGGACGATTTTTTTTTACATAACACACGCATTACATTCTAAGTACTTAGATCCTCGCTTACAATGTCATACTGATGTCATGGATTACTTAATAGGTACTTCGTTTCATTTACCGCTGGAATGTTTTCAACTTTTTCGGTAGCTGCGTAGCTGAAAATTAGGAGCCGGTTTTTGATTAAATTTTAAGGAAATATATTATTTTACAAACTTTTGTAAAATAGCATTTTTTTTTTGTATTTGAATACCAAATGGTAATGCAGTACCAATAAAACTTGTAACCAAAGGAAGCGAGACAGCACAAGGTTGCATACGACTGCTGTAGCCAATGCCTTCTCAAGCCAACTCTCCTAAACAAACTTCCTAATTCTGATGATCTTGCAACACATCATAAAGGGCCCTTTATATGATCACTGCCGCATTGACTATACCTGGGAATGAAAACCATGCTCAGACATGCTCTGTTACCAGAAGAGTAGAGTGTCGAAATGCCTCTTCAGAGTGAGGATATCAGAGAGATAGAGGTAAAGCCCAAAAATTCTACTAAAAGGTGAAATGTAAAGTTTTTAGAATAGAGATCTTCACCTGTATGGACAAAAATAGACCTTTGGTCACGGACACAAAAATGGAGCGAGCATTTATAAAATCGACTTGTTTCTGGTACAAAATCACGCCAATCATAAAGTATTTTTGTCCACCATCTGACCAAAACGAGGTTTGTGTGATAATAATGACTAAAAACAATAAAGCTGCAGGTGCAGATTAACTGTCTGCTGAGTTTTTTAAGGCTAATGGCGATGAACTTGTAATGAGCTCGTAGACATTATTTAGCTACAAAAATGCATGACCGATGCAATTTGAGTGTATAATGTCTGTATAAGAAAGTCGATCCAAATGTCTGTATCAAGTACCGCGGGATCACCTCTCAACACATCGCATACCTGACCATGTCGAATTTATTATGTGAAAGTCTAAAGTCCTTATTATCGAACATCATTGGACTTTAAGAGTGAAGCGTTAGACCCGGTTAATACACG
Source organism: Muscina levida (assembly GCA_964034835.1). Lineage (NCBI taxonomy): Eukaryota > Metazoa > Arthropoda > Insecta > Diptera > Muscidae > Muscina > Muscina levida. Next base: position 31,034,111 of record OZ035884.1, on the reverse strand, counting down.
ACGAAGCAGTTATATACACTAATAAACAGTGAAAAATTCAATAAACCGAATTACCATTTGCAATACACTACAAAAACGGAACAAAATTCAACCATTTCTGAAGAGAATGAATATGGGCGAAAAAGAAATGGATCACTTACGACAATAACGATTAAAAAAGAACGTAAACGAAGTAAGGTGAAGCTTTGCAGGCGGTGGCAAAGCCGGAACTTCTACAACCTGGTCAAACGATTCATTCTGATCTTCACTAATAACAATTAAAGACATTGAAGCAAGCAATTAATGTAATAAATGGCCAGAACAAATAGAAAAGATATAGAGTTTCATCATAACAACGCCAGACCACACAGATTTTTCACGATCCGGCAGAAACTGAGAGAGCTTGGCTTTGAAGTTTTATGCATCCAGCACATAGTCAGGTCTTGCTTCTTTAGGTTATCATATGTTTCAGTGTATGCAGAGCTATCTCAGTGGTATAAATTTAAATTCCATAGAGGCCTGCAATTGGATAAGTTTTTCGCTTAAAATCTCAGAAGTTCTACACTGATAAAAAAAATAAATGTGTTTCAAACGTGTTTCAAAATTATGGTAGGGACAGATAGAGTACATTTATTGTCCTACAAAGTAAAATATGTAGTTCCAAAAAATACTCCTATTGTACAAAAAAGTAAAATTTATTGTACCACAATATACTAATTATACCACAGAGTAAATTTTTTGTACCAAAAATACTTTCATTGTATCGGCATTTTCTTTTACGAGGATTGCATTTTATGTTTCGGGATTAGAGAACAAAAACAAATATTAATCATCAAAAATCACTTTATTGTTTTTAAAAATATTCCACATAAAGATTTATATACTTTTGCATGCGTTTTAACCAATTGTCGAAACACTTTTGCCACTGTTTGAGATATCTCCAAAACATGCATTCTGAATGCAGCAACCGCTTCTTCAGGTGTCGAAAAACGTTGACAAAACGTTTGAGAGAGAAATTGAGAATGCAGTTTTACTACATAAGGTCTCTAGTTTCACGTATATATCGTCTTCATCAAGTGTGAAAACCACTGTTGCACGGTGTAATAATCGAATTATATGCCCGATCGAGTGCCGATAAATTGAAAATCGGTATAAAGAATTATCACCCCAGCTATCCACCAGCTGTTACAACAACAACAGACTTCTTGAAGACAACTGGCAAACAAATGGTGGTGTACCACTCAGAATTCACTGTTCTGCTTTGTTCTCGTGGTACGGTTGCGACATGTCCAGTTTTTTCGAAAAAACAGGCGACCATTTGCTTGGAAATAGTTCGGGCGTGAACAAATTTTGTTGGATTTGGCTCATCTTGAAACGGCCATACAGTTGACTGCTGTCTACTTTCGAGCTCATGCGCGTAAGTTCAGGATTAACCACCTGTCACAATGTCGTAGACGTGTTTCGAAGCAGCGCGATCGTATTTTTTTAATTATTTCTTTCGGCCAATCGACACGAGCCTTTTTTTGAGCGATTGACAAATTGTGTGGGATCCAACGGAAACAATTTTTTTTGACAGTCAAATGTTTATGCAATATTGAATGTATGCTAGTCCCACTAATGCCTAAGGGTGTCACAATCTCACGATAGTTCAGAACGATCTTGCAAAATCAGTTCGCTCACAGCATCAATGGTTATCGGGCCTTCACGAAATTCGTCTTGGAGTGAACTACGACCACGATTGAATTCACCATACCATCGATAAAAACTGGTCCTTGATAGAGTTTCATTGCCAAAAAATTGAATTAAGTTCGTCCATGCACTGTTGCTGAGTTAATCCACGCCGAAAGTTGTAAAAAATAGTCGCACGAAAATGTTCACAATTTAATTCCATTTTTGGGCCGAGATGAATCTTTTAAGTTACTGTAAACAACACAAATAGCGTTTGTATGTCAAAACGTTCTTAGTACAAATAACGTCAAAAATATCCAACTTTACGATAGAGCTGCCAATATATATATTCTTATAAGGGTCCAAAAAAAACTTTTAAATATTTTATCAAATTTCTTTTTTTGTTTGAAAGTACAATCCTTCCGGTTAATACTGGAAAATAATTTCATTCAAATGGCTGCCTCGGCTGGCCATGAAGTAGCCTACACGATCGGTCCAATTTTTAAGCACATTATCGATTGTGTGAAGCTGTATTTCACAAATGGCTTCACGAGTATTGTCTTTTAAAGCGTCAGTTGTCTCTGGCTTGTCGGCCTAACACTTGTCTTTGAGGGCACTTCACAAATAATAGTCCAACGGTGTCAAATCGCAGCTCCAAGGTGGCCAAACGACATCAGCTCTGCGGCTGATAATGCGATCTTCAAAAACAGGGCCCAAAACATGGAGAGTAGCTTCGGCTGTGTGGCACGTAGCGCCGTCCTTTTGAAACCAAATGTTGCCAATATCCTCCTCTTAAACTTTTGTAAACAAAAATTCGTTCAACATGGCCCGATAACGATCGCCATTGACTGTAACGGCCACTCCTTGCTCATTTTCGAAGAAAACTGGCCAAATTATACCTCTGGACCAAAATCCGCACCAAACAGTGACTCGTTTTGGGTGCATCGGCTTTTCTGTGCCCCAAATGCGACAATTTTGCTTGTTTACATACCCGCCAAGGTCAAAATGAACTTTATCGCACACATTCTGCAACATTACCATGATTTTCAAAGTATTGTCGCAATATATCCCAGCGTTGTTAAGCGTATACACAACCATATTCGTTCAGCGGAAGGATAAAACTAATTATCTGTCAAATCAGACATGAGCTAAGTGTTACCATTCACGAAATAAACACTAGTTGAAAAAAAACGTTAGATGGTGGACCCGTTATTTCTTTAATTTTTCTGTACAATTTTCTGATCAAAATAGTCGGCTTCGGAAACTTGAAATTTATCTCACTTGTTTTTCCTTTTCCCAGATTTCAAGTCATATGATTGAAATGGTTAAAATTTTTTAAAATTAGCGATATAACGATTTCATCTGAAAAGGGTCGTGACACCATCCATTTTCCAGCAAGACGTAATCATCATTGTACCAGTAACATACGTAACAAATCTCTTCTTCATAACAAAGCTCTTCTTATTCTCTCTTATTCTCTAATGGCTCGTTAGATATGACCAATTGAAACTTCGGTTGGTGTCCTTATCCTTATCCTTATCCTTATCCTTATCCTTATCCTTATCCTTATCCTTATCCTTATCCTTATCCTTATCCTTATCCTTATCCTTATCCTTATCCTTATCCTTATCCTTATCCTTATCCTTATCCTTATCCTTATCCTTATCCTTATCCTTATCCTTATCCTTATCCTTATCCTTATCCTTATCCTTATCCTTATCCTTATCCTTATCCTTATCCTTATCCTTATCCTTATCCTTATCCTTATCCTTATCCTTATCCTTATCCTTATCCTTATCCTTATCCTTATCCTTATCCTTATCCTTATCCTTATCCTTATCCTTATCCTTATCCTTATCCTTATCCTTATCCTTATCCTTATCCTTATCCTTATCCTTATCCTTATCCTTATCCTTATCCTTATCCTTATCCTTATCCTTATCCTTATCCTTATCCTTATCCTTATCCTTATCCTTATCCTTATCCTTATCCTTATCCTTATCCTTATCCTTATCCTTATCCTTATCCTTATCCTTATCCTTATCCTTATCCTTATCCTTATCCTTATCCTTATCCTTATCCTTATCCTTATCCTTATCCTTATCCTTATCCTTATCCTTATCCTTATCCTTATCCTTATCCTTATCCTTATCCTTATCCTTATCCTTATCCTTATCCTTATCCTTATCCTTATCCTTATCCTTATCCTTATTCTTATCTGACAGGAATAGAGAATTCCAATCGCTATGGTCCTTTTGAGCTCCGTCGAGAGGTGCACAGCCTGCTTTCCAAAAAAAAAAGGATATTTTTTTGTACGACCAACATATGAACTAAATCTCGACTTCAAGCTGTAGGACGGTGCTACGGCCTTTTTTACCCCCTGGCGTCCGAATTTCCAAAAATCTCTTCTTAGTACGCGCCTACGTCATGCCAAATTTCAAGATTCTAGCTTTAGTCGTTTGGGCTAGGGAGTGAACATCAGTCAACCAAGCCTTTTATATATATAGATTATTATGAATTATTATACGGTCCTTTTCCGCTCCGTCGCCCCTATAACATTAGTACAACGAACTATTAGGTTAATAAACCTGACTAAAAGTTCTATAAAATTCTAGCATATTCTGTGAGAGCATTGTAAGAAGCCAGAAAATGTCACAGGCTTAATAGCCTTATCTTACGTATACGTAATATACGTTGTATTATATTATACAATGTATTGTAATCATACGTCATCTGGCACTTCTTACGTTATATCTCTTTGATTCTGTTTGTCAACATTTGGTCACATTTAAAACAATTTAATTAATAACTTTCTACATTTATTTGTTATTAAAGTTTTTCCCCAACTTAATTTATCATGACAACAGCTGTTCACAACACTATCGCTCTCTTTCTCTCTCTTATGTATGTATGTATATTTTTGTTATCTCTCCCTATCATATGTTTAACATGATGCGAACAATTTGAAAGCGTTTTTAATGACTTTACAATGAAGCAGCCAAAAGGTAAAATATAAATGACAAATATAGATACATATATGTATATGAATATGATTTTGATAACTATTATAAATGAGCACATGATGTTATTAATGATATTACACAGAATTTAATGAGTTGAATTTAATTATAAATTCGTTAAAACCATAAATTACTACATGAATAGTAGGTACATAGGTAGTAAAACGCATTGAGGCATACAAACTAACGGCGGCGGTGAGTTAACATGAGCTGTGACATATGACATGATGTTATGTGACATGATATCAACATATTGTTCATATTAATATAAATATAAATTAATGCTATGACAAAAGAAAATAAAACAACGGATTTGATGGTTTTGGCACAATTATCAAAGGAAACTGAAAAGTTCATTAGGTGAATAAACCTAATTATAATATAAACAAAGAGTTGTAATAAAAACTAAAATAATACAAAAACAAACATAATACATAATTTAATTTAATTAATATTTAGAAAATTCTTAACAAAAATATGTAGGTGAGGATGGTAGTGACGTAGGTGGTGGTGGGGTGATAATTCAATTGCATGAAACACTCTAATAATAGCTGATTTAATAGGTATAATTATAGAAATTGTATGTATGGATCAACATAACTACTACCACTAATATTAGTATTAGTAAACAATGTATAGGCATAGACACAATTCATAAACACTCACATCCACACTCACACACACTCATAAGTATACAATACACACTCTCTCCTATATTTTAGAGTGGTAATTATAATAGCACTTAAAATTTTATAATCCCTTTCCCTCATATTTAGCTAACCCATTACGTTTACACACACACACACTCATAGATATTCCAATATACATATATTACTACTATAGAATACATAAACATGAACGTTTCAAATAACAGAAGGGGGCGGGGACGATGGCGCGATATAGAGACTATTGGGAGCATCCAATATCGTTTACACTTACCTGGCAGGTAATATTAATGCATCAAATTCCGTTGATAAATGCCGACGTATTATATTCTTTGATGGTGGTATACCCAATGCCGTGGCCATGGTATCACCCGAAAATGATGGCTCCAATACGACTAAGCCGCCATGTACGCCGCTATCTGTAATGAGACACCATAAACATAATACCATTAATAACAATAAAGATGAGAACGCCTGCTGTCGTCATCATAGCAATTGGTTGGGGAGGGGGGAAGCAGCAGGGGGTAGACACACGTGTATCTACTATTGGTATGAACTAGAACATAATTATGCGTAATTACGATGACAGCAATTGTATTCGATTACTGATCGAAGCTAATGTTACAATCACAGCAATTATTATAGGTGTGTGAGATTATGATGGTAGTGAGAGGCATGGGGGAGGGACTGCATGACGTTTTAGTAACAGGTAGAATTCGAATCTGTCGGATATTTATGACAAGAAAAAAATACAAAAATCTTGTCTCGTGGTTTAATCCTGTTAGTCATCAAATAGCCACAATACACAATAATGCGCTGATTTGTGGACATGCCTCGATGCAAAATAAAGATGATAAGATTTCAGATATTTTCATTCTATAAGCGACTAGAGAAAACATACGACCGCTGCTCTGGCTACGACAAAAAAACTGTCCTAGGATATTTTAGTGCAAAAAAAATATAAAGGGAAGATGTTCTTGGTCCAGCGATTTGAGAGAAAGAGGATATAACAAAAAAAAAGGGGTAAAGGTTAAGCCCTGAAATTCAACCAGAATTTGAGGGAAAATAGTTATGACACTGGGGTTTCCTTCTGTAGGAGTAAGGATAACAATTTAGTTACCGATGCGCAAAGTGTGCTGCAAATATAAAGTGAAAACTTCCACCAATTGCTGATACCGTTGGTGTTATCCAATTACCGATTATGGCTTCAGTTACCAACCACCTAACCAAAACGGGGTATTGTTATATTTACCCCGCTATAGAACAAAAAAGCCGCCGTTGCAAAAGGACTTTCGGCAAAGATGTTCAAGACCGATAGCGATAAGCTGATAACGAGTATTCACCAGCTCTTACGCAAGGTTTTGTAAACGAGAGCATGGCCGGTAATCGGCGACTATGTAAACTCAATAGGATGACAGCGATAATTCAACATTCGATTTTCAGTAAAGTCCTAGCGGAATATTGTGTCAGTTGTTATAGGATAGCTATGGTCAAAATTTGAGCAAAATCGGACAACTTTAGCCGTGACCCAATAAGGACAAAGATGAAATCTATACATATGAAAATGAGTGTTTGCTAACCTGCATTTTTAGTATCGTACAGTATCAAAACGGCTTGCCCGATCTTTTTTGAAATTTTTGAAATTTTTTCAGAATGTAGCTGAAAATAGGGTACTTGCATTTTTGATATATTTTTGATAGGCGTGGCCCCGCCCATTGGATCCTTTTTTTCGATACTACAATATCCAATCGCCTTGTGTGGATGCATTTGGAAGCAAAGTTCGCGATCCAACAAAAAATGGGCGGGATCAGATCAGTGGGCGTGGTGTACAGCTTTAAACTTTAAATCGTTGTATCTTGTGAACTATACGAGGTTTGAAGATGGTACATGCATTTTTGATATGTCAAGTTGGCATGGACCTGCTCAAAGGTCCCTATTTTTTACACCACAATCTTTAGGACTCAGACTAAGAACCTCACCTTTGACTTCTTTGGGGCTCGAGAAATTGTCGTCCGATCTTGTTCAAATTTCCGTCATGTATTTTTTACATCATGTGGTTCAATATTCCGGTCGAGCATTTTTAAATTTCCGCAAAAAAATCGTCCATACATTTCGCTGCCACCCTAATACTCATATTATGGCTCTTTTTTCTAAAACCAACTTTCCGGGATAATTTTTTTGAGACGTGGAGGTAGTTTTTGTCCGATCTTACTCATCTTGGAACTGAAACTCCCCTTTAGGGTTGTAAGAGTTCATATCAAATTTCACCTCGATATTTTTTTAACTACAGCTATAATTGCGAGGACAGACAGACGGACACCTCATACAGAAGGAGTGTGTATGGGAGGTGGGAGTAGTTTTTGACCGATACCTCGGTCACCTTGAAACTTTACTTCCCCTTTGAGAATATAAAGTGGCATATCAAATTTCAGCTCGATATTTCTTAAACTACGGCTGTAATGGCGGGGACAGACAGACGAACATTGTCAAAAAACGACAATTTGCATGGGGTAGTTTTTGATCGATATTGGTCACGTTGAAAATTAACCTCCGCTAAAAGAATAGACGCTTGCATATTAGATTTCAACTCAATAGCTCCTTAACTACGGGGCAGACCCCCAAAAAGGGGTAGTTTGTATGCGAGGAGAGAATAGTTGACCGACCTGGCTCATCTAAGAAAAAAGCTTCCGATTAGAAAACAAAAGCTTACATACCAAATTTCAGCTTGATAGCTCTTAATTTACGTCAATAATTGAGGGTAGTGACAGACGTACAACACCATAAATGGGAAGTTTTTATGGGGTTTAGGTAGTTTTTGTCCGATATTGCTCATCAAGGAACTTTACTTTAACTTTAGATAGAGGATAGAAGTTTGCATACCAAATTTCAACTCTATAGCTCCTTAATTACGACTGGAACCGCGGGGAGAGACCCCCAAAATGAGGCAATTTGTATGGGACTAGGGAGTAGTTTTTGTCCGATATTGCTCATCTAATTCAAATTTCATCTCAATAGTTTCTTAGCTATGGGACAGACCCCCGAAAAGGGGGAATTTTTATGGGAAGTAGGTGTAGTTTGTGACCTATATTGGTCATCTTGGAACATTGCGTCAATATCGAGAATAGAAGCTTGCGAATCAAATTTTAACTTAATGTTTCTAAAACTACGGCTGTAATCACGGGAATAGATATAAGGAAACCCCCGCAAATGGTAAGATTGTATGGGAGGTGGGGGTAGATTTTGTCCGATATTGGTCATCTTACAACTAAACCGCTTAGAGAACATAGGCAAAGAACGTAAAAATTGCAGCTCGATAGCTCTTAAACTACGGCTTTAATCGCAAGGACAGACCCCCAAGAAGGAGGAGTTTGTATGGGTTGTAGGAGGATTTGTGACCGGTTTTGCTCATCTTATAACGTAACCTCATCTTCTAAATTTCAGCTCGATATCTCTTAAACGGTGGCATGTCAAAAGGTCCATGGATCTTAAGACACAAGGAAAAGTGTCATAACCATATGTCCTTGGACGTTGTGTCAAAAGGTCCACAATTTTTGCGACATAAAGTTGATGAACCTTATGATATTACTCCAAATTTTTAATCGTGCTTGTGAAACGTGGCAAAATGGACCGGCAGTCATTAGGGCCTCCAAATATGCTTTTAAATTTTTGACATTCCTGATGCCACGCCCCCCAAATAAACATTAAAATGGTTTCGGAGTCCAATGCCTATTTGAAAGTCCTGGTACACGATTCCCGGCCTATTTTTGGAGGAATGTTTCGTTGCTTTCTTTTTCCAAATTGTTTCTATGAACGGTGCTAAAAGGAAAAGAGACATGAACCTTATGACACGCCACATCTTAAAATACGATTATAATAGCGGGGACAGACAGACAGCAGACAAACGGACAAGGCCGGTCCCGCCCATCCCATACTCCCCATTTAAAGTGGGATAGAGCTGAATGAAAATTCTTAGTAACAAGATTTGGATATGCCCCCTCTCCCAAAAATCATGAAAAAAATTATGGGGGAGGTATAGTGGGGACAAATGACTGCGCATCGTGGTCAAAGGCCGTGGAAAAGACGAAAAATCCACAACAGCAACGGAGTAGCTGCTATAGCGGTAAAATGTTTCATCGACCCCTACTAAGTTTTCAGTTCTAACATTTCTGCCAAACATACCTACCACCTTTCTTCAAACCCTAAGGTTGAAGGTTGACCCTAAGGTTGACCGACTCCCAATATTTTTGCAACCGCTACAGTTCCTTAGCTTATCTGGTGCCCATACAATTTTTTTATGTTTTGTAATATTTTTTATGAAATCAGCTCCTGCCGCTTTCATTGTGTATCCCAGAGTGGTTAAATGTAGAACCGACCCCCAGTAATTTTCCCTTCTAACATTTTACCCGAACATACCTACATCCTATCTTCACATCCTAAGGGGGCTTAAGGGTTGGAGATAGAGGGTAGATATGTTCTGAGAAACTATTAGGGTTGCAAGAATATTAGGGGCCGGTCATATATTGGGCTCTTCTAGGGGCACCTTTAGGGCAGTTAGAGCGCTGGAAGAAAATTTTATAAAAATTAAACCTGTGTATTGGAGCCTTCTTAGATGTTGAAGATGGGGGGTAGGTATTTTTGGGAAAAATTTTAGGGGCGAAAAATTATTGGGGGTCGGTCATACAATGTTCTCATCTAGAGGCGACGCCGGGGCAGTTGTGGGGCTTGTTGTGGATTTTCACCTCTTCCCCACCACATTTGAATTGGGGGCTAGATTTTGATTTTAGACTTGGGCAAATTTTCTTAAAATTCTAAACAATTCTATACAATTTCCTCCACAAACTTACCTTTCAAATTATCAGCGTACTCTCCCAAATCTATGGAACGTGCCCAGCGTATAAAGCGTTGGTTGGTCCAGACTATGGGGTCAGTGTCAACATTTTCCGATTGTACACGACGCATAGCTAAATTCTGGCGGTCATATTTAACAATACGCAAAACATGAATACCTTTAAATATACGAACAAAAACAAAAGAAAACTCATTAAATTTTCACAACCTTCCCACTTTCCTTATCCTCATCCTTACACTTACCATGCACAATACTGGCCTGATGGAATTTTCGCGTTACACCTAAAAACTTTTCCAACTCCTTTTTCGACAACGTATCTAGCATTCGGGCATCCACAAAAGAATGCAGGAACGATTCGGCATATTGTGGTAAACCTATGTCGGGCAACCATTCCGCGGCCACCCATGTATGGCCCAATTGGGTAATCATGGGATAACGCACCATTTCGGGTCGTCGCTGTTCTTCAATGGCTAAGCGTAATTTTTTGCGGTGCATGGGATGAGCCAAACCCAAGCCGGCCTCCAGTTCGATATCGTTAAGTTCCAGCAACACTTTGCCACTCTTAACATTTTCAGCACATCGTGAACTGTATTGGGGCATACCGAGGGCCACCTCTAGCCAAGCGAGAACTTGAGAGGCCCGCCATCGTTCCATGGGTAGTTGAGAGGCCTCACGTAATAAGCGTAGTTTTTCGGCGTAGCCTTCCTCGGACAAAGGACTCCAAGAGTAATCGGTGTCTACAAAAAAAGAGAGAGGTATAGAGGTAGAAAAGGATCAGCTAAAAATCTACAGGATCTTAAACTTACATTCTGTAGCACCATCGGTAGACAAAGCTTTATTTTTATTTCGTGATCTAGCAAACACCCTTGATATACTACCCCATGTGCCACCTCGACCATTGCGGGCTCCCAATGTAGTATTTGATGTTTTGGGGGGAAATTTACGTGCTACTGCTCCCGGTCCCTCTGGTTCTACGGGAGAACCCAATTGTTCAACAGACCTGAAGAAAGAATACGCAAGCTGGCGTTAACGTATTATCTGTAATGTAAAAAAACTTACCTTGAATAAGCTGCCGAGTTAAGGGGTGATAATGTGGGACTTCTTTCCTTAGGGGTACCATCTACAAAGGAAACATTTGGTAGGAAAGTTATATGATAGTTAGCTCATTTTTACAGTTTGTTATGTAACATAAACAACAGATTACTAAATATCTATTATCAACGAAATTTTATAAATGTGCTCATTTGTTCTTAATGATTTTCAGATTTCTATTTTAAGCGTTACTTTAATAGAAGACATAGTTCTAAATGAATCACCCTTTATTTGTTATATATAAAAATTACTTTTTATTGTTAATTAGGCATTATTCACTTATGTAATGTTACTTCTTTTAAGTTACCTACATACATAACCGTATACTTACACTGATACATATTTTGACTAGAAACCAACGATATACTATCCGGATCCACTGTAATGCATGGCCCATTATCCGAAACGCCATCACTGAAATTCATATCACCACCACCGGTGCTCTCACGATCACTGCTATTCCTTAAAGCTGAATCATTTGAACACGAATTACGATCGCCGGCCGTATTGCCCGAACTATTACTAAATGCTGACAAAGAGTTAGAATTGCCACGCCCACTATCATCATTGCGATAGGTGACTGCATTGGTGGCGGCAACGCTACCACCAGGCATTTGATTCATAAGACCCGATGCCGCCGAAGGTGGTGTAAGCGGCGCAAATGACAATAGACTCTCTTGATCAGACATACAACCCGACATTTGTCGCTGCAGTTGCTCCTGCAGTTTCTGCAGTTGCATATCGCGTGCACTCAACTGTTGCGCTAAGGCCAAAGACCTTTCGGCTTCATCTCGAGCCTGCTTTAAGAGCTGCCAACGTTCACGTTCACGATCACCGCTCATTTTGGCATTATTTGATTCTGACTCACGCACTCTCTCCTGATAGTTGCGTATAAAATCTCTTAGTTCTTGCTCTTTTTCCTGCAATGAGGTACACAGCTGTTTCACTTGACCGACTAGCTCGTTTTTATCGCTTCTTAGTTTCTTTCGTTCAATGCGTAGATTCATTAGTTGATTTTTAGCCGAACGTAGTTCCTGCTCGAGACGTTCGATGCGTTGTTGGGTATTCGAGCTGCTGCCATCGGTTGATTGTCCATCGCCGCAACTGTTGGAGTCGGAGAGATCAATGCCTCCGACAGCTCCCTCGGGGGAGTGTTCGAGAAGTTTACGCAAACGGTGAACTTCAGCACTGAGACGTTCATTTTCTTCGCGCAGTTTTGTGGGGGAATCTGAAAGGCATACGAGAAGAAAGGATATATGAAATGTGAGATGGGTCGTACTCGTAATGTAATGTTATTGTAAATAATAAGATATAGCAAGTCATAAAAGTGACAAATTACAAGTTTTACATAAGAAGTTTTTTTTTTATTATTTTACGATATTTAACAAAAATTAAACATGCAGTATTGTAATTTTTGGAGAAAGCTTAATTCTCCAGCCTCCACAGATGAGCAAATGACGTCCTTATCTAATGCGGTTTAACATTTCATACAATACCATTTTCTGAATTAAATTATCATTGTAAACGAGAGCAAAAGGCAAGTTTGGAGTCCTGTTTGCAACAACCCAACTCAGAAGTCGGCAGCCCTGGTAACAAGCTACGTAATACCAGGCCAATCACCTACTGAAGTTGAAAACGACAACCCTGACGACAATCCCTGCACGGCACCGAATACGATTTGCTACATGCATCATTAATACCCTTTACCGTACCGAAATACTAGTACACTCTAGTACACTCAGCAGAATGCGAATGCGATCGAATATATCAGTGATCGGCATAAGCGAAATAAGATAGAACGGAAAGCGGTGATTTAACGAACTCAGAGGGGTTCTGTTACTGATACTTCGAACAGAAAAATATAGATAACCCTCATACACATGGTGTTCAGTTATGTACTGATCTTATATGTTAATAGATTTTGTTGCTTGTTGTTGTTCCACACAATTAACAAATATTGAGTATTTCCCCATGTTGTTGTTGTAATTTGCGTAGAAAGTGGAAAGTAGAAAGTACTCGATCGTTCCGGGAATGTTTAAATAGATAAGAAAAGGGACCAACGCTTGTGTACACATTACAACAACATCAGGTAATAAATATTGTATGTATTTTGTTTACTTTAGGTTAGATTAGAATGTAGAATGTTTAGTTGTAAGAAACCATTTTAAAATAAATTGAGTTCCCAAGAACCTTCCCGGAATACAGTCGCATTTTTATTCTCTCTCATCTTCCAGTGCATTACACATGGTGTAGGCATTCGAGTGGGTCAATTTTTATGGAGTAAAAAAATGTACCAAGCAGTTATCAGAATCGCTTTATTCGAACACTCTAGGTGTGACTTCGGGGCAGTTGCGGGGTTTCTTGTGGATGTTTTCCCCAAAACGAAAAGTTTCTCGTTAAAAACTGGGGCCTCGATTTTGCTTTTAGACCCATGGTTTCTTGGACAAATTTTCTTAGAATTCATCGTAGATTTTGATTTTAATAACCGCTTGGTCGAGACAAAAATTGGCCCACTCTAGTAGGCATACTCGACAAAATAATGTCGACAGTATCTGGTGGAAGCAGTGCTCTGCCCTGCACTGCCCTCCTAAGAAAGAAAGTCACATCTCCATTGTGGTACAAAGACGGACCAATCGCATAAAACGATCAGATCCAACAGAATAACTATGTCATTAGCATAGTTCAGATGCTCGAGTTGTTCGTTGTTCGTCCACTGCTGCAGTGTTCTAAATGCTGCCACAGAATTAGAACAAGGATAGGGAATAATGGAGAAAACTTTGGAACAATTGTTTGTTTAGGCCTAAAAAAATGTAAAATGGAACTATTAAATGTTATTGTAATTCGTTAACGGTGATACTTATCAACATCATAATCCACATAGTAAAATCCCTTTAGATTAGTTAAGGTTAAAGCTACGGTAATCTATATATATAAAAGGCTTGGGTGACTTACTGATCACTCCCCAGCCCAAACGGCTAAACCTAGAACCGTGAAATTTAAAATGCAGGACGTAGGTGCGGACTAAGAAGGGATTTTTGGAAACTCGGACGGAAAGGGGGTAAAATTGGCGTGGCACCGCCCCATACAACTGGAATTTTAAAATGACTGTATGTTTTGAACCATTATAGGTACGAAGTCGAGATTTGGTATCCATATCGGTCTTTAAAGAAAAAATACTTTGCTTGTGGAAAGTTGGCGGTGCCACACCCCTTTTTCAAAAATAGTAATATAGGCTAAATAAATAGATCGATTGCAATTGAATTTTCTATGTGTGATACTGTCCATAGGGCCTTTATCATAGGCTACATGAAAACATAAATAGGCAACCGCCTAATTATGGCACCGCCCCCACAAACCGAAATTTCAATCGGTCTTAACTCAAGAGCCATTAGAGATATGAAGATGAGATTTGCTACATATGTTACTGATATAAAGAGGATTACGTCTCGGTGGAAAAAGGGCGGTGCCACGCCCCTTTTGAAAAAATCGTTATCTGGGCGAAATAAATGAAGCGATTGCAATGAAATTTTCACTGTGTAGCACTATCCGTAGGACCTCTACATGAAAACATCATTAGGGGCGTGGCACCGCCCACACAAACTAAAATTTAAGTCTTTTATATTTTTTACGAGCCATGAATGGTATGAAGATGAGATTTCCTACACATGTAAATGGTACATGGGGGATTACGTTTTTCTGGGAAATGGGCTGTGCCACGCCCGTTTTGGAAAAGTTGTTATGTCGGTCATATTAATATAACTATTGTAATAACATATTCATAATCTATGATTTAAAATTGCTTACTGGCTGTAGACAGGATGATGGAATTCGGGTATAGTTGTTCCCCTTTTCGAGTAAATGTAAGCTCAGAATGGATTTTTGGAAATTCGTACTGTTAGGGGTTAAAATTGCCAATAAAGGATAAAAGTTATACCATCACCCAGAGCAATCGGCTTGTGCTATAATCGTGAAAATCGATATGGAAATGCTTACTATCAAATTGGATGTACGTTTTTTTGTTTGAAATCCGATGTTTCTGGATAAAAAAAAGTTTAAATGGGGTAAACTACGATGGCTGGGACATGTTGCCAGAATGGATGTAAATGCTCCAGCGAGAAAGGTGTTTGAAGGCGAACCTGAAGGACGACGCAGAGCAGGGAGACCCAAACTCCGTTGGAAGGACCAAGTGGTAGGCGACGTGCCACCATCTGGTAGGACTAACTGGAGAACACACGCAGAAGACCGATGCGTGTGGAATTCTTTAGTACTTCTGGCTTCAAATTTATGAACTACTTTCTTAAACTTACTTAAGTAAGTAAGTAAGTAATATATACAATTTCACAACTCATACGCTCTGCCATGGGTTAACTTCATATCTTCATGTAATATGCTATGACCTAAATAATAGCTTATTGCGACACAATAACGTTATAACCACAATTACTAGGTCATTTTATGCTTCCTTACAATAAAAACTGTTAATTATACCCTCACCCTACGGGTAGGAGGGTATGCAAGAATTCAAGAATTTTTAAGTCGTTTGAGCCATGTCCGTCTGTCTGTCTGGCTGTTCGGCTGGTACGCACGATAACTTTCGAAAGAAGAGCCCAAATGTTTTGAAACTTTGCACAAATTAATGTTTCCCTAAAACTACTTATGGTATTGCAAATGGGCTACATGGCTACGCGCCTTTTGGTACCTCCAATACAAATGAACCATTCCAACCAATTTAGAAATCGAGTAATAATATCAATACCCCCTAAGCGATCGTACCCAAATCCTATATTTAGCAAAACTATAGCAAGATAAAGTTTTGCAGAAAAATTTGGAAGTCTTGCCATGCCCCATCTGGTACCTCCCATACCCATCAGGTACCGCCCACTTTAAAAAGCGATTAATATAATTAATAGATCCAACGCGATGGTGACCAAATTCTGTATTTAGTAAAGTTTAGGCAGGATAAAGTTTTGGAGATCAAATTGGAAGTCTAGCCACGCCTCTTCTGGTACCGCCCACACAAATGTACCATTCCGCCTACTTTAGAGATGGAGTAGTAATATCAGTACACCCAAAATAATCGAGCCCAAATTCTGTATTTAGTAAAGCTAAATCAGGATAAAATTTTGAAGAAAAAACTCTTTGTCTAGTCACGCCCATTCTGGTACCTACCACACAAATGTACCACTCGTCCACTTTAGAAATCGAGTAATAATATCAATATAATAGAAAATTTTATGTTTTACTGAGGGTATATGCAAGTCGGTTTTCCCAACTGAAACTTTCTTACTGGTGTTTGATACAGTTTGATATGCAAAAACCAAAAGCCAATGAAGAGATATAACCGTATTAAAATATAGAAAAAGGGCTGGAAATGCACCTAGAGTAAACAAATTCGTATGGCCATTAAACTGTTAATGCAGCAAACTTGACAAAACGAGCAGAAGTTCTCTTGGGGGCTTCTTTCACGTGCAATTCTCAGAATTGAGTCCCAAGATCATGTGTTGTACTGTGTTAGTAAGCCATCGTTAACATTCAATGAAGATGCGTTGCAAGTCCTAAACTAAATTTTCCGCCAAAGTACAGTAAAATTACGTACAAACTACTAAACTAATTGAGGTTCATTACGTGCGTTTTTAGGTGGGCTCCTAGATGGTTTAAATACACAATTGGACCAGTCCAGCCCGATTGCGATTGGATTCGTTTGCCTTTGTATTGTCTGTAGTCTCTGTGCAAGAAGAACCAGTATACAATTTATTATCACAAAATCTCAACAAACATCACATAGAACAAGCCGTATTTCAGGTAGACTCTTAATCTCCTTGCAATCAACCCCCATAACAGTCACACGAATCGGTTAAAAAACCTAGTTAATGTAGTTTACTTTTAGTAACTATAGCTTTTAGTTGGAAAAAGTTTTTTTAATAAGCCTGCAGAAATTCTCTATAATCTGCTATATGGAATTTTCATCAAGCAAAAAACATTTAACCATTCTCTCAATTAGTCATAACTACGTGTTAAACAAATGATTGGAATTTTACTAACAGAAGAATAATGTAATTCCACTACATACGTTCTCTGTTTGAATTCGCATGACCACTGCTGGGTTTATATATGAAGGCAATAAAAAGCTAAATCGTTGCAATCTCTTTTTTTTGTTACATTATGTAGGTTTTATATAAAACCAACAGCTTTACCACCTTGTAGTTATTTCTGTTATTTTGTTTAATTTTATGAAATTTGCAGAATTTGTTTTACAGCTGTTTGTGTTTAACCTTTTTTCAGTGCTAAATTTTTTAAAGCTTTTAAGCATTTGCTGGCATTGGCTTTTCTCTGAACGTATAAATATTTCAACGAAATATTTTTGTAAATCAAATATTGAAATATGTTGTGAAAAATTATCTGTTAAACTTTTACCACACACACACACAAAATGCATTCAGTGGAATTCCCCTTTAGTATGCGGCAGCAGCACCAGCACCAGCTGCATTTACATTTATGCGAATATTTTTAAGAGTTTCCTTAAATAAAACATTAATTTGCTTTAAAAATCCGTCATAAATTGTAGAGTCAATGTAAAAGTTTCAATTAGCTCTGTACTGCGTGCGTATGAGTTATTTTAATTATACATAGCGTATGAGTTATATTTAATTCAATCAACAACACTTATGTGCTGCTGCAACTGGACCGTCATAACAGCAATTGGACTTTGCATTCGTATACAATTTGTATGGTTTTTGTATGTCTGTAACATTTCCACCTCTCTTTTGTTGTTGTTGTTATTGTTGTTTGTTTTACATTTAAATTATTCAGCTGATGCTTTACACGACGACGACTACGACTCAGCCATTTTGCGCTAAAACGTGGTGCATCAGCGCAACATAACAATTATTCATAAAAAAAAAACACTGCAACTTTTTTTTAACACACACACACTGTATAGTTATAATAAATTACAAACATTTACAGTAACATAGCATTCCAATTAAACAATATACGCTTCAAACAAAAGAAAACGTCAGCAACAAAAATGCATGAGCCAGCAGCAGCATCAACTACTACAACACCATCATCAACACCACCACCACCACCAACATCACCATCAACTAAAGTAATTAACAATTTAAGGGATAACAAAAGTTTCAAGTGAATGGAAGAAATTGAAAGAAGCAAACAAACACAAACGCAAGCAAGCAACAGGCAACAAGTTATTTTTGTGTAATTAAAATTGTTGTTAATAAATTTGTACAACTAATTAGTGAGCAATTGTTAGGAAACCAAATCAAATAAACATAATACATAGATACAACAAATATACAAGATAAGTAGTAAACTTTGCAGAATTTTATCAAAAGTCACAGTAATCACAGAAGTTAGGATTAATTAGTAAGTTTGTGTCCTAAATCAAAATGACAACGGAAGAAAATTTATATGAAAACATAAAGTCAAAGCCAAAGAAGAATTTGGTTTAGTTACAACATTTAGAACAATGTGACAAGTAGTAGATATATATTAAGAGAGGAGGTGAAGATAGAGAAATAAACCATCTGCGACATCTATTGAAGCTTAATCGGATATAATGCTGAACAATTTAGATGTCTAACCGCAAAGCATTAGTAAAGCATATACAAGATTTTAATGCTAAAGGGGGCAAGACAACCTAATATTCACAAGCATAAAGAAAAGGAAAATCAGAATACTTCTGGTATACTAGAATTGAATTATCTCAATAAATGAACCTGTGAATTGCCCACCTCGTTCGTGTAACTTGCAATCTTTGAACTACTTGCTCTAGTCTATACCAGAGATGATCTGTCGTAAACTGTGACATATGTGACGTACGTATACAGCGTCGTAAACCTAAAGTCACATAAGATTTACCCTTTCATGAATAAGAAACAATTTTAATTTTTGGTTATTTAATTAACTGATGCCAAGAAATATTCGACAATTTGAATAATCCATTAAATTTAAATTCTTGTCAGAATAATTTAATAAATAAATTCGAATATCTTGATTTTTTGCTCGTAATCCCAGTCCTTTACTCAAAGGTAACAATTCTGGGGCAGTGAACCAATTTCTCTCATATGAAAATAAATTCAAGTTTCTAATGACTAGACAAGTGTTTAAAAACAACTTCATATTTGCGATTTACCGAACTTTGCCCAACAGAACAATATCAGTGATTAAAGGCAACTGCAATTTAAATGTAAGGTTTCGCGACATTTGATACTTTTGAGACGTTTTGTGACGTTTACAACTTTATAGCTTTGTGACAGTCGTAAACATAAAAAATTATGTCTGGTCTATACTAATAAACCAGCAAGGATTAAATATTTAGAAAACAACATTCGACACACTATTGACGAAATATGACCGGGTATATTCCGACCAGCGCTTTCAATTACTGCTAACAACAGCGCCTTACTCCAATGTTCCTGGAACACTGTGCCAGCATATTGCCTATTCTATTATAAATTCCGCAACGACTGTAACCACGCAAAGACAACTTGTGCTACGATGCCGAATGTCACATACTATATGAGGTAGAGGATGTTGCATACAAGCAACACAATATAAAGATAAGAGGAAAAAGAGTCGGAACGCCAGTTGAAACAAAACTATTAGGGTAATTATCTTCGGTTATGCCGAAACTCAGATACCCTTCACCATTTGTATAAATGGTCATAAAACTGGTTATTTGCACTACATTTATTTATTTCATTAAACTTTGTACCGCAAAAAATTAGAGTTTGCATGAGAAATGGATGATACATTTAGCCACTCACATCAATATTTTATTATGCTTTGTACCTCAAAAAATTAGAGTTTGTACGAGAAATGGACGATACTTTTAGTCACTCATATTCATTTTTATCGAAATGTCAAAAACGGAGTTTGAGTTATTAATATGAGCTGATCTGCTCATCTTAAAACTTAACCTCCGCTTAAAAGATAGAAGATTGCATACTAAAATAGCAGAGACATTATAGAACTTATCCTTCGACTGAGGTATAGAAGCTTGCATATCAAAATAGCGAAGACAGACAGACGGACACTTCCAAAAGGGGGTGTAGAACATATCCTCCACTTGTGGGATAAAAGCTTGCATCCTAATTTTTTAGCTCAATAGTTCTTAAACTACGGCTGTGACGAAGATACAGACAGACGGACACTTCCAGAAGGGATGTTTGTATGTGAGGTGGGAGTGGTTTTTGTCAGATCTTGCTCATCTCAGAACTTAACCTCAGCTTAGAAGATGGAAGATTGTATATCAAATTTCAGCAAGATGGCCCCTAAATTGCAGCTGTAATTGGGGAAGTTTGTATAGGAGGTGTAAGTCTTGCAGTAAGTCGATCTTGCTTATCTTGGAACTCAACATCCCCTTAGAGGATATAAGATTGCATATCCAATCTCCACTTGATGCACATAATACATGACGCAGATGTGAGTAAGAAAGGACAACTATTTTACGTGCCTAAAAGAGGTCAAAGGTCAGATTCTGAATAAACCCTATGTTTTTTACTAATTTTCGATCATGTAATTGTATTTTTTCCTCGCAAATGTGTAATAGTCAAATATTGACATGTGTGGTCGGAGCCACGACTTTTTTCCGAACTTGATTCCAAATAGCCTGCTTTTAAATGGGGCGTGGCACAGGACACTTCCACCCTGGCTGTAATTCATAGTATATCAACAACACATATCAAACATCATCTATATACTTCCTATAGTTCCTGAGATACAGCCTTTTACAGTTTCAAGTTTTATACCACGCCCACTGATACGCTTCCCCCCCCCCCCAATTTTTGTTGAATCACGAACTATGCTGCCAAATGCATCCACACAAATTTTCCATGCGATGGGAGAAAAAGTCCTGAAGATATTGTGGTTTTAAAAATAGGATGCAATGGGCGGGGCCACGTCCACTTGAACTAAAATTGACGTCGAAGTCAAAAATGTCTAAAAAGCTAAAGACAGCCCTTGATTAACCAAGTGCCTAGTTTCGATCGTATATCTAATGACGATGAAACGTAGGGTGTAGGGGGAGAAAAACATTTGATGTCCCCAAAAAGGGGGGGGGGCATAACATTTTTTTCGCCATATAGAGCGACCATATCTCGTGTCCACAACTCGACGGAAGAAAAAGACCAGGATATTAATGATGAATTCTATGAGCGCCTGGACCGCTACCATGGCCATGACGTTAAAATTACTCTGGAAGATTTTACAGTAGTCGAACTGGTTCAGCAGTCGAAATATTCAGTCTACACAATAATATCTACGATAACGGTTTCAGATTGCTTACTTTCGTGTCGGCTAGAAACATGATAGTGAGTGGATCAAAGCTATAGCATAAAGATAATCACAAGGCAACCTGGATATCACCTGTTCAAAAGACGAGAAACCAGATTAATGACGCGGTAATTGATGGAAGGGATGTCTCAGGCGTTATGGAAGTGCGTGTGTGCTACGAACGCGATTAAGTAGTGCTAACAACGCACGTAACTAAACGCAAAGGCAACTAGACATCACAAAGCTGCATACCACTTAGATAGCCTATGTCTAGTCCACCCAACTCTCTTAATTACTTCAAAGAACCCGCCTAACTTTGATGTTCCTGACATGCAGTGTCACCATATTGCAAATTCTATGACCGCTGCCGCAACGAACGTACTCGCTTATGAAAAACCAAGCTCAGGCAAGCCTTGGCACGATGAGGAATATCGCGTATTGTCTGAGGAAAAGGATGCTGTATATAGGGCAAAACTGCAGTGAACGGCAATACGTGCGGCTACAAAAAGATAAAAATAATAGAGGAGGAAGATGCAACGCCTTTGCTGGCGTAAAAAGCATCTATGGGAAAAAAGAGTGAGAGCCAGGATATCGAAAAGTGCAGGAAAAGAGATGTCGAAAGTTCTACCAAATGGTTAGAAAGCTAAGGTTTTTGAAACAGGGATACCCATCTGTGAGAACAGAAATGGAAATCTAGTTACTAATACGCAGTGTGCATCAAATATGGAAGAAACGATAGAGTCATAATATCGAATATTGCTAGGATAGAGGCCCGAAGTCCTTCCTTACCAGTTTAAAAAGCAATGTTTGTGGAACAGGGATTCCCGGATGTTAGGATAGAGATGGAAACCTGGTCACGAACACCTAGAGTATGCTGCAAATATGGAGGGAACACTTTCGTGCTCTGTTCGCTCCTGAAAGCAGTATAAGTCACGAAATCAAGCCAATCATGGGCGATGGAGTAGATATTTCGCCACTGAGATAAAAATATATCAGATATCGCCAATTGCATGGTTTAAAAACAATAAAGCTGCTGGAGCCGATGGTCTGTCGGCAGAGCTTTATAAGGCACCAGCTCACAAACAGGATTTGGCTAAAGGAATACATGCACGATGATTCTAATCTGAGTGTTCTATGTCCTGTGCTTAAGAAAGGCGATCCAAGTGTGTGTACCAACTGCCGCCGGATCAAACTTTTACCCATCGCATACAAGGTCCTGCCTAGTGTGTTGTATGAAAGATTAAAGCTGAGGGAACCGAAGGACTGCCGGCAGAGCTTTTGAAGACCGGCTGCAATGAGCCGGAAACATGCATGCACCAGGTTGTGAACACGATTTGGCTAAAGGAATGCATGCCCATACTAGCAGACCTGATTGAACTTTATCAGTGTGACTTTAGAACTGGTACATCCACGACCAAACAGATTTTTACACTACTACAAATTCTAGAGAAGACAAAAGAAATGCAGATAGACACCTTTTATTTGTATAATGATTAAAAAGCTGCATTTGTCAATTCGGTACGGTGAAAATTATTAGGTGGTTGAGTTTGGTATCCCTGCAAAGCTGATACGACTTTCTAGAATGACGCTGACATTGTCATTTTCTACCAAGAGAGGTTTCAGTCAAGGCGATAGTCTATCAAGCGACCTTTTTAACATCATAATGGAGATGTTGATGCAGAAGGCTGCAGTAAACACGACTATTACCATATTTAACAAAAGTCAAATTCTGCTAGCGTACACCGATGATATAAATACCATTGGCCGAGGACTGTGGCATGTTACTGCGGTCTTTTCGAATATTGAAAAGCAGTCGGTGGAAGTGTGTCCAGTGATAAATAAGGACAAAAACAAGTTATTTGTGTCAATGAACTAATCGTCTACTCGTTAGAGACGATGGGTAAACGTTGAGAACTATAACTTTAAAGTGGTAAATGATTTTGATTACTTTGGCTCCGTCATAAAAAAAAATAAAAATGTCAGCCTGGAAAACAAAAGACGAGTATTGATCGCAAACCGCTGCTACTAAGCGCGTTTTAATGATATTGCGTTGAATTTGCGTTTTTTTTTTGTAAATATTTGGGAAAGTTTGTCAAAGTTTATTAAAAATGCAAAAATCCACCTGTTATTAAGAATTGCTATTCAAAACTCATAAAATACCAAATTAAAATCAACATTCGGCTCTCATTAAATGCCCCCGTATCCCATTACTTATGTTAAAGGATTGTTTAAACAACATAAGCGCCCACCATCATAACATCATATTATGCCACATTATATTCCATTCTATGTTAATTAAACCTAATATGATGCTATAGCCACCGTCAATGGAGTGTATTACATATGTATATGGATTGTAATTTAATGAAGATGATGACCATAATGAACTTAATGTATTCGATGTTGTTATTGTCTTTGTGTTATGTTGTGTTGTGCCAATACATATTTTGTTGTCTTCTTACCTGTCTGACGATGATGGATAAATTTCATATCATTATTTCGATTGCCATCACAATTGTTAAGCTGCATCGCATTAATGTGCGACAATGACATCGACGATGATGATGACGATGAACCGGTAGTGACGGATGTCATGGCCATGACAGTAGTAGATGGTGTCATCGTCACACTGACATCCGAGCCTGACTTCATAGGTGAACGTGTCGCCGTCGTCGCCGCCGCCACGGGGATGTGGGACAAAGGCTGTGGTGTATGATGCTGATTACCGGCCATCATGAATGGTGGTGGACAAATATTGTTGGCATTCCTTTTATCGACTGTTTAAAAATCAATTTGAATTGGTTGTTGTACGTTTTCTGTTCTCGATATTGTATTTCAATGCAATTGAATTTCTTTTGTGTTTGTGAAAATTAAAGCGTTTATTTGTGTGTGTGTGTGTGGTGTGAATAGGTGAGTATGTATGTGAATATATGCGTGGGAGTGTGCGAGCGATATGTTATTGTTAATGTGAAAATGTGCTTGATTGTATACAAGTGCGTGAACACACACACACATACAACCCTATTAGTGTTCGTGATTAATCCATGTTTACTATTAATTTGCTTGTATTGTTTGCAGCTGTATGAGTATGTGAGAGTGAGTGTATGTTTATATACAAAACTTGTGAGTTAATTGTCGTTATTAAAATCCATGATTGTATGTGTATGTTTGTGCGCATCAGTCAAAGACAATTTTTAGACTTTAGGATAATTAATTAACTATAGGTGGTGCGGCGCGTTTTTTAGGCGCGAAATTATAAAATAGCAAAACTGAAAATAACACCAAAAATACAAATGATTGGTTTTGTTTTTAACTGGGGTCCACTAAAGAAGGGGTGTCTTTTAACGTTGTTATTGCTTGAAATGTCTTACAGATTAACTAAGAAATTTTTGTATATTTATAAAAAGTCCTCAACAACTGCTTTATAACTTGTAAAAGTCAATTAAAAGCGCCCTAAGTGATGGGCCTGACCTGATGTCATATAAAAAATGGCTAACAATTTCAAGGCATTAAGATATCAAATTTTGGAAATATGAACATAATGACGTCATAAAATCAATGGATACTAATTTGTTGCTATATGGAGGACCAAATTCCACAAAGTTTTTAATTTATGTACGACAGCAATCGACCCCTAAATCTATAGCATGTTATTTGTATATTCTTAACATCATGTCAAGGCCGACACCAACTGATTATACTGTAGAACATTTTCGGGGTCATTTTCTGGGGTGTGAGAAATTCCAAGTCAGGGTAAAGTTACTAGGACAGTATAGTAAAATCCCCACAGGGGTTTTATGACCCTTTTTCTCTTTTTACTTATATTGATGTATTCGCTTAGGTTTTCAGCTATAATTCAAGAACTATTGAGCTAAGGCTTAAATAAATAACACTATGACACAATTTGATGGTCATTGTCTCGGGGGTGAACCAAACCAATATCAAACGATAGCATTTGACCTCAATAACAAAACCCTAAACTCCATTTTGCCCCACTACGTCACAATTTTTATTCCAGTGGTTTGAAGTTTGATTTTTTTGGTCAAAAGTTGAATCAGTGAATATGAAAAAACATCTGTAAAAATACGTTTGGGGTATTTCATGTCTTTGGAGACCTATATTAAAACAATCAGGGGAATATTTTCTCGGAACATTTTAACCCTCTAGCACCCACCCGTATAGGACATTTTTGGCCCAATTGTGAAAAACTGTTTAAAAGTCAACATTGGACGGAGGTCAAGGTTTAGAATCTTCGATAAAAATATTCTCCGGAAAATTTCACTAAGAGTCACCGAAGACAAATAACCTCTACGAGTTAATCCTAAGGGTAGGAGCTGGAGGGTTCGAATGTTCTGATGAAATGTTCCTCTGAAAATTTTAATGTATGTCTGCAGACATACATACAAAATGAAGTTTATGGTTTTGTTACTGAGGTCAAATGCTATTGTTTGATATTGGTTTGGTTCACCCCCGAAAAAGTGTGTTGCACTGTGTAATTTACGTTCTTATTGAACCGTAAATCCACAATATTGAAACGAAGTGGGTATGATTAATATAAAATCCGCATGAGCTTTATATTACTCATACGTGGTTCGTCAACAATTTTGACTCTTTACTCGAAAAAGGCCAGAATATCTTTAAACCATATTCTACACTAAGATTTACATTTATATCCTTCCAAAATTCAAATGGAACCCGAAGATCATGCACAATTGGAAGAATTGGAGTTATACTTATCTTTCTATGAAACATCTGAACTCTTGCATTGACTCACTCATACTGTATGTGCAGCTTTGTGGGCAGGAGGTAAAATTGGCCCACTTTTTATAAATACCAAAGACGACTAATCGTTTCAGTCAATACAGAGCGGTATATTGCCAAGCTGCAGTACTTTTTTGCTCCAGTGCTACGGGGTCACACCTCCAACGACTGACTGGGTGCGGTGATATCTAAAAGAGTTTTTTGGTTTTGACCGAAACTATACAGCTCATACAGCTGATGCTTCATTCGACAAAGATTATGAGTCCAACTATTTTGCCAAGTATATTTCTCTCGAAGACTCATGTGTCATTATCCCGAATTTACTACTAAGGGAGATTTCAAACAAGGCGATAGTCTGTCATGCGATCTCTTTAACATTACAATGGAGATTATCACGTGGAAGACTGCCATAAATAATAAAAGAAACATGCTTCGCCGATGATAGAAAAAGTAGAGTGAGACAGGTAGCATCAGGTCTGGTAGAGTTGGATCTTTATTCGTCAAGATATTAAATCGCTTCCTAAGAGCATAGTAGCAGCGGTTTGTGATCAATACTCCTCTCTTGATTTGACCGACGCACAGATATATGGGAAATACTTGGAATCTTAATTTTTTATAAAAACCTTCACCGAGTAATTTTTTAACATTCTGCTTCATAAATTTGCTTCCAATAATTTTGGCCGCCCAGATCGTAAATTTACCCCACTGTGCGACGTTATAATTTTTGTTGACGGCAAAGTCAAGGTAGACCAAATCATTTTCCACTTTAATGTTATGGTTGTCAACGTACATGCAGCGTGCCAAACTTACTAGTAGACTCCCTGTTCGATTGCAACAATTTCACTTCTGCCGACTGCATCTCTAAGTTTGAAAAGTCCGTAGTAACATACTGCAATTCTCTTCTAATTATATCTATACCATCATCGTACGCGAGCAGCATGTGACTTTTTTTAAAGAAGGCTTTTACTGCAACCTTCCGCCTGACCATCTTCATTATGAAGCAAAAGAGATTGCATTACAGACTTTTGTTTAAAGCTCCGATTGGTAGAAAATTGCTCTGTCATATTTTAGTATCTTTTCACTGAACACTTCATGTCGCTTAGTGTCATCGAACAAAGTCGTATTAGTTTTGCTGGGTAACGAAACTCAACCATGGTATCTAGTAGTTTTTGCCGTATCGGACTACCAAATGCAGCTTTGTTATCGATAAACAGGTGGTAGGATGCCGATTGCATTTCTTGAACATTTGAACATTTAACGAGTATTTACCAGGTTAATTTCGCTAGGATGGGCTTTAGTCTTTCACATAACACACCTTTTATTTAATGGGTAAAAAGCTGATCCCGCAATAGTTGGTACACACACTTAGATCGTCTTTCTCATGTGAGGGACATAAGCTTTTTTATACCTTTCATGTTTTTAAGCCGGAGGGTTCATGTTGTGTAAACTAGGTTGTTTAGCAGTTATATGGTGAAAAAAAAATTCAGAATTTTGTCGGTACCACCCCCCAAAAATTATAACTCTTTACAGATTCTGGCATAGTAAAAGTTTGAGCTCGGTTGGAGTATGATAACTCGTGCCGCTTTGGGCTTTTGGGGCATAACTCAAGAACAACTAGACCAATTTTGATAAAAAAATTCGAAATTTAAGAAATAACATTTCTTTCATTATCAACAGCTTCGCAGTTATAAATAAATTTATGAAAAGAAAAAAAAAAAGAAAAAATTTGTTTAAAAATTCTATTTAAAAATAATAAAAAAAAATCTAAAACTAAAAAAAGTGTCAAGTCTTACTACTTTTACGTAATGTCACATAACCTACGCATAAAATTAGGCATATATTATGAAAATCAATTTTACCAGTAATGTATCAGAGACAAAATGAGGCAAATTTGGTTCAATACCAACAACAAGTTTGGAAATATAAGTTTTTTCCATATCAGGATATATGGGAGGTGGGCGCGTCCTTCGAGATAATTTCATATAATTCAACACAATTGTCAGTAATAGATCTGCGACAAATTGAGCCAAATTTTGTTCAGTACCAACAAAATTTTTTAAAAATTTACTTTTTTTTTTAAATTAAGAATATATGGGAGGTGGGCGTGTCCTTGGGCCGATTTTCAAAAAACTTCGTTCTTTTTCTATTCATAAAAACATCTTCTTTTATGATAACTTATTTTATTTTTGGCCTTCGTTTGCATAAGAGAGCTGTATAAAACTGAATAAGATCAACTGATAAGGTGCAAGCATTAGCTAGGTGGATGATTGGGACGTCAGTGTACCTTCCCTGATTCACAAGAAGGGAGACAAAACCCATTGGGGCTAACTGCCACGGAATAGATATCCTATCGATAGCATATAAGATGTTATTAAAAATAAAGTGCGAAAGTTTTAATCCCGAGCACAATGAACTAATTTAGCCTTATCTACTATCTACCAAATTTTTACAATCCGCCAAATCCTGGGAAAGACCCATCTAAAACATAGCGAAACACAGCATCGTTTCAACGACTATAAAGATCCAACCAAAACTTGTACGCTTTTGCAGAATGACTCTGAGTAACACTGGATTCTCACTCAGTAAAAGTGCGAAGCGATCTCTCCCAAACATACACCACTACAAGAGGTCTTTGAGAGTCAGCTCAATAGGGAAGAAATTGGCGCAAATGGGTGTGTTAATGAACAAGGACAAGATAAAATTTAGAATTGAAAATTATGTAGGCAAATGTAGTAACGACAAAAAGGCAACCTATTTAAGCAGCATCGATGTAGTGGACGAATTTATACTACTTCAAACTAACAACTCCTTCTCTAGACGAACAAAAACTATAGAGTACCACACTTTTATTCTTCACGTGCTGCTTTATTGCGCTAAAACATGGATATTTGCGAAAGTAGAGTTCCCAAACCCTATTATTAATCGACTTCCGAAATATTTTAAATACTTATTTCATAAAACCAACCAACGTTACGCCACTGAAAGTCTTAAATAATAAGCTCAATTAGCGAGCAAATAACCCATAAGTATTATCGATGAAATTTCCAATTTCCCTTCTTACTTGCTTCAAATGTATAAGGATATACTTCATCTTCTCGCATTACCTGTTTATAATTGATCCTTCTTAAACGAAACACGGAAATTTTCTTTAGTTAACAGCTTAAGATTTGTCTACATAATACATACTTGCGTGTAGACATACACAGTTCTATACACTTGTGTATAAACATGTAGTTAATAGCAATTAAAATACAGGATTAATTAGCAGTGTATTTAAGATTAAACCACGAAGAACAACATCAATTGCAGCAGGTATTATATCTTGCCTTGTCGATGTAATCAAGAGAGGGCGAGAGAGAGAGAGAGAGAATGGGCATTTTGCAAATGCTAATTAATTACTGCTTACATACATTCCACCAGGGAGAGTGCCTGCCTGCCTGATACATGAACATGTTTAAGATTAAACGATAAAGAAAACATCGTAAATCATTGATGTTTCTTGATTGCCGCCGCTACGTGAAGACAGCTGCAAAAGTTTGTTGAAACAATTTTAATCAATGTAAACTTTTGCACATTCCTCTTGGAGTGATTGATGTGTTTGCTGTGCGCATGAAGATTATTTCACAAAAACCTACTAACAAATTACTACAAATTATGACCAATTAAATAGTTGTCTTTGCAGTAATTTATATTAGTAAAGCGAATTTATAAAGTTATGGCAATTTAAAAACGAATAAACTAACCCTTGACATAGTAATTACTAAATATATAATTAATATCAAAAGTTATATTACCAACCATACATACAAAGATTTAATAAAAGACATAATTGAAGTGAAGTATTTTTAGAAAGCATTTATCAATATATTCCTACATTAAAAAGGATTTGTATAATAAATCTATGCACTTACATACAGCATAGAAAATTTATAAAATATAATAAAGATATAGAGGGGAGAGGGGAAGTAATTGCCAATTAGCTAAACATCTTTAAGTCACAATAATTTTTAGAAACATTGCAATTAAAATTTGAATGGAATTATTTACAACACACTCATATACATACATACACACGCGCTCATAAAGTCATAACACATATACTCATTTGTAGCCATTTGTAGTTCGTCGTGTACTTGGTACGTGTGTATGGGGGTAATTTGCACAAATTGTCGGCAACAAGATTATAATTATTGCAATTATCTCGAGCAGATGGATTGAATTTGTAGCATTTGAAACTTAAGGGAATTTAATAATATTACGATAGGTTTTATGTATGTACACTATGTTCACTATTTTACTTACAGTTTTGAAGTGTTTGAAAATATTTTCTTATTAAATTAAATAAACAGTTTTCAAACACTTAGTTTGGAGTGGAGAAAGTAAATAAATTATTAAATAAAATGGTTAAAATGAGGTCAGTTTGATTATACAGCAGTATAACAACATTATGGGCATTTGCTGGATGTGAATGATTTCTCTAACTACGTAAAAGTGTATGTTGAGGGTAATAAATCTGTCAATGGAATGGGTCTTGGTAGGAATCTTTGTTGTTGAATGGAGAAACGTTCAACTGATAAAGACAATAAGTCTATATTTCTAATCGTTCGTTATATTCAAAAGATCGGTTTGGACATAACATAACATTACAATTACCCAATGCAAGAGGCAATATTTGAGGTGAGAATTGCAAGTCTGTTTAAAGGTAGAATATTAACACCCACTTGGGGTTTGAAGTTCTCTGTCAAGTGGAGTAAAACTTTAAAATGGTTTGGTTTTCCTATGCCAAACTTTTTTATGACCCTTTATATTTTTAGCTTATCTTGATGTTCGTTAGCTTAGGTTTGCAGTTACAACTCAAGAACTGTTGATGGTGTTTAATTTCATTCTTCAGCAGAATTGTAGCTAAGGCTTCAATTAATAATTTCTATTAATATGACCATGTACAAATTCTTTTTGTACTTCTTTAATGGTAGCAACAACGTAAATGTATCTATCAGTAGCCGCATGTAGAAAAGTATTCTCAGCGCTTCGTTGTTTTGCGCTCCGTAGATAGTTCGTCACACCAAGCTTAGATAACACCTGGTTCATCCATCGATGGTTCGGTCGCCCCCTCCAGCATCGAGTTAATTGCCGAAGTCTTTTTAATCCGGAGCATTTACGTCCATTCGTACATAGTTAGCAAACCAGCGCATTCGGTCTATTTGAATGCTCTTGACTAAGTCGATGACGTTGTACAGCTCATACAGCTCATGCTTCATTCGACGACGGTACTTGACGTCCAAATATTTTGCGTAGTATTTGTCTCACGAAAACTTCCAGAATAGCTTGATCAGCCTGCATCATTACCCAGAGTTCTGAAGAAAATATCGCAGTTGTATCGGCCAGTGTTAATGATGACCATCAATTACCGATTCGTCGCCGTTCGCAGCAATTGGACCTCTGTTACTCAACAACGTGGACAATTTTGCGGAAGGATTTAGGTGTGAAGCCTTTCAAAATACAGCTGGTGCAAGAATTATAGCCGAACGATCTACCGCAACGGAGAATTTTTGGTGAATGGGCTTTTGGAAAGTTGGCCGAAGATCCACTTTTTTTTTTCGAAAAATTGTGTTCAGCGACGAAGCTCATTTTTGGCTCAATGGGTACGTTAATAAGCAGAATTGTCGATTTTGGAGTGAAGATCAGTCAGAAGCATTGCAAAAGCTATAAAAAGTCACAGTTTGGTGCAGTTTATGGGCTGGTGGCATCATTGGACCGTACCTCTTCAAAGATGATGCGAATCGTAACGTAACTGTGGATGGTGAGCGCTACCGTGAGATGATATCCAACTTTTTTTGCCCAAAATGCAAGAGCTTGACTTGCATGACATGTGGTTTCAACAAGACGGTGCCACATGCCACACAGCACGTTTAACAATGGACTTATTGAGAGGCGAGTTCGGTGAACATTTTATTTCACGTTCGGGACCGGTCAATTGGCCGCCTAGATCGTGCGATTTAACGCCTTTAGACTATTTTTTGTGGGGCTATGTTAAAGCTCATGTCTATACACACAGGCCCGCTTCAATTGACGCATTGGAAGACAACATTGAAGCATTTATTCATGAGATACCGGCCGAAATGTTGGAAAAAGTATGCCAAAATTGGACTAAGCGGATGGACCATTTGAGGCGCAGTCACGGTCAACATTTGCATGAAATAATTTTCAAACATTAAATTATATGGACCGTACTATCGATTCAAATAAAGATTTCATGCATTTTTCTGAATTTTATGTGTTTTTTTTTTAACTTTCCTATAGCTCTTAAAAAATCACCCTATATATCAACGGCATACTTGGTAAAAAAGGCTATGTTAGATTTGTGCCTATTTTCACTGAAGACTTGGTGTCAGTGTCATCCCGCAAAGTTGTACCAGCTTAGCGGGGATACCAAACTCAGCCATAGCATCTAATAGTTTCTGTCGTAGCGGACTGTCGAATGCTGGTAGGTAGGTGTCGATCTGCATTTCTTGGGTATTATCCAGAATTTGTCTTAGTGTGAATATCTGGTCGTTCATATATTTACCAGGTCTACAGCCACAATCATAGGGTCCAATCATGTTCGCTAAAGCGGGCTTTAGTCTTTCACATAACACACTAGACAGAACTTTGTATGCGATAGGTAAAAGGTTGATCGCCTTTCTTAAGTACAGGACATAGATCATTCAGATTCCAATCATAGGGCATGCATGCCTTGAGCCAAATCGTGTTTATTAGCTGATGCATGCTCGTTGAAAGCTCATAGCCACCGGTTTTTTATAGCCCTGTCGGCATTTCATCGGCTCCCGCAGCTTTTTTATTTTTAAGCCGTGGAACTGCCGTTCTGATCTCGTTTTAGCTCGGTGATCGACTCCGTCGTCTATGATTGGCGTGATTTCGTCACTTATGCTGCCTTCTGGAACGAGAAGACAACGAAAGTGTTCCCTCCATATTTGCAGCACACTCTGAGTGTCCAGATTTTCGTCTCCGTCCTTTTAGGTGGGGATCCCTGAATTTGACCTTTTAGTAGAACTTTTGGGCTTCACCTCTATGCCTGTAATTTTCGATATCCTGGCTCTCTCTTTTCTTCCATAGACGCTTTTTCCGACTGAAGGGGCGTGTCATTTTCTCATTATAACGGTACGTTATTGCACGCATCCTTTCCACGCAGTATCCTTTTCTTCAGAAATGTCGCGACATTTAGTACCAGGGCTTGTCTGAGCATGGTTTTTTATAACCCAGTACTGTCGTTGTGGCCACTGGCTGTCGGGAACATCAGAATTAGGGGGTTTGGTTCGAAGTGATTGAGAGAGTTGGTTGTAGTAGGCATTCGATATGTCGGTGGTATGCAGCTTTGGGATGTCTAGCCTCCTTTGCGCTTTGTAACCAGCGTTTAAGTATTGCTTAATCGCGTGCGTGGCTTGGCTGCAACTAGGTGGCGATCCGAGTCAATAAGCGTCCATAAAGCTTGGGACATGTCTTCCATCAATTACTACGTGATCAATTTGGTTTCTTGTATTTTAATCAGGAGATATAAAGGTTGCCTTGGTGGTATCTTTATGCGGTAAGCTGGCTCCATTCACTACCATGTTTCTTGCCAACCCGAAGCTAAATAGTCTGAATCATTTGTCGGAGGTGTTGTTGTGCAGACTGAATTTTCCGTCTGCTGAACGAAGGGCATCTTCCCTTCCTATTTTAGCATTAAAATCTCCCAGAACAATGTTAATGTCATGTGCCTGGCAGGGATCATATATTTCCTCCAGGCGTGGCAAATCACAAATTCTTTCCATAATTTTATGGAAAGATGTCAGACAGGCACATGACCCTATGTATCCCTCACCCTCACCCTATGTATGTTAATGTTCAACTCTCAAATTATTGAAAATTATCTATGAGGGTTATTTGTCTGGGAGATACCAAAATGTGTGTTGCAAAAGTTTCAGTTTTGCCTATCTTTTTAAGATAATCTAACTGACCAAATTTAAATATTCCCCATGTGTCCGTTTCGTCCGTATGATTATCATAAGTAATATTCCACGTTAATCATACGCCACAAAGTACAACAGTTTTATTGTAACTGCTACAAAATAAACCCAGTTCAAAATCATTTGATGAATGGAAAAGTGAAACTGTTGCTTATATAGGGAAACGTTATATGAGCAGATTAAAGGAATTGTAATTCTTATTTTTTTTTTTAATTTATTTCAGCTAAATCGGACTAGTAGTTCTCGAATTCTGTCAAACAAAAGAGCGTGAACGTGACGAATTCCCTTATACGATAATTACTAACTACAAATCGATATTAAATTATTATATCATTTAACCTGACAAAACGAATGATGCAGAACTTCTTCTTTTTGGGGCTTCTTTCCGGTGCAGTTCTCAGAATTGAGTCCCAAATCAATGATATGAAAAATGTTGTACGGTGCAGTACAGTACTTGGATTAGAGTTGTCATACAATATCATCAACAATGACCAGTTTTCTACTTATCACAGATGAGAAGGCTATATATGGCCAGAAATTCCAAGTTATTGGGGAATATTTGTGAAAAAATTAGAGAAATTAATTTTTTTTAAGATTTCGTTTGATAAAATTTCCTGAAAAACTAAGTGAACAACGACATCATGATAGGGAAAAAATAAAAAAAGTGGTAAAAACATGCTTCGTCAGGGAACCCAAATCCTTTGGTGAATTTACTACCCTGACCTGGTATCTTTACCATGACACTTTGCTTTCTTCTTTACGTATCAAATTGTTATATTTTTTGAAATTTAATTTAAATATTCATTTGCCATTCTAGCCTGACATTACTCATACGCATATGAAACCATTTAAGTAATGCCACTACTACAACTATAGTTACCTTTCAATTGGAGTCCTTTTTGTCATAAAATTATTTCAAATTTTATCATTTATTTCACATCAAAGATAAAAAAACACCTCACACACACGAAAACAATTAAAACATTTCAACTCAATTGTTGCTCAATACAATAACAAAGATATTAACTACCAGCTGTTCACAGAACTTAATTAATGATTTCAATCAATGTTATTATTATTTAAACAATTCGATAAAAATGTTAGTTTAGCTTCCACCAACATATCAATTAGTGTATAAATAAATCGTAGCAAAACTCTATTGTTTCACATACACACAATGAATGAAAAAGAGATATAGGGACAGAGAGCGAGAGTTAAAGTACATAGCAAAAACAGTGACATATAAACAACAACAATGAAATAATGAATATAAACTAATACACAGCAAAACACACATAGATATTTAGTTATGCATAAACGTGGTGGTTTTCAATACCAACAAATTTTTAACAATAATTTGTATTGCTTTGCAAGCAAATGAATTCAATCAGTGGTCTGTGGCAATACATATGTTTCTAATAGAGTTCACAGATGTATAGAATTATAATAATTTCTGTTTTAGATCTTAGACGATTAGTACAGGATTTGAATTGGTGTTAGTGAATTTGGCAGTTTCATAATTGCTGGTAAATTGTTGGGTTTATGGCTTTGACGACCGTAGGCAAATGTATAATTAAGCTATGACAAATTAAAAGTAATTACTCTTTCGTCTGAACATAAAATGTTGCACTACTGTTATGTAGTTTTAATAATTTCTAGTAGAAATTCTAATGAAATTGTCTACACCCTGTTTAATATTTATAATAATAACCCACTAGATTTGTGATAATTATTAAAACATCATTTGAAATTTCTAACATCAAGAGCACTCAGTGACAGACCGAAAATGACAAAGTAAAGAGAAATGCAAGAAAATTTTGTAGTTATGCAAAAAGGGAAAGTAAATATAAGAAAACATTTTCTAAAATTCTTGAGCGGAGCAAATGAAAATATAGAAAATATTGTTAAAGTTTAAAGATTGATATAAATTTTATATTTAAGTTCCTTACTCGCATTGTGAATGAATTATCAAATACAACGAAATGAATTATGCTTCTAGTTACACAACAACACCTTCGATAACAGTTTCTGAATGATATCCACAAGGAACCTACACATCCCCTGATCAAAAGAAGCCTTGTGGACGTGGAGCAGGCCGTAGTATGATGGTTACAACAGGTGACTCCTCCGGTTCCTGTCTGCAGCCATCTAAATTTTTCTTTCATTGCCCCCTCGATGTTGTCGACAACAACTTTGCAGTATAGCGTCGAGTCCATTTAAGTAATGATTCTCAAATAGTGACGTTCGCATCCATTGATAAACAAATGCTTCTCAAATAGTGACGTTCGCATCCATTGATAAACAAGTAGAAGCTGTTAGTCGTGAAACTATTAATAGAAAACGTGTTTAATCACAACAACGCGAGAAACTATCACATACCTAATTAATGGGGTGTAAAAGGAAATTAAGTACCTTTAAGTAAACCTGTGTGCGATGCCTGGTGAAAATATAGATTTTTAACATCACCTAGTTGTTGCCAAAATACACACTAGCATTTACAATATCAAAAACGCTCGTTACCAAACACAAAGGCTGCTAGATCTCGCAAAGCTCCATTCCACCGAGATAGCCATTGCCTATTCCTAGCAATTCTTTCAAATAATGCAACCAAACGTCCGTAAGAAAAATTCCTGGCGCAAAGAGGCACTTGCGCACTCTATGATCAATGCTGCAAAATCCGTCCTTGGGTATGAAGAGCCATGATAAGACAAGTCCTGGTACGATGAAGAATAGTTATGCCGCATTGTCGGAGCTAAAAGAGTCTTCATACAAAATAACACTGCAGCCTATGACAACGAGTGTTGTCAATAGACCGAGGAAATGAGAGTGGAAAGGACATCCCTTGTCAGACGGAAAAAGTTTTTATGGAAAAAAAGACAGAACAAGAATATTGAAAAGTACTGATACAGAGTGAAGTTTGAAAATTCTACTAAAAATTAACAATTAATAGTTTTTCAACGTAAATCCCAACCTGTAAAGACAGATATGGAAATCTTTTCAATAACATGCAAATTTTCCGAAATCCGAAAGAGTTTCCGAAATAACGCCAATAATCGATGACAGAGTAGCTTGTCCACCACCGAACCACACATTTTGAAAGCCTAGTGTTCGTTTGTGTGATGTCTGATGAAAATATAGAATGATATCACCATCTAGTTGCAACCAAAGTACACACTAGAATTAGCAGTATGAGAAATGCTAGTAACCTAAGGCAGCTAGACATTACAAAGCTGCGTTCAGCCGATATAGCCAATGCCTATTCCTACCAATTCTATTAAATACTGAAAAAAACGTCTCTAAGTGAAATTTTCCGGCCACAAAGAGGTAAACTATTGCGCACTCTATGACCAATGCTGCAACATCCGTCTCTGGTACGATGTAAAGAATCTAAAAGATTCTTCATAAAAGATAACACTGCAGCCTATGACAACGAGTTTTGACAATAAACCGATGAAATGAGAGTGAAAGGACATCATTTGTCAGACGGAAAAAGCTTTTATGGAGGAAAAGACAGAGCAAGAATTTCGAAAAGTACAGATACTGAGTAAAGTTCGAATATTGTACCAAAAGTTATCTGCAAAGTAAATCCCAACATGTAAGGATAAATATGGAAATCTTTCCACTGACATGCGGAGTTGGCCAAACCACGCCAATCATCGATGACAGAGTAGCTTGTCCACCACCGAACAAAACATTTTGAGAGCCTAGTGTTCGTTCGCACGATGTCTAGTGAAAATATAGATTTTTATCATCAACTAGTTGTTGCCAAAGTACACACTAGTAATAACAGTATGAAAAACGATCGTTACCAAACGCAAAGGCAATTAGACCTCGCAAAGCTGCATTCCACCAAGGTAGCCAAAGTCTAGGAAGTCAATTCTATCAAGTAATGCAAAAGACGTCCCTAAGGCAAATGTTACTAAAACAAAGAGATTATTGCGCAATCTACGGCCCATGCTGCAAAGACCGTCCTTGGTACACACTAGAATTAGCAGTATAAAATACGCTCGTTACCAAACGCAGGAGCAGTTAGACCACTCTAATCTGCATTCCCCCGATATAGCCGATGCCTATTCCTACCATCAATTTCAATTACTGCAACAAACACCCATAATTTAAATGTTCCGGACACAATGAGGCAAATGCTGCAACTACCGCTCAAAGCTACAAAAAGTCCCGACAAGTCAGACGAAAAATGCGTCTATGGGGAAAAGAGAGAGAGAGAGCACGAATATTGAAAAGTACAGATAAAGAGGTGAAGTTCGAAAATTCTAACGAAAGTTAACAAGATAAGGGTTTGTAACCTAGAACCCAACCTGTAAGGACAGAAATGGAACCTGGTCACGGAAATGCAGAATTTGCGTAATTACGCCAATCATCGATGACGGCATAGCTTGTCCCCACCGAATTAAAGAAAGATCAAGGTCAGTAAGTTGATCACACGGCTTAAAACAATAAAGCTGCGGGAGACGATGGATTACCGACAGAGCTCAAGACCAGCGACAATGAGCTGGTAACATACATAGACCAGCTCATAAACACGATTTCGCTTATGATTGGAATTTAATTGTTCTATGTCCTGCGCTAAAGAGAGGCGGTTCACGTGTGTGCACCAACTACCGCGGGATTTGCCTTTTGTCCATCGCATTCAAGGTCCTAACGAAAGAGTCATGTAAAAGACAAAACCCGATTTTAAAGAACCTAACAGGACCTTATACCTGGTAAACTACGGCAGATCATATCTAAAGTAATATTATAAAGAGATGTTTGTGAGTTTGTTAGTTCATTTGTATGTAAACATTACGCATCCACGTGTAAGTAGTGGCAACACAAGCCAGAAAAGCTGGTATAGTATATTTTTAACGATTTTAAAGTATTATTCGACAGTCTGATGCGATAAAACCATTAGACATCATGGCAGCTAATTCCTCCCGAAGCTTATAAGACTGACGGGATGGCTTTGACAGTGAAACGAAGTTCAATGTAAGCCCTGTCCAAGTAAGGCTTTAGACAGGGCGATAGTTTGTCTTGCGATTTATTTAGATTTTTGATCAAGTGGAAGGTTTCAGTAAAAACGACTGCACTCACATGTTTCACATGTATCGTTGACCTAAAATCTGTGGAATGTTACTGCAGTATATCTAGGCATTGATATGCAGTTGGCAAAATTGGGTCCGGTGATAAACAAGTTATTTGTTTTAACGAAAAAAGTGTATCCACTTTCGGCCATAGCTTGCCCATTAACAGCTGCAACCTTATTTTATCTACCTTGGCTCCGCCGCTCTACTTCGTATTATCCTTGGGGTTACCATGTAACTCAATTCGATGGTTAAATAATTTGGAATTTGGCTTTCCATATCTACCATTTTTATGAGCAACCAATTCTCTCTACTTGATGTAAATTTATAAGACAGCATTCCCACTAAAACACCATCTACTTAATTTGAACTTAATTTCCCTTTACACCCCATGAATGAGGTAGGGGATAGCTTTTCGTGTACTATACTGCGATTTTGCATCCAGGGGGGACCGGAATCGAGAGTTCCGGAAAGACAAATGTAGATGACTGGGGACAGAAATTGAACAATGGATCTCCCGCATGGTAGTTGCGTGTTGCAACCATCATGCCACGACCGGCACCATCTACTAGGCAACATTTTCATAAAAGGGATTAAATAATTAAAATAAAACTTATTTAAAGATAATAAACACATTAAAGCATATCTGCGCGCATGTATCACGTTTTTAAATTAAATGTCTTCATAATATCTATTTAAATTTTTTTTACGTGAGTAATTTGTGTGTGAACGTAATTTTATAACAAAAATTACAAGTGTATTAGATGAGAAAAAAAACAAATTAACTTTTGACAACAATTCAAAACCACCAACATTGTGTTAATTATCAAAATTTGCACACGCACACACATACATACATGGATACAAAAAAAAAAACAACAACATACAAACATATAAACATTTAGAAAATAGTATAAAACAACAAAAATACATCGAACTAATTTCCACCTACCTAATGCGGTTTGTAGACTAATGGTCGCTGCCGTTGAATTGCCACCAATTATGTTGTTCGAATTGTAAACGTTGGCAGCATTTAAACTTGTGTTGCTGTGATTACTGTTGCTGGAGGAAGCTGAACCACTGCCACCACCGCCGCC
This sequence comes from Muscina levida, assembly GCA_964034835.1. Classification (NCBI taxonomy): domain Eukaryota; kingdom Metazoa; phylum Arthropoda; class Insecta; order Diptera; family Muscidae; genus Muscina; species Muscina levida. Next base: position 30,993,606 of record OZ035884.1, on the reverse strand, counting down.
GCTGCTGCTGCTGCCGCCATTAATTAAATGATGATTCACCTGTTGTTCATTCAATAAACCACCAACGCCTGCACGTTGGCTGCTGCCATTTTGCTGCTGTTGCGTCATATGTGGCAACACAGACGTGGTCTCACCAACGCCACTACTGCTACAAATGTTGTTACCTTTGGTTGCAGGATACGGGAAATTAAGACGATGTTGTTGTTGCTGCTGTTGTTGTTGCAGTTGATTATCTATCGTCATTGGTGATGTTAGGGTGTGATTGCTACCATTAGAGCTTAGAGGTGATGTTAGACTCTCACCGCTGGGTGTTAAATCATTTTGTTGTAAATGCTGTTGTTGTTGCTGTTGCAGCTGCTGTTGTTGCTGTTGCAGTAGTTGTTGTTGTTGTGATGGTTGCTGATGTTTTTGTTTGTTGTAAAACAAAGCTGCTGCAGCAGCTGTAGCTGAGGGTGATGGTAAATTGTTTGCAGCCGCTGTTATGACTTTATTCGTATTCGTGGTCGTATTGGCTGTAGTTGTTGCTGCGGCTGTCGTTGATATTGCTGCCGAGGCGGCTGTTGCTGCTGCTGCTGCTGTTGCCGCTATTTGTGGTGTTGTTGTTGTGTTGTCTAACGACAATATCGTTTTCAATGGTTTATTGTTGTTGACAGTTTTGTCATTGAGTACACTGGAATCTAATGATTTGATATTCTTCTGAAAATGGTAAAAGGAAGAAATATGTTATTGGAAAATATAAAATAAAGGACATTGCTAGGGTAACATTTAATCTACACGAACTGGTAAAGAAGAAAAAAGAAACTGTTAAGAAATCACAATAAAGTCGCAAAAATGCAATCGATATGTTTATAAGACATGAGTTTATGATTTTTTTGAATCAAAGTTATGTTTAAGCGCCATATTAGATGGTGTTGAAGTTAAGTGTTAGAGTGCTGAAGCTGCAGTTGTTTTTAGAAATTTCGAGATGAATAACATAAGTATGAAATAGTGGGATCACGATTCTTCGAACGCAAGTTTTGTGTGTTAATACGGTTTCAAACCATATGACCTTTAATATAACAAACGTTGGTATCACTTTTCTTCTCGTTAACACGTTTAACTAAAATTATTTTAAAAATACCTTCTTCCCACTCAACTTCTTTCTAGCGGAAACGTGCAACTCATTTTACTCGTTTGTAACATGATTGAACGCTATCAGTGTGGTTTTAGTCGAGGCAAATTCACAATGGATCAGCTTCTAACACTGCCGCAGATCCTGGGGAAAACCTATGACAAGTAAACCAGCACTTGCTACCTCTTTGTCGATTACAGAGTTGCTTGGAATAGCCCGACTATACGAAGCCGTGCCTGAGTTTGCAATCCCGGCGAAGATAATCCTTTTCTTAAAATCTACCCTTACTAATACAAAATCCTTTGTAATGATTGACAACGATATATCTACTCTATTCGACAATAAGAGCGGTCTTAAACAGGGTGATAGTTTGTCATGCATACTTTTCATCATAGTGATGAAGAAAATGGGGCGTCGGGAGTGTGATGCAAGGCAAAGCTTCTGATCGGTTTAACTTGGTAAACCCAGAGTGATCCTTGCCAATTGCACTTCAAGTCTACTCACAGAGCTCCGTATTCGTGGTACTACTGCGAACGGAGTACCTCCACGTGGTGACGCCTGGAAACGTGCTTCTGACACCCGTCAGAGCACGGCTAACTGTGAGGGGCGAAACCTAAAACCCAGGCACGTCAGCTCAGAGTGAGCGGTACCCTGGTCAGCGTCTGACCCAGAATGGGCGGCTGCAATAAAATCCTGGCAGGAGGAGAAAACTGCGACGTGGTGCGCTGGGCTTGCAACCCGCCACTGACGTATAACCGATTGCAATGAAAAGAAGTAAAATAAGAATAAAACAGACCCCCCAAAATATTGACGACCACCGCAAACGAATTAAGGACCATGATTTGAGGATATGCACCTGGAATGTTAGAACACTGTATAGACCAGGTGCCTCCATCCAACTGGCGGAAGTCCTCGAAAAATACAAGGCTGACATAACCGCTTTACAGGAAATCCGGTGGACGGGACACGGGTGCTCACGCAAGAAGTCTTGCGACATCTACTATAGTGGCCATGCGGACAAGCACGAGTTTGGTTGTGGATTTGTGGTTGGCAAGAGACTGCGACACCTAGTCTCAAGGTTCAACCCGGTGTGTGAACGTATAGCCACCATAAGAGTCAAAACTAAGTTTTTCCACATAACACTTATATGTGCCCATGCTCCGACAGAAGAGAAAAGCGATGAGGACAAAGACGAGTTCTACGAGAGCCTAGAAAATGTATATGACCGTAGCCCCAGCCATGACATCAAAATTGTACTAGGCGATTTTAATGCTAAAATAGGCAGGGAGACCGCATTTGAGCCTACAATCGGAAAATTCAGTCTGCACACCGAAACGTCGAACAATGGCATCAGACTGATTGATTTCTCTGCGGCAAGAAATATGGTAGTTAGCAGCACTAGATTTGACCATAAAAATATTCATAAGGCAACATGGTTATCTCCAGATCATTTGACGAGGAATCAGATAGATCACGTGGTAGTCGATGGAAGGCACGCATCGAGTGTTCTGGACGTACGAGTGATCAGGGGTGCGAACATTGACTCCGATCACTTCCTTACCGCAGTTAAGGTACGCACTAGGCTAAGCATGGCGAAAAACGTACGTAACCAGGCACAACGAAAGCTGGACATCGGTAAACTGCGGACCACAGAGGTAGCGGACGCCTACTCCAACCACCTAACTCAACTGCTGCGGAATGCTCCAACCCCTGATAATATAACCTCGCAGTGGCAATATATAGCCGACTCCATAGAACGGACTGCGAGAAGCGTACTTGGGTACTCAAAGCCGTCTCAAGAAGATGCCTGGTACGATGATGAATGTCGCAATGCCACGAGAGAGACGAATGCTGCATACAGGGCAAAACTGCAGCCAATGGCAACGCGAGCTGTTCGTGAACGGCACAGGGAGAAGAGACGAGAGGCAACTCGTCTTTTTACAAGAAAAAAGAAGGAGCTGAAGAAGAGGCAGGATGAGTGCACTGAGTTGCTCCGAAGTAGAGGGGAAGCCCGAAAATTCTACAAGAGAGTTAAAGCTAGAATGCGTGGAACAGGGTTGCCCTCCTGCAAGGACAGCGATGGTCAGCTAGTGACGGATCCGGATAACGTTCTGAAGATATGGAGAGATCACTTTAGAAATTTACTGGATACTGACACCACTCCAGAAGACCCCGCTCCAATCCATGACGATGGTATTAACTGTCCACCTCCGAGCCAGAGCGAGATACGTATGGCCATCTCCCGCCTTAAAAACAACAAAGCTGCTGGAGCCGATGGTCTCCCTGCTGAATTGTTTAAGGCTGGCGGGGAGGAGCTGATTAGGAGCATGCATCAGCTCATGGAGAACATCTGGCAAGAGGAGAGCATGCCCGGGGATTGGAGTCTCAGTCTGTTATGTCCCATATACAAGAAAGGAGATCGTAGTGAATGTAAGAACTATCGTGGAATAAGCCTATTACCAATTGCGTACAAGGTCCTTTCAAGCGTATTGTGTGAACGTCTAAAGCCAATTGTAGAAAAACTAATTGGACCATATCAGTGCGGCTTTAGACCTGGCAAATCTACGACGGATCAAATATTCACGTTACGACAAATCCTGGAAAAAACCCATGAAAAGCAGATCGACACCTACCACCTCTGTCGACTACAAAGCTGCCTTCGACTCTCCGATAAGGAATAGGCTTTATGAGGCTATGTCTGAGTTTGGTATTCCTGCAAAGCTAATCCGACTTTGCAGATGTACCCTAGAAAACACCAAATCCTCGATTAAGATTGGTAAAGATCAGTCTGAACCATTCAACACGGAAAGAGGTCTCAGGCAGGGCGATAGCCTGTCCTGTACACTATTTAATATAGTTATGGAGAAGGTGATGAGAAAGGCTGGTGTCAACATGTCTGGCACCATATTCCACAAAAGCCACATGCCACTAGCCTACGCCGATGATATAGATATCATTGGCCGAAATCTGCGGGACGTTACTGCAGTCTTCTCATCCCTAGAAAAGGAGTCGGCAAAAATGGGTTTAGCGGTCAACGAGGACAAGACAAAAATAATGATTTCGACGAACAAAGAGTCCTCTCGATGGGGACGCAGCGTCAACGTTGAAGATTATTGTTTTGAGGTAGTTGATGAGTTTACCTACCTCGGATCTTCCGTCAATAAGAAAAATAATGTCAGCCAAGAAATTAAGCGGAGAATAGTGCTAGCCAATAGATGTTTTTACGGACTTCGGCAGCACTTTAGTAATACCACCTTATCTCGGAATTCTAAGAAACAGCTTTACCAGGTGCTAATCTTACCCGTTCTTTTGTATGCTGCCGAATCATGGGTGCTTACGACAACGGACATACAAAACCTGGGAGTATTCGAGAGGAAAGTACTCCGAAAAATTTATGGACCTATCTGTGTCGACGGCGAGTTTCGCCATCGGATGAACCATGAGCTGTATGAGCTTTACCACGACATCGACGTAGCTAAAAGAGTCAGAATGCAACGACTACGATGGCTGGGTCATGTTGCCAGGATGGATGTAAATGCTCCAGCGAGAAAGGTGTTTGAAGGCGAACCTGAAGGACGGCGCAGAGCAGGGAGACCCAAACTCCGTTGGAAGGACCAAGTGATAGGCGATGTGCCATCATCTGGTAGGACTAACTGGAGAACACACGCACAAGACCGAAGCGTGTGGAATTCTTTAGTACTTCAGGCCTCAAACTGATAAACCATGTTTGTAAGTTGTAATGGGCCACTTAAGTAAGTAAGTAAGTATGAAGAAAATGATAAGGAAAGCAGCGGTGATCCGTTTTTAATAAGAGACAGATGCTACTCAGATGCTGACATGATCAATCGGACGCTGTGAGAGGTAACAGCTGCCTTCTTCTCTGTAGAAAGAGTGTCAGCAAAAATTGGTTTGACAGTAAACGAGGACAAGAAAAAGTAAGTGGTCTCATCGAACAAAGTCTCCCCTCGCATCCGAAACGGACGAAATCAACAGTGTCGTAGTGGAAAATCGAAAGTTTGACGTTCAAGTTATGGAGTTCAGTGCCCCGTAACACCATGCATTGTGTACTTGGGCAAAAAATTCGTATGGCTATTAAATAATTAATGCAGCCAACTTGACAAAACGAAAGATGTCGAATAATTATTTTTGGGGAACTTTTACGTGTAATTTTATGGTGCCCGGACATAACCCCCACGGACATAATCCCCAACGCAATTTTGGGGCTTATGTCCGCCACGCTCTGCGGACATAACCCCCAATTTGCATTTGGGATTATGTCCGCGGGGCACAACGGACATAAGCCCCAACAAATATAACGGACATAACACCCAAACTAATTTTGCGACTAAAAGCAATGAAAAAGGTTGATGAAGTTGATGAAATGGGGGTGGGCGGACGCCCACCCCCTAAAAAAAGAATGACTTTTTAAGTAACTAACAAACTACGACGTATGCGGCGGGGGGCGTGCCCCCCACACCTCTGGGAGGCACCATGGCAGCGGCAGGAGCTGATGTCATAACAAATGTCGAATAATTATTTTTGGGGAACTTTTACGTGTAATTTTATGGTGCCCGGACATAACCCCCACGGACATAATCCCCAACGCAATTTTGGGGCTTATGTCCGCCACGCTCTGCGGACATAACCCCCAATTTGCATTTGGGATTATGTCCGCGGGGCACAACGGACATAAGCCCCAACAAATATAACGGACATAACACCCAAACTAATTTTGCGACTAAAAGCAATGAAAAAGGTTGATGAAGTTGATGAAATGGGGGTGGGCGGACGCCCACCCCCTAAAAAAAGAGTGACTTTTTAAGTAACTAACAAACTACGACGTATGCGGCGGGGGGCGTGCCCCCCACACCTCTGGGAGGCACCATGGCAGCGGCAGGAGCTGATGTCATAACAAAAATTATTAAAATGATAAAAATTGTATTACGAACAACCTAAGGGTTGAAGAAAGAGGGTAGATGTGGTCTGAGAAACTGTTGTTACTACGAATCTCCTCCATACAACACTCTCACACCTCTAAGATGAAATACGAAATGTTTATCGTTCAAAACCGGATGCTCGATTTTGATTTTAGACCCTTGGTAAAATTTGAATAGAGTTTATCGTAGATTACGATTTCAATAACCGATTAGTCGAGAAAAAAATTTCCCAACTCTATAATGCACAATTTTGGTATATAATATTAGGTGCCGTGACATAACCCCACACGGACATGCAGGACTTAAGCGATGTTGCAGTTTATTCTAGTGGGGTTGAGCCCAACATCTTGCCAGACTGTCAATGTGGTGCATAGATGATAGATCTTTGATGATAGACTGTGTCAACTAAATTGACTTCTTAGTTAAGAATGTCCAATAGGCAAAATGTAGCCCTTGAATAATGATTACACAGTGCAACATTTCTAAGGTCAAGAAAAATTTTCGAACGGTTAATGAAATATGGACTCCGTAAAAGTGATAAAAAAAATCATATTGGGGTGGAAATATTGGAGTATCCATAAAAAAATGTTTCGATGTAATGGGGCCAAATCCTTTGGGGATTTTTTTAGTCTCGGTATATACTTCAAAAATAGCTGGGTACAAAGGCGGCAAAATCGCAGTAGATCCAATATAACGAGTAACGCTACATCGAGCTAATAATCACTAGTTCTGGTTAAGGATCCATCCTTGCCCCCCACCGCATTCGTCTCGTGCTACAGTGAGACAGATTAAGTACGCAACGAGACTAACTACGGCGTATGCGGCGGGGGGCGTGCCCCCCACCGCATTCGTCTCGTGCTGCAGTGAGACAGATTAAGTATGCAACGAGACTAGCTACGGCGGATGCGGTGGGGGGCGTGCCCCCCAGCGCATTCGTCCCTCGCTACAATAGCAATATTTAAAATTGTTCTCTTCATATGTTGAAATACTAAAAACAACAACAAATTCGGTCATAATCCCCATCTGTCCGCAGATTAGTGTCGGACATAATCCCCAATGAAATTGGGGGTTATGTCCGCCAAGTTGTCCGGACATAAGCCCCAAAATCGTTTTGGGGATTATGTCCGTGTGGGGTTATGTCACGGCACCTAATATTATATACCAAAATTGTGCATTATAGAGTTGGGAAATTTTTTTCTCGACTAATCGGTTATTGAAATCGTAATCTACGATAAACTCTATTCAAATTTTACCAAGGGTCTAAAATCAAAATCGAGCATCCGGTTTTGAACGATAAACATTTCGTATTTCATCTTAGAGGTGTGAGAGTGTTGTATGGAGGAGATTCGTAGTAACAACAGTTTCTCAGACCACATCTACCCTCTTTCTTCAACCCTTAGGTTGTTCGTAATACAATTTTTATCATTTTAATAATTTTTGTTATGACATCAGCTCCTGCCGCTGCCATGGTGCCTCCCAGAGGTGTAAAATGTATAACCGACCGCCATTAGTATTTACTTCCTAACTTTTTACCCTTCAAGAATTTATTTTTACTTATTTTTTTAAATGCTTTCATAGGATGGGTAAGATTAGGTGTTAGTGGTAGTTGAACATAAGTAGTCTAAGCGAGTTTATTGTAATAATTACCAATAGCCAACGAAATTAAGGGCTAACGACCAACCGGTTTTGCCGGCCTTGCGGTGGCAAGCACAAACTTTGACTATGATATTAAGCTGGTGCTACGGGAGGTTAGTTTGCCTTTGGTACTTTTGGGTAAGTAACCAATTCCGTGATGCCCCGTAGTGGCTGAGATAAAGTTAACTCTAGTAAACTTAAAGTTTGTGTTCGAGGTTTGGAGACCCGTATCCCTTGATACGATCAGTCTCACATTCTCATGAGCATCAAGAAATCCTTTTGGTTGACAATAAATGTAAGAAGTTTAGATAGCTCTAAAACTTTATCAAGGATGTACCTAATACCGCAGAAATGTAGGCGCATTGTAAAGCGTTGGTGTCTTAGTAGTAGAACAAAAACTCGTTTATTGAATATGGTATATAATAACGGTGGCTCAACTTAAGCTGGCGACCGACTGGTATAAGCAGAACTAGACAGAGAGTGCAGATTCTAGTAGTACAATGAACGAAAATTTTTGAATGATGACGGCAGCACAAACGCAAACCCTGAGGTAGTAAGATGACTACTTCCAGCCTGACGGGGAACTTCGGGTCCTGGCTGATGGTGGTCATTATAATTAGGTAGCCTCGATGATGTGTTATTTGTGAGCCGGAAAGTTTGAATTGAGCTTTGTAGTTGTTTATAATCCACTTGATGTGTATGGAGCATGGCCTAAGCCAGGTCTTCGGAAAGACGTTTAAAAAGTCATAATTACTGAGAAGATGAGAAGTGGAGGGAGACGACACACATCTTTGGACGGAAAACATGAGTGAGCCAGGATATCGAACATTACAGGGCTAGAGTTGAAGCCCAAATATTTTATCAAAAGATAAAAATCAAAGGTTTTGGAACAGGGATCCCCACATGTATTTGGACCCATCATTGTTAACGGCTACTACCGTCGTCGAATAAACCGTTTGCTGTATGAGCTGTACAACGACACCGACGTAGTCAACCGCGCTAAAATAGTCCGAATGGGCTTGCTTTGACACGTTGTACGATTAAATGAAAATGCTCCAGCTTGAAAAGACTTCGGCAATAAAGTCGATGAACGACGCAAGAGAGGGCTACCAAAACTTCGTTGAATGGACTAGGTGAAAGAGCTGTTATCTAAACTAAGTGCGACGAACTAACTATGGAGCGCAAAAGACCGAAGCGCTTGGAATTCTTTTTTTTTATTAATGGATGAATTTCTATTGTTGCTGCCATATAAAAAGAATAAAAAGAAGAATTACTGCAGATTATATTGGCATTAGTAACGTTCGTTAATTAATCGAAATATGTTGAAACACGGCTGACTAAAGCCAGTTGGATAGGTAACTTTGTTCCTAGCTGGAAGATGGCAGAATTGAGATTTAGCATTCTCCTATGCAGGATTTAAAGCGACGTTGCTGTTTATTCTAGTGGGTTTGAGCCCAACATCTTGCCAGACTGTCAAGGTGATGCATAGATGATAGATCTTTCTTATACACAGTCAACTAAATTGACTTCTAAGTTAAGAATGACCAATAGGCAAAATTTAGCCCTTGAATAATGATTAATAACGACATACGCTTTGTTTCGATAGGACAACAAAAGACTGTTTACGTACAAATTGCTGTTTTCACACCCTTTGACGTAACTCTATTCGTGAACCACCCTATTACTTCGAATAGGCGTAAGGATCTACTGCTATACAACTTTGATTTGTATTGCTTGTATAAAATCGCAGTAGATCCAATATAACGAGTAACGCTACATCGAGCTAATAATCACTAGTTCTGGTTAAGGATCCACCCTTGCAAGGTATACCACCACAGAATATTCGAATTTCACAATAAAGCGGAAAATCTTTTGATAATATTAAATCGCTTGTGTTTTATTTTATTTATACTTTTTCTCTCATCACTTCCTTGCGGTTTTTTTGCTACGCAAACATGACGATTTACTGCAATAAATCCTATTTCGGGAGATTGTACGGTGGACGTATCACAAAAAGTTTTGATGTCCTCAAATTCTCTGTGGACAAACTACAAACCTGAGAGGTGAACAATATCAACATTTTTTTCGACGCCATCTAGTGGACACCCCTTGCCGAAGAAATTTTTAGAGCAAAAAATATTTTTTTTGATACGGACCATTTAGATTTGCCTATTTCGTATCTTTCGTAACAAAACCAATTGTTCATGGTTTAACAATGGCTTCACATTTCCTTTTGATAAAATTTGACACCGTTGACGATTATAAAACTTTAGTTTCCATGTTATATTTCGTACTCCTGGGTGATCCAATTATTTTTTAACAATGAAAACTTTTTGTTCGTGGATTAAAGTTGATACTTCTTAAGCACAAGTTGCATGGCTTTCGGAACGTTATGAGAAATTTAAATCATATAAGTATGGAAAATTCAATACGATAAGTCTAAAGTCAAAATTGACATCGTAGTCAAAAGTGATGAAAGGGAACAATAATTAAGTAATTGACAAAACACGAATGTAAAATAATCGTAACATACAAGGCATCGCTGTATAGGACTCAAATAGTACTATCTTTGTCCTATAGATGTCGCTGGCGTACGACATTATTTTGAAATGATGGTCTTAATTAAATCAGTTTCTATTATTATGATTACAAATACTTACTTACTTAATTTCCCTTTACACCCCATAAATGAGGTATGGGATAGCTACTCGCGTTGTTGTGAATTAACACGTTTTCTATTTTTAGATATACAACTAATGGCACCTACTTGTTTATCAACGAATGCGAACGTCACTGTTTGAGAAGCTCTTACTGGACACGCCGATTGACTCTACACTTATACTGCGATGTTGCTGTCGACAACATTCGAGGGGAGCCGACAATGAAAGATGGCTGGAGCCAGGTGCTGAACATGTTATCTCCCGCATGGTAGTCGCGTGTTCTAACCAATATGCCACGGCCGGCCCCATCATTACAATTGATGATGATAAATATAGTTCTCGTCGAGACCTAGACTGCGATGCCTCGTATGTTACGATTAAGCCCCCCAAACAAAAAAAGCAGAGTTTGGGGAAAACTATTTTTTTTTGTTAAATTTTGTTAAATATTTGCCCTGGACTTTGGAAACTTTTTTTTATATGGGGACCAACCCGGTCTAATGTACATCCATTTCTTTACCAAGAATTTTGGGCATATACATTTTTCTCATTAGCGGCTACCGTTTAAAGATTCACAGAACCGAGTTAGAGTACATTATCATAGCAGCCGTCTTGAAAGTCATATATGTATGATGTTGCCATCACAAACGCTAATAAGCTAAGTTGCATCAAACAATTTTAACATTAATAACCGACTTTAAGGACCTGAAAGTACTACGTTATTGAGCATAATTTCATTGATGATGAAATATAAAATTTGAATTAATTTTGTGACACTTTTATTGCAGTGATACATTCACAATAATTGCTCACAAACCACATCAATCAAAACCACTGTTAATTATTATTCCAATTAGTGGTGCAGAAAATCTCATTAAATAATTTCTTCATAGTTTCTGCGAAATCTTTAATTCATTTCAAGTACCCGTATTCCATCTGTGACACCGACTTACGCTATAATCTATATGGAATTATGATTATGAATTTGTGTTTCCCTCTTTGTTTTTTTCCCCCTCCACTCTATATATATCCAGGTGGCATGCAACATATTTCATATTTTCTTGCTACGTTATATGGATGCAAAGCAAATGGAAGTGAAATTATCTAAAAGGTGAGCTATGAATGTAAAAACGTAAAGAGATGAACGTAGAGGGTGGTGAAGAGGGGGAAATGAAAGTATGAAAGTTCCTTTGAGGTAAATCAGAAGGAAAAGTAGGTAGCTACTACTAACAAATGGATTTCCAAGGGGGAAGTGGTGAGAACAACATTCAGAAATAGGAAGGAAAACATGCAGATAACATTAAAATTTATTATAGATGACACTGTAGGTGTAGTTTTCTATGCCATCATGCAACACTTTCCCTCCCCTCCCCCCCTGAACAAATGCATTTAGAAATGTTGTTGTACGTAGCAAATGAAGGGAACGAAATAAGTACAAAAAATAGGGTGAAGAATAAACAATAAAACTTAGGTAGAGGTTGAGCATTTAGAAAGAGGGGGGGAGGGGGTCTACGGGGTATCAGTACTTACTGATTCAGCAAGCTTGTGCAGTGTAGCATTAATACGTTCCGGATTGCGCGGCGGAGGTTCTGGTGGCTCGGATGCAGCCATTGTTGGACCACTACTTGTAATACTTATTTGCATAATAGTGATGTTAACAAAACTTTAATGCTCTCCTCCTCTTACAGACACACTGTCCCGTACTTGCACTCTCGCGCGCTTTATTTCACTCTCTCTCCCTCTGATTTGCACCTTTGTTGCAACACCTTTTGGGACACGAGGAATACTAGTTGCTATGCTCTAATAGCTTTGCTGAATTGTTACATATGTTGAGAGGATTTTGTCACTAATGCTCATCATAATTTCTTTTTTGTTCTGGGGGGTATTTGTTTTTTGTGTTAGCGACGACACTAATTAGTTTAAAGCGAATGGTTTTACAGTTTTAGTCGTTAGAAGATAATTTGTTGTATTAGTCAGCGGTGCCTTAGTAACACATCATGGCGGTTACGATTATTTAGTTAATTGTATTAGCAAAGAAAACAATGAGAAGAACTTAACCAAAAGCTATATTGTGGCATTTCATGAATATTGTTGTTAGTTTAACTTCTTACTATTATGGTCTGCAGTAATGGTCATTCGAAGGTTGGAGGAGGATTCTGTTCATTTTGGTTAATCTGAAAGTATAACAAGATGGGAGGAGTAGGTTAGTAAGCAGCAAGAGGGAGGGGTTAATATTGTTATTGGTATTAAAATAAAAATTTTGTATGTTTTTATCTAAGCTAAGTGATAATATGAAATCCTATGGCGCATAATTGATTGCGGCAACATGTACGTAAGACAGTTTTCCCTGGTAATCCCTATTAATATTACATATGTGAATGTTTATCCGTTTGTTTGTTTGTGGCTCAATCACGGCTAAACTGATTTCAATGAAATTTGGACGTAATATATGGAAATTACCGTAGGCTATATAGTTTTTCCCTATTGGAGAAGTGGGCGTGGCAAAACTTTATCTGTGGGCGGAGGGGGCGTGGCAAAACTGTATTTAAGCCCTAAAGAGATACAATTGTGTAAAGAGATAATACGGTGCCGTGACATAACCCCACACGGACATAATCCCCAAAATGATCGTTGCGTAATTAGCATTGCTACTCTCTCTCTCCCTCTCTCGAGCGCGAGACGATTGAGGTGGGGGCATGCCCCCGCCCACCCCCACTTCATCAACTCCATCAAACTTTCTCATTACTTTAAGCTGCAGAGCGTGGCGGACATAGGCCCCAAAATCGTTTGGGGATTATGTCCGGGCACCAGATAATACTCGGTATTCCAGGTTCAAATTTGCGTTTAATGTCCGTGGGCGGCCCCGCGAGAAGGTCTCCTCCGGCAGACCTTGGGGACTATCGCCCCCACCCCCCAGAGATTCCCCAAAGGTATTGTCCAAAAGGTGTTAACCTTGAGCTTAATTAAGGTTGCCAGCCGGATGGGGTACCTATGTACCTAGATGTGGTGCTTTGCTTCTAGCTGAAGGTGGCGAGAGTTGTTCTTGCGGCAGTATACTGCGGTATTTTAATGGTGGATAAGAGATCGGCCGGATGGGTAACTTCGATTCTTAGCTGATGGTGGTGTGCTGCATAATTGTAGTTTGCAAGAGTGTTGAGGAAGAAATGGTTTCTGTCTAAATGATCAATAATATAATATTAAAACATCAAGTAGCAATAATAACAGTGGGGGCCTTGAGCTTGTACTTGTCAGTGAATATGGTACCCCCACATAAGAATCAAACAAAACTTGAATATTTCGTGGAGTGTTGTACAATAAGATCCACAAAATAACCAACACAATATAGTCAGGTCATCACGACGATACTAGATCTAAAACACAACGACTTATGTCCGTGGGCGGACGGGGCGTGGCAAAATTGTTTTGTAAACGTAGTGAGCTACAATTTGATACTCGGCACTACAAATAAAAAATTGTTGATCATTCAATTTTAGCCTTAGAGAAATACATTTGGTACACAAGTACAACATGTTTAAATTCTCAGACGAAATTGTTATCTTCGATTAGTAGGCAGACGGAGCTTGGCGGACATATTTGTTGTCTTCATAAATGGGATGGGGGATAAATTGAGTCGTTTTGACCGTTATTTAATTGGGAATAACCAAAACCTCTCTTTGGAGGTCCCCAAGCAGCCGAAAACGGTCAAGAGATCGCGTACTTCCCGGGCAGTGCTATTGAACATCCATTCAGTGCAAGCAAATGTGAGAAGGTGCAATGTGTAACCTAAATGGCATTCAATAACCGATGCGTCCTTGGAAGTAGATAACATAAGTTACTGAAGCTCAACACAACGGCTCTCTTAGTGGCTTTGGCAGCCCCACTAAACGAGAATCGGTGGCGGTGACTATTAAGCCACTCTCTTTAATAAAACTATCCCAAATGTTGACCATCTCCGCAAATGTTAAAAGAACCATGAGTTATGGACATGCACCTGGAATATCCGAACTCTGTACACAGATGGTGCCTCTAGCCAATTGGTGGATGACCGCGACAAATACAAGGCTATCGTCACCGCCATACAGGAAAGGTGATTTACGGGACAGGGATTCGCACGACGATAAAACTTTGACATCATTTACACCTTTCATGCAGAAAGACACGAACTTTAATGAGGATTTATAATGGGCAGGAGACTTCGACATATGGTCCCGCAGTTTAACCCTCTAAGTGACCGAAAAGCAGCTATTCGCATCAATGGGAAATATTTTTAAATTGCGTTGATTTGTGGGTATGCCCCGACGAAAGACAAAGATGAGGACATTAAAGATGCATTCTATGAGTGCCTGGAGGAAATATATGACCGCTGTCCGACACATGACATTAACATTGTTATGAGAGTTTTCTAGCAGCAGGAAAATTCAGTCTGCACAACAACAACTCCCATAACTTATTTAGACCGGTTAGCTTCGCGTTGGCAAGAAACATGGTAGTAAATGGAAACAGATGTCCGCATAATGTAATACACAGGGCAACCTGGATATCCCCTGATCAAAATACAAAAGAAACCAGATTGTTCACGTGGTAATTGATACTTCTATCAAGCATGTCTCAAGCGTTATGGACGTACGTGTGATGCGCGGTGCAAATATTGACTCGGATCACCACCTAGTTTAAGCCAAGGTATGCACGCGATTAAGCAGTGCTAAAAAGGCT
Source organism: Muscina levida (assembly GCA_964034835.1). NCBI lineage: Eukaryota > Metazoa > Arthropoda > Insecta > Diptera > Muscidae > Muscina > Muscina levida. The sequence continues at coordinate 30,978,553 of OZ035884.1, read as the reverse complement.
CATAACCAAACGCAAAGGAAGCTTGCCATCACAAAGCTGCATACTACCGAGATAGCCAATGCCTACTCAAGCAACAATTACTTCGAACTAACCCCCCTAATTCTGGTGTACCCGACATCCAGTGACAGCATATTGCGAATTCTGGGTTATGAAAAACCACGCTCAGACAAGCCTTGATACGATAATGAATGTCGCGGAATGTCTGAGGAAATTGTTGCTGTGACGATGCGTTACAATGAGAAGAGATGCTACATGAAACGCTTAATCAGGCGGAATAAGCGTCTGTGGAAGAAAAAAGAGAGCCAGGATATCGAAAATTACAGGGATAGAGGTGAAGCCCGAAAGTTTTACCGAAAGATAATAAGCAATCTGTAAGGACATGGAACGAAATCAGGTTAAGGACATTCAGAGTATTCTGCAAATATGGAGGGAACACTTTCGTTCCCGAATGCAGCATAAGTGACGAAATCACGACTATCATCGATGGCGGAGTAGAATATCAGTAGAATATCGGATATGACCTAGCAGTGTGGATGCACCAGCTTGTAATTCCGATTTGGCTAAAAGAATACATGTCCAATGAGTAGAATCCGAGTATTATATGTTCTGTACTTAAGCAGGGCGTCCCAAATGTGTGTGTGCATCAACTACCGAGGGAACAGCCTGTTTCCGTTTGCATACAGTGACCTGTCGAGTGTGTAGTGTAATAGACTAATGCCCATCCTAACTAACCTGATTGCACCTTATCCTTGTGACTTTAGATCTGGTAAATCTACAAGCGACCAAATATTAGCACACTACGATAAATCCTGGAGAAGGCCAACTGCAACTATTACCTGCTATGGCTGAGTGTAGCATTCTTGCGAAGCTGATACGACTATGCGGGAAGACTCCGACCAACACGAAGTTTTCAGTGAAAATAGGTAAAAATCTGAGAGAGTCATTTTCTGCCAAGTGAGGCTTTAGACAAGTCTGTCAGAGTCTGTTCATGTTCATGATCATGCGGAAGGCTGCAGTAAACACATCTGTTACCATCGTAATCAAAAGTCACATGCTGCTGGCGGATGCCAATGAAATGGATATGGGGACTGCGGGATGTTACTGCAGCCTTATCGAGCATTGAGAAGCAGTTGGCGCAAATGGGTCTGGTGGTAAATGAGGGCAAAACCAAAGCATTTCTTTCAACAAACAATGAGTCTATTCGTTTGGAAAGTTGAAGTGGTAGATGATTATGTCTACTTTGGCTGAGCGGTAAACAAAACTAACAACAATGTCAGCCTAGAAATCAAGAGATGAGAATAGACCCCTGATACTATCAGCTAAGGAAGCGATTTAATGACAAAGCCCTCTCTCGAAGAGCAATGATCCTATCTGTCGTGCTCTACAGAGCAGAAACCTGGTTAATGTCACAATATATTTTGTGAGTCTTTGAAGGAAAAATAATTCGCAAAATATTTCGACCTATCATCATTAACGGCAAGTACCGTTGTCAAAGGAACAATGGGCTGTATTAGCTGTACATCGACATAGACGTAGTCACACGCGTTCAAATAAACCGAATGCGTTGTCTTAACCATGTGTGCGCTGAAAATGATCCGGATCTTTTCTACTTGCGGTTACTGATGAATGTCTGTTGTTGTTGCCACAAAAGAAGAAGAAGACATGTAGCTCTCGTATGCCGATGATATAGATATCATTGACAGTGGACTGCGGAATGTTACTGCGGCCTTTTCGATCATTGAGAAGAAGTCGGTAGAAGTGGTCTGGTGGCAAATGAGGATAAAGCCAAGTTATTTGTTTCAACAAACAAAGGAAAATAAGAGGAAAACAAATAATGTCAGCCTAGAAATCAATTGATCGCAAACTTTAAGGTAAGCTTGAGATTTAATGAGAAAGAACTCTCTTAAAGAAAAAAGATCAAACTCTACTTGACACTGATCCTACTTGTCGTGCTCTACAACGTATAAACTTGGTAATGACACAATCGGATAAATTTATTATGGGTGTCTTCGAGAGAAAAATCCATCATTGTTTACGGTGAGTGCCGTTGTCGTATGTATTGTGAGCTGTATGAGCTATATAGCAACATCGACGTAATCAAGCGCATCCATATGGACCGAAATCTCTGGCTAGGACATGTTGTGCGATTGGAATACAATTCTCCAGCTCGAAAAGTCTTCGCCAATATACTTCTTGGGGCGACCAAAAAAATTATTGGCTGTACCAGACTAAGGAGCTGTGCGAAAGACCGAAACAAAGTGCAAAAGACAAAAGCGCATGAAATTCTTTTCTGAGTGCAGCAGTTGATGGTTGATGATATCCTACCAAATTCCATGTAATTTACCCATATTTCAATAATGATAATGATAGAATATAGAATCATTGTACTTGTGAATTCCGTTGCGATGTATACAATTATGTAACAGTTATTCGTCGAAGGAATCGCATAATTTACCAAATTGTTGTTTGATCCTTTAACTCTTATATTCTTTTGACCCCTTCCCCAGTCATTTCCAGCCTTTGATAAATCCTCTCAATATCAATTCAAATTCGATTGTCCTCCAATGTTTTCTGTGAGAACAACACCTGCAAGACTTTGCAATTATTTAACCATTCTCAAACCTCAATTCTCCAATTTAATTAAGTTTCTAATTTATACGAATTTAAATTCAGGCTGTATTCTCTGTTTACCAATAAAACTCCTGCAGCACATATTTCCAACTACTCTTGGTATTGTTTATAATATTTTTTCTCATCAAGTGTTTTCTCCATTGACCAATTAAAATACAAATACAAACATTCACACAGGCCGAATAGCACTAACACTACCAATAGCACCACCGCCACCTTTTTTATGTTCGTATACAACTAAAACAAGTGAAGTGATGAACATTTCCGAAAAATAACACCGTAACGGAAATGTTGTCCCACAAACAACTCCCACGTTGCAGCAGCAGCAATATACAAATATGTGTGTGTTCGACCAAAATTAAAACACCAACAACAGAATATTTTATGTTTAGAGTTCAGTATTCTGTATTCCTTTAAAACAACATTATAAAGTTGTATACAAAAAACTTTATGTTTCATTCAGTACCACACACACACATACAGAGCGAACGAAGCTCTTCTGTGAGCCACTGGCACTGCAACTGGTAATAAATGTTTGAAATGCTGGAAAACAAATGACCCAAATCGTGTAGAAAATTCATGTCATTTAAATTGTTGTTGTTGTTGTTAGGAAATGTTCTAATGGCGTATACAACACCAGGACACCAGCGGAAACCTAAAAGCAAATATATATAACAGCTATAACTGATCTGAAGCTATCAGTGAAGAGAAATATTTTAAATATTTATAAAAGTTTTAAAGCAAATACTGTGCGCTGCTTACAAAGGTGCGAAACGACTAGATGCTCTGTGTTTGGAGTTTGCATAGAATTCTTAGGTAAGACGTACATTGCCTTACACGGATTTGTTTAACTTTAAAGTAGGTCATGAAAGTTTTTTGCTACAACTTATGGAAGATATTCCCATTGACTGAGAGTTGCTATTTTTTTATATTATGAAATAAAGGGTGACTCATTTACATACTTACTAAGCTGGCACTTTTTTGCAATCCCAGAGGATTATATACCGCACGTAGAAAAATATTATAAGCGCCTCAATCTTCTGCGCTTTTTCTCCACTTAGTCACACCAAGTTTTGTAAGATTCTCAGTAACCTGGTCTTTCCAACGGAGTTTTGATCGCCCTCTTCTGCGCCGTCCATTGAGTTCATTCCCGAAGCCTTTTCGACCTGGAGCATTTTCGTCGATGCGTTCAACATGTCCTAGCCAACGCAACCGTTGCACCCTAATGCGACTGACCACGGCAATGTTAGTGTACAGCTCGTACAGCTCATGATTCATACGACGCCGATACTCTCCGTTAACGATGATGGGCCCGTATGTTTTACGGAGTATTTTTCTCTCGAATACTGCCAGAACCGATTCATCTGCTTGTGTCATAACCCAGGATTCTGAACCGTACATCAAGACAGGTAGAACCAGTAACTGGTATAGCTGGATTTTTGTTCGTCGAGAGAGGGATCTGTCATTGAATCGCTTGCTTAGTCCGTAGTAGCATTTATTAGCAAGCAGGATTCTTCTCCGGATTTCGAGGCTGACATTATTTGTTTTATTGATGGCGGAGCCTAGGTAGATAAAATTATCTACCACCTCGAAATTATAGTTGTCAACGTTCACGCAGTTTCAAATTCCACGCAGTTTCCCAATTCCACGCAGTTTCCCAAACGAGTAGCTTCTTTGTTTGTCAAAACTTATAACTCCGTTTTGTCCTCGTTCACCGTTAGACCCATGATTCCTTCTGTATACCTGAGAAGGCTGCAGTTACATCCCGCAGTTTTCGACCGATGATGCCTACGTCACCAGAGTACGCGAGTAGCATGTGGCTTTTGTTGAATATCGTGCCACTCGTGTTTACTGCAGCTTTCCTCATTATCATCTCCATCACAATGTTAAAGAGATCGCACGATAGGCCATCGCCTTGTTTTAGGCCTCGTCTGGTATAGAATGGCTCCGTAGGGTCCTTGCCAATCTTCACTGAAGACTTCGAGTCAGTCAGCGTCATTCCGTAAAGGCGTATCAGCACGAATGGAATAGCAAACTCACCAATGGCTTCGGATAATTTCTGCCGTATCGGTCAGCTTTATAGTCGCCGATTTGTTTCTCTTGGATCTTTTCCAGGATTTGTTGAAGTGTGAATATCTGGTCAGTTGTTGCTTTACCAGGTCTAAAGCCACACTTATAAGGCCCGATCAGGTTGGATAACATTGGCTTTAGTCTTTCACATAGCACACTCGACAGGACCTTATATGCGATGGGTAAACGGCTGATCCCTCGGTAGTTGGAGCACACACTTGGATCACCTTTTTTCAGCACAGGACATAACACGCTCAGATTCCAATCGTCGGGTCCAAACCGTGCGTAGGACCTGATACATGCTCGTTATCAGCTCCTTGCCACCGGACTTTAAGAGCTCTGCCGGAAGTCCTTCGGCACCGGCTGCTTTATTATTATTTTTCAGCCGTGATATAGCTCTTCTTACCTCGGCTTGACTTGGTTGCGGGCAATCTAAGCCGTCGTCGACAATTGGCGTGATACCTTCACGTGTGCTGCCTTCTGCAACCAGCAGTTGCTAGAAATGTTCTCTCCATATATGCAGCACACTTTGCGTATCTGTGACCAGATTTCCATCCTTGTCCTTACAGAAGGGGAGCCCATTACCGCAGCCTTTTGTTTTTACTTTCTGGTAAAATTTGCGGGCCTCACCTCTATCCCTGTATCGCTCTATATCTCCCGTACCTTCATCTGACATTTTTTTCGCCCAAAATAGCTGTCTCGCCTGTTTTACTGTCTTTTGTGCCGTTCCCTAACAGCCCGGGTTACAGTTGGCTGCAGTGTTGCCCTATAAGCGTCATCCTGTTCCTCAGACACTATGCGACATTCTTCATCATACCAGAATTCATCTGAGCTCCGTTTTTCATATCCTAACACGGTTGTTGCGGCAGTTGCCATGAAATGCGCAATATGCTGCCACTGTGTATCGGGAACGTCAGAAGTAGAGGCGTTGTGTCGTAGAAGCTGGGAGAGCTAGTTGAAGAAGGCAGTGGCTATCTCTGGGGTTTGCAGCTTTGTGATGTCCAGCTTTCTTTGTGTTTTGCTACGTGCGTTTTTCGCTCTGCCCAATCTTGTGTGCACCTTGGCTGCAACCAGGTACTGATCCGAGCAAATATTTGCACCGCACATTACACGCACGTCCATGTCACTAGTTGCATTCCCGCCATCATTTGCCACATGAACAATTTGATTTTTGATGTTTTGATCGGGAGATCACCAAGTTGCCTTATGGATATCTTTGTGCTGGAATCAGGTTCCACTCACTACCATGTTCCTTCCCGCTGCTAAGCTAACCAGCCTAAACCCGGTGTCTGACGTATCGGTATGCAGGCTGAATTTACCGATAGATGGACCAAGAACATCTTCCTATCCTAATTTTGCATTAAAGTCTCACAGAACCATTTTAATGTCGTGGCCAGGGCAGCGGTAGTATGTTTCCTCTAGGCGCTCGTAAAATGCATCTTTAATCTCATCGTCTTTATCTTCCGTCGGGGCATGAGTACAAATCAGCGCCAGGATTGAATCGCGCGACAAGATGTCTGAGTCTCTCGCCAACTACAAATCCACATCCAAATTCGTGGTTTTCGGCATGGCAGCTGTAATAGATGTCGCAATTTTTACGTCACGAGCATCATCTCCTTGATGGCGGTGATGTCAGCCTTATATTTTTTGATGACATCCGCCAGTCGGATAGTGGCTCCTTCTCTATAGAGAGTGCGGACGTTCCAGGTGCATATCCTTAAATCATGGTCCTTATTTCTTTTGCGAGGGTCTTCAACATTTGGGGGGTTCCATTTGTTACTTTTTGTTTGTCGTGTTTTAATAGCCAGTAAAGGACTTGAAGGCGGGTGTCCAGCCCAACCATCAGGTTTCGTCGCCCACTATCAGCCGCTATTCATGATAAAAAATATCATGAACAACGCTGCCCAGGTGCAACCACGAAGGTGGTTGTGAGTCGGCTTTAGATGCAAGATTCACTTTACTTTCCAACGGTGCCCAAGATGACTTTAGAAGCTTTTTTAGCTCGTTGATTTGGGACTCACTTGTGAGAATTGCATGTGAAAGTAGGAGCCAACATAACAAAATGAATAATGCAGAAGTTCTTATTTTTGGGGCTACTTTCTCAAACCAAATCTGTTTCTATTTAAAACATCTACTCATCTTCAAATATAAAAACTACCCCCTTAAAAATGTACCAAATTTATTGCACCAAATCCCCACAGTGCAATAATGCCAAAATAATTGTACCATGCATTAACTATGTTATATGTGTATGTGTGTGTGTGTGTGTTCTACAGCTAAGTACCATTGAATGTCTAGCTCATTTTCTGCACTGACATCATCGTCATCGTCATCATCTATGCGCTGTATTCAGCAAAATGATTATGCACTCGTACAGCTTATTTGTGCACATAATTTACAAGGATAAGGACATGTTTGGCATTGCATCATATCGCTGCTGTTGGTGTATTTACATGCAGCTTCGAAACCTTGTAAAAGAAAAAGTTTGGCCATTAAATTAATTAATGGTGAAAGAAAAAATAACATGAAAACTATACTTTAAGCACAAACTTTGTGTTAAGTAACTAGCTCTAGCCCCGCTAGTTTACGCTCCCTTGCCAAGGTCCTCTCTCTGTGTATGTGTGATTTGTAAAAAAATCCAAATTAGGTTCTCGTTTGCAATTTGACGGATTAGTACTCTAAAACTATTGCTATTCGCAAAGCAAACAAGAAGAACCCTTGGTATATATATATGAGAAATTGCTGGTATTTAATTAGAGATTAAAGGATTTTAAGCAAACAAATAAGTAGTAGAGGGATTTTGCAAAGCAATAATTTGATGGCTACGATGAAAGGTATAGAGAAAACTAAATTTGCAAAAAACATTGACATTTTAATAGCTTTCATAAGAAAATGTAGTCAATGAGTACAAATAAGCGTAATTGGCGGATTATTTTTACATTATGATGGGGAAAAAAACATAAATAACATTACATCGACTCCCAAAGAGCAGCAAGTAAATTACTAAGTTACTGTTGTCATTACAAGGTTAGCTAGCTAACATAGTTTTGCACTTTGTCCATTACATTACATACTTAGAACACATCTATAAACTTTGAGTCGGCGAATGCTAAGAAATCATTTTCTTATACACATATCTATGCTTTTCACAAATAACCACTTATGTTGATAGAAAAAAACAAAATAACATTATTAGGTGAGTGTTTCAGATATTATCATTTTAATTACGTACTTTTTGCACTTTTTTTTACTAAATCTGTAGATAATGCAGTTGTAAATTCGGTATGTCTGGAGCATTCAAAGAAAATTTTAAAACATATGAGTTTCCACAGAAGAGTAAGGACATGCAGCTAAAAATAAGAAGTATGTACTTGTAGGTGTAATATTTTTATCATTAATTGCTGATATCTCTGATTGTATAACGGTTCCTTTGCCGTAAATATTACGTATTTCCATAGAAGTTATGTTGAAAGATTTCGAAAGTTGTCAAAATATTAAATTTTTAATAAGATGTGATGAATTGGATGTAATTTACTTCTAAAAGAGTTTGTAATCCCTAAATAAAGTATTTTTTATTTCACTTGTTTTTTTATACCCTCACCCAACTGTTAGGAAGGTATATAACATTTAATACGACCCAAAAGTGTAACACAATAAAGAACCAAATTCGATTCATGACTTTTTGAGTCGTTTGATCCATGTCCGACTGCCTGTCTGTCGCACGATAAATTTCGAAAGACGTACCCAATTGTTTCGAAACTTTGCATGGGTTAATATTTTCCCAGAACTACTTACAGTATTGCAGATGAGCTACATGACTCCGCCTACTCTGGTACTTCCCATGCAAATGCACCATCGCGCATACTTTAGAAATCGAGTACAAATACCAATACACGCAACGCGATCGTGCCCAACTTTTTTATTTTGTAAAGCTATAACTGGATAAAAAATTGGGTACCTCAAATACAAATGTACTTGATAAGCACTGGAAGAGTGCGGAAAGAAAAACAACACGTGTGTTCGTTTCAATGGTTCTTAGGGAACTCAATTTATTTAATATGGATTTTTACAACTAAACATTCTACATTCTAATCTAACCTAAAGTAAACAAAATACATACAATATTTATTACCTGATGTTGTTGTAATGTGTACACATGCGTTGGTCCATTTTCTTATCTATTTCAACATTCCCGGAACGATCGACTAAAGTAGGTACACACTTTCTACGCACATTACAACAATAACATAGGAAAATACTCAATATTTGTTGATTGTGTGAAACAACAACAAGCAACAGAATCTGTTAATACATAGGATCAGTACATAACTGAATACTACTATTTCACCCAATTAAGAAGTCGAGTATTGATATCAATACATCCAACGAGCGACAGTTCCCAATTTCTGTATTTTGTAAAACTATACCTGAGTAATGTCAACGCCAACGTGACGAAATTTTGTAATTTGTAAAGCTATAATGGCTACTCCCCATCCTGGTACCTATCTAAATTTGTCATACTTGCAAATTTTATGCTCTTACTGAAGGTGATGGTATATGTAAATCGGTTTACCAGACTGAAACGTTTTTACTTGTTTTTTTTCAGAGATTACAGATTTCTCATGACTGGTGTCAAGGTATAATCTTATGATGTGATATATCTCTGATCCGAAACAGATTTGGGATATATCCTATAAAATGGGAGAGATCTGTTTCCATTGGAATAAGACGTTATGCAAAACACACACATTCACCGTCACCCGAAGTAGCCAATCTAGGCCACCAAATATGTTTAAACTTTATGTCATTTCTACCGTGTATACTTTGTGATATATCTCCGATGTGAAACAAAATCGGGATGGATCCTATATATGGGTGTGATCTGTTCCCATTGAACTATAGCGTGATTCATTGAACATTAACCATCACCCGGCGCCTCCGTATGTGCTAACACTCAATATCAATTTGTGATATATCTCTGATCTGAAATAGAATAGAAATAGAAACCGTATTCTATTACGCATATACTCTGTGATATATATCCGATCTGAAATTTAATCGGGATATATAGGAATGATTTGCATGCCCAGGTCGCTATGGCATGATGCAAAGGACATTCATTCACCTTCGCCCAAATTATTATTACCAAAGTATTCCCTCTATATATGCAGCACACTCTGCGTGTCCGTTCCCAATTTCCAAGTCTGTCCTTACTGTTGGGGATCCCTGTTACAAAACTTTGCTTTAACCATTTTAATAGAAATTTAGGGCTTCACCTCTATCCCTGTACTTTTCGATGTCTTGGTTCTCTCTTTTCTTTCATAGACGCATTCTGTTTTCTTCTTCAGTCCGCATAATCATCTCCCTTATGATGTTGAAGAGATTACAAGACAGGATCGCGGGATCATCCTTCTACCATCGCATATAAGGTCCTTTATAATGTGTTATGTGACAAATTTAAGCCCTTCCTAGCGAAACCTGAATATAACTTATCATGGGATCGACCAGATATTCACAGTATGACAAATCCGGGAGAAGACCCAAGTAATGCAGATCGACACCTACCATTAATTTACCGATTACAAAGCTAAATTTGACAATCCGTTACGACAGAAATTATTAGATGCTATGGCTGAGTATGGTATCTCCGCGCAGCTAATACGACTATGCGGAATGACACTGCCACTGACACCAAGTCATCGGTGAAAAGAGGTCAAGTCTGACAGATGAATTTTATACCAAGGCGAAAGTTTGTCTTGCGATCTCTTTAAGATTATAAAGAAATAATCAAGGCCAATCTACTCCGTCGTCGATGATTGGTGTGATTTCATCACTTGTACTGTCTTTATGGAAGAGCAGAGTACCTCTATATATGAGGCACACTCTGCGTGTCCGTTCCCAAATTTACAAGTCTGTCCTTTCTGTTGGCAGGGATACCCAAAACTTTGCTTTAACCATTTTCATAGAAATTTAGGGCTTCACCTCTATCTCTGTACTTTTCGATGTCTTGATTCTCTCTTTTCTTTCATAGACGCATTCTCCGCCTGAATAGGCGTTTAAACTCCCTCCTCTTCTCATTATGATGCTCAGTCATTGCACGCGTTCCCATTGGCTGCAGTTTTGCCCTGAATGCAGCATCCTTTCCTTAAGACATTTCGCGACATTTCTCATCGTATCAGGGCTTATCTGAGCGTGGTTTTTAATAACCCAATACGGTCGTTGGGGCAGTGGTCATAGAATTCGGAATATGCTGCTACTGGGTGTCGGGAACACAAAAATTAAGTGGGTTTGTTCGAAGTAATTGAAGAGTTGGTTAGAGTAAGCATTGGCTATCTCGGTGGTATGCAGCATTGTGATGTCTAGCTTCCTTTGCGTTTGGTTATGAGCGTTTTTAGCACTGCTTAATTGCGTGGGAACCTTGGCTACAACTAGGTGACGATCAGAGTCAATATTTGCACCGCTCTTCCTGCCTTCAATCATTTACCACGTGATCAATCTGGTTTCTTGTATTTTAATCAGGGGATTTCCTTGGTTGCCTTGTGAATATATATGTTCCCCTCACTACCATGTTTATTGCCGACGCGAAGCTAACTTGTGTGAATTCGTTATCCAAGGTTTTCTTGTGCTGAATTTTCTGACTGCAGAACCAATTTCTTCTATTCCTATTTTAGCATTAAAATCTTCTAGAACAATTTTAATGTCATGTGCAGGCCAGCAGTCATATGTATATTTCCTCTAGGCGCACGTAAAATCCATATTTAATGTCCTTGTCTTCCTTATCCAAATTCGTGTCTTTCTGCATATCAGCTGTAACATATGACAGTTTCTTTTGTCATGTGCATCCCTGTCGCCTCTATCGCATTTGCCGTATGGCGGTGATGTAAGCCTTGAGCCTTGTATGTGTCCAAGACATCCACCAATTGAATAAGGACACTATATCTTTAGAGAGTTTTAACATTCTGGGTGCATATCATTAAAACATGGGAGGGGGTTCAACTTTTTAGTTAGTAGTTCTTGTTTTTACTTCGTGTTTTCGTAATAGTTGCAGTATTCAAGGGGAGTGGCTTTTCAGGTCGATGACACATACTGAGCGGCAGAGCGATGATCAAGAAGTAAAAGCATGGCGCGGCTTAGCCACTCAGAAATACCGCTCATTGCGTGGCCATTTCAACAGTATTTCATTTATTTTAATTTGTTGTAGCTTACCGCTCTGTATGTGGCCTCGGCCTTAAGCCACTGAGAGAGCCGTTGTTTTGAGCTTCAGTAACTTCTAGTTCCTATTTTCATCCTACGCATCGGTGGTAGCATGCAATTCAGGTTACTCAACATTGCTCCTTCTCACATTTGCTACCGTTGATCTTATGTTCAGTTTCATTTCTAGGAAAACACGTGATCTATCGGTCGTTGTGAGCTGCTTGGAGACCTCCAAAGAGTGATTCTGCTTATTCCCAAGTGAATAACGATCAGAAGACTTAAATTAGATAAATTCCCCATAACCCTTTGCCTCTGAGAAACTGCAATACTTTTACTACAACACGTCATTATAGTTACCAATTATAATAATGACGCACGTTCTAATTTGGCACATTTACACAAATTACTGTGTATACCACTCACATTTAGGCAGACTGTTGCCTTAGTTGTATGTTGTTGTTGTTGTAATTGCCGTAAAAATTTACCTATTTTTCGAAATCCGATTTAGTCATGCGACTTAATGACATTGCTGACAAAATCGTTAACATAATCGTCAAACATCGAAAACATCAATGTAGTAGTTTAGTTGTTAGTACTCTCTGGGGCCAAGGGAATACAAGAATGAAGTACTACCACCATTTAAGGTAAATTCAACCTTGGACTTACGATTGGTTAGGGGGAACGAACGTAGAATGTCATCGAGCTAGGCACGACATAGTGACTGACAATTAAGTTATCACACATTGTCAATGTCAAATGTTTGACATTTATGCTGATGAACAATGTGCGTCATTTATCGTATCATCGGTGAGCAGTGTGACAGCAATTAATGCACAACAGCACATTAATACAAATGAAATGTCATAGGCGAGTGTCATAATGTTGCGTTGTTGTGTGGTTGATATAGCATACTATTAAATGAAAGTTTTAATTTAGTAGATAATATGTTATTGGCAGATTGTGCGTATGCTTAATATAAAACCAGCATAAAATCAATATTACTAATACGTTGTACATACATATGAACTATGAATATTGACTATTGCCCTGTGTGATATCCTTAGACAAAATGTCAATTAATATTAATATTCGAATTATATGGACGGATTAATATAGAATAGGCTACTTGCGGTGTTTACAATATAACAAAAATCTATAATAATATTGCAAATCGTCATAATAGTTCAATAAAGTTAGAGATTTTGATATAATCCAGCTATTTTGTACAACATCCCACACAGAATATCAATTCATAAGTAGAAACTACTTATCCCTTTCCTATTCACGCGCCACCAAAGTTGTTAAAAATAACATATACATAAGCACTATCTAAGCCAAGGCTTAAGTCAAAATCACGGCTCTATGAAAAATGCCCCAAATGCAAAATGCCCCAAAAATAAAACGAAAAATTACCCAAAAAAATTTCCATACAAAATTGGGGAATTTTTCATATGAAAAACCCCCCATAAATTTTGGGGAACTTTTCATTTATTTTAGGTAAAATTTCGTTTTTAATTTTGGGCGTGCCCCCCACCGCATTCGTCTTTTAATAATGCCAGATTTGTTACGAAGAAAATTTTTTTGGGGTATTTTTCATAAATTTTGTGGGGTATTTTTCATAATTTTTGGGGAAAATTTCGTTCTTGAGTTTTGGGTCATTTTTCATTTTTTTTCGCCCAATTTTATTTTGGGTAATTTTTCGTTTTTTTTTTGGGGCATTTTGCATTTGGGGCATTTTTCATAGAGCCCAAAATCACACATAATATTTTTCGTATTCCTTTAGAAAAGATAACGAACGAATTTCCTTAGAGTTTATAACGTTTACGCAAGTGATTTGACTTTGTGGCTAAACCTATTTATAGAATATCCGGCATTAAGATGGTTGGAGAAAAAAAATAAAATCACTGACATGTCCTCTGTCCATAACAAGATTAACATCAATGTATAAGTCCTTGACATCGATTCAAGTTTACAAGTTGTATAAAAAAAGTGTATAGTATGTGCTGACGTCATAATGCCAAACACATAATATAAGCAAACACTATTATGAATATATAAATATATATATCAAATAATTATAGAAGCTTAGAAGGGAGGATGACATAAAAATAAACTTAAAGAAAATCAGATAATAGATTCTCCCCCAGGTGACTACGAGTATTGCAAACGTGTCTAAGAATATAAGAATATTTATATAGAATTTTATATGTTTTTGTAGAGTAGGGACACAACTGTTTACCATAACAAATTGTGACATTTTTGTTAACTGATGTTCAGAGGACCTTCTTATTTTAGTATTGAATATATAGAGAGAAAGAATCTTGGCACAAAATGTCGTTCTTATATGAGTATGGATACGATGAAGAATACTAGACAGCGTCTGGTTGATTCCATATCTATAGGAACTAGTAAGGTTATTATATTCGGATATGCCGAAGCTCAGGGGACTGGACGTGGCATTTTGATTAGAACTCGCGACTACCATGCGGGAGATGCCTAGATCGATTTCTGTCTCCAGTTATCTACATGTTGTTTGAAAGCCAACGGCTTTCTCGGCGTTGTCGACAGTAAACCCGCAGTATAGTGTCGAGTCAATCGATATGTCTAGTAAAAGCTTCTCAAACAGCGACTATCGAATTCTTCGACAAACAAGAAGAAGCTCAGATTACCTACACCATATCCCAGTACAACTTTTTCGGCTCATTGATTTGGGACTGAATTCTGAGAACTGCACGTGAAAGTAGCCCCAAAAAGAAGAAGTTGTTCGGCACTTGTTTTGGCAAGTTACATGCCAAAATAATTAAATATCGATTTGAAGTTAGTAAGTATCGTATAGGGTAATTTGTCGCGTTTTAGGCTCTTTTGTTTGACATAACTCGAGAACAACAAAAAAAATTTAAAAAAATTAAGAATTTCAAAAAGCAACAGTTTTAATTTTCCATTCATCAAATGATTTTGAACTAGGATTAAATTATTATGGAATGTAACTTGAGAAAACGAATGATGCAGAAATTCTTCTTTTTGGCGCTACTTTTACGTACGGTTCTCAGAATTGAGTCCCAAAATCATGTGTTGTACTGTGTATGTAAACACTTTTACTTCAGCTGTATTTTTCTAAACTTTGTACTACAAAAAATGGGGAGTTGGTATGGTAGGTGGACGTTACTTTTAGCCTGCCACATCAATTTTTTTTGGCAATAATTTTTCACTGAAATGTCAAATACTGATCTTGAATTGTTTAACCTCCAAAAATGGGGAATTAAACTACGGCTGTAATTAAGGGAACATATAGGCGGACACCCATATGAGAGGTGATGAGAAGTTTTTGTCCGATATTAATCATCTTTTAACCTAACCACCGCATAAAAGCTTGTATACCAAGTTGCGGCTTAATAACCTTAAATTAAAGTTGTAATCGCAGGGACAGACGTTCGGACATCCCCATAGTCGGGAAGTTTGTATAACAGGTGAGAGTATTTTTTGTCTGATATTGATCAATCCTCAAAACCTCCACTTAGAGAATAGAAGCTTGTACACCAAATTCCAGCTTGATAGCTTTTAAACTACTTCAATAACAGCGTGGACAGACAGACGAACTCCCCCCAAAAAAAGGGGGTGTGTAAATGGGAGGTGAGACTAGCTTCTGTTTTTACTCATCATAGAAATTAATTATCGCCTAGGGAATAGAAGCTTACATAACCTATTTTAGCTCGATAGCTTCTAAACTTCTTCTGTAATCGCGGGGACAGACATATGGTTACACCCAAAGGGGGGGGGGAGGGGGGAGTTTGTATAGGAGGTGAAAGTAGTTTTTCCACGATCTTTCTCATCTTAGAACTTAACATCCGCTTAGAGTATAGAAGTTTGCATACAAAATTTCAGCTCGTTAGTACATAAACTACGACTGTAATTATAAGGGCAAACTCTAAAAGGGGGCAATTTGTATGAGAGGTGGGAACAGGTTTCGACCAATCTTGCTCATCTTAGAACATAACCTCCACTTGGAGAATATAGTTTTTTCAAATTTTTCAAATGTCTGTTCGATATCTCATAAACTACGACAGTAATCGCGGACAGACGTTCACCTTTAAATCGGCTCAGATTTCGATACAGACCACCAATTATGTATAGATATTTTCATATCTGACACGCTAGTTTATGGCCATTACAAATGGAAGAACAAGATGAATATACTATTCACTTCGTTCATGAGCGAGGGGTGAAGGTTATAAAAATGGATATCTACATCAGGGCGACAGCGAAATAAATGGACGGTTTTTGATGTTATGCCATCAAAAAATACATGACGGAAATTTAAGTCAGATCTCACAACTATTTATCGTGCCCCAATGTGGTTAAAGTTCAAATTTTTAATAAATCCTATATTTTACCAATTTCAGATTACGAAATTGTATTTACCTCCCTGTAGGAAGGTATATATCATTTGATACGACCCAAAAGTGTAACACATAGAAGGAGTCACTTTAGACACTCGATTCATGACTTTTTAAGTCGTTTGAGCCTTATTCGTCTGTCTGTCTGTCTGTTCGGCTGATACGCACGTAAACTTTCAAAAGACTCAAACAATTGTTTCGAAACTTTGCATGGATTAACATTTTCCCATAATTACTTACAGTACAGTCGAAACTCTCTATAACGAATTCCAATAGACTGGATATTTACTTCGCTTTACAGAAAAGAAAACAATTTTGTTCTTCTTAAAATTTTTTCTTTGTAGTAGTCAGTTATTTTGGTTTGAAGTAACTTTTTCCACTGTTCTTCTTCAATATAATTTTCTAATACATTTAGAGAAGTAAACACAGTACATATCACGATATGCAAAGGCAGACTGATAACGACAGCAAGAAATGTGAGAGATGGTAATGATTCCAGTTGTCACTTGCATAGTTCGGTGGTTCCCCAAAATACACTTTCAATTTTATGGTAAATAAACGATTCAAAGCATCAGTCTCTGTTTGTGCTTTATGAAAGCAACAAAGTACACACCGAGCAACAGTAACACACAACAAATCGACATCGATTTCTTTTTTGTGTGCGTGCGTTCGGTTTTGCCTAAATTCGTTACATGGAGATTAACTTAAAAAAAACTTAATTTCCCTTTGCACCCCATGAATGAGGTATGGGATAGCTTCTCGCGTTGTTGTGAATTAACACGCTTTCTATTTGTAGATTCACAACTAACGGCACCTACTTATTTATCGACGAATGCGAACGTCACTGTTTTGAGAAGCTCTTACTAGACACGACGATTGAATCGACGCTTAATACTGCGAAGTTGCTGTCAAACAACATTCGAGGGGAGCCGACAATGAAAGAAAATTTGATTTATTTTTTTCTTTTAAGATGACTGGAGCCAGGTTTGAACCTGCGATCTCCCGCATGGTAGTCGCGTGTTCTAACCACTATGCCACGCCCGGTCCAGACCGGTCGGTGGAGATTAACAACGCTTCAATTTTGAAGTTACGGTCGCAAACACAGTGTTCTTATAATTGATTCGCATTAAAGAAAACTTCGTTATATAGGAGTTCGTTATAAAGAGATTCGACTGTATTGTATAATGGCTACGTGGCCACGGCCCTTCTGGTACTTCCTTTATATAGGAGGTACCACTCTGCCCACTTTATAAATCGAGTAATACTGCCAATACACCCAACGCTATCATGGCCAAATTCTGTTATATTTAGTAAAGCTATAATAGGATAAAGTTCTGGATAAAAAACTGAAAGTATAGCCTCGCCCCTTCTGGTACCTCCTATACAAATGTACCATTCGCCCACTTTAGATATCGAGAAATTATATCAATACATCCAACGCGATCTTGCCCAAATTTTAGATTTAGTAAAGCTATAATAGTATAAAGTTTTGGAGAAAAAATTTTAAGTCTAGCCCCGCCCCTCCTGGTACCTCCCATACAAATGTACCATTCCGCCCGCTTTAGAAATCGATTGATAATATCAATACAACCAATAGAAGAGGATATTTTTCATTCAGTTCGCCTGACTCAAATTTTTGTACTGGTTTCTTTTTCTCGCAAATATGTAATAGTCAAATATTGACGTGGGTTGGCAGCGCCTTGGCCCTTTGTGCCAACTTTATTCCAAATAGTCTGGTTATATCTCTAATATACTGTGAAATTTTCACAGCAATCAAATTATTATTATGGTTGTTATGACGGTTTCTTTTAAATAGGGCGTGCCACTGCCAATTTCCTCCCTGACTGTAATTCATACTGTACGAGAAACATGTACCAAATATCATCTTTATACCTCATATAGTTCATGAGATACATGATCGTTTAAAACTTCAAGTTTTATACCACGCCCACTGATCCGATCTCGGCCATTTTTTGTTGTATCACGAACTTTGCTGCCAAATGCATCCACACAAGGCAATTGAAGAAACAGTCCTCCATATATTGCGGTTTCAAAAATCTGCAAACAAACAAAGACAACCTCATTTTCATATATATATATATAGATTTGACCTTCGGCCTCTTTAGGACACGGTTTAAAGTTGTCTAAATTCGCTAAAATTTTGACCAAAAAAAATACTCCGTAAAATATATAGGCCCATCATCGTTAACGGAGAGTATTGGCGTCATATGAATCATGAGCTGTACGAGCTGTACACCGACATTGACGTGGTCAGACGCATTAAGGTGCAGCGGTTGCGTTGGGTAGATCATGTCGTACGCATGGACGAAAATCCTTCAGCTCGAAAAGTCTTCGACAATAAACTCGATCGCAGAAGAGGGCGACCAAAATTTCGTTGGAAAGACCAGGTTACTGAGAATCTTACAGAACTTGGTGTGACTAACTGGAGAAGAAGCGAAGATAGAGGCGCTTATAATATTTTTCTACGAGCGGTATATAATCCCCTGGGATTGCAAGAAGTGCCAGATCAGTGGCGTTTACAGTTGTCTGAATTTGCTCAAATGTTGACCATAGCTATTTGATAACAACTAACACAATATTCCGCTGCCATTCTACTGATCATATATTATCGTCATACATACCACGCCTCCTTATAGGCGTTATAAATGGAAGACAAAAAATTAATATACCCTTCACTCAGCTCGTGCACGTGGTAGAGAGTATAAAAATGGATATCGATATGCATTGAAGAGGTCCAAACAACACAACCTTTTCTAAAAGTTTGTCTAAAAATGAAAAAAAAAAACAAATAAGTTTAGAAAATTCGGAAAGCTCTCTAGTAGCCAGAGCTGTAAACTAATCATTACAATTTGTACTCATTACTGCTCAATTACAAATACAAGTACATCTAAAAAGGAATTGAAAGTTAACTACAATTCTAATTACATGAGGAATTGGAATTGAAACTAAAAGTCTCAACTACACAGGTAATTGTACTTGAAAGTAATGATTCCTAATTACATTTCAATTAGCTCAATTACTTTTTAATTACAAGGAATTGAAAGGAATTGACGGAATTGGGAGGAATTATAAGGAATTAAGAGGAATTGCTGCAATTTGGAAAGGTCCGTTATGTTAAAATATATTGCTCCCACTCTCCTTTTCTAAATTTTTTTATTGTTGTGGAACTTACAATTTCTACCCCTTATTTCAAAATGATTTCAATACCTTTCCAAATTGCAGCAATTCCTCTTAATTCCTTCCAATTCCTCCCAATTCCGTCAATTCCTTTCAATTCCTTGTAATTAAAAAGTAATTGAGCTAATTGAAAAGAAATTAGGAATCATTACTTTCAAGTACAATTACCTGTGTAGTTGAGACTTTTAGTTTCAATTCCAATTCCTCATGTAATTAGAATTGTAGTTAACTTTTAACTACTTTCGAACATGGTAGGTAATGATTACTTGTAATTGAGTTTACAGCTCTGCTAGTAGCTTATGTATCAGATTTACGATTTAGTTTTATTTAGTTATACATAGACAACAAATTAGCTTTGTTAGTAGTAGTAGTAAAGTGCTTCTTCTTACTTTCGTTACTTTATACCCACTATTTACTGTTGTAATTTGCGTAACAATAATATTTATATATTTAAATTTATTCATGTATTGCTTAGTTTACATGCGTCTCTATTTGTGTCAATACCACCTTAGCTACATGGTAGGGAATACACATTTTGTTTTATTCATGAGCTGTGGTGAATACACTCCAAAACGCTATTGAATGTTTTGTTCCCATTTTTTTCTCTTTTGCCTAGATGCCACTAGATTTCCGAAGTAATACAAATGGGTATGTTTTCCTTGTTGCACTTAACACAAATGTTTGTGGGGCACATGACAAATATTACAAAACTTGCATTAAGAATATTCGTCTAAAACGGTTGCAGTTTATCATGTAGACAGGCAGTGGCAGAGGCTTTAAAACTAATATCATTATAGTAGACGACAATATTTCTATTGTTTAAAGGAGGTAGAGAGAGAGAGAGACAGAGAGAGTTATGTACAAAAGCCCTTAACCGCAATTTTGCATATGTGACTTGAATAGAAACTATGTTATCATAGGTATAGAGGATTTACGGAACCATGTGGAGGGTTGGGGTAAATCTGGATTGCAACATAAACAAAGGTAGGATTAAAGCTATATAATATTTGTAATAATTTGGTATCTTTTTTTAATATTACTGACATACTGACCCGACAGCTCCTTACACTGTACAATACATGATTTTGGGACTCAATTCTGAGAACTGCACGTGAAAGTGGCCCCAATAAGAAAAAGTTCTGCATCATTCGTTTTGTTGAGTAACATGCTATAATAATTTAATATCGATTGAAGTTAGTAAGTATAGTATAGGGGAATTTGTCACATTTTAGGCTCTTTTGTTATATGGTAGCGTATGATTATCATAAGTAATATTCCGCGTAAATCATACGCCATGGAGTACAACAGTTTTATTGTAACTGCTACAAAATAAATCCAGTTCAAAATCATTTGATGAATGGATAATTTTAACTGTTGCTTATGTAGGGTAACTTTATAGGAACCGATTAAAGGAATTGTAATTCTTAACTTTTTAAATTTGTTTCTCGAGTTATGTCAAACAAAACAGCCTTAAACATGACAAATATCCCTATACAACACTAACTAACTTCAAATCGATATTAAATAGTTATGGCATGTAACTTGACAAAACGAATTATGCAGAACTTCTTTTTTTTTGGGGCTACTTTCACGTGCAGTTCTCAGAATTGAGTCCCAAATCAATGAGCTGAAAAATTTTGTTACCTAAGACTGTGATCGTGGGGATAGCGGCCAAAAATGGTTGTATGATAAGTAGGAGTAGTTTTTGAAAAGAAACTACTGCCTCCTTTGATACAAACTCCCCCTTTTTGCCGGTGTGCGTCTGTTTGTCACTGCCCTTAAAGCCATAGTTTAAGAGCTATCGAATTTGATCCAAACTACCCCTTTTTGGGCGTTTCCGTCCGTCCCGCTATTACAGCTTTAGATTAAGAGCTATTCAGCTGAAATTTTGTATACAAGCTTCTATTATTTAAGCTGAGGTTACAATCTAAGAAGAACAAGTCTGGACATATACTATTCCTACCTTAAGTACAAACTATTTGCTATATCCTTGATATATCACAATGTTGAAAAGGTGTAGGGGGTGTTTATTGTAATATACTCTATTATACCATTATTATACCTTCTCATCAACTTCATGTTAGTTTCAAGTCACTCTACAGGGTGTGACTAATGCCATCATCATAACATTACTAAATCACCTATATCTATATTAAAATTAATATTTATTCAATAACATATCAGTTCCAATAATATAATTTTCTTATATCATGCGACCTAATAATAATACACATTACACTTCCTTATTACGTTTACGCACGTTTAGAGGGGATTGCTGCCCATTCCATTCGATTAACAAATAGGTCCTGGCACAGGAGTTCATATCAAATTCACACCTTAGCAAACAAATCATTATGGTTGTCTTCATAGTGCTCCACAATACAAAATTATAGTTTCATAATTCCGTTACAACACTATATTAACAACAGTCAACGTATATGATGAGTAGTAGTAGATTACAACTGTGTCTTCAAGTTGCGCAAACACTAACACTCACTTACTCACTAATGTACGAAATGGGAGGAAGGTACGTGTATGTTGGTGTAAATACAGCTCGTTTTGTGTTGCCCCCACCCATGTAAAAGGAAGTAAGTTTGCGTGTATGTGCCTGTGTGTGTGTGTACATTGTCTAGGGCTGTCACGCAATTAATTTTACTGTCGTACACTAGTATATATGTATTATATACATTTTACTTAATAACGACGTTCGCAAAAACCGAAATGTATAAAATATCCTCGAAATTCTTTCATCTGTGAAGACCTTCATGCATGAGTTATCCTAACTTTGGCATGTGGAGATATATGCAATGTGCTGTTGCAACTGTATATGTGGAGTACACTTGAAAAAATTGGAGCAAAGTTTGTTGCCATACAAGCGAAGAGTAATATTAAGGGAAATGTGAACTGTTTTTGTTTGTAATCAGGATAATGAATGTAATGTAATGGAGTGCATGAGTTAACCCATTTAATTGCAAGGACTGTTAGTTACACAAATGTAGGAATTGTTATAGATCTCAAATGGTAAATGGCGGAGTTCCAGCAGATTTTTTGAAGTCATAGACATAAGTACTCTGTGCTCTTATCAGTTTTATTTAATAGGCAGTGGTATGTTTCACGAAAAAAAATTTTTATAATTTTAGCAATTACACTGTGGAACATTTTCGAGTTCATTATCATAACACAGTACAACTTTTTTGAGCTCATTGATTTTGGACTCAATTCTGAGAACTGCACGTCAAAGTAGCCCCATAATGATGAAGTTCTGCATCATTCGTTTTGTCAAGTTACATGACATAATACTACTTAATATCGATTTGAAGTTAGTAAGTATTGTATACGGGAATTTGTCACGTTTAAGGCTCTTTTGTTTGACATAACTTGAGAACCATTAGTCCCATATAACTAAAACAAAATTAAAAAAAGTTAAGAATTACATTTCCTTTAATCTGTTGTTATAACGTTTTCCTACGTAAGCAACAGTTTCATCTTTCCATTCATCTAATGATTTTGAACGGAGTTTATTTTGTAGTAGTTTTATTGTAATAAAACCGTTGTACTACGTGTCGTATGATTTACGTAGAATATTACTTTTGATAATCATACGCCACCATATAACAATATACCAAAAGAGTCTAAAAAGTTACAAATTCTCCTATACGATACTTAAAAACTTACTTAATTTCCCTTTGCACCCCATGAATGAGGTATGGGATAGCTTCTCGCGTTGTTGTGAATTAACACGCTTTCTATTTTTAGATTCACAACTAACGGCACCTACTTGTTTATCGACGAATGCGAACGTCACTGTTTGAGAAGTTCTTACTAGACAAGACGATTGAATCGACGCTTAATACTGCGAAGTTGCTGTCAACAACATTCGAGGGGAACCGGTAATGAAAGAAAATTGTATTTATTTTTTTTTTCTTTTAAGATGACTGGAGCCAGGTTTGAACCTGCGATCTCCCGCATGGTAGTCGCGTGTTCTAACCACTATGCCACGGCCGGTCCCAATATACGATACTTACTAACTTCAAATCGATATTAGATTATTATGCCATGTAACTTGACAAAACGAATGATGCAGAACTTCTTCTTTTTGGGGCTACTTTCACATGCAGTTCTTAGAATTGAGTCCCAAAATCATGTGTTGTACTGTGTAAATCAGCAATATTGTAACTAAGTGAGTAATATTAATATAAAATCCACATGACATTGATATTACTCATACGTTGCCTATATGTACATAAGGGTGGCAGCGAAAATTCAACTTTGGATTTTCGGCAATGCCCTAGCGATTGTTATAAAGCGGCTATGGTCAAAAATTGAGCAAAACCGGACAACTTTAAGTCGTGCTCTAAAGAGGTCAAAGATTAAATCTGTATATATGAAACTGAGTTTATCTTTGTTCGTTTGTATTTTAATACCCTCACCCTACAGGTAGGAGGGTATATATCATTTGATACGACACAAAAGTGTAACACATAGAAGGAGTCACTTTAGACCCTAGGTTTCTTTGAACCAAATTCGATTCATGACCTTTTAAGTCGTTTGAGCCTTGTCCGGCTGGTGCGCACGATAACTTTCGAAAGACGCAACCGAATGTTTTGAAACTTTGCACGAGTTAATATTTTTCCAAAACTACTTACGGTATTGCAAATGGGCTACGTGGTCCTGCCCTTCTGGTACCTCCAAAAAAAAAATACATCATTCCGCCCACTTTAGAAATCCAGTAACAACATCAATACACTTCAACGGGATCGTACCCAAATTCTGTATTCAGTAAATCTAAAGCATGATAAAGTTTTGGAAAAAATAGGAAGTCTAGCCACGACCCTTCTGGTACCTCTCATACAAATACGTCATTCCGCACACTTTAGAAATCGAATAAAAATATCAATAAATCCAACATGATCGCACCGAAATTCATTATTTAGTAAAGCTAGAACAGGATAAAGTCTTGGAGAAAAAAATTGGAAGTCTAGCCACACCCTATCTGGTACCTCCCATACCCATCTGGTACCTCCCACTTTAGAAATCGATTAATATTATTAAAAGACCTAACGCGATCGTACCAAATTCGGTATTTAGTAAAACTATAACAGGATAAAGTATTGGAGAAAAAATTTTGAAGTCTAGCCACGCCCCTTCTGTTACCTCCCTTAGAAATGTACCACTCCGCCCACTTTAGAAATCGAGTAATATTATCAATACACCCAACGACATCGTACCCAAATTCTGTATTTAGTAGAGCTATAATAGGATAAAGTCTTGGAGAAAAAAAATTGGAAGTCTAGCCACACCCGATCTGGTACCTCCCATACCCATCTGGTACCTCCCACTTTAGAAATCGATTAATATTATTAAAATACCTAACGCTATCGTGCCAAATTCTGTATTTGGTAAAGCTTGAACAGGATAAAGTTTTGGAAAAAACATTCAAGTCTAGCCACGTTCCTTCTGGTACCTCCCATACAAATGTATCGTTCCGCCCACTTTGGATATGGAGTAATAATATCAATGCACTTAACATGATCGTGCCCAAATTCTCTATTTCGTGAAGCTATAACAGGGCAAAGTTTTGGAGAAAACTTTGCCATAAAAATATACCACTCCGCCCACTTTAGAGATGGAGTAATAATATCAATATAATAGAAAATTTTATGTTTTTCTGAAGGTAAGGGTATTTGTGAGTCGGGTTGCCCGACTTAAACTTTCTTACTGGTTTAGCAAAGTATAGACTCGAAAACGGCTTGAAAACAGAATGTTGCTTTGTGTTGTCGGTAAAGAAAATAGGCCCCACCCATTGGACCCTAATTTTTAAGCCACTATATCTGGAAGACTGCTTCTCTAATCGCCTTGAAAATTTGTGTGGATGCATTTGACAGCAAAGTTTGTGATGGTCGAACCAGTGGGCGTGGTATGAAACTTTAAACTTTAAAAGTCTGTATCCTATGAACTATAAGAGGTATAAAGCTGATATTTGGTATGTGTTGTTGGTACAGTATAAATTACAGCCAGGGTGGAAGTGGGTTGTGCCACGCCCCATTTGAAAGAAACCGTTAAAAAAGCCATAAAAATAGTATTTTGCTCCAATCGCCTTAAAAATGTGAATGGACGCATTTGGCAGCAAAGATCGCGATACAACAAAAAAAGCAAGGGTTCGGATCAGTGGGCGTGGTATACAACTTTTAACTTTAAACTATCTTGTATTTCATGAACCATAAAAGGTATCAAGCTGACAGTTGGTATGTGTTGTTGGTACAGTATGAATTACAGCCAGGGTGAAAGTTAAAAGAAACTGTTATAACAGCCGTGATAACAATTTGACAGTCCTGAAAAATTCACAGTATTTTAGAGATATGACCAGACTGTTTGATTCCAAAATGAGGGAAAGGGCCGAGGCGCCGCTCACACACTTCAAAATTTGACTATTACATATTTGCGTCAAAAAAAAAAATTAAATTTCTTAACCGAACATTAGTGAAAACAAAGGTTTTACTAGGAACTTGAAATTTAACCTCTTTGGGACACGGGAAATAATTGTCTGATCTTACTCAAATTTTCGTCATGTATTTTTCACATCAAGTGGCATAATATTCCGGTGGGGAATTTCTAAATTTCCTTTAAAAATATCCTTCATACATTTTGGTGCCGCTCTAATATGTATGTATCTAGCGAGTATAATATTCAAACTCGCTACATATGTACAATACAGTACTTCGGTTATGGTCTTCATTCAATATTTTCAGCAAAGACCAGTTTTCAACTTATCATATGTGGGACAGACCAGAAAGTTGGACTTATGGGGGAAAATTTATAGGAAAAAGCGATAAATGACAACTTTGTGAAAGTTTCATTCGATAAAATTAGTCCAACTTGTAGTAATCAAACGCCAAACCTTTTAAGGGTTTTACTATAATGACCTAGTATCTTTACCCTGACTTTGAATTTCTCACCCCCTTAGATTGTCAGTTACACAATGTTATATATTAAATTAGACAACCTTGAAACCGTCTGTGGTATGATGGGAAAAGCACTGGAGTTTAATGTCGATAACAGGGGTTCGAGCCTCTACACAACTATCTACATTTACTATATACATTTACTCCGATGGTAGTCAGGTATAAACGCCTCAGAAAGGATTACAATAAGGTTAAATTAATCTTAGATTTTTTTTTCCCAATTTTCACATAAATAGATGTTAATTTTTGTGAACGTATAGTACACAATGTACAGCATATGGTACTCGCTTCATATGTTTGTACAACGTATGAGTAATATTAATGTTATGCCGTTTTTATATTAATCATATGCACTTTGTTCCAATATTGCTGATCAATGGTTTAATAATAATGAAAATTTTTAGAAGATTTCTTTTAAAAAAATTCACTCGATGTTTTATATGAATATAAAGTGTGATTTTTTGGCTATTATCTTTTTGGCAACACTGGTTTAAACAGCTGACGCACGTTTCGTGTTTTGTTTCACTGTCAAACATCTTCAGTTTGGTCTATAATTTAACCATGAATCGTCTTACAAACGAACAACGCTTGCAAATTATTGAATTTTATTATCAAAATGCGTGCTCTGTTAAGAAAGTTCATCGCGCGCTTCTTCCATTTTATGGTCAGTTTAATCGACCCACTGAAGCGGCTATTCGGACTATTGTGACTAAATTTCGCACCAAATTTACATTGTTGGACATTAAACCACCAACACGCTTACGTAGAGTGCGAAGTGAAGAAAATATTGCAGCGGTATCGGCCAGTGTTAATGATGACCATCAATTATCGATTCGTCGCCGTTCGCAGCAATTGGGCCTCTGTTACTCAACAACGTGGACAATTTTACGGAAGGATTTAGGTGGCCTTTCAAAATACAGCTGGTGCAAGAATTGAAGCCGAACGACCTACCCCAACGTAGAATTTTTGGTGAATGGGCTCTTGGAAAGTTGACCGAAGATCCACTTTCTTTTCGAAAAATTGTGTTCAGCGACGAAGCTAATTTTTGGATCAATGGATACGTTAATAAGCAGAGTTGGCAATTTTTGATTGAAGATCAGCCAGAAGCATTGCAAGAGCTACCAATGCATCCAGAAAAAGTCACAGTTTGGTGCGGTTTATGGGCTGGTGGCATCAATGGACCATGTTTCTTCAAAGATGATGCGAATCGTAACGTAACTGTGAATGGTGAGCGCTACCGTGAGATGATATCCAACTTTTTTTGCCCAAAATGCAAGAGCTTGACTTGCATGACATTTGGTTTCAACAAGACGGTGCCACATTCCACACAGCACGCTTAACAATGGACTTCGGTGAACATTTTATTGCACGTTCGGGACCGGTCGATTGGCCGCCTAGATCGTGCGATTTAATGCCTTTAGACTATTTTTTGTAGGGCTATGTTAAAGCTCATGTCTATACACACATGCCCGCTTCAATTGACGCATTGGAAGACAACATTGAAGCATTTATTCATGAGATACCGGCCGAAATGTTGGAAAGAGTATGCCAAAATTGGACTTAGCGGATGGACCATTTGAGGCGCAGTCACGGTCAATATTTTCATGAAATAACCTTCAAACATTACATTATATGGACTGTACTATCGATCCAAATAAAGATTTCATGCATTTTTCTGAATTTAATGTGTTTTTTTTTAACTTTCCTATAGCTCTTAAAAAATCACCCTTA
The DNA here is from genome assembly GCA_964034835.1 of Muscina levida. Taxonomy (NCBI): domain Eukaryota; kingdom Metazoa; phylum Arthropoda; class Insecta; order Diptera; family Muscidae; genus Muscina; species Muscina levida. The sequence goes on along the minus strand of OZ035884.1, from coordinate 30,950,373 downwards.
AGTATGTAATATAAATTATTTATGTAAGCATTAACTAAAATTCTGACGAAAAATTATATGAGATCATCAATGATTCTTGACTTAAAGCTTAGAAACTAAGCGAACAAACACCAATATAAGCATATAATATAAAAGTTCATAAAGAAAAAACGCCAAACTCTTTAGGGGTTTTACTATAATGAACTAGTAACTTTACCCTGACTTCGAATTTCTCATCCTCCAGATTAGCCCCTGATTGTCATTTATCGCCTTTTTCTCTGAAATTTCTCACATCTTCATTCATTCAGATGGTGGTCAGTTATAAACATCTCAAAAAGAAAACATCAACTATGATTGCGATTAGGATCAATGTATCTTACAATTTTTCCAATTTTCTGCATAAAAGGAATTACATTTTTATAAAGAGTGGGTACACTGATGGCCAGCATCAACATTCCAGATAAAACTACATTCTGCATTTCTCCTATATACAGACTTTCAATTAAGAGAAAAATCAAGGAAATCTGTAACGTTGACATAAATTAAAACAGTACTTAACTCATACGCCTTCAACTATTTGTATATACATTTACAAATTCAATTATGTTATATTCTGTAATTATTATACACATATGTATAAATTTTGATAAATGCATTTTATTAATTAATTGCATACAAGCACTGTTTCATACAAAATCTATTGCAGTATGTGCAGTATTGCCTGCAGCAAAAAAAAAAAAACTGATGCTATCCTCTATCTGAAAAACTTCTACAAAGTAACTGCACGCCATCGCCGACCATGGGGGTGGCATATAATAAATACATTACCCAAATGGATCTCTAGAGATAAACGTATACATCTTGGTAACAGAGCGTTTCAACATTCATCGCGTTTCTTGTGAAAGTTAAGTAAGCAAAAGGATATCATATCTGGTATCTGAAAACAGCAAGCAGTAAACCTAGTCAGCGTGTCAGCTATGAGTTTTTTTCTTACAAAAGCAACGTAGCAAGAACATTTATCTGAAACCCCAATCATGTTTTCACAACAGATGGCACCACCAGCCAGTAGTTGAAATATAATATATATATATATATATAGGTGACTAGCTGCATTAAAAAGAAACTTGAAAGATGAAACAAACAAACAAACAGCAAAGCGAAAAACGAAACCAAAGTGTTTTTTGCAGTAATATCATAGAGTAAGCAAAGAAATATCGGAGTTAATTAATATATCCTTTTTATTATATACACAAACACTTGCCTCGCTGTTTCACAAACAGTGAGAGGCTCTTTGGAAAATGGAAGAAGAAGGTAAAACAGTGAGAGACACTTTCGAAAGTGGAGGGTGAAGGTAATATGTGTGTGTGTGTGTATTAAATGTAAATAATATATGTATTTTATTTTACTGTAATTGAAATACCCTTCACTTAATTTTGCCTTAATCAGATTTTCCACTGTTTAATTAAGGAGGAGATAAACAAATGAGTTAATAAAAAAAACTTAAATATGCAGCTTCTGTAATATGTTATCTATAGGCGGCAGAAAGAAAATTGATTGAGAATTTGATTACCGCTACTGTGTTACCTTTAGGCGGCAGTAAGCAAAGGGTTGCGAAAAGAAAAAAATTCGTAAGAGTAGAAAGAGGAACTAAAACAGGTGGCACAACGTTTGGTCGGATCGAAGGATAAGAGTTGCCATTAAATTCCCAGATGAGAATAAACAGAAAAATTAACTGATAAACAATTTGAAAAAATGTACGTTTCCAGATCTAAATCAAAAAATATTTTTAAAAAAAATATTGCACTCGACTTATGACGTCGTCTGCTTTGGCCATTTCTGACAAACATGAAAAACAATCTACATATGACTATGGACATAATTGTAAAATTTTAGTAGTTTTGATGTTTTTTAATCCTTCTTTACAAAATACCTATTTTCATAAAAACTTGTATAGCTTTTACATGAATTGGGGAATTGGAAATGTTTCTACTTCAATTGATTTACAAAGACATAAGGACTAAAAAAAACACAAATAGATTGCTTTTAGCGTTTGACATTCACGGCACAATTGGCAACTTTCACGGCCGATAACAGCGCACCAAATAGTGATTGGTTCGGGATGTCTGAAGTCTCATGAGGATTGTGCTCTCTACAGAAACGAAAAATTCAGCTTGTTTACATACCTGTTTAGATGAGCAGAATCGCTTAAAATGACGATAAAAATGGAGTTTTCTATAAATTTGGCAAACACGATTTGTAAACGTTTTTCTGGTGTAAGTCTTTGCACGGTAATTTGCCAAAGTATACTGAAAGGAAATTCTTACACATTTTATTAGTATAGCATCTAGTTTTACAGTTACCTTATCGATAACTGGTCCGTCCAGAGTGGCTGGGGGATAAGTTGGAGGGGCTTGGAGCAAGTTTTGAGTTATATGCGGGCTCAGACCGCATACTTAACTTACGGCTTAATTTGGGTGTATGGCTTAATTTGAGCCCAGTACGAATTGAGCCTACTACACCAGCCGGATGGCGACTGTGCCAGAAGCGTTCTAGTACTTCGTCGGTGACTTGTTTCTTCCGATGCTGTTTCGGAAGAGTGGGAGGATGCAAATCCATGGAAGTCGTTCCTATGTATTGGATTGACTAGGAGAGGTCAATTTTTAATCAAGGACTTCTAACCCAAGCGATTGATCAGCGCCCCAACCAAACGCCTGTAGATAAGATGATAATATTTGGTGTGGTTGTTCTCTTTATCGAGTAGACGTCAACCCAGAAGGGGGTTTTCGAAATTTGTATATTTAAGGGTAAAACAGTAAAGAAATTTTAGTCAGGTAAACTAACTGATAAATACCATCACCCAATATAAGATTATTAATTTTCCAAAATAGGTCATTTTTTATGGGAGGTACCAGAAGAGGTGATCCGATATAGTAATTGTACACCTTGCGCATAATTTAAGTGAATTCAGTGTACTTACAAAAGAGATATATATGTATGTACAAATATGAGGGTTAATTCAGTCATTTGTATGGGAATTGCGGGTTGTGGCAAAGGTTTCGGTTTTTTTAAGGTCTGTCTACTTTTCCAAGATACATAAACTTACCAAATTTAAATATTCTCCGGCCGTCCATTTGGAATTTATGAAAGAAATATAAATTATCCAAAAAAAGGTAATTTTGTATGGGAGGTACCAGAAGGGGTGGGGGTATTCTGCCGATTTACAATCTTATTAGTTCATTTGGAAAATAATAACCCTGGTAAATTTTCATACTGACCAGTAAAGGTTTACTCGAGTTATTCGGCTCACCAGCCAGCCAGCTCTATCGTCTTAAAAAGTCCTGAAACGAATTTGGTCTTAAGATACTTGGGGGGGGGGGAGTCTTACACGTCTCCTTTAATGAGCTACCCTTGTTCTCGTATCAAATGATACATAACCTTACCCCTAAGCCATTATACCATCATATAAAAATAACCAAGAAGGGTAAAACTGGTGCCACCTCTCTGTCCAAATGGCTGAAGGTAGAGTCACGCAAATCCATACAACTTGAGAGATGTAAGAAGGCCCAAAAAGGGACAAAACTTTACCCTGTTATAGCGTTACTAAATACAGAATTTGGGCGTTGGGTGTGATGAAATTTTTACTCCATCTCCAAAGTGGGCGGAATTGTACATATGTATGGGAGGTACCATAAAGGGCGTAGTTCGACTTCCAATATTTTTGTTAAAACTTTATCCTGTTATAGCTTAACATAATACAGAATTTGGGCACGATCGTGTCGAGTATATTGATATTTGTAAGGGAGGTACCAGAAGGAGCGTGTCTGGACTTCCAGATTTTTCTCCAAAACTTTTTACTGTTATAGCTTTACTTAATACAGAATTTAGGCACGATCGCGCTGTATTTAATGATATTATTCCTCCAGCTCTAAAGTAGGCGGAAAAGTACATTTGTATGGGAGGTACCAGAAGGGGCGTGGCTAGACATCCAGATTTTTCTCCAAGACTTTATACTGTTATAGCTTTAGTAAATACAGCATTTGGGTACGATCCCGTTGGGTGTATTGATATTATTACTCGATTTCTAAAGTGGGCGGAATGATGAATTTGTATGGGAGGTACCAGAAAGGGCAGGGCTATGTAGCCCATTTACAATACCGTAAGTAGTTTTGGGGAAATATTAACTCGTGCAAAATTTAAAAACAGACAGACACACGGACGGACATGGCTCGAACGACTTAAAAGTTTTGAATCGAATTTGGTTTAAAGAAACCTAGGGTTTAAAGTGCTTTTGGGTCATATCAAATGATATGTATCCTCCTACCCGTAGGGTAAGGGTATACAAAGGTCCAAAAAGGGATAAGGCGGGTGCAATCAGCCGCACCATAGAGTCTTAAAAATTTATAAGGGCTTGCTTACCGTATAAATCGCACTTTTAGGGCTAGAGAGGGGTAATTAGGACTGAGACGGAAATCTGGTCGCGGACCATCAGAGTGTGCTGCAAATACGGAGGGAACACTTTCGTTCTCTTTATTGCCAAAGGCTGCATGAGTGACGAAATCAATCACCGACGAAAGAGTAGATTGTCAAGCACGGAGCCAAAACAAGATCAGAATGCGAGTTGCATGGCAGAGACGATGGACTGCCGGAAGAGCATTTTTATTTGGCACCATGCGCCAACACATAAACACGATTTAGGGCAAGGAATGCATGCCCGATGTTGTAAATCTGAGTGTTCTACGTCTTGGGCTTAAGAAATGCGATCCAAGTGTGTGTACTAACTGTCACGGGATCACACTACGACAAATCCTGAAGAAGACCCAAGAAACGCAGATCGACGCCTACCGTCTGTTTATCGACTACCAAGCTGCATTCAACAAGTCCGATACGACTGAATCTATTAGATGCTAAAGCTGAGTTTGGTATTCCGTGAAGCTGATATGACTTTGCGGGATGACACTTGTTGACATGAAGTCTTCAGTGAAAATAGACAATAGTCTGACTGAATCACTTCCCGCTAAGCGAGGCTATAGACAAGGCGATATTCTGCTATGAGGTCTCCTTATCATTGCATTGAATATGAACATGCGGAAAGCTGCAGTACCAGTCCTGTTTACTGCAACCTTCCGCCATATTTAACAAACGTCACATTCTTCTCGCGGATGCCGATCACATAGATAACATTGGCCGTGGTCTGCCGAATGTTACTGCAGTCTTTTCGCGCATTGAAAAGCAGTCGGCGGAAGTAGTGTAGTGAAGACAAAACATTTTTATGTATTTTAACGAACTAAGAATCTACCCGTTTTCGACGCTCTATACCTTCGTAATTGATATGATCATGCGGAAGGCGTCAGTAAACACAACTGGTGCCTTTTTTTTATCAAAAGTCACATGCTGCTCGCGTATGCCGATGTTATAAAAAACATTGGCCGTGGCCTGCGGGATGTTACTGCGGCCTTTTCAAGCATTGAGAAGCAGTGCGCAGAAGTAGGTCTGACGGTAAGTGAGTACAAAACAAAATTATTTATTTAAACGAATTAAGAACTAAGAAACTAAGAGTCTACTCGTTTTTGATGCTGAGCGAACGTTCAGAACTATAACTTTGATAGATGATTTTGTCTACCTTGGCTTCGCCGTAAACAAAAATAATAATGTCAACCTGAAAATCAAGAGACGAGAATTGACCGCAAACCGCTACTACCTTGCGGTAAGCAAGCGATTCAATGACAAATCCCTCTCTTGAAGAACAAAGATCCAAGTGATCCAGACACTGATCCTACCTGTGGGAATGACACAGGCGGATGAAACTATTCTGGGAGTCTTCGAAAGAAAAATACTTTAGACGCATCATCGTTAACGGCGAGTTACATTGTCAAATGAACCATGAGCTGTATGCGCTATATAACGACATTGACATTGTCAATCGCATTCAAATAGACTGAATGAAGTGGCTTGGACACGTTATACGAATGAATGAAAATACTTCGGCTCGAAAAGTCCTAAGCAATACACTCGATCGGTGTTGCGGGAGGGGCGAAATCTTCGATGGATGGACCAGGTGAAGGAGGTGTTATCTAAGCTTGGTGTGACGAAGTATCTACAGAGCGCATAAGGCCGAAGTAGTTAGAGTCTTTCTACGGGCGGCTCCTGATGGATAAATTTCTGTTGTTACTGCTATATAGGAAGAAGAAAGGCTTAATAGGCTCAGAAAAGGAATACAATTGGTACAATCACACGGACCACACGGCTGAGGCTATAACATAAAGTATATATATTACAGAACTGCACGAAGCGATTTTCAAAATTCGTTCTTTTAAAAAGTACGAAAAAAAAGGATAAAACTTGTACTAACTAAAGGTATACCCACAAAGATTGGGGTAAATATGCATGCGAAACGAAGTTATTTATCAAAATTTGTACTTTCTGGGGTAACAACGATATTGGTGGAGACGAAAAGAATCTATACATTTTATACTATGTGATCCAAAACAGTTCCTAACATGATTTCAATGTCGTTAGCTCCATTCTCAAAACAACTTAACTGCTTGCACTTTCATGTCCGATCACCCCAAGATCTCTCGTATACTTATATGTCACATTCTACATCTTACTCATTCTTTTGTTTAGTAATTTTTCCTTGACTAATTACAACCACCAATACCAAGGGTAATTTTTAATAAATATGCGAAAAAAGGATTCATTAAACCAACATTTGTATTAACATTTAACCAACGCATATCAAGACTTAATGGGGCAAGTGATAAGTTCAAAATACCATCACAAATGACACAGACCTTTACACAGTCCCCCATAAAGGATTTAGTTAGGACTTAGCATCAATCCTTATACCAGGTCATTAATTTGGTATACAAAGGTTGCAGTGGAAGGGGGGAGTAAAAATGTTTATTAAGGGATAATTTCAAATTAAAAACAAAAAACAATGTCATAAAACGTATTTTTAATGATGTCATGAAATATTCAGAATAAATTTTACTTTTGTAATTAGCCGACTAAACACGATGTCATCATAATATGTAAGTAAGTGTCTTGTTTGTGTAAGGAAATATGTACTAAAATAATAACGTTAGTAAAAGTATATTAAAGTGAAAATTATGTATATGTTCGTAGTGGGATTTGTAATAACATAACATATTTTTACTGCCAAACATAAAGATGAGTTGTTTGCAAAGACTTAGTGTAAGAAATACATGTTGGTTGCTTTTTCATAGTTTAGGTAAGAGTGAGTGTTAGTTTTGAAAAGATATGGGTATTATTCAAGGCTTTTTGCTCATACTTAGAGCCGTAGGAGTCAATATATATTAAAGTCCTAAAGCTATTACAGTGGGCACCAACTATAGAGTCTCTCCCCTATGCTAGCGAATGAGTTATAGCAAAAACTCAAGTGTTCTGTTTACTTATATTTTTATGATAACGCAATCCTAATATTACCCACCCATTACGTATGAGTGCTGTACTTTATACGGAGAATATATTACTCATACGATCACGAGTGCATTCAATGAACAAATTCCTAGTATCTCATATACATAATTTGATATTAGCTAGAAAATCCATCAACAATAATATCATTCATATTTCTATGACAACGACATGAACAAATGAGACTGAGTCTGATTTCTAATATAATACAGGATTTTTCCATTGAAATTAGAACTAGATATTCATATGCTTCGCAGTTCAGTGTGTTCACATTACAATCTTAATCAAGAAGTTGTCAGAATCCAAACAATTTTTATTTTTTCCCCGTTTTGTGAAGGTCTTTTGTGCTCCATTGAAGTATAACGTAATTACCAACATTTCCAGGTACATATATATATATGTGTTTATATTAATTTTTATCATATATTTATTTATTTATTCTTTTATCACACAGAGCCGCTCTCTCTCTCTCATCCTATAAGTTTCAGCAAACACACAAGGGAAAACACTTGGGTGCATGAGTTGTTCTTGTTGCCGTTGCTGTAGCGCTGTTATACCCTTTTGATTGTAATCCAGTATTTTGCGTAGACCAGCACAAATAACAACAACAATAACAACAACGTCTATAGCAGAGTGCGGGGAAGGATGTTACAGGGATAAACCCGACTCTTTGTGGGTATGTGAGCCTTAATATCATGCAGAGGGAAAGAACAGACGCACGCAAAAAAAAAGAAACACAGATCGAAATATACCTATACAAATGAAAACGCATACTCACACATACACTGAATTTCACTTAAATATACATATATAACCTTTATATATAGATATGTATATAAATGTTTACAGACATGCGATGCCACTTACAATATTTTTTCGTGCCAATTTACAAAGCCCCCAACTTTAGGTGGGCTTACGTGTTGTGTTTATTCTTAATATACTAGGGCTTTTTGAGTTTATTTAGTAAATTATATTATAATCCAGTCCAAATGTTATCAGACCATTGTGGCTGCATACATTTACATGTACCAATAGAATAGATAACAAAAAAAAACGAAAATTTTCTGTTATTTTTCTTTAATGGACAGCGGAATTGCTTTAATATTGAGATTAACTGAAGCAGATTGCTTTTTTTTATTGGGATGAATGCAAATATAAGTATTAAAGAAGGATTATCTGGGCAATTGCGGTGTAATAGCTGATTGCTGTTTAGAAATAGCCGATGTTAATGGTAATGAGCTCAAATCTATTTTTAGAATTCCACCAACATTTGCTACTTCAAATAATGACAGCAACTAAAAAGGCAAAACCAAAATGTATTCAACATGATTGGCATACGCCATTATCCTTGACATCAATGTAGAGTATTCCTTAAACGATAATTTTGCATTATTTTGTACCTTTAGGACTGGCATTGAGCTCAAACTTTCGTACGAAATGAGGCCTCATCCCATTATTTTGCTTCAAAATAAATGTGGAAAATTGTTGACGAAGCAGTATTAAGTTCTTCTCACGAAAAGAATCAAAATGTTCCCAGCAACATTTACATTTTCCTACAAAATAATAAACACTCCTTATCTTAAAAAAAAGCCAAATTTCCATTTACACCCCATGAAGTATAGGCAAGCTTCTCGCTCTGTAGTGAATCAACAAGCTACTTGGAATGGCGTATTTTTTAACTTGAGTCTTTTGATCGTTATTCAATTGGGAATAACCAAAAGCTCTCTTTGGAGGTCCCCAAGCAGCTCATAACGTCCGGCAGATCACGTAGTCCGTTCAGTGGTAGCAAATGTGGAAAGGCGCAATAGTGAGTAACAGAAGTTACTCAGGCTCAACACAGAGGCCCTCTTATTGGCTTTGGCAACCCCAGGAAACTAGGATCGGGTGTAGTGGCCTAATAAGACACTTTCCTTAAACAAAACCAATTATTATGAAAACACGAAGTAAAGAAAAAACTGGAATCCCTCCCAAATAGTTACAACCCCCGCAAACGTTATAAGGACATTCTGATTTAAGTTTATGCATCTGGAATGTGGGAAATGGAACTTTGCCCACCAGAGGTGGAAAGTTGCTGATTGTCACTCACTAGGGAGTGATCAGAAGCGATTCCTTTGTGGCACTGACAAAGCAGCTAACTATTTCTGGTATTAGGCCAAGTATTCCCCGGGCAATGACTTTAAAGCAACCGCTTAGAAGTTAGCTAGAGTAAGAAGGCGAAATGTTGAGTAACCTAATCGGCATGCTACCACCGATGCGTCTTAGGAAGTAGGTAACAGAAGTTACTGAAGCTCAACACAGGCTCTCTTAGTGGCTTTGGCAGCCCCAAGAAACTAATATCGGGAACGGTGGCCTAATAAGCCACTCTCCTTAAAAAAAATTTATTATGAAAACACGAAGAATAGAAAAAACAAGACTGGAAGATAAAGACGATAAGACTAAAGATGCATTTTACGAGCGCCTAGAGGAAACATACGAACGCTGCCCTGGCCACAACATTAAAATTGTTCTGGGAGACTTTAATGCAAAAATAGGAAGAGAAGATGTTCTTGGTCCATCGATCGGTAAATTCAGCTTGCATATCGACACGTCAGATAACGGGCTTAGGCTGGTTAGCTTCGCAGCAGGAAGGAACATGGTAGTGAGTGGAACCAGATTCCAGCACAAAGATATCCACAAAGCAACTTGGCTATCCCCCGATCAAAACACCAAAAATCAAATTGATTATGTGGTAATTGATGGCAGGCATGCATCTAGTGTCATGGACGTGAGTGTGATCCGTGGTGCTAATAATGGCTCGGATCATTACCTGCAGAGCGAAAAATGCGCAAAACCAAAACCAAAGAAAGCTGGACATCGCGAAGCTGTAAACCCCAGAGATAGCTACTGCCTACTCCAACCAGCTCTCCTAATTTTTACGACACAACGCCTCTACTTCTAACGTTCCTGATACACAGTGACAGCATTTTGCGCATTCCATGGCAACCGCCGCAACAACCGTGCTAGGATATGAAAAGCGGCGCTCAGACAAATCCTGGTACGATGAAGAATGTCGCATAGCGTCTGAGGAACAGGATGCTACTTATAGGGCCACGCTACAGCCAATTGTAACCCGTGGTGTTAGGGAACGGCACAAGGAGGAAGCAAAACAGGCGAGACAGCTATTTAGGCGAAAAAAATGTCAGATGAAGGAACGGGAGAACGAGGATATAGAGCAATATAGGGATAGAGATGAGGCCCGAAAATTTTACCAGAAATTAAGAGCAAATAGATACGGTTATGGCCTCCCAACCTGTTAGGACAAGGATGGAAATCTGGTCACGGATACGCAGAGTGTGCTGCACATATGGAGAGATCACTTCCACCAACTGCTGGTTCCAGAAGGCAGCGCACGTGCCAATTGTCGACAACGGCTTAGATTGCCCACCACCAAGTAAAGCCGAGGAAAGAATAGCAATATCGCGGCTGAAAAACAACAAAGCAGCCGGTGCCGACGGTCTGCTCGCAGAGCTCTTCAAGTCCGGTGGCGAGGAGTTGATAACGAGCATGCACCAGCTCCTGCGCACGGTTTGGCTTAATTAGTGCATGCCCGACGATCCAAGTGTGTGCTCCAACTACCGCGGGATCAGCCTTTTACCCATCGCATATAAGGTCCTGTCGAGTGTGCTATGTGAAAGACTAAAGCCAGTGTTATCCAACCTGATCGGCCTTATCAGTGTGGCTTTAGACCTGGTAAATCAACAACTGACCAGATATTCACACTTCGGCAAATCCTGGAGAAGACCCAAGAGAAACAGATCGACACGTACCATCTTTTCGTCGACTATAAAGCTGCCTTCTACTTCCCGATACGGCAGAAATTACTCGAAGCTATGGCAGAGTTTGGTATTCCAGCGAAGCTAATACGCCTTTGCGGAATAACGCTGATTGACATGAAGTCTTCAGTGCAGATTGGCAAGAACCTCACGGAGCCATTCTGTACCAGACGAGACCTAAAAGAAGGCGACGGCCGATCGTGTGACCTCTTCAACACAGAGATGGAGATGATATTGAGGAAAGCTGCAGTAAACACGAGTGGCACGACATTTAACAAAAGCCACATGCTACTTGCTTACCTTGATGACGTAGACAACATCGGTCGAAAACTGCGCGATGGGACGGCAACCTTCTCAGGTATACAGAAGGATTCAGAGAAAATGGGTCTAACGGTGAACGAGGTTATGATATAAGCGGATGAATCGGTTCTGGCAGTATTCGAGAGAAAAATACTCCGTAAAATATATGGTCCCATTACCGTTTTGTAATTGTACGAGCTGTACACTCACAATGACGTGGTCAGACGCATTAAGGTGCAGCGGTTGCGTTGGCTAGGTCATGTTGTACGCATGGACGAAAATGCTCCAGCTCGAAAAGTCTTCGACATTGAACTCTATGGATGGTGCAAAAGAGGGCGACCAAAACTTCGTTAGAAAGACCAGAACTAAGAACCTTACATAACTTGATGGGACTAACTGGAGAAGAGGCGCAGAAGATCGAGGCGCTTATAATTCAATGAGATTGCAAAGAACTGCCAGATAAGTAAGTAAGTAAGTCTGAAAACCAAATACAAGTAGTGATCGCAAAACGCAGCTACTTAGCGTTAAGCATTCGATTTAACGATCTTACTTAACAAAGAGAGATTTTACATTAATTGTACGTGACGTGGCCTACAGCGCAGAATCCTGGGTAATGACACAAGTAGTTCAAACTAGTCTTAGAGTATTTGTGAGAAAAATACTTCGCAAAATAATTGGACCCATCATCGTTATCGGTGAGTACCGTCCTCTCATGAGCCATGACCTGTAGGATAACGTCATGGACACAGTTAAGCGCGTTCAAATAGACCGAATATGCTTGCTTCGACACGTTTTACGGTTGGTTGAATAGTCTTCAAAGTATATTCCAAAAAGCCTTCGGCAAAAAAAAACATGGGTGGCGCAGGACAGGACGACCAAAACTTTGTTGGATGGACCAAAAGCGAAAAGACCCAAGCGCTTGGAATACTTTCATACTTGCGGCAAATAATGGATGATTTGCATATGCTGCTGTCAAATAAAATAAAGGTAATATTACGGTTATGGAACATAACACAGTACAACACATGATTTTGGGACTCAATTCTGTGAACTGCACGTGAAAGTAGCCCCAAAAAGAAGAAGTTCTGCGTCTTTCGTTTTATCACGTTACATTCCATAATAATTAAATATCGTTTTTAAGTTAGTAAGTATCGAATAGGGCAAGTTGGCACGTTTTGGGCTTTATTGTTTGACATAACATAAAAATTATATGGTGGCGTATGATTATCATAAATAATATTACACGTAAATCATACGCCATGGAGGACAACAAATTTATTGTAACTGCTACAAATTAACCCAGTTCAAAATCATTTGATGAGTGGAAAAGTGAAACTGTTGCCTGTATAGGAAAACGATAAAGGAATTGTAATCTTATTTTTTGTTTAAATTTGCTTCAGCTAAATCGGACTAGTGGTTCTCGAGTTATGTCAAACAAAAGAGCCTAACACGTGACAAATTCCTCGATACGATACTTACTAACTTCAAATCGATATTCTAAATCATTATGGCATGTAACTTGACAAAACGAGTGATGCAGAACTTCTTCTTTTTCAGGCTTCTTTCACGTGCAGTTCTCAGAATTGAGTCCCAAATCAATGAGCTGAAACATGTTGTACTGTATAATATTTTATACCAAATTATAAAATGCTGAGAATTTCATCATTTTTTTTATAGCCATATCAGCCGTAGACAACTAGCAGAAGTATAGAAGTAGGAAACCAATATTTGTACGATATTGTCATTGTAACTTTAAAAAACTCATGATTCAGTTCGGTTCATCGTATTGGAATTAGGGTAAATAAACTTTCGCCTAAGTTAGTTATTAAATAGCATAAAATCGCTTATATGTTCAAAAACTTTTTATATATGAATTCCAACAAAACAGTTTCCACTGACTATCCTTTTGCTATTTGTAATAACTGTTTGAGTATCAATACCAATTCTTTTATAAACAAATATGAAACAAAGTAGTTATTGTAAAACTTTTAGCTACTTGTGCAGTATCAATAGACATAGTCAAAAGAACATTTGACAAACAATTCAAGTTTTCTATAAACTGGCCCCAAAAAAATCAAGAGCACATTCTTCAACGTTGATCCTTACTACACTTAAGGGTTTCGTCAACATGTAGATACTCTTGGCAAGGGGTTTTGTCTTCCTATAATATCCAGTATGATATTCAGTATGATATCTATGACATGCTTCTAGGGCCAGTTTCTTCATGTCATTTGTCAAGTGCAACCGTATAACGTTCACACACACAAGCCATTGCCTAAAGGTTGCAATGTTCGCCTGAGTTGTAATTCAATGTTGCAGCAGCCAATATGTAGCAGCCTTAGGTCATTGCATATTATAGTGCGTTACAAACGGAATGTCAAACTGTGCTTAAACCACAACATACAGTAAAAGGGATATTTTGTTTTTGTATAAATATATAAGTAAACTCACCATGTGTACATCGTAGTGTATCATAACAGAAAATATTTCGAAACCAATGAATTTTAACTACAAACATCAAGAATCCTTTACAGCCTTACAAACATGTCAATACAACAAATATAAATACGCTCATGCACGAATATGTGCCACACTATATACTATAAATAATAGCAGAGGAGTGTGTGTTTGCCTGTGTGTACCCTGGCGCGATCTGATATGATATATAGTGGTGGTGTCTCTCTTAAACAACAACGACAGACACGGGTAAATAGCAACATACTGAGCGCGTGGTATAAGTGTTATGTTGCATGTTATGTTGGTATGTACATATATGTATATAGTATGAGTGTGTTCATGAGTGTGTGCGTATTTATGGAACACACACTTGCATAAAGTTATTTACATAAAATACGTTAAATTTCAGTTTCAATTAATTTAGTGTAAAATCATCTTTTTCCCTAGCAATTCTGTAGATTTACATGCGGAATATAAATGAAGATCCTTTTTGTTAGCATTATTTATATGATGAAATAATTCACATGCTGGCTGGCTGGTTGGCTGTATGGGCATCAACTATACAGCTTTGGCCTTACCACTTAAATCGTTGTGATAGAATACCAAAAGTTGTGAGCATAATTGTAATAGTCGGTTTTTATAGTTTTTCTTTTTGGGAAATGTTCTCATAAATAACTACAGGATGTGATTGTAACGAAGCGTACACATCCTCACACATACATATAGGAATATACGCTCCCCCACACACACATACAGTATGAATAAATTAAATATTTATTTTATATGCAAATAGCGTAGATTTTTATGCATGAAAGATATTTGCTTAGTATTTAGGATAAAATACCAAAAAAGTATAGGAGAAAAAAAAAATCATCTGTATTTATTGAAGAGTGTAATTTTGGTTTAATTATATGCGAGAATATGTACAGGAAATAATAAAACATAAAAGTGAAACGGAAGATTGATTTACGTGAAGAAAAAAATCATATATAGAAAAATCTATAATAATTGCTAGGGGTAAACTTAGAGAGATGGATGAACAAGGGGGTTGCAGATCAAATTTTATGGAGGTAATTCTGGTGGCCTTTATAACAAAGAAGGAACTTTAACTAATCTCAGTTGTGGTGCAATCAGGACCATCTAACACAACGTAGGCAGCTGTAACTGATATTAGCTTGGTTGGTCATCCCTCAGTGGTGGCCTTTATAATAGAGATGGTACTTTGAATTATCTAAGTTCTGGTGCAATCAGGACCATCTACCTCGAAGTAGGCAGTTGTGATTGGTTACAACCTAGTTGGTCGTCCCTCAGTTAAGAAAACGACTACAATATGCACTGCATGGTTGTATCGATTTATCTATCCATCTACCAGATAATGGTATCGGTGGTGCTGGTCGAAAGGCATGCTTGCATACTATTGTATATCGAGTTTGGTCCTTTAAGTGGATTTTAATGTTATCTACAGGGCCAACACCAATATTCACGAAAAAACTAAAAATATGCACATTAGATAAGCAGGAAAAACATAAAAAATGCATGTAAAACTGATAAAAAATGCACAATCAATTTTGATTCGTAGTTTTAATGAAAAGTTTTAACAAATAGTTAAAAATTTAATGAAGTTACTGTTTACATTACTTGTTTAAGATTCAGACTACTGAATAATTACTCTACTGTAAAAAAAAATACATGAGGTTTTTTGACTAACAGTTCTGTATACATATTTCGGTCGGGCTGAATTCAATGGCGTACTTAATCTTGTAACATATAATAAATATTATGTATACGTCTTCACTGTAGTTTTTGTCACATATTCATGATTACCGCGATTGAAATCTTGATCAATTTTCTGTTTATGTGTTTTGTGAAAGAAATTATCAAACTTGCTTAGTATTTAATGTGAGAAACGGGAATTTTTTCACATTTATATGGGAACTTAGTATAATCCCGCCGCTTATTGTTTCAATTAAAAAGTTGTTTTTAGGCAATGCTATCTGTATTGTCATATTTTTAAAAGTAAAACGCTAACTGACTATTTATCTTTGGAAGTACGCATTGCTTTAGCCTCCTCACTGTTACTCTATTTTACAACTTTCCAAACGTCCTTCAAATAGTACTGTACAATAAAACTGCTGTACTCCATGGCGTATGATTTACGTGGAATATTACTTATGATAATCATACGCCACCATATAGTATTTATGTTATGTCAAACAAAAGAGCATAAAATGTGACAAATTCCCTTTTACGATACTGACTTACTTCAAATCGATATTAAATTATTATGGCATGTAACTTGACAAAACGAATGATGGAGAATTTCTTCTTTTTGGGGCTTCTTTGACGTGCAGTTCTCAGAATTGAGACCCAAAATCTTGTGTTGTACTGCGCAAAGCCACTAATAACTTACTGCAGTGAGCAATGTTTGCAACACATTCGCGACCCAAATAACTGTTATATATACATTAGTATGCGAAAAGAAACAAGACATAAGTCTCTATGGGTACCACTTCTTGCTCCCGATAAGTTCCTTCCTCTCAAAATCAAAACAATAATAACTAACTGCCATAACAATGATTGCAGTAATTCACTGGAATGTTTGGTAATCTGCCCTTTATATTATTTTCAGAATTAAGCGACAATCAGTAATGTCGTTTTTATAAGAGAGGAGGAAGAAATTTTTAGTTTTTGCTTTGTGGTACAACAATAAAACTTTTTTGTGCAATATGAACACTTTTCAATGCAATAAAAGTACTTGTGGATGCAATAAATTGTCCTTTATAGTACAATTAAAGTCATTTTTGGTACACCAAAAGCACTTCGTGGTACAAAAAACAATAAGAGAACTTTTTGGTACAATAATTTGTACTTTTTGAGACACCAAAAGAACTTTGTACAATAAATTGTAAATTTTGGTGAAATAAATTGTGTTTTACAATACAATGACAGTCCTTTTTGGTACACCAAAAGTACGTCTTATACACTCCGCCTACGGGTAGGAGGGTATGTAATATTAGATACGACCCAAAAGTATAACACATAGACCATAAGTTTTTTTGAACCATGTGTGTCTGTCTGTCTATCCCATACAAATGTACCACTCCGCCCACTTTGGAGAATAAAATGCGAAAGTCCAGCCACGTCCCATTTGGTACCTCCCATACCCATTTGGCACCGCCCATTTTAGAAATCGAATAATATTATTAATACACCCAACGCCATCGTGTAGAAGTTCTGTTCTGTTAAGCTATAACAAGAGTCATGCAAGGTAAAGCTTCTGATCGGTTTAACTTGGCAAACCCAAAGTGATCCTTGCCAATTGCACTTCAAGTCTACTCAAAGAGCTCCGTATTCATGGTACTACTGTGGATTTGTGGTTGGCAAGAGACTGCGACACCTAGTCTCAAGGTTCAACCCGGAACGTATAGCCACCATAAGAGTCAAAACAAAGTTTTTCCACATAACACTTAAATAAGGACAAAGACGCGTTCTAGGTCTAGGTCCAGGCATCACATCAAAATTGTACTAGGCGATTTAAATGCTAAAATAGGCAGGGAGACTGCATATGAGCCTACCATCGGAAAATTCAGTCTTCACACCGAAACGTCGAGCATTGACATCAGACTGATTGATTTCTCTGCGGAAAGAAAGAAAGATTTGACCACCGAAATATTCATAAGGCAACATGGTCATCTCCAGATCAATTGACGAGGAATCAGATAGATCACGTGGTAGTCGATGGAAGGCACGCAGCGAGTGATCAGGGAGCGATCATTGACTCCGATCGCTACCTTACCGCGGTTAAGGTACGCACAAGGCTAAGCATGGCGAAAAACGAAAGCTGGACATCGGTAAACTGCGAATCACATAGGTAGCGGACGATGATATAAACTGTCCACCTCCAAGCCAGAGCGAGATACGTGTGGCAATATCTCGTCATAAAAACAACAAAGTGGTTTGAGCCGATAGTCTCCCTGCTGAAGTGTTTAGGGCAGGCGGGGAGGAGCTGATTAGGAGCATGAGAGGAGAGCATACCCGGGGATTGGAGTATCCGTCTTTTGTGTCCCATATATAAGAAGGGAAGGGACTACCGTGGAATAAGCCTATTTCCAATTGCGTACAAGATCCTTTAGGGTATATTGTGTGAACAACTGAAAAATTGTAGAAAAACTAATTGGACCATATCAGTGCGGCTTTAGATTTGGTAAATCTACGACGGATCAAATATTCACTCTACGACAAATCCTTGAAAAACTCATGAAAAGCAGATCGACACCTACCACCTCTTTGTCGACTACAAAGCTGCCTTCGACTCTCCGATCTCATATGAGTCTCTTTTGAATTATATGCGAACAAGAAGTCCTCATCTAGTCCGTATTGAAGAGAATATTGAGGCTGCGGGAAAGAGTGTGTCTGAAGATCGTGACTTATCCTACCTGTTTACTAATGAAATCCCACAGACTTCAATTTACTCTTTTATTGCAATCAGTAGGCTTTGCAACTTAAAAAAAAAAACTTAATTTCCCTTTACACCCCATGAATAAGGTATGGGATAGCTTCTCGCTTTGTTGTGAATTAACACGCTTTCTATTTTTAGATTCACAACTAACGGCACCTACTTGTTTATTGACGAATGCGAACGTCACTGTTTGAGAAGCTCTTACTAGACATGCCGATTGATTCGACACTAATACTGCGAAGTTGCTGTTGACAACATTCGAGGGGAGCCGACAATGAAAGAACATTTTTCTTTTAAGATGACTGGAGCCAGGAGTTGAACCTGTGATCTCCCGCATGGTAGTCGCGGGTTTTAACCATTATGCCACGGCCGGTCCTTTGCAACATATTAATAAATATTTTGCGGTTCCGAGTCAAATTTTGTTCAATGACGGGGACATTTCCGGCTTGATGCATATGCCAATCGACAAAATTGTCTTATGTGGACATCTTCAAAAAAAAAAAAAACCACTGTATTCTGTGGTATATGGACATGTGGAATCTTCGTTCTTAAAAAATCTCTAATAAACACACAGCTCCCAATACAATGGCTTTTTTGAGAAACCATTTTGGTACGCACCTAATTTCGAGTGCCAAATGGTCGCCTAGATCGAGTGTCATCGCACCTTTTATTTTTTTATTTAGGGTTATGTTATGTTAGGGGACCGGCCGTGGCATAGTGGTTAGAACACTCGACTACCATGCGGGAGATCGCAGGTTCAAACCTGGCTCCAGTCATCTTAAAAGAAAAAAAATAAATAAAATTTTCTTTCATTGTCGGCTCCCCTCGAATGTTGTTGACAGCAACTTCGCAGTATTAAGCGTCGATTCAATCGTCGTGTCTAGTAAGAGCTTCTCAAACAGTGACGTTCGCATTCGTCGATAAACAAGTAGGTGCCGTTAGTTGTGAATCTAAAAATAGAAAGCGTGTTAATTCACAACAACGCGAGAAGCTATCCCATACCTCAAATAGTTAAACTTCATGTAGTTGATTCCAGCCAAATTTTATATTTTCCTTCTTCTCTCCGCAAAATTGTAACTCTACCTGTAACTGAAAAAACCAGCACATACCATTGGAATGGGAATTCGTATCATTCTCATACACTACGGTCTATGGATCAATTAATATGAATGACACCAAAAACAGACCACATCGCCGGTCCAGTTTTAAGTGTGTCAAGAGAGACAGACACCTATACCACAAAAATTTAAACCTTTCATGCCAACAACGAGATGACATCAGATAACGCTGTAACCTATAATGCTATGCTATGCGAAACAGTTATTAAATGTCCAACAACAGGCAAAACATCACATTTTGTCGATCTGTGTTATCACTGCAATTACACAAACCAACCATCTAGTTCTTATATTTAGCTCAGAGTAATTACATCCGTTACGGTAACATTTCCAGGATATCCCGAACGAACTGTGTGCTCCTTACACACGCTGACATCTTTCCATTCATTAGCAATTCTCCAGCAAAACCAATGGAGTGCAACAAATGTACCACCGATGTTATCATTAACCCCAAAGAAAATATCATTGACATAGTTATGACCTGTGTTGTAGTAGTAGGTCCATGTTTCCAAGTTTCATATTCCATGAGACATAGTGTGTGTGTGTATATGGTGGCAGCCCAGATGTTTACAGTTCACCCACATTCGTTTGTTAGGACGATGCCGCGTATGTAGCTTCCTACGGTTCACCACAATGTTGGTAAGAGATTGATGAAAGTGGTTTTACCAAGGCGGCCTAATGTACAATAACATCATGTACAGGTACATACATAGTCGTAGTACGTATGTATGTATGTATATATGTACACATCAAGATGTTGCAATTTGCACAAAGTGTGTCGAACACATTCTATAGAAATTGAGTTCATCTTAACATTATTACAACGGTGTAAAAAAGAAATAACTTGATACATTTGCATAAAGGTCCTTTAAGTGTTTTTTTTCTCACTTTCTCCTTCTTTCTCTCTGTGGATATGCAATTGTAGTTAGAAGTAACAACAATACATGGAACTGGATTGTAGGTAACAAGAATCTATGTAGTTCTGTTTTAGAAATATAGGACAATATGAAAAATTTTTAAATTCAACATGGAGGTAATGCGTTTGGCGGTGCTTTAGTTCAATATGGTTTAAATATGTTATGTTATGTCGAAGTGACGTCATTCTTACAAGCTGTCATATTACAGATATCTTGGGAATGAGCGCCTAAGGCAATTATAAATACTTATCAATGGAAACTGAAATCGAACTATGAAATAAAAACACATTCAAATTTTATTTACAATCCCTTAACTAAATTTTAGAAAAGATTAAAACCGGAAAATTTTCATAAGGATCAGTCAAGTTTTACTCGAGTTATCCTGACGACAAGCTAGACAGATGGGCATGGCTTAACCTTTTAAAAAGATACTGAAACGTATTCGTATTTGTAAGGACAGACGGACACCAACCAAAAGAGAGAGTTGATATGGGAGAGTTGATTTGTCCGATCTTTCTCATCTTAGAACTTAACGTTTAATTGAGGGACAGACTACATTTCAGATCGATGACTCTTTAAATACGGCTGTGATGGTGTGGACAGACAGATGGGGTGATTGTATGAAAGATGGGAGTGGTTTTTATTGTTTGAC
The DNA here is from genome assembly GCA_964034835.1 of Muscina levida. NCBI lineage: Eukaryota > Metazoa > Arthropoda > Insecta > Diptera > Muscidae > Muscina > Muscina levida. Next base: position 30,929,242 of record OZ035884.1, on the reverse strand, counting down.
CTAGCACATCTTAGAATTTAACCCCCGCTTAGAGGATAAAATATTGTGTACCAAATTTCAGCTCGATAGCTCTGAAAGTATGGCTGCAATCGGGGGTAGAGACAGACGGATGGAGTTGGTATGGGAGATGGATGTAGTTTTGTCCGATCTTGCTCATCTTAGAACTTAATCTTCGCTGAAAGTATAGAAGCTTGCATACCAAATTTCTGCTCAATCACTCTTAAACTAAGGCTAAGGCTTAGGATAGTGGGGACAGTCAGACGGACACCCCAAAAAAGAAGGAGTTGGTATGGAAGGTGTAAGTAGTTTTTGTTCGTTCTTGCTCATCTTAGAACATAACCTTCCTTCTAAGGATATAATCTTTAATGTCAAATTTCAGCTCAATATTTCCTAAACTACGGCTGTAATCTCGGGGCAGATAGACGGACATCCCCAAACAGGGGGACTTGGTATGGGAGGCTGAGGTAGTATTTGTTTGATCTTGCTCATCTTAACGGCACCTACTTGTTTATCGACGAATGCGAACGTCACTGTTTGAGAAGCTCTTACTAGACACGCCGATTGACTCGACACTTAATACTGCGAAGTTGCTGTCAACAACATTCGAGGGGAGCCGACAATGAAAGAAACAATTTTTTAAGATGACGGGAGCCAGGTTTGAACCTGCGATCTCCCGCATGGTAGTCGCGTGTTCTAATCACTATGCCACGGCCGGTCCCAACTTTTCCTAAACTACGGCTGTAATCGCAGGGCCAGATAGACGGATACCCCCAAAAAGGGGGAGATTGTATAGTTTGTGTCCGATCTTGCTCATCTTAGAAAGTAACCTCAGTTTAGAGTATAGAAGCTTGCATATCAAATTTAAGTCTCTATCTCCTTCACTACGGAAGACCCCTAAAACGAGGCAACTTGTTTGGGAGGTGGGAGTAGTTTTTGGCCGATGTGGCTCATCTTAGAACTTAACATCCGTGTAGAGGATAGAAGCTTGCTCATAAAATATCTCTTAAACTACGGCTGGAATAGCTGGGACAGACAGACGGTCACCTTCAAATCGACTCAGAATTCGATGCTGATACTTTATATTTATATATATATCATCATATCTATCACGCCCTCTTATGAACAAAATGAATATACCCTTCACTCTGTTCGTGCACGTGTTGAAGGGTATCAAAACAACTGACCGCAGTGGAGTTGAAACTCACAACCTCTCGATTGCTAGTCTAATGCGTTTTCATCAGCATAGCAGTGGTTTTCGACATATTGCGACATTCAGTGCAATCATAAACAAACGTCTACTTAATAATTCTCAGTTGGTTAATATCAAATATGTTAGACGAAAACTTAGCAGATATGGTCGTCTGTGACATCGCCATCACGTAGTTCATTGCTATGTTAAGAAATTTTATATGATCTCATTGATCATTTTGGGATTGTACGATAACTTTTATCTTTGTTTAACTGACTACAATCCTGTAGAAAGGACCGTGAGCCTGTACAACGAGTACTTGCGCTCGTACAACGCTATGTAAGCATATAATAGCATACCAATAGGTCTGTACAAAGAATCCTGGCTCTTGTATAATGGGCTATAAGTCTGTAAAAGTTAAACTAAGTCTGTGCAAAGAGACCTTGCACTTGTACAACTGGCTGTAAACCTGTAAAATAAACACTTACTATGTGCAATGAGTCCTTGCAAGTGTACTAGGAACTACAATCAGCCCCCTGTTAAGAGCTCTGTAAATAACCCCGTTGGTCTCTGCGAATAACAGACAGAAAAGGGTTGCTGACGACTGAGTTACTTATTTCTGTAGACCAAAAGATTCCAAAAGAACCCTTTTTATCAACAATCGTGGACATTCGTTTACAAAAGTTCGCAGACACCTACGGTTTTAGGCAACTTTGGACTCAAAATTTAACAGTCTGGATTTTAGGATACTCTTTATACATTGCTCTGTGCTATAATCGTGTTAAACGAACACTTAGTCTGCGCAACAAGTTCTTGCTCTAGTATAACAGATTCTAAGACTCTAAAAAGGAAAATAAGTCTGCATAATACAGATCTACAATTGAAAATAAGTCTGCAAAATTGTACGTTACACTTGTACAAGGAAAAAGACCTTTAGTTTGTGTCACGAGTCTTTTTACTTGTACAACTGGCAATAATCTTATGAAAATACCTAAATTCTGTACAACGAGTCCTTGCTCTTGTACAACGGACACTATGTCTGCACAACGAGTTTTTGCACTTGTAAGATCATATCCATGATATGATCCCTTTTACGTGTTTCACCGAATTTAGCTACCGATTTTATCTTCGAGTTCTCAGCACACGACACCACCCGAATTACAGATTTCTTCTAACTTCGACGCATAAATAACAGGAATTAAGGAAATTATCTCCTAATTCACAGAACTAGGGTAGCTAAGTGAATCCTAGACAAGCACCCAAATCGTTCTACTGTCCACATTGTCAAGCCCGCCTAAATACCGTCACTTGTCTATGGACCAATTCCTGCAAAAGGGGACAACGCGACCATCGATAAAACATCAATACCCGTTTCATTAGACTTCTCAAGAACATCTGACCATCGACCGTATATTAGCTTAAGGATCGAGGATCATGTGTATTCTATATAAACATCTTAATGCTGCAGATTATAAATAAAGGAAATAAAACTACAAAATTCGCTTCTCCATTTAGTATGTCCTTGCAAAGACCCCGGAACCGACACACTACCTAGCCTAAGGTAAAACCATTTTACAAGCTATTTCGTATTGTACATTATTTGTTATGAATATAATTCACATAACATATTTTTATAGTCTACCATTCCCAGTCTAAGAATCTAATAAGCATTTCTTGACATCTTACTTCAATTAATATAACATCTAATGTATTCCATTACAAATCCACTATTTTGTCTATACACTATATAATCTTGTTCCCGCTGGTTTAATTAAATGAGTATTTTTTCAAATAATATTTGATGTTGCAGCCATCTCATGACAGTCAAATAAACTCACAGCAACATTGCCCACACAAAAACAAATTTGATTTATGTGAAGTTTACATTAGTTGGCCTATATTCGTTAGATAATATTTACTTGCTTTTCCCAAGTAGAAATAGAAAATGTTGTTGTTATAGCTGCAGCGCAAATACTGGCAGCAACATAGACATTGGATGTCAATAGTAGTATGATGAGAATATAAAGTTTCCTATGACATATGTACAAATCGAACATGGAACAACATATGTAATATGCCCGTTATACATACAGACAAATCTTTCTTTCATATATATGTATAGATACTTTGGTAGACAAACTCTAGCAAGGCAATTGTAGGGAACATTAGGATGCATCATATTTTAATAAGTATATTTTTTAAAGGACTCTCTAGCGCTAACTAAAATACATATGTGACCACAATAATATAATAATAAATGGGAAATCTCTTCGAAGAGGTTAGAAATCCTCTACCAACCTACTGGGGAACCATCTAAATTTATATGGAAATTTTTAAATTCATTGATACTAACAAATGATAATCACATCAGTCCACCAGTTCTCAAGATAACACATTATTTCATTTGTGTTTATACAGATAACACTGTCGAACATTGTCGTGGTCATGGTTTGGCGGGTGAGAAATATCAAGTTAGATTGAAAATACTAGACCAGCTTAGTAAAAAAAAGGGTTTGGCGTTATCAGGCCAAACTTCTCTCTTTGATGACCTTTTATATTTTTGAGCTTATCTTGATGTTTATTCGATTAGTTTTTCAGCTATAACTCAAGAGTCATTGATAATTTCTCATATAATTTTTCAGCATGTCCACTTGCATATGTATGGCTCAGGCAAAACGTACCCCAAATGCAAATTGCCTCTTGGGCCCTGAAATCATTTTAAGGCTTATTTTTTTAAAAAAAAAGCCTTAACACAAATTGTGGTTATCTTAATCGTAATCTATGATGAATCCTAAGAAAATTTGCCCAAGATACCACAAGTCTAAAATCAAAATCGAGCGCCCGGCTTGTATCGAGAAACTTTTCGAATTGGGGAAAAAAATCCACAACAAGCCCCGCAATGTCGCGGAATCGTCTCTAGAGGGTTCGAATGTGTGACCGACCCCCAGTCATTTATACCTTCTAACATGTTCCCCAAACATACCTAACTCCCATCTTCACCCCCTAAGAGGGATACCATAAAAAAATTTAATTTTTATAAAAATTGTTCCAACCGCTCTAACTGCCCTTAGAGGTGTCAAATGTATGACCGTCCTCCAATATTTTTGCAACCACATATCTATATATCTGGTCCTCATACATTTTTTTTATTTTTATAATTTTTTTATGAAATCAGCTCCTTTCGGCCCCAAGGTATCTCCTAGAAGAGTAAAAGTATTTCGCTCCCGAACATACCTACCCTCGACGGTCGTACATTACACCCCTCTAGTGGCGACTCTTGTACTCAATACAAATGGACCTACTCTAATGTACAACGTATGAGTAATATTAACTGTATACGGCTTCTATATTAATCATACGCGCTACGTTCCAATATTGTGAATTTATGGTTTAATAATAATGATAATTTTTAGTATATTTCTACCGACCCATTTAGTCCAACATGAATATAAATTTTGTATGGAAATATTGTTTGGACATTTGTGGTATTGGAGAATTATTATACCCTCACCCTACTGGTAGGAGGGTATATATCATTTGATGCGACCCAAAAGTGTAACACATAGAAGGTGTCACTTTAGACCATAAGTTTCTTTGAATCAAATTTGATTCATGACTTTTAAAGTCGTTTGAGCCATGTCCGTCTGTCTGTCTGGCTGTCCGACTGGTGCGCACTATAACTTTCGAAAAACGATATCAAATGTTTTGAAACTTTGCACAAGTTAATATTTACTTCAAAACTACTTACGGTATTGCAAATGGGCCGCCCCTTCTGGTACCTGCCATACAAATAAGAGGTTGTCAAAAAAGTCTTGCGGTATTTTTATTGAATTTTCAATTGTTCATAAAATTGGTTATAATAGTACGATTTAAGTCAAATATGCGCCGTTTTGTTCGATGACGAGTTCCCAACGAGATGCCAACTTCATAATGCCTCTCTTATAGAAGCTCGCTTCCCTATTGTCAAAAAACTCGGAGAGCCAATTTTCACAGGAATCTCTTGTGGCCAACTTCCGACTACCAAGCTCGTTCGCCATGGACAGAAATAGGTGGTAATCACTTGGTGCGAGATCCGGACCTCTTCTGCATGAGTGCTGCATTCAAGCGGTCCAGTTGTTGGCAGTACAGGTCCGAATTGAGCGTTTGACCATAGGGGAGCAGCTCATAGTGGATGATTCCCTGCCAATCCCACCAAACACACAGAAGAACCTTCCTCGCCGTCAATCCAGGCTTGGCCACCGTCTGGGCAGCTTCACTTTTTTCGACCACGTCCGTTTGCGCTTCACGTTGTCGTAAGTGACCCACTTTTCATCGCCAGTCACCATCCGCTTCAAAAACGGGTCGATTTTGTTGCGATTCAGAAGCGATTCGCATGCATCCATACGGGCAAAAATGTTTCTTTGCGTCAAGTCGTGTGGCACCCATACATCGAGCTTCTTTTTGAATCCAAGCTTCTTCAAATGGTTTATAACGGTTTGATGACTCATGCCCAGCTCTTGGCCGATGCTACGGCTGCTACTATGCCGGTCTCTTTCGATCAATTCAGCGATTTTATCGAAATTTTCGACGACAGGCCTTCCGGACCGTGGCGCATCTTCGATCACCTCTGCACCAGAACGAAAACGTTGAAACCATCGTTGTGCGGCGGAAATGGAAACTGTATCGGGTCCATAAACTGCACAAATTTTATTGGCAGCATGAGATGCATTTTTGCCTTTATCGTAGTAGTACTGTAAAATATGCCGTAAAATATGAAGTCTAGCCACGCCCCATCTGGTACCTCCCATATTCGCCCACTTTAGAAATCGATTAATATTATTGATAGATCTTACGCGATTGTGCCCAAAATCGGTGTATAGTAAACCTCATGCAGAGCAAAGTTTTTGAGAAAGTTTTTGAGAACAAATTTAGAAGTGTATACACGCCTTTCTGGTACCTCCCATACAAATGTACCACTCCGCCCACTTTAGAGATGGAGTAATAATATCAATACACCTAACGTGATCGTGTCCAAATTCTGTATTTTGTTGAACTACAACAGGGAAAAGTTTTGGAGAAAAAAAAACGGGAAGTCTAGCTACGCCCCTTATGGTACCACCCATACAAATGTACCATTCCGCCCACTTTTGAGATGGAGTAACAATATTTATACACCCAACGCGATCGTGCCCAAATTCTGTATTTTGTAAAGCTATAACAGGATTCAGTTTTTGAGAAGAAATCTGGGAGTCTAGACACGCCCCTTATGGTACCTCCCATACAAATATACCACTCCGCCCATATTAGAAATCGAGTAATAATATCAATATACTATAGAATTTTATGTTTTACTGAGGGTGAGGGCATATGTAAGTTCTGTATTTTGTAAAGCTATAACAGGATTCAGTTTTTGAGAAGAAATCTGGGAGTCTAGACACGCCCCTTATGGTACCTCTCATACAAATGTACCACTCCGCCCATATTAGAAATCGAGTAATAATATCAATATACTAGAGAATTTTATGTTTTACTGAGGGTGAGGGCATATGTAAGTTCTGTATTTTGTAAAGCTATAACTGGATTCAGTTTTTGAGAAGAAATCTGGGAGCCTAGACACGCCCCTTATGGTACCTCCCATACAAATGTACCACTCCGCCCATATTAGAAATCGAGTAATAATATCAATATACTAGAGAATTTTATGTTTTACTGAGGGCGAGGGTATATGTAAGTCGGCTTGGCCGACTGTATCTTTCTTACTGGTTTTTAATATCGATTTGAAGTTAGTAAGTATCGTTTAGGGGCATTTGTCACGTTTTAGACATATTTATTTTATTGTTAAATGGTGGCCTATGATCATCATAGGGGAAACGTTATATGAACAGATTAAAGGAATTGTAATTCTTATTTTTTTTTTAATTTGTTTCTGCTAAATCGGACTAGTGGTTTTCGAGTTATGTCACACAAAAGAGATTAAAACGTGAAAAATTCCCCTATACGATACTTACTAACTTCAAATCGTTATTAAACTATTATAGCATGTAACTTGACATAACGAATGATGCAGAACTTCTTCTGTTTGGGGCTACTTTCACGTGCATTTCTTAGAATTAGGTCCCAAATCAATGAGCTGAACAATGTTGTGATGTGTAATAATGATAATTTGTAAAAGATTTAGTTCGATAAATTTAGTCAAATATGATTTTTTACAGGAATATATATTTTGTAAGGAAATTGTTTTAGGGCATTTTTAATGGAGCCCTTATATAACATATGTAGCGAGTACAATATGCAAACTCGCTACATAAGTACAAAACAGTACTTCAATCAGGTCATCATTCAATATCATCAGCAAAGACTAGTTTTCAACTAATCATAGATGAGATGCCCGGAAACTTAGAGTTATGGGGGAAATTTTATAAACGACGAGTGTGGCCTGAGAACGTCAAACCCTTTGGAGGTTTTCTATACTGACCTATTACATATACCCTGACTTGGAATATCTCACCCTCCCCCCAGATTGGCTGTTGCACTGTGTAAAAGATAAAGTTTACAAGAGATTTTAAACCTCTGTATAATGGCCCAAAATAAATCCCCCAAACAAAACTTAAAAAAATAGCAGCCACCCTATTGAACACGAACTAGCTTGCAGTCAAGTCATCACCACCATTTATATCTCTTAAGGAATCACGACTTTCCCATTACATTTCCCATCTATTTGCTTTAGTTAACCGAGCAAAAAGGCCATGTAGAATAACATACACACACAGAGAGACACATCTCCACCCTAACACACACTTACAATCACTGCACTCACTACACTCTAATACACACTTACTAACACTGGCAAGACTTTTTTTGCTATAACTCTGTTCTTGTGTGGTAGTAGTACCACAATGCGACCAGGTGTTCCCTTTAACATCATCCAGCTATAAATCATCATAGAATTTGAGTAAAGTTTATGTGCAAACCAAATATTTCATTCATTCATTCCAGTCGTCGTACATTCTTGGGAGTTCATGCATATATTCATTCAGTCATTGCAATCGTTCATTGTGTTTGTAAGAGACAAAAAAAACTTTGTAGGTGTTGAGTTGGTTGAATTTGTCTCTTTATTCTATTTCTCATACAGCCTGCCTGCCTGTTCGCTTTGGTAGTGCGGCAGCAGCAGCAGCAGCAGAAGAAGAAAAAACTTTCAAAGTTTATTGAGTTTGGCGCTGTGTAATAGCATTGTAGGCCCCAATGCTAGAGTCCTAAAAAGTTATTTAAAACATGAAAGATGGCACAAGAAAAAATTCACGCACACACACACAAACATGAAAAAAATCCCTAGAGTGCAGTATGACTTGACCGAAAGAACTAGAAAGAGCTAAACTTTTTATCAAGCGCCAAGAAAGAAAACGGAATTTTAACTAAGAAAACAACGAAAAAAAACTCTGTTAAAACTATAATGAAAGTTTTAGTTTCATGAAAGAAGTTTGATGTATTTGAAAGATATTTCCGCAGTTTATATAAATGGTGTTTAGCTTGAAATGGATGAGATTGGATATTATAAATTATTTCTAGAGCCCTTTTGATGCCATAGATTGGGTTACTTATTCACTTCGGTTTTGCACTACTGGAAGGAAATTGAACAAAAATGCAAAAAGAAGAAGAAGATGTAGCTATTACATTGAATGAAAGGTATATGAATGCTCATAATGTTGATTAAAGTTAATCGTGTAATTAACTAGAGCTGTTGTAAAGACATTCGTAAGAATCACAAAGGGTCAGTCAGTTGGCTAAAGGCCAATTTTATTTTTAAACTTAAGTCTTAATACAAATTACTTTTAACAAATGCTGCTGCAGCTGCGATAATAAGAAATATATAAATAACAAGGAAAAACTTGGTGTTATTTTTAAGTTTGTCTGTGATTGAAAATATCATCTCTCCAATGCAAATACGTTCATCACTCAATACAAACATTAGGTTGTGCCTTATTCCTAAGATATTGAAATTTCCTACCCAGCATTATGTGTACTGCCAATAAATCTATATCAAAAGAAACTACTAACAAAATTCGCTATAACACAATATTATTATATCAATATAATAAAAGCTTATTTGTTGTAGAAAATGTGATATTATACTCTATTGTTATATTGAGTTTACGACATATATAAAAAAGGAAAAAACTCATAACAAAACTTACCAAATTAGTTTCATTTTCTATCGCCGGGAGTATAAAAATCTGTAATTGAAAAATGGAAAATAAAAATTAATTTATTCCATCTCGATTTCATTGTTTCATTATTTCATTTACACCATCCCAAAGTAAATTCCCAACAGAATTTGTAAAGATTTAAGAAATTGTATACTACACGCTTAAATTCATGGAAATCCTGGTAAAGCATTTAACAACTCATCGTAGAGATAAAGTTCTAATGCAGTTCATACACAGACAACAGCACAATTGATAGCCAGTCATCAGCTGTGTAACATTGTGCAATTATTTGGAAATACATTTGCTCGATGTAATGTTTCTTCTGATCAGTTAAGTGTACCTTAATACTACAATGAGAGTTCTTGTAATGATATCAGTGGAATAAAGAGTTCTTTTTCACAGAAAGCAGAGAAATTCTTGAAACTTCAACATTTTGAACAATTGCTGGAAAAATTAGAAATAATTTTTTAGTCAGATGATATGACTTACACGTTGTGCTTGCATGAATTCATAATGTCGATGCTTGATTGGCTTCTTTTGAATTTTTTTATTGAATCATTGTTAATTTGCTTTGCATTGATATAAACATTTTTTTTTTAAATTTTTTCCAGATTTGAATTTCAAAGATTTCTTGCGTAGCAGACCTATTGGCTAGAGGAGGCTGTACTATGTATGATCTGGCGATGTATGATGTGGCGTCAGGAGTGTGATGCAAGGGAAAGCTTCTAATCGGTTTAACTTGGCAAACCCAGAGTGATCCTTGCCAATTGCACTTCAAGTCTACTCACAGAGCTCTGTATTCGTAGTACTACTGCGGACGGAGTACCTCCACGTGGTGACGCCTGGAAACTTGGCTTTGACACCCGTCAGAGCATGGTTAACTGTGAGGGGCGAAACTTAAAACCCAGGCACGTCTGCTCAGAGTGAGCGGTACCCTGGTCAGCGTCTGACCCAGAATGGGCGGCTGTAATAAAATCCTGGCAGGAGGAGAAAACTGCTACGTGGTGCGCTGGGCTTGCAACCCGCCACTGGCCTTTAAACTATTGAAATGAAAAGAAGTAAGCCAAGAATAAAACGGACCCCCCAAAATGTTGACGACCACCGCAAACGATTTAAGGACCATGATTTGAGGATATGCACCTGGAATGTTAGAACACTGTATAGACCAGGTCCATCCATCCAACTGGCGGAAGTCCTCGAAGAATACAAGGCTGACATAACCGCTTTACAGGAAATCCGGTGGACAGGACACGGGTGCTCGCGCATGAAGACGTGCGACATCTACTATAGTGGCCATGCGGACAAGCACGAGTTTGGTTGTGGATTTGTGGTTGGCAAGAGACTGCGACACCTAGTCTCAAGGTTCAACCCGTTGTGTGAACGTATAGCCACCATAAGAGTAAAAACAAAGTTTTTCCACATAACACTTATGTATATGTGCCCATGCTCCGACAGAAGAGAAAAGCGATGAAGACAAAGACGAGTTCTACGAGAGCCTAGAAAATGTATATTACCGCAGCCCCAGCCATGATATCAAAATTGTACTAGGCGATTTTAATGCTAAAATAGGTAGAGAGACCGCATTTGAGCCTACAATCGGAAAATTCAGTCTGTACACCGAAACGTCGAACAATGGCATCAGACTGATTGATTTCTCTGCGGCAAGATATATGGTAGTTAGCAGCACTAGATTTGACCATAAAAATATTCATAAGGCAACATGGTTATCTCCATATCAATTGACGAGGAATCAGATAGATCACGTGGTAGTCGTGATACTCAAAGCCCTCTCAAGAAGATGCCTGGTACGATGATGAATGTCGCAATGCCACGGGAGAGACGGATGCTGTATACAGGGCAAAACTGCAGCCAATGGCAACGCGAGCTGTTCGTGAACGGCACAGGAAGAAGAGACGAGAGGCAACTCGTCTTTTTAGAAGAAAAAATAAGGAGCTGAAGAAGAGGCAGAATGAGTGCACTGAGTTAAAGCGAGAATGCGTGAAACAGGGTTGCCCTCCTGCAACGACAGCGTTCTGAAGATATGGAGAGATCACTTTAGAAATTTACTGGATACTGACACCACTCCAGAAGATCCCGCTACAATCCATGACCTCCGAGCCAGAGCGAGATACGTATGGCCATCTCCCGTCTGAAAAACAACAAAGCTGCTGGAGCCGATGGCCTCCCTACTGAATTGTTTAAGGCTGGCGGGAAGGAGCTGATTAGGAGCATGCATTAGCTCATGAAAAACATCTGGCTAGAGGAGAGCATGCCTGGGGATTGAAGTCTCAGTCTGTTATGTCCCATATACAAGAAAGGAGATCGTAGTTAACAGTTACGTTACGATTCGCATCATTTTTAAAGAAGTACGGTCCAATGATGCCACCAGCCCATAAACCGCACCAAACTGTGACTTTTTCTGGATGCATTGGTAGCTCTTGCAATGCATCTGGCTGATCTTCACTCCAAAATCGACAATTCTGCCAAAAATGAGCTTCGTCGCTGAACACAATTTTTCGAAATGAACTTGAATGAACTTTCATAACAGAGCACGCATTTTGATAATAAATTTTAATAATTTGCAAGCGTTGTTCATTTGGAAGATGAATCATAGTTAAATTATAGACCAAACTGAAGATGTTTAACAGTGAAACAAAACACGAAACGTGCGTCAGCTGTTTAAACCAGTGTTGCCAAAAAGATAATAGCTAAAAAATCACACTTTAGAAGTACTTGAGTCTCTCTCATCGGTTCAAGTAGGCGTTTTAATATGTTTCATGCGGTGCGTTCCATGGCTTACTATGCCAAGGTAACAATTGGGGTTCCCACGATATTCTCTACAATCTGTATCCCTCTCCTCTCCCCACCTCTCCTTATCTACTCCTTTATTCCAAACTACTGCCAAATGTGTGAAGACGAGGAGGAATCCGAGACGATGGAACATCTTTTTTGTGGCTGACCCGCTCTAGCCCGTAAAAGGCCAAGAGAAAAAGTTATATAGAAGCCCTTAAGACTCTCTCATCAGTCCAAGTAGGCGATTTAGCATGTTTCATGCGGTGTCTTCCATGGCTAACAGTGCCAAGGCATCAATTGGGGTTCCCATGACATTCTCTACCAGCTCTATCCCTCCCCTCTCCCCCACACTCCTTCTGCATTCCGGACTACTGCCGTGTGTGTAAAGACGAGGAAAAATCCGAGACGATAGAAATCATTTTTGTAGCTGCCCCTCTCAAGCCCGTAAAAGGCCAAGACAAAAAGTTATATAGAAGCCCTTGAGTCTCTCCTATCAGTCCAAGTAGGCGATTTAATATGTTTCATGCGGTGCCTTCCATGACCAACTGTGCCGAGGTAACGATTGGAGTTCACACGACTATCTCTTCCATATTTATCCATCCCCTATTTTATTCTTCATACCAGACTACTGCAGTGTGTGTGACGACGAGGAGAAGTCCGAGAAGATGGAACATCTTCTTTGTAGCTGCCCCGCTCTAGACCGTTGGAGGCTAAGACACATATGGAAAAGTTATATCCATGGCTAACTGTACCAAGGTAACGACTGGGGTTCCCACGATTTTCGCTTCCACGATTTTCGCTTTCGTTCATTCGACGACGATACTAGCCGTTAACGATGATGGGTCCAAATATTTTGTGGAGTATTTTTCTCTCAAAGACTCCCAGAATACAATAGATACGCTTGTGTCATTACCCCGGATTCTGCACTGTGGACTCAAGACAGGTAGGATCAAAGTCTGGTAGAGTTAGAACTTTGTTCTTCGAGAGAGCGCTATGTCTTAAATCGAATGCTATGAGCATAGTAGCAGCGGTTTGCGATCTATACTCGTCTTTTGATTTCCAGGCTGACATTGTTATCTTTGTTTATGGCGAAGCCAAGGTAGACAAAATCATCTACCACTTCAAAGTTATAGCTGTCAACGTTCACGCACGTCCCAGACGAGTGGACTCTTTGTTCGTTGTAAGAAATAACTTCATGTTGTCCTCATTTATCACCAGACCCACTTCGGTCGATTGCTTGTCAATGCTCAAAAAAGCCGCAGTAACATCTCGAAATCCACGTCCAATGGTATCTATATCATCAGCATAGGCGAGCAGCACTATTGTTGAAGATGGTACCATTCCTATTTACTGCAACCTTTCGCATGATTATCTCCTCTACGATATTAAAGAGATCGCATGACAGACTATCGCCTTGTCTAAGGCCTCGCTTGTTAGAAAATGGCTGTGTCAGATTTTTGCCAATTTTCACTGAAGTCTTCATGTCAGTCAGTGTTATCCCGCAAAGTCGTATTATCATCGCGGGGATACCAAACTCAGCCATAGCATCTAATAATTTCTGTTGTATCGATCTGTCGAATGCAGCTTTTTAGTCAAAGAACAGATGGTAAGTGTCGATGTCTGTATTTCTTTGGTCTTCTCTAGGATTTGTCGTAGTGTGAAAATGTGGTCGGTCGTGGATTTCCTAGGTCTAAAGCCACACTGATGAGGGCCAATCAGGTTCGCCAGAATGGGCTTTAGACATTAACAAAACACACTAGATAGGACCTTGTGTGCGATGAGTAAGAGGCTTATCCCGCGATAGCTGGTGCACACACTTGGACCGCCATTCTTAAACACAGGACATGGAACACTCAGATTCCAATCATCGGACACGCATTGCTTAAGCCAAATCGTGTTAATGAGCTTGTGCATGCTCATTAAGAATTCATTGCAAATGTCATTAAAAAGCTCTCGCGGCTTAATTGCTTGTGAGCCCGGAAATTGCCGTGCTGATCTCTTACTCAGTAGATATTGGCGTGATTTAATCACTTATGCTGCTTTCGTAATGGAGCAGAGTACGAAATTGTTCGCTCCATATTTGCAGGACGCTCTTAGTGTCTGTGACTAGATTTCCGTCTCTTTCCTTACACTAAGAGTTTCCTATTCCAAAACCTCTGCTCTTTAGCTTTTGGTATAACTTACGGGCTACACCTAGAGTATACAAAATCGAAACCGGATACCGGCAAACCGGCTTTTTTATTGAATACCGTCAGCCAGTCTTTACAACCCACTAGGAAGTTTCATCATACACGACTTTGTCGTCAAAGCTGTCCTCAAGACAAAATTTGCAAAATGTATGTACTTGTCGTCAAAACACTCGGTTGACGACAAGCTGACCGACAAAATACTAATGTTGTCGTGCATCAAACACAATCAACAAAATCTAAGGAAGAAAAATGTGAAATATTGATGTACTTGTCGTCAAAACGGCTCCACGAAAAGCCCCCCAATGAAATAACGCCCAAACGAAAAATGAAATATTCCCCAAATTTTTTTCATACATTTTTGGGTGTTATTTCATATGAAATAACTCCCAATTTTTTTGGGCCATTTTTCATTTTTCTTTGGGAATTATTTCATTCTTCATTTGGGGTTTTCAAATTATGAAATAATCTCCAATGAAATAACACCCAACCAATTTTTTAAATTTGGGGCTTGTTTCATACCGTATATAATTTGGGTGTTATTTCATTTTTTATTTTGGGGGTTATTTCATTTTTAAAGCTCTTGGTTTTTAGGGGTTATAATTACATAATTATATAAAAATAGGCCTTTTACAAGAATTCTTTTAGCCTGTGAATATATTACAATATCTTTCGAACGTTTACATATATTTCCATTTGTGTTCATATTGACGGATAGAAAATCAACAAAATGCACCGAGCATTTTTTATTTTGAGAATGATATCTTAGAATGGAAATTTTTTAAATTTGTAAGAGTTCTTCAGAAGGAAGAAATCAATAAAAGCTGAAAGTTTGATTTGCTTGTAAACACTGGAGGTGGTTGTGTAAAGGCCAAACGTAAAAGGCAAATTGTCTTCCGAACTGCAAAAATAGAGCAGGGCTACAATGATCTACTATCCACACGATTCATTTCAATACTTTTGCGACTTTGCTGATGGTCCATATTGACTTTATGAAATCCTTGGTGAAACTGACTTTGATGAATTTCGGGCATAATTTCATTTTTGTTGCTGATGGGGTTTATTTCATTGGGGGTTATTTCATTTTCATCATTGGGGGTTGTTTCGTTTTCGATTTGGGGTTTATTTCATTTATTTTTGGATGTTATTTCATTCACTGTTTTTGGGTGTTATTTCCAATTTTTTGGGGTTTATTTCATTGGGGGTTATTTCCTGGGGGTTATTTCATTGGGGGGCTTTTCGTGGAGCCGTCAAAACACTCGGTTGATCGATTTTTTTTGTCTTAGAACAGCTCCACAAAATTTATCTAAGCAACATCTGTGTAGAAAATTGCAATGTTCTGAAGTCCAATTTTACGGCACTTTTCTTGAAATATGGGCGAACGGGACACCTAAGGAGTCAAGATAGTGGGTTTCAAAGTTCCACAAATAAATTCATCGATAAATTTCATTGAAGACATCTGATATCGAATATGATTTCGAATATGAGTAGTAAATGTTGGAGATATCGATTTTTGGTCTTGGAGCACCCCCTGTAAAATTTTTCGTGAAACATTTTTGTGGAGCATTTGAATGGGCGATATGAAATAACTCCCAATGAAATAAGTCCCAATGAAATAAATCCCAATGAAATAAGTCCCAAAGAAAATGAAATAAGTTCCAAAAAAAATTATGAAATAAATCCCAAAGAAAATGAAATAATTTCCAAACAGAAAATGAAATAAGTCCCAAATTTGGGATTTGTTTTAAATTGAAATAAAATAAACACCAAAAATATGAAATAAATTCCAAATTTATAAATACATATTACTTAGTAAAATATATTGCATATTTACTGAGTGTAGTCATTGATATCTTCGTGTCATATGTAGTCATTAATACCATTTTCGGCCTAATCTGCAATAATATCTTATTTCAATTATAACAAACATTCTTCAGATTTTTTTATTTTTGAACTTTGATTTGCTCAGGTTTTAATAATTATTCACAATTGTCTAAAATTTTTCCTGCTCCGTTATATTTTTATTATACGTATGTACAAAAAATAATTTTTAATTAACGTTTTTACACACAACAAAGTATGAAAATTTTTAAGAAAAAATCGCGCGATTTTTTGTTAAAAATTTTCGCCTGCGGCGCTTCTGCGGCGCTTCTGCGGCGATGGTCTTCTTGAGAATCCAATTATAATAGGATGATGTTTACACAATAATTACCAATTTCTTCTGCGCCGGATTATTGTTGTTATATGTATATACTAAACCGAATAATTAAATAAATTTTTTACATACAACAAAGTATGCAAATTTTTAATAAAAAATCGCGCGCCCACGGCTTTCTTATAAGATACCATATACATACATGTTTTTTGCTCCCTTATACAATTTTTATACAATAATTATAATATGAAAATTTTACATAAAAATCATATGATTTTCCCTTAATTCATTGTTTATTATTATAATTACTAATTCAAATACCAATACAGATTTTTAAATACAGAAAAGTTGAAGAATTAAAAAATACATTGGTCACTTTTATAATAATATGCATATATACAAATAAATCAATACGTGCTCATTCTAGGTTAACTATATTGTTATTTTTTTCCGTAAAACTCAAATTAAACTCTGTGTTATATATTTTTCGCTAATAAAGTAAATCCCAAAAATTACCAATATAGAATGAAATAAAACCCCAAAAAAAATTGTTTGGGACTTATTTCATTTCAATTTTTTTGGGAATTAAAAATTTGATGAAATAAATATTTCACATGAAATAAATCCCAAAATATATGGGAATTTTTTGGGACTTATTTCATTTTTTTTCTGGGACTTATTTCATTGGGAGTTATTTCATAGAGCCTTTGAATGTTGTAAAGTTTCATTTATAGATCTTTTCTTTCTTTTCTAGAAATAGGGACGAAACATGCACGAAAAGACTCGACGTAGGGAGTTAAAATGTTCCATAAAGAAATGTATCGTTAAATTTTATTGCAGACATCTGATATCGAAAATGCACTAAATGAATACGAGTAAGAAACGTAGTTCTTTAGTCCCTATTTCAAAGTCTATTTTAGGTTTAACTGAAAACTTCACAGGTAATATACTCACCTAAGACTTTTATACCGTAAAGGAATTACTCCGCCCTCTAATTTAAATTGCTTATAATAGTAACACTATTTCTAGTTTTTGTGAACAAAGCAAAAACTCGAAAAATAAACTGGTTACCCGGTTTTTTCTTAATTAAGTATTCGAAAACTGAATTTTTGAAATAATGTAAATTTCGAATATAACCGAAACCGGTTTTTCGAAAAAGTCGAATGTCTGTGTACTCTAGCTACACCTCTATCCCTGTACCTTTTTATATCCTGGCTTTCTCTTTTTTCCATAGACTATTTTTGCGTACATACACTTTGTACAGATTTATTTTAGAATTATTATTAAAAAATAGAAACCTACGTTATAAATGCATCACAACCCTATGGCTGCGTACAAATTTTAAATTGATATTTATATTTAAAGAATTTAGTTTATATCTAATACCACACTTACTATAGAAATTCTGTTAATAGTATACTTAAAACAAACTTCCTTCACAATCCATATCTTTATACCGCATACCATGCATTTACATAATGAAAACTTGTCCGTTCGTCTATCTGATTCATTCCTTAATACCATATGACATGCTTAGCCACACACACATACACACACAAATTGAAGCATTGAAACTTTCGGACTAATCAAATATCAAATATATCTTTTAAATTTGTTTGCTTATTTAAAACTTTTGCAATTCTATTTTGTTCATCGTTTTGTTCTACTTGATGTGTTGATAGCAAAACGATTTCGTTCTCTTTTGCGGTGGAGTCAGTCGGATGCAATTGTGTTTTCAACAGTTTAATTAATATTGCCTTGAGACAAATCTCTGTCAAAAACATTCGTAGAATACAACCCAAAACAGAGAACGCACAGTCGTTGTTGCTGTTGCTGCTGTTGTATGTTACCAGTATGACATTAAATTACCTGTATATGTATTTGTAGCGGTAGGAGTATACAAGCAGTATTTGAACAGAAGTGCAGTGCAGAGGAAGACACGTTAGCAGGCCTTGCTAGGGGAGCCTTAAGGCAGGCTGGCAGCAATTCATTTGCGTTTTAAACTTATGTTAAGATTTAAATTAAAGTTTAAATTAAAATTTATATTTGAATTTAAATTATTGTTTAAATTAAAATTAATGTTTTAATTAAAATTAATGAAAAAAGTAATTCCATAGGAATAGAAACACAAACTCTTGCCAATTCTCACTGATGATGGAGAAGTTCCTTTGATAAGGAAATAAAATATTGCGTAATGTACTGAATTAAGCCAAATACTAATTTTTGTTAGGCAATCTCTTTTTCGTAATATTTATTCGTGAATTGCCGTACCATAAACATGTGGACGTCTTTTTATTGAGCGGCTGCCATATAATTTATTTGTTAACATTTCTTTTAGAAAAAAAAATTAGTTGACAAACTATGCTGATAGAATCATAGTTCCCCTTAAGGCTAATGCCAACAGACAAACTGATGGTAATAACAATGTTCTCTTTACTATTCTAAGGACAATCGTACTCGAAGTAGATCAACTTTTGTGCCAATTTTGTATTTTTGAACACAAACTGAAAGCGTTTAATTTATGTTCCCTTTGCCTGATTGTTTTATCGCACATGAGTAAAGCTTCCATTTTTTTTAAGAAAACAAAAGTCGATCAATATGGCTTCTATATAGGAGAAATTGATATGTTCAAGAATTTGGTGTTTGTTGCTTCACATTCGAGTGTCCCTCCTCTCTGTAGACAGGATGCTATGGAAATCTTGCCAACGGAATATTGAAGCCGGTCCTTCTACTGGAACTTCATGTATGACCACCTCGTTGACCTGCATAGGGGCGAAATCCAAAAAAGGGGATCCGGTGGTTCCTCCATTTTTTTGGGGAGCCCACAATATCCGCGGTTGAGACTAAAGAGGGGGAACAAAAGATAGAGCAGAAGGCCAAGGTTGGCTATACATAGGCAATCCTGCAGTCTCCTTAGGAGTTTTGTAGAAAAGGAGATTGCTCTACTGTCCGATAGGGAAAAGGGACTGGTTAAAAATCATTTGGGGTATGGGGTATCTTGCCAACGGAATAGCGAAGCCGGTCCTTCTACTGGAACTTCATGTATGACCACCTCGTTGACCTGCATAGGGGCGAAATCCAAAAAAGGGGATCCGGTGGTTCCTCCATTTTTTTGGGGAGCCCACAATATCCGTGGTGGAGACTGAGGAGGGGGACCACCAGAGGAAGCAGAAGGCCAAGGTTGGCTACACATAGACGATCCTGCAGTCTCCTTAGAAGATTTGTAGAAAAGGATATTGCTCTGCTGTCCGGTAGGGAAAAGAGACTGGTTAAAAATCATTTGGGGTATGTGGCTAGATTTAAGAAAGCGTACCCAAAATAGCGAGGACTTCGTCTCTCTTTCCTTCTCGGAGCTCCTCACCACTCAGAATACAAAGGATATCGCTACAAGACCCTCTGCCAAGGAGGCTGTTGTATGCACTCGATGACCCTCTAAACCTTCGGAACCCTCTGCCAAGTTGGCGCCCACTATTGGGAAGCCGACGAAGCGTTCCCGTTCTGGTGAGGAATTTCTCACAAATGCAAAGAGGAAAAACAGGGCAGTTTAGGTACTGAACCCACTCTTCAAGTGGCGGTTGTTGATAAGGGTAATCAGGATGGTAGGATCTCTCCGGAACATTGGCTTCTGGTTGAAGGAAAACTTATGGATGAAATGGTGGAGTGGAGCAACAACGATATTGACTTCCGCGGAGCCAAATGGTAAAAAGTCGTCAAGATTGTGGAATGCGCAAATAAGGAATCTTGGCTTTTCATACTGTTCATATTCAGTAATGGTTCAAAAGTGGAGATCGGAACAGGATCAGGTAACTTCAGTGAGGATCACAATTACAGCCAACACTTTCGATTGAATGACGATTGCTATTATGAAATCTTTGGAGGAAATACTGAAGGAAAACGTCACAATCCATGTGAACAGACAAGCGGCCTTAAAACATTGGTATCGATGGTCATAAAATCGACTCTGCCGGGCCGCCGGACATGTTGACAGAGATAGCGGATGAAAAGGCATGGGAAGGCTTAGCAGCCAATCAGATGAATGTGTCATATATAAGGAATTATGGCTCGTCACATTCAACGGCTAGCAAATGCATCCTTGAAACAATGCACTCACGGGATATTTGACCAAGACTGGATGAAAAACGAACCAAATCACTAGTGGAGCTACATAGGAAGTCTGTCAAACGACTAATCGGAATAATTATAGGACACTGTGAAGTCAGAGCATTTACATCCAACTGGGAGACGACGCAGGAGGACTATTGCGGACTTTGCGACGATGAAAAGGAAATTGAGACCACTGAGCATTTGCTATACCATTGCCCAGCTCAGCACAGAAGAAGGAAGAAATAACTCGGGAAATAGTTATTTGATGGTCTCACCGAATT
The DNA here is from genome assembly GCA_964034835.1 of Muscina levida. Classification (NCBI taxonomy): domain Eukaryota; kingdom Metazoa; phylum Arthropoda; class Insecta; order Diptera; family Muscidae; genus Muscina; species Muscina levida. Next base: position 30,908,351 of record OZ035884.1, on the reverse strand, counting down.
GTCGCCATGCAACATGGAGGATCTGGGGAAGTTCACTGATGGTTTGAGTTGGCTTAAGGGCAGAGGACAATAGTGTCCCCACGTAATCTTATTTCTTTCTATATATAGGGATGGAGGAGAGAACACATCGGAATTATTTTTAACACTTCTTACTCTCTTTCCCCATACTATTCTTGTAAACTCTTTTTTGTTGGGGATGTAAAGTGAATCTTGCATCTTTAGCCGACTCACAAACTCCTTCGAGGTGGCACCTGGGCAACTGTGTTGGTGATATTTTTTATCATGAACAGCAGCTGATAGTGAGCGACGAACTCTGATGGTTGGGCTTGCCACCCGCCTTCAGGTCTTTTACTACGCTGATACGCTGATTACGAGACATCATCGGTCGGAAACTGCGGAATGTGGCAGCAGCCTTTTCAGGTATGCCGAAGGAATCAGCGAAAATGGGTCTAACGGTGAACGAGGACAAAACTAAGTTATTAGTTTCAACGAACAAAGAATCTACTCGTTTGGGAAACTGCGTAAACGTTGATAACTTTAATTAGGAGGTGGTAGATAATTTTATCTACCTAGGCTTCGCCATCAACAAAACAAATAATGTCAGCCTTGAAATCCGGAGAAGAATCATGCTTGCTAATAAATGCTACAATGGACTAAGCAAGCGATTCAATGAAGAATAAAAATCCAGCTATACCAGATACTGGTTCTACCTGTCTTGATGTACGGTTCAGAATCCTAAATTATGACACAAGCGGATGAATCGGTTCTGACAGAATTCGAGAGAAAATACTCCGTAAAATATATGGGCTCTTCATCGTTAACGGAGAGTATCGACGTCGTATAAATCATGTGCTGTACACTAACATTGACGTGGTCAGACGCATTAAGGTGCAGCAGTTGCGTTGGTTAGGCCATATTGTACACATGGACGAAAATGCTCCAGCTCGAAAAGTTTTCGACAATGAACTCGATGGACGGCGCAGAATAGGGCTACCAAAACTCCGTTGGAATGGAGAAGAAGCGCAGAAGAACTTATAATATTAATATAGTAAGTACTGATAAATTTTACTGTAATTTGAGCCCTTTGGATTACATTCTGTAGGGATCCATTAAGAATAAATGTTACACAAAGCATCCAGAGACAATTGAAGTGTTGAACCATGAAATCAAAGTTGCCTTTGAAGAGATTCGACGCGAAACAATCGAAAATGTACTGAAAAATTGGGTTGATCGGATGAGGTACTGTCGAACCAGTCAGTGCAATCATATGAATAATATTGTGTTCTATTCAAAAGTTCAACCTAAACAATAAAACCAGAATTTTGAAAAAAAATATCATATATTTTTTATAGCCGATTCAAATTTAAAACGTTAAATGGCCCATCCTATGGAAATTATGGGTTATTTTAAAATAATTTAAACACTTCGCACTGCAACATTTTCCTTTTTTAGATGGTACTGTAAGGCCCCTTTTGGTACCCCTACTCAAAATTGCAATTCGTCATTGCAATATACCTTTGGACACAGTTTGCATGTATGCAGCCTAGCAGTATCGTACAAAATTAAAAAAAAAATGTGTTTTAAAATTATAAGTTAACAATTCTTACTCTCTAACTGATTTATGTTGCATATTTACTTATGACCCAAATATTCCAAAAATACTAAAAAAGGCACCAGATTCTCTAGAATTCATTATGAATAATAACAACCATTATAAATTTAGAAAACGCACAAAGGCCTGCTTGCTGGCCCTTTTTAGAGAAACATTCGAATCTATCCCGCCGCGTAGATGTTTTGTTGCACTATGAAATACAAACCATTAGAGTTCTCTTCAATGGCTTACAGGCCACAAATGTAACAACAACGAGAACACATATGGATTTCTATGTAGGTATATGTACGTGTATATATTTGTATAAGTTTATGATGTTACAACACATACATCTACATATACATAGTATACGTTCTTAATTAGTATACGTGCACTGAGTAACATATTTACACATACGGCAACTATAGTACATTAAGAGAAGTTTTACCCACTCAACAACAACGTGACAAACTTGTTATTTGGGGTTGTATAAAGTAACAGGGGGCCACGTCCACGTCCACGCCCCCTTGTCAACAACAATTAAACTGACCAATTAACTCGTAACGTTGTGAATGATATCCTGGTCAATGTATGTGCTGCAAGTCTTCATTATTTATATTCCTTTTGATTTTGTTGTGTTGAAAAGATAATACGATACAACTTTTGTGGTTTAAACTTTTCAAAGGTGAATTTAGGATCAAAGCTAACGAATGTTTTTGATATTTAAGAAATTTTCACAAAATGTGTGTAGAATAATATTTACTGTAGATGGTTGAGCTACTTATGACATTGGTCGATTAAAGTTTTTGAATAAGTTAGTAGTTGTTTGTTTTAAAGGAAGGTGGCAAAGAATTGGAAAAATTATGTGAATACAAAAGTGATAAAACAAAATATAAGTATGATGTTAGATTGTGAAAGAACTTGACTGGGATATATGAGTGCAACGTCACGTCGCGATATTTTACTCATATTTGGTAGGAAACATTCAAGTTTCGTCGAGACCATCTTCGCTTAAAAAAATTTGCATAATATATATGCATATCTATATGATATTTTATGACTAGTATTGGGACAAAATCACATTGAACTATTTAGGAATACAAAAGATTTAAGGTAAGATTTTAACCATAACACGAATATTACGCAATATTTTTCAACTCATTGATTTGTGACTTAATTCAGAGAACTGCATGTGAAAGTAGCCCCCAAAAGAAGAAGTTCTGCATCATTCGGTTTGTCAAGTTACATGCCATAGTAATTTTGAATATCGATTTGAAGTTAGTAAGTATCGTATAGGGGAATTTGTCATGTTTTAGGCTCTTTTGTTTGACATAACTCGAGAACCACTAGTCCGACTTAGCTGAAATAAATTAAAAAAAAACTAAGGAATCCAAATCCTTTAATCTGTTCATATAACGTTTCCCTACGTTGAGTATGCAACGTTGAGTATGCAACAGCTCATAGAGAACATTTGGCTTCAGGACAGCATGCCAGAGGATTGGAATCTCAGTGTGATATGTCCAATCTACAAAAAAGGCGACCGTAGTGAGTGTAAAAACTATTGTGGAATTAGCCTCTTACCGATTGCGTATAAGGTCCTGTCTAGCATACTGTGTGAAAGTGCAGCTTTAGACCAGGCAACTCTACGACGGATCAAATATATACACTACGACAGATTCTTGAGAAAACCGATGAGAAGCAAATCGACACTTACCACCTCTTTGTCGATTGCAATGCTGCCTTCGATAGTCCCATCAGGCATCGACTATACGAAGCCATGTCTGAGTTCGGTATTCCTGCGAAGATAATTCGTCTCTGCCGGTGTACCCTTACGAACACCAAATCCTCTGTTCGGATTGGCAAGGATCTATCTGCACCATTCGATACGACGAGAGGTCTTATGCTATTCAACATAGGGATGGAGAAGATGTTAAGGAAAGCAGCGGTTAACATGTCTGGCACCATATTTAATAAGAGCCACATGCTGCTCGCATATGCCGATGATATCGACATTATCGGTCGAACGATGCGAGAGGTAACAGCTGTTTTCTCATCAGTTGAAAGGGAGTCAGCTAAAATGGGTTTGGCAGTGAATGAGGACAAGACGAAGTTAATGGTATCATCGAACAAAGTGTCCACCCGATGGGGACGCAGCGTGAACGTTGAAAACTATTGCTTTGAGGTAGTGGATGAAAACAACAGTGTCAGCCTCGAGCACTTTATAAACACCACCCTATCTCGAACTACCAAAGTCCAGCTGTACCAGGTACTAATTTTACCGGTCCTGTTGTACGCCTCCGAATCTTGGGTGCTTACACAGGCAGATGCAGCTCATCTGGCGGTGTTTGAGAGAAAAATACTCCTCAAAATATATGGACCCATTCGCGTAAACGGCGAGTTAACGATTCGGAGGAACCATGATCTGTACGAGTTATACCACAACATTGATGTCGTCAAGCGAATCAAAATGCAACGATTATGCTGGCTAGGCCATGTCGTGAGAATGAATGAGGAAACTCCAGCGCGAAAGGTAATTTATCAAGACCACGAAGAACGGCGCAGAAGAGGAAGATCGCGATTACGTTGGAAGGATCAGGCGGGGGAATCACTGACGCTGCTTGGTAGGACTGACTGGAGACGGTGCGCACAAGATCGAAGCGAATGGAAATCTTTGATCATTTCGGCCTCTGACTTAGGCACTAAGATATAAATATATATATGTGTCAAGTTGTTTTAAAGGCTAATAATAATAATAAGCAACAGTTTCACTTTTCCATTCATCAAATAAATTAGAACTGGGTTTATTTTGTAGCAGTTACAATAAAACTGTTGTACTCCGTGGCGTATGATTTACGTGGAATATTACTTATGATAATCATACGCCACCATGTAGTATTTATGTTATGTCAATCAAAAGAGCCTTAAACGTGACAAATTCTCCTATACGATACTTACTAACTTTAAATCGATATTAAATTATTATGGCATGTAACTTAACAAAACGAATGATGCATAACTTCTTCTTTTTGGGACTACATTCACATGCAGTTCTCAGAATTGGGTCCCAAAACCATGTGTTGTACTGTGTTATATTACGTTTTGATGATTATAACTTTATCTGCCAAATAGTATTTGGCCACCACTGTCTTACATGCTTTCACATTTTACATACCTCCTATAACATACACCTACAAGTTATCTATGTTTACTGATACTCACATGCAGATGCAATAGATATACAAACAAGTAAAATTTATGGTATTTTGTCTGGTGTCTGTTTCAGAAAAATAGATAAAGACATAGATAATGAATAACAACATTTGTCAGTATTTAAAACAATTAAGAAGTTTCAAGTTACTTAACCTCTGTGTGATATATGTGAGGGGAATAGATTGAAATTATCTGCAATATTGTGGTAAATTGCAATTTGTCACATACTAAAATTATGTATAAAGGTTAAAATAAGGATATCATATACAGAGAAGTGTAGGGAAATTGATAAGAAAACACTGCGGTCAGCTGATATTTGTGACAACTAGCAAATATTCAATGCAATTGAAATATTTTGTAATGTCAGAATATGAGTATTATTAAGTTACAGTTAGTGGTCAACTTGACATTGTTTGTGGTTTCTAAGGCAAGGTATTGCCATGTGCTGGAGTATACAAAACCGAGTACAGATTTTCACTGTTCACCGGTTTAATGAAAGCTCAAATATGATTTTCAATACAGCTATCGTATGAGGCGCTACGTAGGTCGTATATATACTGTATTGCTTAAACCAAATACATACCGCCAGCATCATGGGAGTAATGTAAAGGCAACTAAAAGTTAGATATTAGAGTTAGATATCCCGCCATTGTAAGTTATGCCCCATCTCATTTTTGTTTTAAAAAAATACTGACCGCTGATTCCGCCTGCCAATCTTTATATTCCTGTGGAGGTATAGTTTGGGCCATTTAGCATTTTAAATTTGAACTACCGATTCCTTCAATCTGTGTTTTAAGCCTTTGGATTATTTTCTGTGGGGAGCCATTAAGGATTAATGTTACGCAATGCATCCAGAGACAATTAAAGAGTAGAAACATGCAATTTATGTTCCCTTTGAGGAGATTCGACCTGAAACAATCGAAAATATACTGTAAAATTGGGTATGATCAGATGAGGTTCTGCCGAGCTAGTCAAGATAGTCATATGCATGATATCTGCATGTTCCATTACACAGTACAATATTTTTCAGCTCATTGATTTGGGACTCAATTTTGAGGATTGCACGTGAAAGAAATCCTAAATATAAGAACTATTGCATCATTCGTTTTGCAAAGTTGGCTGCATTAGTTTTTAAATGGTCATACGAATTGTTTTGCGTAAGGTTAACTCTTAGCACTTTTTCTATATTATAACACGGTTATATCTTGGTGTACCGTATGGAAAATATCTCTTTTGTTTTTGAAGCAAAGTTACTTACTTACTTATTTACTTAGCTGGTACTTCTTTGCAATCCTATTGGATTATGTACCGCACGTAGAAAAATATTATAAGCGCCTCGATCTTCTGCGTTTCTTCTGCAGTTAGTCACACCAAGTTCTGCAAGGTTCTCAGTAAACTGGTCTTTTCAACGGTGTTTTGGTCGCCCTCTTCTGCACCGTCCATCAAGTTCATTGCCTTAATGCGTCTGACCACGTCAATGTCGGTGTACAGCTCATGATTCATACGACTCTGATACTCTCCGTTAACGATGATGGGCCCATATATTTTACAGAGTATTTTTCTCCGGAAACAGCCAGAACCGATTCATCCGCTTGTGTCATAACCCAGTATTCTGAACCATACATCAACACAGGTAGAACCAGTATCTGGTATAGCTGGATTTTTGTTCGTCGAGAGAGGGCTCTGTCATTAAATCGCTTGCTTAGTCCGTAATAGCATTTATTGGCAAGCAGGATTCTTCTCTAGTTAGTTTTGAATCAAAAAATATGGGATGCAAAGGGAAATTAAGTTTTTTAAGTTTAGGATACTTCTCCGGATTTCGAGGCTGACATTATTTCTTTTCTTGATGGCGTAGCCTAGGTAGATAAAATTATCTACCACCTCGAAATTATGGTTGTCAACCTTCACGCAGTTTCCCCAACGAGTAGATTCTTTGGTGGTTGAAATTAATAACTTCGTTTTTTCTTCGTTCACCGTTAGACCCAATTTCGCTGATTTCTTCTGTTTACCTGAGAAGGCTGCAGGCACATCCCACAATTTTTGACCGATGATGTCTACGTCATCAGAGTACGCAGGTAGCCTGTGGCTTTTGTTTAATATCGTGATGCTCGTGTTTACTGCAGCTTTTCTCATTATCATCTCCATCACAATGTTGAAGAGATCGCACGATAAGCCGTCGCCTTGTTTTAGGCCTCGTCTGGTGTAGAATGGGTCCGTAAGGTCCTTGCAAATCTTCACTGAAGACTTCGTGTCAGTCAGCGTCATTCCGCAAAGACGTATCAGCTTCGGTGGAATACCAAACTCAACCATGGCTACGAGTAATTTAAGCCGTATCGGACTGCCTTAAGGCAGCCTTATAGTCGACGAAAAGATGGTACGTGTCGATCTGTGTCTCTTGTGGCCTTTCCAGGATTTGCCGAAGTGTAAATATCTGGTCAGTTGTTGATTTATCAGGTCTTAAGCCACACTGATAAATCCCGATTAGGTTGGATAACACTGGCTTTAGTCTTTTACATAAGTAGCACACTCGACAGGACCTTATATGCGATGGGTAAAAGGCTGATCCCGCGGTGGATGGAGCACGCACTTGGAACACATTTTTTCAGGACAGGACATAATACGCTTAGATTGCAATCATCGGGTACGTACTTGTTAAGCCAAACCGTGCGTAGGAGCTGGTGCATGTTCGTTATCAGCTCCTTGCCAACGGACTTGAAGAGCTCTGCCGGAAGTCCGTCGACACCGGGTGATTTTATGTTTTCAGTCGCGATATTGCTCTTCTTACTTGGGCTTGACTTGGTTGTTGGGCAATCTAAGCCGTCGTCGACAATTGCCATGATACCTTCACGTGGGCTGCGTTCTGGAACCAATAGTTGCTGGAAGTGTTCTCTCCATATATGCAGCACACTCTGCGTATCTGTGACCAGATTTCCATCTTTGTCCTTACAGGAGGGGAGCCCATTAACGTAGCCTTTTGCTTTTATTTTCTGGTAAAATGTTCGGGCCTGTATCGCTCTATATTCTCGTTCTCCCGTTCCTTCATCTGATGTTTATTTCGCTTAAATATCTGTCTCGTCTGTTTTACTGTCTCCTTGTGCCTTTCCCTAACATCCTGGGTTACAATTGGCTGTAGCGTTGCCCAATAAGCATCATCCTTTTCCTCAGATGCTATACGACATTCTTCATCGTACCAGTATTCGTCTGAGCGCCGTATTTCATGTCCTAGCACAGTTGTTGCGGCGTTTGGCATGGAATTTGCAGCTTCGCGATGTCCAGCTTTCTTTGTATATGGTTACGTGCGTTTTTCACTCTGCTCATTCTAGTGCGCACCTTGGCTGCAACCAGGTAATGATCCGAGCCAACATTAGCACGTAGGATCACACGCACGTCCATGACACTAGATGCATGCCTGCCATCAATTACCATATGATCAAATTGATTTTTGGTGTTTAGATCGGGTAATAGACAAGTTGCCTTGTGGATATCTTTGTGCTGGAATCTGGTCCCACTCAGTTCTATGTTTCTTATTTCCACTGCTAACCAGCCTAAAACTGTTGTATCGACATGCAGGCTGAATTTACCGATCGATGGACCAATAACATCTTCCCTTCCTATTTTTGCATTATAGTCTCCCAGAACAATTTTAATGTCGTGGCCAGGACAGCGGTCGTAAAATGCATCTTTAATATCATCGTCTTTATCTTACGTTGAGCACATAAGCACAAATCAGCGTAATGTAGAAATATTTCGCCTTAAAGCGGATTGAGGCTATTCTATCACTAATAGGATTGAAACGCGAGATAAGATGTCTTAGTCTCTCGCCAATTACAAATTTACATCCAAATTCGTGTTTTTCGGCATGGCAGCTGTAATAGATGTCTCAATTTTTACGTCGCGACGATCCTTATCCTGTCCATCTCATCCCCTGGATGACGCTGATATCAGCATTATATTTTTAGATGCACCGGTTGGATAGTGGCACCTTCTCTATAGAGAGTCCGCACTTTCCAGTTGCATATCCTTAAACCAAGGTCCTTATTACGTTTGCGGGGATCGTCAAAATTTAGGGGGGTTCCATACCTTTTTTTCTCGTGTTTTCATAGCCAGTGAAGGAGCTGAAGGCGGGTGAGTAGCCTAACCATCAGGGTTTGTCGCTCACTATCAGCCGCTGTTCATGATAAACAAATACAACGAACACCTTTGCCTAGGTGCCACCATGAAGGAAGTTGTGAGTCGACTTGAGACGCAAGATTCACTTAACATCCTCAGCGGAACCATCGGTTTGCTGCTGTTACTTTCGCGTCTTTCCACGTAAGTTTACACTGCTCCAACTCTTGGAGTAGCGTTCGCCATCAGGAACTATTAGGTCGACCACGGCTTCTTAAGTGTTGGGGATTCTACTCTAAGGCTATCATTGCGATAATATCAGGCTTTTTTCTGACCGACCGTAGCATGATGGTCGGTAGAACACGCGACTTCCATGCGGGATATCCATGGTTCGATTCCTGTCTCCATTCGTCTACATTTTACTTTCAATGCCTTCGCCGCCGATGTTGCTGACAGCAAATTCGGAGTACAGATTCCATCGGCACATCCAGAAAAAGCTTCTCAAATAGTAATGTTCACATTTGTCGGTAAACAAGTAGGTGCCGTTAATTGTGAATCTAAAAACACGTAGCATGTTAATTCACAACAATGCCGAAGCTATCCCATACCTCATTCATGGCGTGTAAAGGGAAATTAAGTTTAACTACAGTGCTTATACCATTTTTTTTTTAACACTTCCCTGTCACCATTAGCAGCAAATTTAGACAATGACCGTATCATTCATATTGCAACTGACTTACTAATAACTTCTATGGCTATTCTATGCAACCATTTAAACTTTTCACAAATCATTTACTTGTCTACTTGAGAAAACCAACCACTATTGTTATCACTTCACTGACTCTATCTTTCGACCATCTTATACTCAGTGTTCTGTTTCAATTGTTCGACTTTGGCTATTTCAAAAGGTTTCTCAAATTCTCATCATAGTGATCGTCGACATCGTCGATGACGGTATTGTACTCTCTGAGCATTCTTATCCCACCCATTGTGTTTGTGGGAACAATGCAACGTAATGATGACTTCAATAGTATCCAATTCACCTCAAAGGTATAAATTTTCCACTTCTTCCAAAGGACCAATGAAAGAGATATCCTTTTTGCCAATAACAACAACAACCAACAACACAATGGTAATATGTCAATATCAAACGTTTTCATTAGATATCGTTGACAAGTTTTATTTACCTCCTAACAATACCCCAAATGCCAACAAAGAGCGCTCCTTTCAATTCGTATTCATTGGAGAGGAAATGAAGTAGAGACAAGGTTGGCGTACAACAAGCGGGGAGGAACATTGCGGTTTGGGCATTGCAGTTGTGTGGCAAGTGCAGTTGATGCAACACACACACTCACACACACACACAACAACATTCGCGGTAACTAAACTTACGTAAACTAAACTCGGCATTACGGGGAACAGCAACAACAACAATACAATAGTCAATGGTAATACGTTGTATTAAAGCTGAAATGAATCTACGGGGAAAACATATGTTGACATTGAATGCTGTAGCGGCGCCCTATGACATTTCTGGGTTACACAGAATGCCATAGTCTGTTTGCCTGTGACGATTCCCATGATGAACCATCGAATGCTGTACTAGTTGTATTGTGAGTGAGTTTTAAAATTGCCAACTTAAATAGAAACATTTAAAAAAAAGCTATGGTTTGTAGATGTTAGCAGGGGCAACATTTGTATAATGACAGCAAAATATTGTATGTGAACTCAAACTGAGACTGGGAAATAGTTTATATTTGGTCAATAGTTTATATTTACCTAAGTGATGGGAAAAGCTAAAGTACTCAGCGGAAAGATTAAAAACGTATAAGGCCCTTTTATATGCCTGCAAAGACCATCGGTAGGCATATCAAGACCGTTGAGACTTTCTTTCCTTTCAATATATTACAGGTTGACATTGTGACCCAAGGCCTTCCGTGCTCTCTTCTGTTGAAAGTCATATAGCAGGCTTGCTCATAGAGGCGTAGCAGAAGGCGTACTACTGCGGGCCTTATTCTGCAGTGGGAGACCTGTAGAAATTCTGCAAATAGTTTATTATGTGTTACCCAGTTGCATGATTTTCGAGACCTTTCCCATATAACGCATAAAAAAGTACTCTTTGGACATTTGCTACTGTGTGTTTTCACTCACACTCCCTTGCCTTTTCCAGACCTGCAGAAGGTATGTTATAAGAAGGCAACAGTAAAGTGTTTGTGTGTATAGTGATCGATTATACCACCCCTGCTGCGGTATTCGAAATGCCTTCCTCATATAACGCATGCTGTAGTCCTGATTTCGGAATGACTTCCTAAATAAGGAAAGCTGAATGCAAGATTATTTCATTTTATACACATTCCCCATCTTTTATTTAACAAGACCTGGCAGAGACCTTTACCAAGAATGCAGAGGGAGTTCATACATATACCCTCCGCTTCCATATAACAGTGGTATTGCATGTCTCTCAAATGGAAAAATGTATTAATATCTATGGAAGGTGTTCATGTGTTTTTCTTAAAAGAGTGTATCACTACTTTCAACCACACATTTGGTATGCATCTTCATGGGGTATATGGTAACATGGCTGGCTAACAAACGTGAGGTAGAGGGTTCGATCTTCAGCAAGGTTTACCACCCTTGGAAAAAAATAAGTATAGAGAGTAATATATAAACGAAAATTAGCAGTTGAAGTATAATTAAAACTAAACAAGTTGAGGGTGACCATCTGCATATTTTCCTTATTTTACAAGTCCCACTTTTTTTATGTAATTCCAGGCCTTCTATAAAGCCTTTTTATAAGTAGCGATTAACTCCCTTCCCTTCCAATCCCACGCGATGTAAAACGGGAAAGGAAGAAGAAGTTCTAGGAAGGCATACCGGATCTAAAAGAAGCCCTTCGACCTCATAAAAGAAGGCATTCTTACTCATGATTTCCGCCGCTGGGCGCTTATTTTCGTCAGGCCTACGAAGGCATGTAAAAGAGAAGACAACGATGAAGATGTTCGTGTGTCTTTTCTTTAAATAGTAAATCATGAGCTTTAACCACACACAACTCGAGTGCCTCATCATAGGATAGAGAGTTCAAACAGCCAACTAAGTAGTGGGTCCCAACTACTGCAAGATTTTCTGTCGTTGGAAAAACTACGTGTTAGTATAGAGAGAAATATAAACTAGTTAAGCAACATCTGTAAAAATGGTGATAAAACTTATTTAAACTACAACTGTATTTTATTAAACTTGGTACCGCACAAAATGGGAGATGGTATGAAAGGTGGACGTTACTTTTGGTCTCTCACATCCATTTGTTATTAATTATTTCTTACGGAAATATCAAATACTTAACTTTAATTGTTATATATGCTGAGAATATTAGTTTGCATTTCTTAACCCCCAAAAAGGGGGAGTTTTGTTTTATAGGAGTAGCCTTTGTCGGGTTTTGCTCTTCTTATAGCTTAACATACGCTTAGTGGATAGAAGCTTGTATACCAAATTTTAGCTCAATAGCTCCTAAGCTAAGTCTGTAAAAGCCGGGACAGACAGACGGACACCCCAAAAAGGGGGTGTTTGTATGGAAGGAGGATGATGTTTTTGCCCGAACTTCCTCATCGTAAAACTAAATTTCAGCTTAGCTATACAAAATTGCAGCTCAATAGCTTTTAAATTGCATGAAGGGTGGATGCAGTTTTGTCCGATCTTAGGCTAGGTTAGTTTTGGTTAATTCGGCAGCAAAGATCAACACACCCCACATGGGTCCTAGTATGGGTCCCGTTGTGATACCATTTCCAAATATTCCTATTCTGTACGGTCAAGCCATTTCGTTGCCCTCATGAAGGCATGGATGTCCCAAAAATCGCCGACTGATAGACAGGTATTGTCTAGAAGTGTCCGGTGGCCTTGTCTTTTCATGTCTGAGGTCACCAAAAGCAGGGCAGTGATTGGACTTCAAATGACATCTCAGCGCAGAAGAAACTTAATGGGCAGTTTTAAGGATGCGCGTAAAAAAACTTTTTCTTGTGTCCCAGAATCGTTGTTGCCTAATCTTCAAGTCCAGCGGCTGACAAGTACAACTTATATTTTAATACTGGGACCAACCCAATCTAGTGAACACTACTTCGAAGAATATTCGAGAAAATTCAGTATCGTGGGATATTGGGCAGCAATATTAATATTCTTACTGATATTAAAGCGGTTATCAGATCTATGGAGATCGTGTACACAACTTCGAGAAATGTTCGAGAATGCCGATCGTCTCTTGAGGAGATAGCGAGACATTCGACGGTTTCCCCTACATGGGTTGGGGATACTTCTTCCACATCATTGCAGTTTCTACAAAAATAGTTGTAGGGTAGTTTCAACCTCTTAGCGTGTTTACTAACAAATCGTGTCCTCTTTATATCTATTGTAGGCCAAATTTGTATGGTCGCCGGGCAAGTGGGTTCTCTCACCCCATCTCCCCTTAGCAATAAGGTTCAGTTCCCCCGCAATTAGCTGTCTCCCCCTTGTGAGAGGGATCCCAATGAGACCGTAAACTTCGCCCGAGTTCACGGTTGTGGCGGCCCTTGTCAATGTATCGGCTCTTTCGTTACCATATATGTCCCCAACCCATGTAGGGGAAACCGTCGAATGTCTCGCTATCTCCTCAAGAGACGATCGGCATTCTCGAACATTTCTCGAAGTTGTGTACACGATCTCCATAGATCTGATAACCGCTTTAATATCAGTAAGAATATGAATATTGCTGCCCAATATCCCACGATACTGAATTTTCTCTGAACTATGTTAAGGGATCCGGTAGTCTGATTGCTAGTTGCAAATTGAACTCCTTCGAAAAGTTTCCACAGCCTGCTCTTTCCTTTAATTTCGAAACGTCCATGAAAATTAGGATGACACCCTCCCTGAAGTTTTGGGCATTATCATTATCATTATAGTAGGACCTATCAGGGATGTTCCTTATAAAACCCGGATCGAAGGTAGGTTCTGGTATGGCATAATCCGTGTGACAGCTTACATTGATTAGGTCCAGTCTTTTGGCATGGCCATAGCTCCTGTGTATCCATGCTTTTGTGGCGTCTAAACAGTGCCTTAGTTGGAGTAGTTCTAAGTGCCCCTGTTATGATGATTGCCACCTGTCTTATAAAACGTTCGAATTTTAGCCTTTGGGACGCTCTATCTTGCGTCGGCCACCAGACAGGCGATCCTTTGAAGAAGATGCGTTTAATAACTGAGTCATGTAACCAACTCAAATTTTTGGGGCTAATTCCCTAATTGAGACCGATTGCCCTTTGGCAGCAGTATAGGACCGTTGCCGCTTTGCTGGCCTGAGCGGTCCAATTCAGTTTACTGTCTAATATTAGCTCAAGGTATTTGGCCGATCTTGCTCATATTAGAACTTAAACTGCGATTAAAGGATAAAATCTTGTATACTAAATTTCAGCTCGGCAATTCCTAAACCACGTTTGTAGTTGCGGGGCGAACCTCCAGAAAAAGGCAATTTGTATGAGTTTTTGACCGATTTAGATCATCTTATAACTTAACCTTCGCATTGAGATTAAATCGACTCAGAATTCGACGTTGGCCATTTATCTATATATATAAAAGGCTTGGGTGACTGACTGATCACTCCCCAGACCAAACGGCTAAAGCTAGAACCGTGAAATTTGGAATGTAGGTTTCTTTTATGACGTAGGCGCGCACTAAGAAGGGATTTTTGGAAATTCAGACAGCAAGGGTGTAAAAAGGGCGTGGCACCGCCCCATACAACTGGAATTTGAAAATGGCTGTATCTTTTAAACCATTATATGTACGGAGTCGAGATTTAGTACGTATATCGGTCGTATAAGAAAGAAAAATTTTGTTTATAGAAAGTGGGCGGTGCCACGCCCCTTATTGAAAAATTGTTATACTGGCTGAATGAATAGACCGATTGTAATGAAATTTTCACTGTGAGGTACTGTCCGCTGGGCATCTATCATAGGCTACATAAAAACAAAATTAGACAAAGGGGCGTGGCACTGCCCACACAAACCGAAATTTCAATCGGCCATATCTCAATAGCCATTAAAGGTATAAAGATGAGATTTACTACAAATGTTACTGATACAAAGAGGAATACGTCTGGCTGGAAAATGGGCGGTGCCACGCCCCTTTTGAAAAATCGTTTTCTGGGCAAAAAAAATGGACTGCTTGCAATTAAATTGTAAATGTGTAGTACTATTCGTAGGGCCTCTACCATAGGCTACATAAAAACATAATTAGAAAAAGGGGCGTGGCACCGCCAAGACAAACCGAAATTTGAGTTAGTCATATAGCCCGAGCCATTAGGGGTATGAAGATGAGATTTGCTACATATGTTACTGGTATAAGAAGGATTAGGTCTTGCTGAAAAATGGGCGGTTCCACGCCCCTTATTGAAAAATTGTTATTCTGGCCAAATAAATGGACCGATTGTAATGAAATTTTCACTGTAAGGTACTGTCCGCAGGGCCTCTATCATAGGCTACATAAAAACAAAATTAGAAAAAGGGGCGTGGCACCGCCCACACAAACCGAAATTTCAATCGGTCATGTCTTAATAGCCATTAGAGGTATGAAGATGAGATTTGCTACAAATGTTACTGATACAAAGAGGAATGCGTCTGGCTGGAAAATGGGTGGTGCCACGCCCCTTTGGAAAAATCGTTATCCCGGTAAAATAAATGGACAGATTGCAACAAAATTTTCACTGTGTAGCACTGTCGGCGGCTACATAAAAAAACATAATTAGACAAAGGGGCGTGGCACCGCCAACACAAACCAAAATTTTAATCGGTCATATTTCACAGGCCATTAAAGGTAAGAAAATAAAATGTGCATTTGGTACATGGTGGATAATGTATCTCTGGGAAATAGGCGGTCCCACGCCTCTACTGGATAAACTGTTAGTCAGTCACATTAATAGAATGATTGTAATAACATTGTCTTTATCCATTTATTTCAAATTGCTTACTGGGTGTGAATAGGAAGATGTAATTTGGGGTGGTTGTTCCCCTTTTCAAATAATAGTCAGTTAAGAATGGGTTTTTGGATATTCGTACTTTTAGGGGTATCGCAGAAATTGATATGGACATGCCCAGACTAAACGGCTAATGCTATAATCATGATAATTTGTATGGGCTTGCTACCTATGGAATTAGAACGAAGTAAGGACGGTTTTCGAAATTCTTACCTTTTAGGAGTAAAAATGCCGAAAGTGATAAACTGGTACTAAACGGCTAAAGGCATAGTCGCAAAAATGGAAGTGAATATTTTAGTTGTGCGATGTGAAATAATTTTGTGAAATTCTGTACTATGATCCAGACCAACTGCCTAAAGGTAAAGTTACGAAAATGTAAATAGAATTGCTGCCTATAGAATTAGAGAGCCAACAGAAGAAGTTGTAGAAATTCGAACATTTAGGCGTAAACAGGCTTAAAGGGGATAAAACTGGTACCATAACCTAAATCTAAAGGATAAATCTATAATCGTATATGATGATGATTCCTATAGAATTAGAGGGAGTACCAGAACATTTAAGATGTGCGTTACGAATGTATCTTTTGATACATTTTAGGTATAATAAGGTACTTTTAGGTATAATAAGGTACTAAAGCGGTACAATCACTCAGACTAATGGGATAAAGCTAAAATCACATAAATGGGGTGTTTGTTCGTCTTATGATGATTTTAGCTGTATTGCTTAAATTCATAACAATATTCATTGTAAGTATGGGTGAAGCAACGCGAGCCGGGAAAGCTAGTATATTAATATAAATATATATTATTATCATACCTACCACGCCTCTTTATGCGCAGCCGGTCTATGTTCAGTAGGACAGCAATTGGCGGAAATTTGGACGGAAATTTCAGTATGATCGGGCAACTACTTCCCTTGCCCCGAAGAGGTCAAAGGTAAGGTTCTTAGTCAATTCTTAGTGAATAATATGTTTTTACCAAAGCTTGATTTGTATTGGTATTGGTAAGCTTGGTATTGTATTTTATCTCGCAAATATGAAATAGTCAAATATTGACGTGTGTGGGCGGCGCCATACTGTGAAACCATCAGGGCGATTAAACTATTATTATGGCTGTTATAGCGGTTTCTTTTAAATGGGGCGTGTCACAGCCCACTTCCATACCGGCTATAATTCATACTGTACCAACAACACATACCAAATATCAGCTTTATACATCTTATAGTTCATGAGATACAGCCTTTTAAAGTTTCAAGTTTTATACCACGCCCACTGATCCGATCCCGCTCCTTTTTTTGTTGGATTACGATTGTTGCTTCTAAACGCATCCACAAAAATTTTCAAGGCGATTGGTTAAACAATCCTCCAAATATTGCGGTTTCAAAAATAGGGTCCAATGGGCAGGGCCAAGCCCATTTGATATACCAAAAATTATAAGTACCCTATTTTCACCATTGACCACACAGCGACATTCTGTAAAAATTTCAAAAAGTTCGGTCTAACCGTTTTCGGGTCTATACGGCACATGAAAAAGTTCAAACAAACATAGGCAAACTCGTATTCATGTATATAGATTTGACCATTGACCTCTTTGGGGTACTGTTTAAAGTTGTTCAAGTTCGCTCAAATTTTGACATAGCTGTTTTATAACAACTGACACAATATTCCATTACCGAAAATCCAAAGTTGTGTTTTCGCTGCCATGTTAATAGTGAGTTATGAAAGCAACACCAAGCACGCTGGCTTCACATTCACATACCTATAATATTTATGTATGTGTGTGCGTTGGGTTTTGTCTGACACTGGTTAATTGCAACAATATTAAGATTGGACAGCTACAAATTCTAATGTTACGATTAAGTAACCACCATTTAGTAAATCTTAAGTGTTGTCAATTCGGTTATATTGCCCCTCCCCCATTAAACATAGCTAAAAGCAGTGCTCTGCCGTTTATATACAGATAATTTTCACCGACTATACAGCTAAGAGCAGGTACATAATTTATGTATAACCAACTCAGCGATAACCAGACAATTAAATTTACATACAATAATGTTGTGATGTTCACTTAACCCTCAATACAAAATTGTGATATTTCCATAATTTAAGCATTCACAAAGATAACGTCCGAAAGGGAACTCTATAAGAACATCCATTAATTATAAAAATGTAATTAAGTTCATGTTACCACTCAATTCATTGTCAATTCAAACGTTTACCATACGCGCAATGACAGTAAATAAAACTACAACAACAACAACAACACAAAGTGCTTGGATTAGAATTTACTTAAACTCTGTGATAAATTTTAATGGAACCCCAAAAATTAATGACTGTCACACAACCACCTCCCCAGATACTCGACTGGGCAATGGTTGAACCGAAAGGCATAAACATTTAACCCTTAATAATGTTGGCATTAACCATAAGGGTTTAATCCAAATGCCAACCACCCCGAATAAAAACAAAATCGAGCATTTCCCCTTTAATGGTTGACAAAGTAAAAAAGCGCAGGTCTAGGCATTAACATATAGCTGTAGTTTTTGTTTGTTTTTTTTTTTGTGTTGTCTGTCTATCTGCCTGCCTGCCTACTTGCCTGCCGTACCGTTCGCTTAGCCTAGTGCCTGCAAGCTAACAGACAAACAGACGAACTGGACTGCTGGGGCGCAAAATGTTAAGTGCAGATTGCCGGAAAAATATTTTTTTTTTTGTGCGATTTCTTGTGTGATTATGTTCACATGCACGAGATTATGTTCATGAAGTGACGGCACACGACATAGTGGGCGCAGACATTCACTTTGCTCTAGATATTAAAGCAGTCGGTCGTATAATGTGCAGTATTAAGTATCTGGGCAAAGTTTACAGATACTTTAGTATCACATACATATACGTAAACTTTTTACACACACACCTATACACCGGTGGCAGGCAGTGACACTCGCGTTTGTCACCCACATTTACATAAATTTCCCGTATGACTTGCTGGAAATGTAGCATTATTTGTTTGTGTGCACCACGATCCAAACCTAACTGTATACTATAAATATAAATTATGCACTGGTGACTGTCAGTGCACGTTCACTATGTTCTCGTATGCAAAGAAAGTGTAGGTTGTTTTGATAATATGCCAGGTTTAGATCGAGGTGGTCGAGCAGCACGGGTGGTGGCTTAGAAACGTGTGCAGGTGTTTAGATTGGGGTGACAGATGCCAATGAAGGATTGCGATTGGGGTTGTGAGACGAAGGGGTCGATGTGTTGTGGGGACAACGCATAAATGTTTGGGAAGTTGGCATTTTTTGAAAAAAGTTGTGAATACAAAAAAAAGTGCCGCTTTACCTAAAAATATGAAATCAATGTCAAAGTTGGCACTTGTGCCTGTGGGGTCTTTGGTGTCAGGCACCATCCCAGCGGTGAAATTCGCAACGACTTCTGCAAGCAGGCATGCATCAAGGCCTTGCGAGACATTAAGTAGACATGTCATCAATGCTTGTTTTCACATGTCAGAAAACAGCCCTTCTCTTTCCTTCGGGAAATAGTCCAAATACATGTTCACTCCATTATTTAAAGAGCAAGGCCTGCAGCACTTTAATGAGAAGGTGGAATCGTGATCATCGATGATTTGTTATTAAGTTTTTATACACATTCCATTTCCCTTCCCATATAAGGCAGGAGAGAAGGCATGGAAAGAAAAGGGAAAGCATGAAAAGGTGTTCTTGTGTTTTTCTTAAAACAGTTTCTAATTAATTTCAGTCACAAAATTCGAATGCATCTTTATAGGCTAGATGGTAGCATCACTGACTAACAACACCGAGGTAGTGAGTTCAAACTCCACCAGGTTTACTTTTGTTGGAAAAAATGAAGTGTACATATAGGGAGAAATATATAGAAGTGAGAAATATCTAAAAATTAACTAAGCATTTTGAGGGCGACCAACAGTGAAGTTTTTTTTATTTTTATGTCCTTCTTTTTCCATGTGTATGCAGGTCTTCCATTACACAGTACAACACATAATTTTATGACTCAATTCTGAGAACTGCACGTGAAAGTAGCCCCAAAAAGAAGAAGTTCTGCATCATTCATTTTTTCAAGTTACATGCCATAATAATTTAATGCCATTTTAATTTTTTTTTCATCGCAGTATAAGTGTTGAGTCAATCGGCATGTCTGGTGCAAAGCTACTCAAACAGTGACTTTCGCATTTGTCGATAAACAAGTAGGTGCCGTTAGTAGTAAATCTAAAAATAATTCACAACAACGCGAAAAAGCTATCCCTAACTTGAATCATGGGGTGTAAATGGAAACTAAGTTTTTAAGTCCAACTGCCCATCCCCTGGATTACAGCCGTAGTTTAAGAGACATCGCATAAAAATGGAATGAGCAAAATCGGTCAAAAATTAATCCCACCTCTCATATAAATCCCCCATTTTTAGGGTATGTCCCAGCGATTACAGCCATAGTTTAAGGGGTATTGAGCTGAAATGTAAGCTTTTATTTTCTAAACGAAGTTTGATTTCTAAAATGGGTAAGATACAAACTGCTCCTTTCTTTAGGATCTGTCTCCGCGATCACAATCGTAGTTTAAGAGGTATCGATCTAAAATTCGTTTCTAGGTTATATTTTCTGAACGGAGATTAAGTTCTAATATTAGAAAGAACGGTCAAAAACTACTCCCACCTCCTACACAAGCTCTCCCTTTTAAGATTATGTACCTGCGATTGCAGCCGTAGTTTAGGAAATATCGAGCTGACATTGGGAATGCAAGCTTCTATGCTAGAAGCGGTGGTTAAGTTCTAAGATGAGCAATATGCAGCTATGGGCAAATTCAAAATCAAAGTTCAAAAAGAGCGAACGATGTGTACATACACAAAATGAGCGAGAGAGCCACACACGTATTCTCACACTCATTGAACGAAAACAAACAAATGCATTCAGTCTCGCTAGAGCATTCGCCCGACGCGGTTGTGTCGACGCTTGTTGTTAGCACGGCAATAAAAGGAATGCATTTTTTCAGTAAAAATGAATTGTAATATGTTAATGTGCGTTGCCACGCGCACGGCAGTTATATTTATTAATTATTTCCAGGATTTTTATATCATAATTTTGTTTATAGTTATGGAAAAACTATATAACAATTCCCTTCTCTATAGTGAGAGAGGGAAGAGAGTAACTCACAAACTCATATTGTGGTTGTATTGGGCTGCCGTTCACTGAAATAAAACATTGAAGCACAAACACATGCAAGGCTTTCAAAGTAGTGGTGCCCATAGCTGGCAATATGGGTAAAAAAAATTCCTCCCACTTCCCATACAATCTTCTATGTTCTAAGCGGCGCAAGGTCCGTCAAAAACTACTCCCACCTCCCGGTAAAACCCCCCTTTTAATGGTCTGTTCCTGCGATTACAGTCGTAGTTTATGTGCTATAGAACTGAAATTTGATATGCACGCTCATATCCTCTAAGGGGAGCAAGATCGGACAAAAAGTACTCACAACTCCCATACAAACTGCCCTTTGTTGGGGTGTACGTCTGTATCTACCCCTATCACAGCCGTAGTGTAAAAGTCATTACATCCTTAATTCTATTCTAAACGGAGGTTAAGTTCTTAGATGAGCAAGATCGGTCAAAAACTACTTCCACTTCCCAATACAAACTCCCCCTTTTTGGGAGTGTCCGTTGATCTGCCTGCGCGATTACAGCCGTAGTGTAGGAAACATGTTTTCGAGCAGAAATTTGATATGATACGCTTAAATCCTCTAAGGTGAGGTTGCGATAAAAGACGAGCAAGATCGGTCAAAACTACTCCCACCTCCAATACAAATTGCTCTTTTTGGATTTGTCCGTCTATCTGCCTCCGCTATTTCAGCACGCTTATATCCTCTTAGGGGAGGCTAAGTTCCAAAATGAGCAATATCGTTTATAAACCACATCCACTTACCATACAAAACAGTACACCACATGATTTTGGGACTCAATTTGAAGAATTCCACATGAAAGTAGCCCCAAAAATAAGAACTTGTGCATCATGCGTTTTGTCAAGTTGGCCATAAGTTTTTATTTTTGCTAAAGGTACAAACACCCATATTTTTGGGTATCCGTCTGTCTGTCCCTACTATCACGGCCGTCGTTTAAAATCTGAAATTTGTTATGCAAGCTTCTATCCCTTAAACAGAGATTAGGTTCTAAAATGAGCAAGATCCATAACTTAATTTGAAATTCAGCAAATCTATATATATAAAAATGAAATGGTCCACGTATGTCATACCATCACTTGAGAACGGCTGGAGCGATTTGGCTGATTTTTTTTTATTCGATTCGAAATTTTCCGTAGATTGTTTGTGTTGAAAAAAATCAAATCCAGGTGGCGCTAGGGTGGATTTATATCGAAAATTTGAATGCATGTACCAATTCAACTGAAATTTAGAATGGATATTCATTTGATCATGAGAAAACATTTTATGTACAAATGGACCCGGTAGATGGCGCTGGGGTCGGTTTACAATCAAAATTTTAACGAATGGGCCAATTTAACTGAAATTCAGAATCTATGTTTGTTTGATCATCAGAAAAAATCGTATGTACAAATGGACCCGGTAGATGGCGCTAGGGTGGATTTATATTGAAAATTTGAATGCATGTATCAATTTTACTGAAATTTAGTATTTATTTTTGTGGAACCTTGAGAAAAAATTTTTTGTATAAATTGACCCGGTAGGTGCCGCTATGATGGAATTATAATGAAAATTTTAACAAATTAAACAATTTGATTGAAATTTAGAATGTTTATTTGTTTTATTATGAAAATTTTTTTTTGTATATATGGACCCGCAGTTGATTTGGCTGGGGTTGAATTATTCCGAAAATTTATATCAATTGTCCGATTTTACTTACACTTAAAATATATGATTTTTTTGGCATGAGAAGATTTTGAATATCGATTGTCCGATTTTACTTAAACTTAAAATATATGATTTTTTTGGCATAAAAAAATTTTGAATGTATGTTTGGAACCAGTTGCCGGTGGTGCTCATGATGCAGTTAATTTTTGGAATGTTATTTAGTCACTTTTTTTAACAACATAGTTATTCAGAAGTCTATATATATTAAAAAGATGTACATTTTGATGTCACCACTCATTGTGAAAACAGTTGACCCCATTTGTCCCAAAATTTCAGTGAAAGTTAAGGATTGGCTGTAGATGGCCACCCAGACTGCAAAAAGGCTAAAAGAAGAATGACTAACTTTTATAATGGCGCACTTCCTACTGAATTAGAGAGCTTCACAAAGTGGTTTTTCCCATTTCAAAATTTTAGGGGACAATAACGAAAATAGGAATAACTGTTGATATCACCCAGACCATACGGTTAATGGGGTTGCTGAGCCCAATGAATGCATTTTTGGAAATTCGTACTCCATAGGATAGAAAGGTACAGTCATCCAGTTCACCAACGCTGAAAGTGATAGGTCAGTCAATCGGCTTAAAAATGTGGTTTTAGAATATATGCCTATCAATAAGTAAGTTTTCATCCCATCATGGACGACACTGCTGATCCGTTTTAGCAATTCTTATAATAATATATAATAATCTTTAAGATATATGAATAACAAAATATGTCCGGGAAAACCTCGCCCTTTAAATTGAAATATTTTAGAGGTCAAAAAAATAAACCAATCGTTTTTAGATTTCAACTACACTCAACATATTTTACAAAAATTTGGAAGCAGGACGAAGTCTGCCGGGCCAGCTAGTAGGAAATAAACTTTAGATTAAAATTGTACGCCTAAGTGAGATAAGAAAAAAATTCCTAAAACTTTCTGAGAATAATTGATATTTAGCATGGTTGAAGATCAGCATAGTGCTCGTACCTCAACTTTTTCTTAAGTCAACTTTTTAATCAATGGGCATATGCATGGTAAAAGTTGCACCAAGAAGCTGGAACAGCATAGGATGCAAAAACAAATTTACACTGTACAACGCATGAGTTTGGGACATTATTCTAAGAATTGTAAGTGAAAGTATACCCAAAAATAACAAATTCTGCATCATTCGTTTTGTCAATCTGGGTGCATTAATAACTTAATACCCATAGGAATTTTTTTGCTCAAGAAGGATTTTTGGCATTTTTTATATTTTAACACGGAAATTACTCGTCAGGGCGATGTGCGCGAATTACCTAATTCCATTTTAAGTCGTATATGTCCACCTCATGAAATTCGCATTGATTAACTGCATTATATTGCAATTACAACTATGGATAATTCCATTTCTGTTTAGCCTTCCTTCACTTTTAGCCCAGCTCAGCCTTTACTCAACCCAATTTCGTTGTGCAACAACGTAACGCAACGCAATAGCCAATAGTTTTCTTTACACATACCAAGAGAAGTTTTCCAATTAATATTTTCTCCCACACAGTTTAATTGAATTTTCGTAATTTATCATTCGACACAAGTCGCACCCTTCCAGAGTATGGTGGGTTGGTTGATATCCTTTTGAAAAATAATGCCCAGTGTTTTTCCCCCCGAGAGAGTCTGCCCTCACTTCCGTTGTGTCGATGCCGAAGGAACAAAAAAAGCAACAGGACTGACTGTATTATGTATGAATGAATATACGTTTGTGTTTGTATGTATATTAACATGGGCATATTAAATATTCAGAAATATACTTGTTACACACAACACATCACCCCCGTGCAAACGTAAGCACTCACACACACATGCATACAACGACTGTATACTGGAGAGTATTCCCCACTGTAAAATATCCTGGGTAGCAGACAGTGCCAGTAATGCTGCATGACACATGTCCGAACTCCTGGTGACACGTGCTAAAATACGTTACATTTTTGTTTTGCTACGAAAAAGAGTACGTAAACAAAAATGTGTACATACATGTATGTATATGCATATCTGTGTATATGGACTATAGACTAATATTTACATACACCTTCACACAAATATGTAGGGAAACAATTTTTATGTACTCCTATAGAAAGCATTTATGAGCTTTCTTTCAGCCGCTTACAATTTTGTATTTATTTAATTTCGCTTTAGAATTCGTTGGTTGGTTTGTTTGACGTGTGAAATATAATTTGATTATGTTTGTTTTGTGTTTTTTTTTTCTATACATACAAGTATAAAGTAAATGGTATTTTCACACTCAGTTGAGTGTCATTTATATTGGTGGCATGAGGTGTTATGTTTCTTACGCAAAACGTTTATGAATTGCCGCAGAGTAATATTATATTTTATTTAATATTACTTTTAATAGGCTGCGGCAATTTGAGGCGTTAGCTTATTTGCTACCCGGCATTGGTTGAAAAGAGAACACAGCACTAATGTTTAAAGACTATGTTGCTTTGCCATACTGTGTGTTTGATATATTGAGGCATATTTCACTGCCAAATGTCATACTTAGATTTCATTAGAATTTGATTAGCAGGTCATATAAGTTTATACTAATTGAGGGGCTAGATTAATGTAGGACAATATAGACATTTGGGGCCGGTCATGAGATAATGGTTAGAACTCGCGATTACCATAAGCGAGATCCATGGTTTGATTCTTGTCTCCAGTCATCTAATTTTTTTTAAATACCGAGCAAGGCTCCCTTCTATGAAATAATGTAGATGTCTGAGAAAGTAATTGAACCACGGATATCCCACATCATCATCATTCCACTGCCGGCCCCAATATGATCCATATTTTCATATTGTTTTTCGGTACAATCACTGAGTAAAGTTTGACTAAGACCCAATTCGGGTCCATTTAAAGATGTTAGGAATAAATATCAAATATTTGCCCCCTCCGTATCACATTGCGTTGACTTTGGAGTTGTTTCACTATATGTTTTAACAATGTTTGATTTTACAATATCTCCGATTCCATGCATATAGGAAACTTACCCAAAAACTTACATTTTATGACAGCCAGTCGCTCATATCCAATAATTACTTAACAGTAGGCTTTTATTAATGTTTTTCATATCATAATAATTTCCTGCCAGTATACCAGTTCTTTACGAGATTGAGTGGAAATTACCTGCAAAGAAATAAAACAAAAGTTCTTAATTAGAATTGTACATAAATTGGTATAACTAGGGACAGATATTTCATAGTTGGAAGTAATCAATGAACATGAGAAAAAACGAAATGAAACAGTTATGTTTTACAGTTAAAATAAGTCTTCTTAAAATATGCGGCAAATAATCTATTTTTTATACTCTTACCATGCGCACGAACGGAGTGAAGGGACAAATTGGCAAAAATTGAGATAAGTGTGCAGTTGTGTTCCTTGACCACATCTCTGTCAACTAGCATGAAATGAGATTTGCACTAGAATTTTTAACTTTGAAGGCAAATATCTCGAAGTCAACTTTTTGACACTTGCATCGCTTTGCTTCTAACCCCATCATAGAAAGGGTGGTTAAATTTTAAGGTCCGATGTTGATTTTGAATAAAACACAAATTATTTAGGAATTTATTGTCGTTTCGTTTTATTATGATAATATTAGTATGGTTCAATTATGTATGGAACAAAATATCGGCGAAATGGCCACCGCGATCTCTGCGGCACACTTCCATCCGATGGTCCAAATTTTCGATGACGCTGAGGCATAATTGAGGTTCTATGCCGTTAACGTGCCGAATTATCTCATCTTTACCTCTTGAATTGTTGCTGGCTTATCGACGTACACTTTTGCTTTCAAATAACCCCAAAGAAAGAAGTCGAACAGTGTCAAATCACATGATCTTGGCGGCCAATTGACATCGCCACCATGTGAGATAACACGGCCATTGAATTTGTCGCGCAAAAGAGCCATTATTTCGTTAGCTGTATGGCAAGTGGCATCGTCCTGTTGAAACCACATATCGTCCACATCCATATCATCCAATTCGGGCCATAAAAACTTCGTTATCATCTCACGATAGCGAACACGATTTACAGTAACTGCTTGACCTGCCATATTGTGGAAAAAAATACGGCCCGATATTGCCGCCAGCCCATAACCCCACCAAACAGTCACTCTTTGTGGGTGCATTGGTATTTCGACAATCACTCTTGGATTATCATTCGCCCAAATGCGGCAATTCTGCTTTTTGACGAATCCACTGAGGTAAAAATCTGCCTCATCATTGAAGATGATTTTCTTCAAAAATTGATCATCTATTGTTGCCATTTCTTGCCACCATTCTGACCATTGGCGACATTTGGAATGGTCAAGAGGCCATTAAGTCAATTGCACCTTGTAAACGTGTAAGTGCAAGTCTTTATGCTTAATGTTCATCAACGACGAGCGTGAGAGGTACAATTGTTGGGCATGACGACGAGTTGAGGTGGACGGCTTTTCAGCCACACTATCGCGAACAGCAGCAATATTTTCTGCAGTACGAGCTGTACGCGACCGAAAAAATCACGACGTGCACAATAGGCATTTTGATTTCAACGCCCATTTTCGTAATAACCCTGAATAACTTTAACGCGTTGCTCGATTGTGTATATTTCCATGGTTCAAATTGAGTTTATCCGAAATGTCAAATGAAATGCAGAAAAGAACTTGACGTTTAGGTGCGGTTCACATTCAACATCGGCCCTTACAATTTAACAACCCTTTCTATATATGAAAATAAGTTCGTGTTTGTTTATTTGCCTTTTTAAAACAGTGCAGGTTCAAAACCGGCTTGACCCATCTTTTTGAAATTTTCGCAGATGTTAACTGTGTGGTCGGTGGTGAAAATAGAGTACTTGTATTTTTGATATATAAAATGGGCTTAGCCCCGACCATTGGACCGCATTTTTGTAACCGCCATATTTGGTGGAATATTTCTCCAATCGCCTTTGGGTGCATTTGGCAGCAAAGTTCGTCTTCCAACATAAAATGGGCGTTATCGGTATAAAACTTGCAACTTTTAAAATCTGTATCTCATGAAGTTTAATAGGTTTAAAGCTGATATTTGTTGGTAAAGTATGAATTACAGCCGAGGTGAAAGTGGGTTGTGCCACGCCCCATTTTAAAGAGACTTGAAAATTGTACAGTATAGTAGAGATATAACCAGGCTATTTGGAACCACGTTGGCAAAAAAGGGCATCATGTATTTTTTACATTAATATATTCCGGTTAAGAATTTTTAAATTTCCGCAAAAAAAAATCGTCCATACATTTCGTTGCCGTCGTTATATATATAAATGATCAGCATCGAATTTGGGGCTGATTGTTTGTCCCCGCGATTACAGCCATAGTTTCAGAAATATCGCGCTTATTTTTGGAAAAAGCGAAGGCTAAGTTCTAAGATGAGCAAGATCGGTCAAAAACTACTCCCACCTCCCATACAAACTCCCCCTATTTTGGGTCTGTTCCTACGAATACATCAATGTTGTATGAACTACCCAGCAGAAATTCTGTAAGCAAGCTTCTTCCTCTAAGTGGAGGTTGGATTCTGAGATGAGCAAGATCGGTCAAAAACTACTCCCACATAAATTATTTCTTTTTTGGGGTGTCCTTTTGTCTCTACTCCTTATTACAGCAGTAGTTAAAGAGCTATCGGAGTGATATTTCCGATCGTGAGTTCTAAAATGAGAAAGATCGAACAAAAACTACTCCCCTTGTCCCTTTTTGGGGTTGTCCGTCACTATACCCACTATCACAGCCGTAGTTAAAGAGCCATCGATCTGAAATTTGGTATGCATGCTTCTATCCCTCAAGCGGAGAGAAGTTCTGAAATAAGCAAGATCGAATAAAAACTACTCCGATCTCCCATACCCACTTCCCCTTCTTGGGATCGTTTCCTGCGATTTCCGCCGTACTCTAAGACTTATTGAGCTGAAAATTAGTTTTACAATTTACAATCCTCTAAGCGGAGCTTGAGTTCTAAAATGAGCTGTCAAGTTTAAATTTAGTATGCAAGCTTATATCCTATAAGCGGAGCTTGAGTTCTTAAATGAGAGAGATCGGTCAACAACTGCTTCACCTTACAAACAAATTGCCCCTTTTAAGATGTCCGTCTATCTGTACCCGTTATTACAGCCGTAGTTTAAGAGATATCAAGCTGAAATTTGAAATTTGGATGCGGAAGATCGGACACAACCAACTCACAACTCTCACCTCCCATGCAAACTCTCGCTTTTTGGGGGTGCACATATATCTGTACCCGGGATTACAGCCATAGTTTAAGAATTATCAAGCAGAAATTTGGCATGTAAGCATTTATCCTCCAAGCGGGGGTTAATTTCCAAGATAAGCAAGGAAAAAACTATCCGTCTATCTGTAGCCGCGATTACAGCCATAGTTTAAGAAATATCGAGTTTAAATGAAATATGCAAGCTTATATCCTCAAAACTTAGATTAAGTTCCAATATGAACAAGATCGGTCAAAAACTACCTCAAACTTCTATACTAATACCCTCTGTTTGGAGGTCTCCGTTTATTTATCCATGCAGCCGCAGTTTATGACCGATAGAGCTTAAATTTAGTATGCAAGCTATTATCTCTCAAGCACAGATTAACTGCTAATAATGTTAGAAAAACGTTCTATATAAATAACCGAAATTGCCCTTATCTAGTTATAGATTTACTAAATACAGAATTTGTGTAAAATTGCGATGGATGTATTGAGATTATTACTCGATTGGCAAAGTGTTCAAAATGATATATTTGTATGGGAGGTACCAGAGGCAGTGTGGCTGGACTTCTCATTTTTTCTTTGTCGTTTTATAGTTTTACAAAATACAATAGTTGAGCACGATCCCGATAGGAATGATACATGACGTATCAGAAGCTACGTGGCCAGACTTCCGCTTTTATCTCCAATACATCGTCATGTTACAACTTAACAAAATACAGAATATGGGCACGATCGCTTTGGGTGTATTGATATTATTACTGGATTTCTAAAGTGGGCGGAACATTGCATTTGTATGGAAGGTACCAGATAGGGCGTGGCCATGTAGCCCATATGCAATCCCGTAAGTTTAGTTGGGAAAATATTAGCCCATGCTAAAACAATTGGTTGCGTCTTTCGAAAGTTATCGCGCGTAACAGCTGGACAGACTGATAAAGAGACAGACAGGAAGACGGACATGAATTAAATAACTTTAAAAGTCCTGAATCGAGTTTGATTCAAAGGAACCTAGGGTCTTAAGTCACTCCTGCAAAGTGTTACACTTTTGGGTCGTATCAAATGATATGTACGCCTTTACTCGTAGGGTGTTGGTATACAAAATGCCCTTTACAATTTAGTCAATTTAATATATGTCCAATAAATTCTTAAAAGAAACTTCTCAAAACGTTGATAATAGTTTGTATTTAATATTTTATATTCATAAGTGGAACTTAGAAAACCGAGAGGTTTACTCCTTCCATTAAAATTATGGTTTTCTTAAAGGTTGTCCCGAAAGTCCCGTAAATCGAACCAAACCTTTACTTTGCATAAGCAGGCAAATAAAAATACATAAAATATTTCAATTAAAAATCGGCTAATTTCAATGACCCAAGACTTAAACACTATTTTACATTGGGTGAGGGCATTTGTCAGGCAGTTTGCCTGACTGAAATTTCTGTGTTGGTTTTGAAGTAAATTTGAAAGCGTTATTGAAGCCTTCAGTGATTCATGATGAAGGCTACAAAGTTCAGTAAGGTTTGATACTGAACAGAAAATATAAAGGGTAACTAGTCTGACCTCCTTTCCTGTTTCATTAATCAAATCAAATAAAACATATTTATACCAGCATTTTCAACTAATAACCTGCCCTTCAACACCCGAGGCCTTTTCTGTCGGCTCCTTTTAATGTTTGAGAATGCTGCAGTAACATTTCGCGGTATATCATCGGCGTACGCCTTCAATATATGACTTCTGCTAAATATCATTGCGAAATATGCAAATAAACTAAATTTATAGCAGCATTTTTAGCAGATAACCTACCCGTCAAGTTTTTGGCTTTTCTGCCGATTGCTTTTAATGTTTCAGAAGGCTGCAGTAAAATTCCGTTGTATGTCATCGGGATAAGCCACTAACATGAGCCTTTTGCTTAATATATCATTGCGAGATGTGGAAATAAACCAAATTTATATCAGCGTTTTCTCGCCGGGCCTTTTCTGCCGACTCCTTTTAATGCTTGAGAAGGCTGCAGTAACATTCCGTAGTATGTCATCGGCGTATGCCTCTAATATGAGCCTTTTGCTTAATATCATTGTGAGATGTGGAAATCAAACCAAATATATATCAGCGTTTTATCGCTGGGTCTTTTCTGTCAGCTGCTTTTAATGTTTTAGAAGGCTGCAGTAACTTTACGCGGTATGTCATCGGCGTACGTCTCCAACATGTGCCTTTCGATAAATATCAAGTCGAAATATGGAAATAAACCAAATTTAAATCAGCGAGAGCCATGCCTTTTCTGCCGACTCCTTTAAATGTTTGAGAAGGCTGCAGTAACATTCCGCGGCATGTCTTGGTCATACGCCTGCATCATGTGCCTTTTGCTAAATATCAAAGCGAAATATGCTATGTGCTTATCTTATTATTATCATTATAAGTTAGTTTGCAAAGATGAAATAATAGATCAATGGCTCTCAGTCCAATATCGTTCATTGTTATTCCTAAAGGCAGCAATCTTAGTCATGCTGTTTAGGCGCTTTAATACACTTTTGACAGTCCTGGCGCAAAAGTTTCCTATCAATTAAGTATCCACATCTTGGTTTATGGTTTTATGCCAAAACTTTTACAATTCTTATGTTCTATGTTCTATGTCCCCTATCCTGGCGACCGCTCTCTATATTTGTCGTTATATATTATCAACAAATATGATTTATTTCCTCCAACCACAATGACATTTGCACAATTTCAATTATGACCTTTACCAAACAGCACCCAATTAATTTTGTAAAACCGCACTACCCCAAACCGTACTTTGTGTAATCCCTTACCATCTTACCATCAGAGGACAATGCGTCAATTCCAATTTAAATTCATTCATAAGAATTCAATATGAATTGATGACTCTTTTTTTATAATTTAGGTATCATTATCACAATACTATCAGTTCACATTAAAGCAACATCACAAAAGAGCCACGGACCGTGGTGTTCTGGTGTCGCAGTGTCCTTCATCAAATAACTGTAAGTGTCACAGGCATCGCCATCGATCTCAAAGGATTCGTTAGCATTGTCACAAATTCCATAACCTTTGATGAATTACGCGAGCTATTGCCAAATGACGAATTACATATTTCTTGGAATTTCTTCATTATTGCCTTCGTAGAGATAAAATCTCAATCAATGGATCATTGTTGGCTGCTTGGGAGGGGGGTAGGGGCGTTAGGCAGAGAGAGAATGAGAAAGAGGGAGACTGAAAGCGAGTAATGAATTGATTTCCAACAGCTATCAAAGGCATCCATCATCGCCACTGCGTTTGTCATATCGAATCATTCATTAGATTCATTCATTCATTCTTTCTTCACCACGAACAATTTATTTTTTCGCTGTTGTTTTTTTACCAAATTATTTTTTGTGTGTGTGTGTTTTTTTTTTTTTTTTGGTTTCCATGTATTTACTATTTAGGAGATATACGTTGACTGTATGACACTTGCCAAAGGAGCCACAAAAATCCACTTCAATATTTTTCCCAACATTACCATGGATTTATTTTAGGATACGAGTTTCGTATTTTATTACGGTATTCTTTCGCTCTTAACGTTACTTGTCTGCCAGCGGAAATATTTTTATGTTAAAATTCAAGTTGAGACACCAATACATCTACATCACGGAAATAATGTGTGTGTGTGTGTGTGTGCTCAGTCATCCATTAAACCACACGAACATGTTTGCATGTGGGCGGTGAATACCATATTTTGTAGCCAGATACACATATATCCTTGCTCACGCAAACACACACACTCATACAGATATAGACAATTCAGTCAGACAGAAAACATTGCCTAACATACAGGCGCCCACTCGCACTATAGTTTTTGGTGTTGCGTTCGTTATCCCTATTTCTCTTTTTCTTCCTATTTGTTATAGACGTCACATCTGGCAGCTATATATATATATAGCTATAGCTGTATATAAAGTTATTTTGGAGTGGCAGTACGTAAACTTGATAGACTCTGTAGGTGATTCTGGGTGTGTTTGTTTTGGTACAGTGTTTGGTGAGAGTAGTAGACAGGGATTTGCAAGAACACCCAGTTACAGCAGTCTATAGTTAATAACGTCTGAATTACTGATTCAGAAGGGCTTTGGATTTGTGTTTCTTATCATGTTAACATTGACAAATTTTTCACTTATATTCGAAATCGTGGTGCAAAATTTGATGGCGAAGAGCACAAACCAGTGCAGTCAGTCATTTCAGTCATTCATAGACATAAATTCGTATGCACATAAAATTATAAATGCAGCCAACTTGACAAAGCGAATAATGCAGAAGTTTTTATTTTTGGGGCTACTTTCACGTGTAATTCTCAGAATTGAGACCCAAAATCATGTGTTGTATTGTGATATGTATGTAGGTAAGTATGTATGGAACCGGCCATGGCATCGTTGTTAGAACACGCGACTATCATGCGGAAGACTGCGGGTTCGATTGCCGCCTTCAGTCATCTAAATATTTCTTTCACTGCGGGCCCCCTCCATGCTGTCTACAGCAACTTCGCAGTATAAGTGTCGAGTCAATCGGTATGTCTAGTAGAAGTTTCTTAAACAGTTGGAAATCTAAAGTAGAAAGTATGTTAATTCGTAACAGCGCTAGCTTATCGCGCTACCTCATTCATTAGGTGTTAAGAGATATTAAGTAAGTATGTACAACGTATGAGTTATATTAATTTTATGTAGGTTTTGCATTAATCGTACGCACACCATTCCAATTTTGTGGACTTAAGTTAGTATAGTACACTCCCAAAAAGTTTTGAAGTTCTCTACAATTTTGCTGAATAATTAAATGAGAAAGCTTTAATAGATTTCCCAGTTATAGCTGAAAAACTAAGCGAACAAACATCAATTTAAGCAACAACTATAAAATGCCCTACTACCTTCACCCTAATTTGTTATCTCTCAACCCCCCTCCCCACATCCTGAAAATTGTCCACAGTGTTCTGGACGTACGAGTGATCAGGTGTGCAAACATTGACTCCGATCACTACCTTACCGCAGTTAAGGTACGCACAAGGCTAAGCATGACGGAAAACGTACGTAATCAGGCACAACGAAAGCTGGACAATGGTAAACTGCGGACAACAGAGGTAGCGGACGCCTACTAACTAACCTCGCAGTGGCAAAATATAGCCGACTCCATAGAACGGGCTGCGAGAAGCGTACTTAGGTACTCAAAGCCGTCTCAAGAAGATGCCTGGTAAGATAATTAATGCGCAATGCCACGAGAGAGACCGATGGTCCTTTCAAGCAAATTGTGTGAACGTCTAATGCCAATTGTAGAAAAACTAATTGGAACATATCAGCGCGGCTATAGACCTGGTAAATCTACGACGGATCAAATATTCACTCTACGACAAATCCTGGAAAAAAATCATGAAAAGCAGATCGACAACTACCACCGCTTTGTCGACTACAAAGCTGCCTTCGACTCTCCGATAAGGAATAGGCTATATGAGGCCATGTCTGAGTGGTATTCCTGCAAAACTGATTCGACCTTACCAATGTACCTTAGACAACACCAAATCTTCGGTTTTGATTGGTAAGGATCAGTCTGAACCATTCAACACGGAAAGAGGTCTCAGGCAGGGCGATAGCCTGTCCTGTACACTATTTAATATAGTTATGGAGAAGGTGATGAGAAAGGCTGGTGTCAACATGTCTGGCACCATATTCCACAAGAGCCACATGCCACTAGCCTATGCCGATGATATAGACATCTCTGGCCGTAATCTGCGGGATGTTACTGCAGTTTTCTCATCACTAGAAAAGGAGTCAGCAAAAATGGGTTTAGCGGTTAATGAGGACAAAACTAAAATAATGACTTCGACGAACAAAGAGTCCTCTGCTTTGGGGACGCCCCGTGCACTTTGACAATTATTGTTTTGAGGTAGTCGATGAGTTTACCTACCTCGGATCTTCAATCAACAAGAAAAATAATTTCGACCAAGAAATTAAGCGGAGAATAGTGCTAGCCAATAGATGTTTCTACGGACTTCGGCAGCACTTTAGTAACACCACCTTTTCTCAGAATACTAAGAAACAGCTATGCCAGGTGCAAATCTGACCCATTCTGTTGTATGCTGCCGAATCATGGGTGCTTACTACAACGGACATACAAAACCTAGGAGTATTCGAAAGAAAAGTACCCCGAAAAATATATGGACCTATCTGTGTCCACGGCGAGTTTCGCCATCGGATGAACCATGAGCTGTATGAGCTTTACCACGACATCGACGTAGCTAAAAGAGTCAGAATGCAACGACTTCGATGGCTGGGACGTGTTGCCAGGATGGATGTAAATGCTCCAGCGAGAAAGGTGTTTGAAGGCAAACCTGAAGCACGGCGCAGAGCAGGGAGTCCCGAACTTCGTTGGAAGGACCAACTGGTTGGCGACGTGCCACCATCTGGTAGGACCAACTGGAGAAGGCCGAAGCGTGTGGAATTCTTTAACACTTCAGGCCTCAAATTTATTAACTACGTTTGTAAGTTGTAATAGGCCACTTAAGTAAGCAAGTACTTAAGTAAGTCATGGGAGAAATATTAAGCTTCCAACAATAGGTAATTTTCCATGGGAGCTACCTGAAGGGGCAGACAGACGAAAACCCCAAAAAAGGGGAGTATGTTCGGAAGGTAGAAGTAGTTTTTGACCGATCTTGCTCATCACAGAAATTAACCTCCACTTGAGAATATAATCTTGCATACCAAATTTCAGTTCCATAGCTCTTAAACTACTATTGCAATCGAGGGGATTGATAGACGGACACCCCCAAAAAGAGTGAGTTTGTATGGAAGGTGAGTGTATTTTTTAGTTAGATCTAGCATATTGTACAACTTTACATCCTCTTGGAGTATATAACTTTGCATACAAATTCAGCTTGATATATCCTTAACTACTGTAATTGCGGGGAGAAACAGGCTAGCAACCCCAAAAACGGAGAGTTTGTATGGAAGGTGGAAGTAGATGTTTACCTATGTTACTCATCTTAGGACATAACCTCCACTTAGCGGATTAAAACTTTCATATCAAATTCAAGTTCGATAGCTTTTCAACGAGGGTTATAATCGCGGGGACAGATAGACTGACACCCCTATAAAGGGAGAGTGTGTATGGGAGGTGTGTGTATTTTATGTCCGATCTAGTTCATCATAGAATTTAACCTTCATCTGGAGAATATATTCTTATATATTTAGGGGAGAGACACCCAATAAGGGGCAGTTATCCATACAAACTGCCCCTTATTGGGTGGTGAGAGTAGATTTTGACCTATCTTACTCATATTAGAACATAACTTCCACTTGGCAGACATAAACTAAGTGCAACCAAATTTATGTTCGATAGGTCTGTAACGAGGGTTGTATTCGCGGGGAGAGACGCCCTATAAGGGGCACTTTGTTTGGAAGGTGGGAGAAGATTTTGACCTATCTTACTTATCTTAAAACACAACCTCCGCATAGCGGTTAGAGGCTTTCTACCAAATTTTAGTTAGATAGCCCCAATAAGAGGCAGTTTGTAAGGGAGGTATACAAAGCTTTTGTCCGATCTCGCTTATTTTAGAACTTAACCTCCGCCAGCGGGAGTAATTATTGTAACCGCATTTCTGTCTTTACTGACGGCTCAATAATGGAACTGGTGTCTCCAGACCTGCAGCTAAGCCTCTCTTTCAGGCCACATAAAGAATGCAGCATTTTTCAGGCTGACGTACTGACCATTCAAAAAGTTGCGGAGGTTATTATGGGATGTGGTATTAATACTAACAGACGGGTAACCATAACGTATGTGTGGATAGCCAGGCTGCAATAAAAGCGTTCAATTCTACATTGTGTAAGGAACTGTAAGGAGAAGTTGGATGGGCTAAAGCCTCTGGATGTCAACCTCTGTTGGGTTTCAGCACATTGCGAGATTCCTGGTAACGAACCAGTAGACCAATTGGCCAGAGATGGTTGTACTACGTCTGATCATAACTCTCTGGAATATGGCTGGCCTGTGCAGGAGTGACATGACTCTGGCCTGTGAACTTCTAACAGGTCATTGCAATATCAGGCACCTGACGGGCAAATGGGATAGATCCGTACCGGGCTATTGCCGTGTGTGTGAGGACAATGAGGAGTCCGAGACAATGAAATATCTTCTTTGCAGCTGCCCCGCTCTAACTCACAGGAAGCTAAGACACTTAGGCGAAAGTTACAAACAAGGCCTTGAGTCTCTGTTCTCAGTCACAGTAGGAGATTTAATATATTTCTTGCGGTGCCTTCCATGGCTAACAAGGCCAAAATAAAAAATGGCGTTCTCACGATTTGCACTTCCTTCTCTATCCATCCGCTCTTTCCCTGTTTCACCTTCCCTTCCTTTCTAACTGACAATCACAACGGATCAGCAGATCAGCAAATCACAATGGATCAGCAGATCTCAGTGCGTAGTACATTTTAGTACAAATACGGCACTTGTTTGTGCTACAAACTTACTTTCTAGTTCTATATAAGTTCTCTGGCACAAAAAGTTCAATAAAGGTACTATGAATTGAAACATAAGTAGCACTTGGTCCAATGAAATTAGATCTTGGAAAAAGTTATATTGGTCATAAAAAAGGTTCACTTCTAGGTATAGAGATATATCGATTTGAAGTATGTAAGTATCATATAGGGGAATTTTTCACGTATAGGGATCTTTTTCCAAAAATTCTTGTTGGTATTGAAACAAATTTGGCCCAATTTGTCACTGATATATTACCGATAACTGTGTTGAATTACATGAAGTTATCTCGAAGGACATCCTTATATCCAGAACTAGATAAAACTTATATTTTCCAAAATTATTGTTGGTATTGAACCAAATTTGGGTCGATTTGTCTGTGACATATTACTGACAACTGTGTTGAATTATATGCAATAATCTGGAATGACAATTACCTCAAAAGACAATTATCCCTTAATTATATACTAGAGACAAATTGATGTAAATTTGGATCAATACCAACAACAATTTAGGAAAATATAAATTATTTAAATTTCAGGATTTATAGGAGATGGGCGAGTCCTTAGAGCTAACTTCATATAATTCAAAACATATGTCAGTAATATGTCAGAAACAAATCGAGCCAAATTTGGCCCAATACCAACAAAAATTTTGGAAAATATAAGTTTTTCCTAGTTCAGGACAAATAACGTCCTAAACTATTGTCCTGGATCATAAAACATTCCAACGTTGAACATTGATCACATTCCTTGACTGTACGATAATAAATCCAGCTGTGTGAAAACCACAACGCATACAAACAGTACTAAAAATATTTCCAACCATCCCTTTGTGTATTTTCAGGGAACCCATTAAAAATATTTAATGGATTCTCTTTGCTTCTGCCTGGCTGCCTGCCTGAGTTTTTATTTCGTTGATGAGCAACATTTTTATGATGGTTTTATACTTACTTTCACCAAAACGAATAACCCAACCTAAATAAAGGGAAGCTAGGAGGAGCATGAAAACACAATGAGAAGAGAGTGATGTAAAAATATATAAAACAGGATATCAGGCAATGTGGCAAGCAAACCAAGGAATACCAAATAAAGCATTACCACCAACTCGAACACCAACACTAACATCTGATGCAGAGCAAACCAACAATATGGATTATTTTTATTACAAATACTTGGGATAAGTTAAGTAACTACCCATTACGAAATGAGAGACTACAGAGCGCAGAGGCATCAACACAACAGCCACAGGATGCTCTCGGTCTCGGCCATGTCTGGTAGGGAACTAAGGTGACGCTGTAAAATTCCATGGCTTGATTAAGAAGACAAGGTAACTGTTTGTGAGAGTTTGCTGAAGAGGCAAAAAAAAAACAGGATCCACTTGCTGGGCAAGTGAAATGAAAAAGTAAACATTTTCATTACTTTAAGTACACGGAAGTTTGTTGCTGTAAATATTTTTGTACTTTTAACTAATGAGTGGTCGGTCGCTGATGTAAAAAAAACTGGTTGGTAGGTGAAGGATATAATACGGATATGAAAGTACACATAATGTAATAGATTTTAATAATATTTTAAAAAAGAGATAGAGATAGAGCGAGAATTCTGTAGATAATTACTTAATATTAAATGGAAAACTTTAAGGGAAAATAACAGTTGTTATACTAAAAATTAAACATAAATTTATATAAAATGAAATATATATTAGGAAATATTATAATTACAACTAAATTACTGGAATTCCAGTATGCAGAGAGAAACTTAAATATAGTGAATGCTAATTACCCAGTGCAACAGCCAAATTAGGGTGAAGGTACTAGTTCAATATAGTATAACCCCCAAAGGGTTTGCGCTTCTCAGGCCATCGGTTTTCACTGACAGCACTAGATGTTCTTTTTTGTTAGTCCTCTATCAATTTATGTTAGTACATAGTGTTAATCTTAGTGAAGATATCACGTAACACTGATTAAAAAATAGTCTAAAAACTATGATATAAAACCTGGTTTAAAATTAAGATCTCACCCTATTTTTAAAGTGTTGGAAAACGCCTTGAATTTATAGTTATTTCTATAAAAATAGGCTTACAACTTGTGGAGTAGTCTGATGCTGCATGATGCATTAAAATTTTTAAACTAGTGGCGGTTTTCTTTAAACTCACCAAATATCCTTTTTACATATTCCACTTAATTTAATAAAAACTGAAGATATATACAACATCTATTGAACAATGTTCATTCTGCTAAATAAATAGATTATAAAATTACCAAAAAAAGGCTGACGATACATCTTTTTTTAAGTTTTAAAAAACTTACTGAATTTAAAGATATTTCTATCAAAATAGGCTTACAGCTCGTGGTACAGTCTCAGGCTTTATATTCCTTAACGATTTTCAAGCTAGTGTCGCTTTTCGCTAACTTCACCATATATCCTTTTTTTTATACTTAACTAAATTATAAATTAAATTGTTATAAATTAACAAATATAATATGAAGGTATTGCAGTTCTATCCTGCTGATTAATTCAGACTTAAAATAATAAAAAAAATAAAATACAAAGACCAATAAGAAAAAAATTATTTTTAACTTTTTGCTAAATTTTGTATTTATTTATTAGAAAATATATATATCTATAACTTGCAGTAATGTAAAATGTTCAAAATGACGCCAGAATTTTTTAACTATCATGATTTTTGGCAAACTTCGTCATATATCCTTTTTTTTATTTTTAAGGGGAAAATGATGAATCCGGCTAATTTGCAGATTGGATGTTAAAAATTCTTTGTTGTGGACAGTCAAAAGGTGGAGTTGGCAAAAATGTGATGTTTGTTCACGAAGTTTTTCAGCTATAACTAAAGAACTATTAATGATATCTCATTTCGTTTTTTAACAGAATTGTAGCTAAGGCGTAAATAGACAATTTCTAGTAATATATTTTCTAGTATATATCAAGTTGAACTAATTTTATCAAATAAAATCTTCAAAAAATAATCATTAATAACTTTTTTTCCATAAATTTTCCCCAATAACTCAAAATGTGCGATAAGTAAAAAACTCGTCGCTGCTAATGATATTAAATGACGATCCTGACCGAATGACATATCGTACTGTCCACATGTAGCGAGTTTGCATATGATACTAGATACATATGTATTAGAGTGGCTGAAAAAATTCAACTTTTGATATTCGGTAATGCCAGAGATCAATATAGTGTAAATTGTTATAAAACAGATGTGGTCAAAATTTAAGCAAAATCGGACAATTTTAGGCCGTGCCCAAAGAGGTCAAAGGTCAAATTTATGTATATTAAAACAGAGTTTGTCTTTAGTTGTTTGCATTTTTAAGTACCGTAGTAAACCGAAAACAGCTTGACCGATCTTTGTCAATTTTTCACAGAATATAGCTGAAAGTAGAGTGCTTCCATTTTTGATATATCAAGTGGGCGTGTCCTCTCCCATTGGACCCTATTTTTGAAGCCGCAATATCTGTAGGACTGTTTCTCCAATCGCCTTGTAAATTTGTCCGGACGCTTTAAGCAGAAATGTTCGTGATTCTATGAAAAATGGGCAGGATCGTATCAGTGGGCGTGGTATAAAACTTGAAACTTTAAACGGCTATATCTCATGAACTGTAAGAGGTATAAAGCTGAGATTTGGTAGGTGTTGGTGGTACAGTGTTCATTATAGTTGGAAGTGTGCTGTGCCACGCCGCTTTTAAAAGAAACCGTTATAACAGCCGTTACAGACGTCCTTTGCTT
This sequence comes from Muscina levida, assembly GCA_964034835.1. Lineage (NCBI taxonomy): Eukaryota > Metazoa > Arthropoda > Insecta > Diptera > Muscidae > Muscina > Muscina levida. The sequence continues at coordinate 30,867,104 of OZ035884.1, read as the reverse complement.
AACGTGAATACCTGCCCATGAGGGCTTAACTCCACTGTGGGCTCAACCCCACTGGAACATACTACTAGGCCGCTGTTAAGGCCCGGATCTAATTCTTCTATCCAAAAGGGATGTTCAAATTGTTTATATTTCTTTTGTGAGGGTACCATATTGACTGACAATTACAAGCTCAAGTCTTGCACTCCGTCCGATTTGGCCCCCACTCCCAATTACTTGCTACTTTAAGTTACATGTACAAGTACATGCACTTGTTATTTCAATCAAATCATGTCCAAAACTCATCTTCCTCACGCCACAAGTGCGCCCACGCCGCCATCTGCTAGGAACCGAGGTTCCCCATCCGGCCGGCCTACATCTGATTTCTCTTCATTTTAATCCTCTCGGGATAAAACTTCAAAAATAACAAACATGTATCCCTTCTGCTACCGTCGGCGAGCGCATTACCACTCCCTCAGGCTAGCTTCCAACGATACCCAGCATTCCTTCCACTGCCATCAGCGAGCGCATTACCACTCCGTCAGGCCAGTTTCCAAAAATACCATTCATTTCACTTGTATTTCCTTGGAAATGCAAGCATTTTACCATCAGGACAATCACAACATTTAATTGACACATATTACCTTACTCTAACCATCGCGAAGGTTAAGAACCCCGATCCGGAAAGTCTTTCAGCAATACCAGCATGCTTACCACCGCCATCCTCAGAAGGCCGCTTCTACATTACCGTTCAATTTAGTCTGAGATTGGACCTGATTTGATATCTATTTGTAGTTCAAAGAAGATACAAACAATTATATCCTCCCCTTGGATATTAGAAAGTCGCCGTCGCAAAGTGCATACTTTACTGCGGTATTATGCACACACTTGTTAAGGGCTTGAATCTATCCAAAATTCTTAGTTATGTTTTCGACCAAGATAGTGTTCGATGCGCAATGAGATATGCAAGACTCGTATGGTGTCAAGGGACACCCAGCTCCATTTTTCTCGAACATCAAACTCTTAGTCTACTCGCGTAACTTTGAGTTTTAACCAACAACCACCACGAGGCACAGAACACTGTTCCATACCCATTCGGTGGGTAAGTAGTTTTTACGCTACTTAGGGCCCCCAGCCGCCCGTGGTACCATCTTTAGACTCTTTGGTCGGAGCTCGTAAAGATAATACCTCCCTACTACCTCTTTTCGCCACACGCAGAGCCAGAAAGAGGTCCACTGGTGGTTCTCTCGGGTACGTGGTGTCGATACTCACCAAAGGTCTTCGAAAAGGCCCCCCTGCGGCCAACAGCCGTTACAATAGTTTGATCGTCCTGAAAATTTCACAGTATAGTAGAGTTATAATTAGGCTATTGGGAACCAAGTTGGTAAAAAGGTCCGAGGCGCCGCCCACACACGTCAATATTTGACTATTACATATTTGAGAGAAAAAGATACAATTTCTTAATCGGACATCAGTGAAAAACTTACGATTTACTAAGAACATGACCTTTGACCACTTTGGGTTACCAGAAAAAGTTGTCGGTTGTTGGCACAATATAACGGTCTTCAAAAAAAAATTGTTCATTAATGTGGGTCAAGCGATTGTCAAAATCGCAATCTACGATGAATTCTAAGAAAAAAAGGGTAGGTATGTTTGGAAAAAAATTTAAGGATAGAAATACTAGTGGGGGTCAGTCATACATTTTACTTCTCTGAAAGGCCCCATGGAAGCAGCAGGAGCTGATTTCATAAAAAATATTATAATATTAAAAATTGTATGGGGACCATACGATAGAGGGTAGATATGTTTTGAGAAACTGTTGTGGTTGTTAAAATATTGGGGGACGGTCATACATTACACCCCTCCAGAGGCGACACAGACGGAACAAATTAAAGAAAAAAATCAGTAAAACAAAAAAATTTCTATTATATTAATATTATTACTACATTTCTAAAGTGGGCAAAAAGGTACATTTGTATGGGAGGTACCAGAAGGGGCGTGCCTAGACTTCCAGATTTTTCTCCAAAACTTTATCCTGTCATAACTTTACTAAGTACAGAATTTGGGTACGATCCCGTTGGGTGTATTGATATTATTTCTCGCTTTCTAAAGTGGGCGGAATGGTATACAAATTCTCTATGGGTGGCCCGGGAGGTGAATATGGGGTAGGTATGTTTGGAAAAAATGTTAGGAGGGAAAACTCACTGGGGGTCGTTCATACATTTGAACCATCTAGGGGCTTCCGGGGCAGTTGCAGAGCAGGGTATTTTCCCCAATGCGAAAGGTTTCTCGTTAAAACCCGGCGCTTAATATTGATTTTAGACCTGTGGTTTCTTGGGCAAAGTTTCTTAGAACTCATCGTCGATTACGATTTTGATAATCGTTTGGTGCGTTTTTTTACCCCATACAAATTGATTCACTCTATTGTACATACATTTATTAAAAAAAAAAAACTTAATTTTCCATTACACCCCATGAATGAGGTATGGGATAACTTCTCGCGTTGTTGTGAATTAACACGCTTTCCATTTGTAGATTCACAACTAACGGCACCTACTTGTTTATCGACGAATGCGAACGTCACTGTTTGAGAAGCTCTTACTAGACACGCCGATAGACTCGACACTGAATTTGTGAAGTTGCTGTCGACTATATTTGAGGGGAGTTGACAATGAAATACAATTTTTGTTCTTTTTTTAAGATGACTGCAGCCAGGAGTTGAACCTGTGATCTCCCGCATGGTAGTCTCGTGTTCTAATTATCATGCAACGGCCGGTCCCTTACATACATTTCGCTCCGTTAAAATAATACTATGTATGTATGTATGTATGTATGAATGGGAAAACGTATGAGTAACATTAATTTTATGCGGAATTTATATTAATCATACGCACATAATTCCAATATTTTGGATTTATGGTTAAACAGTGCAACAGCCTATCTGGTGTGAGAAATTCCAAGTCAGGGTGATGGTTCTAGTTTGGCGTTCTCTACAATTCTACTTAAGAATGAAATGAAAAATGTTCAATAGTTCTTGAGTTATAGCTGAAAATCTGAGCAACCAAACATCAAGATAGGCAAAGTGTTATGTATTAAAAGAGATTTATTTTCTTGAAATAGAAACAATAATTTGATCTGTGATACAAATTCTACTGTGTTATTACTATTTTCCCTTTATATCCCATTAATGAGATATGTGCAGATTTTCTTCTCATTGGAAGATTTCTATTTTTGGACTGAGAAGCGTTGACTATAGACTCACTTACTGCAAGGTTGTTGTCCCGCCATTCAAAGAAACGTAAATACCTGAGGAAGGAATCGAACCACGGTCTCTCACAGGATGGTCGAGTATTCAAATCATTATGTCACGGTGGGTGCTAACTTACACAGTACAACACATGATCTTGGGACTCAATTCTGAGAACTGCACATGAAAGTAGAGCCACAAAGAATAAGTTCTGCTTCATCCGTTTTGTCAAGTTACATGCCATAATAATTTAATATCGCTTTGAAGTTAGTAAGTATCGTATAGGGAGATTTATCACGTTTAAGGCTCTTTTGTTTGACATAACATAAATACTATATGGTGGCGTATGATTATCACAAGTAATATTCCACGTAAATCATACGCCACGGAGTACAGAAGTTTTGTTGTTACTGCTTCAAAATAAAACCAGTTCAAAATCATTTGATCAATGGAAAAGTGAAACTGTTGTTTATGTAGGGAAGCGTTATATGAACAGATTAAAGGAATTGTAATTTTTAATTTGTTTCAGCCTAATCGGACTAGAGGTTCTCGTGTTATATCAAACAAAAGAGCCTAAAACGTGATAAATTCCCCTACACGATACCTACTAACTTTAAATCGATATTAAATTATTATGGCATGTAACTTATCAAAACGAATGATGCAGAACTTATTCTTTTTGGTTCTACTTTCACGTGCAGTTCTCAGAATTGAGTCCCAAATCAATGAGCTGAAAAATGTTGTACTTGTGTTATATAAGCTACCTTTGGATATTGTATTTTTTTCCAAAATCTTGGCATATAAATTTAACTTAACGATGTATCCTTAATGTAAAGTTAACGATATAGTTGTCATACCCTGACACTTACCAATATTATCCGTGTATTTGTGTGTTTTTGATACTATTCGAGATGAACTCACAACGTTCATCGTCATGATTTCAAATATCAGCTAACCGCAATAGAACACATTAACCATACCACTGTTGCCACTATCTATTTAAAACCCCAAACAACTAGTAGTAAAATGTCACATACACACACACACACACAAATACACACATTTACCTCAAATTCCTTCACTGACAGCAATTCCCCTAACGTTCAATTTCACTTTTGCACCTATTTTTACCCCAACACATTAAGTCACAAATCAATAAATCATTCCTGTATTAGGTTGCCATTAAACACTTAGTAACGTATTTGTTTTGCCTGTGTTTTTCTTCGTTCGATCCGTATAATAAATTTCAAATTTATCTTCAAGTTACCACAGAACAGACCTCTAATAAATGGCCATATATATCAGTTTAATTGCATTTGGACAGAAGTTGGCAAATTGTATGTGTGTGTGTGGCACTTGTTGCTTGGTGATGGGTCATAAATTTTCGAAAATTACAGCAAAATTGTTTAAGAACTAAAATCAATTTTATGGCTGTTAGTAGCAACTTTTATTTTTTATTAAATTCTCTTAGTCAAGAACAGTCATAAAAAATATCGTCGATGATGTAAAAATGTCTATAAATGTCAATACATATATGCTCAAGATTAAGGTAGTAGTGGCTGCTTATAGTTTACAGCGAACCAATATCATAACAACTTTCTAGGTCAATTTGAGAAACATATTAGACATTAGACTCTGTTATTTAAGTTCTGTAAATATGCATTTAAAGCAATTATCAAGTATGTTATAAAGAGAGTACACCCGCACACTTCCTTACAACTTCAGCATCCACCTCGTTATTCAGTAAGTTACATGTTAGTTAATTTATTACCCTATTTTTACTATTAAAAGCTTTGAAATACGATAATATGCGTGACATATGAAATTTTCCTTAACATTTCTGCTTTCCTTTCACTAGAATTCGAGAGGAGGATCCATTAAATGTTCTTCTTTCTACCACCTCAAAGATCTTGACATAATTGATGCAGTATGTTTTAAAGGCATACGACTATATATATTTTGTTGAACTTAATGACTTCAATCAACAATTCGTGACAGTAATTCCCAAGTCGAAGATTTCCTTCTTTGATGTACTAGTAATGACAGAAATATATTCGAAAACAACAACTCTCGTTGAACAAATTGACCCATTTCGACTCTATTTTAGAGAGGGTTGCAATGACACGGTAAACAAACACATCTCGGTGTTTTTGTGTGTTGTGTCGTTTTTTTTTACTTTCTTCTACTGCTATTCATATGAAAATACTCTAACACTGTAACAAGTACCAAGGAGAGGCTGATTTTGCCTTTGGCTTTGCTAACCCACAAAACATCAATAAATCCATCCTAAGGGAGTGGAAACCTACATATATGAATACGAGTGAGTGTTTCTAAGGAAGTTGTTTGCATATAAAACACACACTCACACCCAAACCTTTTCCTGCATATACAAGTGTGTGATTGTAGATGTGAGGAGTTGCTCTTTGAGTTCTATAACTGTGGCATTGGTGTAAAGTGTGACTGTATGTATGTATGTAAATTTTCCTTTCATTTCGTAGAAGATATATATTTATGGACAAACACACCTCAATTTTTGGAAACGTAAATTTCGAATGTAAATGTTGTTACATTACCGGAGATAAATGACTTTGAAAGTCAACCAGTTGTGGTGAAAGCGAACGTATTTCAAGCTCTAGAGGTTTAGGCACCCATTAAATAGAAAGTCGTTAGCTTTTCGAGTGTAAAACAGAGAAAGAAAAAAAACAAATGTGTTCTTAATGGGTCATGAAACTCGTTAACATTTAAGAGCGACTTCAGGTGTCAGAGAAGTTTGTATACAAAAGCAAACAGCGCAGACGAAATATATAGCAGTGATATTTATGCAATGGGGAATAAGAGCAAATTGGCATATGAAATGTGAATTGTGCTATATAAAATATAAAGAAGAAGTAGAAGTAGAAGTAGAAGTAGAAGTAGAAGTAGAAGTAGAAGTAGAAGTAGAAGTAGAAGTAGAAGTAGAAGTAGAAGTAGAAGTAGAAGTAGAAGTAGAAGTAGAAGTAGAAGTAGAAGTAGAAGTAGAAGTAGAAGTAGAAGTAGAAGTAGAAGTAGAAGTAGAAGTAGAAGTAGAAGTAGAAGTAGAAGTAGAAGTAGAAGTAGAAGTAGAAGTAGAAGTAGAAGTAGAAGTAGAAGTAGAAGTAGAAGTAGAAGTAGAAGTAGAAGTAGAAGTAGAAGTAGAAGTAGAAGTAGAAGTAGAAGTAGAAGTAGAAGTAGAAGTAGAAGTAGAAGTAGAAGTAGAAGTAGAAGTAGAAGTAGAAGTAGAAGTAGAAGTAGAAGTAGAAGTAGAAGTAGAAGTAGAAGTAGAAGTAGAAGTAGAAGTAGAAGTAGAAGTAGAAGTAGAAGTAGAAGTAGAAGTAGAAGTAGAAGTAGAAGTAGAAGTAGAAGTAGAAGTAGAAGTAGAAGTAGAAGTAGAAGTAGAAGTAGAAGTAGAAGTAGAAGTAGAAGTAGAAGTAGAAGTAGAAGTAGAAGTAGAAGTAGAAGTAGAAGTAGAAGTAGAAGTAGAAGTAGAAGTAGAAGTAGAAGTAGAAGTAGAAGTAGAAGTAGAAGTAGAAGTAGAAGTAGAAGTAGAAGTAGAAGTAGAAGTAGAAGTAGAAGTAGAAGTAGAAGTAGAAGTAGAAGTAGAAGTAGAAGTAGAAGTAGAAGTAGAAGTAGAAGTAGAAGTAGAAGTAGAAGTAGAAGTAGAAGTAGAAGTAGAAGTAGACGTATAAGCTACATCAACAACAACAATTTACAGACCAACACAAGTTAATATGACAAATCCTGTTACTGTCCACAGTATACTCCCTTGATATGTTCTTGTGATACAGACAGACCCAATATACACTCGTTTAGTCAAGAAAGACTCGTAGATGAACAAGAATGTGTTCAAATATATCAGTAAGAAATCGAAGGGTCTAGAATTACCGCCCATGCAATCATATTGTAATCATAAGGATACCAGCAAGAAGACGCAGGATACCGTAAACGACATGCAGGTAACACAATGATATATATTAGGACTTTTTATACCATCACCCTACGGGTAGGAGGGTATATATCATTTGATACGACCTAAAACGAGTCACTTTAGACCCTATTTTTCTTTGAACCAAATTCGATTCAGGACTTTTTAAGTCGTTTGAGCCATGTCCGTATGTCTGTCTGGCTGTCCGGTTGGTAAACACGATAACTTTCGAAAGACGCAACCAAATGTTTTTCCCCAAAACAACTCACGGTATTGGAAATGGGCTAAGTGGCCCCGCCCCTTCTGCTACCTCCCATACAAATTCATCATTCTGCCCACTTTAGAAATCGAGTAAAAATATCAACACACGCAATGAAATGAATATTATGAATGAATATTATGCCCAAATTCCGTGTTTAGTAAAGTTTAAAGGATAAAGTTTTGGTGAAAAGAAATTTTAAAGGTATAACAGGATAAAGCTTTGGAGAAAAATTTGGAAGTCTAATCACGCCCCTTCTGATACCTCCCATATAAATGCACCTCTCCGCCCACTTTAGGGATGGAGTAATAACATCAATACACTCGACACTATCGTGCCCAAATTTTGTATTTTGTTAAGTTATAACAGGATAAAGTTTTGGAGAAAAAAAACTGGAAGTCCAGCCGCACCCCTTCTGCTACCTCCCATCATAAAAATACCACTCCGCCCACTTTAGAAATCGAGTATAATATCAATATGATAGAAAATTTAATGTAAAACTGAGGGTGAGGGTATGTAAGTCGGGGCCCGACTCCTTTTTACTACTTTAAATCGTAACTATATCCGAGAAAAATATTGCATTAAGAAAAAACACTCTTAAGTGAATGAACATTAATATGAATATTATTTTTTTTTTGTATACAATTCAAATTATTTTTTTTATATTTCCAAACTGCTAACGTAATAGGGACCATATTTAAGTTACTAATGATTTTGGAATATCTTAAAAAAACAAATGTCCTTGAAGACTACATTTCATTAAACGAAATATTGCTTTCTTTTCAGACTTCGAATAATAGAAAGATGTATGAATTAAATAACTTTTTAAAAAAATCGTACCACTCAAAACCACATGACAGATAAAATGTCAATCGTTCATCATTGCAATTGCTAGAATAGCAACCAGGAGGACAACTTCATTAGAAATAATTATGTTCATCAAACTATCGATTGGTATTCTAATTACATATGACTCATATGCAAATGAGAATAATTTGATATCAATTCTAATACAACCGCACAAACACATACGTGGAACTAAGAAGCCATTGACGTACTGGGCCCCTATTAGCAAGGCCTTTCACGCACAATGCAAAATAAAATTCTTGTTACTTTTCTAGGTTCTCTTATCTCTAAATAACTTTAAGATGGCATATAAGAAGGTCGTTAAAAAGAAAATGTGAGCTTTTGAACAAAATTGCACCTGGTAATGCTTAAAATAAAGTATACATAGAAGGCCCTCCATTCCGTATCACCGCTCCCATTCATCCTGCAATCCTTCACTCTCTCTCACACATGCTCGTAATTACTTAAATGTGCAAGCTTCCATAGACGCATCACACACGAGTGTTGTATTCACATCATTCTAATCAGCATTCAATTACAATCGCTTCAATAGCACTTAATAACATTAGGCTGAAACAAATGTCTATGGAATTGTAGTGAATAATGTACGAGATTGCAAATGATCGGAATCACCAACGGGGACGCATACGTTGTATACATAATAGAGAGATATATATGTGTGCGTGTGTGTGTGCCATTGGCATCAGTATTGTAAATACGCCACAGTGTTAAATGTTTGTTTAATATTTAATCTAACAGAAAGAATTCATTTGTTTAATAAAACCATTTGATAAATTTGCTGGAAATTTCACCTTTAGTTAAGTGTTGGTAATTGTTATGGCTTTGAATTTGATAATTGGTTAGTATAATAAACTTTATAGTGAAATTACTAAGGAAAGAGAAAAGAGTGTTGTAACGTAATTCTAGGAACTTCAAATATGATAATCAATTAATTAAAGAAATCATCTTAGTCCGCCGACGCATTATATGACATACGTTAATGAAAAATAGTTGTGCGAAGACTCTGAAACAGTTCTACGATAACTTTCATTTTTGCGCAACGAAGTATCCGCCTTTGGGGACCGGCCTTGGCATAGTGGTTAGAACACGCGACTAACATGCGGCAGATCCCAAGTTCCACTCCTGGCTCCAGTCATCTTCATTTTTCTTTCACTGCCGACCCCCTCTCTATTATGTGTAACTTAGCAGTGTAAGTGTCGAGTTAATCGGCATGTGTAGTAAAAGCTTATCAAACAGTGTCGTTCGTACTAGTCGATAAACAAGTAGGTGCCGTTAGTTGTGAATATAAAAATAGACAGCGAATTAATTCGCAACAGCGCGAGAAGTTATCCCATACCTAATTCATGGGGTGTGAAGGGAAATTAAGTTGTTTTTAAGTTTCTATGTATTCGCCTTTGGGGGGTTTTACTTTACTGAATGAATGAATAGTACTCATACGTTGTACGCACATATGTAGCTAGTACCCGCTTCATGTGTGCATTGTAGTACCTGGGCCAAGGTCGTCTATTAATATCATCAGCAATGACCAGTTATCTAATTATTACAGATAAGGCAGACCATTTATGACCACAAATTTGGAGTTATAGGGGAAAATTTATGTAAAAGATGACAAACATGAATATATAATATAAAAAGAAATAATATGTTTAAGCCTTAGGTACAAATTTTGTAATTTTGTAATTTTGTAATTTTGTAATTTTGTAATTTTGTAATTTTGTATTTGTGTAATTTTGTTTTTGTGTAATTTTGTAATTTTGTAATTTTGTAATTTTGTAATCTTGTAATTTTGTAATTTTGTAATTTTGTAATTTTGTAATTTTGTAATTTTGTAATTTTGTAATTTTGTAATTTTGTAATTTTGTAATTTTGTAATTTTGTAATTTTGTAATTTTGTAATTTTGTAATTTTGTAATTTTGTAATTTTGTAATTTTGTAATTTTGTAATTTTGTAATTTTGTAATTTTGTAATTTTGTAATTTTGTAATTTTGTAATTTTGTAATTTTGTAATTTTGTAATTTTGTAATTTTGTAATTTTGTAATTTTGTAATTTGGTAATTTGGTAATTTTGTAATTTTGTAGTTGTGTAATTTTGTAATTTTGTAATTTTGTAATTTTGTAATTTTGTAATTTTGTAATTTTGTAATTTTCTAATTTTGTAATTTTGTAATTTTGTAATTTTGTAATTTTGTAATTTGGTAATTTTGTAATTTTGTAATTTTGTAATTTTGTAATTGTGTAATTTGGTAATTTTGTAATTTTGTAATTTTGTAATTGTGTAATTGTGTAATTTTGTAATTTTGTAATTTTGTAATTTTGTAATTTTGTAATTTTGTAATTTTGTAATTTTGTAATTTTGTAATTTTGTAATTTTGTAATTTTGTAATTTTGTAATTTTGTAATTTTGTAATTTTGTAATTTTGTAATTTTGTAATTTTGTAATTTTGTAATTTTGTAATTTTGTAATTTTGTAATTTTGTAATTTTGTAATTTTGTAATTTTGTAATTTTGTAATTTTGTAATTTTGTAATTGTGTAATTGTGTAATTTTGTAATTTTGTAATTTTGTAATTGTGTAATTGTGTAATTGTGTAATTTTGTAATTTTGTAATTTTGTAATTTTGTAATTTTGTAATTTTGTAATTTTGTAATTTTGTAATTTTGTAATTTTGTAATTTTGTAATTTTGTAATTTTGTAATTTTGTAATTTTGTAATTTTGTAATTTTGTAATTTTGTAATTTTGTAATTTTGTAATTTTGTAATTTTGTAATTATGTAATTTTGTAATTTTGTAATTTTGTAATTTTGTAATTTTGTAATTTTGTAATTTTGTAATTTTGTAATTTTGTTTGTAATTTTGTAATTTTGTAATTTTGTAATTTTGTAATTTTGTAATTTTGTAATTTTGTAATTTTGTAATTTTGTAATTTTGTAATTTTGTAATTTTGTAATTTTGTAATTTTGTAATTTTGTAATTTTGTAATTTTGTAATTTTGTAATTTTGTAATTTTGTAATTTTGTAATTTTGTAATTTTGTAATTTTGTAATTTTGTAATTTTGTAATTTTGTAATTTTGTAATTTTGTAATTTTGTAATTTTGTAATTTTGTAATTTTGTAATTTTGTAATTTTGTAATTTTGTAATTTTGTAATTTTGTAATTTTGTAATTTTGTAATTTTGTAATTTTGTAATTTTGTAATTTTGTAATTTTGTAATTTTGTAATTTTGTAATTTTGTAATTTTGTAATTTTGTAATTTTGTAATTTTGTAATTTGGTAATTTGGTAATTTTGTAATTTTGTAGTTGTGTAATTTTGTAATTTTGTAATTTTGTAATTTTGTAATTTTGTAATTTTGTAATTTTGTAATTTTGTAATTTTGTAATTTTGTAATTTTGTAATTTGGTAATTTTGTAATTTTGTAATTTTGTAATTTTGTAATTGTGTAATTTGGTAATTTTGTAATTTTGTAATTTTGTAATTGTGTAATTGTGTAATTTTGTAATTTTGTAATTTTGTAATTTTGTAATTTTGTAATTTTGTAATTTTGTAATTTTGTAATTTTGTAATTTTGTAATTTTGTAATTTTGTAATTTTGTAATTTTGTAATTTTGTAATTTTGTAATTTTGTAATTTTGTAATTTTGTAATTTTGTAATTTTGTAATTTTGTAATTTTGTAATTTTGTAATTTTGTAATTTTGTAATTTTGTAATTTTGTAATTTTGTAATTTTGTAATTGTGTAATTGTGTAATTTTGTAATTTTGTAATTTTGTAATTGTGTAATTGTGTAATTGTGTAATTTTGTAATTTTGTAATTTTGTAATTTTGTAATTTTGTAATTTTGTAATTTTGTAATTTTGTAATTTTGTAATTTTGTAATTTTGTAATTTTGTAATTTTGTAATTTTGTAATTTTGTAATTTTGTAATTTTGTAATTTTGTAATTTTGTAATTTTGTAATTTTGTAATTTTGTAATTTTGTAATTTTGTAATTTTGTAATTTTGTAATTTTGTAATTTTGTAATTTTGTAATTTTGTAATTTTGTAATTTTGTAATTTTGTAATTTTGTAATTTTGTAATTTTGTAATTTTGTAATTTTGTAATTTTGTACTTTTGTAATTTTGTAATTTTGTAATTTTGTAATTTTGTAATTTTGTAATTTTGTAATTTTGTAATTTTGTAATTTTGTAATTTTGTAATTTTGTACTTTTGTAATTTTGTAATTTTGTAATTTTGTAATTTTGTAATTTTGTAATTTTGTAATTTTGTAATTTTGTAATTTTGTAATTATGTAATTTTGTAATTTTGTAATTTTGTAATTTTGTAATTTTGTAATTTTGTAATTTTGTAATTTTGTAATTTTGTAATTTTGTAATTTTGTAATTTTGTAATTTTGTAATTTTGTAATTTTGTAATTTTGTAATTTTGTAATTTTGTAATTTTGTAATTTTGTAATTTTGTAATTTTGTAATTTTGTAATTTTGTAATTTTGTAATTTTGTAATTTTGTAATTTTGTAATTTTGTAATTTTGTAATTTTGTAATTTTGTAATTTTGTAATTTTGTATTTTGTAATTTTGTAATTTTGTAATTTTGTAATTTTGTAATTTTGTAATTTTGTAATTTTGTAATTTTGTAATTTTGTAATTTTGTAATTTTGTAATTTTGTAATTTTGTAATTTTGTAATTTTGTAATTTTGTAATTTTGTAATTTTGTAATTTTGTAATTTTGTAATTTTGTACTTGTATTATTTTTGTATTTGTGTAATTTCCATTTTTAATTGTTAATAAAGTTGTTGCCCACTGTTTCACTGTGAGGGTGGTATTAACTCTGCAGATATTTGCCAGAAGCTGTAAATTTATAGCATATTGCTTTCATGGGCCCAGCCAGCATTTTTTGAATTTTTTAATCAAATTCGAGACTTTTTCGAGTCTACTTCGTGATTGAAAAGGCAGAATATGCGCTCATTTTCCGAACATAAAAGATACTTTTGTCGGGAGAAAAACGTGACTACCCGCGACTCTTCTTGAAAGAATCATTTATGAGTCTCTTTCTATACTACTTGAAGAGTCATTTTCGACTCCTTTTCTAGAAGTATTTGAAGTCTTTTTTGAATCGTTTTCTGATCATTTATTAGCCTTATTTCATTTCATTCTTTTTCGAGTCCTGTTTCAGTCATGTTTATAATCGCTTGCGAGTCTTTTGTGAGTATTTTTATTTGAGCTTTTTCCATTCTCTTAATTTTTTTGCCGAGTATTAAATTTATTCACACGTTTAAATTATTTTAATATCACAACTAAACATTTACCATTTGTGTTTACGACTCGACTGCAAATATGAAATGAAACTCAAGTATTTTCAACCCCTTTTTTCAATAACAACGCTTTTCCCGTTAGAAACAACAACAGCAAAGATTTGCGAAACTCAAACACAGTATTGTTATTGTATTTTTCATACATCACTTTTAAAGCATACACGCGACTCACTTTCGAGTCGCGTTTCACGCACGCAACTGATTTATCAGCTTTTTGGTCATCCAGAGGACTCGAAGATGACTCAGTTAGATGATTTTTGCCAAAACGATCATCCAAATGCTGGCTGGGGGGTTACTCATTCATTTCCATTTCATATGATTAATTCCTACCATTGTGTGGGTGTTGGTTTGTGTGTGTTTGGTGAAAAACATAAAAAAACGACAGCGTCGTACGAGATATTTATTGTGGTCGTGGTCGTAGTGAAAGCGTTAGAATTTAATAATCTAAAGTGATGGTACATTCACAGTAATAAACAAACTTTGCGTATAAACATTCGCGTAACAACTTTGCACATAAACAACAGCTCGAATATTCGCCCACACACATAAATATAGGGTTTATATACATACACATACATATACCACCCACTCGCCCGCCCTATCATACATATTCATATAGGTATGAGTACAATCGCATTGTATTCCAAACAGCATAAAGTTCAATTTACAAAGATCTGTCTTCTCCTCTTCGTCGGAAGCCGAGAACTTTCTACAGAGTAGGTAACACCATTACAAGGGGAAACTAGGGGGCCAAGTAAGACTAAATCAAGATATTATATTTAAAAGATATATATGAGAATCTATTTTGCAATGTGTGCGTGATTTTATATATAAATGCGTGTGTGCGAATGTTACTTGCTTCATCAGCTTATACAGCATATCGAATGCCGCAGCACTTTTACATGCAGATACATGTACGCACAAACACACACACACATGCATCCTGCCATTGGAAACACGTATAAATGCACTTATTCATATCAGAAGTTTGCATTTGTGGTTGTCGACCACATTTGCCTTATACATACATGTAATGTATGCAAATTTAATCTAAAGTAGCATGAAGTAGCATTAATATCGTATGTGTGGCATAAAGATGAGCATTACCCGCTTCCCCAACAGTTCTAGTTAGTGTGTGTGTATTTGATTGCAGCCTGAACCGGTGCTGTGATTGGAGATTCCCTGGCAGCCGGAATGCATTATTAATTGTCAAGAATTAAATGTGAAAAATGTAGCACATAATAGTTTGCTTTCTTCACTTCTTGAACGTCGTCAGCATTTTTCACATGTAATCAAATCACAGAAATATGTAGAAAATGTCGGGAGATTTACTTGGCTGATTTTACTTAACACAGACAGAGTAGGGTGCCCTGCTTTGACTACTACTTGATGACAATCGGTAATGGGAGGAAATTTTACACACATAAATTTTCTATGATATATATTAAGGAACTATATAAAGGGCTGTTTCTCGATCTTTTTTCTGGGAGATTTCATAAGCTGGTAATGAGTGTTTTTTGAACACAAGTAGCAGCACTGAATTAGGGGAGAATTTTGGACAAACATTTTAAATAACGCATGCATGAACTAGTTTTAAAACACTAGCAACCAATCGCAAAGAAATGTTGACGTAACAAAGCCGCATAGCACCCAGATAGCCAATGCCTAATCCAACCAACTGTCTCAATAACAAATGGTCAACCAACGCTCGTAACAAAAAGCAAAGGAATCTAGGCATCACAAGGCTGCATGCCACCGAGATAGCCAAAGCCTACTCCCAACTCTGCCCCAAATACTCCCTAAAACACGAAAATCATGATTAAATTGGCGTTAAGGCCCATGGGACCCGGTGGGCCCAAAAAAGGGGCCCATTAGGTTCTATGATAACCCCCCCATGAATGGGTACTCAAATGAAAAAAAAAGATATCGAGACGAATATAACGGTGGTATCGCGCGATTTGTGCCTGCGGTCATCATAGGCCCTTTTTTGAGCCCCCGGGCCTGAGCACCAACTTTGAGCTACCAATCCGGCATATTTTTTTTTAATCGGGCTCTCGCCCCATATTCTGCACTTCAGCCACGGAACGATATAATGAGAAGGATAAGGGAGATGAGACGCCTCCTTAGGCGGAAAATAACGTCTATTGAAGAATAGAGAGAGTCAGGATATCGAATATTACAGGAATAGAGGTGACGCCCGAAAGTTCTTTTAAAAGTACAAAGCAAAGGTTTTGGAACAGGTATCCCCGCCTGTAAGGACAGACATGAAAATCTAGCCACGGACACGCAGAGTGTGCTGCATATCTGGAGAAACCACTTTCCTACTCTACTCGTTCCTGAAGGCAGCATAAGAGACGAAATCACGCCAATCATCGACGACAGAGTAAATTGTCCACCACCAAGACAAAACGAGATCAGGGAAAATTATGAAGTAATAAGGCAGCAGGTGAAAATGGAATACCAGCCGAAATTCTATGTGATGACATCGAAACCACAGCTCAACTTCTACAACCTCACATTACATCAGTATGGGAGGAAGAAAGGCTAGCTGCAACTTGGAATAAGAACATTATTGTAAAGTTGCCGAAAAGTAGCGATTTGAAAGATTGCAACAGGAGAGGAATTACTCTCTTGAACACCATATACAAAATACTGGCAGTCATAATGCAGGGAAGATTTCAAAATGAAATAGAGAACAATATGCGAGATGAATAGGCAGGTTTCCGGACAATAAGAAGCTGAAGAAGATCTATAGAATGACGTACTCCCCTGTCTCTACTGAACATGGACTTCAAGAAAGCCATCGACGCCATTAAACGAATTGCCATATGAAAAGCATCGAGTATTAATTCGAATTATCAGAGCTTTGCACGAGGATGCAGAACTCTCTGTTCTTTACAACGGGAGCATCAGCCAAGCATTTCCAACTAACGCTGGAGTAAAACAAGGATGCCCACTATCACCTCAACTGTTTACCATAGTGCTGGATGAGATCATGAGGAAAGTCTGTCTAGAGAAAAGATTAATTACATGGAGTCTCTCCGGCCTTCTTGAGGATATAGATTATGCAGATGATATTTGTCTACTCTCCCACAAAAATCTCCAACAAACAAACGAAACTGTAAGATCTAGAAATATTAGCGCGTAATGTTGGACTTGGGGACCGGCCGTGGCATAGTGGTTAGAACAGGCGACTACCATGCGGGAGATCGCAGGTTCAAACCTGGCTCCAGCCATCTTAAAAAAAAATTATTTCTTTCATTGTCGGCTCCCCTCGAATGTTGTTGACAGCAACTTCGCAGTATTAAGTGTCGAGTCAATCGGCGTGTCTAGTAAGAGCTTCTCAAACAGTGACGTTCGCATTCGTCGATAAAAAATAACTAACGGCAGTTGTGAATCTAAAAATAGAAAGCGAGTTAATTCACAACAACGCGAGAAGCTGTCCCATACCTCATTCATGGGGTGCAAAGGGAAATTAAGTTATTAAGTTAATGTTGGACTTGAGATAAATATCAAGAAAATCAAAGCCATGAGAATCAACAATGTTAGCACGGAAAACATCATGCCAACCAGCCGAATATGTAGGTAGCTTCTACTATCTGGGCAGTATAGTGACAACAAATGGCGGCGCAGAAACAGCCGCAAGCAGCAGGCTCATCAAATAATACAGTCACTTAAAAACTACCGGTATTCATCAACAAGTGCCTCAGAGTCATATGAAGAATCTTCCGGCTCAACACCATCAGGAACACAGATCTCTGGAACTTAAGCAACGAATAACCCATCCTGAAGCAAATTAAACGTAGAAAATCCATCTCAACCTTAGCTCCACCGTAAACAAAAAGCCTTATCTTCTACTCAATGTCAGTGTGAAAATCAAAAAACGAGTATTGATCGTAAATCTCTGCTACTATGCGCTAATGAAGCGAATTAATGAGAAAGCCCTCTCTTGAAGAACAAAGTTCCAACTATACCAGATACTGATCCTACCTGTCTTGCACTACACCGCAGAATCCTAGGCAATGATACAAGCGGATCAATCTATTCAGGGAGTATTCGAGAGAAAATTACTTCGCAAGAGCCATTTTCTACCCAGCGAGGCTTTAAACAAGTCGATAATATGTCATCCGATCTTTTTAACAATATAATGGAGTTTAAGTTTTATCATGTGGGAGGCTATAGTAAACACGACTGGTATCATCTTGACAAAAAGTCATGTGATCCACGCGTATGCCCACGATATATATATCATTGGCCGAGTACTGCGGGTAGTCACTGCGGCCATTTCAAGCTTTAAGAAACAGTCGGCAAAAAAGCAATTTATAGATGAGGCCCTATCTTGAAGAACACAGATCTAACTGTACCAGACACTGATCCTACCTGTCTAGCTCTCTTTAGCAGAATCTTGGGTAATGACACAGGCAGATCAATATATTATGAGAGTTTACGAAAGAAAAATATTTGGATCCAACATCGTTAACGGCGAGTTCCGTCGTCGAATAAACCAAGAGCTGCATGAGCTGTACAACGACATCGACGTTGTCAAGCGCGTGCAAATATACCGAATGCGCTGGCTTTGAAAGTCTTCGGCAATAAACGCGATAAGAAAAATAAGAAGAACCCCGCAACTCGTAGTAAATAGTCATATCCTAGCTTATCTTCTGCTCAACGACCCCAATTACAATCTCGAGAGATACAACTCAGGTCATCTAAATCTTCTGACGATCAAAATCTCTGTGAACCCGAATGAAAGACTTCAAGTGAAGACTCTGAGGCAGACTACAAATTGAAAGCTGTTATTTTTGATGGACCACAGATTAGGCAACTCGTAAAAGATCCTAACTTTGTCAAATCAATGACTGAAGTCGAATTTAAAGCCGCATTTTCCATGCAGGGGCGGCATCGCTTAGAAAAAGAAAAACTTTTTATTTGTCAAAAATCTTACTGAGCCAGGCAGTTGTTGATTGGTTTTGTCTGTTGACTTTGAGCAAAGTTTTTTTGTGTTTCATATAAAATTCCCACAATAAAATATGCTCAGTATATCCCCGGGATATCGATGTAAAATTTTTTGTTTAGTTCCGTTGAATATTGTTTAACAATGATGTCCCCCAAAAAGTAAAAGGCGTTTTACTTTTTAAAGTGGTTGTTAATCGAAAATGCAAAATTATGGAACAAAAACATGCATTTATTGTAAAATTAGCTAAAATATGCGCATAAATATACAAAAACACGTATTTTTCGTTAAATATGCAAAATATGCAAAAACGATTGATTGCCATTTTAATTTTCTATTCTAGGATATCCAGCAAAAATATGCATTTGCATAATATTCCTTGCCCTAGTTATGAGTATTTGCCTAGGCAATTATAAATCTGACGATCATGTCGAGCTTGTTGAGTACATGCTATCGAATTTACAAGAGCCATAATGCAACATGCGTAGAAAACCCCAATTCCTGCACTTACATTTGGACCAATTTTCACAAAATCTGGTAGATTTTAGTGGGGAGGATGCATTTATTGTAAAATTTGCTCAAATATGCGTATAAAAAAGCAAAAACACGTAGTTTTTCGTAAAATATGCAAAAACGATTGATTGCCATTTTAAAGGAAATTTCATGATTCGTAAAGATAATTTAACCGTTTCTAGTTTAGGATGTCCAGAAAAAATATGCATTTGCATAAAATTCTTTGCCCTAGTTATTAGTGATTTCCTAGGCAATTATAAATCTGACGACCATGTCGAGCTTGTTGAGTACACGTTATCGAACTTACAAGAGCGTGGATGCAACATGAGCAAAATCTACATCGTGCAATCACATTTACACTGATTTCCACGAAATCTGGGTGATTTTAGTAAGGAGGATGAATTTATTGTAAAATTTGCTCAAACATGCGCATAAATATGCAAAAGCACGTATTTGTCGTAAAATATGCAAAAAACGATTGATTGCCATTTTAAAGGAAATTGCATGATACGTAAAGATAACTTAACCGTTTCTATTTTATGATGTCTAGAAAAAATATGCATTTGCATAATATTCCTTGCCCTAGTTATGAGTATTTGCCTAGGCAATTATAAATCTGACGACCATGTCGAGCTTTTGAGTACACGTTATCGAACTTACAAGAGCGTGGATGCAACATGAGCATAAAAATTATATTTTATATTATATGATATCCACAAAATCTGGGTGATTTTAGTGGGGAGCAGCGTGAAAGATTTCATCAGGATCTTCGGACAATGAAGGAGCGTTATCTGGGAAAGTGGGACTCACATTTGATGGCAGACTACTGGTGGAGTTTTCAACGAGATGTAAATAAAGTCATCCATTCAAGAAAAGCTTATAAAAGATCATTTAATAGTGTTTCGTAGAAATTTTGTTAACATAGCTATTAATTTTTTGTGCCTTCTGTACCTTCTTTGTAGTTCTACATTGAAAATATTCCAAAGCTGAAATATTTTTCTATATATTCCGTGAACTTGTTATATTTTCCCTTTACATCGCCTAAAAGTAATATGGAAGATATTTTCGTATTAGCATGAGATAACAAGCTTCTATTTTTAGTCACACTCACAGTGGGACCTAAAGTTTTTAACACCTCATAAGACTGACTCGACTATTCGAAATTTGCCGTTTTTAACGCTGAGAGAGTCACTGATCAAAAAAATTTATCTCATTATATGTCTGATGTTCCCTACCATCATATCACGGCAGGTGCCACAAATGTCGAACAACTCTTATTATTTCTTCTTTTTATTCGATGAAATAACATCTCAGTCGCAATTACACATAACAAATCATCTGCAAAGCTGTATTTAATTCACGTGTTGTGATTTACTTTCCTCCAAACCATCATCGATGCCATATTGTAAAGAAGCCACAGTAAGGCGATAACCAAAGAAAACAGACAGCGACGCATACACACTTCCGCCTTCTTTATTTCAGTAAAGTCATTGACAACTGAAATTCTTGTGAATAAAATCACTGTTGTCATTATACCAGATATAATCGTATTTATTATGTCATAAGTGTGCTCTCCTCCATTTATTCTGTAATTGTCTTCTTTCATTTCATTCTCGGTGATTGTGACATTACTTCTCAGTGAATCTGAAGCGTCATCTCATTGCTTTTGTATGATGGGCATAAATTGAAGCCCACATGATGAGTTCATCGTTTGGAGACGGAGATATATAGAAATATTTCTGTCTGTTGTCTTTGGACGGCTTAGCAGCAGGTTGTGGACCATTTGTATACGTTGACTTTAGTAATAGTGTAATTAGCAACGAACTGTGACTCAAAGTTTTGTGTTTTTCGGTTAGGTTTTTTCGTGTGTGTTTGTGTGTGTGTGTATATATTTAGTGCGAGAACAAATCAAAATAATAGTTAAGGGCGTTACACGTTAAATAGATATGGACAAAGTAAAGAAATTGTCAACTAAGTCACAACAGATTATGGGACAATAAGATCTTAATTAATTGGATTAATATATTATGACGATACTCGGAATGAGGAGATTATTATTGGAGAATGTGGTGAACACAATATTTCTATAACAAGCGAGACTTTTAACTCTGAAGACAGAATATTACATATGATGATGCATATTTTCCATGCTATTCATGAATTTGGTTATATACTAAAAGTTTGTAATGGGTAAACTCAAAAAGTACTGAACCGTTTCTAACAATTTTTTTGTTAAAACATTGAAATTAAATTAAAGAGCAGAATGCGATACCTTTTTTGCTCCAGTTTTGGTTCTAAGTTTTTTCAAATCATACTCATAAACTATGAGATAGGGCGGTCTCTGCATACAAACTTAAACCCATATCCAAATGGTTCACTAGCTTGATCTTACAATACAATTGAGATATTTGATGTTGCGAGGTTCAAAATCTAAGATCTTAACTAAGTTGAATTTTGTTACATAGGTAAAGTTTGTAATGGATAAACTTTTAAATAACTGAACCGCTTCTAACAATTTTTTTGTTAAAACATTGAAATTAATTTAAAGAATAGAATGTGATACTTTATTTGTTCCAATTTTGGTCCTACGTTTTTCCAAATCATACTCATAAACTATGAGATAGGGCGGTCTCTGCATACAAACTCAAACCCATATCCAAATGGTTCATTAACTTGGTCTTACAATGCAATTGAGATATTTGATGTTTCGAGGTTCAAAATATAATATCTTATGTAAAATGTATTCATGAATTTGGTTATATAGGAAAAGTTTGTAACGAGTAAACTTATAAAGTACTGAACCGATTCAAACAATTATATTGTTAAAACATTACAATTTAGTTAAAGAACAGAATGTGATACCTTATTTGTTCCAATTTTGGTTCTACGTTTTTCCAAATCATACTCATAAACTATGAGATAGGGCGCTCTCTGAATACAAACTCAAACCCATATCCAAATGGTTTACTAGCTCGATTTTACAATACAATTGAGATATTTGATGTTTCGAGGTTCAAAATCTAAGATCTTAAGTAAAATGAATTTTGTTACATAGGAAAAGTTTGTTACGGGTAAACTCATAAAGTAATGAATCGATTCAAACAATTATTTTTATAAAAAATTGCAAGTTAGTTAAAGGACAGAATTCGATACCTTATTTGTTCCGGGTTTGGGTCTACGTTTTTCAAATCATACTTATAAGCTACTAGTGGGCCCGGCAATGCTTCGCTATTGCATATTATAAAATATTATATAAAATGGGCGTAAAAGTGGGCGTGGTCGAATAAGTCATGGCCCTATAAGTCATGCCAGAGTCCCAGTTAAACGCTGTGAAAATTTCAGAAAGATCGGTCCGGAGGTTTGGTCTCCTATAAGGCACAAACAAACAAATAATCAAACACACATTCCATTTTATATATATGGCCGTGTTCGGGAAAATGTCAACCAGAGGGGAAAAAAATTTTTGTGACTTTTACAAAAAATTTTTGTGTGTATGAGATAAGAAGTGTCTAATAAATCTGGAAAAATCTGTTTTTGGTCGAAAATTGCAAAACAGTGGCAACCCTGGCATGTTTTTTCTAGTAAGCTTTATACTGAGATGTAAAACAAAATGGATAGCTCACAGAAAAAGTAAAAACAACCTATTTTGCTCAGAAAATTGCATTGTTTTCTTTCGCAATAAATAGATAAAGAATTGTTTTAGTGCTGAAACCAAAAAAAAAATTAAAAACAATTTTTAAATGCACATTTGATGGCAATGAAAACTGCGCAATTTCAGTGTAATGTGAAAGACTAAAATTGGAAAAGTTTAATAACGGTGGTTGCACGCTGCTGTTTTGTTATGAAAACATAACTATTTCTGAGCTTGAGTTCCTAATATCTGGAATGGGTGGTATTTTTAAAGATTAATGCTGGTTTCTCAGTTTAAATTGACATCAAATGTGTGTAATGTGAAAGACCACTTGAAAAAAAAAAAACACTTACATTTTTTTTTTGGTAGGATCCACTCACAAGTGGAAAAAAAAATAAAAATTACATCGAAAAGCTAAAAAAGAATGGTAAATACGAAGAACACAAAAGATAGAGAGCAGAAGCTATGCGTAAATTGAGTGAAAACCGTAAACTGAAGGAAAGTGAAATGCCAAAAAAGGATCGTGAGTCTCTTGTAGAAAGACGTCGCAAAGACTACGTAAATGCATTCAACCTTACACCTTCAACCATTTCTGTCGAAGAAGTCACTGATGAAGACTTTTGTAAAATAAACAATAAATTAAATGTTGCCGATTTTTTTTTTAACACAAAAAATATTCGTGATATTGCGTCGGCCCATCAAATACAGCAAGAGTCCGGCAATATCCGCATTTTTTCAACTTCCAAAGAAGGATATAATCAATCTTAAAAAATAAAAAAATAACTTAAAATCAAAAGAGAAACAGAATAAAAATAGAGTTAAATAACTTTGTTTTTGCATTTTTTTTATAATTCCGCAAATATAACCGTTTTCAAAAGAATGTAGTTTTATTTGGCATACGGAACAATTTTGACATAAAACTTTAAAGCTTACTAGAAAAAACATGCTAGGGCTGGAATTTTCGACCAAAAAACAGTGTAGCCAAATTTATTAGAAACTTCTTATTTCATACACATCAAAAAATTTTCGCGAACACGGCCAGGTGTGGGCGCGCCCTTAAATATTGTCATGCTGTTTTCGAATTTTTTGACACCTTTCTTTTTTTGCCATAAAAAGCTGAAAAAACATGGTTTTGTGCCACCTGTCACAAATTCCTCTCCCCCACCTCCCAAACCATGATATTTATTACGATCCCTTAGCCCCAAGACCTAATATTGGACTTTGGTTGTAAAAAAATTTCTTTAAGAAGCATTTATAAGCACTAAAAGTCGTTTTTAAATGCAAAAATTTGTACGATGTAATGTGAAAGACTTTCGTTGTAATGTGAAAGACTTGATATTTTTAGTCCTACTGGGGTTTCTAAGCAATATATTTAAACCGTTTAAATGCAATTTCCTTTCTTCATTATTCAACTTTTATCTCCAAAAGTACGGGGACAACCCGTTGTCTATAAGAGCAGAACTTTTAGAAAGTATCTGTCTACCTCAAAAGTGACTTCCAAAATTTGTAATGTGAAAGACCGTCTTTAACTGCTTATACCATGAAAACCATAGGACCTGGAAAAAAAATTTCTTTGAAGGAAATGTGCACACTGTTAAGCTTTATAATTTCCATGCAAAAAACATTAGCATTTAACTAGTTTCAGACCAATTTTTTCACATTTGTGCGTACAAATGTAATGTGAAAGACTGCGAACACGGCCATATAGATAAGTTGGGACGCTCTCTGAATGCAAACTTATTAACTTGATCTTACAATTCAATTGAGATATTTGATGTTTCGAGGTTCAAAAAATAATACCTTGAGTAAAATATATTCATGAATTTGGTTATATAGGAAAAGTTTGTAACGAGTAAACTTATAAAGTACTGAATCGATTCTAACAATTATTTTTTTAAAACATTGCAAGTTATTTACAGAACAGAGTACGGTACCTTAATTATTCCAGTTTTGGGTCTAAGTCTTTTTAAATCATACTCATAAGTTATAAGTTAGAATGCTCTCTGAGTACAAATTCAAACCCATATTCCAATGTTTCACTAGCATGATCTTACAATACAATTGAGATATTTGATGTTTCGAGGTGCAAAAAATAATATCTTGAGTAAAATATATTCATGAATTTGGAAGTTTGTTACGGGTAAACTCATAAAGTACTGAACCGATTCTAACAATTAATTGTTTAAAACATTGCAATTTAGTTATAGAACAGAATGTGATACCTTATTCATTTCAATTTTGGATCTAAATTTTTCAATATAATACTCATAAGCCATAAGTTAGAATGCGCCCTGAGTACAAACTTAAACCCATATTCCAATAGTTCACTAGCCTCATCTTACAATAAAATTGAGATATTTGGTGTTTCAAAGGTCAAAATATAATATTTTAGGTAAAATATGTTCATGCTATTCATGAATTTGGTTATATAGGAAAAGTTTGTAACGGGTAAACTTATAAAGAACTCAATCGATTCTAACAAATATTTTGTTAAAACATTGCAATTTAGTTAAACAACACAATGTGATACCTTATTTGTTCCAGGTTTGGGTCAACGTTTTTCCAAATCATACTCATAAGCTATAAGTTAGAATGCTCTCTGAGTAAAAAATTCAAACCCATATTCCAATGTTTTATTGGCTTAATCTAGCAATACAATTGAGATATTTGATGTTTCGAAGGTCAAACTGCAATATCTTAAGTAAAATTTACACATTTGTGTTATCACCCAGATCTCCTTGAAATCACGAAATTGGTGAAAATTCCAAGAATCATTTATCTTTGTAATTCTTATTTCTTTACAACAGTTTGCCACTCTTCTCGTTGTGTCGTCCCACCCCCTCTCCCCCTCTCCAATTACATTGAATGCTTCCTAATTGACAACAATGGCAAAATTTATGGGAAGTGAAATTTTACAATATTTTTGTCTTAATTTTGTCAACTTTGGAAATTGTATCGCCACAATCAGCACAAAAGGATATTGTAGCAGCAACGCAGTGGAGTGCAAACAAAACAAAACAAAAAGAAGATAGAATAACACAAACAACAATAGTCTATCGTTATGCTATATACACATATCCAAGCTTCCTCCCACACACAAACACAAAGAAATTAATTAAAAACTGTCAATCAGTCATGGGATCGAACTGGTCCTTTTGTTGTACGAATATCTATCGATTGTTTTGTTCTTTGCTTTTGGTTGTGGTGATAGCGGTGGTGGTGTTAGTGTTGACTGTATGGATGTCGTTACAACCGCCCCACACCCGCACTAGTATTAATAAGCGTGTCACTGTCATCATTGTCGCCTAGCCCGGCAGTCAGCAAATCCGTTGATTTGGTGGAAATAGCGACATCGGCAACAGCAATTATTGACACCATTGAAATGGAAACATTGTGTGCGCGGGGTAAAAGTCTGCATTCATAGTGACAGCAAAATATTTGAAATTCCGCCTCCCTTTTGAATGTTATATACATACATTTATTGGCATTTTTTTTTGTTGTTGTTTTATTTGCACGACATGCAATAAAGCTTTACAATTAAATATTGGCCAGACTCTGACAAACAGCAAAAGGAATTATACAATTTCTAGAAATGAAATTAAAGATAAATATCATAAAAATTTAGTAATATTCTCATGCCACATTGTACATATAAACAACAACTGCCGATGGGTATTGATTGTGGGTAGACATTAATTCGACATGCGTTTGGAAAAGCTGTGCAAATTTTCTGTGTGCTTATGTATGAGTAGGGTATCAAATTTGCAATTACTGCATAGAGTTACCGAAAAGCGGTTAGTGACTTTGGTAGTCTGTGAAATAAATATCAAAGATGTATGTGCAATTGGGAAGAGGAAAGCCAATAAGAACCAGGGGGTCATTAAAGTGATTGACACTGAACGACAAGGGGGTCGATTAGTCAAAGATAAATGCTCAAGGTTACAGCAACTACCAAGAGATCACGTATGCCCCAGGCAGTGGTAGCAAATGTGAGAAGGCGAAATGTTGAACATCATGCTACCACCGATGCGTCTTAGGAAGTAGGTAACAGAAGTTACTGAAGCTCAACACAAAGGCTATCCTAATAATCCACTCTCCTTAAACAAAACAATTATTATGAAAATGCAACGAAAAGAAAACACAAGAACCCTCCCCCTCCCTGACGACCCAGCATACCGTTATAAGGACAATGATTTAAGGATATGCACCTGAAAAGTCCGAACTCTATACATAGATGGTGCCTCTATCCAAGTGTTTAGACAAATACAAGGCTGACATCACCGCCATATAGGAAATGAGATGAACGGGACAGGGATGCACACGACGAAAGAACTGTGACATCTTTTACAGCTGTCACGCAGAAAAACAGGAATTTGGATGTGGATTCATAGTCGGCAAGAGACTTCGACATCTGGTCTCGCGGTTTAACCCTGTAAGTGACCAAATAGCCGCTTTTCGCGAAATATGCGAAATATTTTTACATTACGCTGATTTGTGTAAACGCCCGAAGAAAGACAATGACATTTAAGATGCATTATATGAGCGCCTGGAGGAAATATATGACCGGTTCCCTGTATATGACATTAAAATTGTTCTGAGAGATTTGAATGCTAAAATAGGAAGGGAAGATGGTAGTTGTTCAGCAGTCGGAAAATTCAGTCTACACAACTACACCTCCGATAACGGCTACAGACTGGTAAAATTCGCGTCGCCAAGAAATATGGTTGTGAGTGAAACCAAAGTCCCGCAAAAAAATATCCTTAAGGGAACCAGGTTATCCCCAGATCAAGAGATAAGAAACCAGATTGATCACGTGGTAATTGATGGAAGGCATGTCTCAAGCGTTATGGATGTGCGTGTGATGCGTGGTGTAAATTTAGACTCGGATCACCACCTAGTTACATCCAAGGTACGCACACGTTTAAGTAGTGCTAAATACACTCGTAATCAAAAGCAAATGAAGCTAGACATCACAAAGCTATATACCACCGAGATAGCCAATGCCTACTATAACCAACTCTCTCACTTACTTCGAACCAACCCCCCTAATTCTGATGTTCCCGACACACGGTGGCAGCATATTGTTAATTCTATGACCACTGCCGCAACGACCGTACTGAGTTTTGAAAAACCACGCTCAGACAAGCCCTGGCACGATGATGAATGTCGCGAATGTCTAACGAAATGGCTGCTGCGTACAAGGCAAAACGCGTGCAGTGACGGAGCGTTATAAAGAGAAAGGAGGGACATGAAAGGCGGAAAAATCGTCTGTGGAAGAAAAGAGAGAAACAGGATATTGAAAACTCCAGGGGATGAGCTGAAGCCCAAAAATTCTACCAAAAGTTTTAGAACAGGGATCACAAACGGTAAGGACAAAGACAAATATGGAGGGAACAATCTCGATCTCTACTCTATAGAAGAAGAGAGAGAGAGCCAATATATCAAAAATTTCAGGAATAGCGATAAAGCCCGAAAGTTCTACCTATAGGTAAAAATCAAAAGTTTTGAGCGGATATCCCCAAATGTATCGGGTCACGGTCACTCAAAGTGTGCTGTAAACATGCTGGGAACACTTTCATTCTCTTCTGGTTGCTGAAAGTAACAATAATGCACACATACCATCAGTTTTGACGATTACAAACCTGCATTCGCAGTCCTCTACGACAGAAATTATTAGATGCTATGGCTACGTTTTGGTATCTCCTTGAACCTGATACGATTTTGTGGAATGACTCTAAATGACTCGATGTCTTCAGGGAAATTATGTTACTATGAGGACTCCGGTATGTTACTGCAGCCTTTTCAAGCATTGAGAAGCAATCGACAGAAGTGGGTCTGATGGCAAATGAGGATATCACCAAGTTGTTTGGTTCAACGAACAAAGAGTCTACTCATTTGGGTCGCTGCGTGAACGTTGACAACTATAACTTTGAAGTGGTAGATGATTTTGTCTACCTTGGCTCCGCCATAAACAAAAACAATCAGTCTGGTAATCAAAAGAAGAGTATTGATCGCAAACCGCTGCACATATGAGCTTAACAAGCGATTTAATGACAAACCCCTCTCCCGAAGAACAACGATCCAACTGTACCAGAAACTGATCCTACCTGTCTTGCCTTACAGCGCAGAATTCTTGGGAGTTTTCGAGAGAAACATATTTGGACCTATCATCGTTAACGGCAAATATTGACCTCGAATGAACCATGAGCTATATTAGCTGTACAAGGACATCCACGTAGTCAAGCGCTTAGATATAGATCGAATACGCTACCTTGGACATGTTGTACGAATGAAAGAAAATTATCCAGCTCGGGCGACCAAAACTTCGTTGGATGGACCAGGTGAAAGAACTGTTATCTACACTTGGTGTGACTAACTATCAACGGAGTGCAAAAGACCGAATCGTTCATGCGGCTACTGATATATGAACTTCTGTTGCTGCAGCCAATTAAGAAGAAAAAATGACTCAACCTTCTTAGTTGCTATATAATACAAAATCATAAAAACCATAATAATATGTGTACTTACATTAGTAATACAAAGTGATGATGAAGTTTACCTGAAATAAAGAAAAAAATATATGTTACACCATATAAGGACACAAAAAAGTTAAACTAAATTAAAACCTCAGCATTAATTAAAATGGATTTAAAACATAATGGAATAATTTAATAATGTTTATAGATAATAACAAATACAAAATTAGATTCAATATACAAGAATATTTTACTGTTAATCCGCGACCAATGTTGAGATATTTGTGATTTATAAGAGTCTAAAAAGGTTAAAATGAAATGTTAATTTCAGTTGAACAACTTCAATAACACAGTACTACACATGATTTTGGGACTCCATTCTGAGAACTGCACATGAAAGGCGGCCCCAAAAAGAAGAAGTTCTGCATCATTCGTTTTGTCAAGTTACATGCCATAATAATTTAATATCGATTTGAAGTTGGTAAATATCATATAGGGGAATTTGTTACATTTTAGGCTCTTTTGTTTGACATAACATAAATACAATATGGTGGCGTATGATTATCATAAGTAATATTCCACTTAAATCATACGCGACGAGAAGCTAAATTATAAACTCCCAATAATCTCTAATAATGTCGCATTTACTACGTTTTATATAGTAAAGTGTCATTTTCAATTACTACGCAATTACCTATATTTCCCAAACTGTAATGCTAACATTCAAATTCTCCTTCCCTTATACATATATTACTATAATGTCTACCAAAATCGCAATCGCAATTAATTATAACAATCAAGTGGATAATTATCAATTAAAATTTTTAATTAACAATTACTTGCTGAATGCGGCGAAACCATATGGTACCAATGCTGTGCTAAAGGGGTAAACGAATATCTTTCTTAATGACAAATTTTCCCCAAAAGCAAAGCTGTTACCCCCTCTACTCCCTTAAGCAAAATTTTAGCATACAAAACAAAACAACGCTCGCTCGCTCATTCTTTGCCAACATCATTTCATTATACCTGATAGTACGCAGTGAGTAGCGATTATGTAGTGTACACTTGCACTCATGTGCCTCTGTGTGTGTGTTTGTCTAAGGCACGTGTCAGTGCAGTGTAACACAACACATGACTCATGTGTGCGGTATTTCCGTCGCATACAAGCGCGCTCTCACGCACGCACGCACATTTCCTTTCCCCACATCAAGGAAGCGTAACAAGTGAACCGGTTCCCGGTACCCCATACACACACACGCACACACACCGCAGGCTCAATATTGTAGTTGTGCATGCAAAATGGAACTTGACAACCAACCCATTTGCCTGCATTGCCCCATTACCCATTTGATAAATGTTTAATGAATGCGCTCTGAAAGCAGCCTGGCTTGGGTTGGACGACAAGGGAGGGAGGGCGGATACTCACACAATTACCACGTCGAGTTTTTAGTTCTCAAAGCCATACCAATTATCGAGCTAAGGAGGAAGGTGGCTTATTCTCCCACATTGCATGAATATCTCGCATTACACCAACATTTTCCATGCAAGTTATTCAACAGTCTGTGGCAATTGAAGTTGTTGTTGTTTTTGTAGTAATGTTGTGTTTTTTTTTTTGTTGCTGCTTGTAAAGTTCAACGATTTCGTTGCTATTGACAATAAAGTTTTTAGCTGGTAACGGGTGTTGGTTGTCTGTGTGTGTGTGTGTGTGGGTGTGTTAATAAATCATCAAACTGTGGTTGGCAGCCAAAAAACGAAAGCAACAACTTTAGGTTACTGGCATAACATTTTATGATGTGCCATATAATTAATCATCTCAACTAGCGACAACGATTTATTCGACAAGAAAGTGAACAAACAACAACCACGTAATTTGTAAGTGTTTCAGGTGCTTATTGAGGGTACAGGAATAAATTATTTGTATTGTTGGCATAAGAAGGGGAAATTAAAGGGCGATTAAGTAATATTGCCAATAAAGTTATGAACGTTGATAACTGTTCATGCAGCGTCCCAGACAACTGGGCTCTTTTGTTCGTTGAAACAAAAGCACTTCTGCCGACTGATTCTCAATGCTTGAAAAGGCTGCAGTAACATCCCGCAGTCCACGGCCAATGATATCTATATTAACGGCATACGAGAGTAGCAATTGACTTTTAACAAAGCTGGCACCAGTCCTGTTTACTGCAGCCTTCCGCATGACCATCTCCATTGATGATGTTAAAGAGATCGCATGACAGTCTATCGACTTGTCTAAAGTTCCTCTTGGTAGGAAATGGCTCTGTCATATTTTTGCCTACCATCACTGAAGTCTTCGTGTCGGTCAGTGTCATTCCGAAAAGTCGTATCAGCCTCGCGGGTATACCAAACTCAGCCATAGCATCTAATAGTTTCTGTCGTTTCGGACTGTCGAATGCACTTTTATAGTCGATAAAAAGATGGTAAGAACCGATCTGTATTTCCTAGGTCTTCTCCAGGATTTGTCGTAGTGTTAATATCTCGTCGATTCGCACTGATAAAGGGCAGATGTCGTTTCTGTTTTACATCTAGTATCGTCGCATTGACCTAAACAGATGGTGGGCTCCACCCCACTGGAACATACTATAGAGCCGCTGTTATGGTACGGGACTTAATTCTCAACACTCCACAAAATATTAACATTGTGCTCGATTCTTATGTGTGTGTTTCATATTGACTAACAAGTACAAGGTCGAGGCTTGTACTCCGTCCGATTTGGCCCCTGTTATTATTGGCTACTTCATGTTATTATGTTCTATTATTTAATCATTTGGACAATTACCATTCCATCCACACACACTTGCAAGCTTCAAATACGCATCACGCCGCCATCAGCTAGGAACCCAAGTTCCCCATCCGGCCGGCCACACATTCATCACCTTCAGCTATGACCAAAGCTCCCCATCCGACAGACCGCTATTATCACCTTCTGCTAGGTACATTGATATCCCATCCGGCTGGCATCATCAATAACACTTTGGACAATACACACACATAAAGTGAATGTGTTAGTGTCCGACTTAGTAGCAAAAGTTCAAAGATTCTCACACAATTATAGACTTTCACTTTATGGAAGACCCAGTCCGTAACAGTTCCTGCAATCGCTCTCACACACTTGTTAGAGCTTTGGTGCTATATATCACCAAGACGCTAAGAATGCAACGCCACCTTTAACTAAAAGGATATATTGATGCACAAAGAGAGATGCAAGTGCTCCATTTCTCTCGAGCATCACACTCCGGCGGGCGGCGTGCCTAGGGCCAACCTGACTTCCCGTAGTACCATCTTTAGACTCCTTCGTCGGAGCTCGTAAAACGGTGCGTCTTTACTACCACTTTTTGCCTTGCAGGGCCAGAAAGAGGCCTCCACATGGAGGCGATACTCCCCAAAGGCTCCTGGAGGAGACAATCGACTCCGTCGTCAAGGATTGACTTGATTTCATAACTTGTGCTACCTTCAGAACCAGGCATAGTACAAAAATGTGCCCTCCATATTTACAGCACACTCTATGTGTCCGTGACTAGATTTCCATCGCTGTCGTTAATGAAGAGGATCCCTGTTTCGAAACCTTTCCTCTTTATGTTTTAGGGTTTCAACTCTAGCCCACATCGATATCTTCATTCATCTCATCTCCTCCATAGACTCTATATAATCTTGAAGAGCAGTTTCGCCTCTCTTTTCCTCTCCTCACAGCATGCGCTGTTATTGCCTGCAGTGGTTCCTTGCATGTAGCATCCTTTTCCTCAGACATGATACGCGACATTCTTTATTGTGCCAGGGCTTGTCTGTGATGTTGTTTTTCATTGCCAAGTACGGTTGAGGCGGCTGTGGTGATAGAATGATTATATGCTTTGCTACTATGTGTTGAGTACATCAAACTAAGGGATGTTTGTTGGCAGTAATTGAGAGAGTTAGTTGCAGTAGGCATTGGCTATCGCGGTGGTAGGCAGCGTTTGATTTGTTTCCTTTGCATTTGGTTACGTGCCTCGTGCGTACCTTGGCTGCAAATAGGTGGTGATCTGAATCTTTATTTGCATCACGAATCACAGGCACTTCCATGGTGCGTCAGACATGCCTACAATTAAATAACATATCTACCATGACTGAGATATGGGATAGCATCTCTTCCATGGATAAAGACTAATGTGAACGTCACTGTTTGAGAAGCTTTTACTTGAAATGCCGATTGATTCGACACTTTACTGCAATGTTGCTGTCGACAACATATAGGGGGACGCCGATGAAAGAAAATGTAGTTGAGTGGAGACAGGAATCGAACCGTCGATCTCTCGCATGATAGTCGCGTGTTCTACCCATCATGTCACGGACGGCCTCACGTAATCAATTTGATTTATTGTCTTTAGATCGAGCAATATCTAGGTTACCTTGTGGATACCTTTTTCTGGTTCCCCTTGCCACGATGAGTTTTGCTGAAGCGAAGCCAACTAGTCTCAAAACTATCTTCCCTTCCTTCTTCATCATAAGAATTTCCCAATTGAAATCGATGCGTCTTTGTCCTCCAACGGGCATATAGACATATCAGCTGTATGTGGAAATAAGTATTTCACCTCGATTCGTATGTTGGTTAGATGACTTAGTCTCCTGAAAACTATGAATCCACATCTAAATTCGTGTTATTTTGCAGTGCAACTAGCTCTTTTGCCGTATTTCCTATATGGCGTTAATATCAGCCTTATATGTATTATCCTTTAATCAGAGTCCTTATAACGTTTGGGCGCCGGTAAACAATTGCCTTTTCTATGTGTTTTCATTCTAATTGTCTTAACTAATTTCATACTAAACATTACAACACAACCTTATTTTAGACAAAAATTAACCTCAAAACACTTAGGTGCCTCTCTCTCACAAGAAACTGTATTTAATTACTGTCATTAAAAACCCCTCAGTAATAAAGTTGCCAAAAAAAATTATATCATTACAAATTAGATAAGATATACATCCCCCCTGCTAGTTACGATGAATCCGATACCATTGTTGACTTATGCAGTCAAATTTACTTATCTTCTAAATGTTAAAGTGACTTGTCATTTTATGTCACTTCAAGTGCAGTAGTTGCAGCAGCAGCAGCTGCAACAAAAACCACATTAAAAAGAGTCATGATACTTTGACTGGCAACAACAACAACAACAACATTACGTACATACGTACGTAGTACGTACGTACACAATGGTAAGTACGTTAAAGACGAATGTAAATAAATTTATAACACTTTACGACAATAAGAAGACTAAAAAAAAGATGAATACCCCCTCAGCATTCAACACAACAGAATGATGAAGCACACGGACACAGAGTCAGGCGGCATTGCCCGATCTGATGCTGCATAAACTGCAGCAGTATTTGCAAATGCATTGATGCAGGTGGCCATAAAGTTGGGGTGCTGGTGTTTGCTTCTTAAAGTCACCATCACCAACAACATCAGATTTCAAGTCATAAAACATCAGCCACAATGACAATATCACTAACACATCAGCACCGATGTTGTATGTATGACGTCTGGGGGTGTGTGTGTGTGTGTGGTTGTCTCCAGCATTCAGTTGAGGCATCTGCATCATCCGACATGAACGCGATAAAATGCATGATGCTTTTCTGCTGCAGCCATAGAAAGAGCATTCAAGAAAGGAATGAATAGTACATGTAAGAATTATATTAAATTGATATGGATGAGGGTTGGGCTGGTGCTAGCTATGATGCTATATAATGGCGACGCGACGTTAAGACATTGTCAACAGAGCTAGGTGGTGCACAGTGATGGGTCAGAATTTCGCTTATATAACATAAACTAATACTTATTTATCCCTTCACATACCACAGGTTACAGGAGATCTTCTTACATTTGAGAGACTAACATGATTCTTTTTTTAGACTTATAGTACGGAACCCGCAGTTTAACGGTGAATCCGAACATCAGCTGTTTGAGAAGCTTTACTATACATGCCAAAGGACTCGACTACTGCAAAGTTGCTGCCAACAACATCGAGCAGGCCGTTGATCAAATAAATGTAGTTCACAGGTGTGTCAGGGATCGAACTTAGGTCTCTCTACATGATAGTCGTGTGTTCATAATATTTTAAAAAATTTAACCTAATTTTTCTCAAATCTGTCAGACTTTATTAAAACTAAACTATTTCCCAAAGTTTTTATAATCTTCAACACTCGCACATACAGAGCGAAGGGTTTATTCATTTTGTTCTTCCATTTGTAACGCCTATAAGGAGGCGTGGCAGGTATGACAATATATATTAGAGTGGCAGCAAAAATTTAACTTTGGATTTTCAGTAATGCCCGAGGGGAATATTGTGCCAGTTGTGCTAAAACGACTATAATCAACATTTGAGAATAATCGGACAACTTTAAGCCGTGCCCCAAGAGGTCAAATGTCAAATCTATATATATGCAAATGAGTTTGACTTCCTTTGTTTGCTTTTTATAGTACAGTATAGACTCGAAGACGGCTTGAACGATCTTTTCACAAAATGTAGCTGTGTAGTCGGTGGTCAAAAAGGGTACATGCGCTTTTGACATATTAAGTGGGCGTTGCCCCGCCTATTGGACTCTATTTTTGAAACAGCAATATCTGCAGGAATGTTTTTCCAAACGTCTTGAACATTTTGTGGATGCATTTAGCAACAAATTTCGCAATGGTTGGGATCGGATTAGTTGGCGTGGTGTAAAAGTTGAAACATAAAAAGGCTGTGTCTCATGAACTATATGAGGTAACAAGCTCATATTTAGTATGTGTTGTTGGTACAGTAGGCATGCAGCCAGGGTGGAAGCTGAGCCACGCCCCAATTTAAAATAAGTCGTATAGTAAAAATATAACAATGCTATTGGAACCAAGTTGGAACAACGAGCCGACGCTCCGTCAACATACGTCAATATATGACTATTACATATTTACAAGAAAACAAATACAATTCCTTAATCGAACATAGGTAAAAACAGTAAGAAAGTTTCAGTCGGGCAACCTGACTTACATATACCCTCACCCTCAGTAAAACATCAACCTTTCTATTATATTGATATTATTACTCGATTTCTAAACTGGGCGGAGTGGTATATTTGTATGGGAGGTACCAGAATGGGCGCCGCTAGACTTCCAGTTTTTTTATCCTAAACTTTTTCATGCTTTAGATTTTCTAAATACAGAATTTGGATACGATCGCGTTTGGTTTATTAATTTTATTACTCGTTTTCTAAAATGGGCGGAATTGTACATTTGGGGCGTGGCTAGACTCCAAATTTTTTCTCCAAAACCTTATCTTGTTATAGCTTTACTTAATACAGAATTTGGGCACGATCACGTAGGGTCTATTTATAATATTAATCGATTTCTAAAGTGGGCGGAGTGGCACATTTGTATGGGAGGTACCAGATGGGGCGTGGCTAGACTTCCAGTTTTATCTCCAAAAAACTATAGCATGATAAAGTTATGCTATAGTTTCACAAACTAAAGAATTCGGGTACGATCGCGTTGGATTTATTGATTTTTTACTCCACCTCTATAGTGGGAGGAAAGTTACATTTGTATGGGAGGTACCAGAAAGGGCGTGGCTAGACTTCCAATTTTTTTTCAAAACTTTATCCTATTATAGCTTAATTAAAAACAGAATTTGGGTACGATCCCGCTGGGTATATTGATATTATTACTCAATTTCTAAAGAGGCCTAAATGATGTATTTGTATGGGAGGTACCAGAAGAGGCGTGGCCATGTAGCCCATTTGCACTGCCGTTAGTAGTTTTGGGGAAATATTAACTCGTGCAAAATTTCAAAACATTTGGTTGCGTCTTTCGAAAGTTATCGTGCGCACCATCCGGACAGCCAGACAGACAGACGCACGGACATTGCTCAAACGATTTAAAAAGTCATGAAACGCATTTGGTTCAATGAAACCTAGGGTCTAAAGTGACACCTTCTATGTGTTACACTTTTGGGTCGTATCAAATGATATATACTCTCCTACCTTTAGGTTGAGGGTATACGAATAGGATTCAATAAAAACCTGACCTATGACCTCTTTAGGAAATTGTTGTCCGATCTTACACAATTTTTTTTCATGTTTTTTAACCACGTGAGACAATATTACGTTTGGGCATTTTGAAATTTCCGCCCTATGAAATGATCAGCTTGGAATTCTGAGTCCATTTAAAGATGTCCGTCTGTCTGTCTGTCAGCGCAGTTACAGTCGTAGTTTTAGAGTTATCGAGCTGAAATTTTATATGCAATCTTCTATCCTCTAAATGGAGATCATGTTCTACGATGAGCGAGATCGGACAAAAACTACTACCACCTGCCATACAAATTGCCCCTTTTTGGGTCTGTCCTTGCGATCACAATCGTAATTTTACAGATAAAGAACAGAAATTTGATATGAAAGTTTCTATCCTCTAAACGGATGTTTAGTTGTATAACTAGCTAGATCGGACGAAAACAACACCCACCTCCCATACAAATTGCCCATTTTTGGGTGTGTATGTCTGTCTGGCCCCCCCGATTAAAGCCGTAGTTTTTAGAGATATTGAGCTGAAATTTGGTATACCAGCTTCTATCCTCTACATGGAGGTTAAATTCTAAGACAAGCAAGATCGGACAAAAACTACTCCCATCTCCCATGCAAATTACCCCTTTTGGGGTCTATCGCATTACTCTAAAAGGAGGATAAATTCTAAGACAAGCAAGATTGGACAAAAACTAATCCCACTTCCCATATAAGCTCCCCCTTTTTGGGGTTGTCTGTCTGTCTGTCCCTTGGATTGCTGCAGTACTTTACCAATTATCGACATGAAATTTGGTAAACAAGCTTCAATACTGTAATAGGATGATAAGTTCTACAATGAGCAAGCAAGATCGCACGAAAAATGGTCCCACTTTTTATACAAATTGTCCTCTTTTTGGGGTATGTTGTCTGTCCGCCCAATTACAGCCGGAGTTTAAGAGCTAACGAGCTGGAATTTGGTATATAAGCTTCTTCCTCTAAGAGGAGGATACGTTCTAAAATAAGCAAGATCGGACAAGTACTATTCCCACTTTCCATAAAAACAACCCATTTTCTGGGTGTCAGTCTCTCCGTCCCCTCAATTACAGCAGTAGTTTAAGAGCTATCGAGCTGAAATTTGATATCCCAGCTTCTATCCTCTAAGCGGAGTTTAAGCTCTGAGATAAGCAATATCGGTTAAAAACTCCACCCACCTTCGATATAAATTGCCCCCTTTTTGAAGTCTGTCCCTGCGATTATAGTCGTAGTTTAAGAGATATAGAGCTGAAATTTGATACATCAGCTTCTATCCATTAAACTGAGGTGAAATTTCAAGATTAGACAAAAACTACACCCACCTATCATACAAATCGCCCCTCTCTTGGGGTCTGTTCCTGCGATCACATTCGTAGCTTATGAGCTATCGAGCTGAAATTTGGTACACAAGCCTTAATCGTCTAAGAAGGACGAGCAAAACTTAACTTACTTAATTTAATTACCCTTTACAGCCCATGAATGAGGTATGGGATAGCTTCTCGCGTTGTTGTGAATTAACACGCTTTCTATTTTTAGATTCACAACTAACGGCTCCTACTTGTTTATCGACGAACGCGAACGTCACTGTTTGAGAAGCTTTCACTAGACATACCGATTCGCTCAACACTTATACTGCGAAGTTGCTGTCGACAACATCGAGGGGGCCAGCAACGAAAGAATTTATTTTTTAGATGACTGAAGCCAGGAGTTGAACCTGGGATCTCCCGCATGGTAGTCGCGTGTTCTAACCATCATGCCACGGCCGGTCCCTGAGCTTCGACATAGCCGAAGATAATTACCTTACTAGTTTTTCCTTAAAAATATTTTATCACCTTTTAGCTCTGCACCCCACTGTGCAGCCTAAGTGCTGGGTATGGTAATATCAACTTAGCAGCCATTGAATAGAAGAATATATTCACAAGTAACACCTCACTGCATGTTTACAAAAGGTGAGGTGGCATGTGAAGCATGATTAATGTCCCGAAAATTGTTTTCAAGTGTTTACATAAAAGCAGAACCACACTTCTGCCCTGCCACCCCCTGCCTTGCCACTCCCCTAACCAAGACCACACAACAGCAACGATTATATTAAACAAGATGGGGACACGGTCATATGGGCGTGTGCGGCCCCCATACTGATGCTGATTCAAAGAATGGTGATGATGATGACGATGTCGACGTCAACAACGACGACGGCGATGATGATGATGTTATTTATATTGTTCTTAGCTGTTGTTGTTGTTATTATTATTATCCTTATAACATAACCAACAGAGCGAAGAAATACGAACGGCGGAAGGATATTACGGAATACATAAACACTAGCAACGGCCACATTCTCGGAAACTGTGCGAAATGAACAATAGCAAAACACAATAGCATTACAAAAAAAAATAGACAATATTTTTAAATTCGACCAAAAACAATTTCTTTGTGCAGCGCAAACAATTGCATCAAAAGAATTTGTAGAGGGGAAAACTTTACTGCCTTCAAATGCAGTCTGCCTGTGCAATCCCCGCACTGGTTCATTGTATCGACATAAGATATAGAAAAACTCCAGAAGGGAAACTTTAATATGAAAACCACAAAGCAACAGAGCAACCAATTTGAAAAACCGCAACTAAGCGAGAAAAACATGAACAATAAAGAAAAACACACAAGGAAAAATTGAGAAAACAACCCTTAAGGATATCACTAAGGTAGGAGCGAACACACACATACACTGAGGCA
Organism: Muscina levida; assembly: GCA_964034835.1. NCBI lineage: Eukaryota > Metazoa > Arthropoda > Insecta > Diptera > Muscidae > Muscina > Muscina levida. The sequence goes on along the minus strand of OZ035884.1, from coordinate 30,827,154 downwards.
AGTGTTATACGCATTGCTATGTTTGTGTTCATCTTCAATGCCTGAAATCTTTTAACACAACTCAAACACACTCTCTCTTACGCTCATGTTCAACAACAACCTACATATGCATTGAAAAGCATTAGAATATAGATATATGCATACGTATGCATTTTCGAGGGTATTATGGGCAACTACGTGAAATTTAAAATAAGGATTCTGAGGGGATGATTTTAAATTGTAACAATTGTTAAGAATGATTTGTCAGCAAGCGGTGCAACAATTTGTTAAACGTTTTAAAGTGGTTATTACAAAGAGCACGAGGGATGCCAGCCTAATGGATATTTGTTATTCCTTCGAAGTGGCACAATAATTGTGAGGCGATTACCGATAACGATGCCGTAGAAGGAAATAAATCTTTAACAAGTTGCGCAAAGAGCTATCATCAAGTTTGTATACCAAATTTTAGTTTAATAGATCTTAACCTATCTTAGATCTTAACCCAAAAACAGGGAGTTGGTAAAGGTATTGTTCATCTTAGAACTTAACCTCCGCTTGAAGGACATAAGCTTTCATACTAAACTTAAGCTTGGTAGCACTTAAATTTGGGTTGCAATCGCAGGGGTAGACGGACAGAGAGTGTTTGTATGGGAGGTGGGAGTAGTTTTTGTCCGAAATTAGTCAATTCAGAACATATTCTCCGCTTCGAGGATATAAGTTTGTATACAAAATTTCAGTTCCAGAGATCTTAAACTAAGTTTTAATCTCGGGGACAGACGGAAACCCCCAAAAAGAGGGAGTTGCTAAGGATGGTCCGATCTTGGTCATCTTACTACTAGAGCATAGAAGCTTGTTTACAAAATTTCAGCTCGATATTTCTTAACCTACGGCTGTAATCTCGGGCGTAGACAGACGGGCACCCCCTAAACAAGGGGAGATTGTATGGGACATGGGAGTAGTTTTTGTCCGACTGGCTCGTTTTAGAATATAACCTCCGCTTAGACGATATAAGTTTGTATACCAAATTTCTTCTCGATAGCTCTTAAATTAAGGTTGTAATCGGGGAGACAGATAGACGGACACCTCCAAAAAGGTGGAGTGTGTTTAGGAGATGGGAGTAGGTTTAGAAATTACTAGGTTAAAAATAAATCAATTCAAAACATAACTTCCGCATAGAGGATAAAAGCTTGTGTAACAAATTTTTGTTCAAATGCTTCTTAACCACGACTATAATCGGGGGGACAGGTAGACGAATACACCCAAAAAGAGGGAGTTTGTATGGTAGATGGGAGTAGGATTTGTCCGATCTTGTTCATCTCAGAACTTAACCTATGTTTAGAGGATAGAAGCTTGTACACAAATTGCTGCTCAATATTTCCTTAACTACGGCTGTAATCGGGGGACAGACACCCAAACACGGCAATTTGTATGGGACGTGGGAGTAGATTTTTTTCCGAAATAACTTAATTCAGAACATAACCTCCGCATAGAGATAGAAATGTCATCTCGATATTTCTTAATCTACGCCTGTAATCGCTAGGACAGACACCCCAAATGGGGCACTTTGTATAAGAGGTAGGAGTAGTTTTCTTACGATCTTGTTCATCTCAGAACTTAACCTATGCTTAGACGATAGAAGCTTTCAAACCGCATTTCTTATACTACGGCTGTAATCGTGGGGATAGACTGACGGACACCAAAAAAGGGGAGTTTGTATAGGAAATGGCAGTAGTTTTTACCAGATATTGTTAATCCCAAACCTTAACCTATGCTTAAAGGATAGAAGCTTCCATACTAAATGATAGATAGACGGACACCCCAAAAAAGGGGAGTGTGGTTAGAACATGCGAGTAGTTTTTGCTCAATCTTGCTCATCTCAGAACTTAACCTATTCTTGTAGGATGGAGGATTGGAGCTCTGAAACTGCGTCGGTAATCGCAGGGACAGACCCACAAAAAGGGAAAATTTGTCAAGGCGATGTGGGTGTAGTTTTTTAACCATCGGGATCATCGTAGTTTGGGGATATAATGTAGTGTTTCAAATTACAGCTCGATATCTCCTAAAATGCTGTTGTAATCTCATTGACCAACCCCCCCCCCCCCCCCCCCAACCTCCCCTCAAAAAGTGGCAATTTTTGTATGGGAGGTGGGGGAAGTTTTTGACCGATCGGGCTCAAGATAGAACAGAATCTCCTTTTAGAGCATAGAAGCTTCCATACCAAATTTCGGCTCCATAACTTCTAACTACTGCTGTAACCGCGGGGACAGATAGGCGGACACCCTCAAAATGGGGCAGTTCGTATGAGAGGTGGATTCTAAGATCTTAACCTCCGCCTTGAGGATATAAACTGGTATTCTAAATATCAGCCCGCTTTCTCTTAAACTACGGCTGTAATCGCAGGGACAGACATACGGACAGACGTTCACCTTTAAATCAACTCAGAATTGGATGCTAATCATTTATATCTATAAATTGCGAAATGTATGGTCGATTTGTTTTTGCGGAAATATAAAATTGCCCGACCAGAAAATTGTTTCACTTGATGTAAAAAAATACATGACGGAACTTTGAATAACAGCGGACAACTATTTATCATTCCCCAAAGAGGTAAAATGTCTGGTTCTTAGTAAATCCTAGTTTTTTCTAATGTTGGATTAAGGAATTGTATTTTTTTCCTCGCAAATATGTTCTATTCAAATATGGAAGTGCGTGCGCTGTCAACTCAGTTCTAAATAGCCTGGTTATATCTCTACTATACTGTGAAATTTTCAGGACGATCAAACTATTATTATGGCTTTTAAAAAGGCTTCTTTTAAAAAGGGCGTGGCACAGCCCACTTCCTCCCTTGCTGTAAATCATACTGTACCAACAACATATATACCAAATATCATCTTTATACCTCTTATAGTTCATGTTAAATTTTCAAGTTTTATACCACGCCCACTGATCCAATCCAGCCCATTTTTTGTTAGATCACGAACTTTACTGCTAAATGCCTCCAAACAGGCAATTGGAGAAACATTCCTGCATATATTGCGGTATCAAAAATATGGTCCAATGAGCAGAGTCACGCCCACTTGATATATCAAAAATTAAAGTGCCCTTTTTCACCACCGACCACACATCTACATTCTGTGAAGACTTCAAAAAGGTCGGTCAAGCCTTTTTCAAGTCTATACGGTACTAAAAAATGCAGACAAACAAACACAAACTAATTTTCATACATACAGATTTGACCTTGGGCCACTTTGGGGCACGGCTCAAAGTCGTCCGATTTTGCTCAAATTTTGACCATAGCCGTTTTATAACAACTAACACAATAAACCGCAAGGGCATTACTGAAAATACAACGTTGAATTTTCGCTGCCACGCCTCCTAATGGGCGTGACAATTGGAAGAACAAAATTAATATACTCCGTTCGTGCTCGTGGCGAAGGGTATAAAAATTAAAAAAATTGTATAGGGGCCACCTTATGGGTTGAAAATAGAGGGTAGATATGATCTGAGAAACTGTTGGGGTTGCATAAATATCATACATTCGACTCCTCTAGGCGCACCCTTAAAATAGTTAGAACGATGGGAGCAAATGTTATAAAAATTTTATTTCTGTATCGGAGCCTCCTTAGGGGTGAAGATGGAGGGGAAGGTATTTCTGGGAAAAATGTTAGGAGGGAAAAAGGACTGGGTGTCGTTCACACATTTTAACCCTCTAGGGGCCATTTGGGACCGGCATTGGTAAGAACACGCGACTACCATGCGGGAGATCGCAGGTTCAAACCTGGGTCCAGTCATATTAAAAGAAAAAAAAAATAAATAAATTTTTCTTTCATTGTCGGCTCCCCTCGAATGTTGTTGACAGCAACTTTGTAGTATTAAGCGTCGATTCAATCGGCGTGTCTAGTAAGAGCTTCTCAAAACAGTGACGTTCGCATTTATCGTAGGTAAGTAGGTGCCGTTAGTTGTGAATCTAAAAATAGAAAGTGTGTTAATTCACAACAACGCGAGAAGCTATCCCATACCTCATTCATGGGGTGCAAAAGGAAATTAAGTTTTTTTTAAGGGGCCATTTCGAGATAGTTGCGGGCTGGTTGTGGATTTGTTCCCCTTCGCCACCATTTTTGACCATGGAAATGGAAATTTTTGCGATTTTTAAGGCAGTGGATGCACTTTTTTGAGGTATTTTTGTACCGCATTTTTTTTGCTATTCATTATCTACAACTTTACTTCAAACACAAAAGAGATATTATGTACGGTATAAAACCCGTTTGAAAATAGATAAAGTACTGAAAATCCACGTTCAGCAAAAAAATTCATATGACGATTTAATTATTGATGCAGCCAACTTGACAAAACGATTGATGCAGAAATTCTTATTTTTGGGGCTACTTTCACATACAATTCTCAGAATTGAGTCCCAAATCAATGAGCTGAAAAATGTTGTACTGTTATAAACTAATGTTGCTTGTTTCTATGTGCAGTGCAAAAAAAAATGCAATCAATTTCTATACATCTCGCTATCTAAGTAAGTACATCACAATTATGTTTGCCACTGTCCACTTGTTTTTATTCCGCTATCCAAAAGGTTATTTGTAATGACGCACAAAAACTCGCTAGCGCTAGTCTCTATGCTGTCCCCATAATAAAAATCCATTAAGCCTACATCTCTTACTTGTGGTGCCGATAAAATCAATAGCACTTTGCGCTGGGGCTACATTGATATAATTATTTTGCTAACCTTGACATGGTGACCTCGTACTTTGAAGCTATCAGATAAACGAAGCTGAATATATGTTTTATACGTAGTGTTCGACATGTTTTACCCCTTTGTGTGCCTAAGAGGACAACAGCAACTAAACCAAATTCACACACACACACACACACACACACATTCTCACACTTTAAAGAGTTTGTTTGATTTCGTTTTGTTTGCCGCTACCGCTGCACAGAGCAGCAGCAACTTTGTTTCGCATTCACACAGATTTCAGTTTGTTTTCTTTATCCTTGACATATACTACTCAAGTCCTTTCTTGCCTTGTGTTTTATACGTTACGTTGCGTTGCATTTCGTTTTTTGTTTTTATTTCTCTTCATGTTTTACACTAAGGAGAGCTTGAATGCTGTTTCCTTTTGGTTTGTTTTTTTTTTATTCGTGTTCTGCTTGATAATTTAATATTACTTGAGTGCAGCCGGGAGGGGGGCAGGCAGCGGGCACCTCTATAGCTAACGACCAGGTTAGGGAGCAAGGAAGAGGCATTTGCATATGGCAACATAAGTGCAATAGAAAGTATGGAAATAGTTTAAGGCTAAGGAACACAGGCAACACAGCATTGCAAACTTCAACACGACCTCAACTTTTACTATTCAAAGCAGAGTTTGTGTTTTCTTTCTCGTACTCGCTGCTGTCACGGGTAGTACGTACGTACGTACGTACGATGAATGGCCCATGGACCATGAACAAAGTAAACGAAAGGAATTTAAAATGTTATTTACGGTACAAGGATAACGAAAGAAAATAATCGCAAAAAGATTTGTTTAACGTTTCACAGTTCACAGGATGTGTCCGTGTGGGGTTTGCAATGCATTTACTTAAATAGTTGGGCTGTATAATTGTGCAGTGGAGATAGAACTCGATTTAAGGGGGGGGGAGAAAATTTGCATTTGTTTTCACGAAGAGAGTTGTAAGACAATAAGAAAGTTCATGAAAGAAATATTTTATTTCTGCTGTAGGTGAAGGTAGTGCCGAGGTAGATATTTCGTTGCATACTAAAAACGCCCAGAGCTCAACCGTCAGTACTTTGGATAGGAAAATTAAAAATGAAGATGTCATTGAGAGAAGACAATGGCTCACTTGTAATTTAGAAAGTTAAATCTGACCAGCTGCTCTACTTTGGAAAAAAGGGCATACAAATCGATAGAAAAAGCGATTGACTATATCAACAGTGACGGCATCAAGAGTATATTAGTAGCGACACGTCCTTCTAGATATTGAAAGCTTACGTGCTAGGGCTTGGATATCTCAATTGATATTCACACACACACAGCCGAATGTATTGATAACAGTACATTTTAGTATCTGTCCGTTTTCACTAAGCTACAGTAGACAGGTTCAACCATGAATCGCGATTACAATCCGGCAGACATGGAACTTTAAAGGATACTAAAAACGTAGAGCGTGTAACAGCATATGTACAACCTACTACTCGATAGCGGTCTAGTTTCTTAAGTGTGCACAGAACAGCTCATGCGCTACATAATTTCAATGGTTTTATTCAAAAATCACGGTTTTACCAATATGAGGCAACATGCCACATCTCCTACGACTCAGATGCAGATTGCGAAATTTTTGGGGAAAAAATTTAATTTTAAAAGGTGGTATCAACTAGCCACTTAGTGGCCCGAATTTATCCCCAACGTGCTATTTTCTTTTGGAGAAACCACCTTAAAAGTAGAGTTTTCAACAGTAACCGAGTTTCTCTTAAAAAACTTTAGAAACGTAATCGTAACATACTCGGATCAAAAATATGGATGGATGACATAATTTTTAATAATTAAAATCCCTATTTGTGTACTTTCAACATAAACACTGGTAGGTGTCTACTAGCCAGATTGACCGACTCTCTCTCTCTCTTCTTAAATAGTCCTGAAACGAATTTTGTCTTAAGATACGTGTTTTTGAAAAAAAATTTTATTTGCCAATGAGTGAAGATGTACTAATGCTGTAGAAGGATTTTGCAAAGAGTGAAGTAAGTTCAATTCAAAGGATGTCTACTAGAGTGTGGCTGAATTTTTTTCTCGACCAAGCGGTTTTCGAAATTGTAATCTACGCTGAATTCGTAGAAAATTTGCCCAAGAAACCATGGGACTAAAGCCAAAATCTAGCCCCCAGTTCTTAAACGGAAACTGTCCTTTTTGGTAAAAAAAATCCCCAACAATCCCTGCCACTGCCCCGGAATCGCCACTACAGGGATTAAATGTATGACCGACCACCAGTCATTTTTCTCTTTTAACATTTTCTCCGCACATACCTACCCCTATCAAATTTATATAAATTTTGTTCCTTCCTTTCTAACTGGCCCAAACGTGCCCTTAGAGGAGTAAAATGTATGACCGACCTCCAATATTTTTGCAACACCAAGAGCTTCTAAAAATTGTTTCTCATAAAATTGTTTTATATTTGGTATATTATAAATTTTGATCCCACCGCTTCAACTGCCCTAAACTTGCCCCTAGAGAAATCAAATTTAAGACAGATGCCCAATATTTTTGCAACCGCAACAGTCTCTTGGAACATATCTGTCCTCTATCTTCAACCCTAAATGTGGGCCCTAGACAAATTTGTTTTTTTATGAAATTGGATCCTTCTGCTCCGATGATGCCTCCTAGGAGGGTAAAATTTATGACCGACCTCCACTGGTATTTCCCTCCTAGCATTTTTCCCTAACATACCTACCCCACCTCTTGACTCCCTAAGAGGGATCCCAAAAGACATCATTATAATTCGAAAATGTTAATCAAATTAATTTATTTTTTTGACGCGACGAATATTTCTTCCGATTTTCGACGACGATTTGAAGTAAAAATATCTGTTCCTCCTCGTTACGGCACAACTAGTTGCAGTAGTGCTCTATTAATTTCACAACTCTTTCGGCAGCGTCATTGACAAGATGAAATTTTCACATAATTTCTTGGAATTGCTGGCAGTCTTCGCGCTCTTCCCAGGTTTATGAATCGGTATCAATAAAATCTCTTGACAATCCGAATCGATCGAAAAATTTTCGTCACTTTTGTGTGATGTAATGGCTTAAATCGTTGTTCGTGAGTTCTTGATTCACTTATTTCGATGTCATTTCCGCTTACATTCGCACATTTTCCGCTTAATGTCAAAGGGGGTAATCGGATCGAATAGTGCAAGAGCAAAGACTTCACCACTTAGATACCAGAGATGTCCACAGAATCTCTTTACCAATCGTTGTGACACACAGCAATCAACTGAATGATCACCAGCAATTGCTTTCAAAAAATGCATATCATTATTTGGAGCTTCTTCAATTGCTCTGGTGGTGCTAAACTAAGCTTCACGTAAAGTGTTACGATGAAAATGAAAACATCGCGAAGTCCATTTAATTCTATGTTGCTCAAACCGAGATATTTTCGGAACAAATACGTTTTTGGGCGGTATATGCCTTTGGCCAACCATCGAGCATTAATGATGGGTTCCAATAGGCTGTAATGATGAACTCAAAACGATTTGAAAGAATTTCTGGGTTGTTTTTCCTTCAATTGAGCCAAACAAAATGACTTTATATTAATTTTGACCTGGACTGGTATTTTGGCTGCGACTCTACCTATCATCTTCTATCCTAGGCCAGTATGGTTTGTCTTTAATATTTTCTCATAGCTCTATGAAACGCGCCAACATTGGCACCCCTAGCTCCTGGCTTTGGCATGTCGGTGTAAATTAAAAAACTAGTAAAGAAATTTCAGTCAGATAAACTGACTGATAAATACCATCACCCAATATAAGATAATAGCAACCTCAGTAAAAAATAAATTCTATTCTATTGATATTATTACTCGATTTCTAAAGTGGGAGGAGACTTTCAGTTTTTTTTCTCCAAAACGTTTTTCTGTTATAGCTTAACAAAATTCAGAATTTGCGCACGATCGTGTCGTGTGTATTGATATTATTACTCCATCTCTAAAGTGGGTGGAGTGGTACATTTGCATGGGAGGTACCTGAAGGGGCGTGGGTAGACCTGTTTTTTACATCCGTCAAAAATAGACACCAGATCCAGAGTAATGCATTTGATACTATCCCTTTGAATCTCGCTTATGCAAAATCATTGCGTCATTGCAAACTTGGTGATCAGTATCCAATTCACTCGATACGTTGGATAAAAAAATTCACCTGATGTTTCTTCTCTGTTTTGAAGTTTACACATAACAACAAGAAATTTTTTTGAAATCCTTCAATTCAAATAAAAACATTAATACTCTTTACAATGTAACATATTTGACACATCTGCGCGTATCCTACCCTAAGGGTGGGACCAAATAGTATCACATTTTGATTTGATAGGGGAAAATATTGGGAGGGAAATACTAGTGGAAGTCAGACATACATTTTAGCCCTCTAGGAGGCATCATAGGAGCAGCAGGAGCTGATGTCATAAAAAAATTATGATAATACCAAAAAATTTTATGGGGGCCCACCTTGGGGTTAGAAATGGAAGATAGATATGTTCTGAGAAACAGTTGGGGTTGCAAAAATATTAGAGGTCGGTTATTCATTAAGTTTTTTCATGCACTTAGATCGGAGGGAGCTAAATTTATAAAAATTTGAACGGAGCCCCCTCAGGGGGTTGAGATGGTGGTAGGTATGTTTGAAGAAAATGTAAGGAGGAAAAATGACTGGAGGACGGTAATACATTTTACCGGGGCTTGGTGTGGATTTTTTTCCCTTCCTACCCAACTTTAACCACGATGCGCTGTCATTTAACTCCATCCCACCTCCTCCAAATTTCGACACAGGCAATTTTTTTTTTCTAGGGGGTGGTTCGTATGCAAATCTATCGCACTATCGCACTATCTTGTACAATGTACATGATATGTCAAGTTGTTTGGATCTGAAAGATTGGTATCCACCTTGGGAGACTCTCCGCTACTTTTGGGAACCAATTAAGTACTTTTTGATACCATGTATGTATATTTGGTATACATATTTTAACCCGTATGACCCTACATAAATTATTTTTCGAATTTCGAAAAGATTTTTCAGAACTATACACATTAAGGCTTAAGTGAAAAAACTGCATCATTTGATTTTAGATCCTGTGCCCAGTATCCTCGGAATGTCCTGTTGCCATATGGCAACGCCAGGCAGACTAGGGCACTGGTTTACAAAATCAAATCAATACATTTCTGGTCAAAAAAATATATAAACGAAATAAAGGTTGTGAAATAATTGCAGAAAACTTGTTATTTATGGCTATGGAATGGCTTGAAACATGGCAAACATAATTCACCATCGCATTTTTCGCAAGCAGTTTGTACTATTGATTTCCATGTATTCCCAGCACATCGTCGCTTTTTTTCAATTTGAATTACTAGGTGATATTTTCGATCATAGCGGAAAGTATTTTGTACTGAATGTTTACTTGCACTGACGGTTTGTGTAACACTTCTGGCTCAATATGGCCACTTCTCGATGGATTTCAACAAGTGATTTATTTTGAACGGTGCGTCGGAAGAGAAACCAGCTTTTCTGAATATTTGCATCAATGAGTCACGTAAAAATACAATGACACCATTTCTTGCCTCGAAAACTGATGCGACTTCCTGAAACTTTTTGATCAAATCGATCAACACTGGCCATATAATTATTGTACTTGGTAACAACACAAGGACGAGGAATGATCACTTTTTTGTGCACTTGCTTGCTATACCAAGATGCTGACGTTTTTGGTTTTATCCAAAACAAGTTGATGCAAGTCAAAGTGTTTGAGGGAAAACTAGCTGCAATGGCATTTAAATGTCTCTGCACCATGTGAATCTGCTGTCCCTGTTCGCTGCAGGAATTGGAAGATCAGGCTTGGATGTGTGAACCCAACATATCCTCTTTGATGAGCTTGAGAATCACAATTGAATCCCGTTTCAGAACTGCTGCGCACATCTTTAAGTGTTTCAATACGTCGACCGTTATCTACAATTATTTTGCATCCTGACTTCAGCTGCGCTGGACATACGTTATCTGGTATTCCCCCATCATCATCACCATCATCTTTGCCACTTAAATTTCCGTCAAAATTGGGTGGCTCAATATAGATATAACCCTTCTAAAAAATCCAAAGCTACTTTCAAAGCAAAATAAATAGAAATTAATATCAATTTCAACTATATATAAGTTATAAATAAATAAAATTATTTTTTAACACAACAAGAACATTACACCGTAAACCAGTGGCCTGGGCACCCTGGCGTTGCCATATGGACACACGCACAAACAACAGTAAAAAAAGTGCACAAAAATCTACTTTTCAAATAGAAATTTAACATAAAATAAATCTCTTATTTATACACTACCGTAAAAAACAAACTTTAATTTTCGATTTTAATAAATATTATACGTTTTCGGCGTACATACTTTTGTAAATCGGTTTTTTTTACAATAAAAATTTTTGCTCACTTCAGGACGCATCAACTCCTACAACCAAATACGCCCTGAAATCAAAATGACTCTCTGCAGAAGCATAACCGATTCCGAGTTTGGCATAAACTCTGCAATAACGGTTCTTTATGCGTTTACGTGTTATGATCGTGTAAAAACATGTCTATCAGCGTTGCCATATGGCGACCACAGGGTCATTCGGGTTAATTTAGGTACAATAAATGTAGTTTTTAATACAAGAAATTTGACTTAATAAATGTACTTTTTGATACAATAAATTGTACTTATTTTCCAAAAATAGTACTTTATGGTACAATAAATTATACTTTTTAGTAAAATAAATGACTTTTTTTGATAAATTATTTTGTACTTTTTGGTATCGAGTATTATTTTTCTATCAAATATTGTCGCTCTAGGGCTAAAATACATTTTTACCACGCCCCCTTCGCCCATTGATTGTCTGCAGATGTGAACCTGAAGTGCCCAGTAACAAAATTTATCGCTCTAGGGCTAAAATACAGTTTTGCCACGCCCCCTCCGCCCACTGATCCAAAATTTAAATTTGGTCTAAAAATTAATTTTCGGGTTGCCGTGTATTCTTGGGAGTCAATTTGTATCTCTCTAGGGCTAAAAAAATAGTTTTGCCACGCATACTCTGCCAATAGGAAGTAAAATATAAAAATATATAGCTAGGGTCATCATTCGGTCATCTGAATGGGAGGTACCCGAAGGAGTGTGGCTGATGTATTGATTATCTGAAGTTTTGCCTACTATTAAAATGTAATAAAACCACCCAAATTCGAATATCGTGCAGTTTTGCGTTTTGTAGTTATAGTAGAAATATTTTTTTTATCAAAAGGAGGTAATTTGATATGGCAGGTACTATGTAGATGGGGGTGGAACTATTATGCCTTACCCACCAGCCATCCAGCCAACTTGAGAGACGAACAAAGATCAATCGTCTTAAAAAGTCCTGAGACAAATTTGGTCCTAACATACTTGAAGTGCAACACGTTTCCTTTAATTTAATAAACACCCTGTCAGACAGGCGGAGAGGGATTAAACGACTTACAAAGTCATGAATCGAATTTAATTCAAAGAAACCTAGGTGACTGCTTTTATGTGTCACACTTCTTGGTCTTGTCAAATGATATATACCCTCCTACCCGTAAGGTGAGGGTATAAAAAAACGTTGGTTTTTAATTTTGTTTAGTACTATGACATCAGAGTGTAACAAACGTTATAAAAACAAGTGCAGAATTTCCAGTCAGATTAACTAAATGATACATACCCCCACCCTATGTATAATATTTCCTAAGTCTCGAGTTTTCAAAATTTACAGATTTTTTAATGAATTTGGTCATTTGTATAGGAGGTACCAGAAGGAGTGGGATTATTCCCCCCATTTACAAAAAAAACAACTTAATTTCCCTTTGCACCCCATGAATGAGGTATGGGATAGCTTCTCGCGTTGTTGTGAATTAAAACGCTTTCTATTTTTAGATTCACAACTAACGGCACCTACTTGTTTATCGACGAATGCGAACGTCACTGTTTGAGAAGCTATTACTTGACACGCCGATTGACTCGACATTTAATACTGCGAAGTTGCTGTCAACAACATTCGAGGGGAGCCGACAATGAAAGAAACAATTTTGTAAGATGACTGGAGCCAGGTTTGAACCTGCGATCTCCCGCATGGTAGTCGCGTGTTCTAACCACTATGCCACGGCCGGTCCCAATTACAATCCCAATACATAATTTTGGAAAACATTAATACAGGTAAATTTTCGAAGTGATCACTTAAGGTTTACTCTAGTTATCCTTCCCACCAGCCATCCAGTCAGCCAGACAGACGGATATGGCTCAATCGTTTTAAAAGTCGTTAAACAAATTCGGTCTTAAAATACTTGAGGTACAACATGTCTCCTTTAAGGCGTTGCACTTTTTTCGTATCAAATATGTATCAAATATCTCTAATAATACAAATGTACATAACAAATTTTTTTTTTGAAGTTAAGTTTTGAATCATTAATTTGCCTTTATAATTTAACAGGAGTTTGAAAAAACAATAAAAGCTTTATGCTTTAATTAATAGATTTGGCGAGTGAAGTATCGTTCTAATTTGTAACACCTGTCTTATTGTGTAAAAATGGCAACTTTTTTGACTTTGCTACTTAAATCCCCGCAAAATCGTCTTTTTCGATCCACCCTATTGTCCATCTATACGAACTAAGTCTCAATGGCTCCAGGCTACAACCTGGAGCTATGTTGAAAGCATTGAATTTCAGTTTCCGGAGACATGCACACAGTCTTGGTGTTTGGTTATGTTAGAAAAACCTGTGGGCGTTGTAGATTAAATGAATACCTTTCAAGGTTGCAATGGAAAATTTCAATGCCAACTATGAATGTATGTATGTATGAGTCTTACTCAATACGACATGTCAACATTACTTATACAGTACATCTGATACACATATAATCTTTGCCAAAAGCCAGACACAATTGTAATATTTACCTTTTATATTGGAAAATTCATATATCCTTTGTGTTGTAGCCTTTACAATGAAACGTTTCACATATCCTCTGAAGTAGTTTTGTAGAGAGTTAAACGCCCACACGGAGACACTCGCACACACACACACAAAATTGTTTAATGATATTTAAAGAATTTCTTTTACACACACCTATAGAATTTCAAAATACCACTATCGGCTATTCAGCGATACATTCGCTATAAAAATATCTAGATTTTTAAACAATTTATTTTACTTTTTTACACATTTCCGCAACGGAGCGGAAAGAGTACAGCAACTATTTTTATTTGCGTTTATTACGGAATTGTTGACAACACACAACTTGTTTCTAGATGAAAAAACAAATGAAACGAAATAAAAACAACGAAAAACACAATACCTATATGAATTTCAATTTCACTTGCATTGAGTTACAAACATCTAAATAATTTCCTCTCATCACACCGTACACCGCCGAAATACAAACTAACAAACAAACAGCAACCGAAAACAAAACTGAAAACTAACTTTTTTCTTCTTGTTGGTTTACGTAGTGTTGTTGTTGTAGCTCTAAACTAAATTATTTTTCACGAATGTAAACGACAACAAAATACCAAAAAAAAAACAAAAAATCACAAACCAAATAAACACTTTTCCACGAGCAAACAAAGCGAGAAAAACTTTTTATTCCGCTGAAACGCTAAAACCAAACAACCGCACTCGAACACGTCAACGCACACAACCATGGGAGAGTTGCAATAAATTTTTGGATTTCATATTTTTTGTTTATTTTTAAGAAATTTATTAAATTTATTTATATCTAATTCTATTGCAACAAAACACTTGACAATTTTGTTTTAAATACTATTTGAAAGCGAGAGGTAATTGATTTTTTTATGCACTTTTTTTAAGTAACTTCTTATTTGCCATAGCTCTTTAAAGCTAAATTTTTAAATTTCCAAGTTTCCACTTATGCTCATCAACACACACACACACACACACATGAGCACACCACTACTGAAACACACACATACTACATACGGATAGAGATATTTTTTTAACACACAAAAGCTAAGGGGTATCGCTTAAATCGTCGCTTCGTTACGTTCGCGTCTTCGAGGTTTAACCAGCAAAACATCACTCGCAAAACTGTTTTCATCCAACGCATCAGTATTATCACAAACCTAACGTCGATGACCAACACAATTGCCTACGCAACGCCGCCGAGAGAGGAATAGAGAGATAAAGAGCAAAGAGCAACTTACTGACTGTGTCGGTTATATCATATTACACCCCAAATATAGAGACGTAAATGAAAGCCAAAACTGGGCAAGCGTACAATTAAAGCTCTACGAAATAATGAAAAGCGAAAGACCCACCGCCCGTCATTGCCATAGCAGTAACGCACCCACCCAAAAATGCCTACTCCGTCACTACTGCTACCACCACCACCACCATCATCATTCGTAAGCACCCGACCATAGTCATCGCACACTCATACGCTCATCACCGCTACTGTCATTAAACTTACCTTAGCTCAACATATGACACACACCATTTACTCTCTATCTCTCGCTCTCTTTTGCCGTACCACTCACCCCACCCAAGTTTTAAAATAATAATAACAACACAATACAGGGTTGCCAGTAAGATGTTTATGACTTTATGTTACTTGTATTGTACTGATTTCAGTTGCTTAAAGAAAAGAGTATTGGGTTCAAATAGTTGTCTCATATTGTATCTAGTTAAAGCATTACCAGAAACATAGTTTGGGTAAAGTTGCTTCATGCGTAGTGATATTATTAGACGAATTATATAGTAGGCGGGATGAAACCTTTGTATGCAAGGTATCAGAAGGAGCGGGGCTAGACTAGAATACATATTTTGGGTAAGATTGTGTTTGGTGTAATGATATTATAACACGAATTATGAAGTGGACGTGTTAAAACCTTTTCATGGAAGGAACCAGAAGGGGCGTTGCAAAATTTCCAGTTTATTTCTTCAATACTTTATCCTGCTACAGCTTTACTAAATACAGGATTTAAGCCCGATAGCGTTGCATTAGGTTTTGATATTGGACTAGATTTCTAAAGTGGGCAGAATAGTACATTTGTATGGGAGATACCAGAAGGGGAGTGGCTAGACTAAAAATTTTTTCCCCCAAATTTAGTCCTGTTATGGCTTTACAAAATATAGAAATTGGGCACGATCGAGTTGGCTTGGGTACAGAAATTATTACTCGATTTCCAAAGTGGGCGAATGGTATATTTTTATAGAAAGTACCAGAAAGGGAAAATTATTAACCCATGTAAAGTATTAAAACAATAGGTTGCGTCTTTCGAAAGTTAACGTACATATCAGACAGACAGACGGACATGGCTCAAACGACTTAAAAAGTCATAAATCGAATTTGGTTCAAAGAAATCTTGGGTCTAAAGTGACTATGTGTTACAATTTTGGGTCGGATCAAATTATATATACCCTCCTGCCCGTAGGGTGAGGCAAAAAATGGCAAAAAAAAAACCGTGATCCAACAAATAGTGGGCGTGATCGGTTCAATGGGCGTGGCATACATCTTGAAACTTTAAACGGATTTATCTCATGAACTATCAGATATGAGATTTGGTGTATGTGTTGTTCTTAATTGTTAGCTGTTCGAATTATAGCTAGGGTGAAAGTGGCTGGTGGGACCGGCCGTGGCATAGTGGGTAGAACACGCGACTACCATGCGGAAGATCGCAGGTTCATACCTGGATCCAGTCATCTTCACAAAAAATTGTTCTTTCACTGTCGGCTCCCCTCGAATGTTGTTGACAGCAACTTCGCAGTATTAAGTGTCGAGTCAATCGGCATGTCTAGTAAGAGCCTCTCAAACAGTGACGTTCGCATTCGTCGATAAACAAGTAGGTACCGTTAGTTGTGAATCTAAAAATATAAATCGTGTTAATTCACAACAACGCGAGAAGCTATCCCATACCTCATTCATGGGGTGCAAAGGGAAATTAAGTTTTTTTTTAAGAAAGTGGCTACTGCCGGCCCCTCATTAGCCGATTGTTATGAAAATTTCACAATGTGTTTCAGATGACCTATTAATAGTCCAAGACTACACTTGGTTGTGCGTTATACCATTCATACTTGAAATTTAAAATGCCTAGGCACTAAATTCGTGATCCAACAAATAATGGGCGGTATCGGATCAATGGGCGTGGCATACAACTTGAAACTTTAAACGGCTGTATCAATTGTATTTTCAAAAATCGTTTTGGCGGCTTTTCTAATAGACAGATTGTTACATAAATTTTCTAAAGTGGTACTGTTGACCTGCTGAAACTTCTTGGCTATACTTGGTTGTATAAAGGGGCGTGGCACCGCCCATACAACTTTAAACTTACATGGCTATATCTCATGAACCATCACAGGTATAAAGATGAAATCTGGCATATGTGTTGTTCATACAGTTCGAATTAGAGCCTGGGCGGAAGAGGGCGGTGACACGCCCCCTTTTCAAAAATCACTCTGACAGCTTTTCTAATAGTTCGATTGTTACGAAAATATTACAAATTGGTACTGATGACCTGTTGATAGTCCTTGGCTGTACTTGGCTGTGATTGAAAAAAGGGACGTGGCACCGCCCATACAACTTGAAATGTAAAATGGCTATATGTCATGTACTATCAGAGGTATGAAGATGAAATTTGGAATATATGTTGTTGTTACAGTATGAATTACAGCCAAGGTGAAAGGGGCGGTGCCCATCCCCCTTTTCGAAAATAGCTTTGACCGCTTTTCTAATTGACCGATTGTTACGAAAGGATTACAAATTGGCACTGATGACCTGTTGTTGGTCCTTGGCTGTACTTGGTTGTGATTGGAAAAAGGGGCGTGGCACCATACAACTTGATGTGTAAAATGGCCATATTTCATGCTCGGTCAGAGGTATGAAGATTAAATTTGGAAAATATATATTGTTGGTGCAGTATGAATTACAGCCAAACTGAAAGGGGCGGTGCCACGCCCCCTTTTCAAAAATCGCTCTGATGGCTTTTCTAATAGGTCGATGGTTATTAAAATTTCAAAATATGGTACTGATGACCTGCTGACACTTCTTGGCTTTACTTAGTTGTATAAAAGGACATAAATAAAGGTGCGTGGCACCGCCCATATAACCTAAAACTAAAAATGCCTATATCTCATGAACCATCATAGGTATAAATATGATATTTGGTATATATGTTGTTGGTGCAATATGAATTATAGCCAGGGTGGAAGGGTGCTTTGCCGCGCCCCTTTTCAAAAATCTCACTGACGGCTTTTCTAACAAACCGAAGTGGTATTGAAAGTCCTTGCCTATACATGGTTGTGTTGGATAAAGGGACATGGCACCGCCGATACAACTTGATTTATAAAATGGCTATATCTCAGAAACCGTCAGAGATATAAAAATGAGATTTGTTATATATGTTGTTGGTGCAAATCGCTCTGATGGCTTTTCTTATAGATCGAATAGACAAAATGCGGTTTATTGAAGAGCTATGCACATTTCAAGCCCTTACGAGCTTTCGAATTGAAAAACCTTGTCAGACTGATTTACATTCTTTACGTTTTCTGCCGTTCTTAATGACCTTGGTTGCCACGATTTTGCATTTTGTAGTGCTACTGGTCTCTCAAAATCTGTTGACCCATTTTCATATAGGAAGGATCCTTGACGCAATAAATATGAATGTTTGTTAAATATGCAGACGAAATTTTAATTTTGGTTCAGTGGGCGAAGGGGGCGTGGCAAAACTGTAGTGTAGTCCTAGAGAGATACAATTTGATACCCAGCTAGTAAGTGGCAGCACAACTATAAATACGCAGACGAAATTGTAATTTTGGATCAGAGGCCGAAGGGGGCTTGGCAAAACTGTAAGTCCTAGAAACATAAAATTGGATACACTGATAGTTATGGGAAACACAAATATGAATATGCAGACGAAATTTTAATTTGGGACCAGTGGGCGGAGTGGGTGTGCCAAAACATATTCTTAGAGGTAGAGGGATAAAATTTGATACACAAACAGTGGCTCTAGTCATATAAAAAAATAAAAAATAAATTATCTTGCATTGCGGCCCCTCGATGTTGTCGTCAGCAACTTCGCAGTATAACTGTCGAGTCAATCGCCATGTCTAGTAAAAAGCTTCTCGTTCGTTCGTCGGTGAACAAGTAGGTGCCGTTAGTTGTGAATTTAAAAATATAAAGCGTGTTAATTCACAGTATTCACTCCTCATTCCAGGAGTGTAAAGGGAAATTAAGTTTTTTTTTAAGATTGTTCTCGGCAACATGACTCTTTTTTAGCCCTATAGAAATAAAATTTGGTCCACAGATAGTACTCGACACTCGATACTGTATTTATATTTTAGCACTAAAGCGATTACCATGCGGGAGATCCCAGGTTCAAACCTGGCTCCAATCATCTTAAAAAATTGTTCTTTCATTGCCGGCTCCCCTCGAATGTTGTTGACAGCAACTTCGCAGTATTAAGCGTCGATTCAATCGTCGTGTCTAGTAAGAGCTTCTCAAACAGTGACGTTCGCATTCGTCGATAAACAAGTAGGTGCCGTTAGTTGTGAATCTAAAAATAGAAAGCGTGTTAATTCACAACAACGCGAGAAGCTATCCCATACCTCATTCATGGGGTGCAAAGGGAAATTAAAGTTACTTTTATATAACAACAATAAATTGCACCACAGAATACCTTTATTGTACTAAAAAGTACTTTAAGTGTATTAATAAGTTATTTTATTGTATACAATTGTCATTTCATATCATACAATTTCACGACAATAGCAAAGCATTGCCGGGTCCACTAGTATTTGTATATAACTTAACTTAATTTCCCTTTGCACCCCATGAATGAGTATTTGTATATATGTTTCTCTAATTCCCATTGGAACATAGGGCGTCAATTACAGCCGGCCGCCAACGGACCCAATTTTGTGCAATCTATCTAAATTGGTTCCAGGATCAGCATATGTTATTAATTTCTCTTTCGGTGTAGAGTCGCCACGTTATACGCGGTCTTCCAGAAAATCGAATTGCCTAATTAAAGGAATTCCATTTAAGAGCTTGCTTAAGCACGTTGTCATCATTTCAGCGTAGAGTATGACCAATCTTTCGCCACTAACGCTTACAAATTTCTGATATTTCTGATTGGTATTTGGCCTGATTGTCACAAAAGTTCAGCATTTGATATGGAACGAGTTCAGAATATGCGAAGCATTCTTCCAGGGATATTGGATTTACTTTTATTAATGTTTATATTGTTATTTTTGAGGAAATTAACAAATTTAAGTAATTTTTGAAACACTTTCCTATGCTTACCTAAAGACAACAACTTTACAATTTATCCAAATATCTGTAACATGATAAGTGTGGATGGCATTTGTAAGTCAGTTTATCTGAATCAAATTTTTGTTCTTTTTTAATAACTTCAATTGGAACTGTTCACTATTTTTGAATATATGTTACTATCAAATAAGCTTTTTGGCAACTCTAAGCACGTGTACATTTTCAACCGTACCCCACACCACCACCACTCTGCTCCGCATTTCCAATGCCACCTTTAGCACTGAGCATAGAAGGTTAACAAGCTTTGTTTATTGTTATGTTCATCTTTCTAACGAATCTGACTGAGCACATAAAAAACAAAATAGAGCAAGCAGCAACAACATAGATATTACTAACATATCACAACAAACCAAAGAGAGCAGCTTCGCTCTCTGGTACTCATTTAATTGTCATCCCTCATTAATGTAAAGTCAGAGAATAGAAGAGATTCACTTGGCCTTTCTAACTACTGTTGCTTTGGTGAAAAACAATAAACGAAGAAGAAAACTTCGTAAATATATAAACAAATTGAATTGGAAAGGCAGAAAATTTGGAGAGGCTTAAAGTTGACCAAGGTGGTGGTCGTGCACACGCTACAGCGCTGCTTATGAAGAGGTTAAGTGTATGGAGAGGTTACTTACAGAGGCGATGAAATGTTAAATTTAGAAATTTAATTGTTCTAATGTTTGCAGATGTTTAAAGAGAATCTCTGTTTTCACTGCTTTGAATTCGATGTTGAGTTACTCAAATCATATGCCACGGCAAAAGGCTGCCCGTGGCATGATGGTTGGAACACGCGAATATGCGGCTGACCTGGGTTCAAGCCCTATCTCAGTCATACAGGTGGCAGTGATGACCGTCAACCTTAACGTTGTCGACAGCAACTTCTGGGAAGCCTAGTCAATCGGTTTGTCTAGTAAAAGCGTCTCAAATAGCTGAAGTTTGTATACATCGTTAAACTTAGAACCCCTTGTTTAAGTCTATAGATACAGGAGAGTTATATTCGTGAACAAATTTGATTTCTTTTGTTTTTGTCAGGTTTGCATCTCAGCAGTGAAAACATATCATATGCTATGAATACTTGATGTTATGGCCCATTACATAGAATTACCACAATTTATTTTTTCGGTATCTTATATCCCTCCCCATTAAGTTTTAGAACGATTTCAGTTATAACTATCATTGCCGAAATGCCTTTCCAACCGACCATGTTCTACTGTAGGGTATCAACAATAGCAACGAAATCGAAGCTCTTATTGTTTTATTCAAAATTACATACAGTGGTGCACACGCAATTTATGCAGTAGGAATTTTACGCATCGTTTACAATCTAGCTGCCATTGTTTATTTGCGTCATATTTCAGTTTGCATCGTCAACTTTTGAAGAGAGCTGATTGAAAATGTTAAGGCTTAATGCCTGAACTACTCTCTTGTTATATCGCTTCCTTTGCCTATAGTTCACACTGTCTCTCAGTTTAGCAGGCGCATGCGCTGAATTTCGTCCTTCTGCGAGAACATGAATGCCATTGTTGTGTCCATAAGAAAGTCCACACACACACACTTGAAGTGTGAGTGCCAAGTGTGCATTCGACACCATATTTTGCATTAGAACAACTGGTTGGCCAAAGTAAGAGGGGCAGGGGGAAGGGGGTTGATAGCAGCCGATAGTGGGTGGTTAATGGATTGGATGTAAGAGTTAAGCGTGTTCGTTTGTCGGTATTCTATGTAGTTGGTAATACAACCTGGTGGGAGGTCTACCGCCCGTTGGTCTAACTAATACGAACTTGGCTACCGCTTGTGTTGTGATTTTAACCACAATCATTTCTATGTTTAGAATAAAGATCTTCCAATCGATTTTAACCATTACTTGCTATACTATATAGCCAAGATTGTGGGCATATTAAAATGGTGATTAAGTGTATAGATGTATCCTGTATACATGGGTTTGTATGTAAAACTTTTATGTTTCTCAGAGGCATACAGCTACAAGTTCTTTCATAGTAAAAGGGTATGCAAACAATATTCGTATCGACCGAACATAGCGTTTAACTATTTGTTACTCCTTGTTCGCCTACTCCTTATTGCAATGTTCAATTAAAAGTGCAATACAAGTGCTGCAGGTGTTGTCATGCTTAGATTTAACTAAAAGTTTATAAATTTTGACATCTTGTGAAATATTTGAAAATCGATTGAGGACAATAATTGTCATTAATTTAAACACTTGAGAACTTGAGAAATCCATTAAAGGCAATGGGGACTACAATTTTAGTTGGAAAGTAGTCTAATTGAAAATTATGTCGAAAGTTAACGTTAAACATTTGAGAGCTCAAAATCCGTTACAGACAATATGGACTGTAATTTTGGGCGGAAAGTAGACTAATTGTGAAATATGTCTAAAGTTTACGTTAAACTCGAGTTCGTAAGTGGTGGAAGGCATAAGGAACAGAATGGATAACTCATCGCAATGGATAAAGCAACTTAAAATGACGTTTTACTATTAACACCATAAATATTATTATGAAAATGAAGGACGTGTCATTCAAAATCTTGGGAAAATTCTAAACAAATTTGTAAAAAAAAAATCGATAGAAATGTTATCACTTTATTAGTCAAACAACACTAGCTACAGCATAATAGCGAAAAGGTCATCTGGAAATAACACTAACATTGTTTCTTACTAGTTATTATGTAGGGGAAAGATGGAGTCATTTGAGATGCAATGTGAAATATGTAACTGCATGCGGTGGCACTACGAATTGTTGTCATATCATAAAGAGTGGCAAATGTAGACGATACAAAATCGTCATATGCTTTTAATCTAGTTTATACTGGTTGCAAAATTGGTTGTATGGGGAATGTAAAGTGTAACGTGTAAACTTGAAAGCTTCTGAAGCGATTTTAATAATGCTTCATTTGAAGCATCTGTATACCTTTCTTATATATACCTGAACTTCATACGCACGTACAGACCGAAGGATATTTTCACTTTGTTCTTCCGTTTGTAATGCCTATAAGGGAGCATGGTGGGTATGACAATATGTATATATGTATATTAGAGTGGGTCAATTTGGATGGAGTAAAAAAAATTACCGCTTCATAACCGCTTCAAAATCGTAATCTACGATGAATTCTAAAAAAAAATTGCCCAAGAAAACATGGTTCAAAAATCCATATCGAGCCCCCGGTTTTTAACGACAAATTATTCGTTTTGGGGAAAAATTCCACAAACAAGCCTTGCAACCCAGAGAGTTAAAATGTATAGATGACACCCAGCCACGCACTAGGATGACGCGTTTCGAACTCCATGACGAGTTCATCTTCAGACCCCTTGGTGACGAACTGATGCAAAATGGGACATCATCAGCTGTATATATATCTACAATTATGTCAAACAAGTACATGCGAAGTAGATATCAGCCGAAAATATCCAGCACAAATTATAGTTTGAATTTGACCGTTAATATTCAAACATGAGAAATGGAGGAAATTCTCTTCCCACGATTCCCTTTTTACGTCAAAACTTAAGCTTCTTTACAAGGTTTTCTTGTTGGTAAACTAAGATGACTTTAAATTTTTCTATGTCAAAGTAAATTTAATATATAAAAAAACACGATCGACTAAAACAAACAAAGAAACATTTTAAAATACACTGGCACGGCACGGCCTAAAACTAAATGCCTTACTTTGACATAGAAAAATTTAATTAAATAATTTAATTAAATTCAAATTTAATATATAAAAAAAACACGATCGACTAAAACTAACAAACAAACAGTTTAAAATACAATAAAAATAATTTATGGCAACATGAAAGTACTTTCTGGTACAAAAAAAGTACTTTCTAGCACATTGAAAGTACTACTTAGTACACCAAAAGTACTGTTTAGTAGAATAAAAGTACTTTTTGGTACAACAAAAGTACTTTTTGATACAATAAAAGTAATTTTTGGTACAAAAAAGGGACACTAATTTTAACTTTTTGTGTACAATAAATTGTACTCTTTGTGCAATATAAAAGTTCTTTTGGTACAATAACTTGTACTTTTTTTTATATCATAAACGTATTTTTGGTACTACAAATGTACTTTTTTCTACAATAATAGTACTATCTGATAAAATAATTTATCGATTGTTGTTCAATAAATGTACTTTTTGATACACAAATATACTTTTTGGTACATTGAAAGTACTTTTTGGTACAGTAAACGGTCTCTGAGGTACAATAAATTTAACTTTTGGTACGCAATAAATTGTACTCTTTGTGCAACATAAAAGTTCATTTTGATGCAGTAAACTGTACTTTTTGGTACCGTACAAGTGCGTTGTTTTTAAAATAAATGCACTTTTTGCTACAATAAATGTACTTATTTCTACAATAAAAGTACTATCTGATATAATAATTTGTCCATTGTTGTTCAATAAATGTACTTTTTGATACACAAATACACTTTTTGGTACATTTAAAGTACTTTTAGGAACATTGAAAGTACTTTTTGGTTCAGTAAAGGGTTTCTGTGGTACAATAAATTTAACTTTTTGTACGCAATAAATTGTACTCTGTGCAATATAAAAGTTCTTTTTGGTAAGGTAAATTGTACTTTTTGGTATCATTAAAGTGCATTTTTGTATACCATAAATGTACTTTTTGCAGGGACCGTAAATAATGATTATTTTTATTTTTTTAACTAAAAAAATCACACACTTCCAATGGACCTAGAAAAAAATGGTTCGCACCATAATCTTTATTTTTTCTTAATCTCTGCATTTCCGTTATGATTTTTAAATTTATGATTTTTATGTTTTTCTTCAGTGATAATAATTATTTTTGAGTAATTTTTTAAAACTTAGACCGTAATCATTATTTTTGATCAAAAAAAAATAAAACTCAAAAATAATGATTATTTATGATTTTTATGTTTTTCTTCAGTGATAATAATTATTTTTGAGTAATTTTTTAAAACTTAGACCGTAATAATTATTTTTGATCAAAAAAAAATAAAACTCAAAAATAATGATTATTTATGATTTTTATTTTTTTCGCTCAAAATAAAACTCAACAGTAATTTACGGCCTCTGGGTTAAATATTTTGCCAATATTATTTTTTATTCTTATAAATGGAACCTAAAGCTACCACCCAACATAAATTTTTTTTTTAAATTAAGTAATTAATTTATTATATATTTCAAATAATTTTTTTTTTTTGCTTAAAATTAAACTCAGCATTTAATTGCTTTTTTTTTTAATTTTTTTTTATTTTCAGCTTTTGTGTCAGATTATGTGACACGTTTATTTATTATTTAATTTTACGAAAAGTAATTTCGCCAATGACTCGTCACCGAGGTTGCACCTTTGATCCGTGAGCATCATTTTGAGGGCCGAAAACGATCTTTCAACACTCACTTGTGTTGCAGGAACCGAATGTACCACTTTGGCCAGCTGGTATAAAGTTGGGTATATAAATCGCTTTTCCTCCCAATACTCCATAATATTGGAGGTCAAGCAAATTGGCTTTGGGCTATAGCCGTCAATTTCTGCATATCCCTTCTTTATTTCATCAGTTGGCCCGACATCTTCAGTTTCATCATCTGAAGCAACCTCAATGGTCTGCAAGAACTCATTTAACAGCGAGCAGGTGTTTGAGTTTTGCGAAAGCAACGCGTTCTCTGCCTCGAAGGATGTTGATGCGATATCTTTACTAAAGCAAGGCTGTGCTATTGGACTAGTCTGAAATGTATATATCAATATGTTATATGTTATATAATATATTAATGACACAAATACTAACGGGTTCTTTCAACTGAAAAAGTTGTAAAAAAAGCTTCTTAAGTTGGGCTCTGGCAAGCATTAGGTTGACTGGGTTCTGCAGCAACACTCGTCTTATCCGCGGGTCCAAATATATGCTGCAAATGATTGCATCGCACCCCAATAGGCTCTCTTCCCTTTCACTGATGCACTGGCTCAGAGCTTGGCTCTCTGTGGTATTTGCTGCTGCAACGGTGAGCTTCAGCTCCATCCATAATATATAAAAGTCACCCATGAACAACTGAGTGCTTTGCAGCTTTTCTGTGGCGAGGTACGCCGGTTCCAGGGTATTAACAAGCCTTTTTAAATCACCCCACTCAGTTGAAGTCAATTTCATTGAACTTTTAAGGCGCCGTTCGCAAAACTCCTCAAATTGTTGCAGCTTGCTTAACATGGTGTATGTTGAGTTCCAACGTGTCGCAACATCTAACACTGGTTGTGGCAATGACTCCTCTGCTATCAAATACCTACACCCCATAGAATAACGGGATTGTATAATAAAATTTAATAATATTATGAAAACCATATTAAAATTTAAAAAAAATAGAAACAAATTGAATTAAAAAAAAATTTTAGAAAAATATAATTTACTAATATTTCCATATTTAATTTGAACAAAAATATATTTTAAATTAAAATGTGACGCTAACTGCATCATTCTAATAATAAAATGTAAGTAAAGTACTATATACAAGCATCAAATTTTAATTTATTCATATTAAAAAACTGGTTTGTTATGTATTTAAAAAAATTAAATATATAATTATGTATGGAAATATTGAAAGAAAATGTTAAATCTTAGAGGAAAATAGTTGATTTTGTACCAAAATGTAACAGAAAAATCCAATAAAAGTACCTGTATGCCGGCGTTCTTAAAAGCTTCACAATTCGTCGTGCTTTTTCGATGAAATCAACGGATTCGAGGCGTTGTAAAAAATCCTTAACAGCTAGTTGAAGGGTATGTGCTGCACATTTTATAGAGCTAACTGAGTGTATTTTTAAATTCTTTAGCAGCTCTTCATCGTCCAAATCGTCTTCGTCATCCCCATCTGCCTCGCAACTACTTAGCAGTTCCACTGCCTTGATCATGTTTCGACCATTATCTGTCGTGATGGTATAAATTTGATCCTTTGTAATGCTGAAATCAGCCAATATGGTCTTTATTTCATTACAAAGATTTTGGGATGTGTGCGCTGTTCTCAATTCTATCATGCCCAAAGTTTTTACACATATTACACCGCGATCGATGAATTGCACATTAACACCAAGAATACCGCGATTGCATCTTGTGGCCGTGTCCATTTTTAGGCAGAGGATTCTGTTTTTTATGCGTTCCACAATTTCGCATTTTATTTGCCTATATTTCTCGTCGACTAAACTCATAACATTTCTGGATGTTACAGTGGGCATATCCAAGCCACTAAATATTTGAGCTGTTAATGTCTTAAAGCCTTTTGAGTCCAGTACAGCCAACGGAACTTTTGCGGCGGTCACCAGGTCAATACAGGCATTCTTGACTTCATCTTGCCCCATTACAACCGAAAACTTCTTTTTTTTTTCAGGCACTTCGGTTTCTTTGGTTTCTGCCTCTTCATTGAGCTCGCTTTTGTGCTTCTCTTCTAAGTGCCGCTTCAGATTGCACAGATAGTTGCCACTAAATATCACTTTGCATATTTTGCACTCCGAAACATTACTTTCCACGTGGAATGTAAAATAATTGCGCAGAACACAATTACGCTTGCGACCCATCTTGATATGCGATTAAGAATGATCACCAAAAAATTAGTGTCAATGCATGAACAATTGCAGCATAAGATAAGCACTTCTTAAAATAGATTAAAAATATGCATGAGCGTAGTCAAGCGCAGTCGAACTACGGATCTCTTCGTAATACCCCCTCCGTTGCGACTATGAGTAGCTCTCCTTATCTTTTACTTGTTATTAACACATAACAGTAATTGCAATTGCAATTGCAATTACTATTGTCGATAGGAAGCTGTTATTTGTAATGACGTATTTTCAATTACCGAAAATATATACGTATAGTATATGCATAAAAAAAAGTAAATTACTGTTGAGTTTTATTTTGAGCGAAAAAATAAAAATCATTTAAAATATATAATAAATTAATTATTAAATTTTTTTAAAAAAATTTTTGAAAAAAAAAAAATGATACTGGGAGGTAGCTTTAGGTTCCATTTATAAGAATAAAAAATAATATTGGCAAAATATTTAACCCAGAGGCCGTAAATTACTGTTGAGTTTTATTTTGAGCGAAAAAAATAAAAATCATAAATAATCATTATTTTTGAGTTTTATTTTTTTTTGATCAAAAATAATTATTACGGTCTAAGTTTTAAAAAATTACTCAAAAATAATTATTATCACTGAAGAAAAACATAAAAATCATAAATAATCATTATTTTTGAGTTTTATTTTTTTTTGATCAAATATAATGATTACGGTCTAAGTTTTATAAAATTACTCAAAAATAATTATTATCACTAAACAAAATTGTTAAAAATTAAAATATAATCATTACTATGTAATTTTTATTAAATAACTTATAATGATTACGGTCCCTGACTTTTTGTACAATAAAAGTACTTATTTCTACAATAAATGTACTTTTTTCTACAATAATTTGTCTTATTTTTATACAAAAAAATTTACTTTTTGGTACAATAATTTGTACTTTTTGGTACAAAAAAATTAATTGTTGTCTGCATTTTTGAATCCCCCCATTGAGTCCAAAATTAAAACTTCGTCTGCTTATTCATATTCGTGTTGTCGACGACTACATGGTATTCAAATTGTATCTCTCTAGCTCTAACAACAGAAGCCCTTAGGGTCTAATATTAAAATTTCGTCTGCATATTCATATTTGTGTTGCAAAGTACTATCTTGGTATCAAACTTTATATCTCTAGGACTAAAATAAAGTTTTGTCACGCCCACTTTGCTTTCTGATCCAAAACTAAAACTCTGTCTTCAAATTCCTGTTTTCGAGTAATACATCGAATTTTTTATCTTTAGAACTAAACTACAGTTTTGCCACGCCCTCTCCGCCTACAGATAGAAATTTAAAATTTCTTCTGCGTATTCATATTTGTGTTCCCAAATACTATCTTGGTATCAAACTTTATATCTCTAGGACTAAAATACAGTTTTGCCACGTATCTTTTTAGAACTATAATACAGTTTTCCCACGCCCCTTTCGCACTCTGATCAAAAATTAAAATTTTGTCTGAATATTCATATTTGTGTTGCCGATTACTACCTGAGTATCAAATTGTTGCTCTTTAGGACTAAAATGCAGAAGTTTGCCACACCATCTCCGTCCACTGATCCAAAATAAAAATTTCGTCCGCCCATACATATTTGTGTTGCCGAGTAATATCTGGGTATCGAATTTTATCTCTCTATGACTAAAATGCATTTTTGCCACGCCCCCTTTGCCCACTGATCCAAAATTGAAATTTCGTCTGCAAGATATCCGTCCCCACGGACGGCCATAGTTTAAGAGCTGAAATTTTGTATAAAAGCTTCTATCTTCTAAGCGGAGTTTAAGTTAAGCAAGATCGGACCAAGACCAAACCCACTACCCAGACAAAACTTCCCTCTTTGGGAGTTAAAAAATTTATAACACAAGAATTTAAAGATAATTGGGTTATTCACGATCTAACTATTTGTAGTTAACTTTTTAATCAATTTGTTGTGTTTTTTTCATTAGGTGCGGATTTTGTTTTTATAAGTATTTAAAATTACCTTCAAATACTATATTTATCAAAATTACTGCAATACTTGACCGAATACTTATGATCGTGAGTACCCCTAATATTTGTTTTATCATTTTTATCAAAACTATATCTTACTAGTTTGGCTTTGTCACATCATAAACATAAGTTCGTAACAACACGCAAAGTAAGCTAGACATCGCATAGCTGCATATTACCGAGATAGCCAATGCCTATTCCATCCAACTCTCTCAATTTCAGCACACAAACCCCCTAATTCTGATGTTCCCGACATACAGTGGCAGCATATTGCTGATTCTATAAATGGACCGATTTGACTAATTTGTTGTTATAATGTTCGAAACAGTCCGCCAATAGTTGTTAATAAAAAAAAAATTGGCCATGCACATTTATACGCCTAGTTTTTTAATATATCTAAAATTCCTATAAAACACTCGTTTAATTTACTTTCTTTACAAATTTCACTCTATAATGTTATTTATAAATAATAAAATAGGTTACATATTCGTTAAATTTTGGTTTAAATGGGCGGAGTGGGCCTGGCAAAACATTTTTTTTGAGCTAGGGAGATAAAATTTGATACACAGATTGTACTCGCTACTACAAACTTGCAGACAACATTTTTATTGTGATCAGTGGGCGGAAAGGGAGTGGCCAACATGTATTAAAGTCCTAGAGAGATGAAATTGGAAATACTGATAGAACCCTGCAACACAAAAATAAATATGGTGAGAAGATTTCAATACTCGATCAGTGGGCGGATGGGCGTGTCAAATTTGTTGTTTAGCCCAAAACATTTTTTTGAGCTAGAGTGATACAATTTGGCACACAGATAGTACTTGAGACTTCAGGTCAAAAATTGCCAACAAAATATTTATTTTTGATCAGTGGGCGGAAAGGGCGTGGCCAACTTGTATTTAAGTCATAGAGAGATAAAATTTGATATCTTGGTAGAACTCTGCAACACAATAAGGAAACAGCTGCCAAGATCTTAATAAAACTGTTGTTTAGCCCAAGAAATTTAAAATTCGGTACACAGATTGTAGCCGACACGATTGGTTGTAATTTGCAAACGAAACTTTTATTTTCAATCAGTGGGCGTGGTCAAACTGTGTTTTTTTCTAGGGATATAAAACTTGATAGATATTACTCGGTACAATTACTCGGTACAATTACTCGGTACAATTATTCATTTTCGATCAGTGGGCGGAGTGGGCGTGGTCAAACTATGTTTTGGCCTTCAATCGCTAAAATTTTGTAGTCTTTTCATGTTACTCCCCATTGTTACTGTCTTTGAACTTAAATGTTATTTGTTGTAATTTACGAACCCCAAGTTAACGAACCCCAAGTTAACACGTTCGCACTCAAATAATGGAGTAATCATCTAACTGAACAACTGATGTGCCTTTAGCTTACTTCCACAGATTTAAAATGCAATTCAAGTAATTTTCTAAAAATGTCACAGGATTTTGTTGTGTGTGTGTGTGTGTCACTTCAATGTGTTGTCCCCAATTCAATTTAAATCCTACGGAAATCCTACGACAATGGTTAAACTAACAAATAGTTACTCATGTCAGTCATATGTGTGACATACATACATACATACACTGGTTACTTAACCATGTAAACAACCTCTATAAATTCAGTACTATATTGTGAAATCCAATAACTATTGTAGAGAGGAACTCGTCCTGAACTACTACTGCCCTCCACACACACACACACACAGACATATGTCAGTTATGTCGCTTGTACTTATGTGAAATTCATAATTGTCATAGGGCATTTTAGCAACAGAAGATGCACATGCATTTGCCAAAGTAAATTATGTAAATTTTTACATCATCAAATGAAAGCGAAGGGATGGATGCCTGCTAGGGGCAGAAGACAACAAGTTTATGCTCCTGGTCTGCCAGTAGTAGCAAATACAATACTTTGCCACATCTATTCAGTTCAGTTGAGTTCCATTTCGAGACATAAGCAAACACTCAAATTGGCGACCGACGAACCCTTTTGCTCAGCCCACAATACAAACAATGCATCAACACACGAAACTCGAGCGCAAACTAAACTAAACGGAAACTCTGTCAAATCCTGTCGAGGCAACCAATATCAAGCGGAAATTGCACTCTAAGTGGAAGCGAAAAGGATATGGCAGCAAAAAGAAAACTGTCATCCATGTAGACGGCAGAAAAAGTTGATGTATGCAAAAATAATAATAAATTGAAACTGTTTCAATTCATAAGTCCTGACGGTTATGTTTTTTTTGCTGTTGCCTTTGTGTTCTCCCTTCGCTGTTGGAGTGCAATGTCGCGTCGCAGACATATTGTCAGCGATATTGACGGAAATGTAATACAACAGCATTATCATAAGACAAGTTCAGGAGTGCACTATTTTTAAAATAGTTGCAAACCGGATGAGGCATAAGAAATGTTGACTTACTTAAGAAAGTATGGAATGTTGTTGTTGTATGTAGTATTATCCGTAAGACATGCAAGACAATGATTGATGTTTTGTGTGTGTGAGTGGGTGTGCATCATTACACCCAAATGCAATTGCACAAAATAAAAAGTTGTCGTGGGGATTTAAGATTTATATCAGAGAGAACAAGAGAGAGAGAGAAGAACTAAATTAAATTCCAATTACTATAATGACAAATTTGCGACAGTTTAAGGGGAATGTGTTATTGATTACTAAATTAAATAAAAGCACATATGGGATAAAGTATGTGAATTATGACAACGGCAGTTGATGCACATTAAAATACAATGCTTTTGAGAAACTATGTGGTTAAAACTTTGCTAAATGACGCTTATCAGCACATTACGCACTGGCACAAAGTCTGTTTTGATGAGCGTCAAATCTTGGGTTCGGCAATGTAAATAACTAAAGTACTTCTGCCACATATACCCTCAGAATTGGATGTGAACATCGGGAATATAACGATTGCGACTTAGAGATCTGTGAACTATTTGGAGTTAATGCTCAATACGACACTTGCATCCACAAATACAATATGGGGCCAACAGGACCGGAAGGACAACGACACAGCATGGACGTTTAATTGAAAATATCGGAGGTCTACATCCATACAAGCGCAAAACAACTTATGGGGGCCACAAATACCATCATCCTCTATGGATACTAAACTTAGGCGGAAAGCCTGAAGGTTAAACAGAGGGAACAGTCCCTTTTAAATGTGTAGAGAACAGCTGCCTCTCGGATCACATCGAAGAACCGCACTGTATCGGCTGCAGCGCTACTGGTAATAGCAGACACGATTCTAACCGATCTGCTATACATAATAAAGGTCGAACGCAACCCAAAGCTATCCATAATAGACCCGACTATCAAGTCGTTGCAAAATCTGTGGAATAACCAGAGTGGATATAGGTGAACAGAACAAAGCTAATAGCGAGCATCAGAGAATGGCTGGATCAACAATGTAAAGAGGTGAACTGCTCAATAACAAAGATTTTGTCAGCACATGGATACTTTAAGAAGTACCTGTATACTGTGGGAAAATGTGTCAAACTTGTCTTACGATGACATAGAATACAAATTTGTTACAGTCTGAAACTACAGAAACTATATTACAGACAGAAACTATTAGATGCTATGGCTAAATTCGGTATTTCTGCTAACACGACTTCGACGTATGACACCGACCGACACGAAGTCTTCAGTAAAAATAGGCAAAAATTTGACAGAGCAATTCCCAACTAAGCGATCCTTTAGACAAGGCGATAGCCTGTCATTCGATTTCTTAACATCCTGGTACCATCTTTACTAAAAGTCGCTGCTCGCATATGCCAATGATATAAATATCATTAGCCGAGAATTCAGGATGTTAATGCAACCTTTTCAAGCATTAAGAAGCAGTCGTCAAAAGTAGATCTGGTGACGAATGAGAAAAAAACAATGTTATTTGTTTCAAAGGGCAAAGAGTCTACTCGTTTGAGATGCTCCGGCTCCATAATCAAAAATAATAATATCAGCCTTATAACGTTAAGCGTGTGTACCAACTATCGCGCGATTAGCCTTTTTCCCATCGCATACAAGGTCCTGTCTAGTGTGGTATGTGATAGACTTAACCCAATTCTGGCGCAAATAACTAGACCTTATCAGTGTGGCTTTAGACCAGGTAAATCCACGACCGACCAGATATTCACACTACAACAAATCCTGGAGAAGACCCAAAAAATGCAGATCTACACCTACCATCTGTTCATCGACTACAGAAATCTGCATTCGACAGTCCGATACGACAGATATTAGATGCTATGGCTGAGTTTGGTATCCCAGCGAAGCTAATACGACTTAGCTGTATGACACTGGCTGACACGAAGTCTTTAGTGAAAATAGGCAAAAATCTGACAAAGTCATTTTTTACCATGCGAAACTTATGTCAAGACGATAGACTGACGATCTCTTCAACACCCTAAGGGAGATGATCATGCGGAACACTGCAGTAAACACTACTTGTACCACCATAAATAACAGTCACGTGCTGCTCTCCTATGCCGATGATATAAATATAATTAGACGACGATGCGGGATCTTACTGCAGCCTTTTTAAGCATTGAGAAACGGTCGACAGTAGTGGGCATTGAAGTGGTAGATGATTTGTCTACCTTATTAAAAAAAAAATAATAATGTCTGCCTAGAAATTAAGGTACGTGTAATTATCACACACCGTTGTTGCTGTACTATGCTAGCGATAAGGCAATTTAATTTAATGACCTCTCGACGACCAAAGTTCCAAATCTACCAAACACTGATCCTACCTGTTTTCCTCTAATACGCATAATCCTGGGCAATAATACTGGGAGTTCTCTTGTCTCACGGCTAGTACCGTTGTCATATGACCCATGAGCTGAAAATATTGAAAAAATTTAAAATAAAATATAAATATTAAAAATATTAAAAATATTACAAATATTAAAAATATTAAATATATTAAAAATACTAAAAATATTAAAAATGTTAATAATATTAAAAATATTAAAAATATTAAAAATATTAAAAATATTAAAAATATTAAAAATATTAAAACTATTGAAAATATTAAAAATATTAAATATATTAAAAATATTAAAAATATTAAAAATATTAAATATATTAAAAATATTAAAAATATTAAAAATATTAAAAATATTAAAAATATTAAAAATATTAAAAATATTAAAAATATTAAAAATATTGAAAATATTAAATATATTAAAAATATCTAAAATATTATATATATTAAAAATATCTAAAATATTATATATATTAAAAATATTAAAAATATTAAATATATTAAAAATATTAAAAATTTTAAAAACATTCAAAATATTAAATCTATTCTAAATATAAAAAAAAAATCGAAATATTAAAAATATTAAGAAATACTAAAAATATTAAAAATATAAAAAATATTAAAAATATTAAAAACATTAAAAATATTAAAATTATTAAAAATATTAATAATATTAAAAAATATTAGCATACAACATTGAGCAGAAGCCTCCATGGTGGAGCAGAAGCCTCCATGCATGAGATTTCTAGATCCCCTGCTTCCACCAGAAAATCCTTCAACAAGGCCAAAAGAACAGGCCAATGGGAGGAGTACAAGACTCTTTAAGAAACTACTAAAGAAGGCAAACAGATCTTAATGGAGGAAATATAACAACGATGTCGAAAAAACCGCAGAGGTAATAGACTTAGGAAAGTATTATCCTCGACAACCAGCGCCCCGGCATACATAATGAAAAATGATGGTACCTGGACTGAATCCTCAAAGGAAACCTTGGAAATCCTATCGGATACCCTCTTCCCTAGGGGAGGGTCCAACTCTATAACCGTCGCACCTACCGACTTCTGCGATAGAATACCGGTAATTGAAAGGAACATGATCAAGGACGCCATCAGCGACTTTGATCCTTACAAATCACCCGGTCCGGACGACATTATACCCGCCGAACTTCAACAGTCACTGGAAATACTACTGCCATGACTATTTTTACCGGCTGTGTGAAATTATCCTACCTGCCAATACGATGGAGAACGGCTAAAGTGGTCTTCATCCCAAAGGCGGGAAAGCCATCACACACCAAAGCGAAGGACTTTAGACCTATTCATTTTATTTCATTCCTTTTGAAAATCCTTGAGAGAATCATGGACGACATTATCAAAAATTCAATTGGCTCGAATCTCCTTTCGAATGCTCAGCATGCCTACCCAAAGGGGAAATCGACAGAAACCGCACTTCATGCACAATTGTATCCCATAGAGAAATCGTTAGATAAGAAAGAATTTTCTCTAGTTGCCTTTATGGACATAGACGGAGCTTTCAACAACATCGAAACCCTCTGCATCATGACAGAGCTCAACAGCCTACATATTAACTCACATATTAGCAAGATGATTCGCAACATGCTAATAAAGAGAATTATCACCTCAAAGCTGGGAAATCACACCCTCTTTAGAAGTGTGACTAGAGGCTCACCTCAAGGGGGAGTATTATCGCCGCTATTGTGCAATTTTGCCGTCAACGACGTTCTCAAACGGTTGGAGTCGGAAGGATGCACAGTAGTAGCGTATGCAGATGATATAGCACTCTGCGTCTCTGGGGGAAGTTTATCTTGTCTCGAACAAAGGATGCAGGACTATATCAACATCCTGGCAAACTGGTGTGCCAGTAGAGGACTTAATGCGAACCCTGACAAAACAGAACTAGTCCTTTTCAGTCGGAAACAGAAATCGCCCGCTACATCCAATATCTATCTGGGCAACAAACAACTCAACTTCTCCGATACGGCCAACTACCTGGGCCTTATATTAGACAGGAAGCTTAATTGGAGACAGAACATTGAAGGCAGATCCAACAAGGCACTCATAGCTTTATATACATGCCGTAAAGCTATCGGGATAACCTGGGGATTTAAACCCAAGGTAACACTTTGGATTTAAAATGCCATAGTGAAGCCAATATTACAATATGGCTCTATAGTTTGGTGGTACGCGCTCGACAAGAAGAGCAAATTTATGTTCAACGATCCTCTTGTCTCCTGATAACCGGATGTATGAGATCGACCCCCTCTAAGGCTCTCTACACGATACTCAATCTACTACCACCTGATCTGAGCTGCAAATGCTCCGCTCTCAAATCGGCTATTCGACTAAACGAGATTGAACATTGGGATTCTTTCATAGGACATTCAAGGATCCTGAACCATATCAAACTCTCACTTGAAACTGACTACGTGCTCAATACACGGAAATCAAACATCCTCTACGAAATCAAAACGCCCACCAGAAAGGATTGGGCAGAGAACGAGAACGCAACGTATGTACCAATAAACATCTTTACCGATGGGTCCAAACTGGATGACAAGGTCGGCTATGGTATCTACTCCGCGAATCTAGGCCTAAGTATAAGATCGAGAATTCCAGACTTCTGCAGCGTTTTCCAAGCGGAAATACTTGCTATTAAACGAGCCGCGGACGTGATCAACGTGAGGAAGATATCACAGGAGGATATTCTCCTGTTCACGGATAGTCTAGCGGCGGTAAACTCATTGAAGCCCTTTGACATCAAATCGAAAGTGGTCAGTGCCTGTCGGAAATCTCTTAACGAGATATCCAGGAATAACAGAGTTCTGGTTACGTGGATACCCGGACACAGTGGAATCGAGGGCAACTGCAGAGCGGACGAAGAGGTCAGACAGGGCTCAGCCCTGCAGGAAAGCGACGTTGAACACGTAGCACTTCGCCCTATATCCACCTGTAAAAGTACCATTGACGTTTAGAATTGCAAACGACAGATGGAAGAATGAAGAAACCTGTAGAAAGGCCAAAATGACTTGGCCGGAATACAAAGCGAAACGTGCATCGTACCTGGTAAGCCTAGAGAGGGACCAGATAAGAAAAATTATTACATTCCTGACGGGACATGGACCCATAGGCAGACATGCGAGCAGAATGGGAATCGCAACGAAAAGCGAATGCAACTACTGCGGAAATAGCAGCAGTGAACCATCCACCGACCACATTATATGTGATTATTCCGAAGGAGACTGAAAACCCTGTGGAAACCCTTCCTAAATGGTGTAGAGGAACTTGCATCGTTGTATATCGGAAGGATCAACAACTTTTGTAAAATTATTAACTGGACGGATTGGATCGAAACTCCGGATACCCAATCGACAACTGGCAACGCAATCAGGCAGCACACGCGCTGATAGCATAGGTTGAAGGGATGGCGTAAATGCCCAACGGGTGTCACAATGGGTCCATTAGGACTTAAGTGTTCTCCTCGAAGATGGAGATGCCCGCACACCAACCAAAAATATTAAAAATATTAAAAATATTAAAAAATGTAAAAAAAAAATTAAAAATATTAAATATATTAAAAATATTAAAAATATTAAAAATATTAAAAATTATTAAAAATATTTAAAGTTTTATAAATATTTAATACTAGTGGGCCCTGCAATGCTTCGCTATTGCACATTAACTTGTAATATATTTCACATTTAGGTCTACAAAGTACATTGAAAACGTTCATCAGCAAAGTCATATCTATAGTGCTTACATGTAGATTAAGTTTTTTCTGTATGTAGGGCGAAAAGCCACTTCCAAAAATCGGAAACAGACATTCCGCTAATTTTAATAATTTTTATTTTGATCTGTAGTAGCGGATACTAACTATCTTTTTGGGCATAAAAAACATTTTGTTATGCCTTCTCCGCCTATTGACCGCAAATAAAAATTCCGTCTGAAGCTTCATGCCTTTAGCCATAAAAACTTCTTTTGTCATGTCTTCTTATCACACGGATCAAGAATATTCCGGAATACTATTTTTGTATTGAACTCGTATTACCATTTTTTTGAGATAAATCGGTCACCAATGTTTGGCTTAACAAAGTGATGGTCTCACGCGCTGTATGGCATATTACACCGTCGTGTTGGAACCATTTCTCATTCAAATAATGTGCAATGACATGATAAATAAAAAAAATCACTTGATCGTCCACTGGCTCAAATTCTTCCACCAGTTAGATCTTATATAGATGCAGGCCAAGATCTTTCTTCAGCATTCGCATAGACCGAGTTGCTGAGAATGGCGTCGGTTTGATAAATTCGAGTCCCCTGTCACACTTACGTCTAAAACGTCGATGGCTTCTATTAGCTGCTCAGATGGATCATTATATGCACCCTCAACTTCACAAAGGGCTCCATAAGTTTGGCGAACAGAACGTGCATTTTGAAAATAAATTTGCAAGATTTGCAAACGTTGCACAGAGGGGCAAAATCGCAAAATATGGAGATTAATTGAAAAATTAAATTTTGATTTTTTGAAAAATACTTAGTATCCGATTAAAGTATATAAAATTCTACATCACTGCTGAAAATTTCAATATCATATGTATTTTACTTGTCAAGCTGCATTGTATTAAAGTTAAGTAATTTTTAAATTATTCACGCACAATATAATTTATTGAAATTCGGTATATTTCGACGCTTAATACATAGCTTTTCGCAAGCCAAAAGTAATACTTTTACAATGGAATCTTTAAATTCAGGTATTTTAGCGTTGTTCTAAAAATAATTGTGTTAACAAAAGTTGTGTAGAAATATTTTTAAAATTTTTTTAAAATATGTCTAAAATTTGGCTATTTTCAAAATATTCGTGGATATTTAAATATGAATGGTGTCAGTTGGCGTTCAAATATTAATTTTTTAAGAAAATACAGTTCCTAGGCTTTCATATTCAGTAATAACAGGTTGCGCGTTTTTGCGCAAAATTTTTTTATTAAATTAATTGTAAAAATAGTCACTCAAGCAAAGAACACCAGTTCTTGTCTTTTGTTTGAATTTTCTTCGTTTTCGTTGTTATAATTTGTATTTTTGTATATCATTGGCAACTGTGTGTTACAATGACATAAATAAGTTTTTAATACATGGCCCATAAATCATTTCGCACGCGCTATTACAGATCAGTGAACTGTCTGAGAAAGCCCAGGAAGCCCGAAACAAAGATTTTAAAAACTATAGAGAACCTTTTTCTAGCAAATGTAGTCGGGAGGATTGCAATCGGGACATATTAAATAGGTTCCTACTAAGTTCAGATCCAATCCTATCTTGTAAAACAAAATTGCAAAAAAAAAATCCACCAACTTCCAAAATCAATTGTAGATCTACTAGTTTCGCCTTAAGTTTTGACGAACGTGGCACCAGAGGGCACAAATCATGATACATATGACGACAATGATTATATCGAGGGCGATGCTTTAGAGTATGATGACTTTGGGCATATGACTTTGGACATATATATAAATACTTATGTATAATTTTTTTTTCCTATTGTGTAGACTTGAAGGAACAAGCCATTTACATTTTTGAACAAAACGCTCACCAGACACATCCGTGCACGATCGAACAATTTTAATATCTGCTTTGAGTCCCATATATTACATATACGATACAATTATCCCCCTTTCGTCTACGTATATAATAAAAATAAATTGAATACTATGTAAAAATTGTATTACTTTTTAAAAAAAAAAAAATCAACTGAGCCAGAGCAATTTTTGAAAAGGGGGTGTGGCACCGTCCCATTCCACCTTGGATGTAATTCGTACTGTACGATCAACATATATACCAAATCTCATCTTGATGCCTCTAATAGTTCATGAGGTATACCCGTTTAAGTTTCAGGTTATATGGGCGGTGCCACGCCCCTTTATTCAATCATAACCAAGTCTGGCCAAAGACTATAGCAGGTCAACAGTACAACATTTG
This sequence comes from Muscina levida, assembly GCA_964034835.1. NCBI lineage: Eukaryota > Metazoa > Arthropoda > Insecta > Diptera > Muscidae > Muscina > Muscina levida. Next base: position 30,786,778 of record OZ035884.1, on the reverse strand, counting down.
GAAAGTTTCATGACAATCGGTCTATAACTATGGCCGCTAGAGCGATTTTTAATAAGTGGGGAGTGGCACCGCCCACCAAAAGATGTTTAGCATATGTCAATCAGTGATAATGTAGCATTCTAATAGTGAAAGAATTTTTAAAATCGGATTATTGGTTTAATTAATCTCCATTTTTTGTGATTTCGCCCCTCTGTGCGTTGTTCTTGTGTAGTTTTTACATGGTGATTTTCCAAAGTATACTAAAAGAAGTTCTATACGTCAAAAAAAATTACCCCATATATAGGTTATATATTTGCTTATGTTACCTCTGACATACTTTAAAAATGGTAATTGTGCCCCAATAAAACAAAAGGTGTTTTCCAGTGTGAAAAGAAGTAAGAAAAGAATAAAATGGACCCCCCAAAATGTTGACGACCACCGCAAACGAATTAAGGACCATGATTTAAGGATATGCACCTGGAATGTTAGAACACTGTATAGACCAGGTGCCTCTATCCAACTGGCGGAAGTCCTCGAAGAATACAAGGCTGACATAACCGCTTTACAGGAAATCCGGTGGACGGGACACGGGTGCTCGCGCATGAAGACGTGCGACATCTACTATAGTGGCCATGCGGACAAGCACGAGTTTGGATGTGGATTTGTGGTTGGCAAGAGACTGCGACACCTAGTCTCAAGGTTCAACCCGGTGTGTGAACGTATAGCCACCATAAGAGTCAAAACAAAGTTTTTCCACATAACACTTATATGTGCCCATGCTCCGACAGAAGAGAAAAGCGATGAGGACAAAGACGAGTTCTACGAGAGCCTAGAAAATGTATATGACCGTAGCCCGAGCCATGACATTAAAATTGTACTAGGCGATTTTAATGCTAAAATAGGCAGGGAGACCGCATTTGAGCCTACCATCGGAAAATTCAGTCTGCACACCGAAACGTCGAACAATGGCATCAGACTGATAGATTTCTCTGCGGCAAAAAATATGGTAGTTAGCAGCACTAGATTTGACCATAAAAATATTCATAAGGCAACATGGTTATCTCCAGATCAATTGACGAGGAATCAGATTGATCATGTGGTATTCGATGGAAGGCACGCATCGAGTGTTCTGGACGTACGAGTGATTAGGTGTGCGAACATTGACTCCGACCACTTCCTTACCGCAGTTAAGGTACGCACAAGGCTAAGCATGGCGAAAGACGTACGTAACCAGGCATTCGAAAGCTGGACATCGGTAAACTGCGGACCACAGAGGTAGCAAACGCCTACTCCAACCACCTAACTCAACTGCTGCGGAATGCTCCAACCCCTGACAATATAACCCCGCAGTCGCAAAATATGCCCGACTCCTTAGAACGGGCTGCGAGAAGCGTACTTGGGTACTCAAAGCCGTCCCAAGAAGATGCCTGGTACGATGATGAATGTCGCACTGCCACGAGAGAGACGGTTGCTGCATACAGGGCGAAACTGCAGCCAATGACAACGCGAGCTGTTCGTGAACGGCACATGGAGAAGAGACGACAGGCAACTCGTCTTTTTAGAAGAAAAAGAAGGAGCTGAAGAAGAGGCAGGATGAGTGCACTGAGTTGCTCCGAAGTAGAGGGGAAGCCCGAAAATTCTACAAGAGAGAGAAAGCGAGAATGCGTGGAACAGGGTTGCCCTCCTGCAAGGACAGCGATGGTCAGCTAGTGACGGACCCGGATAACGTTCTGAAGATATGGAGAGATCACTTTAGAAATTTACTGGATACTGACACCACTCCATGACGATGGTATTAACTGTCTACCTCCGAGCCAGAGCGAGATACGTATGGCCATCTCCCGCCTTAAAAACAACAAAGCTGCTGGAGCCGATGGTCTCCCTGCTGAATTGTTTAAGGCTGCCGGGGAGGAGCTGATTAGGAGCATGCATCAGCTCATGGAGAACATCTGGCAAGAGGAGAGCATGCCCGGGGATTGGAGTCTCAGTCTGTTATGTGCCATATACAAGAAAGGAGATCGTAGTGAATGTAAGAACTACCGTGGAATAAGCCTATTACCAATTGCGTACAAGGTCCTTTCAAGCATATTGTGTGAACGTCTAAAGCCAATTGTAGAAAAACTAATTAGACCATATCAGTGCGGCTTTAGACCTGGCAAATCTACGACGGATCAAATATTCACCTTACGACAAATCCTGGAAAAAACCCATGAAAAGCAGATCGACACCTACCACCTCTTTGTCGACTACAAAGCTGCCTTCGACTCTCCGATAAGGAATAGGCTTTATGAAGCCATGTCTGAGCTTGGTATTCCTGCAAAGCTGATTCGACTTTGCAAATGTACCTTAGACAACACCAAATCCTCGGTTAAGATTGGTAAGGATCAGTCTGAACCATTCAACACGGAAAGAGGTCTCAGGCAGGGCGATAGCCTGTCCTATACACTATTTAATATAGTTATGGAGAAGGTGATGAGAAAGGCTGGTGTCAACATGTCTGGCACCATATTCCACAAGAGCCACATGCCACTAGCCTATGCCGATGATATAGACATCATTGGCCGAAATCTGCGGGATGTTACTGCAGTCTTCTCATCCCTAGAAAAGGAGTCAGCAAAAATGGGTTTAGCGGTCAACGAGGACAAAACAAAAATAATGATTTCGACGAACAAAGGGTCCTCTCGATGGGGACGCGGACTCGGAATACTAAGAAACAGCTATACCAGGTGCTTATCTTACCTGTTCTGTTGTATGCTGCCGAATCATGGGTGCTTACTACAACGGACATACAAAACCTGGGAGTATTCGAGGGAAAAGTACTCCGAAAAATATATGGACCTATCTGTGTCGAAGGCCAGTTTCGCCATCGGATGAACCATGAGCTGTATAAGCTTTACCACGACATCGACGTAGCTAAAAGAGTCAGAATCCAACGACTTCGATGGCTGGGACATGTTGCCAGGATGGATGTAAATGCTCCAGCGAGAAAGGTGTTTGAAGGCGAACCTGAAGGACGGCGCAGAGCAGGGAGACCCAAACTCCGTTGGAAGGACCAAGTGGTAGGCGATGTGCCATCATCTGGTAGGACTAACTGGAGAACACACGCAGAAGACCGAAGCGTGTGGAATTCTTTATTACTTCAGGCCTCAAATTTATGAACTACGTTTCGTAAATTGTAACTGGCCACTTAAGTAAGTAAGTAAGTTTTCCAGTATAACTACAATGAATATTGCATTTTTTTCTGAAAAGTAAAAAGTTTGATACAGTTTAAATATTTAACTATTGAAGTGCGTGGCAGCTCCCCGGCGCATTTTACTTATTAAGTTCCAAATAGCCTGTTCATTAGGGCGAAACAATTTGTTCGCGTCTAAAAAAACGTGGTAATCGTATACCAGTATCGCAATGTACGATGAATTCTTAGACAATTTCGCTTAGAAACTATATGTCTACAATCAATTCCTAGTTCGCGCTGAGAAGCATGAAGATTTCAGGTTTAGGTATATTTTTAGCAATTTTTCAGTTACGTCAGACGTACCATCCCGATGTTTGGAGACCAAGACGAAGAGAATAGTATATTTTTGACTTGTTTTGGATCCCGCCCAATATTCTGAAAAATTATTTTTAAAAACTTAATTTCCGTATGCCAACTCTCAGAGGTCATAACTTTTTAACCAATACATAGATTAGCTTCTGTAATACCTCATTTACTTAGCTGGGAAATTAGTTTTACGCAGAAGGTCTCGAAAAATATATATCTGAAGTTTTCGGTTTGTGCTCATTTAAAAACCAAAAAAAATTACTTCTTGTAAGCGCGGAATACCTTGTGTTATCGAATATTGCCATTTTCACCCTCTAAATGTAGAATAATCCAAACAATGTGTAGCCTATGTTACTCGCGGGGTTATTCGGAAGATTCCCTGAAAATTTCATCAAAATCGGTCCAGCCGTTTTCGAGTCCATTCGTTACATACATACACACATCCTCTTTTATATAGATAGATAGATATTAAAATTATAAAAAAAAATTAAAAATATTAGAAATATTAAAAATATTAAATATATTAAAAATATTAAAAATATTAAAAATATTAAAAATATTTCCCTCTTTTAATTCTACAACTATAAACCAAAAAGGCAGGCATCGAGTAATGTTTCGCTGAAAGCTTTTCAACCTTCAATTCCTGCAAATCAGATTTCGACTTAAAATAGTCGAGTATTGCATATTACACAGGCGCCACAATGAATTTATGTTGAACTTGCACTTCCTCACCCATAACAGTGGATGCATCACCGCAAAATCCATGTCAACTTTATCTTTTCACTATTGACATCCTTCCTCCTATGAAAATCTCAGTTCTACCGAAATGGTGCACGAGCACAAAGTACAACACCCCCACTGGACATAACCACAATTAACGACCACACATGGAAGTGCATTAAAATCCTGGTTTTCACAGGATTAAGCAACAAAAGACCGAACCACATAGCTGAGCGAGCACACACATGGATTAAATTCGCAAGTAAACTATTAAATGTTTGTTACTCCTGTGCACTTGCTTATGCAGTATATTAAGAATTACCAAAAAGAAGAGAAAAAAAACAACAAAACGGAAACCAAATTAAAAGTAAAATTAAGTAGCCCTGCTGTTATAGCAGCATGTTAGTCCATGAACTGGTACTGATACATGGGGCACCATCAGTAAATATTCTCTGCACTGACAGCGTACACATTTTAGGATGGTCGCTGTGGCTGTGTTACCACTACCAGTGCGCCGGTATTGTTGGGAAACACGTTTGTGATGCGTGACTTTTTGCAATTTTACATTATTACTTTAGCAATGCAGACAACAACGAAAATCCACTCATACACTCAAAACGAGACGATGTATCCTTACATCCAGAGATATGTTAGGATATATTTACGGTTAGAGTTGCAATGCTATGTATAACCACAACATATGTTGCGTGGCGTTTAGCTGTTGGGCTGTTTATGACTGATCGCAGGCAGCAGAGGCAGCACCCTCACTTATGTGTACAACAAATTTACAATTTAGAATTAAACACACACGAACACCCCTGTGGGATACTGTTGAGTTTGCGTTAGTTGTAGTTTGTTTGCAAAGATTTCAGGAATTATTATATAAATTGTGTGTAGTTTTTTTTTAAACTTATATATGTGTTTTTATTGCGGTGGATTATAAATATGAATGGAAACTAGTTTTGGATATTTGTAACAGTAGATTGTAGAGCTAAATAATATGCTAAATTAACCAGACAGCATAGCTATACCCTTTAACAAAAACGAAACCGTCCTTGTGACCTTGTGTGTTACATGCTTTCAGCTGGCCTGGCATAGAAAAGGCAGGATGAATGGCATGCACCTTTCTAACAAGCGACTATCCTCTGGATAATCTTACACAATGGCACCTACTGTTTTTAGACGAATACCACAGTCAGCTGTTTGAGAAAATTGTTCTAGACTTTTAAATGCGAAATTTCTGTCAACAACATCGGGAGGTCGCCGATGCAAGAAATGTAGATGACTGAGACTGGAATCGAATTAATTTTATTTACATATTTTATTTGGTAGATTGAAGATCTGAGAGCTAACGGAAGAGCACAAGGAAGGTTGTTGAACAGGGCCAAGGATTCTAAGGAGCAAACGTATCGGGACATCTATCGTATAAGCGTCAACGAATATTTAAGAGATCTAACGCTGGCTAACTGATCTTCATGGCTAAATTTCTGTGAATCCATTGAGGGCTTAAGTGCGGTTACCTATTTTAGGCGACCGCTTTCAAAAGACCCTTAGGTACTCGTATTTGTACAGAAGCTAAACGGTGTTTGGACTGCAGCCAGATAGGACACAATAGAAATTGGAGGTGGAGGTCGCCTGAGGTGGCGGATTCAGTTCACGGGACTCTAGTGGTCGACGTGATAAGTGTGGAAATTTAAAATGGGTTTTGTCTCCTGACGGAACTGCTATGACGGTGCCTACGGATGTCATTTATTTCCATTTTATGGAGGAAAATGAAGGGAGTCTTCATACCCAAGTTTTCATACTATATAAATGTCACCCAGCGATGGGGCAACACAAAACACTTTATGAATTTTTACATCGATTCTTGTGCATTTCTCATGACAACTGATAACCCAAATCACACTCACACACACACACACACAGGAGTAATATCAAATATTCCATTTAAATATATTCGCTGTTGGTGCTCGGTCTACCCTTTGGTGTTTTTTTTTTTTCAATTCAGCTTCCAGTCAGCGTGCAAATTTAATATTTGATCACATCCACTTTGTGTACACATGAAAAAGTTTCTTTGCCTTCGTCCACTTTGTGTGGGTGTTTGTGTGAAAAATATTTAATTTGACATCCTTACAAAGGATACACGCTGCTATTTTTTTTTTTTTTTGTTCGTTAAACGTTTCGTGCTTCATAACACACGAGAAATTTCAACAAAATCTAAATATGTTTGTGTTCATTTGCGGATTCACGATAGTTGGCCAAACAGACTTTTATGGTTGACAATTCGTGCATGTGTGTCATTTCGCTGCGTTTCGATGTGAAGGAGGAAGTGTGAAAACACACTTCATGTCTGAGTGACTCGCTGTTGTCGCTGCTGTGTGGCGATGTGAGAGTGCGGTAGGGAAAATATTAATACACCGGGCTAATAAAAAATTTATGGTTATTTGTATTTATGTGAATAATATCCCGCGGCCCGTCATATTTTCCTTAAAGAATTTTATTAGAGAATAGCAAATGGTTTAGATATTTACTAGTCATAAACATTGGTTTCATTGAAACGGAGTTGTTTGGAAAACTTTTTGTGTTATGCTCTATTTTTGTGAGTGTTGAAACCTGAACGCTGCTTGCGTATATTAATTGGATATAAAGCATCCACGAATATTATGCGACGTTACTGCAGTTCACACATACATCACCCTGTGAGGCCAAATATTCTACGACCTGCTGGTATATCATATGTTTGAGGCTGAGCTGTTTGTAGACTTTGTAAATGGGAAGATGTGGAAGAAAAGGACTGATTGCAGACCTTATAAATGGGAAGATGTGAAAGAAAAGGCGTGAAGGTTAAGGTCGCTGCACACATCCTTGTTAATGTTCTTGTATTGCATTATAAGTCCCTGAAGCGACTTTGAAGACCTGGAAAAAGTGAACCCTATTTATAACCGTATGGGAAGGTTATACATGTCTTGAGTGTCCTTGCAAGGTCCTGTGAGTACAGTTTGAATTTTACGTGCAGGATGAGATATGGTACAGCTCTCGCGTTATTGTAAATTAACGCGCCTTTATTTCCAGTCTCATGTACAACGGAATCTACATTTATTGACTTTACTTGACTGTACTTTACTTAAAATTACTTTTACTGCGAGGTTGCTATAAATGGTTATGATTGGAATCGAATCCTGGTCTCCCGCATAATAGTCCCGTGTTATAACCAACATGCTGCAGTTGGACCCATTGGTCTACCTTAAGGAAATAAAGAAGATGCTGTTTGAGGTCATTCATACCCTGAAAGTCCTTGCGAGGTTCTGTGAGTACTTTGTGTTACATTACGCCATGTCACTCATATCTTAAGAATCTTTGCATTATGCTGTGGTACCTGCTCGAATCCTGTGAATTCTTTACGTAAATAAAAGTATGTTGTGTGAGGAAGCTCATATCCTAGGGATCCTTCTATGTACATTTCGAATCCTGCGAGTCCCTTACTGATACCTTACGCCAATAAAGTAAGTCCTTCTCAAATCCTGCTAGTACTTTGGGTAACATTATTGAAATAAACAGCAGTGCCTTGTCCTGGAAGTTTTTGCAATGTCCTGTTGTTCCTGCTCGAATCCTGTGAGTCCTTTACTCAAATAAAAGTATGTTATGTGAGGTAGCTCATATCCTATAGATCTTTTATCTACATCTTAAATCCTTCCTGCGAGTCCTTTACTCATACCTTACACCAATAAAGTGAGTCCTGCTGAAATCATGCTATTACTTTGGGTAACATTATGGTAATAAATAAAAGAATGTTATGTGACGTAGCTCATATGCTAGGATCCTTCTATGTAAATCTCGAATTCTGCAAGTCATTTACTGATACCTTACACCAATAAAGTGAGTCCTACTGAAATCCTGCTAAAACTTAGCGTAACATTATTGGAATAAATAGCTGTGCCTTGCCCTGAAAGTTTTGCACTGATCTGTTGTTTCTGCTAAAATCATTTGAGTCCTTTACGCAAATAAAATTATGTTCCACGTACTTCGCGAATCCTGCGAGTCCTTTATTGATATCCTACGCCAGTCCGAAGTCCTGCTGAAACCCTGCTACAACTTTGGATAGCATTATGGGAATAAATAGCAGTGCCTTGTCCGTAATATCCTAAAAATCTTAGCATTGTCCTGTCATTTCTTATATCTCATATCCTAGGGATCCTTCCACGTACATCTCGAATCCAGCGAGTTATTTACTGATACCTTACGCCAATAAAGTGAGTCCTCCTGAAATCCTGCTAGTACTTTGGGTAACATTATGGTAATAAATAGCAGTGCCTTGTCATTCATATCCGGGGAGTCTTTGCAATGACCTGTTGTTCCTACTCGAATCCTGTGAGTCCTTTACGCAAATAAAAGTATGTTATATGAAGTAGCTCATATCCTAGGGATCCTTCCATCGAATCCTGCGAGTGCTTTACTAATACCTTACGCCAACAATGTGATTCCTGCTGATATCCTGCTAATACTTTGGGTAACATTATGGGAATAAACAGCAGTGCCTTGTCATTCATATCTTGGGAGTTTTTGCAATGATTTTTTGTTCCTACTCGAATCCTGTGAGCCCTTTACATAAAGTGTGCCGCATGAGGATACTCATCATATACTGACACAATTCATCAAAAAAGTGTGACATATGAGCTCATCTATATCCTGAGAGTCCTTACATAGTCCTGCGAGTTCACCTCGAATTCTGTTGGTGTTTGGTGTTACCTTACGGGAATAAAAGGGGTGCCATGTTAGATTTATAATATTCTGAGAGTCCTTACAAGGTCGTAAAGGTTCTTCGAGATCTTTAGTATTACTTTACAGGAATAAAAATAATGTCACATCATGGGAGTCCTTATTATAAACAGTGTTTTCTGCAAGAATTATACATGTCCTTTCTGTTAACTTTTGTATACAGTAATTTATATCTTGAGAGTCCTTGCGATGTCCTGTAAGTTTTGCTCCTGTGTGCGTGCGATTTTTTTTTCGTATAATCCTGCGAATCCTTCGTGTTGGGAAATTAGAAGAGTAACGTGTAAGGCCACTCATATCGTAGGAGGAGGCGTATTTATGAGGAATACCTAGCCTGCGAGCGCTTAAAAGTGTGCCGAATGAGGTCACTTATATCCTAGAAGTCGTGTGAGTTTTTCGAGACCTTTAGTGTTACCTAACGTATATAAAAAGTGTGTCGTGAAATATAACTTATATCTTGAGAGCCCGAGCGAGGATCGAGGAGCAGGGCTCGCAGCTGCTCAAGATGATTAATCTCGAATCCTGCGGTTCCTATACTGACACCATCCAAGCGAGGTCTTGTGAGTCCTGCACGAGGTGAGGTCACTCATATCCTAGTACATGATTTAGCTCGAATTCTGCAATTCTTTTATTGCGGGATTTCTGCTATAATCCTGATGGGATCCTTTGTGTTGTTAAATAATATGACTACCGTGTAAGAACACTAATATCGTAGGAAGAGGAGCCTTTATGAGGTGTCTGCGAGCGTGTTTGGTTACTGTTTTCCTGAGTTTCCTTACAAGGTCTGAGAGTTGTGTTCGAATGTTAAATAACGTGCTTAAAAGTGTGCCGTGTAAGGTCACTCATATCCTGAAAGTCATGTGAGTCTTGAGAGTCCTTTAGTGTTAAAGTAACATAAATAAAAAGTGTGTTGTGAAAGATAACTTATATCGCGGGAGAATTGTGAGTCCTGTTCGAGGTAAGATTACTCATTTCCTAGTACAGGATGTGGGTGCATATGAGTCAACTCGAATCCTGCGATTCCTATACTGAAACCATCCGAGATACTATGAGTCCTGCTTCAGGAGAGGTCACTCATTTCTTAGTACAGGATATGAATGACACCGAATGACGCGATTCCTATACTGACACCATTAACCAAAAAAGTGTGTGAGCCATATCCTGAGAGTACTTTTGATGTTCTACGAGTTTTGCTCGAATCCTGCGGGTATTTCGTATTTCCTTACGAGAATAAAAATTTTGCCATATGAGGTCACTTATACCTTGGGAATCCTTGCGATGTCTTGAACGTCCTGTAGTTAACACCAAAAAACAGTTTTGCTATGTTTAGCAAACCCAATCAAGACAAAAACAAAAGATATTTGAAAAAGCTTAATATGCGACATGACGACAAACACATTTGATTTTCATACACCAGCGACATAAAAAGACATTGTTAGTTATAACATTTTGAATACCCATGCCTCATTTGGTGCCGCCCTTTGGAAGGACAAAAAAGGTGAGAGAATTATTAATATTGCGTACCATGAGTGGGCGACCTTAATAATACATTTGTATATGTATATTTAATTATGTATTACATGTCATTTCCAAAAATATGATATTTTATGGTCCATTATGTATGTTCAACATAAGTCATAAGTGTGTGTGTGCCTGTGTGTTCATGTTTAAATAACTCATACAGTTGCCCTCTCTTTGTGTCGATATCGAAATTCATTCAAGTTTTAATTTCATATATTTGAATTTGAAAATGTTTGCCATTTTTAATTTGTTATTATTTATTATTATTCATGAGCAATTTTACGCAGACCTGTCGACGGCTTGAGGCTATAATAATACAAATTAGTTTTTTTTCTCTCAAATTTAATTAAACATAGATTACAGCAATAGCAGCGCTACGGTCCATTTAATTCCATCTGTGTACAATTAAAGCACTCACAAAAAAAAATCGTCCCTCTAAAAGAACTCATAGTTAGTTGGTACATTTGTTGTTATTACATTCAATTACATATTTCATTTGACCTCAGACCCGAGATTTTTAAACTGCCTTTCATAGCTATCACCCATAGAGCGGTGCGCTTTGGTTTGGTGGTGCGCTGTCGATGACAACAAAGTCATTCAGTGAATACTCAAATTGCTTGCGGTTAAATCGAGAATCATGTACACTCACTTCAGTGTACCGAGGAGATAGATGTACATTAATGCGCTGCAATAGTAGTAGGGCCAGGGGTGCCCAAACAGAAGTGCGTGGAAAAAAGGCAAAGAAGTGGACTTTAGGAATGAGTTGGAATATATCAAGTTGAAATATGATACTCGTATTGAGCTGAGTTCGTTTTCAGCATGCAACAGCTCTTAGAAAACATGTGGCTGCAGGAGAGCATGCCCGAGGACTGGAGTCTTTATGTGATATGTCCTATATAAAAAAAGGTGACAGTAGAGAGTGTAAAAACTACCGTGGAATTTTACGTATAAGTTCCTCTTTAGTATATTATATGAACGTTTAAAGCCAATTGTAGAAAATCTGTTTGGATCTTATAAGTGGTCTTATAGACCAGACAAATCCACAATGGATAAAATATTTACACTACGGCAGATTCTGGACAAAACCCATGAGAAGCAAGTCGAAGCTTACCACCTCTTTGTCGATTACAAAGCTGCCTTCGATCGACTATATGAAACCATGTCTGAGCTTCTGAAGCTTATTCGTCCCCACCGGTATACCCTTACAAATACCAGATCCTTAGTTCGGATTGGCAAGGATCAATGTGCACCATTCGATATGACGAGAGGTCTTAGACAGGGTAATGGTTTGTCATGCATAATGATCGACATAATGATGGAGGAGGTTTTAAGGAAAGCGGCGGTAAACAAGTCTGACACCATATTTAAAAAGAGCCACATGTTGCTCGCATATGGCGATGATATCGACATTATGTTCGGACGGTGCGATACGTAACAACTGACTTCTCATCTGTGAGAAGGGCAGTGAATGAAGACTAGACGAAGTTAATGGTATCGTAGAAAAAGTGTTCTTCCAGCAAAATTAAGTAAAAAATATGGAAAGGGAGTCAGCGAAAATGGATTTGACTGTGAATGAGGACAAGACGAAGTTAATGGTATCATCAAACAAAATGTCCTTCTAGAAAACGTATGTGGAAATTATGGTTGACAGGGTCGGTTATGAAGTTAAGACGGCCTTGGGCCATTAAATTCTTCGAATTTCTTCTTTTTTAGGCTTTGACAATAGAATCATCCATCAGATATTCCGTAGATAATTGGTCACATCAAAATTAGATAATAGCTCTTTCACCTGATCCATCCAACGAAGTTTTGGCCGCCATCTTCTGCGCCGCTCACCGATTTTGTTGCTGAAGACTTTTCAAAGTTCAAGCAGCGTCCGAAACGAGTGGCTTCTTTATTATTAGTAGCAAACAGCTCGTTTTTGTCATCATTTATCACCAGACTCGTTTCCGCCGACTGCTTTTTAATACTCGAAAAGGTCGCAGTAACATCCCGCTATCCAAGGCCAATGATATCAATAAGTATATCATCGTTATACGCGAACAGCAGGTGACTTTTATTAAAGATAGTACCAGTCCTGTTTACAGCGCCTTCCACATGATCATCCCCATTACAATGTTAAAGAGATCGCATGACAGACTATTTCCTTGTCTAAAGGCTCGCTCGGTAGAAAATGGCTTTATCAGATTTTTGACTACTTTCACTGAAAACTTCGTGTCAGTCAATGCCATCCCTCAAAGTCGTACTTCCTTACTTCAACTTTCGCATGTGACTTTTATTGAAGATGATATCAGTATCGTGTTTACTGCCGCTTTCCGCATGATCATCTCCATAATGATGTTAAAGAAATCGCATTGCAGACTATCTCCTTGTCTAAATCTCGCATGATACAAACTGCCTCTGTCAAATTTTTACATATTTTTATTGAAGACTACGTGTCGGTCAGTGTCATCCCGCAAAGTCGAATCAGTTTCGAGGGGATACCAAACTCAGCCTTAGCTCCTAGTAATTTCTGTCGATTTGGAATCGATTGCAGCTTTGTAGTCGATTAACAGATGGTAGGTGTCGATCTGCATTTCTTGGGTCTTCTCCAGGATTTGTCGTAGTGTGAATATCTGGTCGGTCGTGGATTAACTAGGTCTAAAGCCACACTTATAAGGTCCAATCAGGATCGCCAGAATGGGCTTTAGTCTTTCACATACTCCCTTAGGTTACTCGGGTTTATTAGCTGGTGCATGCATGTTGGCAACTTATCGCCGTCGGCATTAAAAAGCTCTGCCGGATGTCCATCGGCTCACTTAGTATTTTTGGTTTAATCTACTCCGTCGTCGATGGTTGGAGTAATTTCATCACTTATGGTGCCATCGGCAACGAGCAGAGTAAGAAAGTGTTCCCTTCATATATGCAGCACAATCTACCTGTCCATGACTTGATTTCCAACTGTATCCTTAAAGGTTGAAGTTTGTAATTGGGATTCCTGTTCCAAAATCTTAGCTTTTTTAACTTTTGGCAAAACTTTCAGGCTTCACCTCTGTCACTGTAGTTTTCGAAATACTGGCTCTCTCTTTTCCTAGACGCATCCCAGGGGAAAATGAAACGAAGTACTTATGTAGTAACGCAGCGGTAAAAAATACCCATTACTTAATCAGCCATCCCTAGCTTATGTTCCTACTTAAATTTAGCATAGGAGTGTCATAGGCTGCTTAATCGGTGCGCTCTCGCTTACAAAGTAAGCGACGATGTAAGTCATATATTATATATTATAAGCGGAGTTTTAAGCGAGCTTGATAACACTTTTGATTACGAAGTAAGTGGCTATGTCAGTAGGTGCCATTTCAACCGGAGTAATAATGAGAGGACGATATTTTTGAAATTACACACGCGTGACGTTCTTAGATCGCTCGCTTACAATGTCATACTGATGTCATGAATTACCAAATATGTACTTCGTTTCATTTACCGCTGGGAATCTATGACATCAGTACGGCATTCTCTTGCTTACTTTCCTCCACAAATTTAGCATAGGAGTGTCATAGGCCGTTTAATCGGTGCGCTCTCGCTTACAAAGTAAGGGACGATGTCAGTAAGTGTAATTTCACTTGCAATTACGTTGTAAGAGGAGTTTTAAGCGAGCTTAATAACAAGCTTGATTACGAAGTAAGTGACGATGTCAGCAGGTGCCTCTTCAATTTGTAATTGGAGTTATAAACAGTGGACGATGTTTTTTTACTAAGTACTTAGATCCTCGCTTACAATGTCATACTGATGTCATGGATTACTAAATAGGTACTTCGTTTCATTTACCGCTGGGATGCTGCTACTGTATTCCGGGAACATCAGCATTAGAGGCGTTTGTTTGAAGAATTTGAGAGAGTTGGTTGGAATAGGCATTGGCTATCACGGTGGTATGCAGATCTGCGATGGCTAACTTCCTTTGCGTTTGGTAACGAGCGTTTAGCACTGCTTAATCGCGTTCGTACCTTGGCTACAACGAGGTGGTGATCTAAGTCTATATTTGCACCGCGCATCTAAAGCACATCCTTATAACGCTTAAGACAGGCCTTCGATTACCACCTAATCAATATGGTTTCTTGTCTTTTGATCAGTTCGGATAACTAACCAGTCTAATTCAGTTATCGTAGGTGTTGTTAAGTATAAAAAAATTACATCACTTTACACCATATGAATGAGGTATGGGATAGCTTCTTGCGTTGTTGTGTATTAACACACTTTCTATTTTTAGATTTACAACTAACGGCACCTACTTGTTTATCAATGAATGCCAACGTGACTGTTTGAGAAGCTTTTACTGGACATGCCGGTTGACTCCACACTATACTGCGAAGTTGCTGTCGACAATATCAAGGGTGCCGGCAATGAAAGAAAATGTAGATGACTGAAGGCGAGAATCGAACCTGGGATCTACCGTATAGTAGAACGCGTGTTCTAACCATCATGTCGTGGATTCTCAAACATGTCTATGACGCTTCAGACATGTCTTACATCGATTACCAAGTAATCAATTTGGTTTGATCAGGTAAGATCCAGGTTAACTTTTGGATAACTTTATGAGGGAATCTGGTTGCACTCACTATGTATCTTATGTCTGAATCTGTTATCGGTTGTATAGGATATTGCTATGTAGTCTGAATTATTCCAAAAGCTGAACCAAGGCTATTTTCCCTTTCAATTTTGGAATTATAATATCCCTGAACAATTTATTGCCATGGGTAGGATCAGTGGGGCTCACTGAATGCATCCTTAATGTCCTTGTATTTGTCTTCCGTCAGGGCGTGTACATAAATCAGTGAGATGTAAAATTATTTCGCCTTTGACCAGATGACGAAGTCTCTTTTCAACTATGAATCCACATACAAATTCGTGTACAAGATTTCACAGTTCTTTTGTCGTGTGCTTCCCTGTCCCGTCCATCAAAATTTTCTGTACGGCGGTGATGTCAGCCTTGTATATTTATAGGACATTCGCCAATTGTACAGAGCCACCAACTCTGTAAAGAGTTCGGACATTCCGGGTGTATATCCTTAAATCATAATCCTTATAACGTTTGTGGGGGTCGTCAACATTTTGGGGTAGTCCTTGTTTTTTATTTTCTTAGTGTTTTCATAAAATTTCTTTTTGTTTTGTTTTAGAAGAGTGGAGTTATAGGTCACCGCGTCTGTTCCAAGTATCTTGAGGTTGCCAAAGCTCCTAAGAGAGCCGTTGTGTTGAGCTTCTGAAACTTCTGTTAACTACTTCCTAAGACGAATCGGTGGTAACATGCCATTTGGGTAACTCAACCTTCTTTGCGCCTTCTCACTATTGAACGGGTGTTCAGTGGCATTGCCCGGGTAATACGTGATCTCTCAGACGTTGAAAGCTGCTTGAGGACCTTCGCAGAGATATTCTTGTTATTGCGAATAACGACCAAAAAACTCAAATTAGAACTTTCCCATCCTTTTAAAATAAACACAATTTAATTTTAATATATATTAAGATATTCTGGAAAATGAAGCCTTACAGTACAACACATGATTTTGGGCCTCAATTCTGAGCGCTGCACGTGAAAGTAACCCCAAAAAGAAGAAGTTCTACATCTTTCGTTTTGTCAAGTTACATGCCATAATAAATTAATATCGATTTGAAGTTAGTAAGTATCGTATAGGGGAATTTGTCACGTTTTAGGCTCTTTTGTTTGACATAACATAAATACTATACGGTGGCGCATGATTATCATAAGTAATATTCCACGTAAATCATACGCCACGGAGTACAACAGTTTTATTGTAACTGTCACAAAATAAACACAGTTCAAAATCATTTGATGAATGGAAAAGTGAAACTGTTGCGTTGTTGTAGGGAAACTTTATATAAACAGATTAAAGGAATTGTAATTCTTATTTTTTTTAAAAAAATTTTTGATTTCAGCTAAATCGGGCTAGTGGTTCTCGAGTTATGTCAAACCAAAAACTTGACAAATTCCCCTATACGATACTTTCTAACTTCAAATCGATATTAAATTATTATGGCATGTAACTTGACAAAACGAATGATGTAGAACTTCTTCTTTTTGGGGCTACTTTCACGTGCAGTTCTCAAAATTTAGTTCCAAATCAATGAGCTGAAAAATGTTGTACTGTACTTATGCAATGTTTTAGTGGTCTAAAACTGACTATGGAAAAATTGTCGTTCTAATAAATTTGGTTTTGGGAGCATTGGTAAGATTTTTAATTTTTCAAATTTAAGAACTTTCCAAAAATAGTTTGAGAACCACTGATACGACTCTCTACATGCCATTGACTCCATTGCATATAGATAACAAAGATGGTTTTGTTTGGTAACGACTCACATGCGAAAGCATAGCTTTCAATTGTATTGATTCGAGAGTTGTTTAGCTAACTGTGAATGAATGGGTAGCCGGTAATCAAACGGAAGTCGATATTGGTAGGAAATACAGCCATAAGTAAAATGGTTAAAAATTTAAACAAACAAATTGTACTAGTATCAGTTATGAATTTTTAAATCGTATTCCACGAAATGGAAAGTAATAAAACTTAAAGCAATGCCAAATTGAGAGTACATAGGGCTTGACCTTATACAATCAGGTAATATGTAACTAGTAGTTACCTACAGCATAGCCTTTCTAATAATGCAAGTTCGATATTAGTTGAAAGTAAGGTACATTTTGGTAATTTTTAATGTTGAGGACTTTGGCAATATAAATGCAATTAGTTCAGCTCATGAAACCAAGATGTAAAGTTTGTTCCCAAAAGTTAAAGCCCAGAACATTTGAAATTTTATATAATACCGTAATTGAAACTAATAATTCAGTTCCTATTATGCTCCAATTAGCATAAAACCGTCCTCTCAGCCCATCTTAATATTAATCCACAGTTACCACCTATCATCTAATACCACCATTAACTCGCCGCCCTCGTGTTCCAGACGCATCACGTTAGCAATGTTTGTGTTCAATAATTAATTAATTAGCGTTGCACGTACATTCAAAAACACACAAAATGCATTCGCACTCACTTTACACTGCTGTGATCGACCAGAACTTCCAGACTTATACAGAACACACAAAGTGCTCGTCGTCGAGTCACTTCATTTGTACTTACGTACATACATACAAACATGCATATGTACATGCTCACGTACAAATCCATTTTGGGCAACAGACATCACCATAAATGTTGCACATTGAGACGTGCGTGTTTTCGTTGATGCCACATTAGATACTGAGGGTTAACATGTTCAATGCGATGACGTCAATTGACAGTCAATAAAAAATTCATTTAATTTAAAAATGGTTTTGTACGAAATTTGACAAAACTTCATTGGCCGTCAGCTGTAGGTACAATAAAAAATTACAATTGCTACTGCCATGTGCCACCGGTTAGTTGCTGTGTAACTCGTTACAAAGCATTGAAACATTGGAAAAATGCTTAAATGCTATATGAAAGTGCCGAGCGAGCGAGGCAAGCGACGACGAAATTGTGATAAATTGAAGACTATAAAATGTACAAATGACGGCAACATTATGAGCTTTGTTGTTGTTGTTGTTGTAGCTGATGTTTGTTGTTTGCTTTGCTGTTTTGCTGGAAGGGCATTAAGAAATGTTAAAGTGTCACTTTTGTGTCTAATATTTTCATTAAAATTACTTTTACAGGAATGATCGTTTCATAGGGCAAGTTTTAGCAGAATAGAGAATTCTTACACGATAATACTTAGTAGGATGTCGACATAGCTACTTGGCATCCTGCAGAGACTAGTTACTAGCCGACGGGGCTTAAAAAGTTTATGTAATTTACCAAAGGAACACAATATTTTTTTGAAAAAATTAGAGAAAAGTTTGCCTTACCGACCGTGGCTTAATGGTTCAAACACGCAACTATCATAAAATCGTCTAGTCTAGTCTAGTAAAATCGTCTGAAACCACGGTAAGACAAGCCCTGGTACGATGAGAAATGTCCTATAACGTCTGAGGAAAATAATACTGCATACAAGGCAAAACTACAGTATACTCAGAAATTGGTGACCCCAAAGTGATGTGCTAATGGCAATGCGTGCGGCGACGGAACGATCATATGAGAAGATGAGATAGATGAAACTCCTCTTCAGGCGGATAAAGCGTCTGTAGAATAAAAGAGAGAGTCATGATATCAAAGGTTAAAAAGTTTTTTTGACTAGGATCCCTACCTGTAAGTACAGAGATGGAAATCACCGACGATGGAGTAGATTGTCCACCACTGAAGCAAAACAAAATCAGCATGGCAATTTTACGCCTTAAAAACAATGAAGCTGTGGAAGCAGAAGGACTACCGGCAGAGTTTTATAAGGTCGGCAGCGATGAGCTGACAATGTGTATGCACCAACTCGTAAACACGATTTGGCTCAAGAAATGCATGCCCGATGATTGGAATCTGAGAGGAAAGGAAAGGCTTAGGAAAGGCAGTCCAAGTGTGTGTACCAATTATTGCAGGTTCAGCATATTACCCATTGCGTACAAGTTCCAGTCTAGTGTGTTATATGATAGCCTAAAGCCCATCCTGCTGAAACTGATTGGACCTTATCGGAGTGGCATATATTCACACTACGACAAAACGTAGAGAAGACCCAAGAAATGCAGATGGACACCTACCATCTGTTCATCGTCTACAAAGCTGCATTCGACAGTCCAATACGACAGAAATTTTTGGATGCTATGGCTGAGTTTGGACCTTGCTTGATGACACTGGCTGACACGGTCTTCGGTGAAAATTGGCAAAAATCTGACAGAGCCATTTTCTACCAAGCGAGCCTTTAGACAAGGCGATAGTCTGTCTTGCGTTCTCTTCAACATCGAAATGGAGATGGTCGTGCGGAAAGCTGCAGTAAACAGGAATGGTACCATTTTCAACAAAATGCACATGTTGTTCGCGTATGCCGATTATATAGATATCATTGGCCGTGAATTGCAGGATGTTACTGCGGCTTTTTCGAGCATCGAAAAGCAGCCGGCGGAACTGGGTCTGGTGATAAATGAGGACCACACCAAGTTATTTGTTTCAACGAACAAATAGTCCAATCGTCTGGGACGCTGCTTGAACGTTGCCAACTATAACTTTGAAGTGATAGATGATTTTGTCTACCATGGCTCCGCCATAAACAGAAATAATAATGTCAGCCTGGAAATCAAAAGACTAGTATTGATCGCAAACCGCTTCGACTATGAGCTTAACAAGAGATTTAATGACAAAGCGCTCTCTCGAAGAACAAAGATCCAACTGTACCAGACTCTGATCCCACCTGTCTTGCTCTACAGCGCATAACACTGGGTAATAACACAAGCGGATCAATCTATTCTGGGAGTCTTCGAGAGAAAAATACTTCGTAAAATATTTGGAGCCATCATCGTTAACGGCGAGTATCGTCGTCGAATGAACCACGAGCTGTATGAGCTGTACAACGATATTGATGTAGTCAGACACGTTGAAGTTGACAGAATGCGCTTCGTTGGCCCATCCAACATGAAAGAGCTGTTATCTATACTTGGTGTGATTAACTATCTACGGAACGCAAAATACCGAAGCGCATGAAATTCTTTTCTACGTGCGGCTACTGATAGATAAATTTCTGTTGTTGCTGCCATTAAAGAAGAAAGAAGAAGAATTGTGTGGTCGAGTACTGTCTCGGTGAAAAATTGTATCTCTCTACAACTAACATACAGTTTGACCACCCACCGCCCACTGATGCAAACTTAAAATTTACTGCCTTGGCGTCCTATTTTATCTATCTAGCGCTAAAATACAGTTCTGCAACGCCCACTGATGCATTACTATAAATTCGTCCGCATATTCATATTCGTGTTGCTGAATATTATCTCCTAGGAAATTTTATCTCTCTAGTACTAAAATACAGTTTTGCAGCGCCCCCTCCGCCCACTGATCCAATATTAAATGTTTGTCTACATATTCGTATTTGTGTTGAAGAGTACCATCTGGGTATCATATTTCATCTATCTATGACTAAAATACAGCTAGGCCATGCATCATATATCTATGACTAAAATACAGTTAGGCCATGCATCCTACGCCCACTGTATATTTATATTCGTCTGTATATTTATATTCGTGTGGCCGAGTACCATCTTTGTGTCAAATTTTATCTCTCTAGGACTGAAATACAGTTTTGCCATGCCCCATCTGGCTACTGATCCAATATTTAATTTTCGTCTGCATATTCGTATTTGTGTTACTGATTAGTATCTGGGTATCAAATTTCATCACTCTCAAATTTCATCTAAAATCTAAACCAGTAAAGAAATTTCAGTCAGGTAAACTGACTGATAAATACCATCACCCAATATAAGATATTGTTTAAGTCTTGGGAGGTAGCAGAATGGGTGTGGCAAATAGTTACGTTTTCTGAGGTTTGGCCTCATTAAAATATAAATTAACTGACCAAATTACATTATCCCCCAGGTGCCCTTTTGAAAGTTATGGAAGAAATATAAATTTTCCAAAAATATGTCATTTTGTTTGGGTAGGACCAGAAGGGGTGATCCGATATAATCCATATTCATTCCTGATTCAAATTTGCATAACTGCACAACTTACGCAAAATTTGACTGAATTCAGTGTACTTACAAAAAAGATAAGTATGTAAGACTATAAGGATGAATTCGGTCATTTGTATGGGAGGTACCAGAAGAGGCGAGTCAAATAATTAAGATTTTTTGAGATATTGCCTCCTTCGGAAGTTATGGGAGAAATAGTAATTTTCCAAAAATTGGTCATTTTGTAAAGGGGGTACCAGAAGGCGTGAACCGATATAGTCCATATTCATTCCTGAATCCAATTTATAAGCAAAATATCTTACCCTAAAATTTACTGACTTTAGTGTACTTACAAAAAATATATATATGTAAACTTATAAGGGTCAATTCGGTCATTTGTATGGGAGGTACCAGAAAGAGCGTGGCAAAGGTTTCGGTTTCCTTAGGGTTTGTCTACTTTTGTAAGGTAAATAAACCGCGCAAATTCAAATATCCTTCGGTCGTTCGTTTGGAAGTTATGAAAGAAATATTAATTATCCAAAAATATGTAATTTTGTATGGGAGGTACCTATTCAGCCCATTTACAATTCGATTAGTTCGTTTTGAAAAATATTAATAATAGTAAATTGTTATTCGGTTCCGTAAAGGTTTACTCGAGTTATCCTGCTCACCAGCCATCCAGCCAGACAGACGGACATAGCTCAATCGTCTTTAAATGCCCTGAAGCGAATTTGGTCTTAAGATACTTGGGGTCGAACTCGTCTCCTTTAATGCGTTACACTTTTTTCGTACAAGTGATATATACCCTCATCCCTATGGGTGATGGTATAAAAAGGTTTTGTCACGCCCACTCCGCCCATAGGCACAGGATGCTAATTGCAAAAAAAAACAACATGTTTTTAGAGAATTATATTTTAAAATAGAGGTATCTATGACAATAATGTGTGAAACAAAATATGGGCCAAATGTTCGCCACGGCTTCGGTGTGTCAAATTGTCTTATCCTTTGGCTCTTGAATTGCTTGTGGGTTATTAACGTTCACTTTTCCTTTTAAATATCCCCAAATAAAGAAGTTCAGCGTTGTCAAATTACATGATCGTGGCGGACAATTACAATTGCCACTACTTGAGAATACTTGACCATTGAATTTCTCGCGCAAAAGAGTCATTGTCTAGTTGGCTGTGTGGCAAGTGGCACCATTCTGTTGCAACTACTTATCGTCCAGGTCCATATCCACAATTTTTGGTCACAAGAAGTCCGTTATAATCTCGCAATGTTGGGCACGATAACGAGTCGAGATTAACGACTCTGCGATAAACATTGATGTTGTTGGCGATATATATGGATCTGTTACAACGTATACTTAATTTAATAAAATAAATCCCAATCTCCTTCGATTAATTTTTTTTGCTTTTTTAACATTCATCTCCTTCATATAACTAATCAATCATATTACTACTGAATTTACCCCCTCCCCCCTTGCATTCTAATTTGGTTGCTAATCAATAGCTTTTGATTTGTTTGTTTTTAAAATGTTCATCATGCTGTTAGCAGCTTTCCCTTTTTGCCGCGTACAACTTATCCGCAGCAACTATAATCGAGAACAACCAAACGACATGTAGCTACAACTCCCACCTATACTTCATCCGCACTGCTGCTGCAAGTTATTGGTCGTGGTCGTGTGTAATCAACAATTACATTATGTTTACAATGTTGTTCATATTGTCGCTTTGCTGTGGGTGCTTGACAAATTAATACACTGGGGAATCACTTCCACTGACTGACTGACACCCAGTGCAAGTGGCAGTTCTAGTAGCGCGAATAAAAGCAGATGTGTCCCCGAGTGGGTGTATAGGTGTGTGTGCGCTCTGGTAAGTGCGCGCACGGGTATGTCATTGATGTGGTAGTGTGCCAACGAATTGTAGTAGTACATAGTAAGTGGATTGTGTCACTCGCGCTGGTGTATTTAATACTGACCTAAACGATTAATGTTTGTTGTTCCCTACTCATGCAGTGCAGTAGTATTTGATGTTATTCTTCTATTGTTGCCGTTGTTGTAGCAAGAGCATTAGGTTTCCTATTGTTGGGCCACTATAGCTTCAATTTAAAGTAGCATTTAAAAATTCCATTTGCGTTCTTGCATTTAGTCGCTATAAGAGTTGAACAGTGGTTTGCGAGGGTAAAAGGTAGTGGTATCGCTTGAGTTGTAAATCATGTAAAACACTTGGTATATACCAGCTCGAAATTTCATTAACATACGGAGTTCCTATACCAATTAACATAGAAGATAACATTAATTGGTCAAAATCAAAAAAAAAATTCTAATTTGTTTGTTATCTTTTTTATATTGTTCTGAAGAAGTGGAACTTAGTGGCGGGCTTAACGACAATAATATCTTATATCGGAAAAAAATTAAAAAAATAAATAATTGTGGATTTTTTCTTAATACTTTTAGCCTTGCACATCCATTCTTTGTTAGTAATTATTTCTGAAATGTCAAATACTGAGCTTGAATTGTTTAAATGAGATGGGAAAATTTTTATGCATTTTTACCCCAAGGTGGAGTTTGTATGAGTATGGGCTTTCGCTTAGAAAGCAGAGCAAGCATAACAAATTTCAGATCGATAGCACTTAAACTACTGCTGTAACCGCGGGGACAGACAGAGGGAGTTTGTATGGGATGTGAAAGTAGTTTTTGGGCGATCTTGGTAGTCTTTGATTTCTCTTAAAGTACGGCATAAATAGCGGGTATATGCAGAACGACAGCCCCAAAAGGAAGTGTTTGTATGGGGTGTGGAGGAAGTTTTTATCTAATCTTGCTCATATTAGAACTTAGATTCCGCTTGGGTGATAGTAGCTTACCTTTTAAATTTCGCTCAACATTTCTTAAACTACTGCTTAAATCATGGGGACACATAGTCGGAAACCCCCAAACAGGGGAGTTTGTATGGTAGTAGAGAGTAGTTTATGTCTGATCTTGTTCATTTTAGAAATTAACTATCATGTAGAGAATAGAAGCTTGTATACCATATTTCTGTAAGATAGACCTTAAAATACGGCTGTCATCGAGGGGACAGCAGATAGACACATCCAAAAAGAGGGAGTTTGTATGGGAGGTGGAAGAAGTTTCTGTCCGATCTTGTTCGTTTTAGAAATTAACTTTCTCTTGGGAAATAGAAGCTTGCATACCAAATTTCATACTCTTAGTTCGATAGCTTTTAAACTACGACTGTAATTATAGAGGTAGATCCCAAAAAGGGACAATTTGTATAGGAGATGGGAGTAGCTTTTGACCGATCTTATTGATCTTACAGCGTAACGTCATCTTATAGGATAAAAGCTTGTTTACCAAATCTCAGCTCGAAAGCTCTTAAAATACGGCGGTAAACGCGGGGACAGATGTACGGACATATTTAAATCGACACAGAATTCGACGCTGATCATTTATATATATCATAGAGGGTAGATTTGTTTCTTGACTAAGCGGTTCTCAAGATCTTTATCGACAAGGAGTTTCAAGAAAATTTGCAAAAGAAAATCGAGCCCGCGGTTTTTAGCGAGAAACTTTTCGTATTTCATATTAGGGGTACGATAGTGTTATTTGGAGATCCGTTGTAACAATATTTGGATACGGCTCAGAATCTAATTTTGTGTGGTTGGTAAAAAAAATTCTTGAGCTCAAGATAGGGGTTAGGTATGTTCAGGAAATATGTTAAGAGGGAAATATCAGTGGGGTCAGTCATACATTTTACATCCTCTAGGAGGCATCATGAGATTAGCAAGAGCTGATTTCATAAAAAATATAAACATTAAAAAATTTTAGGAGGGAAATACTAGTGGGGGTCGGTCATATATTTTACTCCTCCAGGTGGCACTGTGGGAGCAGCAGGAGCTGATTTCATAGAAAAATTATAGCAATTGTTAAGGGTTGAAGATAAAAGGTAGATATGTTCTCCTCTAGGGACACCGCTCTCAGTGGTGGAAGGAAATTTGATAAAAAAAAAATTTTTTGTATTGGAGCCCTATTAGTAGCAGCGAAAACTTACTAGTGGTCGGTCCTACATTTTATCCCTCTAGGAGCGATTTCGGAGTAGTTTCGCGGCTTGTTCTGATTTTTTTCCCTTCCCCACCAACTTTGACCACAAAGCGCAGACATTTGACCCCACCCCGACCTTCCCCACTGTTTTGGCCCATGAATTATGAATCAAACCTGTAAGAAAGTTTCAGTCGGGTAAACCGACTTACATATACGTTCACCCTCAGTGAAACATAAAATTTGCTAGTTTATTTATGTTATTATGAATGGTACATTTGTATGGGAGGTACCAAAAGGGGCGTGGCTAGACTTCCAGTTATTTTCTCCCAAAACTTAACCGTGATTTAGCTTTACTAAATACGGGTAAGATCGCGTAAGGTGTATTGATATTATTACTCCATCTCCGTCGGAATGGTACCAGAAGGGGCGTGGCTAGACTCCCGGATTGTTTTTCTCCATAACTTTATCCATTCATAGTTTAACAAAAGACGTATTTTGGGCACGATCGCGTTACGTGTACTGATATTATTACTCGATTTCTAAAGTGGGCGGAATGGAACATTTGTATGGGAGGACCCAGATGGGGCGTGGCTTGACTTCAATATTTTTTCTCAATAACTTTATCTTGCTTAAGCTTTACTAAATACAGAATTTGGGCACGATAACTCAATAGATTTTATATTAATAGTATTAATCGATTTCTAAAGTGAGCGGTACCAGATGGTTATGAGTGGTACCAGAAGGGGCGTGGATAAGCTTGCACTTTTTCTTCATCCTGCTATTGCTTTACTTAATATCAGAAGGGGCGTGGCCATGTAGCCCATTTGCAATACCGTTAGTAGTTTTAGGGAAGTATTAACCTTTGCAAAGTTTCAAAACAATTGGTTGCGCCTTTCGAAAGATATCGTGCGTACCAGCCGGACAGATAGACAGAAGAACATGGCTCAAACGACTGAAAAAGTCAAGAATCGAATTTGGCTCAAAGTAACCTGGGGTCTAAAATGACTCCTTCTGTGTGTTTCCCTTTTGGGTCGAATCAGTTGATATATACCCTCCTAGCCATAGGCTGAGGGTATAATTAATGGGTTAAGCAGTATTAAAATCGAAAACTCGTGCACTAAACCAACCCTATTTCATATTCAAGTTTGAAATTTTCATATTTCCTGGTAAAAACCGGGGGCTCGATTTTAATTTTGGACCCATGGCTTCTTTGGCACATTTTCATCATAGATTAAAAATTTGATAACCGCTTGATGAATTTGTTTTACTCCTTACAAATTGACCCACTCTAAAATATATATATATATATTCTGTTACCTACCACGCCTCCTTATGTGCGTTACAAATGGAAGATCAAAATTAATATACCTTTCACATCGTTCGTGCGCGTGGTAAAGGTTATACAAAATACATTTGTTGGTTTTACCAGAGAAATAATTTTATTTCATTACAAAGTACTTTTGTCGTATCCAAAAAGTACATTTATTGTACCAAATATTGGTTTTTAATTATACCAAATTGAATCATTTTTGGTTTAACCAACAACAAAATATTTTTTATTGCATCAAAAAGTACTTTTCTGTAAGTGAAAAAGTACTTAATTATTACTGTTGTACCAAAAAGTACATCATAATGCAAATTGGTTTTACTTTTTATTTTGCCCAAGAAGTACACTTACTGTACCAAAATACTAAAATTATTCTATCGAAAAGTACTTATAATTGTACCAACTAGTACTTTAATTGTAGTAAAATAATGTTTTTTTATACAGTACTTCATTTTTGTAGCAAAACCCACACTAACTATATAGAACTTAGACGTTATATATCTCAAAATAACTAAAATGGAGATTTGACTTTCTTGTCGGTGGTTTATATCAGCTATACGTGGTCATCTTAGTGATTTGGGTTTTGTCGGTCATTTAGGTTAATGTCAGCAATTCGGGAATATATTGTTTATTTGCGGTTGTTGGCAATTCAGCTTCGTATTCGCAACCCATGATAGTGTTGATGACTCGTGTTCTTCAGCAAATCGACTTCTGCAACTTGTGTTTGTATCGATGATTCGTCTTTCGTCGGTAAATCAGTTTGGTAACCGCAACTCTGGATCGAGTTGGTAGCTGGCATTCTCCAGCAAATCGACCTCTGCAACTCCTGGTTGTATCGATTGAAATTCCGCAAGCGAATTAATACTCGTACTCGGCGGAGCGTTGTTATCCAAATGATACAGTGTTAATTTCTAATACAATGCCACAGGACTCTGACGAAGACCCCCAACAGGAGTTGGGTTCAACAGACCTAAGTACGATTAAACAGGCCGTAGTTCGATTCAACAGACCGAAGTCTTTTTTTTCTTTCCTTAACAGGGCAGTTTTGTTGTCCTAACATCATATTTATTTTATCTAAAAGTACTTTTATTGCAATAACGAGTACTTTTATATGCACTCAAATCTGAAGTACTCCTCGACTCCAGTAATTCACCAGTTTAACAACTTCTAGGTAAGCTTATTCTCCGCTCGTTACACCTAAAATCACTGTACACTGAGGGCATTAAAAAGAAGTCACCGTCATATATACCAAGCAAACAACAGCAATAACAATCAATGAATGAGTGAAAAAAAAAACGGAAGAAGAAAGTGAAAATAAAACCGTTAAGAAGAAGCTTAAAATTTCCGTTGCTTTCTCACATCACCGGAAATTTTAGTAGCATTTACGAGTAACAATTTTTGTTTTTACGAGTAAATCGTTAACATTTTGTTGGGCAGTAAAACTTTAGCGACGCAACCAACCAATCGACTGCTTCTACAGGCGGCGATTCAGTAAGCTACCATTCGAAAGGTGTTGTAAATGAAAATGAATTCGAACGAGAGACACATTGTGCATATACAGGTTTATGTTGTCTTGTCAATTGTTAACGCACAAGAAACATACATTGCGATAGGGTTAAACTCAATGGAATATAGTACGATATACCAATTTAATGGAGTGCGTATTATGTTCGTCAGAGAAATTCTTAAGATAATGTATTGTATCAGCTTGACAAAATTAAGGTTATTGCTCAGGGGGCGCATGATCAATAAACTTCTGAGGGAAGAAAGGCAATTCCTCATAAATCTTGTATCAACTAATAAAAAGCAAGCAAATATGTTGCATTTAATGTCTTTACTATTGTACTGAAATAATCTACCTACATCTATTTATATACACCAATTCACAAAACGCTTTAGTCTAAATAGCCTGTCAAGATTGATGACATCAATTTAAATATATAACATAAATTTGTTTTATATTATCACTATTGCAAATATACATACATATTTCATAGAAATTTATTTCAATATAATAATTTATATTACCCACCAACATTTTTATTGCCCCTAACATTCAAACAACTCTCTGATATGACCTAGTTGCATTGTTGTTTTCTCATCGTGGCTAATTCCAAACAAAAACAAAACTAAAAAGCATCATTCATCACTATCTCTGCTTGTATGTATATATGATTTATAAACAAAATTAAAACACCAATCGAATGAGACTCAACAAACAGAATTTAGTTGATTTTCATTCATAATCCAACGGTATAAAACTTGTATTTAGTTTTCAAAACAATTTTTTGGTTTTGTTTTTATTCTACTATTATTATTATTTTTCTGCCAGAAGGATTACACATAGGTTTAGAGTACGTCAACACAGATACACACACAGATACATACATAGATATACACATAATATACATATGAATGCATAAATAAATTACGTATCCAGGGAAGTACGCTGCGGTTGTGGTTTTGCAAATTTTATTCCATTTCAATTCGTTGTATTCACATATGAATACTAATGTTAATATACCCAGCAATACATGCACAAGTGCACAATATCAGATACGAGATATAAACAGGTATCTTTTTTTTAGTTTTCTATACTCGAATAGACTTTTGTTAGTTATCCATAACAAAAATGCATACATTTCATGCCAGGAATACAAAGGACTACACACCCAGACGCTCAAATGCAGCCTCAACGGTGTGTGTGGGTGTGTGTGATGTGTGCACATGACAAACCTAAAAATGTCGATTCCATTGATATTTTTTTGTGGTGTGGCGACGATGACGACAATGATGATACCACTAGTAATAGCAATGAGTATGCACGCATTGCAGCGTGCAGCCTACTATGTGTTTGAAATTAAGTAAAACTGAACATCGGAAATGGCATTGGCATTGCCCCAGTAGACCTTGTAACAAATCGTGGCTCTATTTTGCAGTAATGCGATACTATTTGGCCTCATTGACTGCAATAATATCGAGTTCAGTTTAGGTAATGAGTTAGTAACGTAGTAACTAAACCTTACGGAATAATAACTCAATAGATTTTCCCTGACTAGGGTTAAATAACAGTATTGTTTATTGATGGTGTAATTCAAACTAATAATCTATCGGATAAAGTATTTGGATACGAAAACAATTATAAAGCAGATTCAGTGATAGCGATGTAAAGTTGTCCGGTAAATTGTACCCGGAGAGAACACTAGACCGATTCACGAAAAAATTTCCAAAGTTGAGGGCCAATATTAAAAATCAACTATAGCAAATTTAATAAAAAATTCCTCCGCCATCCCCCAAATAACAGCTAAAATCGTTTCTTATCGTTGCTTTTTTGTTTGTGGCTCCATCGTTACATACAAGACATCGCTGTATACGTCTCGACCGGTACTATATTTGTCCTATAGATGTCGCTGACGTATGGCATCATTTTCTAATGAATGACATCATTTTCTAACGATTAAGCAACAAACAAAAACGCAGCGATAAAAAAACGATTTTGGCTGAATTTTGGGAGGAGGGGGAGGAACAAGATTTGTTTTTGAAGTTGTGTCAAAGTGATCTTTAATACTTACCCTCGAGTATGGAAACAAAAGTGTTGTTTTTTTTTGTGAGAGCATTTATGTGCGTTATGACTGTAATGACAGGTTTCGAGACTTGGGTCGATTTAAAATATCAAGAATTTTTACGAATCGGCTGATTTGAAGTGATCGTAAACTTAATATTACATTCCCAAAACTGTAGAGGTCAAATAGGTCAGGATCGTTTCGGTTCTCAGGAACGTGATGTTTGGGGTGCTTTCGATAATTCAGATTCGTACCAGCAATTCGGAAGCGTATTGATGATTCGGGTTTGTCGGTAGTTAAGTTTAATATCAGCAATACGTGGTCGGCTTTTTGATTAGGATTTTGTCAGTGGTTCGGGTTAATGCCAGCAATTCGGAAGTTTATTGGTGATTCGGGTATTGTTGCTGATTTAGGTTTATATCAGCAACAAGGGTTCATCTTGATGATTGGAGTTTGTCTGTAGTTTAGGTTTATATCAGCAGTGTGTGGTCGGCTTGATTAATGTCAGCAATTCCTAAGTGTATTGGTGATTCGGGTTTTGTTGATGAATCAGGTTTATATCATCAATACGGGGTCAATTTAACAATTCGGGTTTGTCGGTGGTTCCTTTTATATCAGTTATACGTGGTCGTTTTAGAGATTCGGGCAAATAGGTTAATATCAGCAAATCGGGAATAATTAGGCTACATTCGACAATTCAGGTTCGTACCAACAATTCAGCAGAGGGTTAATGTCAGCAATTCGAAATTGTATTGCGGATTCGGGTTTTGTTGATGATTCAGGTTTATATCAGCAATACGTGGTCGGCTTAGTGATTTGGGCAATCAGGTTAATATCAGCAATTCGGGAATATATTGTTAATTCGGGGTTTTTGGAAATTCAGCTTCGTACCCGCAACTCAGGATCGTGTTGATAACTCGCGTTCTTCAGCAAATTGACTCGTCGGTAAATCAATTTGGTATTCGCAACGCAGGATCTAGTTAGTAGCAAACATTCTCCAGCGAATCTGATTCTGCAACTTGTGGTTGTATCGATTCCAATTCCGCGATCAAACTAATAATCGTACCCGACGAAGTGTTAGTATCAAAATTATAAAGTGATAATTTCTAATACAATGCTACAGGAACGAACAGTAGCTTTGTGTATCTGTGGAAATCTGCGGAACTGATGAAGTCGTTATAAACCAAAAGGTGTAGGTTCCAACATACCGAAGTCCGATTCAGGAGACCGAAGTTCGATTCAACAGACCGAAGTCCGATTCAACAGACCGATGTCTGATTCAACAGACCAAAGTCCGATTCAACAAACCGTAGACCGATTTAGCAGACCGAAGTCCGATTAAACAGACCGTAGTCCGATTTAACAGATCTTAGTCCGATTCAACACACCGAAATCCTAATCAACAGACCGAATTCTGATTCAACAGACCGAAATCCGATTCAACAGACCGAAGTACGATTCTACAGACCGAAGTCCGATTCAAGAAACCGAAGTCCAATTCAATTCAGCAGACTGAAGTCCGATTCGACAGTGAGTAGTTTTATTCAACAGACCGACGTTCTATTCTACAGACTGAAGTCCTACTCAACAGACTGAAGTCCGATTCAACAGTGCGCAGTTCGATTTTACAGACCGAAGTCCGATTTAAGAAACCGACGTCAAATTCAATTCAATTAAACAGACCGAAGTCCGATTTAACAGACCGTAGTCCGATCTAACCGACCGAAGTCTGATTTAACAGACCGAAATCCGATTCAACAGACCGAAGTCCGGTTTAACAGACCGTAGTCCGATTCAACAGGCCGTAGTCCGATTCAATAGACTGAATTCCGATTTACCAGACCGTGGACCGATTAAACAGACCGTGGACCGATTAAACAGACCGTAGCCCGAATAAAAAGACCGAAGTCCGATTCAACAGACCGACGTCCGATTGAACAGACCGATGTCCAATTTAATAGACCGAAGTCAGATTCAACAGACCGTAGTCCGATTCAACAGACCGAAGTCCAAATTAATGGACCGAAGTCCGATTCAACAGACCGATGTCCGATTTAATACACCAAAGTCAGACTCAACAGACCGTAGTCCGATTCAACAGACCAAAGACCAATTAACAGACCGTAGCCCGACTGAACAGTCCGAAGTCCGATTCAACAGACCGAAGTCGAATTTAATGACCGAATTCCAATTCAACAGACCATAGCCGATTCAACAGATCGTAGTCCGATACAATAGAGCGTAGTCTAATTCAACAGACCGAATTCTGATTAACAGGCCGTAGTCCGCTTCAACATACAGAAGTCCAATTCAACAGACCGAATTCCGACTCAACACACCGAAGTCCGATTCAACAGCCCGTAGTCCAATTCAACAGACCGAAGTCGGATTCAACAGACTGTAGTCCGATTCAACAGACCGAATTCCGATACAACAGCCCGGAGTCCGATTTAACAGTCCGAAGTCCGATTCAACCGTAAGCGGGCCGATTCAACAGACCGAAGTCAGATTAAACTGACCGAAGTCCGATTAAATAGACTGTAGTCCGATTCAACAAATCGGCCGAAGTCCTATTCAATAGACCGAAGCCGGATACAACAAACCATAATCCGATTCAACAGCCCGAAGTCAGATTCAACAGAACGAAGTCCGATTCAACAGACCGAAGTCCGATTCAACAGAACGAAGTGCGATTCAACCGACCTTAGTCGATTAGGCAGCAGAATATTTCCTTCGATAACAGACCGAAGTCCAGTTCAACAGACTGAAGTCCGATTTTACAGACCGAAGTCTGATTAAATATACCTTAATCGGATACAACCGAAGTCGAGATAAACCAATGGAATTTGGGTTAAACCAACAAAAGTCCGAAGTCCAATTAAACCAAAAAATATTTTCTACGATAAATTATTGCCCTGAAAAGGGCAGGGGAGATCTGGTACAGAGCAACATAGCAATAAACTGCGCTGCGGTAGCAACCGACAATGTACCAAGCAAAATACTCAACCATTTAAGTAGGTGCAGCTCTCGAAGTAATGAGAATTACATCGCACCACACATTTTGGTATGTATCGATGCACACTTTCACTGTGATAACCGTTTTCTGAATGTGTTCGGTTAAATTTTGTTTGCCGTACTCATTCGCCGTTCGTGGCGTGTTGTTTGTGATGGTCGTGTGCCACGATGAGGACGATTGAAGCTATTGTTGTTTGCCCTTGAAGTAATTGAAGTACTATTTGTCGGTCGCGTTGGTTAGCGACATTCAAGGGTAAATTAAGGTTTTATTAGTTATTGATGATAAGAGATGATATTCAAGGGTAAATGAAGAGCGTGTGTATTATAAGTGGATAGCGATTAAATAAAGGCCATAATGTAGTCAGCGATACAGCTGTACGTGTAGGTGGCGTATATGTACAACTTTCGTCATGTTACAAGTTGAATGCAGAAAAGTGTTTCAAATACTTCGGCCTACTACGTTCCCTGTTATATTCTCATAAATCTAGTCAATTCAGCAATAATTAAGTCATCATCTTGTCAAGAACATTCACGCTAGATAATTTTCTTTCATCCTAACAACATATACTATCATATGTTATTGCAAAGTATATATGACCAGAAACTAGAATTACTAAGGTTCATTTGGAATGATTAGCAGCGATATAACACAATTCGTGGTTTTTCCAGTTTCAAAACCGTTTCATACATATTTTCCCCTCTTACCGCCATATGATGATGAATTGCATTAATAAGCATAGACCGAAAATGTCTACCACCCCCCTAAAAACACCCCTCAACCATTATGATACGGCGGCCAAAGTTAACGGTCAGGTAAGGAAAATGGCCAAAAGATTAAACTTAACTTATTGTATTTAACTTTTGTGTACCAACACACATACACGCACACATACTCAGTATGTAAATATTTACACAATCCTGCATTTACTTTTGCATCCATAGCGTATACTTGACTCACTCTTTGTAAAATTGCCATATATGTAGGTAGTACTATACATTTGGCTTATAGACATTCATTTATTTGTACAGTGGCGGCATTGGTGGGGGGCTGGGCCACTATGTACACAATATATTGACTTTTATGGTACATCGATGTGTACAATTGCCATTGAAAGCCATGAATTTCAATGAATCGAATGGTCGATTTTGGTTTTGTGTTTTCCTAAGAGTGTAAATTCAACTTATTAGCATAATTGTATGTAAATGATCAACCATCTAAATACATTGACAATTGTCAAATGTGTGCATTGGCATTAGATCTGAGAGTGTAGACACACACAAGCATCATCAGAATAAAGCATAATTGCTATCACTCCACAGTGTGTGTGTTTGTGTGTGTGTGTGTGTCAAATGGGCAAAATGGGTGTTGGGTAATTTTAAATCGGCCTTCGGTCAGCAGTAACAAACATTGCTGTGACAAATAGACTTAAACATTTATTGGATTTGTAGCAGAAAATGTTGGCAACCGCAATACGTTTGTTGCGAAGTTAGCAACTAATGTAGGCCATTATATATGTTACAAATGCTTCGAAATTAACACACGTATTGCTAAATATGGTTCATATTGAAGGCGACATAATATGAGCAAACGTGAAACACTAAATGACGGGATAAAACTTATTCTTTTTATAAAATAATTTTAAATAAATCTTGTGTAAATCTTGTAAAAATAGTATTCTATACCGGACATTATCGCCCTACCGCACTTGTTCTCAAGTCGGCTATCGGGCTACAGTAATGTTAATACAGATTTTGGTCATGATCGCGTTGTGTGTGTTGATATTATTATTGGATTTTTACAGTGGGCGGAATGGTACATTTGTATGGGAAGTACCAGAAGGGGCTTGGTAATGTTTCCCATATGCAATCCCGTATGGTGTTTTAGAAGAATATCAGGCCATGCAAAAATTCAAAAGAATTGGTTACGTTTTTCGAAAGTTATCGTGCGAACCAGCCGGACAGACAGACATGGATCAGAAGACTTAAAAATTCATGAATCAAATTTAGTTCAAAGAAACCTAGGGTATAAAGTGACTTCTTCTATGTGAAAATGTCCAAAATGCACAATCCCTGAAAATACTCCAAAGGTAAGATTTGACAAATCACCGAAAAAAAATTTTCCAGGCACAACAATTTTTCCAAAAATTTGAAAAATCAACCAAATAATTGGTGTAAAATACCTCAATGAGGATCTCTGAAAAATGCCTCAAATCAAAATGCCCACAAAAAATTCTAAAAAATGCCCCAAGGGACCCAAGGACCCCGGCTCCATTTTAAGAAAATTTAAAGTGCCCAAAAAAAAAATGCCCCAAAAGTAAAATTTGGTGAAAAATATAAAAAATTACCTAAGAATTCAAAAAGAAATTGGCGCAACAGTTTTGAAATATTACCCAACTAATTTACGAAAAATAAACCAAATAATAATAAGCCGTGACCAAAGGACACCGGTTCCATTTTAAGAAAATTAAAAATGACCAAAAAAACCAAAAAATTTCCCAAAAGTAAAATTTGGCGAAAAATATAAAAAAATGATCCAAAAACTCATACGAAATTTGCCCCAAGAATTTTGAAAAATTCCCCAACTAATTTATGAAAAATATCCCAAATAAACATTCCTTCAAAAATATGCCGGGACCAAAGGCCCCGGCTACATTTTTAGAAATCTAGGGTCTAAAGTGGCTTTTTCTATGTATTAGACTATTAGGTCGTATCAAGTGATACATATCCTCCTACCAATAACGTCAGTGTATAAAAATGCCCAAAATGCAAATGCCCAAAAAAAATCCAAAATTACCCCAAAAGTAAAATTTGACAAAAAAAAATACAAATGACCGAAAGCATTTCCAAGGCACGAGTGGCCTTCGATAGCTCAGTGGAAGCGACGTAGACTAGCAATCCGAAGGTGCCGGGATCGATTCCCGGCCGGGGCACTGGCCAAATCAACATCGATGAAAAATTAATTACTTTTCAAATCTTTTCGAGTTCTCCAGCCAACAAAACTCATCCTAGACGCTTCCACTATTGCGCAAGGACCAAGACAAATGATTTATCAACATCTCATATAAATCAACAAGCCAGCTGGCGCCATCTCTGGTGGAATTTGGCGGTTAAACTCACAACAACAACACCTAACAATCCTTGACACAAACCTTGTTATCTACAAAGGAACGAAACAGAGTTGCCAAACAATGATCGTATGATAATCGGATTATATACCCGATCGAGTTCCGATAAATTGAAAATCGGTATAAAGAATTATCACCCCAGCTACCACCAGCTGTTACAACAACAACAACAATAACAACAACCAAGGCACGTAAATTCACTAAATAATTTATGAAAAATACCTCAACGAGGCCCTGTGAAAAGTGCGCCAGAAAAAAAAAAACAAAAAATGCCCCAAAACGAAAGTTTCCCTAACAATTTTGAAAAATTACCCAAATAATTGATGAAAAATACACATCCAAAACTAAGCTGGGACCCAAGCTCTGCTCATTTGAGATGTTTTTGGGAGAGCGTAGCATTAGGACTGACAAAATGTTTTCGGGGCCCATGAGACCCTGCAACTTTTTAAAGCTTATTTGGGGTAGGGTTGGAAAAATTGCTTATTATAGGGGTATTTTTTGGATCATTTTGCACATGAAAAAATGGACCAAAGTCGAAAAATTAAATTCAACCTAAAACTTTGGGGAATTATTCAAATGAAAAATGCCCCAATTGTGTATGGAAATTTTTTTTTGGACGTTTTTGTTTTTTTATGTTTTGCATTTGGGGCATTTTTTATAGAGCACCTCGAAATATCGAGAAGGGCCAAAGTCCTTGAGACCATTTTAAGACGTATTTAGAGGAGCGTGGCATCAGGACTGGCAAAATGGCCCATAGGACCCACTCTATTTTGATCGCTGCAAATTTGGGTAATTTTGCAAAAGAATAATGACCCAAACTCGAAAAATTATTTTTAACCTGAAATAAACGAAAAATCTCTAAAATGAGTGAGCAAATTTTTCAAATAAAAAATCGCCCAATTTTTTATGGAAATTGTTTGGCTCTATGTAAAAAGCCATAAATGCAAAATCCGTAAAAAAAAATTGGGCAAACAAATTTAAAAATGACCCAAAACTCAGGCAAGAAAATTTCCCCAACAATTTTGAAAAATTTCCCAAATATGTCGGGGCCCAAGGCAATTTAAGGACCAAGGGCCCCGTCACCATTTTAGGGCGTATTTGGTGGAAAAAATTGGGGTATATTCATTCCTGCAAACTCGAAAAACGATAATTTGCATGAAATAATCAAAAAATTCCCCAAAATGTATGGCAAATTTTTCATATGAAAACTTTCCCAGTTTTGTTTTCATAGAGTTAAATTTGTTTTGTTTTTTTTTTGTTCAATTTGCATTTAGGTTATTTTTTATAGAGCCGCAAAAGAGATATGTGTTTAAATCTATGAAAGTCAATTGGGTCCTTTTCCAAAGATTGGTGTACTACTAAAAGATAATGAAACTGCTCAAATTAAAATATCCTCCAGTTGTCCGTTATGGATGAAATATGAAAGGGAGGTATTAGAAGGGGCTATTCCACCCATTTACCCCTTACTTAATTTGGAAAATATTATTAGTAGTAGATTTTCATAAGGATCAGTTATGGTTTACTCGAGTTATCCTGCCCACCAGGCAGCCAGTTGGTCAGTTAGTCAGACAGACGGACATGACTCTATCGTCTAAAGAAGTTCTGAAACGAGTTTGGTCTTAACGTACTTGCGGTCTAACATATCTCCTTTAATGCCCCCGCAAAGGTATTGTTAAAGCCTTCCCCTTAGAAGGCATTCTAGAAGGCCTCTTAACAGATCCGTCATAATATTACGCATGCCTGACAAAAGAAGGATCTCTTCAGAAGGC
Source organism: Muscina levida (assembly GCA_964034835.1). Taxonomy (NCBI): domain Eukaryota; kingdom Metazoa; phylum Arthropoda; class Insecta; order Diptera; family Muscidae; genus Muscina; species Muscina levida. The sequence continues at coordinate 30,748,875 of OZ035884.1, read as the reverse complement.
TGTCTTCCACGTAAGGCATTATGGAATATATAAATCTGAAGGCCTTCTTGAAGTTTTTTTACAGATTCCCTGCATGAAGATCTGCAATCTACGAGACCTTTATTCAGAAGCGAGAGGAGAAGGCTTTGATCGATGTGTATAGCATACCGTACTGAGTCTTAATTCGGAATACTAATGTTTTTTGGGTATTGCATACTGAAATTATTATCATATATAATGGCTCAATCGTCCTTAAAAGTCCTGAAACGAATTTGGTCTAAAGATACTTGAGGTCTAACACATCTCCTTGAATGCGTTACGCATATTAGGCATCCATGACACTAGAAGGACTTCCACAGAAGGCTCTCTTTAAAGTCTTCTACGTAAATCAATCTGGAATGAATAACTTTGAAGACCATCTTGAAGGTTTTTTTTTACAGAAGGTCAACATAAAGGTCTGATTGAAAGGCTTCTAAAGGAGGCATTCTTGAATGTCTTCATTTGATGACATTCAAAAGCCAGAGAGGAAGGCCTAGATCGCCAATGTTATTTGGAAAGAAAGTGGCAATGTGTTTAGCATGACTTTCAAAGTCTAAAGAAGTCTTGGTGAAAGGACTTTTAAGATTTGAATTCCGCTACTGAAGAAGACCTGGTGGAAGGACTTTCAAGATTTGAATTGCGCTACTGGGACCATTTGAGATGAATTTATAAATATATAGTGGATATACTGATTTTTTTTTTTTTTTAGGTGTTGCATATTGTTATTCTACTCCTATTTAAAAGAGGCAAATTAAAATTTTTGTGTCATATCCTAAAATCATAATTGCATTAACATTACTGTTGACATCATCTAACCCACTTGCATGTACTTAAATTGCAATTTCTTAAGGAAATTCTTAATCTAATACCGGATTCTAAAGAAATGAGTAAATTTTTAACAAAACATTTGACACAACACAAATTGTCATCAATTTGTAACAATTTAATTAATTGTACATCAATGACAAACATCATAGCTTCATATTGAATTCATTGCTATGCGAGGAACAACTACATACATCTCCCATTTCCAAAGTGAAAATGTACTTCAATGAACATGTCAACACTCTCTCACACTCACACTGCTACACAACACATGTAAAGAGAAAACAAAGAAAAGGCAAATAATCCGCTTTAAATATTACATGGAAATTGTACTTAACATTTACAAAGTGAACCTTTCAAACCGCCTCACAGTTGTTACTCTGGAGCATGGCACTGAAGAGAGAGAGAGAGTGAGCTGCTAAATATTAATGTGAAATCATTTTCGAAAACGAGTACAAAATCTTGCACACACACACACACTCAAGACAACACAGAAAAAAACATGTTTTTCCTATGTTGCCGATTGTATGTAGTTTGTAACAGTTCAACCGTTCAAGCTTTTTAGAATTGAGATTTTCCTAAGTCGTATAAACTTTCGATTTCCTCTGTACTATTTGCCAAAGGAAAACCAGAGGCAGCAACAACAACAACAACACAAAAATAATCAAAAAAAACATGAGCATCATGCATACAAATGAACCTACAAACATACGTAATGGCAAACGTGTACTCTAGCCCACACACACACATGCTTACCCTAAAAGTATACTACTGCACTGATAACAGGAAAAACTAGTCCCACCCAACCATCATTGTCTAATGCAAAAACAATAAAAAAAAAAACAACAACAAACTAAATCAAGTGCAACAAATTTGGTATTTGAAGAAGATGATGTGCTCGTACATTTAAATTGGACCTGCATTTGTTGTCCTGCCAGGAAAAGGACATCTCCACAAAAAAAACAATGTCCGAAAAGATTGTGATGACACATGACGAACAACTGCAGCTGCAGTAGCAGCAGAGGTAGCTGCAGCAACGCCATAACTACTGACCATCCCCTCAACTGGTGATGGTAAACGAAAAAGAATAAGCGTATCTCCTGTAGCAGGCCATTTGTTTCGGATGTAAACAGTGTGCTCGACTGCCTCCACCCTTTCCTTTCATGGGTTTCCTCTGAAGCCGACATTACTTCATGCACTTAAGTTCTGGTGGCACACGAATCCATTTACTCCCAGCAGCAGTTGAATAAATTGCCTCTCCAACATTTCACACACAAAATTCTTTTAGGTCGTCCTTTCTATGCTTCAGCAGTGTGGTTGAGTTTTTCTGCTCCACCACCAGAAATCCATTACGTTGTTTTGATATGTCGGAGGAAAAGATTTTATGACACTGCAATGTGCAGTGTTTGACGAATGAATGTCATTGGACTGGACATTGGTGGAAGCTGGAAATTAACACAAACGTGGGTGGGTGCATGGACAACAACATTGGCATCTCGGGGAAATACACGTAGCCCAGCTGAAATGTTCGATTCAATGACTTTGAAAGTCTTGAAGTATCAAAGAATGATAGTGTGGGATTTTATGGCAGTAATAGCGAGTGCGCTTATACTGGTAAATGGGATATGATGGTTTGAATTGAGGAACTACGTACTAACTTGCAGTTGCTGGTAAGCACTGAAACTAAATGATGACGGACTTTAAATGAGGCATTCTCAAATTTTACTGAATAGCAATGATGCTTTAAGGCTGGGTTATTAGATAAATGTAATAAAAAAACACCAAACCTAGAAAAACACGGGCCGATAACTATGACTATGAACTATTTTGTGTTTAACATAAAATCTGAGGGAGACTGTACCTAGTTAATGGAAAATACAGAAAATATTTTCGCATTTTTACCCTTGATTGATATATGAGATGTGTTTTTGGATCAAACACCTCTTGCAACCTCTGACAGGTGTTTAATAAAAAAATATATCCAACTTTTGCACACGTAGATCCTAAACGAACCTAATCACTCTATTGAAGACGAAAGAAAAACACATGCTCATACCCTAGTAGCCGTGACACAACCCTAAAATGAAATAAACCCTATACCAAGAAATTACATACTCGCTAGGATATAACTCCCATCATCACATGAAATAACACCCAAGATTAAAAATGGAAATTGGCCCACAAAATAACCCCCCAACATACAAACCCTATACCAAGAAATAAAAGGATATAACTCCCATCATCACATGAAAAAACACCCAAGAATAAAAATAGAAATAGAATCACAAATAATCCCCAATGATATAAACCCTATACTAAGAAAAGGAATACTCGCCCAAGGAAAATAACCCCCATCATCACATGAAATAACACCCAAGAATAATAATTGAAATGCAGCCACGAAATAACCTGCAATGAAATAAACCCTATACGCAGAAATGAAGTAATAACCATGGAAATGACCCCCATCATTACATAATATAACACCCAAGAATAAAAATGGAAGTTGAACAACAAATAACCCCCGATAAAATACACCCTATAGCAAGAAATGAAATAATCCCTAAGGAAATAACCCCCATCATCACATTCACATAACAGCCAAGAACAAAAATGAAATAAAACCCCAATGTAATCAGATCCCAAAACTAAAATGAAAATACCACCAAATATTCTGTTATTCTGTTCGGTCAAGGTCGCTATCGTTGCTCTGATGAAGGCATGGCTGTTCCGCAAATCGCCTACTGATAAACAGGAATTGTCCATAAATGTGTGATGACCGGGTCGGTCCCCATACAAAAATTTTGTTTTTGCAAAGTCGAGGGCTAATTTTAAAGATCAGCTCGAGACACCTCGACAACTTCCTTTCCCACCTCCTGAAAAATGGCCAAAATCGTTTTTTTTTTATCGCTGCACTTTTGTTTGTGGCTCAATCGTAACATACAGGACATTTGTGTATATGTCTCGACGAGTACTACATTTGTCCTATAGATGTCGCTAACGTACAATATCTTTAGTAATTATGGCCTTATTTAAAGAACTTTCCACCCCTAAAATTTAAATATATTTTCTTCTAGGATTGCATAATTTTTAGCGATATGGAAAAATATAAAATACATGTTATTGCATACTTTTTAGCGCAAACAGTGTTTTCAATTCCATGCCTATAAAGATATTTAACGTGAGCAATATTTAAGCAACGAAACTATAAAGATACCTGGTAGACTGGGGGAGAAAAAAAGTTTTTTTTTTAAGTTGTCTCGAGGTGATCTTTAATATTTTGCATCGACTTTGGAAAAAGTACTAGACCCGGTCTAGTATACATATATAATTTGATACGACCCACAAGTGTAACATATAGAAGAAGTCACTTTAGGCCCTACGTTGCTTTAAACCAAATTCGATTCATGACCTTATAAGTCATTTGATCCATGTCCGTCTGTCTGTCCGCCTGGTACGACGGATAACGTTCAAAAGACCTTACCAATTGTTTTGAAACTTTGCATGGGTTAATATTTTCAAAAAACAACTCACGGGATTACATATGGGCTGCATGGCCCCATCTGCTACTTAGTATACAAATATACTATTACGACCACTTTAGAAATCCAGTAATAATATCAGTACCCAAGTCAACGCGGTCGCGTCCAAATTCCGTACTTTGTTAAGCAATAACAGGATAAAGGTTAAGAGAAAAAATTGGACGTCGAGCAACGCCTCTTCCTCCGATACAAATGTACCATTCTGCCCACTTTAGAAATTCAGTAATAATGTAAATACTCACAACGCGATCGTGCCCTTATTCTGTGTTTTGTTAAGCCCTACCAGGATAAAGTTTTGGAGAAAAAACTGGATGTGTAACCACGCCCCTTCTGATAACTCCCATACAAACGTACGATACCGCCCACTTACAAAATCGAGTGGTGCCAAATTCTGAATTCAGTAAAGCTGTATCAGGATAAAGTATTGAAAAAAAAATTGGTAATGTAGCCACGCCCATTCCGGTACCTTCCATGCAAAGGTTTAAACCCGCCCACTTTATAATTTGTGTAACAATAACACTACGCCTAAAGCAATCTTACTCAATGTCTGTATTTTGTTAAGTTAATTTTGAAAAAGGTTTTGGAGAAAAAACTGGAAGTATAGCCACGCCCCTTCTGGTACTTTCCATACAAATGTACCATTACGCCCACTTCTAAAATCACGATATAATATCAATACACCCAACACAATCTTATTAGTAAACCTATAACTGAATACAATTTTAGAGAACAAAATGAAAGTCTAGCCACGCCCCTTCTGGTACCTCCCATACAAATGTACCTCTCCGCCCACTTTAGAATTCTAGTAATAATATCAATACACCCAACACAATGGTGCATAAATTTTTTATTTAGTAAAACTATAACAGGATAAAGTTATGAAGAAAAAACTGGAAGTGTGGCCACGCCCCTTCTGCTAGCTCCAATACAAATGTACCCTTCCCCCCTTAGAAATCCTGTAATAAAATCAATATACCCAATGCAATGGCGCCCACATTCTGAATTAAGTACAGCTGTAGCAGGAGAAAATTTTAGAGAATAAATTCGAAGTCCAACAACGATCTTCCATATGAATGTACCTTTCCGCCCACTTTAGAAATCGATTAAAAATATCAATACAACCAAAGCAATCTTGCCCAAATTCGGTATGAAGTAAATCTTTAACTAGATAAAGGTTCAAAGAACAAATTGAAAGTCAAGCCACTCCCCTTCTGGTACCTTCCATACAAAAGATTTTTCCCGTAATGCTTAAACTAGATACAATATTAGAGAACTATTTGAACCCAATCCAAAACCTTTTGGGTTCTTACTGAGGGTGTGAGTATATGTTAGTCGGTTTACCCCACTAAAACTTTCTTACTTGTCATTACTACTGTAATGGTAAATACTGATCTGGAATTGTTTATATAAGCTGGACATATTGTTATGAGTTTTTAACCCCCTAAAAGAGGCTAGGAGTAGTTTTTGTCCGATTTCGATCATCTAATGACTTAACATCCACATAGGATATACCAAATTTCAATTCGATAGCTCTTAAACTACTGCTGTAATCGCAAGGTCAGACAGGCGGACAGTTTATATGAGAGTAGGTTATGGCCGATATTGCTCAATTGACAACATAACCTACGCTTGCATAACAAATTTCAGCCTTAAAGCTCTTAAATTACTGCTGTAATTGCGGGGACAGATAGACGGACACTCCAAAAATGAAGTTGTTGCATGGGAGGTGGGAGTAGTTTTTGCCCGATCTTGCTCATCTTAGAACATAACCTCCAGTTACAATATAGGAGCATTGAAGCTTGCATACCAAACATCAGCCTTAAAGCTCTTAAACTACTGCTGTACCTGCAAGAACAGACAGACGGACCCAAAAGGGGGCAGTTTATATGGGAGGTGGGTGTGCATACCAAATTTCAGCGTAATAGCTTTTAAACTACTGCTGTAATCGCGGGGACAGATACACGGACAACCTTAAAAATTGGGTGTTTGTATGAAAATAGATTTTGTTTGATTTTGCTTATCTTATATCTTAACCTTCATTTAGGAGATATAAACTTGAATTTCATCTAATTTCATTAAACTACGGCTGTAATCGCGGGAACAGAAAGACGGATACCCTAAAAAAGGGGAAGTTGGATGATCTTGCTCATCTTAGAACTTAACCTCTGCTTAGAGAATAGAAGCCTCCATACTAAATTTCAGTTCGATAACTCTTAAACTACAACTGTGATCCCAGGGACAGACCCAGATGAAATAGGCCCCAAAAATATATGTTTTGGAGATAATTTTTTTTACGTCTACTTTATCCTGTTTGGATTTTATTTCAATGTTTGTTAATTTGTCATGCCCATACCCTAATCTTACGTTCGATTATTCGAAATTTACATCAGTAACTACATTTAATTGCACTGATTAAATTTTTCTCTATATATTCCTCGCAGCATCTACGTGGCAACACAGATTAATATTTGTTGAAATTTTATCGCCTTCACCCAAGAATTATGATTTTAAATTTAACTTCCGAAAGATTTGATCCCTTGCTATTATCATTCAAACACCGTTAATGCCTACACACACACAACCTAAGCACTAATTCTATCCAGCAAAAACTATAGACTATGTTGCATTACATTGCCCTGGACACACATTAATAAAACATTTGTCCCTTTCGGTTCGTTCATTCCCACCACCCATTCATTGGCTGATGATTGCATGAGGGTCAATTAGTGCACTTTTTTCAGCTTTTTTGCTGTGCTCTACTCAAGTACCATCAACTCGAAATGATTTTCGCATTATACTTAGAGTGCAACGAGACAGGGAGCAGCAACAAATGCAGCAAGGATAAAGGCAGATGATGATGATGGTTTAAATTGGTGGAGAAAGAAGGTGTCTTATCAGATTATTCAATTTAGGGGCAGCAATCTAATGGTTAGACGGCCAGATGGTCAGAGATGGTCAATGATGGCATTTGAACGGGTTTTGCACATTAAATGGAAATGCAAATTTAGTTCGGATGTTTATTTTTTGTGTAATTTATTTCAATTGATTAAAAGGCTTCTTGCAAAAACATTCGGTATTTAAGGGAAAAATCTAATGAATGCTTAAAATTGACACTAAAGCTCAAATTGAGCGGGAAATACATTTTACGAATTGAAACCATGATAAGTGGAAATAAATGTAAAATTCATGAAAGTTAATAAACTCTGTTAGAATGTGTCTGTCTTAATATCTAAGGCCCATTAAAAGTTTAACAGATATAATGTGTGATTCATTAAGAGGCTGATTACTCATTTGTTTTGCATTTACAGATGTCACATGACTGTTCTCAAGTTTTCTTGCGACTGTTATGAGGTTGACTGGGTGTTTCGGGGTAATAACCGTTTTCAACCATTATACCTTCAACCTTAGGATGCTGGTATATATCATTTGATACGAGAAAAAGTGTAACGCATTAAAGGAGACGTGTAAGACCCCTAGTATTTAAAGGCCAAATTCATTTCAGGAATTTTAAAGACGATTGAGCCATGTCCGTCTGTCCGGATGGCTAGATGGCTGGTGGGCAATATCACTTATTGTTTCCCTAAGAAAATATTAATATTTTCCAAAATGAAGTAATGGTGTTGTAAATTGACATAATAGCCACACCCCTTCTGGGTAACTCCCATATAATATTACCTATATTTTGATAATAAATATTTCTCCCATAACTGACAACCGCTGGTTATTTGAAATTGGTCAGATTAATTATCTTGTAATAGTAGAAAAAAACCCTTAAAAAACAGAAACCTTTGCCACACCCCTTCTGCTACCACCCATACAAATGACCGTCTTGGTTTTTCACACATATATATTTTTTAAGTACGCTGATTTCATTTTGCGATAGATCTACGCTTAAAAAAATTGTCTTAGGAATGAATATGGACTATTTCGACTGACCCATTTCTGGTAGCTCCCATACAATCAGTCAGTTTTGATAGTTTAATATCCTTGTAATATTAGATAACCCCTTAAAAAATTCTCATTCCCGTTCTGGTACCTCCCATACAAATAACCCATTTGACCCTCATAGTTTTATATACATATCTTTTTTGTAAGTACACTAAACTTAGCCAATCTTTGCGTAACACGTACGTTTACAAAAATTTGACTCAGGAATGAGTCAAAGAGATGCTTTGATGATACTTCCATTTGATACAATTTGATGATACTTCCATTTATCTTGTAATGGTAGGCAAAACCTCAGGAAACCGAACTATTTGACACACCCCTTCTGATACCACCCATACAAATGACCGAAATTGTCCCCACAGTTACTGTACATTAGAGGTGCGATAGTGTTGTATGGAGGTCTTTAGTAACAAGATTTGGATACGAACCACCCCCTAATTTTGTGTGGTTGGGAAAAAAACATGAGCCAAAATTTGGGTGAAGTGGGGTCAAAGGCAGCGCATCGTATTCAAAGTTGGGAGCCGCCCCTAGAGGAATAAATGTTTGGCCGAACCCCAGTCATTTTCCGCTCCTAACATTTCTCCAAACATACCTATAGCCCATCGTCAGGCCCTAAAGGAGCTTTGATACAAAAATATTTTTTTTAAAAGATTTGCTCTCACCGCTCTAACCGCCCCTAAGGTGCCTTACATTCCCCTCCCCCCTAAGGGGGGCTACCATAAAAACATCAAATTTTTAAAAATTTTGTATTTACCGCTCTTACTGCCCCAAGGTGGCCCTAGAGGAGTCAAATATATGACCGAGCACCAATATTTTTGCAACCCCAACAGTCTCTTAAATCATATCTACCCTCTATCTCCATCCCCTAAAGTGGTCCCCATATAATTTTTTTTTATTTTTAACAATAATCAGTTCCCATTGTGCCTCCTAGAGGGGTAAAATGTATGACCCCCAGTCATTTTTCCCTTCTAACATTTTTCCCAAACAAATTTACCCCCATCTTCACCTTTTAAGGGGACTCCCATACAAAAATCTATTTTTTTATAAATTTAGCTCCCACCACTCTAACTGTATGACCGACCTCCAATATTTTTGCAACCCTAACAGTTTTTCAGAACATATCTACCCTCCATCTTCAGCCCTTAAGGAGGTCCCCACACAATTTTAAAGAAACCCTCCTAGGAGGTAAAATGGTCGACCACCAAAAAAAGCACTCCCATAAAAAAAACATGTTTTATAAATTTTACTCCCACCGCTCTTACCGTCGATTTCTAAGATGAGCAAGATCGGTCAACAATTCTATCCCTGTTATTACTGTCGCAGTTTAAAATGCATCGAGGTGGAACTTTGTATACAAGCTTTTGTCATTTTAATGGAGATTCAGTTCTAAGATGAGCAAGATCGGTCAAAAATTACACCCACCTCCCATACAAAATGCCGCTTCTCGGGGGTGGGGGTCTGTCCCTATGATTACAGCCACAGTCTAAGAGCTATCGAGCTGAAACTTTGTATGTAAGCTTCTGCCCCCTACTGGAGGTCGATTTCTAAAATGAACAAGATCGGTCAAAAACTACATCCAACTCCCATACAAATTGACCATTTTGTCATCTAAATGGAGGTTGAGTTCTAGGATGAGCAAGATCGGTCAAAAAATACTCCCACCTCCCATACAAATTGCCCCTGCTTGTTGATCTGTCTCTGCCATATCTTTTAAAAGGCATCGAGCTGAAACTTTGTGGACAAGCTTCTGTCTGATTTCTGATTCTGTTCTGATTTATAAAATGAATAAGATCTGTAAAAAACTACATCCACCTCCCATACAAATTGACCTTTTTGGGGGCCTGTCCCTGCGATTACTGTCGCAGTTTAAAAGGAATCGAGCTGAAACTTTGTATACAAGCTTCTGTCCTCTAAGTGGTCAAAAGATCGGTCAAAAACTAATACTACATCCCATACAAATTGCCCCTGTAGCCACGATTACAGCCACAGTCTAAAGGCTATCGAGCTGTAATTTGAATTTGGTATATACGTTTCTCCCCTATAAGTAGAGGTTAAGTTCTAAATTGTGGAAGATCGGACAAAATCTACTTCCACCTCCCATACAAATTGCCCCTTCTTGGGGTGGGGGGGGGGTCTGTTCCTGCGATTACGGTCGAAGTTTGAAAAGAATCGAGTTTAAACTTTGTATACAAGGTTTTGTCCTCTAAGTGGAGGTTAAGTTCTAGGATGAGCAAGATCGGTCAAAAATACTCCCACCTCCTATACAAATTGCCCCTGCTTGGGGGGGGTCTGTCCCCGCGATTACAGCCACAGTCTAAAAACTATCGAGCTGAAATTTGATATGTAAACTTCTATTCTCTAAGTGGAGGTTAAATTCTGTTATGTGCATGAACGAACAACATCTACACCTATGTCCCATACAAACCGCCCCTTTTTGGATGTTCGTCTTTCCGTACCCGCGATTACAGCCGCAGTTAAAAAACGTAGAGCTAAAATTTGGTATGTATGCTTCCTTCATTTAAGAAGAGGTTAAATTCTGAGATGAAAAATATCGGACAAATACTACTCCCATCTCCCCCTTTTTGTGGGTCTCCGTCTGGCTCTCCCAGCGATTATAGCCTAATTTAAGAGCTATTGAGCAGAAGTTTTGTAAATAAGCTTCTATCCTCTAAGCGGGGGTAAAGTTCTAAGATTAGCATTATGGGACAAAAACTACACCCACCTTTCATACAAACTCGCCCTTTTGTGGGTGTCCATCTATATGTCCGCTCGATTGCAGCCATAGTTCAAGAGCTGTCGAGTTTAAATTTGGTATACAAGCTTCCACCTTCTCAGCGAAGGTTTAGTTCTAAGATGAGCAAGATCGGACAACAACTACTTCCACCCCCCATACAAACTCCCATTTTTTACGGTTCAAGGTTTAATAAAATATAGTTGCAGTGCAAATAACCAGTTTTATCACATACGGTACAACATTATTCAGCTCATTGATTTGGAACTCAATTCTGAAAACTGCACGTGAATGTACCCCAAAAAAGAAGAAGTTCTGCATTATCCGTTTTGTCATGTTACATGCCATAATAATTTAATATCGATTTGAAGTTAGTAAGTATCGTATAGGGTAATTTGTCACATTTTAGGCTCTTTTGTTTGACATAACTCGAGAACCATCAGTCCGATTTAACTGAAGCCAATTTAAAAAAAATTCTGCATTACAATTCTATTAATCTGTTCGTATAACGTTTTCCTATATAAGCAACAGTTTCACTTTTCCATTCATCAAATGATTTTGAACTGGGTTATTTTGTAGCAGTTACAATAAAATTGTTGTACTCCGTGCCGTATGATTTACGTGGAATATTACTAAGTTAATCATACGCCACCATATAACAATATATACGATACTTACTGCTTTAAATCGATATTAAATTATTATGGCATGTAACTTCACAAAACGAATGATGCAGAACTTTTTCTTTTTGTTGCTACTTTCACGTGCAGTTCTCAGAATTAAGTCCCAAAAACATGTTTTGTACTGTGCAATTTTTACCAATGGTGGTGGGTATCATAGCTTCGGCATAGCCCTACTATTTTTTTTTTAATTTTTTTTTTTAAGAAATTCTTGTTCCTGCCCCTCCCATTGTACCTTCTATAATTTTCCAACGTTATAAAATTTGCTCCCACCCTTGGGGTGCGCCTAGATGAGTCAAATATATTACCCTATAATGAGCATTAATGTTTTTATTTGAACTAAAGGATTTCTAGAAATTTTTTCTTGATGTTATGTGTAAATTTTAAAACATAGATGAAACATCAGGTGGATATTTTATCCACCGAATCGTATGACTGATATTGACCACCAAAGTTTTCGATGATGAAATGATGTTGCATAAGGGAGTATCAAAGGGAAAAAGAGGCAGCATCAAATGCATTATTCGGGAACTAGTGTTGCAACCTTCAATGTCGACAGATGTAAGACATTTGCTTCCAAATATCAAATTTTTTATATGTCTATGAGTAAAATTCATCACATTAATGTGCTTCCTCCCTATACCAACCTCACGTAATATTAATTAGTGCTGATACAGTTTTTACTTCTTGAACTTCAACTTTTTTCCATCTTTAGAATACATTTTTTAGCCGTGAATGTTGTAATTTACTTATGTGAAATTTTCTTACATTTAGTTACTAAACCCAGGCCATAATAAGAAAATAGATATTAAATTTTCTATTTTTTTTTTTATTGTTATTTATTTAGAATGCTGCGTTGAGATTATAATTCTCATCCAATCTCCTCCAATAATTTAAAAAATTCCAACACGGCTGCCAGCACACATGACATGGATGAAAACATTGCGTTCAATGTTCTTCATTAAATTGACACTGAGAATACCCAACAATCCAATAGTCATCATCATCCAACCAATACAATTCAATCTAATGCAAACATTTTCTGTTAATTCTGGCCCTCGAAGCTGTTGGTTGACCATTTTTAAAATATGTCATGCAAAACAAATTACTATTAATTTTCACAATGTTTTGTTCATTCCTTTGAATCCTTTTCTTCCGTTTCAATCAAAGTGAGTCCTCGGCGTATGTGTGTATGGGTTTATGTGTGTGTGTGTGTGTTGATATACAAATTCAATTCATTTGTTTGCAAATTTGTACGCTTCGTAGAATCTAACTGTTTTCACCCACCCACTCTTCTTTCCTCTACATCTCATTTGCTGGCACTTTGGTTTTGTTTTGTTTCTTTATGGCACTTTCACATATTTTCGCAAATTGTTTCTGCTTCATAACCTTTATTTTCATTCATTTAATTTTATTGTCCTTGTTGGTTTCATTTCCGTTTGGTCCGAAATTTTCTCTCTGTCTCTGGGTCTGTCTACCTATTTCGCACTGACTGTTGTGACTGTCTCAGGGTACGTCTGTCGCAAACCGTTAGTTTGTGGATTTATATAACAATATTTCAACGGCAAAACGTGACGAAATATAAAAGTGTCGATAAACAGCTGTGACATGTAAAATAAAACTAAACGTAAATGCGTCGAAAACTACAAGGACAAAAGATTTCAATTCGAATTGAGTTTTATTGTTTTTGTTTTTGGCGCACTATGTAGTTGATGGCACTCAGACCGAATAGTCTGGATAGAACATAACATTCATAGATCCTATGCTGCTGAGGCAGCGTGGCGCGGCACGATTCATGGCGTGAAGAGCGTGTTTTTTGTAGTTTTCCTTTAATCAAACATTTCGCAATTTTTCATGAAAACTCTGGCAACTGAAGTTCGTCGTGTGGTTTCCTCGAAAACTATTGTGACCTTAATTATAAATAATTGCGAATAAACTGACAAAAAACAGTGTGGGGATGAAGGGCGAGGACGGATAATTAAAACAAGTTGGCAAACAAAGTGCAAAATTTGTTAATTATGTGGAATTTGTGGTAGATTTACTTTTCTTGGAATAGATTCGACTTAAGGTACGAATTAAAAAGTATTTAAACAAAAAAATTAAAATGTCAACAGAAACTGAGAGTTAGTCGTTACAAGTGGAGGAATTGTGTAAACAGTTGCAAAATCTTTAATGCCAAATTAAAATAAAATTGGGTGCATGGCTTTTAATGTGCAGTTGCGATAATGTTATTCCATAAATAATTAAGGGCTATAAAATCTTGACAGTATGTGAGGGTTCTAATAATTTCAATAGTTATAATAAAAAATTATTTTTGCGACTTGGGCAAAAAGTCAAAAGTTTTGAAAAAAAAACAAAATTAAAGAAAAAAATCAAGAATTCGATCAAAAATAATAAATTATGCTTTGGACGGACCTATATGGCCCACAGGGTCCTTAACAAGAGCGGTTAGAGCTCAAAAAATTTAGAAAGACCCGAAATTAAATAAAAAAAAATCAACAATACGAGATATGGAAAAGTCAACTGTCGAACGGAATCGAAGTGTGGAAGTGGTAACATTTTAAGAGCTGGGCAGACAAAATTTGGTACACAGATAGTATTCGGCAACACGAAGACGAATATGCAGACGAAATTTTAATTTTGTTTCAGTGGGCGGAGGGGCGTGTCAAAACTGTATTTTAGACCAGGAGAGATAATGTGATACTCAGATTTTGGGTCAGTAGGCGTGGCAAACCTGTATTTTAGCCCTAGAAAGGTACAATTTGGTACACAGGTAGTACTCGGCAACACGAATACGTGGGCGAAGGAGTCGCGGCACATCTGTATTGTAGCTATTGAGAAATAAAATTTGGTACATAGATAGTACTCGACAATACGAATATGTATATTCAGACAAAATTTTAATTTTAAATCACTGTGCGGAGGTGGCGTGACAAAACTGTATTTTAGACATAGAGATATAAAATTTTACACCAAGACAGTACTCGGCAACGCGAATATAAAATTTAAATTTGGCTAAACAAAAAAAAAACAATTAATTGTACCACAGAGTAACTTTATTGTACCACAAAGTTCTTAAAATGTATTGTATACAATTAAAGTATCCTTATTGTACCAAAAAGTACTTTTATTGTGCCCAAAATTTTTCGAACATTACCCTTAGGGATGATGGTACATATCATTTGATACGAAAAAAAGTGTAACGCACTAAAGGAGACGTTTGAGACCCCAAGTATGTTAAGGTCAAATTCGTTTCAAGACTTTTTTAAGGCGATTAAGCTACTTCCGCCTGTCTGGCTGAAGAGTAGGATAACTCGAGTAAACCTTAACTAATCGGTATGAAAATTTACCAGTATTAATATTTTTCAAAATAAAATAATGTGATTGTAAATGGGAGGAGTTGCCCCACCCCTTCTAGTACCTTCGAAACAAAATTACCTATTTTTGGGTAATTTATATTTCTTTTATAACTTCAAAACAGGAAACTAGAGGATATTGCAGTTTGGTTAGTTTAATTACCGTGTAAAAGTAGACAAACCCTAAGAAACCCGAAATCTTTTCCATACCCCTTCTTGTACCTCCCATACAAATGTACAAATTGATCCTCATAGTTTTACATACATATCTTTTTTGTAAGTTAACTGAATTCAGTCAAATTTTGCGCATAATGCTACCTTATGAAAATTGGACTCAGGAATGAATATGGACTATATCCGTTTACGCCTTCTGGTACCTCCCGTACAAAATTACCTATTTTTGGAAAATTAATGTTTCTCCCATAACTTCCAAACTGACACTTGAAAGGTAATGCAATTTAGTCGGTTAATTTATATTGTCATAGGAGGCAAAACCTCAGAAAACCCTTCTATTTGACACAACCCTTCCGGTACCTCTCATACAAATGACCGAACTCACCCTCATAGTCTTACATACATATCTGTTTTGTAAGTACACTAAATACAGTCGAATTTTGCGTAAGTTGTACGGTTACCAGAAGGGTTGGGGCTTTTCAGCCCATTTACAGTCCCATAAGTTCGTTTTGAAAAATATTAATACTGGTATCTTTTCATACCGATCCGTTAAGGTTTACACAAGTTATCCTGCCCACCAGCCAGCCAGACGGACATAGCTCAATCGTCTTAACAATTCCTGAAACGAATTTGGTCTTAAGATACTTGAGATCTAACTCGTCTCCTTTAATGCGTTACACTTTTTTTCGTATCAAATGATATATACCCTCATCCCTAAGGGTGGTGGTATAAAAAATCAATAATACAAAATATCGAAAATCGACCGTCGCACAGACCTACACACAGTGGCCCAAACGGACAATTTAGCGGGATTTAAGTCGAATTCCAATGTTTGAAAATACCGATCTTTTTTGTTTTCTTTTAATTGACAACACTTGTAAATGCTTATAAAAGCTTTTGCATGAGCATTAAGGGCAAATCCTGATCTGCTGCGAGCCTTCAAAGTGAATAAATTTTTAGCACATGACCCGCATAGATTTGGCAGCTTTTTTTGACTTATGTTTGTTGAGCTAAATTTCAAACAAATTATAATTTATTGAGTCAATATCTTTTTTTCTCATTCAGAGAAGGTATGTACTTACTTAAAATTATATGTTTGTGACCCGTCTTTTCAGGTGTACCAAAAAAAAATATGGTAGAAGAAAGCTGTTGTAGCATATATGGTTTAAGAGCGTATACTGACATCTTTGGAATATAACTAATTTTATTCAATCGTATTCAAGCTAAATTTAGCATTTATGTAAAGTGTGAGTCCTTGTGGTGTAAAAATATCCAAAATGATAACCAACTACGTCCAACTGTTGGAGATATATGGAGAACAGTCCCACCATCTCTAGTACCTCCCATACAAAATGACCAATTTTTGAAAAAATAAAATTTGTTCAATAACTTCCAAACGGGCAAATGGAGGATATTACAATTTTGTCAGTTTAATTAGCTTTCAATAGTAAACAAATACCGAGAAAACCAAAGCATTTGCCCCTCTCCTTCTGGTACCTCCCATACAACTGGCCGAATTCACCCTCATAGGTTTAAATACATTTTCTGGTAGATACACTGTATTCGGTCATATTTTGTACAAGATATAAGCTTATTGAAATTTGACTTAGGAAGGAATATGGACTATATCGGACGACCTCTTCTGGTACCACTCATACAAAATAACCTGACGTTTTATCAGCCAACCAGATTTGGTAGCCCGTGTTACAAGAGTTTCCGAATCAAAAATATACTATACTATATAAAATACTATCTACCTATTGTCATGATGTCTGAAGAAGCCCTTGAAGTGAGGCATAAGCAATTTCTGGATTTAAATAAATACTTTATATTTCTTTAAATACTTTAAATAAATTACTTTAAAATGTAAAATGTTAAGAACTGTAGAAAATGTCAGTTCTATAGGAGCTATGACATATAGTTGACCTAAAAAGTTTAGAGAATAAGTGGTATATGAGTTAAAAAACTTAAGTTTAAATTTTCATTAAAATATGTCTTCATTTATTCGAGATATTAATTAAATCCCGCTAGCACTGCTGTTTGACCCACTTTGCTACGTGGCCAACAGAGTCTATAAGAAGAGCAATTAAAACAAAATTATTTTTCTATATGTTGTGTAAAGCATGCGGGAGATGAAATACTGAATTAACGTAGCTAGCAATTTTTTTCCTAAAACTGAAAAAATTTCTTGCAATACAATGGATATATTATTGTTTTTATATTAAGTAACAATTAAATTTTTTTAAATCGAACCTCACTTTTTAGCGGGCCTGAACTGGTTTAAGGTTTACACAAAATCACGACCAAATCACCGAATGAGGTTAGTTAGTGTTAAGTTAGTGCTTCCATATAACACTCGAAAACACGAATATAAAATGGAGCCCTAAAGAGATAAAATTTGAAACCCAGATAGTACCCGACAACTCACATTTTATTATGCAGACAACGATCAGTGGGTAGAGTGGGCGTGGCAAAACTGTATTTTAGACCAAGAGATACAAAATTACAAAATTCTGCAATTTTTCTATATTATTTGGGATCATCATAAATTGCGTATGTCTCCAACTGATATTCAATGTTTTAAATACAAATATAATATATATCTTACCTTAGTGTTACTGATACTGCTTTCGTTGTCATCAGAACAGAGTTCTATCGAGTGCAGAGAATCGTTGTTCCACTGATACAAACGAATTACTGTTGAAGTTATTATTGTAAATTAAACAGACGCGCACAGATAACATAACACGCACGAAGCCAACAAAAAGAAACACTTAGCCGACGACATAAACACAAGACACCGGTAGCAGTTAGTAGGCGAAAGCAAAACAAAGGGACACTGAAGATTAACACCCACCACCAGCAGTGATTTCAACAATTGATCAATTAATAGTAACTTTTGTGCAACAATTTCAATACCGACGCGTTTACTATACGATTACTGGTATTCCCGTGGAAAAATTAGGAGGAGGCACCGGCCGCATTATCGTTTTGCATTTCCTCTTTGTTTAAACTGCCAATTGCTAACATTTTCGGCCGAATAATACTTCTACATTACAATAATATCACTTTTACACAATTTTAATGTTTTTTTCTCAAGTTGCTGTCACATTACTTTTGGCTTTTTAAGGAATCGACTTATTTCACAACTAACACGCAACGACTAGAAAACAAAACTAATTAGAAATGTCAACAAAGTCATCTATGTGCACTAAAAGAATGCGCCAAAATTAACCACTTCATATTGTTGGCAGACTTTAGTATATGTGGTGAAAGAAGAGATAGAAGATGGAATGAAAGATTACGAATTTAACTATAGGTGGCAGTGAGCCTCTGCTACGAATCGAGATTAGTACAGACATACACCTAACCAACTATACTTTGGTATATTGAGAACACATTCATATTAATCTAGGGTGAGAAATTTGTATTGCATGTTGAGGATCATGAAGTTGACTGATGACAAATAAAATCAACATATTGCAATTTGTAGCGTAGTTTTATTTATTTTTTGTTCCATCACTTTAATTTTAGATATTCTTCTGTTATACATATGTATGTATGTATAGTAAACATACATACACAAGTGTTTGTGCCTAGTCCGCACTAATCTTAGCTGTGGCTAGACTCCAGAACTCACTACAACGCCATCTATTAATGAAATCGTTTCACTGTCATTTATCGCCTACTATTTAGTTAGAATTGTTGACATCAGTGTGTCAATCACATTAGTCTCTCACATCAGTCTCTCTTCCTGTTAACTTCAATTTGCATATTTTCTCCTGTGCATTGACACTGACATTTGTTCTAATTAGTTTTGATCTTTAATCGGTGCGTGGTGGTTGTTGTAAAATAAGTCGTCTCCTGCCCAAAAAGCAAAACATAAATGTGCAAGTAGTCTAAGAAAACTATTTAAAAGGAAAGTGAAAGTGTTTTTTTTAACTATTGTGCATTAAAATTAAGATAAAATTGCAATTAGGTATGGTGGTCGTTCGGTCGGTCGGTGGCAGTAGTGCCAACATTGTTCCCACGGCAATACGATAATTGTGTGAAGAAGTGTCGTGAGTTAAATTAAGTTAATACAAATGTTATTTTGTTGCAATTAATGATGATGCTGCAGTAATCTTCAATTTGCAAATGTGTTGCTATTGCCGGCCGGCTGCCATGCCATTGGTCAAGTGTTTATTTTGCTGTTGGCTTCGTTCGGCCTGTTGTGTTGTGTGTGCGTCGGTTCGGTTTACTGGATTACAATGCAACGATCATTCGTAGAGGTGGTGGAACAGCTGTTCCGTTTGCTGAATATAGGTATCTCGATTATGATGACAACATAAGCAACAACTCAAAAGGTAAGCTTAAATTATTTGTATAAAAAACCTTACATAAAGCGACGGTATCTAATTTTTTTCATAATAATGAAAATAATGTCGCAAGTTATATGGCAAAAAAATTCAGATTTTTGTCGGTGCCAGCCCCCACAAATGCGGTGATTTTAGGATGGCTAAGGTTTGAGCACGATTGGAGTATGTTAACCCGTTCCGCTTGGGGCTTAACATTTTTAAGCTCCTGCAGGCAAGTTTGTGGGCATAACTGAGGGACGACTTATCAAATTATACTGAAACCAAAATTCGAAATTTAAGTGTTAAAAATCTTTTAATCTCTTAATATATTACTTCTCTGCATAGTCAAAATTTATAAAAAAAAATTAAAAAATAAATAAAATAAAAACATTTTTTTTATATTTAAAAAATAATAAAAAAAAATCCAAAGCTTATTTTTGAAAAAAGTTTAAAAAGTACATTAGAATATTATCAATATCTCTATCAGCTCTCGAGATATCAAGCGTTTAAAAAATATTTTTTTAATATGAAAAGTAAACTTTTGTTCCGTCCGATTTTTTTAAATATATAATGGTCTACAATAATCCACCTCAAAATCCAATTTCAAAACTTGTAACCATTTTTTTCAAATTACCTCCACTTCTACATCAAATATCCGCACTTCAGCATTTAACAGACTTAGTTAGTATGTTAGTATGTCTATAAAATAAAAGTACTCAACGGCAAAAATTGCAAGT
This sequence comes from Muscina levida, assembly GCA_964034835.1. Lineage (NCBI taxonomy): Eukaryota > Metazoa > Arthropoda > Insecta > Diptera > Muscidae > Muscina > Muscina levida. The sequence goes on along the minus strand of OZ035884.1, from coordinate 30,728,527 downwards.
AAAAACATTAAAAACTGGGCCAAAATGTGAATAGTGGGTTTGAGTACTAATTAATATCCCTAGATATGTTCAGATTGCATGTGTTTGTTCAGATAAGTTATTCGTTGTTACCTAAACTATAATTTCACTAAATACTTACTTACTTAGCTGGTACTTCTATGCAATCCCAGTGGATTATATACCGCACGTAGAAAAATGTTATAAGCGCCTCGATCTTCTGCGCTTCTTCTCCAGTTAGTCACACCGAGTTCTGTAAGGTTCTCAGTAACCTGGTCTTTCCAACGAAGTTTTGGTCGCCCTCTTCTGCGCCGTCCATCGAGTTCATTGTCAAAGACTTTTCGAGCTGGAGCATTTTCGTCCATGCGTACAACATGACCTAGCCAACGCAACCGTTGCACCTTAATGCGTTTGACCACGTCAATGTCAGTGTACAGCTCGTACAGCTCATGATACATACGACGCCGATACTCTCCGTTAACGATGATGGGCCCATATATTTTACGGAGTATTTTTCTCTCGAATACCGCCAGAACCGATTCATCCGCTTGTGTCATAACCCAGGATTCTGAGCCATACATTAAGACAGGTAGAATTAGTATCTGGTATAGCTTGAGTTTTGTTCGTCGAGAGAGGGCTCTGTCATTGAATCGCTTGCTTAGTCCGTAGTAGCATTTATTTGCAAGCAGGATTCTTCTCCGGATTTCGAGGCTGACATTATTTGATTTGTTGATGGCGGAGCCTACGTAGACAAAATTATCTACCACCTCGAAATTATAGTTGTCAACGTTCACGCAGTTTCCCAAACCAGTAGATTCTTTGTTCGTTGAAACTAATAACTTAGTTTTGTCCTCGTTCACCGTTAGGCCCATTTTCGCTGATTCCTTCTGAATACTTGAGAAGGCTGCAGTCACATCCCGCAGTTTTCGACCGATGATGTCTACGTCATCTGCGTACGCGAGTAGCATGTGGCTTTTGTTGAATATAGTGCCACTCGTGTTTACTGCAGCTTTTCTCATTATCATCTCCATCACAATGTTGAAGAGATCGCACGATAGGCCGTCGCCTTGTTTTAGGCCTCGTCTGGTATAGAATGGCTCCGTAAGGTCCTTGCCAATCTTCACTGAAGACTTCGTGTCAGTCAGCGTCATTCCGCAAAGACGTATCAGCTTCGCTGGAATACCAAACTCAGCCATGGCTTCAAGTAATTTCTGCCGTATCGGGCTGTCGAAGGCAGCTTTATAGTCGACAAAAAGATGGTACGTGTCGATCTGTTTCTCTTGGGTCTTTTCCAGGATTTGCCGAAGTGTGAAAATCTGGTCAGTTGTTGATTTTCCAGGTCTAAAGCCACACTGATAAGGCCCGATCAGGTTGGATAACACTGGCTTTAGTCTTTCACATAGCACACTCGACAGGACCTTATATGCGATGGGTAAAAGGGTCATCCCGCGGTAGTTGGAGCACACACTTGGATCACCTTTTTTCAGCACAGGACATAATACGCTTACATTCCAGTCGTCGGGCATGCACTCTTTAAGCCAAACCGTGCGCAGGAGCTGGTGCATGCTCGTTATCAACTCCTCGCCACCGGACTTGAAGAGCTCTGCGGGCAGACCGTCGGCACCGGCTGCTTTGTTGTTTTTCAGCCGCGATATTACTCTTCTTACCTCCGCTTGACTTGGTGGTGGGCAATCTAAGCCGTCGTCGACAATTGGCGTGATAACTTCACGTGCGCTGCCTTCTGGAACCAGCAGTTGCTGGAAGTGTTCTCTCCATATGTGCAGCACACTCTGCGTATCCGTGACCAGATTTCCATCACTGTCCTTACAGGTGGGGACACCGTATCCATTTGCTCTTACTTTCTGGTAAAATTTTCGGGCCTCACCTCTATCCCTGTATCGCTCTATATCCTCGTTCTCCCGTTCCTTCATCTAACGTTTTTTTCGCCTAAATAGCTGTCTCGCCCGTTTTACTTTCTCCTTATGCCGTTCCCTAACAGCACGGGTTACAATTGGCTGTAGCGTTGCCATATAAGCAGCATCCTGTTCCTCAGACGCTATGCAACATTCTTCATCGTACCAGGATTCGTCTGAGCGCCGCTTTTCATATCCTAGCACGGTTGTTGCGGCGGTTGCCATGGAATGCGCAATATGCTGCCACTGTGTATCGGGAACGTCAGAAGTAGAGGCGTTGTGTCGTAAAAGTTGGGTGAGTTGGTCGGAGTAGGCAGTAGCTATCTCTGGGGTTTGCAGCTTCGCGATGTCCAGCTTTCTTTGTGTTTGGTTACGTGCGTTTTTCGCTCTGCTCAATCTTGTGCGAACCTTTGCTGCAACCAGGTAATGATCCGAGCCAATATTAGCACCACGGATCACACGCACGTCCATGACACTAGATGCATGCCTGCCATCAATTACCACATGATCAATTTGATTTTTGGTGTTTTGATTGGGGGATAGCCAAGTTGCCTTGTGGATATCTTTGTGCTGGAATCTGGTTCCACTAACTACCATGTTCCTTCCCGCTGCGAAGCTAACCAGCCTAAACCCGTTGTCTGACGTGTCGGTATGCAGGCTGAATTTTCCAATCGATGGACCAAGAACATCTTCCCTTCCTATTTTTGCATTAAAGTCTCCCAGAACAATTTTAATGTCGTGGCCAGGGCAGCGGTCATATGTTTCCTCTAGGCGCTCGTAAAATGCATCTTTAATCTCATCGTCTTTATCTTCCGTCGGGGCGTGTACACAAATCAGCGTGATATAAAAATATTTCGCCCGGATGCGAATGGTGACTATTCGGTCACTTACAGGGTTAAACCGCGAGACCAGGTGTGGAAGTCTCTTGACGACTATGAAACCACATCCAAATTCGTGTCTTTCTGCATGGCAGCTGTAAAAGATGTCACAGATCTTTCGTCGTGTGCATCCCTGTCCCGTCCATCTCATTTCCTGTTTGGCGGTGATGTCAGCCTTGTATTTGTCGAGGACATCCGCCAGTTGGATAGAGGCACCATCTCTGTAAAGAGTTCGGACATTCCAGGTGCATATCCTTAAATCATGGTCCTTATATCGTTTGCGGGGGTCGTCAACATTTGGGGGGGTTCTTGTTATATTTATTCTCCGTGTTTTCATAATAAATTTTGTTTAAGGAGAGTGGCTTATTAGGCCACCGCTCCCGATCCTAGTTTCTTGGGGCTGCCAAAGCCACTAGGAGAGCCTGTGTTGAGCTTCAGTAACTTCTGTTACCTACTTCCTAAGACGCATCGGTGGTAGCATGCCGATTAGGTTACTCAACGTTTCGCCTTCTAACTCTAGCTAACTTCTAAGCGGTTGCTTTAAAGTCATTGCCCAGGGAATACTTGGTCTAAGACCGGAAGTAGTTAGCTGCTTGGACAGTGCCGCAAAGGAATCGATTCTGGTCACTCCCAAGTGAGTGACAATCAGTAACTTTCAGCCTCTGGGCAAAGTCCCATTCCCCAATTTCACTAAATAGATTATGCAAAAAATTTGGATTCCCTACGACATAATAAAAAAAAGTGAAAAAAATTAGAATTTGTTTTCGAAGTTTTTTTAAATAAAACAAGGGAAGTCTAATTTTTTTGGGAAATACGATAATAGACATTTCTTAAGCGGACTATTGGCTACATCTTTGTCCAAGGATAGAAAGCGGTATATTCAAAACATTTTTCGAGGGACCCAAGGGTATTCAAAATGTTTAGGGGGCCAAAAAATAAAATTGGTAGTCAATCTAGCCGAACTGAGCTAGGGTTTTACTCAGCTCTGGTAATACTATTGAACCTATATAGTCACGTTCGGGGGTTTTTGATAAAGTTTTGTGTCATAGTGTTATTTGTTTAAAAATATCAACATTAAGCGAAGGTACACAATTTTTTTATTATTTTGAAAATTTTATATTTATGACATTGTCATAGTTCGGTTTAAGATCAGTTCTATTGGCAACTATTTATTTTTGTCAGTAGGTTTTTATTTAAGTATTGTGAAATGTATTATGTTCACAGCAGGTTAGGGGCATGACGTCATTTCGACTTTAACCACAATGTTTAATATTTTTAATATTTTAAATATTTTAAATACTTTTAATATTTTTTTAAATTTTTAATATTTTTATATTTTTAATATTTTCACAATTGACCACACCGCTACATTTCAAAAAGATCGGTCAAGGTGTGTTCGAGTCTATACGGTACATGAAAAAATGGAAACAAACACAAACTCATTTCCAAATATATAGATTTGACCTTTGACCTCTTTAGGGAACGGTTTAAAGCAGCGTTTGAAAAAAAAACGACCACCGCAAACGAATTAAGAACCAAGATTTAAGCATATGCACCTGGAATGTTAGAACACAGTATAGACCAGGTGCCTCCTTCCAACTGGCGAAAGTCCTCGAAGAATACAAGGCTGACATAACCGCTTTACAGGAAATCCGGTGGACGGGACACGGGTGCTCGCGCATGAAGACGTGCGACATCCACTATAGTGGCCATGCGGACAAGCACGAGTTTGGATGTGGATTTGTGGTTGGCAAGAGACTGCGACACATAGTCTCAAGGTTCAACCCGGTGTGTGAACGTATAGCCACCATAAGAGTCAAAACTAAGTTTTTCCACATAACACTTATATGTGCCCATGCTCCGACAGAAGAGAAAAGCGATGAGGACAACGACGAGTTCTACGAGAGCCAGAAAATGTATATGACCGTACCCCGAGCCAGGACATTAAAATTGTACTAGGCGATTTTAATGCTAAAATAGGCAGGGAAACCGCATTTGAGCCTACCATCGGAAAATTCAGTCTGCACACCGAAACGTCGAACAATGGCATCAGATTGATTGATTTCTCTGCGGCAAGAAATATGGTAGTTTGCAGCACTAGATTTGACCATAAAAATATTCATAAGGCAACATGGTTATCTCCAGATCAATTGACGAGGAATCAGATTGATCAAGTGGTAGTCGATGGAAGGCACGCATCGAGTGTTCTGGACGTACGAGTGATTAGGGGTGCGAACATTGACTCCGATCACTTCCTTACCGCAGTTAAGGTACGCACAAGGCTAAGCATGGCGAAAAACGTACGTAACCAGGCACAACGAAAGCTGGACATCGGTGAACTGCGGACCACAGAGGTAGCAAACGCCTACTCCAACCACCTAACTCAACTGCTGCGGAATGCTCCAACCCCTGACAATATAACCTCGCAGTGGCAAAATATAGCCGAATCCTTAGAACGGGCTGCGAGAAGCGTACTTGGGTACTCAAAGCCGTCTCAAGAAGATGCCTGGTACGATGATGAATGTCGCACTGCCACGAGAGAGACGGTTGCTGCATACAGGGCGAAACTGCAGCCAATGGCAACGCGAGCTGTTCGTGAACGGCACAGGGAGAAGAGACGACAGGCAACTCGTCTTTTTAAAAGAAAAAAGAAGGAGCTGAAGAAGAGGTAGGATGAGTGCACTGAGTTGCTCCGAAGTAGAGGGGAAGCCCGAAAATTCTACAAGAGAGTGAAAGCGAGAATGCGTGGAACAGGGTTGCCCTCCTGCAAGGACAGCGATGGTCAGCTAGTGACGGACCCGGATAACGTTCTGAAGATATGGAGAGATCACTTTAGAAATTTACTGGATACTGACACCAATCCAGAAGACCCCGCTCCAATCCATGACGATGGTATTAACTGTCCACCTCCGAGCCAGAGCGAGATACGTATGGCCATCTCCCGCCTTAAAAACAACAAAGCTGCTGGAGCCGATGGTCTCCCTGCTGAATTGTTTAAGACTGGCGGGGAGGAGCTGATTAGGAGCATTCATCAGCTCATGGAGAACATCTGGCAAGAGGAGAGCATGCCCGGGGATTGGAGTCTCAGTCTGTTATGTTCCATATACAAGAAAGGAGATCGTAGTGAATGTAAGAACTACCGTGGAATAAGCCTATTACCAATTGAATACAAGGTCCTTTCAAGCATATTGTGTGAACGTCTAAAGCCAATTGTAGAAAAACTAATTGGACCATATCAGTACGGCTTTAGACCTGGCAAATCTACGACGGATCAAATATTCACCTTACGACAAATCCTGGAAAAACCCATGAAAAGCAGATCGACACCTACCACCTCTTTGTCGACTACAAAGCTGCCTTCGACTCTCCGATAAGGAATAGGCATTATGAGGCCATGTCTGAGTTTGGTATTCCTGCAAAGCTGATTCGACTTTGCAATTGTACCTTAGACAACACCAAATCCTCTGTTAAGATTGGTAAGGATCAGTCTGAACCATTTAACACGGAAAGAGGTCTCAGGCAGGGCGATAGCCTGTCCTGTACACTATTTAATATAGTTATGGAGAAGGTGATGAGAAAGGCTGGTGTCAACATGTCTGGCACCATATTCCACAAGAGCCACATGCCACTAGCCTATGCCGATGATATAGACATCATTGGTCGAAATCTGCGGGATGTTACTGCAGTTTTCTCATCGCTAGAAAAGGAGTCAGCAAAAATGGGTTTAGCGGTCAACGAGGACAAAACAAAAATAATGATTTCGACGAACAAAGAGTCCTCTCGATGGGGACGCACCGTGAACGTTGACAATTATTGTTTTGAGGTAGTCGACGAATTTACCTACCTCGGATCTTCCGTCAACAAGATGAATAATGTCAGCCAAGAAATTAAACGGAGAATAGTGCTAGCCAATAGATGTTTCTACGGACTTCGGCAGCACTTTAGTAACACCACCTTCTCTCGGAATACTAAGAAACAGCTATACCAGGTGCTTATCTCACCTGTTCTGTTGTATGCTGCCGAATCATGGGTGCTTACTACAACGGACATACAAAACCTGGGAGTATTCGAGAGGAAAGTACTCCGAATAATATATGGACCTATCTGTGTCGAAGGCCAGTTTCGCCATCGGATGAACCATGAGCTGTATGAGCTTTACCACGACATCGACGTAGCTAAAAGAGTCAGAATCCAACGACTTCGATGGCTGGGACATGTTGCCAGGATGGATGTAAATGCTCCAGCGAGAAAGGTGTTTGAAGGCGAACCTGAAGGACGGCGCAGAGCAGGGAGACCCAAACTCCGTTGGAAGGACCAAGTGGTAGGCGATGTGCCATCATCTGTTAGGACTAACTGGAGAACACACGCAGAAGACCGAAACGTGTGGAATTCTTTATTACTTCAGGCCTCAAATTTATGAACTACGTTTCGTAAATTGTAATTGGCCACTTAAGTAAGTAAGTAAGTCTGAGAGGTAAATGTGACACGAACTCTGTACCGTTGAGCATGTTAACATGCAAACACATCTTGCGAGGTGTTGGAAAACGATGTTGCTCATTTTTCTCACTCCCGTCGTGTGTGCGGTAAAGACGACACAACTCATATGTGCACTGAGAAACGAAAATACCCAAACACGGAGTAACATTCATATGGAGAAAAAAACACATACATACATATTCTTATACATATTCATACATATACAGATATATTTCTACTTCTTCTCTACCAATCTTTTAGTGTCGCTCGTTTATGTGTGCACACCATCTTTGAGTGCTCAGGAAAAAATTGTAAAAAAGAGTTTTGTTATGTGTTGACTCTGTGTGCGGAGCATCTTCGATCATTAAACTCTTGTGTTTTGAGTTCGCTTGCACACATTATCGACGTTTAAAATGTGTTGAGCAGAGTGTTTTGGAGTCTTTTTAATCCCTGGTTTAAAGTCGTTCGATTTTGCTTACATTTTGAACATGCATAGCTATTTTATAACAACTGAGGCATTATTCCGTTTGAACATTACCGAAAATATAAAGTTTAATATTCGCTGCCAACATACTGACCAAAGACTTACTTTTTCGAATCAAACAATGCTTAGCGTGTCAAGCCGATCGTGTATCTGTGAAAAAGACGATTTTTACATCCTTCGAGGCTTTGGGGAACTGAATAGGCAAAAAAGTATACTCAGATACAACTTTTCGGATAGGATCGACAATAATAGGCTAAGAAGGTCCGTAATACACTCAATATGTTGGTGCGAAGTACAGGCAAAACATTTTTCATATAACGCTGATTTTCGGAATATAGTTAATAAGAATCTTACCATAATAAAATGTCAATTAAAACTGAATAAAAATATGATGACATTGTGTCATCACTTGTGAGTTAACTATAAAAACAAAACACAAATAAAAAAACCCTAACTGAATCACACATTATATATCATATTGAGCTATTTTCGTCCCTTTCTAAGAAAATATTTTACATCATTTTTTTACCACAACAACCTAAACTAAAGTTTTATTATTATTCTCTCATATTAGTTGGAAAAATCTAGGTAATTTGATACAATTTATAATAAAATCTTGTTCTTGTTCCACTTCGTGCCTGTACACCTTCATAACATAAATTTAAAATTTCATTGCATACAAAAGTATCTTCAAAATAAAAGAAACTTTGTCGGTTAAGGCTTTCATGTTATAGCATTATACATAATACCCTACTGGTCCTATGTAGGCGGTCTCCCTATGTACAACAAATCATCAACTCTCTACATTCCCTCCAGGCCCAACGAGGTGGACATGAATATAGAAATACAATAAAATTATAACTAAACTTTTCTACTTTGTTCTACTTAAGGAACAACTTTTCTCTTATCATCACGCTGAAAGTTTTTGCCAACAGGGGGGGTTGAGGGCGCAAGGCAAATTCAAACATACTCACAAACATAGGCTGGCTGTCGGCTAGGGGCTATGGGTTTTGGGTTTTGGTGTTGCGGTTATTGTGTTATTGTTTCGTTCGTTGGTACCGACGACGACGACCACAAAGTATTTAACAGTTATGGAAAGTGTTCAAACAATTTTCCATGCCAGGCGAAATCCTTTCAAAAGTGTAATTTTATGTTATGGCATTAACATGAATTGATAATTTGGAGAGCCTCAGTGAGTTGGTGAAAGACGTGAAAATGTTTCGTACAATCGGTAGGCCATTGCACTAATGGGTGGAGCAATTATAACAATGAACTATGTAAGCCATAATTGTTTTAGCCACAACTAAAGAATGGAGGCGATGTTAAGAGAACGTTTTCATGCGCCTAATGAAATTTTGTATTTATTTTACAGTTATGATTTGGATGTACAAATGTACATAGGAGAGAGCATGAGAAGGAGAGATAGAGAACAAACAAATATTTGTTTACATTTATTTAATTATTTTTTGAAATATTGAAACGTTTATTTTTCATGGCAATTATAATAGGAAATTTATTGTTAATTGCTGCTGTTATTACAATAAATTATGGAGTACTTTGATTAATTAATGAGTAATATTGGTTGTATCGATACAATATACCGTCGTTAGAATTGGTGATTTAATGATACATTTATTATTGAAAATTACCAGATGTAAAACGAATACTGAAGGTAATATAAACATTGATTGAAATTGATTTCAATCAGAAAATACATTTATTGCCTAAAGTCTCAAAATTTTTTAAACGACAAAGTTTGCTCCAATATTGGATAATGGTTCTTTTATTACTTTAGATCTTTATTAGACATTTGAAAACTCAAATTGTTTATTATTATTTAAAATGCACTTTTATATATTAAAATTATTGGAACGGCAAATAATTATGAGCAGAAGATGTGTCTGGTTTGGTCGCACCTTTAGTTATGTGAATTTTTTCTTAATGATTATATTTTTGCAAAAACTATTAGAAATTTATTTTTATTTTTAATTTAAATTTAATGTTTTTATTTATAATTTAAATTAAAAATATTAGAAATACTAAAAAATATTAAAACTATTAAATATATTTAAAATATTAAACTTTTACAAAATATTAAATATTTAAAAAATTAAAAATATAAACAATTTTGAAAAAAAAAATAAAAATTATAAAAATATAACATATTACCCCTACAAAAATATTAAAAACAATAAAAATGTAAAAAAATATTAAAATATTGTACTTATTATACTAAAAATTACAATAATATTAAATGATACATATTTAAAAATATTTTTAATAATAAAAATATATGAGATCTTAAAAATATTAAAATTATTAACAATGTCAAAAATATTAAAAATATTACAAATATTAAAAATCTTAAAAATATAAAAAATACTAAAAATATTAAAAAAAATAAAAATATTAAAAAAAATGAAAAATAATAAAAATATTGAAAATATTAAAAAAATCATTTCACATAACTCTTGTAAAACAAAGTCTATTAGCAATAATAGAAGAGATTTTGAACCGAACGATAAAAACACATTCAATGTTAAATATATTAAAAATAAATAAAATATTAAAAATATTAAAATTTTATAAATATTAAAAATATTAAAAATATAAAAAATATTAAAAATACTAAAAATATTAAAAAAATAAAAACAATATTACAAATATTTAAAAATATTCATCATGTTAAAAATATTAAAAATATTGAAAATATTAAAAATATTAAAAATATATAAAAAAAATTTAAAAATATTCATCATGTTAAAAATATTAAAAATATTAAAAATTTTAAAAATATTAAAAATATTAAAAATATTAAAAATACTAAAATTATTAAAATTTTTAAAAATACTAAAAAAAATAAAATATTAAAAATATTTTAAACTGTTTGTTTGTTAGTTTTAGTTGATCGTGTTTTATATATTAAACTAGCTGGCCGGGCAGACTTCGTCCTGCCTTCAAATTATTGTAAAATATATTGATTGCAGTTGAAATCTAATAGCTATTGGTTTGTTACTTTGACCTCTGAAATATTTCAATATAAAAGGTGAGGTTTTTCCGGACAAATTTTGTACTTCATATATCTAAAAGATTATTATATATTATTGTAAGAATTGCTAAAATTGATCAGCAGTATCGTCCATGATTTGATGAAACTTACTTATTGATAGGCATATATTCTAAAACAACATTTTTAAGCCGATTGACTGTTGGAGTAATGATACTCCGTTGGAGTAATGATAACACTTTGCTCCTTTTTATCTCAAGGAGTACGAATTTCCAAAAATCCCCTTCTCTTGGCTCAACAACTCTATAAACCGTTTGGTCTGGGTGATAGCAACTGTTTTTCCCATTTTCGGGTTTGTCCCCTCAAAGTTCGAAATGCGAAAAACCTCTTTATGAAGCTCTCTAATTTTATAGGAAGTGCGCCATTTGCTGCCTGTGTGACCATCTACAGCCCATCAACAAATTTCACTGCAATTTTGGTCGACAACGGTTTAACCGTTTTCGCAATTAGTGGTGTCATCAAAATGGACATCTAATTTTATATATAAAGAGTATTCAATACTTTTGGTGTTAAAAAAATGGTTATATGTAATGTAATCAATGGTGACTAAATGACTTTCAAAAAATTAAGTGAATCATAGGCTTAAAACCAGCAACTGGATCCAAATATATATCCCAAATTTTCTCATGGCAAAAAATGCATTCATTTTAATTTTTAGTAAAATCGGGCAATCGATATAAATTTTCGAAATAATTCACCTCCAGCCAACTCAACAGCGGGTCCATTTATAAAAAAAAAAAATATCTCATTATATTATTTCTCTTAATTTTTGACAAATTGTTGATTCGTTAACATTTTCATTATAAATCCACCCCAGCGGCACCTACCCGGTTCATTTATGCAAAAAGATTTTTTCTCATGATCGCACAAATATACATACTAAAGTTCAGTTAGATTGGTCCATTCGTTCAAATTTTGTTTAAAAATTCACCCAAACGCCACCATTTTCTCATGATCACGCGAATATCTATTCTGAATTTCAGCAAAATTGTTCCATTCATTAGAATTTCCGATACAAATACACACCAGCACCATTTACTGCGTCCATTTGTACATACAAATGTTTTTCACAATCAAACAAAAGACATTCTGAATTTCAGTTAAATTGGTCAATTCGTTAAAATTTTGATTAGAAATACACTCCATCGCCATCTACTGGGTCCATTTGTTCTTACACATTTTTCTGATGATCAAACAAACATAGATTCTGAATTTCAGTTTAATTGGTCCATTTGTTTAAGTTTTGGTTATAAACCCACCCCAGCGCCACCTACCGGGTCCATTTGTACATAAAATGTTTTCTCATAATCAAACAAATATCCACTATAAATTTCAGTTAAATTGCTACATGCGTTCAAATTTTCGATATATATCCACCCTAGCGCCACCTGGAGTGAAATTTTTACGGGAAATTTCTAGTCGAATGAAATAAAAATCAGACAAATCGCTATAGCCGTTCTCCAGTGATGGGCTTACATACGTGGATCATTTCATTTTTATATATATAGATATTACAAATATTAAGAATATTAAAAAGAATAAAAATATTTAAAATACTAAAAATATTTAAATTATTTAAAATATTAAAAATTTGAAAAATATTTAAAATATAAAAATTATTACCCAGGATTTCGCGCTTTAGAGCAAAACTGCTAGGATGAATGTCTGGTATAGTTGGATCTTTGGTGTTTTCCTCATTTATCACCAGGCCCATTTCTGATTCTGAATGCTTGTAAAGGTGGCAGCAACATCCCACAGTTTTCGGCCACTAATATCTATATCATTGGTAAGCGCGAGCCGCGTGTGACTTTTATTTCGTATGGTACCAGTTGTGTTTACTACAGATTTCTGATCTGTCTGTCTTTCTTTACAAAATACCATATGTATTGAAATAATCCTACTGGCAGGATACATTTCAGCCTCTCTTTCTGAGACAGACGCTGACCAGGAAGCCGCCCAATATGGAACAGACGCTATGGATTTTTGGTTTGACTAGGGGAACCACGGAGACATCACCCGCCTATTTGTACCTCTCTAGAGGACACCCCATGTGGTGTAGTGCTTATTTCTTGACGGCCCTGATTCGCCATGTCATAGATTCGTCATTAGGCACATGTACCTTTTTATAGTACGCCCTCGGTCTCCACAGCTCTGGTCTGGGACTACTTATTAATCATAAATCATCACAGGTAAGAGTATAACAAAAATATTAATATATTCTATATGAGGGCTTGCTCGTATCATCTACTTACTTAAAAACACCCCATGAATAAGGTATGGGATAGCTTCTGTTGTTGTGAATTAACACGCTTTCTAGTTTTAGATTTATAACTAACGGCAACGACTTGTTTATAGCAAATGCGAATGTTACTGACATGTCGGTTGACTAGACACTATACTGTGAAGTTGCCGTCGACATATCGATGACTCGAAGTTGGAATCGAACCCGGGATTTGCCACATGATAGTTGCGTGTTTTAACCAACATGCCACATATGCACATATCATATATGTTAATCAAATATACTACAAACTACCATGTTTGTTTATTCCAAATAAAAACACCACCATAAAACCACACGCTCTTCAACCAAGTTGTTGTTATGCCATTTTCAGATTTGATAACCACAAAACCTAATGTAAATACGTACAGGACCAATTCCAATCATTCCATCTAAGTATTTGCAGAATTTTGTGTGTACACAACAATAAATTGATCAACGAAAGCCTATCCATGTGTTGTTGTAACTATGATAGGTGGTAAATTTCAATGCATCTAGTGGATTTATGATAGATATTTTGTCGATATGTTTACCATATCTACATAAGCGGAATATTAATATAATATGGGGGGAGGGAGTCGCTTGTGTAGTAAATATACTAACTGCATTATATGATTTTTAAAGCCATTGTGTTACAAACGCAGTTTTAAGATTTTACATCAAATTCTGGCGGGAGTGACAAGTGATCAGTTGTTACAAAAAATAACTTTTTATTTCAAATACTCTTTGGTAATATGAAAGGATTTTTTTTAAGGGAAAATTTTACTGAATCAGAGTAAAAAAAAACTACCAGAGTTTTGGCGAAAAGACATAGGGAGAGGGTATTTAGAAGTCAGTAAAATTGTCTGTGAAGTTCCGTAAAAATACAAAATTGAAAGTACTTTATCATCATCTCCTACTAATTTGCATGAATTTTAAAAGTGACTCTTTGTAATTGATTTCTCTTCTTTTCTCTCTTTGAAACTGACTTAGAGAAATGTCATCACTTTACTATTATTACTTAAACAAATACTAGCAACAAATACTTCAGCAACTCTCAACTATCTTAATGTGAAAAAACGCATTGGCCCACGAACTTTTAAGTAGTTCTTTTAATTCCTTTAAATTTCTAATGCAAAGCTATGCAAATTGCTGCCACTATCCGCAAATGAACCCGACCCACCCACCAACAGCTACTCATATAACTGATATGAAAGCAGGAACAGAAATATAAGCTCTTGTTAGACATCAGCATCTTACTTTGCTTTAATTAACTTCACTATCTCTTGTAAACACTTTCACGAAACTGCTTAGCTTCAGCTTTATACCATTCTAAGATCAATTTAAAAAGTTTCTATTCACAAATTTGTTAAAATGTGTCTTCTGGTATTTGTGTCAAGTTTGCATTTTTTTCTTGGATTTAACTGCAGGCAAGGCAGTCTCAAATACATTAAGGATAAGACAACGCATGCAGCACAGTTCCATATATATATGAATGTTTTACTTACCAAATCGATTAAGTCCATTTAACAAAAACTTGATATTGTTTTTAAAAATGGGGTTAAAATTCATAATTACAAAATTACAAAATTACAAAATTACAAAATTACAAAATTACAAAATTACAAAATTACAAAATTACAAAATTACAAAATTACAAAATTACAAAATTACAAAATTACAAAATTACAAAATTACAAAATTACAAAATTACAAAATTACAAAATTACAAAATTACAAAATTACAAAATTACAAAATTACAAAATTACAAAATTACAAAATTACAAAATTACAAAATTACAAAATTACAAAATTACAAAATTACAAAATTACAAAATTACAAAATTACAAAATTACAAAATTACAAAATTACAAAATTACAAAATTACAAAATTACAAAATTACAAAATTACAAAATTACAAAATTACAAAATTACAAAATTACAAAATTACAAAATTACAAAATTACAAAATTACAAAATTACAAAATTACAAAATTACAAAATTACAAAATTACAAAATTACAAAATTACAAAATTACAAAATTACAAAATTACAAAATTACAAAATTACAAAATTACAAAATTACAAAATTACAAAATTACAAAATTACAAAATTACAAAATTACAAAATTACAAAATTACAAAATTACAAAATTACAAAATTACAAAATTACAAAATTACAAAATTACAAAATTACAAAATTACAAAATTACAAAATAACAAAATAACAAAATTACAAAATTACAAAATTACAAAATTACAAAATTACAAAATTACAAAATTACAAAATTACAAAATTACAAAATTACAAAATTACAAAATTACAAAATTACAAAATCACAAAATTACAAAATTACAAAATTACAAAATTACAAAATTACAAAATTACAAAATTACAAAATTACAAAATTACAAAATTACAAAATTACAAAATTACAAAATTACAAAATTACAAAATTACAAAATTACAAAATTACAAAATTACAAAATTACAAAATTACAAAATTACAAAATAACAAAATAACAAAATTACAAAATTACAAAATTACAAAATTACAAAATTACAAAATTACAAAATTACAAAATTACAAAATTACAAAATTACAAAATTACAAAATTACAAAATTACAAAATTACAAAATTACAAAATTACAAAATTACAAAATTACAAAATTACAAAATTACAAAATTACAAAATTACAAAATTACAAAATTACAAAATTACAAAATTACAAAATTACAAAATTACAAAATTACAAAATTACAAAATTACAAAATTATAAAATTACAAAATTACAAAATTACAAAATTACAAAATTACAAAATTACAAAATTACAAAATTACAAAATTACAAAATTACAAAATTACAAAATTACAAAATTACAAAATTACAAAATTACAAAATTACAAAATTACAAAATTACAAAATTACAAAATTACAAAATTACAAAATTACAAAATTACAAAATTACAAAATTACAAAATTACAAAATTACAAAATTACAAAATTACAAAATTACAAAATTACAAAATTACAAAATTACAAAATTACAAAATTACAAAATTACAAAATTACAAAATTACAAAATTACAAAATTACAAAATTACAAAATTACAAAATTACAAAATTACAAAATTACAAAATTACAAAATTACAAAATTACAAAATTACAAAATTACAAAATTACAAAATTACAAAATTACAAAATTACAAAATTACAAAATTACAAAATTACAAAATTACAAAATTACAAAATTACAAAATAACAAAATAACAAAATTACAAAATTACAAAATTACAAAATTACAAAATTACAAAATTACAAAATTACAAAATTACAAAATTACAAAATTACAAAATTACAAAATTACAAAATTACAAAATTACAAAATTACAAAATTACAAAATTACAAAATTACAAAATTACAAAATTACAAAATTACAAAATTACAAAATTACAAAATTACAAAATTACAAAATTACAAAATTACAAAATTACAAAATTACAAAATTACAAAATTACAAAATTACAAAATTACAAAATTACAAAATTACAAAATTACAAAATTACAAAATTACAAAATTACAAAATTACAAAATTACAAAATTACAAAATTACAAAATTACAAAATTACAAAATTACAAAATTACAAAATTACAAAATTACAAAATTACAAAATTACAAAATTACAAAATTACAAAATTACAAAATTACAAAATTACAAAATTACAAAATTACAAAATTACAAAATTACAAAATTACAAAATTACAAAATTACAAAATTACAAAATTACAAAATTACAAAATTACAAAATTACAAAATTACAAAATTACAAAATTACAAAATTACAAAATTACAAAATTACAAAATTACAAAATTACAAAATTACAAAATTACAAAATTACAAAATTACAAAATTACAAAATTACAAAATTACAAAATTACAAAATTACAAAATTACAAAATTACAAAATTACAAAATTACAAAATTACAAAATTACAAAATTACAAAATTATAAAATTACAAAATTATAAAATTACAAAATTACAAAATTACAAAATTACAAAATTACAAAATTACAAAATTACAAAATTACAAAATTACAAAATTACAAAATTACAAAATTACAAAATTACAAAATTACAAAATTACAAAATTACAAAATTACAAAATTACAAAATTACAAAATTACAAAATTACAAAATTACAAAATTACAAAATTACAAAATTACAAAATTACAAAATTACAAAATTACAAAATTACAAAATTACAAAATTACAAAATTACAAAATTACAAAATTACAAAATTACAAAATTACAAAAATAATACAAGTACAAAATTACAAAATTACAAAATTACAAAATTACAAAATTACAAAATTACAAAATTACAAAATTACAAAATTACAAAATTACAAAATTACAAAATTACAAAATTACAAAATTACAAAATTACAAAATTACAAAATTACAAAATTACAAAATTACAAAATTACAAAATTACAAAATTACAAAATTACAAAATTACAAAATTACAAAATTACAAAATTACAAAATTACAAAATTACAAAATTACAAAATTACAAAATTACAAAATTACAAAATTACAAAATTACAAAATTACAAAATTACAAAATTACAAAATTACAAAATTACAAAATTACAAAATTACAAAATTACAAAATTACAAAATACAAAATTACAAAATTACAAAATTACAAAATTACAAAATTACAAAATTACAAAATTACAAAATTACAAAATTACAAAATTACAAAATTACAAAATTACAAAATTACAAAATTACAAAATTACAAAATTACAAAATTACAAAATTACAAAATTACAAAATTACAAAATTACAAAATTACAAAATTACAAAATTACAAAATTACAAAATTACAAAATTACAAAATTACAAAATTACAAAATTACAAAATTACAAAATTACAAAATTACAAAATTACAAAATTACAAAATTACAAAATTACAAAATTACAAAATTACAAAATTACAAAATTACAAAATTACAAAATTACAAAATTACAAAATTACAAAATTACAAAATTACAAAATTACAAAATTACAAAATTACAAAATTACAAAATTACAAAATTACAAAATTACAAAATTACAAAATTACAAAATTACAAAATTACAAAATTACAAAATTACAAAATTACAAAATTACAAAATTACAAAATCACAAAATTTCAAAATTACAAAATTACAAAATTACAAAATTACAAAATTACAAAATTACAAAATTACAAAATTACAAAATTACAAAATTACAAAATTACAAAATTACAAAATTACAAAATTACAAAATTACAAAATTACAAAATTACAAAATTACAAAATTACAAAATTACAAAATTACAAAATTACAAAATTACAAAATTACAAAATTACAAAATTACAAAATTACAAAATTACAAAATTACAAAATTACAAAATTACAAAATTACAAAATTACAAAATTACAAAATTACAAAATTACAAAATTACAAAATTACAAAATTACAAAATTACAAAATTACAAAATTACAAAATTACAAAATTACAAAATTACAAAATTACAAAATTACAAAATTACAAAATTACAAAATTACAAAATTACAAAATTACAAAATTACAAAATTACAAAATTACAAAATTACAAAATTACAAAATTACAAAATTACAAAATTACAAAATTACAAAATTACAAAATTACAAAATTACAAAATTACAAAATTACAAAATTACAAAATTACAAAATTACAAAATTACAAAATTACAAAATTACAAAATTACAAAATTACAAAATTACAAAATTACAAAATTACAAAATTACAAAATTACAAAATTACAAAATTACAAAATTACAAAATTACAAAATTACAAAATTACAAAATTACAAAATTACAAAATTACAAAATTACAAAATTACAAAATTACAAAATTACAAAATTACAAAATTACAAAATTACAAAATTACAAAAATAATACAAGTACAAAATTACAAAATTACAAAAATAATACAAGTACAAAATTACAAAATTACAAAATTACAAAATTACAAAATTACAAAATTACAAAATTACAAAATTACAAAATTACAAAATTACAAAATTACAAAATTACAAAATTACAAAATTACAAAATTACAAAATTACAAAATTACAAAATTACAAAATTACAAAATTACAAAATTACAAAATTACAAAATTACAAAATTACAAAATTACAAAATTACAAAATTACAAAATTACAAAATTACAAAATTACAAAATTACAAAATTACAAAATTACAAAATTACAAAATTACAAAATTACAAAATTACAAAATTACAAAATTACAAAATTACAAAATTACAAAAATAATACAAGTACAAAATTACAAAATTACAAAATTACAAAATTACAAAATTACAAAATTACAAAATTACAAAATTACAAAATTACAAAATTACAAAATTACAAAATTACAAAATTACAAAATTACAAAATTACAAAATTACAAAATTACAAAATTACAAAATTACAAAATTACAAAATTACAAAATTACAAAATTACAATATTACAAAATTACAAAATTACAAAATTACAAAATTACAAAATTACAAAATTACAAAAATAATACAAGTACAAAATTACAAAATTACAAAATTACAAAATTACAAAATTACAAAATTACAAAATTACAAAATTACAAAATTACAAAATTACAAAATTACAAAATTACAAAATTACAAAATTACAAAATTACAAAATTACAAAATTACAAAATTACAAAATTACAAAATTACAAAATTACAAAATTACAAAATTACAAAATTACAAAATTACAAAATTACAAAATTACAAAATTACAAAATTACAAAATTACAAAATTACAAAATTACAAAATTACAAAATTACAAAATTACAAAATTACAAAATTACAAAATTACAAAATTACAAAATTACAAAATTACAAAATTACAAAATTACAAAATTACAAAATTACAAAATTACAAAATTACAAAATTACAAAATTACAAAATTACAAAATTACAAAATTACAAAATTACAAAATTACAAAATTACAAAATTACAAAATTACAAAATTACAAAATTAATAAAATTACAAAATTACAAAATTACAAAATTACAAAATTACAAAATTACAAAATTACAAAATTACAAAATTACAAAATTACAAAATTACAAAATTACAAAATTACAAAATTACAAAATTACAAAATTACAAAATTACAAAATTACAAAATTACAAAATTACAAAATTACAAAATTACAAAATTACAAAATTACAAAATTACAAAATTACAAAATTACAAAATTACAAAATTACAAAATTACAAAATTACAAAAATACAAAATTACAAAATTACAAAATTACAAAATTACAAAATTACAAAATTACAAAATTACAAAATTACAAAATTACAAAATTACAAAATTACAAAATTACAAAATTACAAAATTACAAAATTACAAAATTACAAAATTACAAAATTACAAAATTACAAAATTACAAAATTACAAAATTACAAAATTACAAAATTACAAAATTACAAAATTACAAAATTACAAAAATAATACAAGTACAAAATTACAAAATTACAAAATTACAAAATTACAAAATTACAAAATTACAAAATTACAAAATTACAAAATTACAAAATTACAAAATTACAAAATTACAAAATTACAAAATTACAAAATTACAAAATTACAAAATTACAAAATTACAAAATTACAAAATTACAAAATTACAAAATTACAAAATTACAAAATTACAAAATTACAAAATTACAAAATTACAAAATTACAAAATTACAAAATTACAAAATTACAAAATTACAAAATTACAAAATTACAAAATTACAAAATTACAAAAATAATACAAGTACAAAATTACAAAATTACAAAATTACAAAATTACAAAATTACAAAATTACAAAATTACAAAATTACAAAATTACAAAATTACAAAATTACAAAATTACAAAATTACAAAATTACAAAATTACAAAATTACAAAATTACAAAATTACAAAATTACAAAATTACAAAATTACAAAATTACAAAATTACAAAATTACAAAATTACAAAATTACAAAATTACAAAATTACAAAATTACAAAATTACAAAATTACAAAATTACAAAAATAATACAAGTACAAAATTACAAAATTACAAAATTACAAAATTACAAAATTACAAAATTACAAAATTACAAAATTACAAAATTACAAAATTACAAAATTACAAAATTACAAAATTACAAAATTACAAAATTACAAAATTACAAAATTACAAAAATAATACAAGTACAAAATTACAAAATTACAAAATTACAAAATTACAAAATTACAAAATTACAAAAATAATACAAGTACAAAATTACAAAATTACAAAAATAATACAAGTACAAAATTACAAAATTACAAAATTACAAAATTACAAAATTACAAAATTACAAAATTACAAAATTACAAAATTACAAAATTACAAAATTACAAAATTACAAAATTACAAAATTACAAAATTACAAAATTACAAAATTACAAAAATAATACAAGTACAAAATTACAAAATTACAAAATTACAAAATTACAAAATTACAAAATTACAAAATTACAAAATTACAAAATTACAAAATTACAAAATTACAAAATTACAAAATTACAAAATTACAAAATTACAAAATTACAAAATTACAAAATTACAAAATTACAAAATTACAAAATTACAAAATTACAAAATTACAAAATTACAAAATTACAAAATTACAAAATTACAAAATTACAAAATTACAAAATTACAAAATTACAAAATTACAAAATTACAAAATTACAAAATTACAAAATTACAAAATTACAAAATTACCAAATTACAGAATTACAGAATTACAAAATTACAAAATTACAAAATTACAAAATTACAAAATTACAAAATTACAAAATTACAAAATTACAAAATTACAAAATTACAAAATTACAAAATTACAAAATTACAAAATTACAAAATTACAAAATTACAAAATTACAAAATTACAAAATTACAAAATTACAAAATTACAAAATTACAAAATTACAAAATTACAAAATTACAAAATTACAAAATTACAAAATTACAAAATTACAAAATTACAAAATTACAAAATTACAAAATTACAAAATTACAAAATTACAAAATTACAAAATTACAAAATTACAAAATTACAAAATTACAAACTTACAAACTTACATAATTACAAAATAACAAAATTTTAAAAATTTCTTGTATTTTTAATATTGTTATGAAGTTATATTCCACCTTTCCTCTTTTAAAGAATTGCAAACGTGTAGTGTTACTACTACTTTAAAATACCATTCCGTCACATTGGCAAACACGCACACCCACACACACATCACATTTCTCTCTGCACGTCGAAAATTTGATTGCTTTTTGACAAAAAAAAAATCATCAACATTTTCGCATAATCCCATAAGTCTTCCTCTAAGTAAACTAAATTTCGCACGCATTATCGCAAGGCAAAACCACAAGATACACCATTTCCAAACAATAAACATCTTAGAAATTGAAAATAAGTAAGTAGATACACATTCCACTCGCTCTCATATCCGCTTCCGTTTTTCTATATACAAATAAAAGAATGTGTGCACACACATCAACCGAGCTCCTGCACAGAGACGTAAGCACAATTTATATGTTGTCATATCCGGAATTCTCTAGAATTCTAGCTCGAATGTGTACACGTGTGTGTGTGTGTGTAGATAATCTAAACAATTTTGAATATCATTACTAGGAGTTGTCAGTGTGGGTGCATCATATTTTAATGGGGTAGGTCATGGAATGAAGGGGTTGTTGAGGGTACAATTCAGCCGTATGTTCACTTTAGTTTGTATCTGTGGCAAACGAAATAATCTTTATATGTTATTTTGCATGAGGTTTCGAGTGCTTCCTTTTCACTAAATATATGGATGTGTGTGTGTGTGTGCTCGTGTCGTGATATTTCCTGCTGATTTTGCCATAGAAGGATAATAAAGGGGAAATTGTCGCTAAAATCTTTTTTTATCGTTAAGTAATCAGATATATATTTTAGTTTGTCGGCTGTATGAGTGGAAGTGAAAAGAAAGTGTTTGCTAATGATGGCAGTGGTATGTGTTTGCTATCGACTGGCAGCTTTATTAGAATTTTGATATTTTATTAAGTTTTTAAAACTTAATTATATACAATAATATGAAAAATGTTTTAAAAATATAATAATGTTGGAATCTTAATACTGATAATTCTTCATTATAATTCGGGCAAACTAAATAATTGGTAACCTCACAAAAAAAAACGAGTGAGAAAGTTTCAGTTCACTTTTAGTAAAAACATAAAATTTCCAAGTGGGACTTGGCTGGACTTCCAATTTTTTTCTAAAACTTCATCCTAAAAATATAACAGAATATAGTGGACTAACAAAAAAGATATACATATGAAAGTGGGTTAATTTGTGTGGAGTAAAAAAAATCACAAAGCGGTTATTAAAATCTAAATCTATGGTGAATTCTATCAAAATTTGCCCAAAAAACTATGGGTTTTTCAAACTTTCATATGAAATAAGGTTGGTATAGTGTACGAGACTTCCCTCCAAACATCTTTTCCTAACATACCTTTGGTGAGGAAGGGATAAAATCCACAACAAGCTCCTCCTACTGCCCCGGAGTCGCCTCTGAAGGGGTAAAATGTATGACCAACCTCCAGTCATTTTTTGTTCCTAACATTTTTCTCAAACATAACTATCACACATCTTCACCCCCTAATGCGGCTGCCACACAAAAATAAAATATGTATAAAATTTGCTGCCACCGCTCTAACTGCCCCAAAAGGTGACCCTAGAGGAGTCAATTGTATGACCAGCCCAAATAACAGTTTCTCAGAACATATCTACCCCCTATCTTCAACCCTTAAGGTGGTCCCCATAGAATTTTTTTTTAAATTTTTTTTATTAAATAACACAGTGCAACACACTTTTTCGGGGGTGAACCAAGCCAATATCAAACGATAGCATTTGATCTCAGTAACAAAACCCTAAACTCCATTTTGCTCCACTACGTCACAAATTTTTTTTACAGTGGTTTAAAGTTTGATTTTTTTGGTCAAAAGTCGAATCAAAGAATATGAAAAATCATCTGTAAAAATACGTTTGGGGTATTTCATGTCTTCGGAGACCTATATTAAAACAGCCAGGGGAATATTTTCTCGGAACATTTTAACCCTCTAGCTCCCACCCGTATGGGACATTCTTGGCCCAATTTTAAAAAACTTTTTAAAAGTCAACTTTGGACGGAGGTCAAGGACTAGAATCTTCGATAGAAATATTCTCCGGAAAATTTCACTAAGAGTCACCGAAGACAAATAACCTCTACGTGTCAAAGGTTCCAAAATAAAATCAAAATGAAATGTTAATGAAATGTTAAAAAGTCTATTTTTGAGCAAACAGTGCGACGCACTTTTTCAGGAGTAAACCAAACCAATATCAAACGATAGCATTTGACCTCAGTAACAAAACCCTAAACTCCATTTTTCTCCAATACGTCACAATTTTTGTAAACAGTGGGTTAAAGTTGGATTTTTTTAATCAAAAGTCAAATAAAAGAAAATGAAAAATCATGTGTAAAAATAGGTTTGGTATAGTTCATGTCTGCGGAGACATACATTAAAATTTTCAGAGGAACAATTCATCAGAACATTTAAACCCTCCAGCTTCTACCCTTAGGATAAATTTTTAAAAACAGCTTAAAAGTCAAATTTTTAAAATGTTCAAAATGGGTGGCATATAGAGGGTTAAAATGTTTCGAGGAAATATTCCCCGGAAAATTTTAATGTAGGTCTCCGAAAGCATGAACTATCCCAAATCTATTTTTACACATGATTTTTCATTTTCTTTTATTTTACATTTGACCAAAAAAATCTAACTTTAAACCACTGTAAACAAAAATTGTGACGTAGTGGAGAAAAATTGAGTTTAGGGTTTTGTTACTGAGGTCAAATGCTATCGTTTGATATTGGTTTGGTTCACTCCCGAAAAAGTGCGTCGCACTCTTTGCTCAAAAATAGACTTTTTAACATTTCATTAACATTTCATTTTGATTTTATTTTGGAACCTTTGACTCGTAGAGGTTATTTGTCTTCGGTGACTCTTAGTGAAATTTTCCGGAGAATATTTCTATCGAAGATTCTAATCCTTGACCTCCGTCCAAAGTTGACTTTTAAACAGTTTTTTAAAATTTGACCAAAAATGTCCCATACGGGTGGGAGCTAGAGGGTTAAAATGTTCCGAGAAAATATTCCCCAGATTGTTTTAATATAGGTCTCCGAAGACATGAAATACCCCAAACGTATTTTTACAGATGATTTTTCATATTCTTTAATTCGACTTTTAACCAAAAAAATAAAACTTTAAACCACTGTAAAAAAAATTTGTGACGTAGTGGAGCAAAATGGAGTTTAGGGTTTTGTTACTGAGGTCAAATGCTATCGTTTGAAATTGGTTTCGTTCACCCCCGAGACAATGACCATCAAATTGTGTCATAGTGTAATAAAACAATATGAACAATATTTCTGTAAAAACATTTCGTTAGGAGCGATATACTAGTGGGGGTCGGTCATACATTTTATCCCTATATATTTATACCCTCACACTACGGGTAATAGGGTATATATCATGTAACACATAAAAGGAGTTACTTCAGACCGTAGGTATCTTTGAACCAAATTCGATTCAAGACTTTTTAAGTCGTTTGAACCATGTCCATCTGTCTGTCTGTATGTCCGGCTGGTACGCACGATAACTTTCAAAAGACATTATTCTGATTTTATTAAGGTTTAACAGGATAAAGTTTTCGGAAAAAGTTGGAAGCCTAGCCACGCCATTTCTAGTACCTCCATTCACAAATGTATCATGCCGCCCAATTTAGAAATCGAGTAATAATATCAATACACCCAACGCGTTAGTGCCCAAATTCTGTATTTTGTTAAGAAAATTTTATGGTTTTACTGAGAGTAAGGGGATATCTAAGTCGGTTTTACCGACTGAAACAGCTTTTTTATTTTGGGCTGAGTGGGCGTGGCTAAACTATATTTTAGCCCCAAAGAGATAAAATTTGGTACACAGATAGTGTTCGGCTACATGAACATGAACAAGCAGATAAAATTTAACTTTTGGATCAGTGGGCGGTAGGGACATGACCAAACAGTAATTTAGCTACACAGAGATACAATGTGATACACAGGTACTACTCGGCACTTCAGGTTCAAATTTGCAAAAGAAATTTAAATTTTCGATCAGTGGGCGGAGTGGGCGTGTCAAAACTTTTTTTTTGAGCTAAGGAGTTAAAATTTGATACACAAACAATACTCGGCAACACAAATATGAAGAAGCAAACGAAATTTGTATATCCAGTCAGTGAGCGATGGGGACGAGGCACTTCACTTCGGGTACTTCAGGTTCAAATTTGCATACGAATTTGTTATTCTGCATTTGTATTTTAGACCTAGAGCGATAATATTTGATTCGCAGATAGTACTCGAAACCAAAAAGTACTATTGAATTTATCAAAACGAACATTTAAGGTACCCAAAAGTACATTCATCGTACTTAAAAGTACAAATTATTGTACATATGAGTACATTTATTGTACAAAAAAGTGCAATTGATTGTACCAAATAGTACTATTATTGTTCAAAAAAGTACATTTATTGTACTAAAAAGTAAATTTTTGGTATCAAAAAGTAAAATTTAATGTACTAAAAGTACAGTTTATTGTATTAAAAAGTACTTTTATGGTACACAAAAAGAACAATTAATTGTACCACAGAATACCTTTAATGTACCAAAAAGTACGTTAAGTATACTAAAAAGTAGTTTTATTGCACCAGAAAGTTCCTAAATTGTGCCAAAGATTAGGGAGGTTGGATGGGGTCAAATGACACCGCATCGTGATTAAAGGGGGAAGGGAAAGGGGCAAAAATCCACAAAAAGCCCCTCAGCTGCCACAACCTTGCCCTAAAAGTTATTTTATTGTACACAAAGGTACATTTATGGTATCAAAAAGTAAAATTTATTCTACTAAAAAGTACTTTTATTGTATACAAAAAGAACAATTAATTGTACCTCAGAATATCTTTATTGTACCAAAAAGTTCGTTAAGTGTACTAAAAAGTACTTTTATTGTACTAGAAAGTACTTAAATTGTGCCAAAAAATAAATGCGAACATTTTATTTCCGATCGGTGGGCGGAAAATTTTTTTTAGGACTATAAAAGGTAATATTTGTATACAGATAGAACTTGGCTCTATCCGTCAAGTATGCAATAGGGATGTATTTCCGGGTCTACTAGTAATTTTATAAGGTTGAATTTGGTCATTTGTATGGGAGGTACCAGAAGAGGTGTGGTAAAGGTTTCGGTTTTCTGAGGGTTTGTCTACTAATATAAGATTATCAAACTGACCAAATTCAAATATCCTCTAGTTGTCGTTTTGGAAGTTATGAGAGAAATATACATTTTCTAAAAATATGTAATTTTGTATGGGAGGTACCAGGCTGGGTATAGGCCGATATTGTACATATTCATAATCTAGTTTAATTTTCCTAGGCGTACATCTAAAGTTATGAAAGAAATATTAGTTTTCGAAAATATGTCATTTTGTATGAGAGGCACCAGAAGAGGTTGGGCAATTCTGCCCCTTCGTAATCTCATTACTTTTTTTTAAAAATATTAATACTGATAAATTTTCATAGGGTTATGTTAAGGTTTACTCAAGTTATCCTGCCCACCAGACAGCCAGACAGACGTATATGGCTCAATCATCTTTGAAAGTCTTGAAACGAATTGGATCTTCAGATAATTTGGGTCTAACCCGTCTTTTTTAAGGAATTACCCAGCGATTACTTATTCGCTAATATCAGCTATATTTAGTAGCAATCAGTGATGATTCTCTCGCTTATATTCCCCTTTAAAATTAGCGTAGGAGTGTCATAGGCCGTTTAATAGTTACGCTCTCGCTTACAAAGTAAGCTACGATGTAAGTAGGTGCCATTTCAGTTGTAATTACGTTTTAAGCGGAGTTTTAAGCGAGCTTGATAACACGCTTCAAAGCGAAGTAAGTGA
Source organism: Muscina levida (assembly GCA_964034835.1). Lineage (NCBI taxonomy): Eukaryota > Metazoa > Arthropoda > Insecta > Diptera > Muscidae > Muscina > Muscina levida. The sequence continues at coordinate 30,700,283 of OZ035884.1, read as the reverse complement.
CGATGTTAGTAGGTGTCATTTCAATCGGAGTTGTAATGAGTGAACGATAATTTTTACATTACACACGTTTGACATTCTAAGTACTTAGATCGCTCGCTTACAATGTCATACTACTGTCATGGATTACTAGTTATATACTTTGTTTCATTTACCGCTGGGTAGGCACAGTATTACTCCCTTTCAAAACTTCCAATATAATTTTTTTACTATGTGACTCTTTTGACATTAACTATCCTTAGACTTTACACTGAGCCCAACATGATGTTGCTCTGATTTTAACCTAACGCACTGCCATTGGACTTATTAATCCTTACAACCAATTATTCAAAGCTCCATCAACATAGCTAGCTAAATCTTACCACACTAAATCTTTACTCGACCACTCAACTACTTAAATCCAATTACTTTCTGTTGACCGCTTTTGACAACTTCAAGTGATGAGACGACCATCGCCACTCCCCCAACTGACAGTCGCCTGTTAAAGTTCACACACAAATAAAGGCCAGAAAAGAAGGTTAAAGACAAAAGGGATTAAAGCGTTTAGCACTAAACTAGAAGCAATTGCTTTACAAATATGTTTGTACATACACGGGTGTACCCAGAGTAAGTATAATCTACATACGTATGTACATACATACATGTATGTGTATGTATGTATGTATGTATGTGTATGTATGTATTTACATAAACCAACACAGTACTGCATGCCAGAGTGTGTCCTAATGGCTGCAAACATTTTTGAAGAAATCTACAGAAAGAGAGAGAGAGAGAGAGAGAGAAAGTAGGATCTGAAGTGAGTAATGAATGTGTGTGTGTATGTCCATGTGTATGTGTGTGGGTATGGGTGTGTTTGTAGGTGTAACATGGGTATGCATAAATTGGTTTATATGCGGAAGCGGATATGCTGGAAGAAAGAAATGAAACCATCAGAGAGAGAGCATAACGCAAACGAGCAGACACACACACACATGCAACATCCACCCACTTACAAGTTCACGGAAGACATATTAGTGGCAAATGACTGATATCAACCAGATGTTGTTCGAGTGCAATTTACGTTATCCCCTATGAATCTTTGGTGCAGTCACACATGTTGTCCTGTGACAAAATGCCGAAAGTAGTTGAAACGGATATTTGGATATAAGCTTCAAATTTTGATCTAGCATTTTAAGAAGTTTGTACATTATTATTATGCTTTAATTCCAGTCAAGAGAATGATAGTTGTTATTATATGTTATCATGCATATACGATATATGTCATAATGTTTTTATGTGTCAGTTCAGGCGACTTAAATTGCCATACTAGGTGGTTGGGTCTTTCAATTTAAGAATGATTCATTTAGAGGCTGTTTTTATCATCTCGTTTTGTTTACATATAAGGCTCCATAGGTATCAAGCTAGTACACAAGTTTTATTCAGTATTGTTCGACAAGTTTTAATAGAAAACTGCCACCTTAGCAATTATTGAAAATCTGCCTTCTGTCAAAAATATCTTACGTTCACTTTGCAGTTGAACGCAACGGACGATATACTTCATTAAGTAATACTAGGGTTCATGACATGTCCCACCCACCTCTCCCCTCACCCACTCTATTACCAGTAACTACTAATATTCTATTGTTTTTAAATTATGCTTTAATTGCCCCAATTTGTTCACGAAACAACACATCCTTGATAACCGTTATAAAATATTAAATATAAACATGTTTGTACAGGAAAATTAGTTTGTTTGCCACATTTTGCTCCTCTAGGAAATATACCTTAGGCAATTTTGCTGCAACTTCAACACACACGTTCACACATATTTTCCTGAACTATTCCCTCGGAACAACAGCGAAATTTGCCAATTTGTAAAATTTTTACTCCACCCACATCCGCACACACACACACTAATATACTATCCAGCAGCACCAGCGCCGAACCCTCATGAAATTATATTTTTCTATGATTTGAGGGGAAAATTGGATAAAATTTTCTTTGGTTGGCTGAATTTTCTTTGTGCGAAATATTTCGGTCCAATTTGTGGACAAAGACCAGGAACTATAAAAGAAACGCTAATAAATTCAGGTTATTGGTAGCACAAGAGTTCCACTACAATGTGCTCTCCTCTCCAGGGTAATTTTCCAAAATGAAAGTGGCCCCTTTGGCTCATGACGGCAGGGCGGAAAGCAAAGCGAATTGTATGAACATTTTAGGTTTATGAATTGTATTTTTTGTGCTGCCTTTTTTCATCTCTACCAATTTGTGGTCACGAAGTTGTTGTAGTCTATGTACAACTTCCGGTTATTGTTGTTTCTGCTAGTCTTGATATAGTGAATGTGGTTGTATTTAAAAAAAATAACTCGGTATGTATGTGGACGTGTATATGTTTGTATGGGATTTGCAAAAAGCGAATCTGCGGTTAGAACTAAATTTGTACCTTTATATGTTGTATTGTGATCTGAAAGTGTATGTGAACACTTTTCAGGTGAAATGTTGTATTTCAAAGATAGTTTTTAGATCGATGGAAAATGAAAGTGAAGATGTTCTACTATAGATGTTCAAGCAATAGCAATAGCAATAGCAATAGCAATAGCAATAGCAATAGCAATAGCAATAGCAATAGCAATAGCAATAGCAATAGCAATAGCAATAGCAATAGCAATAGCAATAGCAATAGCAATAGCAATAGCAATAGCAATAGCAATAGCAATAGCAATAGCAATAGCAATAGCAATAGCAATAGCAATAGCAATAGCAATAGCAATAGCAATAGCAATAGCAATAGCAATAGCAATAGCAATAGCAATAGCAATAGCAATAGCAATAGCAATAGCAATAGCAATAGCAATAGCAATAGCAATAGCAATAGCAATAGCAATAGCAATAGCAATAGCAATAGCAATAGCAATAGCAATAGCAATAGCAATAGCAATAGCAATAGCAATAGCAATAGCAATAGCAATAGCAATAGCAATAGCAATAGCAATAGCAATAGCAATAGCAATAGCAATAGCAATAGCAATAGCAATAGCAATAGCAATAGCAATAGCAATAGCAATAGCAATAGCAATAGCAATAGCAATAGCAATAGCAATAGCAATAGCAATAGCAATAGCAATAGCAATAGCAATAGCAATAGCAATAGCAATAGCAATAGCAATAGCAATAGCAATAGCAATAGCAATAGCAATAGCAATAGCAATAGCAATAGCAATAGCAATAGCAATAGCAATAGCAATAGCAATAGCAATAGCAATAGCAATAGCAATAGCAATAGCAATAGCAATAGCAATAGCAATAGCAATAGCAATAGCAATAGCAATAGCAATAGCAATAGCAATAGCAATAGCAATAGCAATAGCAATAGCAATAGCAATAGCAATAGCAATAGCAATAGCAATAGCAATAGCAATAGCAATAGCAATAGCAATAGCAATAGCAATAGCAATAGCAATAGCAAAGATAAAGATAAAGATAAAGATAAAGATAAAGATAAAGATAAAGATAAAGATAAAGATAAAGATAAAGATAAAGATAAAGATAAAGATAAAGATAAAGATAAAGATAAAGATAAAGATAAAGATAAAGATAAAGATAAAGATAAAGATAAAGATAAAGATAAAGATAAAGATAAAGATAAAGATAAAGATAAAGATAAAGATAAAGATAAAGATAAAGATAAAGATAAAGATAAAGATAAAGATAAAGATAAAGATAAAGATAAAGATAAAGATAAAGATAAAGATAAAGATAAAGATAAAGATAAAGATAAAGATAAAGATAAAGATAAAGATAAAGATAAAGATAAAGATAAAGATAAAGATAAAGATAAAGATAAAGATAAAGATAAAGATAAAGATAAAGATAAAGATAAAGATAAAGATAAAGATAAAGATAAAGATAAAGATAAAGATAAAGATAAAGATAAAGATAAAGATAAAGATAAAGATAAAGATAAAGATAAAGATAAAGATAAAGATAAAGATAAAGATAAAGATAAAGATAAAGATAAAGATAAAGATAAAGATAAAGATAAAGATAAAGATAAAGATAAAGATAAAGATAAAGATAAAGATAAAGATAAAGATAAAGATAAAGATAAAGATAAAGATAAAGATAAAGATAAAGATAAAGATAAAGATAAAGATAAAGATAAAGATAAAGATAAAGATAAAGATAAAGATAAAGATAAAGATAAAGATAAAGATAAAGATAAAGATAAAGATAAAGATAAAGATAAAGATAAAGATAAAGATAAAGATAAAGATAAAGATAAAGATAAAGATAAAGATAAAGATAAAGATAAAGATAAAGATAAAGATAAAGATAAAGATAAAGATAAAGATAAAGATAAAGATAAAGATAAAGATAAAGATAAAGATAAAGATAAAGATAAAGATAAAGATAAAGATAAAGATAAAGATAAAGATAAAGATAAAGATAAAGATAAAGATAAATAAGAGTAAAAATTAAAACAGCAATAATAATAAAAAATATATATATATATATATAAAGATTGAAAATAAATAAAAATAAACACATAAAATATAAAATGAAACTGAAACTGAAACGGCACCACGAAAAGCCCCCCAATGAAATAACGCCCAAACGAGAAATGAAATGTTCCCCAAATTTGTTTTATACATTTTTGGGTGTTATATCATATGAAATAACTCCAAATTTTTTTGGGCCGTTTTTCATTTTTCTTTGGGAATTATTTCATTCCTCATTTGGGGTTTTCAAATTATGAAATTATCTCCAATGAAATAATACCCAACCAATTTTTTAAATTTGGGGATTGTTTCATATCGTGAATAATTTGGGTGTTATTTTATTTTTTTTTTCGGGAGTTATTTCATTTTTAAAGCTGTTGGTTTTTAGGGTTTATAATGATATAATTATATAAAAATAGACCTTTTACAAGAAAACTTTTGCCTGTAAATATATTACAATATCTTTTGAATGTTTACAGATATTTCCATTTGTGTTCAAATTGACGGATAGAAAATCAACAAAATGCACCGAGCATTTTTTCATTTTGAGAATTCGATTAGTACACACTAAGAATGGATTTTTTTTTAAATTTGTAAGAGTTCTTCAAAAGGAAGAATTCAATAAAAGAGAGAGAGAGTTTGAATTGCTTGTGAATACTGCATGTGGTTGTGTAAAGGCCAAACGTAAAAGGCATATTTTCTTCGATCCACACGATTAATTTCAATAATTTTGAGACTTTACTGTTGGTCCATATTGACTTCATGAAATCCTTGGTGAAACTGACTCTTATGAATTTTGGGCATAATTTCATTTTTGTTGCTGATGGGGTTTATTTCATTGGGGGTTATTTCATTTTCATCATTGGGTGTTATTTCATATGAAATAACTCTCAAATATTGGGGGTTGTTTCGTTTTCGCTTTGGGGTTTATTTCATTTATTTTTCGATGTTATTTCATTTATTGTTTTTGGGTGTTACTTCCAATTTTTTGGGGTTAATTTCATTGGGGGCTATTTCCTGGGCGTAATTTCATTGGGAGGCTTTTCGTGGAGCCACTGAAACTACAAAAATAATAAAAAAATCAAATTCAAGATATTCACACAATAGTTACTACCCATATAAGATTTGTATACCCACACCTTTAGTGATGAGGGTAAATATCAATTAATTCGAGAGAAAGTGTTACGCAGTAAATTAGACTATTTGGGACCGTAGTATCTCAAGACAAAATTCGTTTTAGGACTGGCTAAGCCGTCTGAGTAATATCCGTCTGTCTGGCTGGCTGCCTGGTTGGCTACCTGGTGGGTAGGATAACTCGACTAAACCTTAACTGATCTTTATAAAAATTTATTTGTATTAATATTTTCCAAAATGAAGTAAACCTATTATAAATGGTCAGTATAGTCCGACTCCTTCCGGTACTTCCTATACAAAAATTACCTACTTTTGATTAATTAACATTTCTTCTCTAACATCCTAAAGGACAACTGGATGATATTTGAATTTGGTTAGTATGTAATAGTAGATAACTCCACGGAAAATTGAAACCTTTGTCATAATCCTTTTGGTGCCTCTCATACAAATGCCCGAATTGACCCTGATAGTTTTACATACATATATTTTTTGCGAGTACACTTAATTTAGATATATATTGGGTACAAAGTACGCTTATGATAATTTAACTCAGGAATGAATATGGACCATGTTGGACGGCCCCTTTTTGTACCTCCCATGCTAAAGGAAAATGTTTTCAATCCCTCCTGCGTCGCCTATCATATTAATTGCCTAAGACTTTTCGACGCGCTTAACTACATCGATGTCGATATATAGCTCATGGGTAATTTGACGACGGTACTCGCTGTTAACAGGTTAAAATATTTTCGGAAGTATTTCGCCCTACCATACGAATGACCGAATTGACCCTGATAGTTTTTCATACATATTTTTTTTGTGAGTACACTAAATTTAGATATATATTGGGTACAAAGTACGCTTATGATAATTTAACTCAGGATTGAATATGGACCACGTCGGATGAACCCTTCTTGTACCTCCCATACAAAATTATACATTTTTGGACAAATTTTTTATTCTCTCCTGCAACGCCTGTCATATTTATTGCCGAAGACTTTTCAACGCGCTTAACTACGTCGATGACGGTATACAGTTCATGGTTCATATGACGACTTTACTCGCTGTTAACGGGTTCAAATATTTTAGGAAGTATTTTTCTCTTTGAAACCTCCCGACCCAGGATTCTGCGGTGTAAAACAGGACAGGTAGAGTTGGGACTTTGTTTGTCGAGAGAGGGTTTTGCCATTAAATCAAATAAAATATCTATGTAATTTGTTTTAGAATCGTTGAGGATTTATGCGATTATTCTGTTCCCCACGCAGTCAGGCAGAAAGACGTCACATCAGTCTCTCCATCAATCATCTTAGAAAGTTCCGGCAAGTAGAAAAGTTAAGATGTATTGGTATAACTCATGTCTTTTATGAAAAATATTACCTAAAAAATTATTTATATACCCTCATTCCACACTTAAAACTTAATTTTTTTCCCTTTGCACCCCATGAATGAGGTATGGGATAGCTTCTCGCGTTGTTGTGAAATAACACGCTTTCTATTTTTAGATTCACAACTAACGACACCTACTTATTTATCGACGAATGCGAACGTCACTGTTTTGAGAAGCTCTTACTAGACACGACGATTGAATCGACGCTTAATACTGCGAAGTTGCTGTCAAACAACATTCGAGGGGAGCCGACAATGAAAGAAAATTTTTATTTATTTTTTTCTTTTAAGATGACTGGAGCCAGGTTTGAACCTGCGATCTCCCGCATGGTAGTCGCGTGTTCTAACCACTATGCCACGGCCGGTCCCCCTCATTCCACACACTGTACTTAAATTCCTTTACTGCTCTAGCATACCCGTCACGCCTATTGTAGCCCCCCTCTCTCTCTCACTCTCTTACTAGGCTCATTTTATTATTTTCCATTTTGTAACTACACTTCTCACATGTATCGTTTGCCGTTGACTGAATGGCGGAGCACTTCCGGGGCTTATGTACCCAACGTTTGTTATAATTTTTGACTTTTTGTTGCAATCGTCTCTGTGCTGCAATCGTGAATTGCTTGTTATTTATGTACCACAAATGCAACCTAAAACTGGCAACAAATTATATTTTGGACTATTTTGTCGTCCTCTTTCAAAAAAACGAAAACATTTGAAAGCTCCATCACATTTACATATGTAAATTGAACAGCTGCGGATATGGATTGTGGTGTGGAGGGTGTTAGTTGCATATACAAATCAGTGCTTGTTGTTTGTAGGAGAGCAACTACAGCAGTTGAACATTGGCAAATTTACGGACAAGTTGTTAAATTGTAAATTCTAACTGTTGCAAAATGAAATAAACCCAATTTGCATAGCAATACTATAAAGCGTTTGGTTTGCTAGTGCTAGAGGTGGACTTTTAAGTTTTTTTTTTGGATTTTAGAATATTTTACCTAATTAACACTTGTTTATCGCAATATGAATACGATATGAATACGCTTAACGGTAAAGGTTGCAGCAGTAACTGGAAAAACTTTGCAATTTTTAGCGGAATTTATTTATATAATGAAAATTAAGCTCTCTGTTAGATAACTGATACTATGTTAAAAGTTTTAAGTATGCGTTTTTCACAATCAGGTGGTTGAATGATTTTATTTTATAAACGGAACATTTGAAATAGTACTCGATAATATGGAAAACAAATATAATTCGTTGGAAAATTTTGCAAAAAAAAAGCAATGGAAACATCTGAAAATTACAAAATTACACACATTACAAAATTACAAAATTACAAAATTACAAAATTACAAAATTACAAAATTACAAAATTACAAAATTACAAAATTACAGAATTACAAAATACCAAAATTACAAAATTACAGAATTACAAAATTACAAAATTACAAAATTACAAAATTACAAAATTACAAAATTACAAAATTACAAAATTACAAAATTACAAAATTACAAAATTACAAAATTACAAAATTACAAAATTACAAAATTACAAAATTACAAAATTTCAAAATTACAAAATTACAAAATTACAAAATTACAAAATTACAAAATTACAAAATTACAAAATTACAAAATTACAAAATTACAAAATTACAAAATTACAAAATTACAAAATTACAAAATTACAAAATTACAAAATTACAAAATTACAAAATTACAAAATTACAAAATTACAAAATTACAAAATTACAAAATTACAAAATTACAAAATTACAAAATTACAAAATTACAAAATTACAAAATTACAAAATTACAAAATTACAAAATTACAAAATTACAAAATTACAAAATTACAAAATTACAAAATTACAAAATTACAAAATTACAAAATTACAAAATTACAAAATTACAAAATTACAAAATTACAAAATTACAAAATTACAAAATTACAAAATTACAAAATTACAAAATTACAAAATTACAAAATTTCAAAATTACAAAATTACAAAATTACAAAATTACAAAATTACAAAATTACAAAATTACAAAATTACAAAATTACAAAATTACAAAATTACAAAATTACAAAATTACAAAATTACAAAATTACAAATTACAAAATTACAAAATTACAAAATTACAAAATTACAAAATTACAAAATTACAAAATTACAAAATTACAAAATTACAAAATTACAAAATTACAAAATTACAAAATTACAAAATTACAAAATTACAAAATTACAAAATTACAAAATTACAAAATTACAAAATTACAAAATTACAAAATTACAAAATTACAAAATTACAAAATTACAAAATTACAAAATTACAAAATTACAAAATTACAAAATTACAAAATTACAAAATTACAAAACTACAAAATACAAAATTACAAAATTACAAAATTACAAAATTACAAAATTACAAAATTACAAAATTACAAAATTACAAAATTACAAAATTACAAAATTACAAAATTACAAAATTACAAAATTACAAAATTACAAAATTACAAAATTACAAAATTACAAATTACAAAATTACAAAATTACAAAATTACAAAATTACAAAATTACAAAATTACAAAATTACAAAATTACAAATTACAAAATTACAAAATTACAAAATTACAAAATTACAAAATTACAAAATTACAAAATTACAAAATTACAAAATTACAAAATTACAAAATTACAAAATTACACACATTACAAAATTACAAAATTACAAAATTACACACATTACAAAATTACAAAATTACAAAATTACAAAATTACAAAATTACAAAATTACAAAATTACAAAATTACAAAATTACAAAATTACAAAATTACAAAATTACAAAATTACAAAATTACAAAATTACAAAATTACAAAATTACAAAATTACAAAATTACAAAATTACAAATTACAAAATTACAAAATTACAAAATTACAAAATTACAAAATTACAAAATTACAAAATTACAAAATTACAAAATTACAAAATTACAAAATTACAAAATTACAAAATTACAAAATTACAAAATTACAAAATTACAAAATTACAAAATTACAAAATTACAAAATTACAAAATTACAAAATTACAAAATTACAAAATTACAAAATTACAAAATTACAAAATTACAAAATTACAAAATTACAAAATTACAAAATTACAAAATTACAAAATTACAAAATTGCAAAATTACAAAATTACAAAATTACAAAATTACAAAATTACAAAATTACAAAATTACAAAATTACAAAATTACAAAATTACAAAATTACAAAATTACAAAATTACAAAATTGCAAAATTACAAAATTACAAAATTGCAAAATTACAAAATTACAAAATTACAAAATTACAAAATTACAAAATTACAAAATTACAAAATTACAAAATTACAAAATTACAAAATTACAAAATTACAAAATTACAAAATTACAAAATTACAAAATTACAAAATTACAAAATTACAAAATTACAAAATTACAAAATTACAAAATTACAAAATTACAAAATTACAAAATTACAAAATTACAAAATTACAAAATTACAAAATTACAAAATTACAAAATTACAAAATTACAAAATTACAAAATTACAAAATTACAAAATTACAAAATTACAAAATTACAAAATTACAAAATTACAAAATTACAAAATTACAAAATTACAAAATTACAAAATTACAAAATTACAAAATTACAAAATTACAAAATTAGAATAAGAATGCAATAAAAATTTACTCCCAAAGTGTTGAATAATACTAAATAACTAAAAGTCCACCTTCGGCCTACAAAAAAAATTTCTGTTTCCACATTATGAGCATTTTTGTTAAGTAAACAAGATTTTTAAAAAATGTATTCATGTACAATTTAATATTGTTTTAATTCATAAATTTACCAATTTATTAATATTTATTCGTTTATGATACTTATAACAAAAATTGAGTACATCTGTGTGGCAATACTTATGTTGCATTGACATTTTGGGAAAAGTTTTGCAGTCTCCAGGTATTGTGAACATTTAGTTTTCCAACTAAATCCACTTTGTGCATTAAGAGTAAGCAAAAAAAAATTCATTGTTCCATAGAACATCTTACTTCTAAGAATTCATATATAATTACTCATTTCATCTTTTTATCATCTTACTCATAGACAAATTCGGGAAGAATAAATACTAAAAACCACTTATGTGTTATGTGAAAAATCAACATTGAATCGAGCACAATATTCTGTTATGCTCCTCGACAAAGATTTGATGAATATTTCTCTCACTTGAGAGGCAGAGCTTCTCAAGTGCTTATTTAAAATATGAAAATTGCTTTTGCAATCATATTAAATTATTGCAAATTTTCTTCAATTAAAACTTATTCAATTGAAGTGAAATACGTTTATAACGATATAGGGAAAACAAGAAACAAAATATGCAAAAAAAAAACTTCCGACAAACATTTTAATCTGTCATTGGTTTCTTATGGCTACAATAAGTAATAGGATTATATATGTATATAACCTCACCATAATCATCACGATTGAAGGTGACAAGTTAGGCCCAACGTATCATGAGACGAATTTCGTGCAAAGTTTCAGCAATCAATATTATAAAATTACATACTATACACCATGTAAAAAATTTAACTCCTTCAACTTTTATTTAACAAACATAAACTTTAATTATTTTTCCATTGTATTACTACCTTTAAAAAATAACTGTAATTACTCATGCATATGAATATTTATTAAGTTCACAACAACTTTTAAGACATATAATTAGTAAAACAATGAACTGCTTATAACGTTACACAACGTTATGCATTTCATTGAACATACCATTAAGGTATGCATCATTGATATTTGCACAATATATATTTACTTTAGTACCATAATTCACATTTTTATGAAATTCTTAAATAATGAGTTCAATAGGGCAGTTGATTAATATTTGCAACATGCTTGGCATCCATATAAATTTTGCTAAAGTAAAGTCCTTCAATTATACCACAACTAAAGTCTTAAGGCTACACAATAAATTTGCTTAAAAAAATACGAAAATATTTTACAAAAATATTCTACAAAAAATCACATAATAACTACAATAAGTATAGTACATACATGCATACATAGTTCGTATATACGAACAATATCCTAGTGAGACCAATGTAAGTTCAAACACACACAAGTTGACGTTTTACGTCTATCTATGTTTTCTTACAAATACGAGTAAAATGATTGTTTCAGGGTGTGTGTGTGTATGTGCTTGTGGTTAAACTCATAATCAGCTAACCCACTCACAATCACAGTGACACAAATATCAACTTAGCTTGAAACTTTAATCTTCAGACATCGGCCCAAAAAAAAAACAGAACAAAACAAAATTGCCATAGAGCCGAGAGTCTTAAAATAACAAATGTATTGTTTTGGATTTTACCAACAACCCAAGCAGAAACAAAAGATATTGTTGCAGGCTCGATGTGTGTGTGGTTGTATGTGTGTTTAGGATGATCCTTATTTTAATAGATTTCAGAACTATTTTGCATGTGGAATCTCTCTCTATGGAGGTCCTCATGTACATGTTTCCCGGGCAATGCCGTTCAGTGGTAGCCAATGTGAGAAGGCGCAATGTTGAGCTACCAACATCGGCACAAGACTCTAAGCGGCCTAATGAGCAACTATCATTAATATTTAATACAAGCGAGGAGTGGAGAAGGAAAGTGAGAAAAAGACGTAGGACATCACAATTCGCATAACAAATGCGAATAGTTGGGAACAGCGTAGAGCCTTCGTTTCACTGCCAGCAGCCGGCGCGAATTTATTGCTCAGAAAGGAGAAAATTAAATCGGGTGGAGTCGATGTAGGATAAAGTTTAGAGAGGAACAACAGATCATATGCCGGGATCAAGGGCCTGCAAATCTGAAGAAGGACAGAATCGATGAGGATACTACAACTGACTATGCACAAAGGAAATGTGGCAGACTTTCTCTTGTCACAGATCGTTCTTGAACAAAAAGCCGATATCGCGCCAGGGAATATTGGAAGATGACACTGCAACTGCCGCCCTGTAGATACCTGACACAAGGCAACTTCGACCTAGGACAGTGAGCAAAAGAAATAGCTTCGATTGGATGAATATTAGCGAGGTTACGCTTATGAGCTGCTACATGACACCTAGTGCTCTATCGGTGAATTCGAACAAAAGTTGCAGGCTATTGGAGATACAATATTGGATATCGGGGAAAACTTTATTGCGGGTGATTTTAACGCCGTGGCGACGGAATGGGGTATGCAAAGTACCAACTCAAGGGGCAGAAGAATTATTGACATGACCGCCAGAACGGGGCTAAGAGTTGTAATACACAATTGGATCATACACATTTGGATCAAATGACAACGAAATTGCGAACGACATAGCGAGAAACGGTTGAAAATGGGACCCTCGAAGGCTAAATGTACCTGAACTTATAAGCGAATTTGACAGAAAAAACCTGGACGATGAACGCAAGTCAAGGAGCAATCGAGTTGCGGACATACTAAAACACGGTTGTGACAAGGCTATGCTGAAGACAAACCCTCCAAACATCGGGCTGAAAGCGCTATATTGGTAGAATGATAATATCGCCGACATCAGACGGGACTGCCTTCGATGCAGGCGAAGGTCTACAAGGTCAATACGTAGAGGGTCAGGGGAAGCCGAACAGTCGGCATACAAAGAGGCGAGAAAATCTCGGAAGCGGAAAATCTTCGAGGAACTCCGCGAGGATATTCCCAGAAGTTTGCAAAATACAACAGCTGGTGCTTATTAGCAAAGGAAAAGGACACCCAGAAGTCCCGTCATCATACAGACCACTATGTATGCTGGATACTGCGGGGGAACTCTAGAGGTGGTTTATCCAGTAGACAATACGGCGTCAGACCGGGTAGATCAACAATTGGAGCCCTAAGAGAAGTGACGGAGATAGTAGATGCCGTACAACGAGTGACTCATTACAGTAGACCTGTCGTACTCCTAGCTACGCAGGATGTAAAGAACGCTTTTAATATCTTGAGATGAAAAGACGTATTGGAAGCTTTAGAGGAAAAATTTTCTGTGCCACAGTACACTATGACAATAACAGGAAGCTATCTAAAAGACAGACCGATGCACAACGAAAGCTGAGATAAGTTATGATGAGAGCCAAATCTTGGCTTGATACTCATGGCATAAAATTGGCAATGCAGAAAACGGAATTACTTCTACTCACGCGGCGTCACATCCCCGTAAAGTTGGATTTGAATATCGAAGATATCACAATCGCGACCCAGAGATCGGTGAAATATCTGGGATTAAGGCTGGATCTGAAGCTTACATACACAGCCCACATACATTATGCGGCAACATTCGTCTAATGGCGAACATAGAAGGACCACTTCAGAACAAGCGCATACTACTGATGGAGGCCGCAAACAGCATCATGATCTATGGATGTGAAATATGGCCGAAAGCCTTAAGATTAAAAAGAGGGCACAGACTATTTTAGCTGTGCAGAGGGCAGCTGCTTTACGAAACTGTTCGGCTTATCGCACAGTATCAGCAGCCGCTGTACTTATAATAGCATTGTTAGCCGTGTTAGCAATAGAACGACGCACATTATACCTAATGAATGTAGCGGGCAACCCTGGGATGTCAACAAGATTCTAGACTATGACGTCGTGGCAAGAACGGTGGAATAAAGAAAGTCACGGAAGGTGGACGGCAAACATCAAAATTTGGCTGGATCGACGATGTGAAAAAATCAAATCAAAATCAGCTGATAACATATTTAATGTTATGACAGCCACTGGAGAATATTGGACAAAATACACTGAGCAGATCCTTAGGAGCAAGAAATTAGATCTGGACGCCGCAGCTTTCTGATGTACAGCGGGGGCCACATGGGAACCACCTTGAAGTAATGCATAAGCGGTTCCGAGGTGGAATACTTCCGGAGAGGAGACAGGGAGGGGTTTTAGTCGGTATACCATATTGATGAGAAAATTTTTTTAAATATTTCTAATATTTTTTATATTTTTTATATTTTTAATACGTTTAATATGTTTAACATTTGTAATATTTTATATATTGTAAATATTTATAGAATTTATAAAACTTTTTATATATATAATATTTTGATAAATAAATTTTACAAAAAATACTTTACTCGAGCTTGGTTAAAAAATAAGGATAACTAGAAAAAGTCGAATTTAAAGAACACTCAACTTCCAACATTTTTAATATTCTTAATATTTTAGAAATTTTAAATATTTAAATATGTAATATTTTTAATATTTTTTTTAATATTTTTAACATTTTTAACATTTTTAATATTTTTAATATTTTTAATATTTTTAATATTTTTAATATTTTTAATATTTTTAATATTTTTAATATTTTTAATATTTTTAATATTTTTAATATTTTTAATATTTTTAATATTTTTAATATTTTTAATATTTTTAATATTTTTAATATTTTTAATATTTTTAATATTTTTAATATTTTTAATATTTTTAATATTTTTAATATTTTTAATATTTTTAATATTTTTAATATTTTTAATATTTTAATATTTTTAATGTTTTTAATATTTTTAATATCTTTAATATTTTAATATCTTTAACATTTTTAGTATTTTTATATTTTAAATACTGTTAGTTTTATTGATATTTTTTATTTTGTAAATATTTTTAATAACTTTAATACTTTTAATATTTTAAATATTATAAATATTTTTAATATTTTTAGTATTTTAATATTTTTAGTATTTTTTATAATATTAATATTTTTAATATTTTCAATAATTTTAGTATTTTAAATACTATTAATATTTTTTATACATTCAATATTTTTATATTTTTAATATTTCTGATTTTCTTTAGTATTTTAAATGTTTTTAGTATATGTGATTATCTTTAAAACTTATAATATATTTAATTTTTTTATATTTTTATTATTTGTAATATTTTAAATATTTTTAAGATTTTTAATATTTTAAATACTATTTATATTTTTAATATATTTAATATTTTTAATATGTTTAATTTGATTGATATTTTTAATACTTTTAATATTTTAGATATTTTTAACATTTTTAATATTGTTAATTTTATTGATATTTTTGGCTTTGTAAATATTTTAAGTATTTTAATATTTTTAATGTTTGTAGTAGTTTTAATCTTTTTAATATTTTTAATTTTTTTAATATTTTTAAGATTTGTAATATTTTTATTTTTTTTTAGTATTTTTAATATTTTTAATACTTTTAAAATTTTAAATATTTTTAAAATTTTAAATATCTTTAATATCTTTAATATTTTTAATATTTTGAACATTTTGAATATTTTTAAAAAAGAAAATCTATATGACTTATTGCGCAGAATTGTTATCCTTTGTATTAGTGAACACACTAATTTGCTATTGTAGACATTCTTACACTCACCCATATCCCTTTCATATGTTTTAATACCAACCAGTGTATGCAACATGAAACAATAAAATTTACATAAATATCCAATAAGGGATGAACTCTGTCAAGATTTCATATTACAACAGGAATGTTTTTGGATCTACTGCATCACTTTTCAATGACAGGTAGGCTTATGCAGTTATATGTTGCATTTATGATAGAAAAAATATATAAAGTATATCCTTATCCCAATGAGGTGGGGGTATAACATAGAAGCTGCACATATAACTCCTGCTTTGCTAGAGTGAAAAATGTCATGTTGTAAGGTAAAAAGTGTTGGGGCTTGCGGTCCATTGCCTTCGTACTGTGTCACATAATGAGCCTGCAGGGTATCAGTCTAGTATATAGTGTATGGACATATAAATAAATAATTTACAAACAAAAATAAAATTTTTTTACCATAATTGTATTCAGAAATCACGTTACAGTGCAATGATTACCGCAAGGCAATTTTGGTAACCTCTGATTAAAATACAATAAAAACAGCACAATTTAAGCGTAAATACATAATATTATTTTTAAATCGATTCACTTTAAATATACAATTACGAACAAAAATCCATTTCAATCAATTCATAATTCTCATCTGCCTTTGAAATTTTCTTTGACATCCTGTCGCACCTCTCTCAATATAGTAAATCAATTTGTACCTATCATAATTCAAAATTTATCAAATTCCTTATGCGCTCCTGCCTACAGAAGCGTATAATAAATTCGTTTATCCTTCGGTCTTAATATGCTCTGCTTTCATTTTTCTTGTTGTTGCTGTGAGTTAAGACATCCATAAAACTTCATAAGACGCAGAAAGAAAAAGTTAATAAATTAAATTCTCCTTTTGATGCAATTTGCAGAAAAATTTGTCAACATTTTTTTGCATGCACATACACGCACGCACACACTCAAAAGCAGCATCCCTGCAAACCACTGCAGTACATTACTGTATACCATTATAATAAAAACTCTTCCTAGCATTAAAGTATAGAAGAACTTGCATGCATCAACATCTCGTTGCAAACAATGACTTTGTTGTTCCTGTTGTCTCCTCTCGAAATAGTTGACGTTTTTATAGTAGAATAAAGTTGACAACACAACAAAGGAAACAAAAACCTTAACAAAACATGTTGTTGCTATTGCATGTCTCTATAGTTTTACGATATTTCAATACAAAAGTGTATTATTATCATTTCCTACGAAAAGGGATGTATTACAGCAACAAGTACATAGGGTGGGTGGGTGCAGAGTGTTGGGTATCATACCAAGCAAACCTATTTGCTGCAGAGGTGAGTTTAAAGATATTATAGCTATTTAGATAGATAGATAAATGTTGTAAAAGTTCGCGAAACTATTTGGATTTTTGTTGAAATTACTAAGCAAAGCCTTATCGGAAGAAGTAGCAGAATGATTCATTTAGAAATTATTTTTTAAATTCTAAATAAAACACTTATACTACAATTGGATGTCAGAATCATTATGACGACTGTAAAGAATAATCTCTGACATTAACTTTTCAAAGATTGTAATAATTTTCGACACTACAATGTAGGTGGTCTGTTTAGAAGATCGAACTTTTAATCCCTATTTTCAGCATTGTATGTTTTATAGATGTTACAGTCACTCAGACAGATGGGTAATTGTTCTAAGAAGTCCTGGAATTATTTCAATTTTATTTGAATTAATGTGACAACGTCTGGCATAAGATGATTTCATTCAAATATTCGCCATGCCTACGCAGTAGGTAATCTATTCAGAATGTCCAACTTTCGATTATTATCTTCAGCATTGATTCTTTTAAACATACTACAGCCATTTATATAGACAGATACTTACACTTAATTTCCCTTTACACCCTATGAATGAGATATGGGATAGCTTCTCGCGTTGTTGTGAATTAGCACGCTTTCTATTTTTAGATTCACAACTAACGGCACCTACTTGATTATCGACGAATTCGAACGTCACTGTTTGAGAAGCTCTTACTAGACATGCCGATTGACTCGAGACAAATACTGCGAAGTTGCTGTCGACAACATTCGAGGGGAACCGACAATGGAAGAAAATGTTTTTTTTTTTAAGATGACTGGAGCCAGCAGTTGAACCTGTGATCTATGCCACGGCCGGTCAGATAATTGTTCTAAAAAGTCGCGAAACTATTTGGTTTTTTGTTTAAATCACTATGCACAGTCTTTTCAGAAAATATAAATGATGATTCATTAAGAAGTGTGTTTTTTAAATTTAAATAATATAATTAAAATATAATTGGATGTCCAAATATTTATTACTAGCTTTCCCGGCTCGCGTTGCTTCACCCGTATTACAATTGCTTACAGTCAATACAGGTAAAATGCCAACGTTTCATATGACGAACGAATATCCCATTTATGTGATTGTAGCTTTATTCCATTGGTTTTGCTTTAGTCCCTTTTTATCCCTAAAAGTACGAATATGGCACAAATAAAATGGAATTTTTAAAAACGCCATTTGACAGTTCTCTTAATCTATAGGGAACAAATCGATAGGGCGATAGTAAAATGTTTATAACTTTTTTGATTTTTTTTACCCAGAAAAATCGGATTTAAAAAAATACTTCAGTCCAATTTGATAGTAAGCATTTCCATATCAATTTTCGAGATTATACCATTAGCCGATTGGTTTAGTAGATGGTACAACTTTTATTCCTTTTTGGTAATTTTTAACCCATAAAAGTACGAGTTTCCAAAAACCCGTTCTTAGCAGACGTTTTCTCGTAAAGGGGAACAACCATCCCAAATTTAATCATCCTATCTACGGACAGTATATAATTTAAATATATTGATTATGTTATTACAATCGCGCTATTAATATGACCGACGTAACAATTGTTTCAAAAGGGGAGTGGCACTGCCCATTTCCCAGCGAGACGTGTACCATTTACATATGTAGCAAATCTCATCTTCATACCTTTAATGGCTCGCGAAATATGACTGATTGAAATTTTGGTTTGTGGGGGCGGTGCCACGCCCCTTTGTCTATGTATGATTTCATGTATCCTATGATAGAGACCCTAAGGATAGTACTACACAGTGAAAATTTCATAGCAATCGGTTCATTTATTCCGCCCAGATAACGATTCTTCAAAAGGGGCGTGGCACCGTCCATTTTCCAGCGAGACGTTATCCTCTTTATATCAGTAACATATGTAGAAAATCTCATGTTCATACCTCTAATGGCTTTTGAGATAAGTTCGATTAAAATTTCGGTTTGTGTGGGCGGTGCCACGCCCCTTTGTCTAATTATGTTTTCATGTAGCGTATAATGGAGACCCTATGGACAATATCACACATAGAAAATTCGATTGAAATCTGTCCATTTATTTAGCCAATATTACTATTTTTAAAAAAGGGGTGTGGCACCGCCCACTTTCCACAAACAAAGTATAATTTCTTATACGACCGATATAGGTACCAAATCTCGACTTCGTACCTATAGTGGTTCAAAGAATACAGCCATTTTAAAATTCCAGTTGTATGGGGCGGTGCCACGCCCATTTTACCCCCTTTCAGTCCGAATTTCCAATTTCCACTTTAAATAAAGTCGGATGTCAAAATCTTTATTACTATCGTAAAGAATAATCTTTAACATTAACTTTTTACAGATAATTATCCCAATCACAGTACATAGCCTTTTGCGAAAAAATAAAGCATGATTCATTAAGAGGTTTTTATGTAAATTTCGTATAAAATTTTGAAAAAAAATTGAATGTCCAAATCTTTATTATGACTATAAAAACCAATCTGTGACATTAACTTTTTAAAGATAAGTTCAAGTAAATATTGTCTGCGAATAGTATTATTGACGATTCATTAAGAGGTTTTATTTTGTGAAATTTGAATAAAATATTTAAAAAAAATTTGGTTGTCCAAATTTTTATTATGGCTATAAAAACCAATCTCCGACATTAACTTTTTAAAGATAAGCTTATGAAAATATTGCCTGCGACTAATATAAAGGATGGTTCATTTAGAGGCTTTTTTGTAAATTTTAAATAAAATATTTAAAAAAAATTGAATGTCCAAATCTCTATTATGCCTATAAAAACCAATCTCTGACATTTACTTTTTAAAGATAAACTCATGTAAATATTGTCCGTGACTAGTATAATTGACGATTCATTAAGAGGCTTGTTTTATAAGTTTTGAAAAAAGATTTTCAAAAAATGTGAATGCCCAAATCTTTATTATGACTATAAAAACCAATCTCAGACATTAAATATTTTAAGATAAGTTCATGTAAATATTGTCTGTGAATAGTAAGAAAGATGATTCATTTAGAGGTTTACTTTTTTAATTTTAAATAATCAATCTCTGACATTAATTTTTTAAATATAAGCTTATGACTAGTATAAAGGATGATTCATGAAGAGGCTTTTTATGTAAATTTTGAATAAAATATTAAAAAACAAACTATTATAAAAGAGGTTTTTTTGTATAAATTTCGAATTTAATATTGAAAAATATTTGTATGTCAAAATCTTTATTATGACCATAAAAACTAATCTCCGATTATTTTTACGCTCATGTAAAAATAGTTTGCGAATAGTATAAATGATAATTCAGTTAGAGGTTTTTTTTGTAAATTTGGAATAAAATATTTAAATAGATTTTGAATTCCAAATCGTTATTATGATTGTAAAAACATGTAACTATTGTCTACGAATAGTATAAAGGATGATTCATTTAGAGGTTTACTTTTATAATTTTGAATAAAATATTTAAAAAAAATTTGGATGACTAAATCTTTATAATGACTATAAAAACCAATCTCTGTCATTAACTTTTTAAGGATAAGCTCATTTAAATATTGTCTGCGAATAGAAGAAAGGCTGATTCATTTAGAGGTTTATATTTTTAATTTTAATTAAATATTTAAAAAAATCTGGATATCCAAATCTTTATTATGAC